>OU343033.1:3993410-5424296 GCA_910593735.2 Ectemnius lituratus
GGAAGTCGAATTACGAATGATGGAAGGTCTGGTAGAATCACGATTTCCCAGGGCATAGAACGAGCAAATGACGACGTGGCCCCACTAATTCGAAGGAGAGATCTGGGAAAGGTACACGGGTTTTCAAGCACTAAATCAAGATGTATGGTACACTCCTGCTCCCGTGCACCGTGATCTCTCAGTAGAATAGGAATGCGCTGCGCCAGACTACTCACGACTCGCAACTGGGTTATCGTGGCCCCCCGAGATTGCTGGCAGGATAGAATATACTTAATTATATTGAATTTACCTAATTGGTGGCCAGGACTATCGCAACGCTACTATCTTCGAGTGCATGTCTCTATCGCGCTGGTACGGCTCGGTACCGAACTTCCATGCCCCTCTACGTATATACACTATGTGTATGTAAGTATCGCTGGAGCTTAGTGGGTGGAACCCCTGGAGAAACGCGGCGAGTAATTTTGCGAACTTCCAATTGAAATCAGCCGTAACACTAGCCGGTCATACTCTCTGCTGGCACTGTCTTAACTTCTAATTAATCAGCGCGCGTGCAGAGATACTATATCTGAACTATCGGAGATCCAGGTAGCAGAGTAGATATACACCGTAACGAACAGACAGTCGAAACGAATTGATCTACCAGAACTTGATTAAGGAGATAGATACTAATCAAGCCAATGTAAATTCGTCTGGGAATACTCGATAAAATGTACGCCAGCCTTTATAACCACTGCGACTGAAAGTTCAACAAGTGCAAATATTGAAACCCTTCGGAAGCGGAGGTTGTACGAATGAAAAATGCAGGATATGAGTTTCGTCGGGAGATTACAGCCACTATTTTGTCAGATGCCCTCTGTTCGCGCGTATGCCGAGTTGAAAAAACATTAGAGAGAGTAATCGGGCTTGCCGGCACCCTCGACGATTCGTGTCGATCCGAAAGCAAAGTTCGAGGGGGATGCCAGTGGCGGAAGGAACGATCATTCCCGAAAAACTGAGGGGGAAGATCCGGTGGAAAGCGAGTGGAAGAGAGAAAGGATGGCGGTGCGCGCGAGCTCGTAGGAAAATATTAACTCAAGACAGGGGATGGGATCGGCTTACAATAAATAGAATAAATATGACGTACGGCGGGCATGGACAGACCTTACGGGCGGTCGGCGAGCTGGAGAGCATAAGTGGGATCTAAATTGAATGGAGAGCGCACACCGGCCGTACGTAGGCTGAAGTAGAAAGGTCCAACAGAGAGAAGGAGTGCGAGAGAGTAGGGTGGAAGGAGAGTGAGAGAAGCAAACTAACGGGAACCAGGGAAGAGGAAGTTGAAGTGGTGGAAGTGCCGTCCCGGATGATAGCCCGGCTTTATTGTTTTCTGGCCGGCGGCCACCCGGTACGTGTACCCCTATAGCCTGCCACTGCCCCTGCCCCTGCCCCTGCCCCTGCCCCTGCCCCTGCCCTCTGCCCTCTGCCCTCTGCCCCTCCACCCTTCCGAATATACGTACATATCGGTGTCGTAGTGGCTGCTTTGGGTTTTAATAATTCCGCGAGCAGGGCGACAAGAGAGCTTGAGGGTGCGCCGGGAACACAGAAAACTGCGAGCTCACAGGGCTATAGACGATTGCCGAGAGACCGCATTCGACACGGCAACTCGTCGCGTCTCCCAAATATCACCACTTCCCATCACCACTTTGCCCGCGGATAAATAATTCATCGATAATTTAATCGTCTGCTTTGAACAGCCGTCGAATCGTGTCCGATTCAATTGTACCCACATATTGAAGAATAAGAAGGGGTACAATCGATTTTTGCATGACAGGCGGACAGAAAACACGAGTTAATATAAAAGCATATAAAAAAGGAGAAAAAAGAAGAAGCCGTGAACAGTGTGAGCGATGAGCTGGTTGGACTGGCCAAAGATCGGAAGATCGAAAAGGAGAATCGCTTAACGAAGTACCCTGGTGCAGGGTGATTTTTAGTCATGCAGATGATGCTGGAAGATATACACTTTGTATCGAGGCCGTCGAATGGCGCATTTTAAAGTCCGATGCAATATAAGCGCTTGTCGGTGCCGGCGTTAAAGAAGTTAATTTCGCGGGCGCACAGCGAGCTGCTCTGTTCGCGCGCGCCTTAATAACTTTCCCGACAAGATAGATTCCTTTCTGCTTCTCTTCGGCCGGGAAGTCATTATGCATACATACCCGAGAGAGCTCCCACGGGCAGCAGCGCGATGACTGCGAAAATTTCGACCGGGCCGAATTAAACGAGCCGACCGAATCGCTTTGTGAACGGCCGCCGGCCGAAAATAAAGTGCCAAAGAGCTGCCGAGTGATACACTCGCGATCGGACTACGAAAAAAAAAGAACTTCACTCGTTGATTGCTCTAGCACGAATTCTAGGATGGAAACTATCAGAATATCCGATGAATGTTTAGACAACATTACATTTTTCTCGATAAGCAAACTGAAACTATTGCAAAAAAGCGTTGACAGATATTAGACAACTGGATTGATATGCCAGGATTAGAATTTTCCAATAGTCATAGAGATATTGACTTTGAATCTCTATGTGCACAGCGCCTGTTCGTATCTATTGGGAGGGTAACGAGTAGTCGAGTCGAAAAAAGGAAGGACACGCTCATGTGATCGTAATTTTTGCAGACGGTACTCGGGCGATGATTCACTCGAAAAGCCCCTACAGGCACTGACGATCGGCAATCACGATACCCTGCCGCGCACTCTTGCTGGGGGTTAATAACGGCGAGCGCTTTCAGCCAGCCATATCTCAGTCGTGCGTTTCTTCAAGCGGCGTTCATAATGCCCCTCGCATCACTACTCTATCACCAGTATATCCTATCATTAATCATGCCTCGTTATTCGAAAATACTCAAACTGGATCACCTGTCTGCAGACTGAACACGCTAACGATTCCAGTTGCCAGGAATATGCCAGAGTCGTTCACTCGCAAGACACACACGCGCCTACTTCCAACTTACGCTTCTCGGATCTTCAGTGGCGCGCATTGCAGATTACCGTGCGCCGGGGCCGATTGCATGAAATAACACCAACCTGTTATTTCTGCTCTGTTTTAATAAGAGCGTAATAACAGGGCGCGGGCTGACGAGAGCCGGGGGAATCTATTACACAAATTTCTAAGACGACGGGAATTGCTACCCTTGCGCGTATATCAAGTCGTTGAATCGTGTTGGGAAAAGCGAGCTAACAGTGTGGTTCTCCTCGATAAATGACTTCATTGTTAACCACAGTGACACATTATCGCCGCGTGACTTTTTCATTCGCTCTTTAGTTTGCGGCTGCTGCTGCTGCTGCTGCGGCAGCTAATGTTAATCGAACCACCTTAGAACAAGGATCGAGCGAAAGCACCGCTCCCGGGTGGTGTTGTGTCAAGTTGAAGCCCGATATTCGAATCCCGCAGATTAGCATAACAGGAGTGCTGCCGCAGCTGTTAATTTGCTTAATTATTATCCTAGTAGGTACAGCTAGCACGAGTGAAAGTTCACAGCTGCTAGTACTGCACTCGATCAATTATCGAGGAATTTATCGTTGGTGACAAGTGGCTAATCTTATTGATAAGAATCCAATCATAGAGTACTACAGCATTTTTCCGCGTCGATCGATTCTCGCCTGGCAACATTTTCACTCTTTATTCAATCGTTAGAGTTCTGATCACCTATATGATTACCATACAAGAGGAATGTGTTGAAAGTGTTATATAATTTGCGGTAGCGTTGGTGCGGAAAATTTGTTCGTCGCAAATGGGAATTCTTGAATTTACCAGACTACCCGTGGACAAGGGCTTTTGCCGTGACTTCTCCGGCGAAGTTAAAGAGTGTACAAGGCGTACAATTGAAAAGTATTAAGACAAAGAGGTAGCGCGGGAGTGAATCGTCGGGATTTAGAGGCAGAAGTTTCCATCGGCCCCGTGGGGCTTAATTACGCGCTCGGCGCGAGTCTGGACTGGACTAGAGCTGAGAGTCGTGGGCTACGAAAGTGCAAGATTAACGGCCTAGAAACCTTTCCCCTGACAATGCGATATATCCGCTAAGACTCCTTAAATCCCTGGGCAGTGTCGCCCTCGAGGATCGCACTTCTCTTTTCTGTCACTCTATCAACTACTATCGAATAATCCAAGCATGAATCGAGTACCATACAATTTCAATTGAAAAAGTCCCCACACTGGCCATGAAATTCAACAGAGTTCTTTTATTGAATCTTTCTCATGGCAGAGCAAACAAATTCAGGGGCTGCTCGGTGTCTCTCCGATGGTACCGCGATGGTAGCCCGATTGTCCCGTGCACACCGTCCGCCTCGAAGTAATCGAAGGCGGGATTGAGCGGGTGACTGAGTGACTTACAATCCCGATAGGATCTCCCTAATGATCGGAACACGAAACTCCCACACACGTACGTCCGTCTATATAGGAGAAGGTAGGTATCCTCGGCGCAGTAGGCTACGATCTCAAAAGCGGGGGCCCGGGGTAGCGGCTGAGAGACGTTATCAGCGCCGGACGTTCTCTGACGCTGATCCTCCTAATTGTTGACACGCCACTTAACATACACACGCGCGCGCGCGCGCGCGCCAGTATGCCTACTTGCCCAGCAGGTAGTGCGTCTGCACATGCCGCTACTTCGCCAGGTATTTATTTGTATCGGTGTGAGTGGGAGTGTGAGGCTTTGGTAGTGGACGCATCAAAACCGGAACAGGTTATTAAACACCCACCAATAGGCTATCGGAGCGAGCGGACTAAGCCGGGAGGCACGTCGCTCCAAATCACTCTGCCTCCTTTTTCTCAAACGTTGTCCGGCCTCTCCTACGAAGGGACGCCGATGTTCCAACTGATCTGCATGCGCGTAATGACGCATATCCGCTAAAAGCGCCTAAGTGGAGATGAAGGCGCGCGCGATAAGAAGCACCGATGCACCAGGAGGACTAGGCAATCAGGATATTACCACATGCGATGCGAAATCTGTAATATGATTGATGGTCAGCTTATCCTGACTCACGGCAGACATAGTCGTGCTATAGAAAGGAGTATGCTCGGAGCACTCTCAGAAAATACGAACAACCTTAAGAACGAGCAATGCAATTTTCGCGGAGAGAAGAGGTCCTTTGAAGGCGTCTGTGAATGTCCTCGTAAAGGCGAAGGATGTTCATCGGACATGGGAGGGGTTGAGAGAGAAAAGAATATTGCAGGAGCAAGTATTTGTCGGTCGAAATTGTGACCTCCCAGTACTTGGCGATAAGTGAGTCGTTAAAGTCATGTGGTCCCTTCGAGCTGAAACCACGTGTAATCAAGGCACGATGCATCGAGCATATACGAACTGTTATAACGCGTCTATCTTTAGCGGACTCGCGCGTCCTGGACCATTAAAGATGCCAAGGTCTTTGGAAGGACCACAAGGCTGCAAGAACTATTCGTCCGCCCGTCATAAAGCGTGAGTTTTCTCGCTGCAATCTCAAGACACGAAATTGCAATCGGCGTAACGTGCTGCGGCAATGGGCCGGGCCGATTAGAGACGCCATAAACTCTTCGTGATCGTGCGTCCGGCGGGACTCGCTATAAAGATCCTCGCATTGATACAATGAGAGTTCTCTCTTGAGCTTCGAAGATAAAGTAATGTGACACGCATCGCAATGGCGCGTCATTTCTGCCAGCTGATAATTCTTATTAACGAGTACCATTAAACTGGTCGCGTAACGCCTCAGGAAACTCCTTGAAGGAAGGTCCGAGTAATGATGATCGAGTACAAGTCCGAGGTCTGTGTTGCCGGTACTCGGAAAGAGCCAATGGCTTTCCAATAGACGCCAATCTAGATGGTCCAGATTGCGTCCAGGAAAGTTCTTAGTGGAGTGAGCGGCCGATCACTCCAAGTTCGGAGAAGCTCGAGGGCTCCAGTACATTTTCCAGATGGTAGGCGAACTACATTTCCCTGTCACGTGCGTGGGACACGTGTCGCAGTGTCGTCCGGCACGTGCAGCTAGTTCAGCGTTTCAGCAAGGTCCGGGCAAACTTTCAGCAGGGGCTCTTCGTGGCCAGCAGCATGATCTTTCTCTTTCTCTTCCTCTCTGTTGACAGACGCACACGTCTCGACAATTTGCGTAAGCCGCCAGCGTACCAACAATCCTCGCCCCGGCGGAAATTGCTCGCCGAGGTGTGCACCACTGAGTTTTGGATCTGAAAGGTGGCCCCGCGGGGCTTCTTCCACTTTAGATTGCCAACTACTTGTGGGGGATCACGTCGATTTGACGATTATTAATGGCACGCCCAATCCCCGATCAGCCAGTTCAATATTGCGATGGATACACTATAAAGCAATGGGGAAACACGTGCCGGCTGAATTTGATTTGGAGCCTGCCGTGATTTTCGGCATGACTATGGCATTCCTCGCGTTATGCGGAAACCGTATCGCGCCAGGGAAAGCCATCGATCAATTTGAGGGCGAAAATTGAAGATGCCAAGTTTCTAATGCCACGAGCGGACCACCCACTTGTAAGGTTTCGAGAGGGGTGTGGCGTAAGGGAACAGCGTGTATGTGTCACTGCTTTTAAAGAGATTCCTTCAATTTTTCATTCTCATCCGAACTCTCGTTAGCCCCTTGGGTCCCCTTAATAACACTTCAAGCGGGATTCTGTGATGGCGTTAACCAGATCGTGTCCAATCAACGCTTTACAAAGCGCACAAGTCTCGCGACAAGGACTACACACGCGATCCCCTCCATGCCGAAGCATATTCACACTGGCAAGAAGAAAATTGACGTCTTGAAACTTCGACTCGAGTGGAGAAGAAAGAGTGCCATGAAGGATGGTGGATGAAATGAATGCTTCCTCGATACTCGTTTCCCATATACTTCCAGTCACACTCTTCGCTTCTCTCATTCTCTCCTCGTTTCTTTCTTGCACTCTTTCTCACAGTCTACTTTTCTCTGGATACTGCTCTCTCGTATTTCTCCGGTTCCTTCCTTGCGTTCCTTTAGCCAGGAGTAATAAGAAGCCCTGACCTCAACCGCAGCAAAGTGGCCGTAGCGTGTTTAAGGACCGTGACCAACACTATTTGGGAGCGCTTATTTTTTTTTAGCCCTGCTGGTAAAATGTTGCTCTATCGATATTACTACGAAAATTGGTGCACCCACAGAGTGCACGATATTCTGCGATCCACAGAAAAAAAAAATTTGGCCGGGAATCATTCCAGGTTATATTCCACGTTATTTTTGACAGAGGAACGACTGGAGTAACACGAGTGACAAATAACTGGGGTGTAGCTGTACCTTTTTTGCAAATTGCTTTGTCGATCTCTCCCGCGGCATTCCAAAGGTGAAGCCCGGCTTTTAACTGACCAATTTTTTAGTTCGAAAGCCAGTATTATATTGGCAAAGTTTCAGCGATGCAAAATATTCACAGTTTTTAATTGTAAAGCAACAACTGCAATATGTCAGTGTACTACATGGAATATGAGGGCTTTAATCTTCAAAACAACATTTTTATAAATTCTTTTTCCTTAAACTTCATCGGCCAACGCCAACAGGATCCACTCCGAACATTTGTTCCGCACAGTAGTTGGAATGTTTGGGAGAGCGCACCGTTCGAAACACGTTGGGGCGAATAATAGAATTTTTAAACAGTCACCGGGCAATGTCTCAATTTGGCAACACTTTTTTCCCCGACTGGTTGCCCGCAGTGTAACAACATTAACCTCGCAATGGGTTTCGTACCGAATTCATTCTCCATTTCGACAGGAACGCTTCGCTTTTCCTCCCTCGCACACACACACACGCACACATGTTTACTCCAGTGCAGTGGTACGCGAGATTGACGACGGGCTTGTAATTTCGGGCGGAGAAAGTTCGCTGGACGCAATGAGTGCCGGGCGCATTGTTCCACGGGAAATAATCAAACTGTTTTCGTGCTGGCCGCTCGAAACTCGGCGCACTGCTCCGCCAACGCCAAGTGATACAACCCCGAAACGGTTATTGGTTTTATCCGACGCGCACCCAAACGAATCTATTCCTTGTCCTGCTTCGCTCGCACTGATGAAGATTCGGCTGTCGATTTTTCGCCAGCAGTTTGCTGCCGCCGGCACGGCACTTGACCACCGCCTGTCAGAGTGTTGTTAGATTTTCCTCGAAACCGAGCACCCTTCAATCACTATTGTCGATATTTTCGCCCTCAAAAATACCGAAAGGAACACATAGTACTATGTCATAATCGAGAATTCAATCGATCAGGAATCATCAATATTGTACAAATACGTTATGCAACTGATGGGGCTAAAAGTAACGAGGAGTACTTTGAAGGAGTTGGTAGAGTGGCTTAGGACTTTAGGAGGAAGAATGGAGAGGTATCGTTAAAGGAGAAAATTCGAGGTGCACTGTGGAAAACCAAGGTCATAAGGGAGAAGGACCCCTCGAACTCACCGGAGGGAGTTACCTAGACTACCGGTGGCAGGAGGAGTCAAAGGAGAATCGTAGGACGCAAGCCACCAAATGAAAAAGAAAGACGAGAACGAGAATCAGAGAACGATCGAAAGTCGGCGAGTGAGGGTTGCCGCCGGCAACGCGAGCGGGTGGAGTGAAGTATAGAAGAAGCTGTTACGTCGTCTTTGGAGTGGCAAGGATTTGATCTCGGCTCATTGTACGATCGAAATCGATGGAATCCAATTAACCTCCCTTTAAGAGGGTTGCCATGCTCATTGTCCTTCTGTACATACGATTTCGTCTCGTCGACTCGCTATTTCCGAAGTGCACAAACCCAACCCCCTAAGATTATCGATCCTCGAGCCCGTCTGATTTCGAAGCGGCAACCTTCACAGAGGACACGTATACGCTTTCTTATTTCCTGTTTGATTCGGGCTTTCGCTCGACTCTCGACTCGCTTTCCTGATGGGAACACAAGGCACAGCCAAAAGAATGAGGAAGAGAAGCGAGTGCTGCCAGGGGCTTTCGGAGGGGGCGTTGAGAGCGCCGTCGCACAAAACCCCATTATCGGGATTTCCCCTAATTGATCTCCCTCTTTCTTTCCCGCTCGACGCAAACGCCTGTCAACGCGCTACCCCACACTGCGGAAACTTCGCCGACTATGGAGAGATATCGCTGGAGCCACGGAAAGCTCAGCACCCATCCTGAAAATGGGAAGCGAACTGACGATTGAATGGAGGAAGAATGACGGGAGATGACAGCCGACTGGCACATTTGACGAAAGGAGCACCTTTAATAAGTATGCGCCAACCGCCACCCTTACTCAGCTCTTACAATTTATGAGCGACAGAGGTCCTCCCTACTTTCTCGACCACAGATATCCTCAAACGCATCTGGTATCTTCTGTTATCTGATATCCACAACTGCTACTCGCATCAATTTTTTTACCATTACCCCTTATTTCATAGTTACGTTTCACGCCTTATTTAAGGGGTGAAATAAGAGTACTAAACGAATTTATACGAGAAAGTTTCGGGACGGTATCGAGTCTGATTCATTGGGCGACGTTGCATGGAATGTTCGCCGTAAGCGCACATTTTCCACGGGGCATCGGGCGTCGTGGTTGAGGGCCAAAAATCGTTGCATTGTGTTTCGCGCGAGTGCGGCATTAATCATGTAGCCCGAGAAAGCGTGGCACGTCCTCTTATTGTTTTGCCAGTCCGTCCGCAGGAACTGCTAGCGCGCGAGATGGGAGACACTTCGTCTTATGAAGACATAAGCGAGCGTAACTCGTCCGCATTAAAACGTCATAAGCTAAGTTGGTGATGCATTACGTCTGCGTGCACGGCCTAAGGGATTGTCGGGACGGCGAGAACCGACGAGACAAATCGCAATCACTTTTCACTTTGTTGCTAATGATCGCCCGTTACTCTCGGTGTAAGGACACTGCTGCGGCGAGTTTTCTCGCTGCATTACACACTCGTCCCCGATTAGACACGGAAATTTCCCTTTCTCCATGGGCCAATGATTTATCGCCGCCATGCCATGTTTTCCTCTTTCCCTCCTGAAGGGAAAATTCACGGGTTAAACTTCCCCTATCTCCTGGGCAAAAATGAGAACTGCGGCGAAATTTCACAAGTTTATGCACGATAAACACGCTAGAACTTGGCCGCGCTTCTTCGGGAGTGTTATCTCAGCATTAAAATGTTGCATACTAATGAGCATCCGCATCAAGCCTGAGGTTGCGGGATATTCATCCCGCTGAGACCAAGTCTAAGCTGTTAGAGAAGAGAATCATGGCGTATACGAAAATATATTTCGGTAGAAGTGGCTTGCGTAAGTGCGTTTAATAAGAGCATTATCCTCGTTCTATTATTCATGGGATACTTTCAATAGGAGTGTACGCGCCATTATAGAGATCGATCTTTACACAATTGCCGCAAATATTTACATCCAGCGTGACGCGCATATTGCCGAGGGATTGATTCTTTACGGCGGGCGGGCGGCCCCCCATGGTGATTCGGGACCCCCATGCCTCGTGGCTCGAGAACGCGCAACATACATAACAAGCAGCCGGAATCGCTCGAATTCTGCGAGCGAAACGTGGGAGCGGAAGATGGATTAAGAGATAAGGAGGCGTATCAAGACCAATCAATTACGAAGTCGAGGGTTACGAACACTCGGAAAGCTAGGGGGTGAATCATTCCGGCTTGGCAGGATCGTAGACTCTTCGAACGAGAGAAAGAGCGGAGGCCCTAAAAGTGAAACGATTTCTGAGATATTGCTCCCCCGTAAGACTGGCCGAACGATAAGGTCCTTCGTGATTCCAGTATTTCTCCATCTCCAACGAGGCCGTAAAACTTCCTAATTGTCCACTATCAGCAGCTGAAGGAATGCCACTCATAAAATATTATTTGCGCTCGCTATACGAACGATGTCGCCGCTAATACTTTGGATATTGCTTCCACTCGTACAGGAGCTTTAGAAAAGCTCAAGGAGAAAGGGTCATCCCATCACCAGCTGAGCCATACAATCTTCTTATTGACGATGTGTTAAAAAAAAAGTATATTTATGAGCTTCGCTTTTTCAACCAAATCTCGTTTTCAAATTCAAATGATGTACGACAATGGTTCATCGATTTAATGCGGAGAAGCAGAGCGATTTTTCATGACCCTTTGGAAGGGAGAGCGGCAGGGACAGACAATCACTGATGGCAATACAAAGCGTTGATCTTCTTTTGGGGATGGGGGATTCGCCGCATTAGCACAAAACAATTTACCTAAAACGCTGCGACCTGCCGAAATGTTGGTGAAAGAGCGGTGGCGACCCTCCGCGAACTCGAAAGGCAAGCGTGCAACACTCCCCAACACATTCTCGGGACAGCATGCTGGCAGCGTGTTCTATTGGGGAGGCTTGCGGTACCATCTCATGGAACATTTCCCATTGTATTCCGGGAATGACGAGTATCTCGGAGGGAGAAGGAAAGCCCGATACGGTGCGCTTGTAATTCTCATCTTATCCTGAAAATAGACGAGCCAACATGCTGCGGGGCTCCACCGCAAGCGCGAGCACACCCCTTGCAATCAGCCAGGAGATATCAAACGTTTTTCATCCCTCGCGACCGCGCGTCGGTCCGGTGGCGCAATGTGCTCTATTCGGTTTCATTTATCGAAGATACTCCCGGGGCGCAATCCGGAGAATTGAAAAATGCGGCGATTTTAATCTCAATCAGTCGGAAGTGCTTCCTCGCCGCAAACAAGATTTCCAATTCCCCTTACGCCGGCCGTCCGGCATGGGAAGCCTGCTGTCAAACATATTAATTTCTACCCTGAAAAAGCTAACTCCCCAATCCCTCTACCGGCGGATTCATCCGGTAGTCGCAGTCTCGCTCGCAAACCACTAACTCTTACAATGGATTCAGAATGATATGACTTTCGATACTCACGCAAAGTGCTTCCAACTTCACTCTACATTGAAAGCCTGGATGTTACTGTAATCTAAAAGCACAGTTCTACCTGAAACAAACTATCGAAGTGCGGGACTCGGGAGCTGTAAAGAAGTATCGGTACTAACGACTTTCCAATAATATGCTCCAAGTCGACATACGGGCAGGCTTGTGAAAAATGCAACGCACCTCGAGTGCAGCTGCGCGAGTGGTGAGAATTCTTTCGCCTCTTTGAATCCACATGCGGGTTATGCTTTACACATCGGCCCAGCTCGAATGCTTGGGTGGTGCTATCGGACGTGTGCATCAATGTGCGGTTAGACAGGATCACTGAAAAACACCCCGCAGAAAAAGGAGCTGTCGCAGGGTGCGATTCTTTAATCGATGGGGGATCGCGAGTGCCGTATCAATACAACGCAACGCGCATTGAATCCTATGTGTCGAAGGGGTGGCGAGGTATACCGTTGCACGGCATAACCAGAAACCGGGGGTGGTTTCGGAGAAGGAAAGGGGAAGCCCTTAACTTTCGTTTCACTCACTTCAGAACGAATCAATAGCTAGCGTTGAAATGCGTTAAAGCAAACGGGGTGAAGACGTTCCGGGAAAGTTGCGTGACTTTTTGAAAATAATAAGAAAATGGAGGGGTTACCTTCGCAGACACGACAGACTCTTGTACAAGTAGGCAGAGGGGTTGCGATGTATCCGAGTGACTACAGATGCTACTACATGTGGAAGCGGGATGGTGTTCCCACTCAAAATCGGTGACCCAGCTGCAGTGTGACGGTTGTCGACTCTTTGTCAATTTCCCTAAGCGATTAGAGTAGACAACCCCCTTTTGCTAGGGCAGGCTCTCCCCATCTACTAGCTTCGATTCTCCGAGCATACTCCTGCCTCCTAGATAGCGGAACGCTCGAGTGCAGGCACTTGTCTATTTTCCCATTAGCCACGTATACTTGATTACAGAGCCAACCTGAATAAGGTATACTCTCCCATGTAGCGGTGCTCGGGTATCGAGGCCGGCGAACTTAAGTGAATCATCGATCGGACGCATATGGCTCTCGAAGCATTTCTCAACTAATAATTTAATATCGTCCTATGTACCCTCGCCTACCATTGTTAAACGCATGCGAGCATACGTGTTCTCTCTCGTGCCGCGTATAATTACAGAAATTAGTGGTTGAACATTGCCAGCACGTAGCACAAGGCTTAAATGGAACGAGTGATGGTCGCGTGACGGTTGTTTGACGGTCAGATCTATCGGATATAACTCGTTCACTCGCACCAGCCGCGCGAAAACACTCTTTCCAATCAATATCCATGATCCGACATGCAAAGTTGCATATACATAGGAACAGCTGTCAACATGTGCGCAAGCCTGTCACATCGGTATTATGAATATCGTTGGACATGTATTCGCTCTCACTCGAGTTTCAAATACAGAGCGTGTCATCACTGAACTACTTTTCTCCACGCTAGCATTCCATCCCGCGAACAAGAGTGTCACATGTACATGACGTGTGTTTTATTTGTTATTAACCGAGCAGAATTGAAAAAACTCGTTTTCAACACTTGTTTTTGGACTAAGAATTTCGCAGGGGGTAGAATTGATCGACTGGCAGATGCGCTAATAGGGACGTCTTCATACATGCCCAGCAAATCTGTGAATTGTGGTGCACATATATTTGGTGAGGGCGCTTGCATTGGCTCGGTTTGTTCACTCACCGATCACGGCTATCATCAGTTTTGTTTGCAAAGAGAGGAGCGGAACTCGAGTTCGTCAATGTAAATTGATACTGCGATCATCAGAGACTGGCGGCGGTGACGAGCGCTCGCGAGGGCCAAACTTCATCGCTTCCACATACATATAGATCTCCTAATCGGATATATTTACCCGCACACTTGCCGCAATCCACTGGAACAGACAGGCACGCACGCACGCTGCCGTTGGACATACAGTTCCAGTGGCGGTGGCGGCGACGGCGGCGGCGTCGGCTGCCAGTGAAATAAAGCTGTGCATTTGCAGCACGCGCGCGACTCCGGACACGCATGACCGTGGGAAATAATAAATGGCCGAATAGATTCATCTAATCGACGCGGCACACAAGCCTATGCTCGGCCTGCTGCAATATAAATTGGCGTGGCTCACGACTAACTCGGCAGGCGTGTTCGCGGCACATAGCGAGACACTCCGTAGCCGCTAGACTCCCTTCCGGCGCGGGGCACATAGTTTGCGTTATTCCAGATTTGTTCGCGCGCGAGGCACCGTTCGCAAACAAAAATACAAACGGCCTTCTCTGTCCCTCGTATTCGGAAATGCGACGAGAGCACGGTTAATTGCCCGGACAACTTCGGCAAATACGTACGCGCGCGCTTATTGACGGAAGCAAATACACTGGGAATTTTACTCTCAAAACCGGCCCCCGATGTCCGATGGCACTGGCCCGGCCGAGCGACCGACGGGTAAACATCACTAGTAAAAGTGAAAAGTGAAAGCTAGCCTCGGGGTAGTCGGGCTGGTATTCGCCGAAAAATCGCCCCGCCATTATTTGTCGCCAGCCGCTAATTTTAATGGCCGTTGGAAAAAGCGTCGGAACGTTATAGCCACCGTCTGCCGGAAAATCGAACCCCTCTACCAAGCGATGTATGCGATAATTTATTAAGCTGTAGAAAAACAACATCCCCAGAAATCCGTTGAGAAGATCGCAACTGTTAAGAACATTGGCAGACGATAGAGCTTACAAGGGTTAAAGTGGCAACTATCTAGGTAGCTATTTAGAGAATAGGTTAAGTGCGAGACTCTATCAAAGGGGCATCGAATGAGAAGAGGTTGGTGTTGGCGAGTTGGGTATCATAGGTATGGAGTGGTAGGTCGTGGCGAGCAGAAGAGTCGCGAGAGGAGGCGGTAATCGCAATGATTACAAGTGCCCTGGGGTGCCGACCATATGTAAGAACCGTGTAGACCTTCGACATAGGCACCGTATATAGACCGCTTTAGAGGCCGCACTCTCGATCGGGATCGAGCCTAACGAGGGAGGGAGAGTGCTAAACGCTGAAGAAATTACGAGGCGGCTCCTATCGCGATTCTTATCTGTGTAATATCGACGTGACCGACCGTCGGCCCGCCACGCGTCCCTCGTTTCCAGAAAGACCCGGCTTTTTCCGAACCTCTTATTGCTAGTGACTATCCCAAGAGTATAGGGAGACAACATGCCGACAGGACTTAATACGCGGTTAATGCTGGGATGCGCATCGCGCTCACCACTCGTGAATAGAGTAATTTTTCTTTCGTCATGGATGTTTAAAGCGCCGCCTGTTATCAAGTGCTTCGTGAATATTAGAATTATTGCGCCTAGAGGTTACGTCTGATTTACGAGCGCAGCTTCATGGAAACCATCTCTTCGAGCTGATCTGTCTATCACGCGAGACACTCACCAAATTCTAAGTATCGTTATACGTTAAAAGAGTTGAAATTACTCGGCGAAATAACGTGTAATCTTCATGGATAATAGGCATCTGCTGTTCGAATTAGAACTCCTTCATGACTATTTGCAACCTAGTGTTCTTGCCTGGAAAGCGTGACTCTCTATCAACTTCATCAATGATACTGTCAGTACTGGGCGCGTGAAGAAATGGAACGGAACTGACAGAGAAAAAGTGTGATGCAGGAATAGAGAACTATCGTAGCGCTAGAAAAAGTCTCGACAAACGAGAGAGGCTTTCCAAAGAGTGTGGGCGTCGCTACATTAACTTTTAGGGTCAGTTATCGCAGCAGTGATAAACCGCGCAGCGTCAGCTCCATCGTGTGATGTAGTAGGAGAAAATGAGATTATATCTGGAAGCAAGAGGTCTAATTCCAAGACTCACCAATGCACATACGGCTGCTATGTAAATTGGGAAGTACAAGTACGCATTAAGGTCAGCTCGCACTTGCTTGAGTAACCACTAGGACGTAAAAGTACGCATAAAGAATTGAATGTAACGAGGAGAAAAGTGGTGCCCTTGAAGAGCAGGACTTGAGAACGGTGCACGAACTTCCACGTCTCGCCACTAAATAATGCGTTCACGAATTACAGGCCGATAACCCAGGCGTTTTAACATGAGCCGCTTGGGAGAGCGGTCAAGCTTGGTAAATATGTCCCGTGTAATTTGAGTGTCGGGCTCTTTCTCGGGAGCCATTACACGGGCGTAAATGGTAGTAGCGCGGTTCTACGGGCAGGCATTTCCGTGGCGGGAAAAATATGGGCTTCTCGAGGGAGGGAGCAGAGCACACACGGTTGAATCGACTCTCTTACAACGGCGGCCTATCGATGCCTCTGATCGTCCGTCTCTCCTAGCCACGGACAAGTGAACTTTTCCTTATCGGGTTGGACGATCATCGGCTGTCGATTAGGTAAGGGATACAGTCACGTGCCTACTTCCTTTATTGTACAACTGTCGGCCGATTAAGCTGCCGCCTATTACGACTGGCATTTCGTGATTACTGTGAGGGAATTTAATTGATTTGGTATGTAGCCAGCCTTTCGCACGAGAGTTCCCGCCGCTCGAGAGTAGTATATTAATATAACGCGGGAAGGAAAGCAACTGCCAGGGAGAAAGGATCGTTCCAGGCGCTCCTTTTTTCTACGGGCGAACTCAAGTGGATTCGTATGGATTTGCAGGATTTATGCGGAAATGCCTTCGCGCCCGGGTGCCTATTGTGCTTATTCCAAATTAGACACGGTTCACCGGGCCGAATAAATTTCGAGGCAAGAATTGTCGCCATAAACGATACAATCGCGCGGGAGAGAGTTGGCCGCCCGCCGAAAACGGCGATCGTGCCGCCGTGAGAAAGAGCCTACTGTCGCCCGTAAACACACTCTACCCCCGGCCGAAATTTATTAGGAGCCTATTGTGACCTGGCCCGGAGGTGTGCATGCACGCACCAGGTGCATCGATCCACTTCGCTGACACGTGCTCTGATTCGCACATCAAACATCCCCGGCGACTACTAAGGGAGACCGGCCGAGAATGCCCTCCTATATTTTACACCGACCGAGATACACCAATGGCCCATGCTTCATTCACGCCAGACACTCTTCTTGTACTTCATCTCTGCCAGACATTACAGTGCGCATTGTAGCCCATTGTCGGCAGACTGCTACTTTTTCTAAAATAAAAGATCTTCCAAGCCTGTCTGCCTCGTTTCGCCGAACGATGATAATTAAGCCAGACTATACACGCATACTGCGTGGTTGAAAGAAAAGTATAGTGGAGTGTTCGACATAATAGGTAATAAAGCTCGAGCTAATACCAACCGGGTGCTCGAAAAAGTACTGAAGCGAGTAGAATTCCGGTCGAGAGGGCTCGTATTCGCTCTTCAAAATCTGGTATTAGAATTATTTAACCTATCCCTTTCGGGGTGGCCTCGCCCCTCTTAGTGCCGCCTGGCATTGGTATTGTGCGCGTTTCACGGTGCATTGCAATATTACATTAATAGTCCACGATAAGCCACTAATCTTACGAGGGAGGTCCCGGTGGGGTTGGAACGAGTGTAATCTGGCGTAGGGGGTCACATTAGGTAACTGAAAAAAAAAACAGCCGTACCATTTCGTAAGTACGATATATCACTCGACATCTACGTTCAACACGGGCAACCCTCTACTACCCTCCCCAGTCGTTTCTCTCTTCGATTTCTCCCCACCCTGGAACCCCTGGGTGTCAGCCGGGGCGCACGCGGTAAGTCCGCGGGCATTAGTAGAAATGTAATCTTACTTAAGCATATGTCGGCATGACTGATTGGACGCTCGACAGCCTTGGATAAATAATAGTGTTAGGAGAGAAGCTCCACCGATCAGGACCCTTCTCCCCCTCCCCTTGGTCTACTCGTCGATCGGCGGCGCGCTTGTGGGAATTAGGAGGAAAAAAAAATCACATATGGGTACCAGTGTCGGACACAAGGGGGAGAGGGATCATGCTGGTAGCTTGATTGCGTCAATAGCCATCGATCTGGCCACTAAGACCTCGGCTAAATTCAAGTACACGTACGAGAGAGCACCCCGGACCCTTCTAAGTCTTCCTTTTCGTACATATACGTGCACTTTTGCGCCGCGTTGACCGATGGCACGTGTGCCCATCGATCCCTGCTTCTACGCTCCCTAATCCTAAGTACAAAGTGCATATCGGATATCGTCCACTGTGTGCGGGAAGAGCTACTTTGCAAAAGAAACCTTCCCCTCTTCTTTGGTGCAACCACCGTCGCCAGTTGAAGTTCCAGACGATTGTCAATGATTTTTTTCTGCCAAACATACAAAAGGCCAACTGCCACAAATGATATGAAATGTCTCTAATTCTGTCGGAGTTGGATTACTGGGTGAAATTCGCGCAGGTAGAATTCTGTCAAAGGCAAGCAGGAATACATATGACGCTTGCCACGTTGGTGAGCGTTGAGACATTGGGCTATTAACGCGAAGTAATTTCTAACCTGACTGCTACTGTCGCTCCATGCCTTTCGTCGCGGTGGGCGCAATGGCCGAGGGGAGACTATGTGGCTCCGAGGGACGAATGCGTGCGAGAAGCGCAGGCCAGCATGAAGAAAGAGAGTGAGTGAGAGGGGACACAATTGAATCCTATCCCAGCGTGGAAGTGTAATAGTTTACCTACAGCGATTACGTAAAGCTACCAGTGTGTGGTGCACTAATACCAATGCATACATTCAATAGTCCGCAAGCTCTCTCATCCTAGAACTCTAATAGATTATATGCTAACATATGTCACGCAATGTACTAGTACAGCAGCACATTGAATCTCTGATCTCGGAAAGAAGATAAACTCGATCTAGTTTGAAAGCTTGGCAGTATGCGAGCAGCACTGAAACTGACTCTCTCGACGTCCAAGTGGAAGTCGTCGGCCAATGTGGCATAGATTAGGTCGTATTTTCCTTGGACAAACATGGAACAGGTTCGTCTAACGGTTTGTTGACGTAATGCTGCGTCGATTCGCCTGAATTCAATTCCTGGGTCCATTCCTTCTTGTGAAGAGAAAGAGAGAGAGAGAGAGAGATAGAATAGAGGATCGAATTGCACGAGGGAAAGATGTGAAATCTGGGAAAGCGTTTGGTAATACGAGGCGAAACACATGCTGCAGAGCCCGTATTACTGATGCTACCACCTACCAGCGCCAACCCCATCCAGGCGCGCGCGCTGTATTCTCAGTTTTCTGTTATTAGATATTTTTCCCATCTCCCGGACTATTTCTGCGCGCTACGTATATTACGCGTAGACGTGTAATAATGTAATTCGAGCAGCATAGCGTACACCTACCAGTTCCCTCCCTAGCTTGACATCGTCTGCCTCTTTCACGACTCTTAATACACCCTGATAGAGTACGGCGACAGAGTATGAAAGAGAGAGGAGAGACTGGAGATGCCGGCGAACTTGTCATCGTCGTCACTGCTGACAGTTTTAAAAAGAAGCTACCAGCAGCTTGGTCTCTTCCCTCGTCGACTGACATCATCAATCGAATAGACGTTGGAACGAAGAGTAATCTCAAGAAGAGAACTATTCCAGGCATTTTACGACTTGCGACAACAGTAGGAAACTTGAAATCAGTTTAAGGAAACACTCAATCCTTATCGAGAGAAGTACAGTCGAATTTGTCTTTCGTTCTGGCTCGGGCACTCTTGGCGAAACGGTGAAACAAGTAGCTGGCAGTAATAACAACTGAGAGGAAGGTATAATTGATTAAGGCAGGCTTTCGAGAAGAGTATCGGAAGTATATTGCAAAGGAGTACTGCAGAGTTGGGTGCCAACAACTTCCTAAAGTATAAAGTATTCTTACATCTTGGCACACTCAACATGCAAATCGTGCAAAATGCTATTAGGAGTATCGAATCATCCCCCTTCTTAATCTCCCCTTAGCGCCTTGTCGTTCTCAGTGAATAGCAATCGATTCTTGATTTCAATTGGTAGTTCACGCGGTAGTCCAACGGAAGTGGATGTTCCGCATTGTCTGAACGTTCGAGGGGGCGAGTGGGAGCCCCGCAGAATCTGTGCCAGGAGTGCACGGCATGCAAGCATTCTCCCAAGTGACGTCACACTCTACCGAAGCGAACTTGCGAAACTCGTTTGCACGGACAATCCTTTGGTGCGGCGCGGCGCGGCGCGGCGCGGCGCGGCACGGCACGGCAGGAGCAAGCCGTCGCGCTATTCGATACGGCATACACGTATTGCACGTCTGGCGGGAGCCAATATGCAGAGACGCGTGTGTCGATGGCTTGGCGTGCGAGGGAATGTGCACGCGTCGAAGCGAGAGGGCTGTCGTCTAGTTAAGCATCGCGATCAACCCACTGGCCGGAATGCCAAACACACCTAGGCCCGATTCCTCGAGACAGAGAAGTGGCTAGACAGGGGAGCAGTGAGTCATAAGAGCTGCCGAAGGATATTAATAATGCTGCGGGCACCGACAGCCAAGAGAGAAAAAGGTCTCCCGAGGCAGAAAGCTTTCACTTCCTCGTCCACCTCATCAGGCCAATTAGAGTTGAGCCGCAAGAAAAAGGGGGAGGGAGAAAGATCAGCAGCGATAAGCGGCGGTCGACATAGCGTGTAATCACTGAGAAAGAAGCTCTCGCAAGGGTTGAGAGAAGCAGTGCGGTAAGGCAGCCGTGCCGGGCATGGATTTATTGGGTGTCGGCGGCAACACTGCCCGGTGAAAGTTGGCATTGTGTCTCGACTGTGCCAGACGATTTGACGATTCGACGGTAACAGGATCAAATCGATGAGCGAGCAAAGAGAGTGAGTGAGCGAGCGGGCGTTCGCAGCTTGTCCGTTTGATTTCGACGATAAAGCTCATTCGTCTTCGTTATACTGGTTTCAATTCGTCCGGGCGGCCACGTCCGAAATGCTGTAGCGCGGCTCGACGAGATAATGCACGTCAAAATACGCATTAAGCATCAATTGCATATGAGCGGACGTGAATTGATGGAAGGTGCGCGCTCCTTCCCTCGCGTGTACACGTATGACAAATAAAGCGAGCAACCTCGGCTTCGCCGCAACCGTTGACTCACCGGTATCCATTTCTCAAGAGAAGACAGAGTTATTTCATGCCACTCGTGCCACTTGGATTTGCTTGTCGGCGCCTCGCCGACCATGCGTTTCGCGAAGATCAAAGATGCGCTAATCCCGCGCAGATTTCGAAAGAGAGAATAACAGAGCAATAAGACTAACTCCGAGCACCCAGGCTCTATTGGAAATGACTGGCCAAAGAGGGGCGGACGTGCTTGACGATAATTAGCCGCCCTATTGTAGCCACCCCCTTTGATTGATCTGTAGTGGAAACACTTGTAAAAGCCAGGGCGAGAAACTCGAGCGAGTGGCTTTCCGAAAATGAATAGGAACACTGACGCGAACCAAAATGGATCGGCCGTTTGAAGTGGGCTTACGAATCGTTGGAAAAGGGAGGAAATCTGGAGTTCGCGCAGTGCACGTCGACGTGTTCTTGCCTATCGTACAACGCGGCAGGCAGCACGGAAAAGGCGAGCCAACAGCTGTCAAAGCCGCCTCGGCCTCACTCGGTCTGGCTCCGAGCGACCCTTTTCCACTGCGTCCATCCTGCTCGATGTTGTGGTTGCTAATGTACTCGGTTCACGGTGTACAGCCAGTCGTCAAGCGACGGCCGAGTGACAAGAAGAAGGAGCCAAGTACTCCTGGCCAGGGGCACAATGTATGTTTGCCTTCCTATTTAGAAGCCATGCACTTCCCCTGGAAAAAGAAGACATCAACGCTCCAGACTCACCCCTGCAATTCTGCACCACTCTGACACCTCATTCTACACTCAATGGACATTTGTTCCGACCATTTATATTACTAATAGCGCTCTTTCCTTTTAAATTCGTAAATTGAATATTGAAGTTTAGTGGTTTCCACGATTCATTTCAAAGCTGAACTGCCGCTTATCAACTGCAATCTTGTCAGTAGTGGGACGGAAAGATTTCTCATCACGCTGTCATTGCTCGTTTGTTCGTAGAGGTTCGCTGTACGTAGCTACCGGTGGGTTCCTGTGGTCGAGCATATCTAGCCACTACCGTCGAGGCACCGTAAATTAAACTGCGGTTGCCGGCCAGAGTAAACGGCGAATGAAAATGTCAGGACTCGGCGCGGTCTAGATTTTACGGTGTCGCGCAGTGTGGGCGTACATTGGTGGCCGGAGGCAGCGGCCCTATTCGTCTTGATGAGAACGTTTTTCCTAGAAAGTCAAGGCGAGTGGAAAGTCTGAGAAACGAGTCACGAAAATCTGGGTGCGATGAGAGCTCATAGGGCAAAGGAACTTAGGGCTTAAGTAACCGTGCGTCGACCTCGAATAAGAAGGCGGCCCTTGCTGAGAAAGGAAGAAAAGGGGGCTTTGAAAAAGCTCCATGTTCCGTGTTTCGCTCGGGCAACTACCTCTAGCCAGCTTTGATTTCGAGCCGAAGGATTTAACCGCTGACACTCGGCAATGGTGGCGCCTAATGGGCTTGTCTCGCTAGTACTAAAAATATATCTGTACGCTTTGAGTTTCCCATCCAGCCCTCACGCGCGACGACGCGAGCAAAGTAGCGCGCATCGCAGAGAAGGACAGACTAGCAGTGCTGCTGCTGCTGCTGCTGCTGGTAGTACTGCTCTGTTGCTACACTCCACTTTCGACCGGTGAAAATAACTCGACCGGTGCTCCCTGCATCGTGCTAGCACCATGTCATTTCTCTATCATCTGCCTCTGTTCATTTACCAGCACATACTTCCATCCACCCCCTGGGACTCGTGGTTGCTCGCGCGAAACAGAAAAGTCAGAGAGGAGAGCCAGCAGCATCGCAGGAGAGCTCCGGCTAAAAAGGGAGAGAAAGAACAATTGCAGCAGCCGAGCCTCGATAGAACTCCGAGGAGCCACGGAGATGGAAATGCGGCATATATAGGCTTTTTAAACCGGCCACTCTTTGTCGGGGGTGCTGAGACTTATACTCACCGTTGCATCGTTCAATGACCGAGCAGCAATTCACTCGGCACATAGCCCTATTGTACTAACTAACAATACTCTGAATCACTCTCATTTCTTGGACATTCCTTACGATGAAACCTCCTGTTGACAGGAGAAAGTAACTGTGTCTGACTAGTAACATACACATTCCACTATGCATCGTTGCAAATATCTCGCAAAAGAATCCGAAGGATTTGGCACAGTCTGCAATCCAGAAACATGGAATGCAGTATGCTATCCATGTCCCAGAAGATATTCTTAATGCGTTGATTCAGTAATCCACACTGTCGCTATTAATAAACACGGAGAAGAATCCTCTTCTGCGCTCTGAGAGTGTTGGCTTTGATTTTGCTGCGATCGTAAGACGTTAACTATGTTTATTCGTCCAGCCGAGTGTCTGGCGTAGACACGTTAATTGGAGATACAACAAAAATAAGAGTTGGCTTCACTCGGTATGAACCAAGTTTTGTTTGAGCATCGTAGCCACTGCTTGGACGTGGGTGCACACGAGAACCCTAAATACCGGGTATCGTTCTGGCAGAGTGATCGCTCTTATTCACGTCACGTCATTTGTCATTTCTTCCCCGGCGAGCAAGCAACTTCTTTACCTCAGTAAGACAAACACCCGAACGAATCGTTCACAGGCCAAAAATCACTCTAATTTACCAGGCCGCCATCGGGCAATGTTCTTCTGCCGCTTGCAGAAAGCTCTCCCGCGGCGGTAGGCAAGAACCGTCAACAAGAATTACTGACAGTTTCCAGAACGAAGAGCCCTTTCTTTGCCGATTCTTGAGTGAATAGTTCAACAATAAGAACACTTCCAATACCATTCACTGTGAACAGCAATTAATAACGACTTCCTTTACCGATTTCCTCCGTTTAATTTCTTTCACTGCTGTTGCCTGTTCTTTTAAAATAATTTATTTCCGTCGTTACGCATGTCGATTATTATCATTCAAATCTCTCATGTTCGTTTTAAGCATTTTATCATCCACTAACGATCGTGTGTTGTAGGAGACAAGTGAAGCACCTGTCCATAGATCGAATAACCGTCGCCTTTCATCGTTCGATTATTCATAAGGGGGGTCGTGCTCGTAGAACTATCAAGGAACACCTTGAAACGCCGCGTCGGCGACTGGAGTCGTTAGCTCTATCGATAATGGGCACGTAATGTGGGCAGATCGTTGCAAAACTCTGCCTGGCCGCATTCGGCGTCCTCGAGGATAATCTCAGCATCGTGGATAATGTCAAAAGAGACTAATACTGGCATGAGAAAATTCTTGGCCGGTCTCCGTGCCAACCAGGCAGACCACTCCGGAGACGAGCTACTCGATCACCTTGCGCGAATTCTAGCGCGTTAGTTTCTCACGAAGCTCGCATCGATCCTCGCGTACACAATTGACCGTGCATACTAAAGGAAGCAATTCATTCGACTTCAATAGCTACTTTTCACATCGACACGCGCTCCAGTACACATATACATCGGCTAGCAAGACTATAACTCCAAAGCGATTGTCGGCAAAAAAGGTTTATTCAGGCCAGTGTATCAATTTCCCGATGGAATCTGTAAAAGCTGTGGAGGCTGTGTCGCGTGCATATATGCCTTCATTGAAGTTCGTCGGCTTTCACCTAGCATACAGAACTCGATATTGCGAGTGTGTATCGACTGAATTCGAGATTTCGGTGGAAACAGGACGATAGTTCGAACTGCAGTTTTTACTAATCCCACGGTAACATGAAAATTGACGGAACCGGGAGCTCGGCGGTATATAGTATACAAAAGTGCCGAAAAATGGAACAGTCAACGGGAGGGAGTATGGAATCCTGCAATCAATTGCAGCCGAGCCCTACAGGAGTTTCTCTGGCAGCTCCGATCAGGCGCGGCATGATTTCTCGATTTCAATTTCCCGAACCTGCGACAAAGCGAAACAGACACTGCGTAATCCCATAGAATCGGGATAACACGAGTGGTAGGAGGGGAGAGGAGGGAGAGAGAGAGAGAGAGCCAGTTGTGGCCCGATGTACGTACACACGCGACACTGTAAACTCCGAAAACAAGCGACACCCGCTCTGATCCGCCCGCGCGCGTTGCTCTCTATGGATTCATCCGTCAATCGTTTTGACGCTCTCACCCGCCTGTCAGAATCGCTTCGCCGAGAGCTTTTTGTCGGCGTCTCCGTACAGGCGGAAAAAATGCGTGGAACGGGAGAGAGAGAGAGAGAGAGAGAGAGAGAAAGAGAGAGTGGGAGAAGGTAACATCGCCAAGGGAAGTTGCGAGGGGTAGCGTGGAAATGTGCTGTAGGCATGGCGGGAACTATAGTATACAGCATTGCCATGGAAAAACGTGGCGACTCTCGACGACGTGTGTCGCAATTAAAAATTGTTGCCGAACTTTTCCGGCGCCGGTGGCTTCACCGCAAGCTCGAGGCAATCACACTCCCGGTTCTCGTGTGCACGCCAGTACCCGTTGTTGCTTCGTTTTGCGTGCGAGCTTTTTTTGCGTCCCCCCTTTTTGTTCATTGGCACGTCGCCCCTTGACACAGAACGAGCTTTGATTGCGGCGGTCTACCCGCTGCTGCCGATTGTAAGTATGTTCCGCAACAGCCACCTAAACGAATAACCATTCTCTCACTCTGTCCGTTTGTCTCTTCTCCAGCGTCACTCTCCAGTCCACCCACAAACGTGCTGGAGTTCCCCAGGCCTCGTTTTGTGTTTTCAATGCACCCTACGCCGCTTTTTTTCCTCTCTCTCTCTCTCTCTCTCTCTCTCTCTCTCTCTCTCTCTCTCTCTCTCTCTCTAGCAGAATGCTGCCCATTTCCGCCACCGCAAAGCTTGTTCGTTACGGCAGTTGCTGTGCGAGTTTCCTGGCGCTCCGCTTTTCACGCACCACTCTGTCGGTCTCTGCCTCTTAAAATGGATTCACTCTTTTTCGCCACCGCGAAACTCTCTCGCTCACTCAGACCCTTTTGCGAGTTGAACATCTGCGAGACGAAACAGGCCGAGAGCTGCAAAACGCTAATCGCAGCACACTGGAAATCGGTCACCAGTGTAAAAGCAAGGCTTTCAAGCGGTGAAGTTCAGTATGTCCAAGCGATTACGACTCTTTTTTCTCTGGAGTAGCCCAATTTTACGCCTTTTAATGAGGCGTACTTCCCTACAGCCAGTTGTATCGTCGTCTCGTCGCCAGTTTCAAGCAGGCAAGCGCAGCGCGGAGAAAAGGAGAAAGAGAGACAGATGAAAACCGTCCTTTCTACATTCGCTTTAAGCGCAAGAACGGAATGAACGTTGGGATCCGAATTCTTTAACGTTCACGTAGGTACTCGGCCCCGGCTTTTATGGTTCTCGACTTTTAAATCAAACTAGCGGAGTCCTTCTTTGGAATTAGAGCTCTTTTCACGCCCAGTTCCGCTAATTCCGTATTCACAGCGGGCCAATGCGCGAGATACACCGAGGGAATATCGAGTACTGCGCCCAGCATCAGAAAACCTGGAGTGGATCCAGGCTAGATCGAGTAACTGCTGCATAGCGAGGGTCGAGCGCTCGGGAATGAGAACAAGAGCACGAGGAACTGGCCGAGGCGAGGAAAAATGTGCGGGGCAGTTCTCGTGTGCCTAAGCGACGCGTGTTTGCGAGGAGAGGAGCCGCGCATAGTGGTCAGTAGTAAAGAGTAAGAGAGCCGATCGGGCAAGACAGGTAGCCAAAGAGTCTGCCGAGGAATTGAGAGGAACGCGGCCGAGCGAAACGACGACAGCAGCAGTACCGGCGAGTCAGAGTGAGAAAGAAGGAGAAAGGGTCGAACGCGCCAGGGGAGAATCAGGCCGGACAAACCGCCTAGGCAGGTAGACGCAGCCAGGTGTGAGGAGATCAGAGCCGATCGTTGGTAGATCCAAGGAGATCCAAGGATGTTCAGCGGCTACGGTTGCGCCGTGCGCGGCGGCGGCGGTGGAGACGGTGGCGAAGGATGCTAACAGCCTCCGAACGAGTCTCGCTCTCTTACAACAACGCGCGAGCCCTCCACCTTGGCGGTGGCCGCGCAAAAACACCTGCCCTCTTCTCCGACTCCTCTCCTTTCCTTTCTCCTCTCCTTTAGTCGCCGACAAACCGGCACACCTCCTCTTACTTCGACTCCTTCACTTTCCTTGCCCCTTTCACCTCTCCTCCTCCTCCTCCCTCGCCTCTACCGCGCCATTCATGAACTACTCACGCCGACAACACCCTTTCGCCTAATTCTTATTCCTTCCACTGCTAACCTCTCACAGACTCCTTTCTTAGTCGTCACGCCTCCCCAATTAAGACTTCCTTCCATTTACGTATCCCGGCCACGATAATTCATTTTCATTCGACTCGTCGAAACTATTGCTTCGAACTTCATGGACGTTTTGCGCCAAGTCCTTGCGATTCACGTGCCATACATGGGTAACATGAGCAATAAAAATTTTCAAGTAAGCACGCACGCCGATCGATGAGGGCTGTCGGCTGTATCTCTCCCGGCATGCGACTACATTTGCATCCCCGATCATCATGCGTCCACTGGCCTGGATTTCTCTCGAGTCCACCTCTCTTTCTCCCGCGGTCTACGCAAACGAGCAAACGCCGTTGGAAACTGCAGATCACTCTCTGTCTCGGTGCTTTACGATTTCATTACGGGAATTTAAAACCGCCTTGTTATACGCTTTCGGCCCTCATCTTTTATTTAGTACCTCGCAATGCACATTGTTTAGCCTTCCCTCGTCGATTGACGAGGCTGGCATGAAAACCACCGTCAGGGGGAGAAATCGAGAGAGGCTGCGCTTATCCCGGGAAAGGCTACTATTCTCGCAAAGTACGGAATGCCAAATGGATGTTGAAGAAAAATTGTTGGCTGCCTCGATCTTTCGCGTGGCGATCGCCTCTAAAATGTTATAGTCCGATTAGGGATTAGCTAGTGAGACTTTCGATCATAAAGAGACACCCTATCTATAAACAGAAAGGAGGGTTCCCCTTATCGAGAAATGTTTTACAGTCACCTTAACGATCCGATAGACGCAAGTTTTCACTCGAGCGATCGCTATGTCGCCTGCGAATGTGCTGACAACACATGATTGGGTGTGGCGAATAGGCCGAATACAAGGGCGAATGAAGCTCGACACGATGTGGATTGCAAAATATCCGCGGCCATTCGCCGCTCGAGTCAGCCAGCAACAGACCATAAGATTTACGAATGTCGGGAAAGCGGGCGGAGAATGAACGGACGTAATCGTAATATCGGCAGTGCGACAGGGCATTTTATGAGTCAGCGGCCTGATCAGCGAGTACCATCGAGCTCGTAAAAAAAGGACAACGTTATTACTTTGCTAGCAGCTGCGGTGGTAAGCCGCTCCCGCATCCCTTTAGTCCGTCGGATTTCTACCGAAACGGGCAAACAATTCGAATTCACGGCCAGTCGTGCAATCGGAAAAGAACACAGCTGGCACGTAGAAAATTATTCGACGGGAAGCAATAAATCCCGGAAGGTTATTAACCCGTGTTAATGCCGAGGAAAGATTTCGAGGCGGGACACAACCGGCGCCAGTGGCACGTGACGTTACTCCGGCTCGACTTGTTCACGAGTGCCACGTTCTCTCCCTCGTGTGTACAGGAACTTTGTTCTCCTGAAATCGCAGCAAACTACATGCACCAATTCCCGCTCAAGGTAGAACAAGCATAATGAAGGATAATTCCATGTGCATGCTCGAAGTTCGTTCAACTCCTTGATTCCACTCAACTATAAATCCGTTGATACCGACTAGGACTCTCCTGAGCAGATTCTGCAAACGAACTGTTCGACCATCTCTCCCGCGGCCAATAATAAGAGGGGCCTCTGAGTAGCTTTGCAGGAGAGGATTTTACCGAAAATCTTCCTTTGTCCTGATACACGCCTCTGTGATCCCGCAGAATAAAGTCCCTTTAAGTACCGTCATGCTATTATGTCAAATGGCTTTTCCCAAAACCGGCCGTTTCACCCCTGGTGCCATGTATGCAAGGTAAATCGATTTCCTACTTCGCATTGATCTCCACTCTTACCAGCAGATTAATTGGGGCACGCTGAGATGGGAGAACGCTGTAGTAATAATTCTGCAGTTTCCAATTACACTTCATGGAAATACTCTCCCCTACCGATCCAACTATCATAAATCTCACCAAGCAGAAACCTCTATAAAGCCGACGACCTGATTGTTTTGCGCCAACAATAGGTAGATTCGGAACACTAGTGAGTACAAGTCTTACCTGGAATCCAAGTTCATGTGGCCCAGTTCTCCGGGCATGTACTCCTCTCGCCTGCATCTTGAGAAGAGGCGGTTTCCCATCGCGGTTTTCGGTGCTCCAGATCATCACGCAATTCACCTTCTAGTCTCGGGTTAATGTGATTGTACCGAAGTTGTCGGTGGACGTAAAACGAGGTCTCAGTCGAGGCAAATCAAGACAGGAGTAAATGTGGAAAATGTATCAGTAAGGTTATAGATTATGGAGAAATATATAAGATGTTAATTAGACAGCATTACGAAATATGAAAGACAGAAGGATGATAACATGATAAACATGATACATTAACACAGAGTCTCCTTAAGGCAGGAGCATGCTCGCCGCTACTAATTAATAATCTTGTCGACTTCTGGTTTCTCTTTCGTTGATCTTATTAATGCGCGTCAAAGTCTCCGGATGCTCGGTCGGGCTCTAATTAATCCGTGGCGAAGTTTCTTTCGCGATCAGTCGGCGAGCGGAGCGGCGGGTCGTGTCCTTCGAGACAAGAGGCGACGAATCAAATCACAAATCCTCGCGCGACTGCTGCTCCCTCAGGAGGAAGTATCGCTCCTCTCGCCCATAGGTCAGAAGCGTCGTCTCCTCGTTAGTATCCGCTGGATGATTCGATTTGCACGACGGCCGCCCATTGTTTCCCGGCATTCACACGGATGCTGGCGCATACCAGCTCGCTGGGTGAAAAACAGCGGGGCCTTGGGGACTATTGGGCTCGTTATTAATATTAATACATCGCTGGAGGTCGGCAGAGAAAGGGAGAAAGAGGGGTGGCGGCTTCACCGAGAATCGCCGAGGGTCCAAAGTTCCCGACAAAAGGTGGGAAACGAGGGGTCCGTGAAATACATTTAATTATGTGGCTCTGCACCCCGTATTCTACCTCGAACCCCCTCTCATCCCCCCCCCCCCTTCATCCGGAAGCCGTACTTTCCAGCCACGAGCTCGTCTTGAAACTCAATGTAATTTTCGCTTTTCCTTTGTTTTCAGGTAAGTGCCCGCCATGTATACAAAGCCAAGGACCAGAGGAGTCTTAGCCTTTACGGATAAATGCAGGTTTGATTATTATTACCACCGCTGTTTACCCAGGCTTTCCCCTTTCAACCGAACTGGTACTCGAGCCAACTCCAACTCGAATTAATCCGCGCGTGAAGTACTCGAACTTGAATATATCTGGCTGCGATTGGAAGGATTGTATTGCATACATTAGGGGAAACTACGATAGAATTGCGCAAGCCAAGGCTGCAGTGAGAGAATGTTGCCGGAGAGGTTTCTGCGAAGGGCCAAAGCCGCGCGCAAGATAGGTCGGAGTACTCGATGACAATTTAGATTAAACGGTCGCGCAATAATTGAAACAAGCAGTCGGGCATTCGAGGAGGAAGAGCAGAAGTGATTGGCTACCGTTGCTAATGAAGAGCTCAGGACTAAGTACCCTGTAAGCCATTCTACCCCCGCGTTACCCCCTCACCCGCTGATCCTCGTTTCGTATGCCATCGTCCTGTCGTGTTACATATGTATTACGGCCCCGTCCTTTTGCCCGATACGATAGCTCGTAATCGTGGTCGTGCCACGTACGTATTCGCCAGAGCTCCTCCAAGTGTGCGACGGTCGTGCTCGCCGTGGTATCAATTAAATCTCTGATTAGCAAGCCCTTCGACTCCGCTCGAGAGCAGGACCGCTCTAGTCCCTTTGAATCTCAGGCGCGATTGTCGCTCGTTCGTGCTAACTCGGAATAATCGGAAGACCCCGTGAACCGTAAAACTCCCGCTGGCGACCGGCCATTTTTTCCCCGAAATCTCGCGGAATTAATTACCCTCTCCCTTCCTCCCACGTGTCTTCCCCTTCGGCCATCTGTACCGGTAGCGGTTGCTCGCGTGTAATGCATCCGCAGGCTCGTTTCTCCTTGGTACGCTGGGAGAAGAGGCCCCCAGCCAAAAGTACGTGATACACGATACACAGGGATTCTCCGACGCTCGTTTTTTTACGCACGGCAACAGTTTGGCTTTGCAGAGTGCGCTGGCCCGGTTGACCGGCGAAACGGGCGGCGAGCATAAATTTCCGCGCCGCGGCGGGGAGAAAATAAAACGGAAATCGAGATTCGCGGCGGATCCTCTCGGGGCGACCTGGCCGGGGTCGCCGTCGTCGCAAGCTCCTTGCGAACGTTCGAGGAATAAAACGATCGAACGTGGGAGCGAGCACTGTCGCGCGGATACGAGGATCCTCGTGGATCTCGCTCGCAAGTCCAAGTCTTAGTACGAGGCTGAGAGCGAGCGCGCACGCGCCCAGTGCGTAGGAAAAGTTGAGAAAGCTTGAGGGCCTGATTTATGAATACCGCGTATCCTCCTGGAGCCCTGGTGGACCATTGCTACCCGCGGTGTTCGGGGCGATCCTTCATCCTCTCGCAGACGCTCTTACCTTCGCCGGGTGGAGCGTCGCTCGAGAAGTAATGGCCAGCTCGAGCAACGCCAAGAGGAATCTCGATTTAGCGTATCCGCGCTTAGTAACCACGCTTGTTCGACACCGGGCCGGCTCGTTGAAACGGTTGCACGCCGTTTGCCGCCGCATCTCGCCGAACCAAGCGTTATTTATGCACTTTAGCCAACTACACCACCCATCCTCCACCCCAACTCTTACCCACCTGCGCATAAAGTGCGGATTTTCGGGGGAGTGAGCCGAAATCCTTTTCTTACGTCTACTCGCAAGCGCTCCCTATTCCATTGCTCTTTCATGAAAACAGGATAACGCGGCTTACTTCAGCTCACGCGCGAATAACGACCGCCTCCTTGTCGCCCGATTGCTCGATCCGATAACCGAGCGAACCAACGACTTTCTTACCACCGTTATTTATAACATTATTGGCATCGTCATGGTGTACCACACGCTTAACACTTGAGTAAAAGATCCACTCGGGAGAGCTGGGATGCCCTTACACAGGCATGTCACGAAAATCGGAAGGTACTTTGATAAGTGATCAATTAAAGTAAGTCTAATCCCACGCGATCCTGGTCGTATCAAAGAAAAGCCGCGCTTGTAACTTCAATATTGCTTGTCCTTCGAGTCACTCATCGTGGCATGTCGAGCGTTGAACGTGCGCGCGGCAGTGGCTACTGCCAGCGGTAGTCAGACTGGACGGACCTTCGCTCGGTCAGGAGATGCTATTAATTTGTATCGATAGGAAGAGGAGCAGCAGCGTGCATGCATGCACACTTCAGTAGCTTCGTTAGTTAACATACTTCGGAGTGGAGCGAGAAGGACGAGGGCTGGGCAGATATCGGGCGCTGCTAAGAGAGAGAGAGAGAGAGAGAGAGAGAGACACGCGTGACCGAGATAGGCGAGGCGGCCGCAAGTTGTGGGTGCACGTCCCATATGAGACCGAAGGGAAGCCAGCCGCTCTTCCCACACGCGCGTACGTAAGTACTATTCGAGCTGGCGGAATGTGTGAGTGACACGTAGGAGGATCCTCTCTCCGCGGGTAATGATCACGATTGAATGAGAATGAGGCCGAGGAAGCCAATACAATTAACCCCCGGCAGCATGCCATTGCGAGAATGCAAGACGCTCATGCTCGCTCGGGCTCCTTGCCCTCCACACTCACTCTCTCACTCGGTCATTCGCTCTCCGACTACCTGGAGCGCAGCTTCTCTCCTCTCTCTCTCTCTCCCTTATACCTCCTCGACTCGAGGATCCCTCAGCGACTAGCTCTCCGGCGATGTAATTATTACGGCATTGCTGGAACGCAACCGTAGATCATAACCCGAATGCGCCGCACCGCGCCGCTCGGCCGACAACCGTCCCGACTTCCTGCCCTTGCACTTCTTGTCCGGCAAGCCGCACTACATATATCCACCTTGGTGATTCGTACTCTTAAGATTCCCGTTGAAGAACGGCCGGTGCACCAACGTCAGGACATCATAAAGGATTCGGGAAATGGTGCGCGTATCTTTCACTCGTTTCTCAGACGCAATTACCGCTGGGATCAAAGATACATGCACCACTGCTAGAATGGATGGATGTGGGTGAGGGGTTCCGGCGAGAAGACCGCCGATGAATGGAGATGCGAGGAGCTTCAATGAATTGCCTTTGCAAACCCGATGACTTTATTATCGCCACTATCGCCACCGAAAGATCCTCATGCAATACATTCGCGATAGAGTAGAGAATGCTTCCGCCGCTAGCGATTACCGTTAGGATTCTACTGCTCGGCTCCCTGGGGTCGTCAGATGCGATCGCAAATCGAGGATTCTCTGGCTCGTCGGCCTCGTAGATTTCATATCGGCGAGCACGGATTGAAATTACTCGATGACTCTTTTACCTTCTCCTCTACGTTCCAAGAGAAATTACAAAACAGATAAAACTCTCTTCCCGGTATTGTTTTATTTGTTGTTTAAAGTTCTCTGCATCGAGAAATTAATATCGATCAAGTCGTTTGAAGTATAGTGACGGAAGATTGCTAATATGGTCTTCAATCATTGCCAAGATGGATGGAACACATCGAACCGTACACCATCGACGCCGATTTAGATTACGAGGGACATAAAAAAGGCGAAGCAAAACGTGACCATGTAATCCCGCTCGTAACAGCCACGCAGCCCGTATAGCCTCCTCTCTTGGTAAGAGTAATCCGGTTCTCACAGCGCTCCTGGAGTACGTCTCAGTAATCCCGGCATCCGGCGATATCGTCCGCCTCGAAGATGACGTTTACACTCACGTTACCCGATGATCGGACAATCACCGTTCGACTATATGCACGCAAGGTGTCTTGAAGTTTCGATATCTTTCTCGGGAAAGAGTTAGAAAGTCAATCGCAAAAAACCAGGAGTGTGCAAAGCACATGTGCGAGGCTCATTAGTGGGGGAATTCGCGGAAGTACTTGGCTCCTCTGTATCGCGGGAGCATAGTGCATTATTAATTTAGCTCGGCCACTTTGCCGGGTACATATACGCTCACTTGAGCGCATTAGCATCTAATGGGGAGAGGCCTCTCGCGAGATGAGGTGGATGGCTCGGTGCATTAGGTGCACCCGGTATACCGGCTCCGTAAGTATGCACGCGCGCCGCTACATCTTCCCTCCCTCGGTTCGACTGGTCGATCCACCCTTTCGCGTGTCTCAAGGTAGCCCGGTGTCGACTTCCAAGGACCCTCGTCTGTCAGGATGCGTTAGTTCTTGCCTCCGCGATGAGAGAGAAATGCCTGGCAAGCTATATCTAGCTCACCGTGGCATCGACACGCAACCCCCTCTTTACCCCGCCTCACTCGTTTCTCCCGGAGAAGCCGGAGACCGGTCGCTTCTTGCGGAAACTCCGTGTGCAATTAGCGCGAGTTCCTGATAAATAATTGAAATTCAATACACGCCTTTGGAGCTGGTAGAGGTACGCTTTCCCGGCGACGAAGCCCGTCGCGTAAGGCTACTCTAATAAGTCTGCCGACGCGCCCGCCGCTTTGCACGCCAGCCGCCGCCGCCGCCGTCCACCGCTACCTCGGCTGAAGTTATTTGCGCAAAGCACGGGATGCGTAAAGGCCGAGTTACTCATAATTAATACACCGTCTGTCGAACAACGCCAAGCCGAGGCAACGCTCCCTTTTGAACAAAGTTTCCGCGGCAGCATCGAATTTCACGGATAGGCGCGGACCCGGCGCGAGGGCGGGGAACACGTCGATTAGTTTGGCTGCCAACGCGAAGAAGCTTCGCATATACCAGAGGGTGAATATTGATCGCGTACCTCTCATTATTCGGGCTGGTGTAATTTCCTGAAAAAATCTCGTGAAGAACGAATGACAGAATAAGTAAAGAACATCTGTACTTTTAGAAGCACGAGTTCCTTTCACAGTCGATTGAATGGTCGAGCTATTACTTATCTTAGCAGACAGGAACAGAAGTGGCTTTGAAGTTTCTATAAAATGACAGATGTTACTTTTCAAAGGCTCGGTGAAAAAATTGTAGACGCCCGGTAGAAGTTTGGCCAGTGGTAGCAGACAGTGCGGAGATGAAAAGCGCGAGAGGATGATAATGTTCAGGTAAACGCGCGTCGGTTATTTCGTCTAGGAGTTTCGTGTTTACGATCCTGAAACTGGGAGGAGAGTAACATCGCCGTCTGACGAGTTTGTAGAGAAACTTTCGAGACGGTATCGCACCGCGCCGCGCCGTACCGCGCTGCACGGATGGCCACTCGTGAATGATTTACTATTACGCCCGGTCATTCTCGAGTAGAGGAGAATGCTAATTGAAACTCTCGCGGCGTCCGAGCTACGAGATGGAGGAGAAGAAGGTTCTCTGTTCTCCTTCTCAATAATTACATTCTAACGAATCCCTCCACGTAGAACGCGTTATTTGCGACAGGGCTTGCTGCAATTCATCGACTTCTCCACAAGTTTGTAGTTATATTGTGTAAGCGCATTGCTCGCCCGAATCAAAGGGAGACTTCCCAGACTCGAGTGCTTTCAGCCACGGTAGCCAACAAGCCATCGGGGTTTTGCCGGCTGCCGCAAACCCCTAGTCAAATTGCGGTGACGGCTGTCACTTTGACACAGCGGGAAAACGCTCAACTTTCCGGTATCGCACGTGCTTCCACGTTAACGTCGACCCGCACGAGTTCAACAAAATTTCATTGCCGCTGTCACGTTCCATTTTCCTGGCCTCGCACTCGAGTGCCTCGGACAGACAGTCGGTTAGGATTCACGTCATTTAGCCACTGCTGCGAATTAAACTGTACCGCCGCAGCTAATCGACACGAGCTTATCGAAATGTAATCCCCGCCGATATTGGACGCCGATCGGAAGAACTGGCTCGCGCAATAACAGACCTTGGTAAAGAGTACCTGCGCGTTGCGAAGTAATCATCGAGAGTGGTGTGCAGACCTTAGGACCTGTTCGCGCCACGATATCAGATATAGCGTTGCAAAAGTACAAAGAAATAATCGTCGATTTCCGACGAAGCATGCCTTGGCAATTCTCGTAAAAAGTGGTACGTGATGCGAAGTAGCCTCAAATGATCCTAATGCCGCGGCTTCCCGCTCTTAATGGCGATCGTTCCACCGTGAAAACTGCCTCGCTGTGGGCATAAGCAACAGCCAACGGTGGAACTGCATTTGTGATTTGCCGCACGGACACCTTGCTGGCTGTAATAAAGGAGAAGGAGGAGGAAAGCCGGATAGACGACCTAATGGGCCATCGCGACCCTGTTTAATAAGATGTTTAGGGACCGCGAACAGGCTTTTAATCTGCCCCTCGTATAATCGCAGCTTATTGCACCAACGAGACACCGTCTACCGGTGGAAGAAGTCCTGAAGGTAGCTTAGCTCGACAAAGGAGCGGTTTAAACCTGCCAATTTATAAATCTAGTGTCCTTTCATCGATGTTTATCCTACTCGGCAAGAAGGGTAAATTCTACTAACATTCCTGTATTATTCCATAAAGGACATTTGAACGGTATTTACCGATGATAATTGTAGAAATAGAAGCCAAGGAAATAGCCAATGAGCTGTGACAATGTCACGCTTTTCAAGGTAACCGCGTTCCGGTTGAGAAGAGCGCATCTCAGAAAGGCGATAGCCGCGGGCGATTGCCAGGACAAGTCCAGGAAATGGGCCGACAATGAAAGATCAAGCTGTTAATGCAGTATCGGGCTGGCAATGACCAGAGTTAATGGCGCGACCGCATTACGACACGATACGCCAATTAGCGTCAGTGGAAAGAACACTATGTAGTTACGGCACGAATCAGTTGAACAATAAAAGAATCACGTGATGGGGGTGGTCTGCAGAGAAACAGGAAAGGGCAGGGCAGGTATTTCGCGATATGTTTTGTCGACTCATCTAGCTTAGGAATACCAATCACACATTAGTCGATAGTGGAGCGTAAATACGGTTCGGGTCGCGTAAAATTGGGAGAATACGGCTCGCGCCGTGCGAGAGCAATGTAAATCCCGAAGGTTCCAGGTGCGCTCACCGCAGCTGCAAAGCGGAGTTTAAGAAAGAGCGCCGACGGTGCATTGAAAGGGGCGAAACAGCCGTGAATTATGGAAATGAAAGCGGGCTCGCGCGTTATTGGCCCGCGGTGCCGATCGTAATCGGGTAATTGTCGATCGGCAGTCCCGCTCCCGGAGGGCGAACGGCGGGGAGGGACGATAACGAGAGAAAGAGAACATTTCCTGGCGCGCATATACCACAGGTACACCCGATAATTTTAACGTTAAATAACTGGAACCGTGCGTAGCGCACATAAATCACTGACGCCCGAGAAACGTCGTCCCTTTTTCGCGGCGGCACGGCTGGAATCGACGCTTGTTTAATTCAATTGCGATTCCTGCAAGATTATGATCTATCGGGGCCTCGGCCGATTAAGCGTGCACGCATGTACATGGAATGCTATGGTGGGCGCGTATTGCTCGAACAAAACGCTTCCCGTTTCTTTTGTTGATGGCGTGTCTAGTCGCCCGGTATAACCGAGGATCACCGACTCGATGCTATCGTTTCCTCTTCGACGTGTACCTTATTTCCACGCACGAGTGTCCCGAGAATAAGACGTGCGCCACGAAGTCTTACGTCGCCACCCACACGGCCTAGACATATATACACAACAAGCGGAAGCATCGTGCTCGTCTCAATTAACATATCCCCTTACCGCTTGAATTGCTTCCGCGCTCAACGGCTATGCGCTCTAGGATTGAGCGCATCGAACAAAGCAGACCTAACTACATACAAGTGAATCGAAGCGAAGCGAACCTCCCTCGAAAATATCCAAATACGTCTAGATTTACATTCTCAGCCAGTAAAAGACCTAACTGTACAGGATGATTCTAGGTGAGCGAAACAGATGGATAGATGATGGTAAGCGCAGTAGCGTTAGTCACCTGTTTATACGGTCGTTCGAGCGACTAGAGAGTCCCAAGTCAAAAGAGGAAAGCGCGATATCCAACCGGGACGAGCGTGTCGAGCGTCGAATAGCTCTCGTAGGACGTTTCCTCGTGCCGGGCGTCGTCCGCGTGGCTAGATCGGCTTCCTTCTGTGTCGCTGCTCGGTCTACGTGTCCGGAGTATCAAGCAACTCGATTCCCCGTATGCCGGCTGTCGTTGTGTGAATACAAACACTCGGAGAGGAGGAGTGCAGCGTAGCCTGATGCGGAGAGGAGCGCGCACGGTGAGCACGGCCTCGAGAAGTACGTGGCCGGGCGCAGACCAGATAGCAGCGAGGGCGAACCATACGCGGTGGCTGGTTGCTCTCTTCCTATGCGGTTCGCCATCCCGTGGACCGAGGTGCAGCACGCTGTACCTTTCCACCTCTGACGGACGAGCCGCGGTAGCTGACAAGTTGCCCCATTACGCCTATGCTGCATACGCGCCACCCAAGTGCGGGTAGCTCGCGTTCGCAGCGGGACCCCGTGTTCGCGGCCTCTTAAAACTTCCTTCCTTCCTTCCTTCTACCAGCTCACCTGCCTTCCCCCCCCCCCTCCCCCCTCCCTTCTTCATCTTACCCCCACTATTACTAAAACAGCTTCTTTCCTACCGTACCTGTTTGTCACCCTCAACCCGACTATTTTCAATCTCCCTAGATTCACCAAGTCTGAAAATCTATTGGTTGTTCTACCAGGAGAGTTTGAACGTTTATGTAAGTAAAGTTTGCGGAATATGACAGAACTAGGTCACTGCGTCTCCTTGGGAATGGTATCGTGGCAAGGGAGGGAAATTGTATTGTATCAATTGCATGGAACGCGAGGGGACTATAGGGAGATACTTCCGTGTGTACGGTAAATGCTAATTTTATTATTCGGCTGTACTGCGCTCCGAAGCCCGACGGAAGTGTATGACCGGGAAGTCAGCGGGGAGCTCGAAAACTCTAGGGAATAAAAGCCGAAGTAGCTCTGCTCGACGAAGTGATTATAAGTTTGGGAGAACTCTTTGAATGCAAAGTGCCACACGCCTTTCCCCCGTATTCTTCTCAACTTTGTCACGGTATTGTCAGGTTCGCGCTTTCCTACGACAATTATGCGAGCACGTATTACCGTCCGAAAGTTTTCTGTGCCAACCTCCGCGAGTTGGGTTATAATAAAGAATGGTGTCGAATTCTTACCAACTGAACACTACTCTGTTCAATATTTGGAGATTCATTTCCTTTAATGCTAGTTCTACTATAATTTATCCCTATTAATCATTCTCTTTACAGTAGGCTTGTTTTTTTTTACAAGGGAGTTAATTTCTGAATGGCTAGAATTTAATTTCGGCAGACAAAAATACCTTGAATACTGTCTCAAGTTCTATAATGGAAAAGGAGTTACGGACAAATCCATTGACTGGCGTTACTATGAAAAGCTCGAGGAATTCAAGTAATCCGGGTAGGTCGAAGTAATCCATACGACTGACCCGCCACAAAAAGTTAACCCCGTTTCCACAAATGCCCCCGAAAGAAGCGAGATCATGAAGCAACTTCATTGCCGTCTTAAACTGCAGCATTCTGCGGGAACGTCTTTACATTTAAATCGTAAGAATAATTGCGGCCAATTAAGGGCAGAATCCAGTCTCGGCCTCCTTCGTCGGAGTAGTCGTCTGGTCGAGTTTCTCTCTTTCCTTTGGCCTTTCTCACTCTCTTTGGCTATGAGATACTTTCGAAGGATCTCGCGAACTTTCTGCAAGCAGCGAGCGGTGGAGAGTGAGCCTTTCACGGGATTCGCATTAGCGAGACTTGGCCGCGGCAAGAACGACTGGCGCGCCGATCGAGAAGGAAACGGGAAGAAGGAAGAAGAGAACCGAGGAGAACAACATCGTGGCAAAGTGCGGCCCTCAACTTGATTGCAAGAGGATTGAGGGAGAGCGGCGAGCGGCCACTTCATCGTTAATTGTAATTTGACGTTTAGCTCGGCAGGTAGCAACCACGTCCGTTGCTGCTACCTCCACTCCCGGTTCGTAATTTTAATCCTTTCGTCGTCGAGACGACTTCGCCCCGAAACGCCCGAAAGCCTCGTGAAATTAATGAACGTAAGCTCGATTTACGCGGCGAGGGATTCGCGGAGGATCAAACGTCGGCGACGGGGATGATCAGAGCGAAGGGGAGAGTCAGTCAGTGCCCGTGAGAACGCTTAACTTTTAACGGTTCTCTCCCGAGAAAAAAGGTGGAGGAAGAGTGGGAAAGGAAGTGCGTCACTAGCGAGAGCAGGAGGGAGTACAAACTAACCCTCTGGCTGCTTCAATTAAGCCCGGATACACCTACCACCCCGTTCGTTTGCACGACTAAATACCGCTGAGCTATCGGACCAACGACGCGAACGAGGTGTTGTCCACTGTTCGCGAGGGTGAACTTTTAATTAGCGGAAATTCACTGAAATTCGTCCCGAGCTAAGCGCTGCTCACCGATATCAGCTGCGCGCATCCCTCTACAGCCTGTTTGCGCCACACTCTAACCCGCTAATTTCCAGGCTATTCCTCCACCAAACCGTCTTCCCTTTCCTTCCTGGATTCTAGTCCACACTCTCGCACTCGATCCTCTTTCGCCCTCTTTATGGCAGACTTGGCCGCTCGCGAGAGACCCAGACCGTACGACACGAGCATAAATTCCCCGTATAAATAAGGAACAGGTACATCGAATATCGAGGCACATCGCTGAACTTTATGACTCTACAAGGTGTACCCGTGCTCGAATCGCTGCGAAAAATACGGCGAACACGAGAGTGCGTTTCTCCGTCTGCCACAGCGACATGCGGATATATGTATTGCCCCCCGGCTCCTCGTCGATCATTCCAGATCACGTACATTCTGAATCCGTAATCATCTAATTAGCTAATATTCAAGATATTCGTCAAGTGGTTCGACTAAATTTTCTATCATTCGAGAAGTTATGATCACAACGCATTGTAAATCAAGTGTCGCGAGGACAGGAAAAGAGATAGTACCGCATTAGCTAAATGACCAATAAATAATGATAACCGTGCCTGTTTTGACTTTGAAAGCACTACTCTAGTGATTCTACCATTATGAGCACATCCCCACTTTTTTCCTGCTCTCGATAAATCCACTTACGTCTGGGTTTAGATTCCCGGCTGGGTCGCATACATTAAAATTACGGCGAGAACGTGCCACCTCGTTTTACCATGCTTGCTACACGTATCGGCATCCTTAAATCACGTGAGCTGTCTAAGGGGGGAACTAATCCTGATTCATGCCGGTGAGCAACTCTGTCCTCTCTCTACCAGTCTTTCTACGAGAATGTTGCACGCACCATTGCGAGTCTTCTCGGATCTACGAGTTCCGATGCGAGAGATTCTTGTCATATTTTCGACGGAACATATTCCATTTGATACTGGAGTCAATGTCTCTGCAGTCCTTCTGCAAAAGTGAAAGCCAGAATCAATCGGTCGCGAAGAACGTGCTTCGACTCTCAAACTTCAGAACACTCAAGCGTGCGCTCCCTGCCAATCGAATCCTTCTCTTCCGGTTCTCTTTCATCTGGACCGCCAGTCACTCGCTTTGACTTGTCACACGTCGACCACTACTCAACAACATCTGATAAGTTCCGATCGAACCTATCCTTCAAACGGTAGCCGACGATGGGCTACCGCGTCTCGAGTGTTCGCAAGACACTCGGCCAGTCCAAACTAATATGAACCAATACGAATGAACAGGTGTTATATGGATACCGACATATTACAACTAACTGTCGACATTAGCTAGAGGAACGCTATGAGTTCACTTAAGCAAACAAACCTGATTCCATTTACATTTTCGATGTACGATTAGAGGATGAACTTTAGTAAAAATTCTTTAATTATACCAGAATGTGAGTTCAGAAAGTCTTAAAAAGAAAATCAGCATTCTGCAGTGGCTGTACGTACATAGTCGCAACTGGGATGGAAGAAGGGTCCGAGTTGCACTCGAGGGACGTATGTGTGTACCGAATGCCGAGGCGGATGCCTTCACGTACAAGCCGGCAGGCTTCTTTGCCTTCGCTCGTTTTCTCGGATAGCTCGCCGACAGTGTGTGTACCATGCCGATCGGACCGCATAATACCTTGTACACGCGTGAGGCGCCCGCTGGTTCGCTTGCGTGTATGATAGTAATTCTAAGTTAGTGCTAATACGAGGTACTAGAGCTCGCAGACAGACGCCTCAACACTGTAGATTCCCTTGAAGCCAGCTTCTGAATTTCACATGGGACTCGCGTTCGCGTGTTTCCCTCGACCAATGCGCCGAGGGATTAAACGATCGAAGGTCAAATGAGGGTCCGACCAAGACTAAATATATCTAACCAACATCGAAAACGTCCGAACGAATAAACGTGGAAAGTAGCTCGGTCACGAGAGTCCAATAAATTCAATTAAACGACTTAAGATTAACTATCTCTGTTGTTACTATTATCTAATTATCTCAGTGATATCACTCCCTGTGGGAATGGAATTCGCAGAGCCATGGTTTCTCAACACTTTGAAAACTCCTTGTATCACTTGTTGTCTTCTCAACCGAAGTCAGACACCGAGTAACTGACGATCCCCTGAATTTCATTAAACTTTCTATAGCAAAATGAGATTCCTTCGGTCGACTAAGTTTGTGGAGGCAGAAGGGTGACTGGTGGGAGGGGCGATTAGAAAATCGAAATCCTTGAAGAGAAGTCAGACTTTATCCCGGGAATGTTGAGCTAGCCGCGCTATGTTTACGATGAAAAATGCCGTGGGCGCGCGAGTCCCGGCTCGATAATGTATCGCTCGCGTAAAGAGAAGGATTAAGGCATGCGTGCTCGTCGAGCTTAGTAGTGATTCCGTTAAAATTCAATAGCTATAAAGGAGCTGGAATCGACCGACGAGAGCAACAAGAGGTTAAAAGCCCCGAAATTCGAGAGGACTCTCCGCCTTCACGAATTCGAGTGTTATCCGTGCCGCCGGGATAGTAGGATGCGTCCCGATGAAAATGAGGATGTTTCAGTAACGTTGTAGCCAACCGAGAATCCTAAATTCCAATATAAATGGCACCGTAATGGCTTTCAAGATATTCGACTGGCTATTTCGGCCAGTAGCGACCCGAATCCGCCAGAATGTGCTTTGCATAATTAAGTAAAATTCCATACCGCAGCTGATTGCCTTGCCACCCAGTCACCCAATGAAATGCGTTTTAACTGAATCGTCTTCATTCTCATATAACATAGCCTCAAACATTTGTAGAATATGTAACTATGGATGCAAGGCGTGAGAAACTATTTTTGGCATTTCAATCGTAAAATTGGAATTATCCAATTACACAAGAATATCGGCAGTATCGAATGAATTTCGGGTGAACCCTCGTCGACTAAGTTTATGTCGCACCATGCCACCACTTGATCTGAGAGGTGTAAATTTATCGTGGGTACAGTCTCATTAAGAGAACAAGGAAGGCGTTGCAAGGAAACCCGTGGAATCTTGGTGGACGCACGCGTGGTATCAAGGCGTCACGTAAAATCCCGATTTTCATTGGCCCACGGTGCCGGTTCGGATTATGGAAATATTCAAACTCAAGAATCGGGCTTCCTTCGCGATGCAGCGGGAGCACCAGCAGCAGCCGCTTGCCGTCTGCTACCTTGTCCTTCCTTTAGCGTTGGCCCTAACCCAGCACTTTATTATTGTAATGCCCGAAGTTACGGCCGCTGCCGTCTCCCGCCTGGGCCCTCTGATACGAGCTTTAATTTATGAAAATGACGTGAAATAGGAGGCAGCGCGCGCGGCCACGTTATCGCACGCCACCTCTCACTAACCCCAAAATTTCTTATTCTTTGTGCCGGCCCCTCCCTTCGCCTGGCTCTTCCACAGCTTTACCATCACGAGGAAGCAGAGGAGCCTGTGCGATCGCTACCGGTCTTCTTCCTTCGCGGATTTATAAATTGGCGGAGAGCGGCGGAACGGGCCGTTGCTTCCCCCGGAATTCGATCTTTATGCACCGCAGATTCGATACTGGCGTGCTTGAAGCGCAAGAGGAGGAAGAGGAGAAGGAGAAGGTGGAGGAGGAGGAGGAGGCCAATCGCTTGCGGATCGCACGGTTCGTTTCACCGTTGAGGATCCCGTCGGTGTCAAGTGTGTTATTTTCGAGCGCGCAGCCGAACGCGTGCGTAGCACCCAGCTACGTGTCAAAGAGAGGACTCTCTTGGCTCGAGTCCCGCATGCGTACAGCTTGTCGAACGATGAGAGGGTGGCGTCAAGAGAGATGGCAATCAAGCGGGCGAGAATTTGGCAATCGGGAGAGAGTGCGAGTGAGAGGGAATTGGGACAATCAAGAGAGCGAAAAGGGTGGGACCGAGAGAGAATGCGACCCCGCCGCTGCTATTCCTATGCTTGTTAATGACTGCCAAGCGAACGATTAAAAGCCCGGTGCAACTCCCGATTGAGATGAGGCTCGAATTTAATTCTTGCGGGGAATGATCCAATTTCCAAGTACTCCACTCGGTCCGATTATGGCCTGGCAATTGCATCCGCGTAACAGCTACCGATTTCTATGTGAACAAATCCGGACGGCTGTCCATAAAACGCTCTAACAGCCCTCGACGAAGATTACCTAGAAATCAAAGGGGGGCATGCTAGCACGACGAAAGGGCGAGCTCGAGTACCGAGTGAAAGGTGACGGTAGATGTAATTGTGGGAATTACCGTGAAAATTGCGCTTCGCTTGCGCAAGTCTCTCCGATAGATCAGCTGCGAAAACCACCTGTCAATCGCTCGACGTCTTCGGCTCAGAATTTCCCATGTAATCGCATCGGATTACGCCTGGAAAAATGTACACGTGCGGTACTGCGGCGTGCTACGGAGCACAGCAACCAGGCGAATTTCTCGCCGCAAAACGGCCAATTTTGCGTACTTTCGCTAAGTAGAACGCCGCGATCGAAATTAGAAAGCGAATTAGAGATGACGGCCTCGTGTAATCCTTGATTCTTGAATATCCTCTTGCTCCGTAACTCAACCAGCTGTTGGTTCAAAAAAATCTGCAACTTTCCCATATTATTACTCTGGGTCTCCACGTACTGCGTAGGACTTTCGTATACAAATAGATTGCAGAAATACTCGCGGACCAATCGAATGAATATCAGAGAAAAGTGAGGAAGAAATCATAAGGGTTACAATAGTGATTTATTCAAAGTTTAACAAGCGGGTCCACCCAAAGCCAACCACTTACTTGACGGGCGGAATATGCGTGGACAAATGTTTAACCTGACCAAACAGCCGACCCAAATTTTTCGACCGACTGGTCATAGCAGCGAGGATTATGTGCGGGCTCATGCACCCACATTTTTACCATGTCGATTGTATAAGTTCGTCGGTGCATGGCTAAAAATCAGGGAGGAGGGCTTCCGGGATGGTAGAGGCAAGAGGACATCGGTTAGACGGCGAGCAAATAAAACATATTGACGTTTGCAATTAAATCGGCCAGACAATGGACAAACACCGCGTCATCCGGGCGAGCGTCGCCTCGATTTAATAAATATCCACCTATTAATTTTCTCTCGCGAACTCCCACATCCTCTTTCCCTTCCTGGTCCAGAGAGAACACGTCCATCCTACAGTTGCTGGTGACCAGTACGCGGTCGTTCGTTCAGTTTCCCCAAGCGCCGAACTATTTTATTCGCGGTTAACCCGCATGTTTGGCCGCTCGTTTATTTTGCGCTTGTTGCCGGCCGACCGCGCTTTACGCAAACCTCACGTTATGAACCGGTGCTTACGCTTGGCTTCGTTTGCGTTTCATTAACCCTATCTTCCGCCGATTCCCTTTGCCCGTCTAGCACAGTCGAGTCATTCCGATAGCCCGACTACTAACTCGCCTACTCTTATCGTACTGCTTGATTAAACCAATCGCATTCATCAGCCGCGTTCACTACACTCCAGCAATCATCTCGTTTGCCCTGATAAACTATACTGCATACCCTTAAGGGCCTATCCGAGTAGCATCGAGGCCAATGCGAATAGAAAGATATATCGGAGACCTAACAGAAGCGCGGTGGCGGGTGTCGAGGTAAACGGGCGCCCAGGCGATTCTCACGTCTCGAATAAGGCGATAAAGAGGGAACAAAATGCTTGCTACAGCGTGAAACTCGTCGGGCAGATCGCGTGACCGGTGGACCGACTACGGCCGCAAAAGGGGAAGCGAGTATTTCCCGCGCTGGCACACGCACTTACGCGTGTACCTTCTGTAGATGCATGTATGCGGATGGGTAGGTTGAGAAGGAGGGAAAGAGCGGGCGATAGGTGGCAGCTAACCGGGATAGCATAAGGCATGAACCATAAGCCACAAGGCATGAGGTTTAAAAAAAAAAGCTCACCGGTAGGGTGTGCCAGGAATAGTCCAGTGAGGCGAGTCGAGCACGGTCGAGGGAAGCCCCTCTGTACCTATGTGCAACCGATACCTACCTACTTGCAACGCCGACTTACTCCCCCGGTTACTTACTCCCGGCTATGCTCTACGATACTTTTCCACGGTTCCATGTGGGTTTCACCTACGCGCCGAGAGCATCCAGTAGTCCAGGGTGGCAGGAGCGAGAGTGAGCGAGAGAGTGCGAGAGCCGGTGGGAACGGAACGGAACTCTAGAATGCTTTGAGGCCACCCTACCGGCTCTCTGACACGTGTGTAAAGCAGATACACGTAATAGCGTTACCTGTCTGACAACCCTTCGTCCCACCGGCCTGCTTTCCGTCCTGCACTCTCTGACCTCCCTCGTCGCGTGAAAAGCACACTGCTTTCCTGGAAGAGGGCATAGGTCATGCTTCAGGAATTCATTGCCTCCACCCTCTTCCTAATTGGAAATCAATAGACAGGAATTGCTGGGATCGCGTGCCATGAACCACATGTCAGATCGCTTCTACATCCTATAATTGACTGTTCGATTCTAAGTTTTCTATTTAATATAAGTAGGTTTAGGGGCTAAGATGAGTTTAATAGGAAGAATAAAAGCATTGAGTCGCCGAATTCCTGTCGACGTACAGCTAACGATTATTTTCGAGTCGTTAAGCGTCGTTTCTGCCTCTTCCACCTTTCGGGGGAGGGTGAAGCGAGAGGCAGACCGCTCTAACCGCAATTCGTATGCGCGTGGAACGCCGGAGCCGAACAAAGGCCAACGTCGCTTGGGGAAATGCGGCAGTGGGAAAAAAAAGGAGTCAGCCACGAGAAGAAGGAGAGAAAAACGGGGAAGTGAACGTAAGCCAGTGCTTACACTGGCTCTTGCCGATGCAGCATCGCACCGGATACACAGAGGGCGAGCATAATAACTCCTGCGGAATGTCAGAGGTACCTGTGTACCTTCGATTTGCCTGCGTCCCTTTCGTTTCGTGTGCATGCGCTCTCACCTCGTGGCGCACTTCACCGCTCACATACATGTGCCAGTCTGACGCGCCGCGAAATCCCTGGTCAACCATAATTCATTTCCATTTACGCGGAAGAACGACGAAAAAAGTGGCGAGCAGCTCGAGAGAGCGCGCTCTCCCGACGTGATTATCCGCATAAATCAATAAATAACTCGCTTCTCAGCACACCGCGCCCTGCTAGCCAGCCTCACCTGGGAGCATCATTCCGCATACATTATATCGGTACGCTGCATTAAGAAGCCCCGAGACTCGCAAACGACTATATATTATCTATCCCACTTTTGGTGGCTGCTTCCATCGCGTAATAATGCGCCTAATGTCCTGAAACTTCGTGTACCTTGAACGCCCCGAGCCGGAAACGGCTTACCTGACCCTGTACTTTCAGTCTTTCCTCAACATATCCCAGACATAATTTGAACGGAATGCTCTTCACAATGGGTTCGTTTATGCTTCTTTAGGGTTAAAGCACAAGGTACTAATGGGATAATTTGGCTCTCATGTGTTCCGAGGGTGAATTTTAATACGAAATGAAAATAGAGCGGTGGCTAAATTGACTACATTTCCGAAAGCAGAACTTCTAACATCAAATTATTAGTGGTCTTCGCTTATTACTAAATTCGTAATCAGATCGCATTCCTTGATACTCTGCGAATCCCGAATATACTTGTAAGCAATTGATTACGGTACATTATGAAATTAATTGCGAGAATTTATTGGGGTAGATGAATCATTGCCTACAGGTTAGAGTTCACAAGTGTCTGGCTTCCAGGACTATTCCCTGGCTCACGTTGCAGCACCACACCTATCCGATCCGCAATTCTCGAAGCGCAGATATTAATCGGGTACATGCTCATATTGATGAGGCCGAACGAGACCGCAGATAATGGACGGATAAGTCATTTTTGGGGTCATTGCGGCTAATAAGCGGCAATATACCCGACCAAGTAGTTTATTACTTCCTGCTGGCGAGTAAAGTGCACCCGAGTAATACCGCACGATGATACTGTTCGCTTGTCTGCTCCTCATTGTACGTTGTGTGTTATCGTCTCGAAATTATGAATGAAACGTCGGCGAACTCTCACGCAACATTCGTTTTTACTGGGACAAGACGGTGAGGTCTAAGTTCATAAGGGAATTTTCGCAGGCTTATCGAAATCCGCCCACATGTTGTCGAGGAGGAAGGCGCGCCGGTGAAAACCTCTAATCGTAGGCTCATCCTTGCCGGTTAAGAGCAAACACACAGGACGTTTTACAGGCTGGATAATCGTTTTACTGAATAAAGCGACGAACGTACCGCTTCTTTTATGAATGAGCGTGTTCCAAGCATAGAGCCGACGAGTCGGCTGGTTTGTATCTCGGAGGAGGAAGGGTGAAGGGCTGGCTTCACGTCGTAAAGACAATTTGGCGAGTCGATTAACCGGGCATCACCATAATTCCATTGGTGCCTGATCTTTAATAAAGCCTCCCTCGCGTGAGCCACGCTTCCTTACGGTACATTCGAGTCCGGTATACTCGTTCTCTCTGTTGCAACTGACTCAGCCACAGTCGCCCTGAACTTTCTCAAGGTCCGGTTATCGTCGCTGGCGATTTCCTTGTCTATCTGGGTACGATGCCACTCGGAGCATGTAGTATAAAACTAAAAGGAGAGAGGAGAATGCCGTTTGTACTTTCCCTTTACGCGCACGAGCGCGCGCGCGCTAACTCGAGCGGAACTGCCGGATGAGCGGCTCTAGGAAGAGAGTGCACGGGCGATTCCTCGCGCGAGGCTTTGCTGCTTAACGACACGAGCCGATCGCCGATTCCTCCAGCGACGCGACAACGGCGTTTCCAGCGCCGCCGAATACACAAAGAAGCTCTATCCATATCCGGGCTGAAATGAAAGCGACGAGAACGACAGCGTGACGCATAACTCCTCGACGCCCCGATAAACATTGTTGGGGAGAACGGCAACGACGACAACTACGAGAGACGTCGCGACTAAGCTCTTTCCGCCCTTACCATCACCACCCGCTGCCGAGGGGTGTTTTTATTTTTATGGCGAACCGTAACAACTTCAACCACGACCAACAGTCATGCGGATAATAATCGCGCGGCCGCGCGTGCGAGGAGAAAAAGACGCAAGGGTTGTTTCCCGTCTACGGTGGATTGTCTACAATTTCTCGTGGAATGTCGAAACTTCGTCCGGCTCTTACGATCGCTCGATGTAAATGTTTACACGACTTCCCCATAGTCTGATGTTGGCATCCGTGCGGGGCATGCAGGTGCTACTGCTATGGCGAAGTGAGTATAACTCACTCATCATTAACGCACGAATTTATTGTCCGGCTGGTATGGCGGCTGTAAAGGAACGCGGGCCACGTTACTGCCCGAATGCATGTGGTAGCATCGGCTCGCCGTGGGTGGACACGAATGTCCGCTTGATTTAGAAGTACTTCGCCGGGGTTACAACGCGCAGGCCTATATGGGACGCATACCCGTATCGGGAGTATTTCACAGGCCGTGTACTGTGAATAATGAATCCGTTGGTCGGCTTTACGATTGCGACCTGGTAGCCTTAACCGGTAATAATTTGTCCTGTTAATATAGAGATTTCGTTCGACTAATCTCGCCAGAAACCGACCAGCTTTCGTACCAGCAGTCGTTATACAAGTTTTCGATTTCAGCAGAAATCATTCTAAAGAAATCGTTCTATCCCAAGTTTTCTCACAAACAAGGCGATTTCATTGGAAAACCCCATGCTATTCTCACGGGTGTGTCAGTTCCAATTTTCGTCGAAACGATCTTCACAAAAAAAGGGAGAATGGCTCGGCATATAAATGTAGATTGCTCCTATTGGGAGACCTAAATCGTCTGTTAATGTTTCCCACAAAAACGATGGATGACTGCTGGTCGGCCGGGTTCTCGCGGCCCGACATTCACATGCAAATCAGATGCTAATGCGCATCAGCTCTCCGTCGATGATTAATGCGTTCTGCCAGCTTTTCCAAAGTGTCCCGGGATCTTGGAGTGAGGAACGTCCGTCATGCAGTGTGGTCGAAAAGAACCTGTGAATTATGCGACCGTTCGTCCAGGCACGATCGGTTGGCTATGAGTGAAGGTGCGGGCGATCCTAGAGGGAAGTGCAGGCACCTAATAAATACCTGCACTAGCCGAGCAGGTCCACGACGAGTTGAAGGCAGCCTCCTCCTCTGCCGCACTATCCTTCGCTTTCCATCCACCTCCGACTCGTACCGTTACGGGCGCGGACTATACAGCACTCTCGGCCTCTTGGCACAACCACCCGAGGTTATTCACTTTTCATTTTCCTTTCCTTGCAAATGCGTCTATCATTACTCCGCGTTCCGAGCACGTAGAGAGCCACCGAAATCTGTTCCTACCCCGAAGCTATCACGACCCATACGGGCTTCATCAAGACACCGTGTTAAACTCTAAACTCTAATACATACCGCTCGCTGAGACATAAGCGGAAAGATTCAGTAATGGGAGCCGGTTTCTCAATGCAAACGGAACAGTTACACCAGGCATCTATAATTTGCCAATGATGATTTAAGAGTTGACAGAGTTGAAGGACCCTTTTCTATGAGACATGCTGCCCTCTCGAAGAGAAATAAAAAAAAGCTGTATTCCTCGCAGAGTGAAGGTGTTCTTTGATTAAAGTTAAAGAACGAAGCAAAAGGCAAGGTAGGCCTTGATAAGTCGCATCTGGCAGGATCGCAAAGTTAGGCAGTAGACTTTACACAAGCGGTACGCCTTTCCCCAGCACAATATCACGAGAGTGGCGTTCCTTCGCGTGGCTAAAACGCGATTATTTATGTCCGACGTGCGTACACGCAAAGTAAGTACCGGGCCTGAAAGAGAGCTTAACTAACCTACCGTACCAGAAATATGGTGGGCTTGCTCTCTGCCGGCGCGGTGTCACTCGTACCGTGGCGTGTATAACGAGGCGACATACGGCGCGAGCGTGTTTGAGTACGGCGACGGCGGCGGTGGAAATCGCGCAGCGTCGTCCTTTCCTATAGGGGTTGCTCGCCCGTGCGTGCACACTCTCGCGTGCCCGTGTGTGCCCGGCACACACGTCCGCGCGCTCCTCTATTGTTATACCAATCTGGGTACCTAACGCGTATGTTCGAACACACATAGTTCCACTGGGAGAGAGGCCGACTCTGCGTGTGTCTGTGTTTAGGAGAGAGAAAGAGAGAGTGAGAGAGGGGACGTTTTCGCGGAAAGAACGAGGGAGTCCGAGGCAGAGAAGGAGGATAAGAGGGGCGGTTAGAAAGGCGAGCGGAGGGTGAAAGAGGCACTCGTCCAACGCCAGGGGTGTCGCTAACAAGACACGCAGCCCTACCACGAGGGGTACTAGGAGGACTGGCATATACCCACATAAGCAGAAGGCATGTGTTGTTCGTGCGTAACGCGGGCGCGACTCTGCAGCCTAGCTACTCTCCGCGTACGTATGCACGCACGTACGTACGCGAACGCAGCTCGACAGCCATCCCCTAATGACTTATTAGCAGCCGCGCGTTAGTTAACGACGCGACAGGATTACTCAGTCCATTGTACCGACCTCTCTCCCGCCTTTTTCTATTCCTCGCCATCTCTTACTCGCTCCTCCGCCACCTCCTCTCCACCCGGTATTGCCTCCTTCCTCTGGTCGACGTCAAGCGTGCCACCCTCTTTCTTTTCTCTCGATGCTCCACTCTCGTGTCGCTTCCAGGACCAACTGACCAGCATCTTTGAACCCAGATACATTTAAACCTTATCGCGTCAGCAAGGACTAATGCCCGCGATGAAAGATCTTTCCGTTTTCACGTTTCCAGTAAGGCTCAATCATACTTAAGTCGTTAGCGAACTCCTCGCACACACTGACATACTGCTAGTCTCTCCCTTAACGAAGCATCCCCGAGGGCTATCATTTTCTTAATTATCCTGCCGCCTTTCGAGGAGCACCCTCTAATTTGCTACCGCGAGCATTTACTATCGCTGTGCCCGAAGTCCTTACAAGCCGGGCACCAGCATTGATTCGTACAAAGGAATCCCAAGGAGCGTTTCCGCGTGACATCAGATCAGATCGATCGATCGAACACCCGTTGGATCATTACCGTCGACACGTCGTGACGCGCAGGGCGAGCCTCCATTCGAGAAGAGATCGCTTCTCTCCTTGGAACGACATGCCACGATCGATAAAGCTTGAAGCCATCTAATTACGAACGCGTCCCGCCTAGTCGATGGCATTCCTCGCGTGACAATTAGCGATTTGTAGCCTTCTAATGTTTGGATTAGATTAAACTGACCGTCGGCTGCTTCGCGCTTGATTTAACGTCTGACTGACTACTTGATCTCCGCTCCCGGCTTACACGTTGTAGTCTTCTTCCATCGTGGTTGCTTGCCTTCCTTCCTGCCTGCCTGCCTGTCCGATCTTACCTTCTTATTCAAACGTGAGTCTCGATTTTCCTATCTGCTTCCGCGTGTCTTTTCCGTTCTTCGAAGCGCCCCTCTCACTCTCTCTATCATACATACGTATACACTCGTTCTCTTGCATTCGTCCCCTCTTCCTTTTAATCCCAACTGTACCCAGGCAGCGCGTGATGCCTGATTTGAATAATTCGATGAGTCAACGTGCTTTAAGTATATGATACCCACGCGCGGTTATGATAGCCCTGGCACACGTGGGCCAGCTCTTTCTCTCTCGCTATCCCTCTCTCTCGCTCTCTCTCTCTCTCTCTCTCTCTCCCTCCCTTCGATCTCTTGCAATGTCCATCGTACGTGGAGGCGCCTTTCGTTAATTCGACGGAAAGAGGAAGGGCCTCGAATGAGGAACGACCATCTTCGGCTTGGTAATGCCCCTCGAAGAGGTTCGAATGACAGCCGATCCTTATCACTTGGCTCCTGAGACATAACCTTCTTGATTCTTTATTTCGGCCGCGAGATCGCCCAGCTAGATTTGTGAGGTGCGCTCGCAACTCTGACAGGGCCGATGTTAATTCACGTCCTGTAAATGCTTTTCATGCATTCGCCCCGTGAAATGTGACTTTGAGTTCTTTTTCGCTGAGACTCATGCACGCCCCTTTCTTTCCCTCGCTCTTATTACTTATCATCGCGGCCGATTCAGCGCGATGTCTGTTCGGCGAGTTTCAGTCGGTCCATTCTTATAGCCTTATCAGAAAGAGTACGTGCAGATCGCACGTTGATCAAGCACCAGGGGGACATGAGATTTTTGACACCGATCCCGTTGGACTTTGTGCTCGAACCAGCCAGGGTGACTCTTATCGTAATACCGTGTCCGAATCTGCTCTGATATGGAACGTACTCTTGCATCATATGATCGTACCTGCGATTCTAGCAGGTGAGCGTGAGTGCATGAGCCGATGCACGATCAGCAAGTATTTGACTCAATGAAAATTACCAGAGGACCGTCGACTTCCTGGTTTGAGAAGGCATACACGAATACTTTACAACGACGTGTGCGACAGTGCAGTAAATGTTTTCACGCGTATACCAACGAGTCTCTGGTACCGTTGTGCCCGGTGCCTCGGGACCGGTTAAAGCGGCGTTCAATTAATATTAATTAAAATGGCGGGCGGGGCCGAATATAATTACCCGTTTCCCCTATTTGGTCTGCCGCAATCCGCAAAAAGCATCTGCCAACGCAATGCACCCGCGAATATGGAGATTCACGTTTGCGGCTTATTTATGTGTAAATTATGAGCCGGGAAGCTGGTGCGACCGGTGTTTCTGGGTTACTTAAGCATGACTTACGCGTGAAAGGTAGAATCGCGAAAGGTGGGTGTTTTTCCAAAGATCACCGAGAGTATCGAGTGGATGCGAGTCATTTAATCAAGTCATTAAAGTATGAAATTTCTAGCACAGCTTGATGGATCGCTACGTTCACCACTCGCATAGCTATATGCCGTGTTTACTTTTTCCGCGTACTCAGGAATTACCTGACTCGAGTTCATAGTCGACTTTCTTTTAGATCGGAATTACGAACGGTCGAGTGAAAGTCCGGATAATGAGTGGAAGAGTGCATCGTCTCCACTTGGAAGATATTCATTGAAATGAAGATAGATCAAGTTGTACAAGGATACTTGCTGGAAGAGACGTCTAGACGGGTGACAATTCGTGTCATTTGGACCAGGGCACATTCGTGTCCTGTCAACGGGATTCATTAATAGTCTGGTTTGAATTAGTATTAATTGGCGAAGCAAGTCTGCCGACGAGGCGGAAGCCGTATTGCACCAGCACTCCTTTTGTCGCGAAGACCCGGCTGACATGAATACCTTTCGCGGTACATTGCGTCTACAGCATTTGCATGCTGATTACTTTAGACTGCCGGTCCAGCCGTACTTTCCTGGAGAGTGCAATAGCATCGCGGGGTTTATACACTACAGTATACTTATTGCTACTACCAGCACGCCCGGGCTATTTATGCGAAAGAGTAAATTGACTTGGGTGAATGAAATTGGGTTGAAATGCAAGCTCACAGGACGAATGCTCGTGGTTAAGGAGAACAGGGCTGCCTTCGACCCCGTTGGCGACGCGTGGTCAGAAAGGATTTTAAATAGGTTCATTCAATAAACCAGCTATTATATTGCACGGATTATAACTCGGCAAACCAGGCGGAAACTCTTCAGCACAGAATTTTATCGGAATAAATTATTATTATAGAAATTGAAAGTCTGCTCTCGACTCTCTGTATCCGTTTTATTCACGATTCTCGACTGATCCTTGACCCAGTAGAAACTACCGAGCCATTGGATTTTAATATTGTTTCTATCGGTTTGTCGAGAAAGAGGTTCATTGAGGGTGGGTCAGGATTACAGGGTGAGCGTCGTGGAAAACCGGAAGCCCGGCGGTTCTGTCCGGTGCTTACGATTCCCAGGCTCGTTATCGTGATATACGCTTTGTGCGGCTGGTCCACAAGCGGGTCCACTCGTGGCGTTCTAAATGCAGTGGACCACCGGGGTTGGCCGAGAGGCCACATGGCCACCGCGTACTTCGTACAAGCGAGCATGCCACGCACACTCCCAGCACTGCCACCACGCATTTACAAGGCCCGACTGTCAGTGTGTGCACACGTACGCGCAAAGAAGGATCGCGCTCCCCGTACTCTCCGGTGCCTATCCCTGCCAGTTGAAGAGAGAGGGCGTGTACGCCACGCTCTAATTATCAGCTCTTCATTTCCTTATCTTCCGGGTACAAGAGGAACCCCGGCTACTTACTCGCCAAATAGATTTGTGCACCGAGACATATCACACCGCTTGGTAAACTCCCACTATACGCTCCCTTGCTCTCCTAAGCAGAACATCGGTACAGTAAAAGCAGTTGGAATTCCGTGTTAGTACAGAGAACGTGTTCCAATTTTTCAAGCGTTCCAAATGAAAGCAAGTATTTCAGGAGACTTTCCTTTGACGGAGAGAGACGGTAGCACGTGTGATCTGATGCTCCTGATGTGACTGCCATTACCTTTGGTGGCGGGTTAAAGCTCTTTAAAAATAAAATTTGGAGAGGCCTCTTGACCAGGATTTCCCGAAAGCTCGGCGCCCCTGCTTCGTACACTCCACTCGGATTTTCCGGGTAGCCAGGCACTCGAGAAATTCCTGTTAGTCAGAATTAACGGTTCGTAAGCAGTCGGGGTGGTGGGCATAGTTCGACTGTGCGACCGCTGCGCTAATACTCACCAGCAAGTAACGCGAATTTCTGCATGTTCGCAACGGTTTCCGCGATCCAACAGAAAATGCCGGATTATTGTGTGGGCGTGCCGAGAGATAAGCGGTTAATGTGGGCGCCGACGGGCTCTGGACTTTCGCGGGCCGAGATTTAAAAGTTGATAGAGCCGCGGCAAGCACACGTCTCGGCGAGTCCATATGAATTCATCCGCTTAAACGCAAGTAATTATGTAAGCCGACACCGAGCACAATTACGCGAGAGGGTTGGCTCGCGTTTCGCGCGTTACCCTGATAACTGTCTGGCAAGTCGTATAATGAGCCATTATAACGATACCAACAATGCGATCGGGTTTGCTTACATCCGATTATTCCCTTCGCGGCCACAATAATTACTGGGCGTGCGCACGGAAGCCTTAGCGTTCTTTCCATCTTTTGTTCAGGATCGTGTCTCGCGTAGACGCGTGTAAAACCTCGGCATTCTCGTGTCGTGAAATTGCTTTGCTTGGACCAACCCTCCCTGGTACATACATATATGAAAGATCGACTAGTCGGGGGTGAGAGGGCCGCTTGCAAGCAAGCAGTTCGACGCGAGGTAAGCTTTTGCCAGGGCTCCTAACATCCTCGCATTACGCTTGGGCCATGCATCCCGAGCGTAAGGAAAGCCGGAGAGAGTGCGTGCGGCGCGTATTTATTTTAATGAGTTCTCCTCTCATCACGCGCGCGCATTCACGCATACGTACGTTTTCACGTCGAGCCGTTCGCGTACCCTCCTCCGCGGAGGGACCACGCACCCGACCACCGACAACCGCCCCCCTCCGCCCCCGTCGCCCTCGCACTCTTCCCGTGCACTCTTTCTTCTCGTCTCGTTTCAGCTGGGCTTTTATCAGCCCGGCTGCTGTCCCTCTTTCTCTCGGTAATCTCTCGAGGCCGCCACCGCCGTCGCCGCCGTCGAGCGAGCGAGCAGCTCGTCGTCGGTGCTGCGTGTGCAACGGAAACCGACGTCGTCATCTCGCCGGGTAGTAGTCATCGTCGCCAGTCGACGTCGGCCGTCGTCATCCGCGTCCTCACGATGAAAATCCTACTTTTTTCTGCACCCCTGTGTAGCCGCACGAGGGGTGTTATACCTGCCTGCGTACGCATATAAGTGCACGCGGGGACATACGGCCAAGTGTGTACGTAGGTACGCAGGCGGGCAGGCAGGCAGGCAGCGTCGAGAGAAGGGTGGCGAGGCGCGCCACGGCGCGCGGCTACCCGCGTTAGGAGGGAGAGAGCTAGCGAAAGCTGGAGAAAAAGGGATGGAAGGGAAAAACCAGGGTGGAGAAGGTAGGGCACCCTACGCACAGCCACCGTGGGATCAATGCACCTTCAGGGTGCACCGCCCTGGCGAGTGCTCGCGCGCATCGTCTATGCATCTTCGCATGCAACCAGAGCCCCGTTTCATCCTCGTCAACCCCTTTTCCTCCGCAACGCGCCACCCTACATACACCTCGCCCTCGCTCTATTTTTCTCTCGCTCCTCTGCTTCCTTCGGCCTCCCTCGACGTCGCTCCCACCGGCCGCCGACGCCTGCTTGCTTCTCCTCTTCCTCTCCTTCTCGTATCAAGCCTCCGTCTCCCTTCTCTCTCTCACTCTCACTCTCACTCTCTCTCTCTCTCTCTCTTCCTAACCCAGCCTCCCTCGAATCGTCTCCTCCAGCTGGCGCGCTGCTTTCTCACTCTCCTCTTTCTCGCCCTCGCTAAAGGTGCTCGGGGGGTGCACTGCTCGCCACCCTGTCTCCCTTTTTGCTCCGCACCCTCGTGTCGCGCGTAGGTGTGCGTACACGTCTATGCCTCTCACTAGCTGGAACTTCTTCCTTCTCGGGCACCACCCGCTCGGCCTACCGTCCTCTCCTGCCCTAGACTCCCTCTCGTCCTAGCGACCCTCCTCCTCACGTCCCTTTTCGCACTTTTACACTCGGGCAAAACTACCCTACCCTACCCTAAGAATAATCCCATCCGGCCGGTATATCGCGCGACCTGTACGTATATATCTAGGAGGAGCCGCATCACGTAACAACCACCAGCTTGCCGGGCCGACCTACCCCTCTGTCTCCGATTCTCTCCCACACTCTTCCTCACTCCGCCGCGTGCCACAGTAAGTTTCACCGACAACTCTCTGCCACCCTTCGTCATCGCTGTCGCCGTCGAGGCCACCATCCACCACCACCACCCCCCCCAGGTTCATCTACTCCTACCTACACACTATACTACTCTCCGTAAGGGAGAAGCTGGTGTGGGCCACGATCCAGCACAGCCGACACGCCACGCCATGAAGCACCTACCAGAGGAAGGCTGCCTCCTATGTACAGGTCTCACGTGTGCGTATGTGCGTCTGCAACCCTTCATGCAGCCGGGAAAAGGGTCGCTGGGTGGTCTAGATTTTTTAAAGTGCCTCCCTGATGCAACTCACCACGGTTGCCAAGGCGGCGCAAGAGAGACCATCGGGAAGACTCTTAGTATTCTTCTTTTTTCCGGCGCTGTTGCTGCTGTTGCTGCTCCTGCTACTGCTGCTGCTGCTGCTGCTGCTGCTGCTGCTGGTTCTTCGTCTTGGCTTACGAGTCCCCACTGTTCTCATAGCTCGCCCAGTGCACTGCGCATGCAGCGCTCTAATCGAGACACCCCGTGGCCCGGTTTCTGGCGACCCGATCCTATCTCTTATGGCTCTCCAGCGCATCTTTATTATCGCTTTGATCCATTATACTTGACCGTCTTTATATATCTACGTCGGCCTCAGCACGGCGGCTCGCCATTTTTAGATAAAGACTCTTCATCTAAGATATAGTGCTACCACTGAATTCTATTAGCGGGCGCAGAGCCACTTATACAACATGGCCCCCAAGACGAATTGATTTCCCTATCTTTATGCGAAGCTAGAAGCCTGAGAACAGGGGATTCCATTTTCTACGGGAGAGTTTACTCGACTCACGAGCGCATAGTCCGCCGCGGTCCTATAAAAAGGATGCTTATCGAAGGAGGGATCGGGCGAGCGCAACAAATAAGGAAGAAAACACTGGCCGCGCGCCGGCATCAGGAAATCGCGACAGGCACGTTCAGCCGACATGTACTTCATCCTTACACGACGTACTTCGCGAGAGGAGCCTAACGACTCCCACAGCCTGCTTTCAATCCTCCTCACGTTATCGAACGTCGGGCTCAGCCTCCCTCTGAATGCCCGGTAATTCGCCTGCAAGTGCACTGGCTCTCCTCTCCTCCCGGAATATCGTGAACTTAACTGGAAGGCAAAGCCGCGGCGGGCGAAGATCGCTTGCGGGAGATGCAGCGTGTGGAAAAGAGATCGGTCCGGTGCCGGCGGATCCCAACTAGGCCGGAGAGCCACCAAGGACGCGCCAGTCCTTTCTGGCTCGTTTCGCTCGAGTTTATCTCAGCCGGCTGACAGGTGACTCGAGAACACCCTCTACTCTTGGCTTTACCTATTCTCCTTGCACTCTCGTAAAGACTCGGCAGCCAAGTTCGAACGGAGTTTGTCCACTCGGCGTAGTCCACACTCGTACACCGACTTGGACATACGGCTATATGGGCGCTCGGTGCCGCTCTCGGTTCTCCTATCGCCACAGCTGTATTCCAATATATTGCGAGTACTCGTCAGCAGCGAGTTCACCGGCGGAGGAGAGAGCATCGGGACCACCTGAGGCGCATCTCCTGCCTGCAAGCATCGAACTCCTTCGGCAGAGCCGGCAATGCTTTATGCCCTCGCCGTCGTCTTCCTCGTCAGCTTCGCTCGCGGATCCTGCAACGCTTTCAACCCGCTGACGTGCGCGCGCGCGCGCGCCCGCGCGCTCACCAATAGCCAGTAGAAGAAGGAGGACAAGACGTCACTGATCAGACAGATCGCCAACGTGCAGACTCTCGACCTCTTCAGCGCTTGCAATACTACATTGATATGCAAACCGGGACTCGGTAACTGTATACGGAAAATTCGATTCAGTCGACCTTATTTCGTCAACGAAATGCAGACACATTTTTCGTCTCCTTTATGGCACTCTCGACGAGGCCTTCCTTCCAATACCGAGAAATACCATACTGCGATTCCTGCAAAGTCCGCTAGCGGCCGATTCCAATCAATACGCAATCCATTCCCGATAGTTATAGCGAACACAAGCCCACTGTCTAATCCAACATGTACAAATGCGAATCCACAGGATTAATTGCCTGCGCCAGGGGTGAACAGAATGGTGGAGCATTCGCAAAGTGAATCATACCTTGAAGCGCGATCGTTACTTGGCGACATTTTCGCAATCGTACAAACACGCGCCGATGATTATCCTTGAGAGAAAGAGTGAGAGAGTGAGCGGCATTAATTCAAAGACATGCTGGGATACGAGCGCGCGAGCATACGCGGGCTGTCGTACACGCATGCGAAATTCTGTAATGGATTATGGCGATGATGTACAGCCCGTGCCAATACGCGAACGCGGAGGCGCGCACAGCGCTCCTACGAGTCGCCTCAGCTACAAACATACAGAAGAACGAAGCAACGAGGAGAAAGAGAAGACGTATCAGAAGGTGCAGAAAGGAATGGAGCCGGTCGTTTTCGATTCTCATGCAGTGTCGACGTAGAGAAGAGCTACAGCTCTTGGCGGAGCGGGGCGAAAGCCTTGCTTGGAGAGGAACCGAGAAAGAGAGCCGGTACGTGGAGTCTGATACACTCGTACGACGATGGGTACGTGCCGATGCAGAAGAGACGACGAGATGACGAGGAAGAGGAGGTGGATGACGAGCGAGGGAACGGGTGGGACGTAGGCAGAATGGTATATCAAACTGGATGGCTTCCATCCTTATTCCGTATTCGGATGCGCATTCGATTAACATACAGTTGCACCGGGGACCACGTTGCGCTATCCATCCTACTCCCTTTTCGCATTCGCTGCTCCGGCCTGTACACGAGTTGGTGCACATTCGAGTGCGAGTGCGAGTGCGTTCGCGTCCCAGGGAGCAAGGATTCACGAGGGAAGAGTGTACGCGGCATGTGTATGTGTTCACTCGCCGAGAAAGAAGAGAGACGAATAACTGAAAGCCCATTGGGAAAGAGGGGCCTGAACCGAAGAAAGGAGGGCAAACTGGGCAAGGAGACGGAGCCCCGTCGGAGAAAGAGGGAGTAAGGAGAGTGCGTGTACACCAAGCAAGCACTGTATATAAAGTCGACAGGGGTATAATAATGTTTGCGCGACTATGCAATGCGCTCGCGTTTCAAATCGACTCGACTGGGCATTGATCTTTGATCTTGAGGCGAAGGCATGCTTACTGCATTCTCTTTCGCTGCCGTGCCACCCCCTCCGCCTCGCCTCTTCTTCCATACTGTATCCTTCTCTCGTGCTCTCCTCCTGTCCCCAACAAGACGCCAGACTTTCGACCGGATCCTCGCTTCTGTCTCTTTTGACTGACGGATCCTAAAGAGAGATTTCGACTTTGCAAACAAGTCCGATAGTTGAAGTTAAATCCGGATTAAGAGCTGTTGCTGCTAATTGTCACCTTGACATATTGGAGTGCCATCAGGAAGTACTTGGCACGAAAGTCGATAGCGTGCGGCAATGTCCTATTCGGGACAAGTGGAAATAGAGTTTTTGGAAGTCACGGTTTATTTGGGGACGTCGTGCCAACTTGGAGTTAATCCTCATGAATAGTGAGCGGCCGAAAAGAAAGGGATGCCTTTAAGATGCTAATTATTCTTTAATAAAGCCTGAGTGACTACACTTGGACTTCATGAATCTTCTCGAATGAAGCTTAATCAGGATTTATGATTGACGCAGTGGAATTAATACAAGCGCGGATACTAATGTCGCCCATGGCAAAGAGTGTTCTTTACGGCGACGTGAATAGCGTCCGACGCTTTTTCACGTTTTTAATTAAAAATACAGAAGCCCGCGGACCACACGCATGCCACATTCGTGAGAATGATATTTTACGGAGGCGTTTAAGCATTTCGTACTTTACGAGTAATATCTCGCCGCCGGGGGAACCACTTTCTTTCACGTACGCCCATACACCTTGAATAAAGTCAATTTTGAGTTGGCGTAAAATTGAACAGGCCTTTCTTCCCTATCAACGAAACCAATATGCACTCTGTCACTTAGGGACGCACGGATTATCTTAGTGAAGTGATGCACGAAACTAATTACTTTTGAACAGTGTATATTTTGCGAAACGCTTACTGTCAATGGGAGCGCGCGCGGAATTCGCCAGCAAATCGTAAAGGCAAGTGGTTTAGGCGGGGCATGGCCGCATGTTTGCTGGTGCTCGCGCGAGTAATCCGTATCTTTATTGACTTTTATTAAGAGGATCGTCATCTTTCGTGGAATATGCCCTCCATTCGCAAAGCGGGTACCCGGGACCGTTTTATTACCGGGTCGTATCTCTTTTGTCGCGCCAACAAGGAGGAGGAAAATCACACGCTAATAAGGATGCTGAGTTAAGCCAACGTCGATATTTACAGAAGATTAAGGTCCAGCTCGGATTTTCTGGTCGTTTACAGCAGAAGAAAAAACATGTTGAACATAGGAGCCTTGGTCATAAAAATAGAGCCGACAAGCGGCGACTCTTGTTTGGCAGACAAACTTGAGATTCTCCACAAGTTGGACGCAGGGATTCGTCGATGGAAGTGACGGGGCCGGTCACAACAGCATTCCGTACTAGATTCACCACGGGGATTAGGCCAATAAATTAGTATCAAGTTATGCAGGACGTCTTCGGGATAGGCGAGGTCACCGAGCGGGAGATTTCGTGTGGCCCTGGCTCTGATGAGGCGCGAACGATCCATCTCGGTGATCGATCGTCCGATCGATCAAGAAAATCAAAGCTATGGCACCCCGCCGATCTCGTAGCCCTTCTTTCCTCCATTAACGCGATCGACGGGAAGCACGTGGAGCAGATTTCGACAGGCGAAATCTTGATCGGGCCGATCGAAGGTGGTAGATCGATTTCTACTTAATTATGATAGATACCACAACCAGAAATGGCAATGGTGCCTTCTACAAAGCGTCTCATCTCCACTTATGTTGTCCGCTAGCACCTGAATAGCAATCGATCGCCCAAAATAATCCCGTTCAAGAGTACATCGTACTAATTCGAGACAACCTTGACCAATTCAAATCATTCGATTTCCATTGATAGCAAATTTCTCGGAGAAATCACGGTAGATCATCTTACAAACCAATTGCGAAAGCGGACAAAAAATCGGACGCATTGCCGATTAGCCAAATAATATACATCTCCGACTGACGACAGGCAACGCGGTCCGTGGGAGCAGAAGGAAAAGAAACGTATGCGTGCGCGCACGCACGCACGCACGCACAATTGGCACTCGCACACAAGCTCACTTATGTATATAAGCGTGCATACGCGCAAGCTGAAGTCGGGGCGTATGCCCGGCGCGGATGGGCACTAAATTAAGCTAAAAAAAAGATGCGAGAGATCGGGAGCCGAAGAGAATGAGACGGGAGGCAGGAACCCCGGGGAAAAGGAAGACGAGGCAGCAGAGCGCTCAAGGAGACGGGGAAGACGGGAGACGGGAGACGAGCCCCAGGAGAAAAGGAGTAGAATCGAGGTCGTGGAAGAAGGAGGAGGAAAGGGCGAACGAGAGAAGGATACCGAGCGAGCAATGCGCATGCATAGCTCGGGCGACATGCATCGATCAATCATTCGCTAATTATGCCCGTGATTTCTTTCTTTCGTGGGGCTCTCTCCTCTCCGGTGGATCGCGAGAGGGCATCGACCGGCGTACGCGGCCCTGGATGGAACACGGCCACGACGGAAACATTCGTTCGTTCGTTGATCGTCCTCCTCCCGTGAGTCCTCTGTTCGGAGCCAAGTAGCAGAGTAGCGTTGCCGCGGCGCGGTGCGGCGCGGCGTCCCCGAGGAGAATGAGGCGGACGAAGAGGAGTCAGAGAGACGAAGGAAGGAGGTGGAACGTCGATCGAGGGAAACGCTAGACGGAGACGAACGCCAGGGAATAAAGAAGACACGGACGGGTCCGAGGATGGTTGTGACCGGCGGCGGCCCGGCAGGGACGAAGGAGAACTCCGGAGTCAGGAAGCGGCCGGCCAGCCAGTCAGTCAGCCAGCCGGATCGGAGGCGTATTAAATGAAATTAAGCAATTAACCATTTAACCGAATTAGCACACCGTAGAGAACGCGGATACGCCCGGAAGAACGCTGCCGCCGTCCGTCGCCTCATCCGTCCGCACGGAACACCGGTTCTACGGGCAGCGCTGCTCCCCCGGGCCCCCACGGCGATCCGTCGAGCGTTGCCTCGTTAATTAATTAAGGTCGCTTTCTGATCCGACTGGCCTACGCCCGCCGACTGACTGACTCCCCCTCTTCCTCCCTTCTTTGCGCGAGTCGCCCGCTCGCTCCTCGGCGGTTCTTCGGACCGCCGTCGCCGCAGACTCGGACCCTCGTCCACGAGGGACGAGCCACGAGAAAAAAGCTACCGGTCGATCGGTATCCCGATCATCCCCGAGGAAGCCTATTTTGCAGATCCAGAGCGCATACGCGCACTCGGACTTTCTTTGCGGACTACGCTCGCCTCTGAGCTGTGTTCTTGATTTAATTGAGCGATCCAACGACATTGTAAGTGCCATACTCGTGCGTCCTTCGTTCGTGGAATCTCTTGTCGAACCGTGGGTATCGCCGTATGACGGCTGCTCGATGCATTTTTACCTGACGTTAATGAGCACGCTTAATTTACGAGGGTACCTCCAGGGCGCACACCTCGCTTCTTTCGGCAAACTTTGACGTCGACTTTCCTCTATGGCGAACGCCTGTTTTGCTCGGCTCTCGTTAATTACACTGCCTTAGCGCGCACCACTTGTTTCGATTTGCACGCAACTTGATATAATTTATCGAGTTGAGTGATAATCTGATTTGAACGGTGATACTCAGCCATTTTGATTCGACAAGGGAAACTCCCCTTTCCATCAGATTTATGATTCACCTGTCAGTTCAATCTCGAGCGCGTCAATTTTACACTTTCCTATCGCGTGTGGTGCAAGGGAGAATGATGCAATACACTGGCGGATAAAGTGGCTGTGTTCACGCAGTAATTACCGGTCGCAAAGCAATTAAGTGCAGTAAGAAACCTAGACACTCCCATTGGAGGACAGCTGCGCCACTCGTTACACACATATAGCCACGCGAATCCCCCGTGTTTGCGGACACGGTGATTCGTCAAGCAACAAAGGCACGACCTGCTGTTTCGTCGGCGAGTCGTTGCGGGTCGCAGGAGCACGTAAATTAACTGTTGAACGACAATAGAAACACCCACTACGCATAACTACTGCGTTACAGGGAGATAATATAGTGGAAGCCTTCTCTATCTGGCCGTGGGTATCCGTAAAGAGAATGGAACAAGCCGGGAATGAGTAATGATAATCCCAGGAATGAAGACACGATCATTTCCGACATGTAACTCGAAAATCGTCACTTGGGGACTTATCATTACTCACTCTCTCGAGGTCTTAATTTATTCCCAGCCTCCGAAGTGCGGGTGGATCCGAATCCCAGAGTCCATCAATTTCATTCTGGGATTTAATTTATTGAACCTTCTACGCACCCGTGGGTATCGACCAATGAATATATTCGGTCCAAGTCGAAGTCGAATTTTAATCGATCGGCGATCGCTTCCCTATGCCGTTAGAACTGATTCACTGTGCAACTGGTACTACTTATCAGTGGCATGTATTATTTAGTCCGTACATCATGTTTCCTCTTTGCTTCCTTGGCAGCACGCCATCGGCGAAGGTACCGGCGAATAATTCACTGCCCACCTATGATCGAGGAAGGCAACGTGCGCGGAAGTAGAGATACCGGCTCTTGTGACAATGTACCTACTTGGAGTAGTCAGAGCGCAAGTAGAGCTGGACCAAAGGGTTTTATTCGCTCGGAGACAAAACGAGTCGGTCCGATCTTGTTACTAGTGTCACTATCAATATTGCCCTCGAATTTATCGTCGCTCGTAGATCAAAGGAGTGAAAGGTGGAGTCCGTGGCGTGGGCCAGTGCTGGTGGTACGCGGTGCTATCGTTCGTGGTCCAGCGGGATCGCAGGATGCTGGGAGCGGTGGCGGTGGCGGCAGCAGCGGCGCAAGCACGAAAACCTTGTCCTCCAGTATCGTCCGGCGACTCGCCTAATCCGGTTTGACAGGGAAGTGACACCGTGTTGTGACGGGCTAGACGTTCTCCCGTACTCCGTTCGCTCGCTCGTGAATTCTACCCGACGCCTTCGCTCCCTCCCTGTGCCTCGTCCTTCCTTTGCCTCGATCCTCCAACGGCACCCTCCACCCCTTCTCTCCTTCCGCGCCTATGTAAGTCGATCTATTTTCTTATAATAGGACAGCCGTCGAGCTTCTTCGACCCATAGACACCGGCTTGCAGAGGCTCGAGTGTTCGCCAGCCTGGTCGGATATCCAGGCTCTCGTGGAAGGTTCTACTACCTGTTCCTGCTACCGGCGAATAAGCCCTTCGGGATCTAGCTCCGCCGCTACTCTCCTTCGGACGAACCTCCAAATCTTTCGGCCGATCTGCAGGCCCTCTCTACGAAGTCGTTAGATCGGAATCGATAGGGAACGAGTTCCTCGCGTTGTGCACGCTTAGTCGACCGCGTGTAATTCCCTATTTCGCCCGCCGCATGCCGCCTCATTCGGCAGCCGTCCTTTCCGCAGGCGATGCTCACCAATCTTCCAATGCGTCTCGCCGCCGCCCCAGATTCATTCATTCTCACTCATATAATTGCGTCGAACCACTCTTAACTCGGCTACCGCCGACTTCGGGCCCAGAGAGAGAAAAAAAAGGCAGGATACGTCCTGTCAGATCGACGAAATTTCTTAATAACCTTTCGGTAGCAACTCCTTCTCATTACGATAATCATCGGATTCGGAGTTTGTACAACTTAAGCATATACCGGGCGCCTAGTATTTCGTTGTAATTGACGTATAGCCGGAGTTTCATTTTGAAAAAGTGTTTCCCCTCCTGGTTAGTTAAGACGTTATTCTTCAAGGTAATGAATTAAAGAATCACGACATCTACCAACCGGGGCAATGACTGGTCGACTGTGTAATCAAGTCGAGGCGGGGAACGAAATTAATTCCCGAGAACAGGCGTAAGAGTGGTGTAGGTACTGTTCGCCCTTGGGTCTTGGTACATTCAGAGAAATGAATGGCTGCTGACAGAAAGAATCTGCGCGGAGATAAGCTCGCTGTGTACACTCTTCTGTCAACGAGACTCCTGCTCTTTCGAGACAGATCCTTCTTTCAGTTGAAAGGGAAACGGGTTGAAGGAAACCGGGGAAAGAAAGAAGGTCTTGGATACGAGGAAAGGCCAGGATACAGCCTTTAAATTCGAAGGACGGTACTGTAACAATTTAATAGGAAGGGAAGCAAGGAGGGCACACTCCCCGAGGAAGAAAATTACAGGCTACAGCGTGGGGAGTGTGTCCTATGCGTGTGCCTTTCTCGCGAAGATAATCGCGCGGGGGAATTTTTCAGTCGACCTCTAATGACGAGAACACGGACGGCCCCTTCGACTACCTGTTCGCGATTAACAATAATCATTCAATTACACCGCGTGACGTGCACGTCCACGTGCGTACACACCGTGACCATACTAGCGTTTCCTTCTTCCTTCCCCTTTTCACACTAGGCCCTTTTTTGTTTCGATTCCAATTATTAATACGAGGAAAAGGGTGTCAGCGCTGTACGACACGCCAGAATGATTCTGCCGAAACCCCGCGTGTCCCGGGGATCAGGAAATCATTAGACACTCGGGACGAAACAGGGTGGCAAAAAAAGGTCGAGGTCCCAAGGGGAGAAGTGTCAGATGCTCGCATGCACACATGCGTGTATGTATTATAAGTTGGTTTATTTGGGTTTCCCACTACAAAGTCTGTATTCATTTTCAAAGGTTTTTGAATTTTCCCGAATAGTTTATAAATTTATTGTTCCAATATCAAAACTGACAAGGAAGAAAGAATCAGTTGTATAAAGACTGGAATTACACCGAGAAGTCAGATTATCCTAAAAATCTCATTACGTGTGAGGGTTGGAATGCTCGTGTTGAATATTTAATTAAAGGGTCAGTCGGTGCCTGGACTTGCGAAAACAGGAGAAACAGGGGAAACAGGGGAAACAGACGCGTGCAAGGCAATCACCAAAGGGGAGGAAAGCAGTGGTGGTGTGTTTCCCTTAATCTTTTTGTCATTTCCATTTCCCTTTGTATTTGCATTTCAACGGGAGCGTGCCATTTCTCGAGACAGCACTCACTCACTCTATTCCTCTCTTTCCCTCGCGCACGAGAGTTTTGCTGTAGTGGATGACCAAGTGCATACAGTGGCTGCTGCATATGCGTGCATGGGTGCGTGCTGATCGCTTGTGCGGCGGCTGTACAAAAGCCAAACGAGGCTGAATGTTTGCTTAGCTGTCTCCGCTCTCCTCTTTGTGCGCGTCTACCTGCTCGTTTGTCTCCTGGCGTACGTTTCGAAACGCGTATTAAGCAAACAGCATTAATGCTCGATCCCAGCAGGCCGGTCTGCCGGCCACCAGACCGGTGGAGCGTTCCCTCGCGACCCTCTTCTTTCTCGGAGTCCCTCTGCCACCTGACGTCACTTCCGTCTCCCACGGCGGTCTTATCGGGACAATGCTGGCTGCTGGGTCACCTCGAAGATAACGCCTGAGTTCCGAGGAAGAACGGCCAGTCTGGCGAAAGCAAGCCAGTCACGTCTTCTGACTTGCAGATGCGCGCGAGATTGCCTCCAAGCGATCGGATGCATCGTAAGCGATCGAACGGATTTCGCCATTGCTGAATAGCCGGATTCCGAGCCTGCGGAGAGTATCTGCACACGGGCTTCTGGTGTTATGGGATGCACGACGCCCCCAATTCTATTAGACCCACATCAACCTCGATCTTTCGTAATTTGATTGCTTCCCTGGCTACAAGATACTATATAGTCCACGCTTCTCTCTTCATTTCATAAGTCGAGGTGTTTCTACATATCTAGGATAGTTGTAGTAAAATGGCGTGCGCGTATTTTGTGTTCATAGACGCATAGCTGAATCTACCTCGTGGCAGATGGGCACGTCCCCTTTCCTTACATTCTGCACGATCCAGGCAGTCCCACTTTCCGCTATTCTCCGGCGGCGCACTACCCACACACTACTGTTTCGTGTCTCACGAAATCTCTTGGATCTTGGGCATTGTCTATTGTCAAAGACAGATGAAAGGTGCATTTTGCGTGGCGGGTAGCCCCTTTCCATGCTGCGCGGAGCCCTCATAATTAAAAATTTATTGACGCGCACTTGGAGCCGCCGTCACCGTCGTCGTCGCCGCCGCCGCCGTTGCGCTCGAGACTCTCTCGTCGACAGCAGACAATGGGCACTCGAATCGCACGCTTCAATACCGAATACGTCGGGACCTCCGTCTCGCTTTCTTGCTCGTGACCGAATTTAAATGAAACCACCAGCAGCATTAAGCCTGAATTAGAAAACGTTCCGATCCGAAAACGATCGTGGTACGCTACGGTTCGCTTGCAACGTCGTCACTCGTTAATCCCACGTCGATCGCTCGCTGTTTTTTGACTGGCATTCTTGTCCGCCCTTAACAGGGACTGAGATTAATTAGCAGCTGCTATCCGCACCTCGTTTGCATAACAATAATCGATGATGCCCACTTACTTCAACGGGCATCGTTCGCTGATTCTCTCTCTTGCTGCAACACTGTGGTCCTATGTGCGGTCTTGTCGCCCTTTTGTCACGATCTTGTTCTTTCCTGTCGTGTATGAAAGACAGATCCTCCTGTTTCGATCCATCGACCAACCCGATGTTCGTACCATCGAAAGAACAGTGTGAAAGAGAGAGAGAGAGAGAGAGAGAGACAGATGGTGGGTCCCTTGGCAAAGTCGAAGTCGAAGTCAGCTATCTCAGATTACATCGTGTCACCTTGCCTTGGTCGGCCTGGCACCAACACTCGGCAGGATACATGCTTGTTAACATCTTGTCGCCTAAGACTCTCAAACACGGCCAGGGCCACCTCTCGCCCTGGCCAATTTTGCCAGGCAAATCTTGAGGGACATCCGATTTCCGTGAAGGGGTCGCTGTCCGTTCATAATTAGACAGGAAGATTCGAGGCTGAATGAATTCTCACTGAGCAGCTACCCAGCCAATCAGGTGAGATGATTTGATTCAGTGCTGGTAGTTAGGTGTTGTCCCAAATGGTTTTAGGAGAGAGTGGGATTGGCGTTTATAGTGCTTGCAATGTGAAGGTTGAAGCGGAAAGAGAGTGGGAGAGCGCTTTCCACACGTTTATCGGGCATTACATTTTTAGTAGCGAACGCGCTTGGGTTATGGGGTCGGATTAGTTCGAATGTGTACGCAGCTGAGCACGAATAGAGCCGCATGGTTTCCCGTCGGCGTGACCCTAGCTAAACCCACGTAAAATCAATAAAAGCCTGTCGATGACTTCATCTTGCGCGGTGCTGGTAATTGAAAATCTAGGAGCGAGGAAACGAATCGGGTGAGCAAGGCCACCGCCGGAATTGGTTCCGTAAAAACGGAAGAAGGCGATGATCGATATCAATTTAGAAACTAACTTGCCAGGCAGAATCCAATTTTAATCCGCGGGCTAGCGTTGATCCAGGGGCCGAATTGTAATTCCAGGAAATCAACGTGTGTTTCAGTGAAAACATAGTGCCGACGACGAGGACGATCACTCCGCGTTTAATAAAACATTAAACTGGATCGCTCGCGCGCGCAATGCTAGGGAGATCGAACCACGAAATTTCCTATCAAGAGGCTTATCCGTTATTGAAACCACTCTCCATTTGGTACAACTGTTCGGGGAAAAACATATAATCGAACTCGCATGGAAGTTCTGACATTAAAATCCAATCGGGAATGAGATATCCTCTCGGCCGAACGCTTAACCAGTCCATACTCGTCCGACACGGAATGCAATCCTCGATCAGAGCCTGTAACGAGTGCCGAGTTCCCATAAGCGTGTCAGGAAATCAGGGGTGTCAAATGTCCAATTAGAGTTTTCAGGAAATTAATAACGAGGCGGGTGCGAGCTTGCCCGCGGACATGAGTGGCTTTCGAGCATCGTTTCACCGGATTCACGCGTCGGACTTTAAAGCATGAAATGTTGCCCCACGATACATACTGGGCTCTGTGCTCGAGAGTATACGGACTCGACGAGACCGTAGGGCACGTTAAATTATTCAGACAGCGCTCCGCAGCTTCCATTGTCGCGAAATATTAAACAACCCTCGCCTCTTTCGATTAAGGATCGCGAGTGCATTTTTCAATGGGTTGCGATATCCCTTCCAGAACTCGATCTAATGGCATCTGCCTCCACTGATCTCCCTTCAAACGAGATTCACATACATATACTACCGATCCACTCGTCGAATATAGAAATACTATATATATGTATGTAGTAGAGTAAAAAAAGACTGATATATTTCATCCGTGAAATTCATTTCTCCTAGGCGATGGTCTATCGATTTCCGAAATGGGAGAGCTATCACAGTGAAACGTTTTATGAGATGGTCTCCATCATCAATGTCGTCGTATCGCAGATACACAAGACACGGTCGCGCGTTCATATTGCGGTTTATTCGCCGCAGTTTCGCATTCGATGGTTCTCTGTTACAGTGTGGGAGGCCAGTGGGGGGGGAGGGGGGGAGGGCAGAAAAAAGTATGAGGAGGATGAGGGCGTGTAAGAGATGAGTGAAAATATCGTTTCTCGATACTTACATACATGTACATCGAGTTCATCGATAGGACCCAGAAGCTGCGTGCCAGAAAGATAACGGTCAGCGGTGGTTCCTACGCACCGGGAGAAGTAACTGAAGAAGATACGAACGGACCGAGGCCTTCGAGATTCGCTGGATTGATAAGCTAATGCCATGTCTGCAATGGCATTATAATACGGTTCACTCTTCGATGCATACGGTTCACCAAAAGTCCGAGCTACTCTCTTCTCCGCGTGGACCGTGATAAACGCGGCTGGATGCTGCGGCTGCCTGCCACGCGTGATTGGGCCGAGCACCGGGCCAGCCAGCAAACCGTATTAAAAAGGCTTTGCATCGAGTGATCCGAGATGATGCTTGCGATCGTACCAACCTCGATTTCGTTCGTTCCACCATCGTCATCGTCCCAATGCACTGAAATGTGACGCCTTTTCAGTGGCGTGATGATGCGTCACTTCTGCCAGTGCCACGTGAAATGCAGTCACCACCGATATCACTGGCCCTGATCAATAAGATCTTGTTGCGCCATGTACAAAAGAGGTGGATATATCAAAAAATAAGAAGACAAAGGCGACATTTTCATTGTACGTTTATTTCGTGACACTTCTCTCTTTCTCTCTTTACCAGTAGTATTTCCACCCCCGACGATAACCACAATCTTTCAGTATTATATTATATGCATTGCGCATTCGTCGAATGCGGACGAGAATCCGAGAATAGCAAGTGATTCCCGTTCATACGTGGACTTACGAGGAGCAGGCCGATACTGCAACGCCTACGTGCAGCACAGGGAGTTGCGACTGAAAAGTGTGCATTGTTGACTAACGATCGCCGATAACTCCTATCTTTGCCAAGCCGAAGGTGCTACCGCCGCTCTCGGGTCAGAAGCTCCACTGGCATTGTCAGTAGCCTCTCGCAAACTTCTTATCGCGCACCCCAGATTGTATATATATCTATACACACATACATACATATAGAGACGCCTTCTCGTTTCTCCGACCGGTGGAATCGTACGAACACATTTCTACCGATAAACCTACCCAGTAGTAGAAAAACTTCCACCCGTAAAGTAAGAGGGTGCGTGGTCGGACGGAAACGTACTACTCGCCGAGTGCTCCCTGATCGGACCCCTACACAATACGACTCTCAGCGACAGTCCTACACGAAGTCGCATCTACGTAAGTCATGATAAAGTTCAATTTCGCAACCACCGAGACATTTTGGGAAACTGTGTCACGCCTCTCGAAGAATCCAGCTCTCAGTGAGCAATGTATTACCACCCCCTTGTCAGAGCCAATCTATATTTGGTCGCCGAAATCACCAATTCTCCCTTACATACATATGTTCTTCGTGGAATGATTTCTCTCTGGGTGTCTGGACCGTTGAACACCGAGCTCGAGAAACAATGGGGCCCCGAGTTTCAGGATAGACCTTTCGCGCCGGCGTTTACAACTATTCGCTCCCCACGCAGTCGCCACCCTCTCTTTCCTACGTCGCCGCTTTCATTTGCGTCTATGTAGCGCTTCTATCGTAATAACAACAAGAGCGAGAGTGTATGCGCGCTGCAGACGCCCGGTGTGCATAATATTAGTAGACCATGTAAGCTAGACACACGTATACAGGCGCATTGAGCGGTAAATGATCAGCTCACCGTCTAAGGTTGGGCTTTCTAATGCGCGCTCGCGGGTAACATGACTCGACAAAGGCACCGCTCCTCGCGCTCTTACTAATTCGTGCGCGTCCGCTCTTTAACGGCGCAGCTCGTTAAATCGCGTTTTAATTGAACCTGCCTGAATAATGTATCCGCGTATAATGGTCGGCCGGGCGAAGATTAATTGAAAAAGCCTGGGCTAGCCGGGTGCAGGGAAGGGGCTTGATTATATGCATGTAAACCAATAACGACTGTCTAACCGGGGTACTGGCGCGCGCTCGCTCGCTCGCTCGCTCGCTCGCGCTTTGCATGGGGAATAGACTGATAATCATTGGAGATTAGTAGCAGATACGCGCGGTCCCCCGATAATCATCGGTTCTCAGGGGAAGCAATCCAAAGCGAGCTTCGCGGAGGCACAAAGGTGCCTTGCACTCGCTCTGTCTTCTATCTTGTCCTCCTCTCACCCCCGCTCGACCCCTCCTCGCACTCTGCAGCAGGCTTCCTGGTTATTTATTAAGCTGCGTATCTGCGTAAATGGCGACAGAGATAGAGAATAATTATACGCTTGCATAACTGCACCCTCCTCACCGATCGACGGACATTTGAGGGCCGACAGGACCGAACTCACGCTTCAACGTCAGAACTCGATCCGACAACCGTGCACCCTATCCGGAAGCAATACTACAACCATTTCCTTGCACCGTCTCGAAACAGTACGGGATCGTTGCACGTGCTGATTCTGCTCGGAGATATTCGATCCGGCAAAAGATATAGTGTTTTACCCGGCAGGCATCGAATGTAATTTTCCGGAATTTTTAGGAGTTGGTGGCGATACAGGTTTGACGCCTTCATCATTTACCTTCTGTCTAGAAGTGGCTGGCACGCTTGCGGTCCAGGGTGCCTGTAATAGTGAGTAATGACACGCGAACCGATTATTAAAGAGGTAAGAAGAAAATAGATCGGAGCATGAAGCTTTCAGAGACAAGAACACGCGTTTATCTCTGCAGTTAAAATGGAAGTGCGGGGATGAGGAGAGCAGTACGCATCCGCTTAATTGACGCAAACCGCCAGTGGTATTAAGACAACCGGTAGCAGACACGAGTTGAATTTCATATGTACGGGGAGCCCGAACCTCAAAGGAGAAGCACGTCGCCGTCTTACGAGTATCAATTACAGAGGCCAATTAACGTCTTATAGCCGGGGGCGAGGTTTATTCGCTGCAGTCCCGGGTAAACGCGTTTATGATCCTCCGCTGCGCCTGGTTTACTTAGCTGAGTTATGCACCGGAATAGAGAATATGCGAGCAGACAAGTCGCGCATACCTACTATTCATCGACCAGAGAACTACTATACGCATTGTCGACCACCTCCACCGCAGTAACAATTGTTACACGTGCAACCCACTAGATAGTTTGTTTCTTACGGTTCCTTGGCGAACGGCAGTCTACGAGAGACCTATCACCTCTCGGACATTGAGAAGGAAATACCGGTCGACTGGTACTTCGTTTAGTTGCTGGAAAGTACAGACAGCTATCAAGCCGTCCATCCATCCTTCCTCGCAGTTTCCTCGGATTGCGCAACGCCGCGCCGTACTGCCGAGCAATTAATTAGAAAGTGGTGCCGTCCTTCCAAAAGAAGGCACGATGAAGGCGTGTTAATGTCGACGGTCTAATCGATATTTCGAAGTATACTACGGCGACGAAGTCTGGTCACCGGTTAATATATTCAAATGAGATTTCTCCGAAACAAAAGGTAGCGCCTACGTCTAAATACCATGCTACCATAATTAGCTTTGGCCAGAAATTATAGTTCTTTTCGTGGCTCGACTGCTAACCGGGCATTTGTGAATCGATGGAGACGCAAAGGCGAGAGAATGTGAAGAGAGTGTGTGCGACGATTGCAGTCAGAGTGGAACACACACATGCTTGGATGGAACATTAGCATAAAGTCGCTGGCACGCAAGCCGCCCTTTTGCACCTACACATATGTGTATTCTCTATCTCGTTCTCACCATCGTCGAGTTGGCTCCTTTGACACCGTGGACGCCAATCCAGGCCAATGGCGAAGAGAGCCTCTGGAAACCATAGGGTAATTCGATCTATCGAGGAGAACCGCACACCCCATGTGTGAAGAAGAACCGATATTCCGGCAGAAACGGCCGTCAAGACTTCTCAGCTCGGACGAACGAGCACCCTTTAATCTATTTCTTTATCTTCCTCCTCGCGCCTCCGCTCGAGGCCACTCCAAGCCCCGACACCCACACCAGCAGCGCCCTTCCGGTAGCGGAACCAGCGGATTAGCTTCTGCTAAAACCGAGAGCGAATTTTGGGGGATAGGGTGTCTCTTGCTACGCTGGGATTCCTGTACTCGGAACACCCGATATCCTCGCTCCAACACCCTGTATTACGCGGGAGATCACCCACGTGTTATACCGGTACATCCTTGACCGACGTATCCCTCACTTGCCACATTCCCCATTTCTCATTCACTTTCTTTTCGTACATGTTTTTCTCGAGAGCTTGTAAGAAAATCGCGTCTATGGCGTTGAAAAGTGTTTTCACGTAGGATAAAGTAGAATGTAAAGTGTGTAGCCGAAAGGGTTTAAGACAGGCTTGCCTGATCATGCATTCGCTGCTTTCAAGAGAAATTGCCTCGTACATACAATATCAGACAATTTCGTCTCACCCGATCCGTCGGAGAAAGGAAACCACTGTAAACGCGCTGAAACGTTAAATATGTGGATCAAGAGAGGGATGAAGACGCGGCTTAACACTGCTCGGTCCAACCTGTAAAATAATATCCGAGTCCCTCTCTCTCTCTCTCTCTCTCTCTCTCTCTCTCTCTCTCTCTCTCTCTCTCTCTCTCTCTCTCTCTCTCTCTCTCTCTCTCTCTCTCTCTCTCTCTCTCTCTCTCTCTCTCTCTCTCTCTCTCTCTCTCTCTCTCTCTCTCTCTCTTTGCTCGGCAGTAGGGCGGTTTGGCCGTTTTTTACACGAAAAATAAATGGCTCGCCATTTGAAAAACGACACCGATGACACGGACGGAGCTTCGTGGATCGTGACCGCACGATAAAATCTCGGTTTTCTCTGAAGTCCTGGCGTACCTGCGGCATAAAGAAGGCAAGAAACGGTGGAAAGGTAATGACGCCAGTGGCGGCGACTGCCGGCCCCACCAAAAAGCCGTGACAGGGCGAAAACCGTGAGAGGGGTGGGGACGGATTCCCGATATATAGGTTACACTTCCATGACCTGGACGGGATGCACCAGTCAAAACGATGTCCCACGCCAAGATACAGATGTCTTACTACAAAGGCCTACCTGTCCCTTCGCGTCACTCGAGAGTGCTGCATCCCACCATCTTCTATTATGTCAGAGACTCTTTGCAGAGTCATCTGCCCCCTTGTGCGCGTCATTGATCGAATTCTGCCGACGCGTCCACCCTCGGACCGAATTATGTGCAGGCGAAGTCGAGTGTGCCGCGTCCTTTTTATTGACGCATTTATAGAGGTTTATGGCAGGATGTGTGATAATATACTTTACGAGCCTCTATTATAATACTTCGATGGCAAGAATATATTTTTATAGGCGGAAATAGTATGTTCCTTGTACGCTACAAGTTAAGATTGTGCTGCCACGTGATCGTTGTCGCGTACGAGTCGACCGCCCCGAGGTACAAATGGCGATCAGTGAAAGCACTGTCGGGGATTTGAAGTATTCCGAACACAATGGTGCCGGTAGAATAGCTAGTGAAAGACCACAATCTAGATAAGATCTCGGGCATATTGATACCTTTCCCCTGGCTTTTCTCTAATTTCTCAGCGATCACGCTGGTCCAACCTGTATCCGTCTTAAGCGCCGACAGAGATCACCGACGAGATAACAGCTGTTCAGGTATTCCGAAACAAAGGTGAGGCTTGCATGTCCTTTCAGGCATTCCAGTGTTCGTGTGGTTAGGCTTGGCTGTTGGCTCATTTTTGCGTTTGAAGGTCCACTGACCTTCCACTTCGAAGGCGTGTCCCTTCCTTGATCCTTTGAAATTCCAGTCGGCTCACCTTTTGGAAGCGTCTCCTCTTCAACGACCTATATCCCTCGTTCTCCCTGCGTCTCTCACGCTCCGGCCAATTAAGAGAAACTCGGCTGGATACCTAATCGTTGCCAGCACGGTGTGATCCTATCGAGACGATTCCCGGGAACAAAGGAAACGTCATTCGTACGCTCCATCTATTCAAATTTCCTGGTAGAAACCTTGCACTGTTCATTCGCCGAGTAGTTGTGATCGACGCTAGAATAGGAAGCCTGACTTCCACATTCTGCGTCTTTGCTCTCTGCCAGTCGTAGTAGACAGCCTCGAAGCAGTGTCATAAAATTAATCTGACACTTTCACGAGGCATTAAACTCTGTTTTTCTCGGTTGGCCGTGGTTGGAGTTAAAAGAATGCACCAGCGCTGTCGCGAGGACGATTCTCCCGAGTGGATCTGTCGCGGGCGAGAAAGCGGAAGAACAACGATGTCAGATGCATGTGCGGAGATAGAGCGAAAGGGACGTGCAAGTGGAAGAAGAAGAGTCAGTTGGAGTAGGAAGGTTGGGGAGGCGAGCGAGAACGCGCACGCTTTCGGCAACCCCGGGGAAACAGGCCCCCGACGTGCCTCGCTCATTAAGACATTTAATGGTGGTCATATAATCGATTATTTATCGTCATATTTAAATCTGAAAATTGTCCCTCGGCGCGGTGGCGCGAATCGCCGGGCGGCTGGCGAACTGGCCGCGTATGAAGACGTTCGTCGGCTTTACTGCCGATTTTCGAGCGTGACAAGATGCTCACAAGCACACCTTACCACTGCGTAGGCACGCCTGATAGAGACAGAGAGTCTGCCTCGACAAAACTTTTTATAGTAGTGCGTGAACTGTATTTTTTCACGGGGACACCCGCTGATCGCCGCGATGCTAAGATCCCCGTCCAGGAGGTCCCACTTGAGGACTGACTCTGCGTAATTTTCTGTTAACGCCGATTTATTGTCCTTATTAAGCCAATCTACCGGTCGCCGTCCGAAACAGCGTCTTCCACTCGAGAATGTACATATTTTCAAAGCAGCATTAACTACCTCCAACTGTTGGTGTGCGTCGCACGTTCCGCATTGCTCCCTTCGTTTCATTTGCACCTCCGACGGAGTACTTGGTCGTCGCACTTCATAAATAATCGATTCGCCACAGTCACACAAATCATTCGATCACAAAGCAATTTGATCCAGCTTTTCTACCTCTGTGAAATCAATATTAATTTCGAAAGCATTGCTTTTGATTTGTGGCCAGTCGAGTCAACAATGCAGTAAGACATGAAAGTTATCGCACCATTAACGTTCTAAGGAGTTCTTTTTTTATGAACTGTCACCGAGGTAAAGGACTTTCCGCGCCTTTCCTGCTCTCGTCTTTATTACAGCGGCCATATACACTTCCTAATGACCACTGGGGGAAGCCGGCGGATCCGTGGGAGTTACGATGTCTCCCGCGGACCGTTAGTAATTGTGCAGCGAGCGATACGGCTGTTAATCTGCGAGTGGTATCTCGCCGAGAGGGAGAGGAGCGAAGGCGATATCGTGTGAGGCTGTGTCACGTCGCTGTATCGGGCGCGATACTGAGGAAGCCAGAGTCCTCTGGACTACTCTTCTCCCTCTCTCTCTCTCTCTCTCTCTCTCTCTCTCTCTCTCTCTCTCTCTCTCTCTCTCTCTCTCTCTCTCTCTCTCTCTCTCTCTCTCTCTCTCCCTCTCTCTCCCTCTCTCTTATACGCACACACACACAGACACAGAGGCACACAGAGGCACACAGAGAGAACGCGAGGAGAGTAAGTCGAATTAATTGGAAAGCTGGTACTATCGCCGGATTAAATCCTAATGGGATTATGCTTGCTCGCGGAGACCCAGCGGGCTAGACGTATTTCTACGTATAATAGCGGGACACGCACGGTGAATTGGCAACCGATATCATCGAAACACACATCTCTCTCTCCTCTTGTATTGTTCGCGCGAATGTAAATGAGCCAGCGTGTACGAAATACACAGCCGGATAGATTGCCGCTAACATATTCCTGCCGGTTTTATCGGTCGAATCTTTTCTGTCGTCGGCAAATCAGCCCAATCAATCGCGCGGATTAAATCGTTGTCGTCTTTTCCTGTGCGCGCCCGCGCGGACCCTCGCACGATAAACCTGATCGAAGATTCATCCCAGCGGCGATCGTAAGTCGCCCAGACATCGGGAATACGCGTGGATCGTCATCGGATACATCGCGCGTGTAGAGCGAAATTGATTTTCACGCCGACTTGGAACTCCTGAGAGAGTAGGTACCGCCGATTTATAGAACGGCTGCCACACAGGTATGCCTGTGTGTATGTACGCGCAAGTTCATCTTGTCGAAGATCGTCCGTAATTCTGTTTCCTCCTTTACGAGAGGGGTCCATCGCGAGCTCGTTAACGATCACTGTGAGCCATGGAAATGGCCAATCACTGAAGATACGGTGCCCTTGAGGATTGTCAGTAATTATATTTAAACGATCGGTTGTGCCGATACAGAGCGACCCGGCAACTCGTTTCGAAGGGAATCGTGAAACCCGTGAGAGTAGTACCAAGCGAAACTTGCCAGTTTCGACCACTTTCTGTGCGCATACCTGGTCCGAGTGAAACTTGAAAGCGTGCACTGGACACTCAGTGAAAAGGATCGCGGCGCCATTAGCCGATGGCGTTCTTCTTAATTAAATCCTAATGTGCCTTCGCGTGATCGCGTGCACGTGACTGGTCTGAAGCGATGTAATTGGCTGGGTACATAAATTTATTAGTAGCGGCGTGGCGGTTCTAATGTCACGGCATCCTCGGGAGAAGAATAGGAGCGGGCCAATGAGATGGTAGGATAAGGGTTAAATGTCCGCATGCAAAAGGTGCCCCATATAAACACAGATGTATCCGGGGCTCGCTCTTTCTCCATGCGCTTTCGTGTCATTAAAACCACACCTTGTGGCTCTCGCCACAATGCTCTCCACGCTTTCTCTCTCTTTCTCTTGGGTTAAACGGGATCCCGGCTAGATGGTGGCGTAATAGGAATTAAATCATAGGAATCGTACCAATAATTACCAGTCAAGGTGCCGAGGCTCGGCATCGAACGTGCGCTTACCCACATCCAGCCGGGATTTACCGATGTTCGAGGACTGAAATGGCGCTTAAAGGTCTCGTTAACTAAAACCGAGCAACCAATTACTACGTGGGCCCCGCAGCGTAGCAGGCATGCGTCCACAATTAATTATACGAGAAGTGAGAGGGAGAGGGAGAGGGAGAGGGAGAGGGTGAGGAAGAGACAGTCCCGAGTACAAGCAGCGAGGATTGCCGGGGCTAAAAGAGGCTGCTTCTGCATCGGGAAACTTTCGACACGATCATTCCGCATGAACTGACTGAGCTGTCCGTGTTTCATTAATGGCCCGTCATCCCTGCATTCCAGCAAGCTTTTCATCCTGCCTTCGATGCGCTCGGTGAGCCCGACTACTGCAGTAATCGCATAATAATTCCCTGTTATGACATCCTAATAATCCTAACACGATCTGAATAGGGCTCTTTCATCGCGCCCCCACGGACAACCTGGGAATTGTTAATGCCGGCTCATTAATATTCAAGCAACTACAAATTGCCCTGCCGATGCCACTTAAGTAGAACCGAAAGTCATGGAAATACGGTGCACTTCTCCATCGGCGAAGCATTAAATCACCAATGGTAGATTGGAGTCAATGTACTCCGTCTTCACTGATGTGTCCACGCTTCACGCCCGTTCAAGGTGAAAAAGTGCATCGGCCAAATTGGCTGTCCAAGTAAAAACGGGTTAAACAGGGAGGACCGTTCATCCTTGTACGCGGGCTCGATTACACAAGCCTGTTTCGGCCGGAACGGCAGCAGTCCCCGACACGGCAGCCGGTCGTTGCAAAAGAGGGAGGCGCATCGTGGAACTTTCGACGAGATAATCCACACCGGCCTGACAAAGCTGTCCGCGTTTCATTAATGACCAGCCATCCGTATAAAACCCACGAACGAGTGTATCGGGCCTGCTTGTGGCGCGCGCGCGCGCGCGTGCATGCGCCAACCAAGCAGGCGGACGAACGCACTCCGCATCTCCTTAAGATGCTTGCCAGGGGCATTTGTTTTCGCGGTTTTACAAGCGTATAACGTGTTGCGAGGCGACGATAATGCGGCGATAGTTTATTTAGCTCTCGGCGCGCATGCCCCCCATACAGGGGGACGCGTGCAACCATTCCAGCCGAGCATCCGAAGCCCTCGCCAAGTTTTTCATCGGGCACCCGCACCTCCGAGATGCTGCGCTCGCTTCCCTGCGACTGGGTGCACGTATGTAGCGCATTAACGTTATAGATACCGGAGAAGGTGGACATGGGCCCCTCGCCGACCACCTAACGACCGAGATCCCCTGCCTTTTAAATCTCTCACGCGCGTCTGCATACTTCATACCCCGAGCCAGCCCTCCTGAAATATCTTATTCACCAGCAACCACTTGCCTCGCTGGTATTGGCCTCGACCAACAGTCAGAGTTATACTGGACGCCTTGATTGCCTCGATTTATACGGCACCCTCGATGTCGCTATGAGAAGAAAGTGTCGCCGGATCACTGGCCGACGACGTCCGCTGAGCTAATTACCGAGCAGCTCGTGGAAACTCCGTATGTATTAGCTGTGCGCTCCCCTTTCCGTCATTATATCACTGTCGACATTGCACCGCGCGTCCTTGCGGTAGTGCGCGAGAGCAGCAGTGTACTCCCTCGGGAGAGGCGAGAGCGTGGCCGAGATCGGCAAAAAGCCACCGACCTGCCAGCTTTGATGCCGAGGCTGCGGAGTACGGGCGCCGCGGGAAAGAAGTCACCACACTCCTTTTATTTTGCTCCACGCTCCGCGAAGATAATGGAATCTCGTTGATACTTTTTAGTCTCTCCTCGCCAGTCGGATTCGTAAGGGCCGAGTCAAGTGGTATGAGTCGTTCGCAGCCAGACACTCTACAAGTAGTAGACGTATACGTCCTTGCAATTTTTATCATTGAATACATTCACATTTTCTCTAGTTCTTCTCGTATTTTCCTCCTTGGAATTTATACTCGGAGAAAGTGAGATTTTAGACATTTTAAAGGATCTTTAACATTCCACGTAATGTGTGTGTTATTCCAGTGGTGTTCGCAGATATTATAGACAGGAACTGGAGAATATATCTTTGCCAGGTAGCTCGTGTACCGTGTAATTACGGATGGGATCGTGTTTTCTGTCATTTTTGCCACACGACACGACGAAGTATTGGCCTACTCTCGGCTGGCGAGCAGTGACACTTTAGTAATAGTGTTTCGGTGAGTTCCTTAGGAAAAGAATGCGAGAGGCTAACACGGCGAAACTCGTGGCGATGTTATCTGCAAAGGAGATCGTCGTCGGCCATAAACCAGCTGTTTCAAGCTGCACATTCTCAATATGTAAAAGATGATACACTGCCCTCGCCTCGTTGAAATACCTACCGACAGTCGTTCACCGCATTTGCATAGAGAGCTCTCCGCGAGCAGAATATTACGATCGTTTTTCGCTCTCTCGACGAGTCTCAGGGAGCATAGGTATCTGCAGGAACTCTCAAGTATACACCGCCATACACCGCCGTACACAGGGTGGCTTCCTTCAGTCACTTTATCCGATTCGAAATTGCTTTGCAAGCAGCTTCCTCTTCCGCTCTCCATAAATAAGATCTTCGGTACATGAGTCGAATGTCTTCTTACTTACTCCGGAAAGGGCGGCGAGGTTTTAAGAAATGAATCTCTTGTAGGGTCTTGCTATGACTACTCTCATCTAGGAATGGGAATTGTACTGTCAAAGGGGAGAAATGATGATGGGAAGTGCAATATGTCTTCATAAGTAGTACATCAAAAGGGGATAGGATTGCTGGTAGAAGCTGGTGGACATTCCGTTCGACAGTGTCCAGATTTATAGAGCAGCGACGTGTGCGAGCATGTACCACTCGAAATAGGAAGATCACGAGAGAGAGAAAGAGAGAGTATGCTATACGATTAATTACGAGTTACACGTGTATGTTAACCAGTGTGTGTGGCCTCCCTTGCGTCTTTGGGGAGCGCTGCTGCCACCGGGATCATGCAAGCCACCTCACCGCTTTGGCTCATACATGCCAGTATTCTTACACGCGGCGATTACGCGCCTCGCTTCTGTAGCCACGTCTTTGCCCGAAAGACAAATGGGATCGGTAAGCGATGCCGACCGGTATTACGAATGTTCTCCCCTCCCCCTCGCTACCGCTCTCGTCCTCTGTCCTGGTACTGCGTTTACATCCCATTAAATTATTCCAATGTCGTTGAGAAAGCGACTTTCTATTCCCGACGCTCTTTCGGGGTGGTACAGAGCGTGCACCTCGGTGTAAGGCAAAGGTAGATACATACGTGCCGCTTAGGGTCGCGGCCACGGATGCCACGTTATGCATGAGCGGCGAGCATTCTCCGTTAACTAGTTGGCCAGAACGAAGTCCTGGCGAGGCTGCGACAAACCGATGATACACGCTACTCCAATAAGAGAGAGAGTAGGTGGGTGCGACTCGCTCGTAAATCGCGCGAAAGCATGATCGATGGCAGCGAGCTCCTTCACACTGAAGGTGTAACCTTCGCCGAGCAAAGCGAGCTTGGTCAAGAGCGGTCAGGACGGAAAAATTCGACTACCGCTTGCTTGGCCGTGGAAAGTGGAGAGGCAGAAATCGGGCCTCGTTAATAATGCATGGACGCTCCTGCGAAAGAAGCAGTTAAGCGGCGCTTCGGGATATTTGAATATTATGCGGCGATCAGTTGGATGATTATAGTCTTATGCAATATGTGCCGGAAGGCTGTGCTTAGCCGGCGCTCGGCACTCGTCGGCGAAAAGCGACGGCTGGCCGGTTAGCAAGACTTTTTCCAAAGGCCGCGTGAATTTATCGTCCGATGCATCGAAAGCAAGAGCCAGCGATCAGTTTTGCCACGACAAATACCAAGTGTTGGTAGAGGCCACCAGGGCAATCTCGATAATAATCGCGGAGCTAACTCCCTGTCCTATATGGAGCAGTGAACGCGGCAAGGGCAGCATCTTGTCGACACAGGTATAATTTCGTGTTAGATTACTGAGCGGGAAACGAGGCGAGTCCGTCCTCTCGCCGCTGGTTTGACGGCCGGGTGAAAGCATGAGAAACGGGCGAATTATGCACCCGTTTACCATAACTCATAGACGCTGCCACGAATGTGTGACTGCGCTCGAGGATTAGAGACGTTCCGCGCGCCCAGTACACCGTACCTACGTACTCCACTCTCTACATTCTACACCCTACGTGGCTTGAAATTCAAGAATCCAGCGGCCAAGTAACCGTCGCGTCGCGCCGCGCCGGCCGTACTATACACACATGTGCACTCCACAGTACTACGAAACGAATCGACCGTTTCAAATCGTGTCAGTATTGCCGTGGGCGCACCTGCGACGGCGACGCTCCCGAGCCGCTATTCTGCTCTCCTCCGAAGAACGCCAAGTCCTCTGCCGGCTTTCTGTACGAACGTTCGTTCGCTCCTTCGAATTGGGAACGCGAAGACAAGAGGATTCTCCTTTTTTCCTCTTCGCCGGAGGAGCTGAAAAAAGGATTAGTGGTATTCGGCGCGCGTACGCTCTCCGAAGCGACGCCACTCTCCACAGCGGGTCGTGAAACGCCTCGTCCTCCCTTTACACGAGGACACAGAGCTGAATTCACAAATCCGTACGTGCATATCTCCTTCTCTTTCTCGCTCTTTCTATACTTGCTACTCAAGCGATTGGAATGCGGGCGCGCTCATTCCTCGGTTAAATGTAAACCAATGAATACTATTCGGCAGCAACAGCGACGCGAGATTGCGAATTTCGATCACGAGTTTTTGGCACGACTCATTGCCGCGCGGGATATAAGGATTCCTCGCCTAATGCATATTTCAGATCGCATGGAGAGCGTCGGGCTCTGTTGTGGAGGCTATCTGTCGGGGGATTCCTGCCGCGGAGGGATCGCATCGGCCAGACAACGTAGCGTTCACCTATTGCCGAGACGAGAGCTATTCAATTAAGGTGAATTTATTCCGAGGAATACGCGAGCTTCGCGTGTTATGTAAATGCGAGAGCAGCTCCACTCCGGGCGCGCGATAAAGGAGCCGCGAAACAAATCGCTCTCGTGTGTTGCGACCTCCTCTCCAACCACCTCCTCCTCCTCTCTTGCCCCTTCGCTGCCGGGGGAAAGGAGCTGCTGCTCTCCGGCGGCCACCGTTCTGCCCGGTCGAAAATGTAAACCTGCATAACTCTTTCTCATTAAGGGAAAAAGAGGAGGAGAGAAAGCCAGCCGGAGCTCTGGGAAGCGCGAGGACACACCGGTAATGCAAATGTCACGCGTCCCGTGCAGTTTTTACAGCTAGGTTGCTCGCGTGCCTGCAAAGTGTCATAAACGCGGAGGACATCCATTTTAATAACCGAATTAGTTAAGCCGGGTATACGCGCGCGCGCGCGGATCCTGCCCTTTATGCAAGGACGCTCGCGTGCCACCGGTGTTTTGCTTTTTGCCGGTGCGTCCGTTTAAAACACGCAAAAAGGCCAATGCCTCCTCCTCGCCGACGCTGCCGCTGCCGTCGCTCTGAAAGGCAGGCAAGTATGCAGCTGGCAACCCGACTTCTTTTCGGCTTGCTCTCCCGTGGCTTGAGCGCGCCCGTGTCTTTACTCTTTGAAGGATGTATTTGTCATAAGCCGAGGATTGACAAATGTTCCGCCGGGCATCGCCCCCTCTTTGCACGACTACTTTTTCCTTCCAACCAATCCCATTCGCTTTGAGACACCAGAAATTTAAGGTTCGCCAAATGTGAGAGCGATTGCCAATCTAATTGAATTGGTGCGAATCCACTGACTACTCTCGGTTAATTATTCGTAGTTTCGAAGAGAGTGTATCGTAAGAAACTACAGGTATTTGCAATAGGGATATTGTTGCTTGGTGGTGAACGGGCCACAACGCGGCATATGTTTGACAAGGGAAGCAAAGCAAACATAATGCTCGGCTCTGAACCTGCAATGCAATTTATTACAGCGTACGACCTCCAGTTAAACTCTCGCCGTAAAGTTAGCAGGCTGGCGGCAGCAGCGCACGGTATCTGCGCGTTTCATCGAAGCAAGCAAGCCCTCTCTTGTTAGATAAAGAGGCAACTTTTAAACCGTTTTTCTCTCAAATGTCACTGATCGTCAACGAGCGAGCAGATTGTGAGAGCGATGGCTGAGTCCATGGCAACCAGCAGTCGAGACGAGATAATCGGACCCGCGCGCGCGAACGCGACTCTTGCATAAGTGATTCTGTGTTGGCGCGTTTATATTCTAAGCTGTCTGCTTGGATTTACGTAATCCGACTGTAACTCGCGCGCTCTTCGCTCTCAATTATTCTAATGAACTCCGCGCATGCTCGGATTTCTTTTCCTCGGTCCAACAAATTCTACGTCTGCCGAATTGCTCGAATTAACTGCTCAAAGTCACGCGCGAAATCTATAAATAAGGCCGGCTGACAAAGTACTGCTGCACCGGCGACTAATTAACTACTTACTTCAAAGTGCCTGCAGAAGCTGTAACGAGGAGCGCGTAAAAACAGTAATAGCCGGCTGTCGGAGGTAGTATAGTGGGGCATTTTTATCGCCATAGTGATTGCGCTCTCGCACTCTGACAAAGTAATATAACGAGCGTGGCAAGAGGTGCCAATCGGCCGGATGGAATGCGGAGAACGTCGTCGCACCGGGTTCTCGCCTTTTGCTGGACGAATTCATGGGCGACATTCTGCCCGAGCCGTGCGAAACGGGAAACGGAAACGCCCTTGGTCGAGTGGAATGTCCCAACGACTCCTCTCGCCTCTCTTTTCTCTCCCGCACACCCTTCAAGGTCTCCTCGCACAAGCCGACTCAACATCAACCAGTTCGACTATTCTCCTTACCCACTTCCTCTCGTGACCCAGCTTGCGCCCGGAAACGACGAGTTTACGCAAATTCTACGATTTCCGACATCGAACTTCGATTACTCGACGTTTGCGAGAACCGCCAGTTCCCAGAAGGCTTACTCATACGGAAGAGCTTCACTATGGTAAACGGAACTGTTTAATTTGTAGATTCGATAGAATTTAACTTGCAGAGTTATAAATTCTGATCAGTCCGGAGTTGGTCATTATGTTTACGATTCTCTCATATCGTCCGGAAGTCCATGGTACTGACACTCCACTTAAATGCCCACCTGTCTCGAGTGTCAGTACGCCGACCTACATCCTGACCTCTCTTGAGTGTATGGACACATTTGCACTAAGAGCAGAGTCAGATACCACATGATTCATTTCCTTTCCATTCAGCCGTGCGCGCGCGCGCGCGCGCGCTCTTGATTCATAATGGATCATTCTTGGAAGATCCGAGTTCGTAATCGTCCCAGTATGAAACGAATTAATCATCGGCGAACTTCCCTGTTCAATCTTGAGGCATTTCCTCATGGAGACAATAACTGTAGTCGGGCACAATTGCGGTTAAAGCTCTTCCTCGAAGCGTTGCATATTCATCGGGGAAGTTGCGCGTTCGAGCGAGAGGTTTGAAAATTCAAATGGTATCTGCTTCTACGTGTCATATCGATGTCGAAGCTTGTCTGACTCAGGACACGGGATGGATGACTTCATCTCATGAAACCGGAGTCCCGATCGCCCGGTGGGCAGCCTCACTGGCAAAAGACGCACTTTTCTCGCCACTTTTTGCTCCATTGTTCGCGCTCGAGAGAAACGCTTAATTAATATCCGAGCGAATCGCGTTCCACTCGGCGTTACGCGAGGAATGCATCGCAAGAAAAGCGAGTGCGAGTGTGCGCCGCTAGAGTAACCATAGAAACCCGTGTCGAGCCTCGGCAACAAACACACATACTCAAACACAGTTACTCGCGTTTACAAGCCGATCACTTTCCGCGCTCTTAGGCGACGACGAGCGTAGATATTGAGGGCGCACCACGCGGAACTTGCTTTCAAAACCTGAGGCAGCATTCAAGATAAATTTCACCCAAGGTTTTTCGTCGCCTATCGATATCAAAATGGAGCGCGTCCTCTGGCAACTTTCACTAGCATCGACATATCGACGATCCTTTATTCTACCAGAGGTGGCGAAGCGCGGGAGCGCGCCCTTGCGATCCAGTCAGGCGGAGCGTGAAAAATGTCTGGAAATAGAAACTAGCGTGACTCACGTCAAGCGAGAGAGAATGCGGCGATATACAGACGTGTTCATGGAATTGGATGGGATCTCCCGTAGTTATCTGTAGACGCCTATGAGCCGCCACCTCGAACTTTAATACAGGCAGCGAGTAAATTCGAATTGAGAAGCGTGAAAAACGCATACCTCGATCATTATAGGTGGCTGCGGGTTCACCCGCCAGTTTGCCGCGCGACTCCTCCTCGCACTCGGATCACAAATCACCGGGATGACGTTACTATCAGTTCGAGGGACAGCCGGCAGTAAAGCCTGCACTTTGGTTCACCCCCGAGGCCGACCTTCTGCCGAGGGGTCAAGCGGCTGCAACGCAAGAGAACTCCCGAGTTCTTCTTCGCTTTTTGTTTCTGCTTCTCTCATCGCGGAGAGGAAAGTGCGTGCTGGCTGGCGCGCCGCGCGAGAAACGTGCCCGGATGGTGGATACGGGCTCGCGGGGGCGCGCGCGCGCGTGGGTCAACAGGTGCATAAAATTTGCGGTACACGGAAATTGGTAGGGCTGTGGCCGTAAAACTCTGACGCACCGCTGTTCCGGCCGCCCGCCCGATAAAAGGAAGATTTAGATTCCGCGTTCGAAGGCGTGCGCGGGCCACGCTTCGCCTTATTCACGAATCGATCGCCAGAGAGGATATTAACGGCAATGGATCATTCCTTCGCCGGGTCCCGAAGTCACAAGCTTAAGTTATCGGCGTAATATATTATTCTCTGTAGCCTGGTGTGAAACAGAAGTAAATCTCCCAGGCAGCTCTTTGAAGAGGTTCTACTCTTTACTGCATCAGAGCGAGCAACTTATACTGATTGCAAGTCGAAATTGCAGCTGTTTCTACAAGCTTCGCCTATCACTCGGCTATGATGCCAACTAGAGAATATATTGTCGATTTTACGCCGCCTTTCTCCATGGTGAATCTGTAGTGAAGAAGCGGAAACCAAGGTAGATCCTACTGGTGTCACGAAGACCGGCCTATACACTTACTCTTTAAGAGGGGGTGAAACCCGGCATGACACCCGAGGTGTGACAGGATCTCCACCTTGAGGAAGGAGTCGATTTTCCTGGGTGATCGGCGTGCCCGATAGTGTTGCATTTCGTACCCGGAGAATATTGACAGGCCAGGCAAGCGAACCGTTCATCCGTGAAGCCAGCGTCCGACTCATCAACGCGATACTTGTCACTCTCAGTTCGTCTCTCCTCGTTGCAATTATTATCGCTTGTAGTTACACTGGACGCTCTAACCCGACGCGAAGCAAATGCACCGACACCCACACGCATCAAACGCCGAACTCTCAATTGCTCAGGTTACCATAGGGCTGTCTTCATTATTAATATCTTCGAGGAGTCATCATACTTTCCGTATCTCACAGCGAAGTGAGATTGAATCGGGGAGTCTTTGACATTCCGGTATTTCCCGGTGGGTAGAAGGCGAGGGCCGAATGCCATGTTGCGAGGCTTCCCAGCGGCGCCTTGGAATCGCCGTGGTGTTCAGTCGAACGTAGCTCAATGTCTCTTTGCCTGAGAAAGCCGCATGGAACGTCGTCGGATGGCTGTGTGCTGCGGTTATACGTACTGCACGTAGATATTCCTAGACGATAGAGCGCGCGTACAAGCGCGCTCACGATCCTCCGCCGTTGGATTGTCTGTACATGAATATCATGCGAGATTTTGAGAGACAAGTGGGATTAATCACTGGCAGCGATATACGTCCTTTCTTAATTGGCAGCGCGTGACGTATCTATTAATGGCAGGCAGCTAGGCCGAGGTAGGTAGGCAACCAGTCGGAGCTAGCTCGTACTCGAGTCCTGCGGCGTCGATTTCCAAGATTAGGCAAAGCCTCTGCCGCCACCGCGCGCTTAGAGAAACGCGCGGGGTGCTGGATGCCACACTATCTAGGAAAAGGGGAGAACACCAGCCGGTCCACTCGTCGACAGGCTGCCCTATGTCCCCCGCGTTTCCACTGGCAAACGGAGATGAAGAGATTGAGTGAGAAAAATGGTATTCTCTGTTAACATGCCTGTTACCTCACCGAAATTAATAGCAGCTTCTCTAATTGATACGTAGAATGACTGTTGGATGTCTCCTTCAATCTACCTCACTTACTCCCTTGGCCTTACGCCTCTTATTCACATGATTCCTTATTCTCTCTCTCTCTATCTTCCCTTCGCATTCAGATTCTCAATTCAGTCGGCTTCGTTTCTCTCTTGAGCCATCCCCCCCCCTCTCTCTCTCTCTCTCTTTCTCTCGCTCTGCCTTTTGATTTTGTTAGCCTCTTTACATACCGTGCTTACCTGTGCGAATTGAGCGACTCGGACTCACGGTGCGCTTACCGACACGTAGGCACGCAGATGCCGAGAGTGCGGGAGAAGGTGCTATATTAAAAAGATAATCACCACCACTCGCCAGCAATCGACGAAGTTTCCATGCCTCCTCGCCGTGTTGTTGGCTACTCAGGGAAGAGGCGGGGCCGGGGCACTCGGGAATAAAGCAACCGACGGAAATTCTTCGGTGGTGCCTTTCCGCGTCCCACTCACTGCGCTCATTAGTCTTCGAATAATGTCGTAGATAAAGCGGGAGAAAACTAGCCGGGAAATAATGTTGCGTGCGGAGATACGCAGTCGGGGACTATTTGTCTTGGAAGCAGGAGTTGGCTTAACTCCAATCAACACCGCATGCCGTCGAGTGGCTTTGCGGTGATGTATGTATGTAGTAAGGGGCTTCCTTTAATTTTGTACTGGTATTACTGCCATATCGCTGGGAAGCTAGCTAAATGGAAGGATAATACACGCATCTAGTGCTCCCCCTAATGATACAGATTAGAAAAGCATATCAAATGGTTTATGACATTAAGAGAGACGCGTGAATTACAGGGTTTCGCAGTTTTAGTTTGTCCGATTGAGTTATATGGTTTTCTTTCTGTCCGGGACAATCAGATGTCTGTCTCTTTCAAGGTTCTTCGTTCCTTGATAGCATACCAATCACGCGGATGCGAGGATGTCACTTCTTGGAGTTAGAAGAACGATTCTTTATCCTGCGACAACATCCGCACCGAAAATAGCTTCACCCACTCTTCCGAGTATCCTTCTTTCTCGTTGGGATCCACGAATTCCGGCGGCGGCGGCGGCGGCGGTAGTGGTGGCAGCGGATTTTGGTTTGGATCACTGGGAGACAGAGTTTGCTTACCTTACTGCAGGCTTGCACGTTTCTTTCATATTCCGGCCTCTTTCGTGGAATCTAGCATGAGTTCACCAACCGTCTGTAGTATATACACACATTTCGGCGGCGTACGCACCGACATAAAGCGTGGCTGTCGGGAACCCTTGGCCCGATAGGGAAAAGACTTCTTTAATTAACTATGATAACATATCGAGTTCTTTCACTCCCTGATCTTCGAGGAACACGGGAGTCTGTAGAGAGGCTGCGCGTTCCAGAGTCAGGACCAAATAAGGGCAACATCGTCTATTTCCAACAGGGCGTCGCGCGATAGTTTCACCGCAGATCGGCGAGGTGTCATTATCATTTCAAAGCAAAGCAGCGGGCGTTTCATTCTGCGGCAAGGAAGCACTAGGCGGCTAGCAATCAGGCAAGATTACAGCGGAGCACACCGCCACTGCGACGCCACCGGTAGTCGGCGCTTGGGCGTTCGCGCAACTCGGCGAGATCACTGTTTTCATCGCTATTACACTCCATTTACGCGTGCGAGTGCGAAGCAGCAGCTGGTAGCGGACGAACGAGAGAGAAAGTGCGTGAGAGGACAAAGCGGCTTTTTAAGAGTGCAATGCCGCGACGTGGTCGTCGGGACGCACTCGGATTTCTGCGGACTTTAAGAGCCGTTCAGCGGCGTCGGCACACCATGGCACGCCCATGCCTTTCCGCATATAGAAAGGCGTATATGCTTGGAGGAAGAGCAATAAAGCCAACGGCATCCTTCTGTACACAAAGGGTGACGGATTCGATCTCTCGAATCCGGTAACGTTCGCCCGGACCCTCCGTTCGCCAGTGTACTTTTATTACGACCGACGCCGACGCCGCCGCTCCTCGGCCAAGATCACTCCTGGACCAGTGCGCGGCCTCGCTCTAAACGCGTGTGAAACCAAGGCTTTATTGGTTTATTTGGAAGACCCCCTTGGTTCGAACCGCGCGCTCACAAGAGGCAACGTGTGTCTCCCTTCGTTTCTCATTGCCGACTTGCTCTCGTAAAACAGTAGTAGGACCAACACCCAACCAGTCAAACCGTGGCTAACCGAACTATCTTTTTACAAGTCGTAGCATTTTTATAACCTGACTTTGACGCGTGTATAGTGATGTATGTCTTGCCCGCTGAGGGAAGATTAAAAACATAAAGCATCATAACGTAATGTGTGGCAAAGTTTGAAGCGGGTTTTTCTTTGGTAGTCTAGTATTCGGAGAAAGCAGTAGGTCATCCGTTCTCATAGTTGAAGGAAGCAGCTCTAGCTGGATAGAGTCTTCATAGCTAATTCCAGAAAGCACTCCTATCGGCTTTGGATCGTATTACTGCGGCTTGGTATTCAAGTGGAAAGGGTCTTATCGATAGAAGGCGTAGTGGTAGAAATGAAGTCTGAGGAGGCTCTCACGCGGTTGACCGGTCAGTCGATGCCTCAAGGATCGGATCGGCATGCGGCCGACCATTTCGAAGCTAATACGGGTCTAAGGTTGCCTAATACGCTGCTAGGAACACTACCGGGTCCTTATATAGGAAAGGCGTTTAATTAACATTTCTGGATGACCGCAGGGAGCCGTCCGCCGCGGCACGTCAATCTCGCACTCGTCGTCACTGTTGCTTAACCTTTCGATCTCTCAGGATCGCGCCAGCTACAGCGCGGCTCTACGAACACGCACAACATCGAACGCACATCCATGTGCGTATGTTGGCGGAAGTGATCGGTGGAAAAACTGAGTTCAGGAACCATTAAGATGTCGCCAAGTTCGACGAGCTTGATCCTTGCTTTCATCGTCCTGCAACCGAGACTCACCCGCACCCACACGCGCGCCGAGCTCTGTCACAATCGGCCTCTGCGCCCGTTAACCCTTCTCGTCGCTTTTGGTAATGCCAGTAGGCGAGCAGCCGGCTTCATGAATAACAATGACGTGTACCGCGGCGCATTCGAGAGCAATCAACGTCAATCACTATCGCCCGTTTTTTTCTTCGATGTTAGTATAATTATACACGATCATGCCGCCGGATCGCGCGCACCGCAGGCTCTCTCTCTCTCTCTCTCTTGGTATCCGAGCGATCACCGGATTCCGATACACACTTCTTGCAAAAGTATTTGCCGAGATCGTCCTTCCATTGAATTTGTGCCGTGTCCTTAGCTGCGGATCAATGAGTCTATCATTCTGTACCGTAATTCCTGTAGTCGGCGGACCCAAACAATATTTTTCCCATTAATCACTTCCATCAGGAAGGTATACGGTATCAAGTGGCTGGAAAGTTAAGGCAACGGAGTTCTGCGAGGGTGTAATGCAAGGTTGCCGTGCAACGCGGTTCGACCTTGATCCAATCGAATGGTAAATTGCATCGTGCGGCCTGGTAAACGTCTATCGTATCTGTCCGTCAACCTGCCGGTGTTGGTAATCGGGCGCCCGGTAATTATAGGACTCACCGCCGATATCCACCACTTACACAGCTGGAACCGGACATTATAATGTTTGTCTGTGTATGTGTATCGAGTATACCGCTCCTTTGCAAGTGGGAGTGCCAAAATCTCTGAGCATGCTGGGAGTGTGCACACATATATTGGTGGTTAGAGGGTACATGCGAGAGGATCATACATTATTCGTAATTCATGGATATCGGACTGAGGGGGGAGCGTGCGAGCATAAATCGGGCGATATCGATTTCGCCAGTTCTCGCCTGGCAGATCAATCCGGCGGGCGCGGGCGCGCGCGCGCGGCCCCGCTGAGATGAGCGTGCTAAGTGCCGAGTTACAACTGTTAGAACATGGGAACAAGACTCCAGTCCTTTCTGGGTCCCTTTTTGCCGCCTCTCCGCCCTGCTTCGCTGCTCAAAAGGGTTTTTTGCGGCACCATAGGAATCCGGGCCCCCCACGCAAGGAGGTTGCGCGAGAGAGCCTCGAGAGCGACGAGGTATCGGAGCGCGGAGAACGTTGAAAAGAATAAGAGGGCGAGTCATTACTCCTCGCTTTTTACCCGGAATTCGGTCGAGGTGTACCCGAGTCGCCGCGGGACGCTCGTGTTTCTTGTCCGTGGTGCATGAAAGAAGGGAAAAAAGTCAACGCGGCGAGCGAGCGAGCGACCGACGTCGCCCGTGCCTTAGTGAAAAATGTAGCACTACGCGAGCCGAGAACAAGCTGGATATGATACAGAGGCCTTCGTTCCACCACCGGCGCGTCAATTTTTTCGCCGAGGGTGCTTCGCCTAACGCGATGCTTGCTTACGCGCTCATTAACCTCGCCGCCGGCCGGAGCAAAGTACTATATTGCTGAAACACACGCAACTCAAGCTCAACACTGCGCCGACCGCTTCAAGACCGCTTAAGGAAAACGTGATATCTCGAATGCGTTTCAACAACAAGCCATTAAGTTTGTGTTTCTTTGTACCGCAGCACGTATGCTGTAGTCTCCACGACTTTCTTTCTCTCTGGCTACGTTATCAATAGCGTACACCTTAAGCGAGCTTTAATCCCCATAAATCTCCGAGGCAGTCCTTGGCCCTTCTTCCTGCGGACTCGTGCAATTTTCCTAAAACGCAGATAAAGCGCTATCAGTGGCCCAGCTGGTAAGAGAGGAGAGTTCGAGTGCGGGAGTCAGAGCGTATTGTCGTCGCGAATATATTTCACCAGGCTTATCCGGGCTCTTAGTCCCCATAATACTTGGTGCTCCACTTCGGATATATCACGGATCTGGCGTGGCGGACCCGGCAAGTTTCGCGGGGTGGATATCGCAGGCCGCCACCGTCGCCACCGTCGCCACCGTCGCCACCGTCGCCACCGTAGCCGGTGGAGCCGCGGGCCCATGGGTACCGGAAGTCGAGGGCACTCTGGAAGCGTGGAACCCGCGGCGCGCTCCCGTAATCGCGATCGACCGATCACCGGGGCCCACCAATGGAGAGACATTATTTCTCGGGGCCTCGAAATAGGTCGTGTAAGTGCCTTCGTGGCCCACGTGCCCCCGCGCCGGACACTTCCAGGTAGATATTGCTCCGAAGGCAAAGACTCGCAAGCGAGCGGCCAGTCTACCGCGCGCGGAGTATCGGCAGACGGCAGGATGCTGGAGCGAGAGAAGAAGCAAGCCGAGGGAGAGAAGCAACGGCGGACGGAGGTACGACAAAAGGACATACATACATACGATAGGTAGAGGAGGATCGAGCAAGGCGAGAGAAACAGCGGAAGGAGAGCCAAGGAAGAACGAAGGAGTCCGCGCTATCGCAGGCACGCCTCTATCCCTGCTCGCAGGGTCCCGTGTCACCTCTCGGAATGACGTTCGTTCCGGATTATTTATTGCCGTGAAAAATACTTCGAAGTGTCCTCTGTCTCGCCTTAGCTCAGCACGGCTCGCTCCGCGATAACGGAGGAGCCCGCTTCTTCGTCCTGTTCACTCTCTTTGCCCCTAGACGGAGAAAGGGAGTGTCGGAGATTCTCTCTTCTCTTCGCGACGTCTCTCTTATCTTGGCTTTCTTCGGAGCGCCCACGTTAACCCTTGGCCATCGAACACGAGGAGAGAGGGAGGTCTGGGGATAGGGCGAGTAAACCGACCAGAGAAGTAAACGAGCTTTACCCTCCCGTCGAATAGGTGGTGGTCCAACTATTTCTTCTCTTTTCTTATTCTACGCTCCATTTTCTTGCCACCCGCTCAAGATAGCACGATTACTCTGATGCCTTCGATCCTTTTCTTCTTTACGTTTCTCTTATTTCTTAAAGAGTTCTTGCGTATCTTCCTGGAATACTAAGCTTTTTTTGTCGCCGGATTTGTTCAACTTTCTTGGTACAAGTGGTAATGGTACATTCTTCTTCGAGCAATGAAAGTACGAGAGTTGAGAGTTCTTGAGTGTTTTTGAAGATTAACGTATTCCATCCCCGTTTTGCATTATAATCGTATCAGGTTGGCATCGGACGTTGTATATATTGCAGCTGGTAAATTGAGAGGCAATCTTTAAGGGACTTCATTAGCACGTGCACTCACCAAACTGATTGGCTCTCGATCTCATGGGTGGTCTTTGCGAGGGCTGACCGGTGTTTTACGAATAATCACGTAGCCCGCGTGAACAGAGAAGGGAAACACTTGGAGTCAGTGGGTCCGCTTCACGGTTCTGAATCATTGTCATCGATATGCAGCCACGCGTCACTCGCCGCACGGTCAGGAGGTTTATCAAGCATTACGAATGCTGTCCATGCCCTTTCTCTCCTTCAAGCCTCTGATCGATCGGATTGGTATTTCGTGGCGAGGCGTGAATGTTTTCCCTGGCTCGCGCGTGCCTGCGGCTAACCTCATACCCGAAAACCTGTTCCTCACTTCCTCTTTCATCGTCGCTCGCACTGATCACAAGCACGCGCGCGCGCGCGCGCGCGACTCTCGTAGGGAAGAGCAGTTCTTCGTGAAACCGTTCTCTAGTGTCCTCGAAATCTCACTAAGGTCCCTGACACGAAAAAAGAAGCGATGGAACAGCTAGCATCGACCGCCGAGGGATTTCATACCGAGCGCGAGTGTATTTTCAGAAATGAAGCGGCCAACTTATCGTGAGGGTACTCGAAATCTACTTAAGCCTCCGAGCATTCCTATCCTGTCTTACGTCAGAACGTTTTAACCTCCATACGGGATTAGATTGGATGCAGATATTCGAGAGTTCGTCAGCCCCGCTTTAACGGGATGTCGTCATTCGCACGTGGGAGGTGGAGTTAGAGGAGAAATCATCCCTCTTCGGTTAGGGGCCCTCGTACTGAAAGTGTCTTTTCGACGCGGCCGGCCGAGCCAATTCGTCGTGAACGATCATACAGGGGATTACTGTCGGTCGGGGCAAATCGCAGTTCAAGAGCTGTGATTTGGATAACACGCAGAGAACAAGTCGCAGAATCCTACTCGTGATCCTTTTTCGCTGGTGTCGCCAGCAAGCAGCGAGACTCGGGATTAGCGTCAAACCAGTGACTTTATGCCGGCTAATAAACTGTCTCTCAGCATCCTCCGCTTTCCACCACCCTACCTCTATCTTTCTGTCTTTATTCAACCCTTCCCCCACCTAATTTTAGGTATGCGATATCTTTTCGCAGGGCATTTTTCAGCTTGTCGCCATCCAAGCGCCCCCTCGCTCTCTGCTAATCCAAATGCATGCATGCCGCTGTGGCTGGTTTCCCTTTCCACGCATTTGATTGCATTGCCGATTGCAGGGCGCATATATCGCCCAGTCAGCTTTCTTACTCTTTCATCTGCTCGTGCAGGCGTGCCAGTGTTCATGCAGTAGAACTCCGCGAGCGCGTCTTCAGGGTGAATCAGAGCGTGCCCGACGCATGACGTCTGTTTCTACTCAAGCCAGTAGTGAGCCGTATCACTGAACCAGCACGTTTCTACTAATTGACTTATTTCCCTGACAACTCTGATCGCGTGAGACAACTCGCATTCAATGTTGTCTTATTGAGATGCTCATCGTTTCCTGTATTTCTGAAGTCAGGCGATTTTCGTGTCGTTTAGTTAAGCGCACTAATCGACTCTCGTAGAAAGTTGATTCCGTTGCTAGTGGAGGCATCGTCGGGGGAGATATAAACGCGTTATCTTGACGGCGAACTCTACCCATTCCGGATATCCTGTCGAAATAATCGCAGGATCAGAGAGCCACGCGGTGGCTCGGGACTCGCCAGGCGGAAACGAGCTCTGCGGGCACAGACGAGCCGCTCGCACCAGATAATATCTCATTGACAAAGTGTCGTGCGCTTGGTCCGCAAGATCATCCTAATTAGAGGATAATAACTATCAGCAACGCGGGTGTGTAACGATATTGAAATGACTCAGGGGATTTCGTAGTTGGCTTCTAGCAGCTTGGAAAAAGGGCAGAGTGTAAATTGTAACCTGTCGTATCCGTGAAAACGCCAACCAAGCATACACCGAATATGTTCGCCAGTATATACGTGTACAGCAAGTGAAAGATAAGCTGGTCTCGTACAACATGTTCGACGCGTGTTGATCTATCTAAATAATTAACGACAGGAACACGGCTATTGGGAGTGATAAGAGAATTAAGATCTTATCAATAGTTAATTCCATAAATCGCGCTAATTAATGCCAGGCACCGATCGACCGGGCTCGATACAACCAGGGATAAGCCGCACCGGATGCAATTGATCTCTTTCTCGGTTTCAATCTCGCAGCGCAGACTTCCCTTCATCTCGGAAGCACGGCTCGCGGGAAAAGTAGCCGAAGGGAGGAAGCCTATTTCTGATCGTGCTACACAATTAGTTCTTTGTAAGGCAAAGCCTGCTTGCCCCGAGGATGCTCTTGGTCGATGATTGCCGAGGAGATGAGCTCCTGACATCTGCTTTCCCTCTGTACCACAATGCACGATACTACTTCAAGATGTGGGAGGCAGTCCTGTTGCCCGATTAGAAAGGAGTTCCACTGTTGTCCTGCAACAATGGATTTCAGAAGGTCCTTGCGTGGCATTAGTAGAAGTAAAAGGAAACGGACATCAAGCGTACAGTTAGCAGTAATCTTGATATTCGAATTCATCAAGAAGAGTTCGATTTCTCTGATTCTACGCAGTTGTATAATACTACGTTTCTGTGTGTTCGAAAAGTTGGTCGTTGTAGGATGGCAGCTAACATTTCCTTCTTGAGCCGTCAATAGGCACCGACAGGCACGGGTGCGAGGCGTCTCCTCCGGCAGGAAGAGGGGAGTAAGTGAGCCTAGTTCGCAACATCCGATCTCGCAAGCAAAAACACGTCTTTTTAGCGCGATGCCGTCGCGCCTCCGAGCGAGCGAGCGATCGTAGCGAGCAAAACGAGCGCGAGCCGAGGCGGATTCGGAATATCGAACGAGCGAAAACGCTTTGTAGAAGCCGTGCTCGCTCCCTCGTTCCAAGAAAACGAGATCTTCTCTCAATCTCTCGGCACTTGGCTTCGCAGGCAGGCAGAGGTAGGCAGAGGTAGGCAGAGGTAGGCAGAGGTAGGCAGAGGTAGGCAGAGGTAGGCAGAGGCAGGCAGAGGCAGGCAGAGGCAGGAAAGCAGGCCTGCTCGCTTGCTTGGTTGCCTCTCCCGTTTGCTGCGGCTCGATTCCACGACAACCCGACGACGTGTCCCCACGTCGTCCATCTCCGTGTCGCGCTCTAGGATTCGCACGATCCTTCCCGATCCCCGACAGATTCGTTCTGATCCTACGTTGCCTCTCCCTTTATCTCAGCGAATCTGTCCTCCTCGCGGCCCTTAAGTGTCGACGTTTCGAGCGACGTAACAGGAGTGCGGGACAAGGGCGACTCGTGGAGAAGAGCTGGTGGGGGGAGAGGGCGGGGGACCGCCGAGAAGCCGCGAAAAAAAGGAGGAAGATCTCTGCCTGGCAGAAGAGCCACGCCGACTTGATCTCGCGATCTCGCTTCCACCGCGGAGGTCATTCCTCAAGGACAACTCCTGCTCTACACCTTCTTCCCTGCCGCCCCCACACTCGCTTCCTCCCCTTTGCGCCGACAGTGGACAAGTGGAAACAGAAGTCGTCGCAGAGATCGAACGATTTCACAGAGCACGATCGAAGTAATCCTCCGCACATATCTCGAGGATTTCAAAGTCGAGAGAACTCGCCTCCCTCGATAGAGCCAAAGGAGAAAGTGGGAATACGAATGCTGATGGAATAGTCAAAATAGTTTCAAATTCAAACTGATTTAAAGTGGATATAAAATATAAATGGAGACACATAAAAAGAGTGGCCTAGGGAACCGGATTATTTTATCGTATTTTTACAGCACTTCTCGCTGACTTGGTTCTTTCTCGTGGATGCTTCGCTTATAGTCATAGATGTCAGCTCTCTTTTTGTCCACACTTTTTTCTCCACTCTGGCTGAAGTGTATTTACGCGACTTTAGATAAACATCCCATGGGTATTGCGAGTTTCGCAGGAAGCTGCGCGATGTGGGATCGGTGATAGAGTGGGTCAAGCAAGCGAGGAATGAGTCAGGAGGAGCGTAGAGAAACCGTACAGAAGCTTGAAGCAGGTTGGAACAAGAGGGACTCGAACCGGTAGCCAAGTTTTTAAAAGGCTCTCCGACCGGAGATTGCCGTGTAAATAATACTTGCCACGGAGGGTGCAAGCGGTCCAGACTATCATGGATGGGGATTGTTGTTAACGATATTACTTGTGCTCAACGGAGCAGAGCCTCTGCCAACCGAGATAGTCGACTTCACAGTTTGAGGATGCCTGTTTTCATCCTCGACGCAAACTTTAATCATTCGTGAGCGCTGACCTTGCCAATAGCCACCTTCTACGCTCTCTTATTCCCACGTTATCTTTGCCTCACTTGGCTAGATACATTCGTTCCCCCGTTACTAGCCATGAAATGGACGAAGCTCGATAATAAGTTCCACGCCCGATATCGAACGTGGAGAGTACATACAGAATCGCCTAGAACTCGGACACACCTTGCGCACGGCGCCTTTCACGCATTAATGATAATGACACGAAATCTCGGCCAGAAGGACGCCAGCCAGTTTCCCTCTCGGAAATCTGAAACGCGCAGGAGATTTATTGCCTCGGCCGTCGCGCGCGTTCCTTGCGTTCACGTGTTAATTCACTGCATTCTCAAAGAAGCGCGTATCCATTGCCCTCGCTCTCAGTGGAAAAAGCTGATTTCATTTATCCCTGGTACCATTTCTCAGCTGACATTTTTATGGATTCGTGACGTCCGGGGGAGAGGGAGATAAGTTTTTGTCAAACGAGATATACCGCGGAAAGTGTTCCTTCGTAGAAGATCGATTGCGTGGCGGCGTAAATAGCTGAAATAGAACCGAGTCACTATCTCGCGCGCCAACAGGGCGCAGCATGTTGGCCTTTCAAATCCTCAGCGATCTTTTACGCCAGTGAAACAACATCAACGCGGTACGCGCGCGAGTTCAAACAATACCCAAGCGATCCTCCTAAGGCGTGCTTTGTTATCGTTCTAAGTAAATGCGAAAAAGTGTAGTGCCGCGCTTGCACAAGTGACTCAGACTCAGCCGGGCAAATGGAGAGTCAAGCGGTTCCCGGCAGAAAACCTCATCAAACACACACGCCCATGTGTGCACAAGCGACAGTCTCGATGGGACGCGAGAAGAAAAATGCTAAAATGTCTTATAACACCTTTCCGCCGGAACAATAACAGTTACTCGAGTATAAGCAAACGTAAAAGAAGGATAAGAAGGTGTCAGCAGGAACTTCCGGCGCGTGTGACATTTATCGGGCTGGGAGTTCCGGGAGATTTCATTTAACAGGGACAAGTGCGCGCGACTGTCGCTTTTTTCGGGGTTAAGGGCTCTCGCGCTCGCGAGGAGCGTCCCTAACTAGCTTCTTTTACTTTGACGCCGCGGCAATGGCACCCTTGCTCTTTTTGGAACAGCTGGAAACGGGTTCGTGAGTGTTCAAGGCGACTCGAGCGGACTCACTCTCGTTTCGAGCATCCTGGCTCACTCCCACCGTGTCCCCAGTCCTCTCTCCCTCAACCTCGAGCTCGCTCTGCCTCGGATCCGTGCACACGCGTGACTTCAACGCGTGTAACGAGCGATCGTGCTCCCTCCGAACTCCCACCGAAAACCGTTCGTATTTATCGTGGGCAAGTGCACGCTTAAGCCGCGCGTCGAACATCCACCAAGCTGTATCAAGCACGTTCGCCAAGTTAGGTTTCATCTCTCTCTTCCTTTTTTTTTAATCCCGGAACACTTAGTTATCCCTAAGAGTGGATATAGGGTCGGCGTCACTTAAACTCGTTAAAGCCACTCGCCGGTGGAGGCGCACTTCGAAAAGGGTTCCCGGAGATCTCCGAGGATCCCTCGGCGACACGATCGTCACATTAACCGAGATCAAACGCTTCTCTGAGCGATGTTTATGGCGGAGTTCCATTAGGAGTTATTATTTATCGGGCGCAGGCACGAAATTAACTCGTGAAAAATTCGAGGACAAGTGGCGCGCGCCCGCACTGCTCTCTCAGTTAAATCGGACACCGGAAAGGGGAAGAAGGCATAGGGCCGAATCAAAGAACATCTGTCTCCGCTCGTCATACTCCGCCTGATAATTAACGGGCCGCTCTCGATGAAGATCAAGATAATCTACTATGCCTCGCTCTAGCCACCACCACTGGTTGCTAATAATACAAGAGGCACTTACTTTTTTCGCCTTCCTCCATCAGGGCCCTTTTCCCTTCGCTCCAAATGAGTACAACGGAATTCACTTTATATCGGCGCACCCAAGCCCAAATGCTCCAATTTAATCTCCAAACGTAACGACATGCTTCGGCTATTTGAATAACGACTGGCCAGCGAATAATTCTCGGCTACCGCGACAAGCTTTATCGAACCTATCGACCGATAATATCGGTCGATGTGTAACACTAGGATAGGCCGAATCTTGTCAGGGCAAAGAGTGATTCAGTGCGCCGTACCGCTTTGAATTTACCGATACGAGTCGACAATTGGCCTTTATTCTTGGCGTTGCTCTTTAGCACGCTGTAGCGCGCGAAGGCGTTCCACTGCAACATTAAGGAGCCCGTTAATTCCCGAAGGCCCCCGCAATGCTCGAGGCAGGGTGAAAAACAGTGGGATCGATATTAGCAGTGCGGCAGCGTGAAGTGGAAATCTCGATACACGCACGTGCTTAGATCAATAAATCACGAGGCGTGGCACGCTCGGGCAGCCGCGCCGCGTCGGTGCACTTAGCCCAGCGTCTAATCTATTATTGAGAGTGTCATTCGGGCCTCCCGCTCGCCTCGCATTAGCGCCGGGCGTTTAAATGTCAGCTCGATATTTCGAGTCCCGTCCCGCTTCGTGACGCTTGGACTTGGGGATTCACCACCGCCACCACCACCACCCGCCTCTCTCGCCAGTCCCTTGATTTATTTCTCGCAGTCGAAATCGAACGGAAATGCGCAGCCCAGTGAGCACTTAGCCCACTCCACGTGCCCGTAACGCCGACCGCCCTGATGACTTCCTACAAGACCTTCCGAGAGAAACATATCGACATCGAGCCACCAATCTCGCAATACTCTTGTATACACTCGATTGCACAATCCCTACGCTTAGGAGAATCCCTCGAACAAAAACCATACTCGAGGAATAAGTAAATCTTACTCGATAGCTGCTTGCTTCCGATGCTGGCGTAGCACGTTGCCAGAGAATCTCGAATCGGAAACACAGTTAGAAGGCATTTCCACTGGGTGTCTCTAAGCAAGGAGAATTTATAACGTGTCGCTCGAAAGTGAACGCGGCCGCTATGAGTGTAATGGCTATAATTTGTATGCATGCCTTGGCACGGGCTAGCAGGCCGTCCGAGGACTCGCACACCGTTGAAAACTTGTCCCCGATAACGATTTCTAATAACACCGGACGTCTCGCGACAGCGCGTCACTAGCGATCATCGTAAAAGTGAGGCGAACTGTGCGCGCGCGCGCGCCCGCGCCTTCTCAGTGAAAGTGTGGACAGACAACCAACGAGAGAAGAGAACAGGCAAGACTGCTCTGCCCTGATCGCTAGTGTACATACGCTACACTGTCATCCTGGTTTCAGCTTAAACGCGAAAGCCTATTAGATCCGACAGCAACAGTCAACGCGCGCGCGAGAGCAACCAGTCTCGACATGAAGAATCGCTGTCCCTGCTGTCTACAATTTAGCTATCAATTACCGGTGGTTCCTTCGCTGTTCTTGCTTGATACTCTTCGAGACAGGCTCGTTAAAAAGGAATCTTTGGATCACCAAAGTACTAAGGGTCGTAGCGGTAATCTGCATTCAGAGAAAGAATTCTCCTGAGAATTCCGCGAGAGAAACTTCGACATCGGTGTGAAGTACAGGCTTGGCTTGACTCGCCGAGGAAGAGAGCCGTGCGATGAAAGCGAGAGAGGCTTCTTTCCCAGCATGCGCGCACACACTCGACTAGAGCAAACATGCCTACTCATCTCGCTCGGTCGTCGCTTAATCACCAGAAAATGTACGCCAGCCGCGTAATATACGACACCTTCCTCTCAAGGTATACCCGTCGTATTAACTCGAAAGACATCGTGGAAAAGTATCGGCCTGTCAGCGGGGAGGAAGACACCGGTCTGTACTGCTAAACGAGAAGGTGCGAAAAACTCCCGGGGGAAACAGTTAGGTGGCTGCAGTACGCTGATTGGACCACGAAAAGCACAGGTGTGAAAGGTATCCCGGCTAACGCCGCAGCGAATAATAAATCAATGAGTAATTAAAGATTAACGGTGCGGAATAAATGAAGGTACAGCGGGCAGAGTTGTAGCCTGGACCGACTCTCCGCTCTCTTTTTCTCTTGACTTGACTCGCCTCTGAACTCACGCTCTTTCTCCCGTTGACTCGCGCGCTGGACCCCTCTCTCTTTCTCTAGGTCCGAGTCGAGGGGCGATCCTGATGTATGAATGATTTCATCACAGGTTATCCATCATTGCTTCGCCTAGCGGTGAGATGTTTGATGATGCCGCGCTCTCTTAAGCGTATACTCCTCATGCGTTGTACGTCACACGCTCCTCTCGCGAGCGAGCACGGAGGCTGCACTTTGATTTACTAGCGCGTACTCGCGGCCCAGCGCACCCTCGGCGATTCATCAGTATCGCTGCTCGAAGAACGAGGAAGCTGTTGTGGCTGCTGCCGGCATGCCTCTACCTCGCTGCTGGCAACTTCTGCTTCTCTCCTATACGGGAGTAAAGTCGTGATCGAGCAATAAACTCTCCGACGTGTACACATCACGCACGAAAAGGGTTGCCGCGTGCGAGTAAGGTCATTGCGCCAACTTCCATTCGATCTATAGATGTAAAAAAAGATTTTGTGAATCTAGAATGAATGATACGCGTTTAATGATATTAGCTTGGCAAGCCGATCATATTAAAATGTAATTATGTAATAGGATTTAAGTGTGTCCTAGTCGGGACAGTAATTTACATGTATTACACGCTGCTCTCGGCGTAATGTTAGCTCAGCAACGGATCCTTCTCTCTTCCTGTCTCTCTCTTTTTCGGCATGCGAGCCATCTCACCGGCTAATCTAAAGTCTGTCAAATCGATGCAGAGGTATTAGCATAAATAGTGGACAAGGATGTCGATTGTTACGCAGCATCCGTGCCGTCCGGGCCGAACTCGCCGAGCGAGTATACGGAAAGCGCGCATCACGCCCATAATTTCGTGCTCATAATGGTCGTGCCGTCACGATAAGATCTACACGTCATTAAACGCTCGGTTATCGCTTGGAACGCAATTTATGATGTGCCGCAATAAAACCATCAACGAACCCGCATACTCGATTGACCCACTTGCAAGATTTCACCAGGCACGCCCGCGCGCACACATCGCAAAGGGTACAACGTCACGCACATATTCCGCGCTTCCTGCGTCGTTTCCTCTCCCATGATCATTAGGGGCGAATTATCGAGAAGGACTAGGCGATAGAATTGAAATAGCGGCGCGCGGTAGAGAAGTTGCCTCGCAGCACTTGACATTTTCAATTACATGCATCTCATGGATTTCTCGCTCCGTAAGGTAAAACTTGTGGAGAGTGGTAGCTTCTCTGGGAGCAGCACTCGCTTCGTCTTTAGAATTACGTGTACAGTACTACCTGGTGCAGAGCACATAACAGCATCGTCGTCGTCAGGGTAAACCGTCGTAGCAGAGGACTTTTTATCGTTCCCTTCTTCTTTAGGCACAAAACTCCGACCCTCTATGTCGTCGACTACTAGTTTGTCCTCGTTACGTCTCTGCCAAAGAACGCACGCACAATATCGTGCAATTTACCGGGACCTTTGCACCCACCCGCTTTTCTTCTTTCTCTAGCAGCTGCTGCCTAGTTTGCTTGCTTGCGATCCAATTAACAAATATGTCGTCGAAGACAAACAAGCCCATGCCTTGCTTTGTTATGTAGCTTTCTGTGGAAAGTATTAACGGGAGTTTCCTTGAAATCTGATCTGATCTTTTTCCATACTAATTAAACGAGTGACGGAAGCAAGAGCATCAATTATAGTTCCGCATTCCGAAGAGTATGTATCAGTGAGTGTGGCTGAAGCATTGGCAAAGGGGTACTTCCTTCAGATTTGTACAAAAATCTGCCTGTTTAGATACAAAATCAAAAGTCCCAACACAATTCAAACCTCATGTATTAGTACAAGAGTCCCACATTCATATGGACAGACGGAAAGATTGAATTCAATGTAGGGTTGAAAATACGAAGAAGCAGACAAGCGAAGAAATATTTTTTCTCCATTGATCTCGTTACAGAGGGAGTAGAAGGAAGATTGGGCGAGGGGCGCTCGGCAAGAGGCTTCCGAGAATGGCGGCGAGGTCAGCATGAAAAACTAATTAAGACGCGATTAGTCGGAGGTAGCGGTGAGCATCATGATCGATTAGCAGCACGATAAGCAATCGTGCTCTCGGCGCAACCTTAATTAGCGTATGGACGATCCGATTTCTTTGAGGCCGTGGCAGACGAAGGGCGTAGCAGGAGTTCGCCTTCGGGCCCTCGCTCTCTCATCGGTGGTCCGGATAAAGTGTGCTTCTAGCTCGTCGGATAAAAAGTAGTCCTATGAATCAGCGGTGCTTAAGAATCGTTAGAGCTCCATTGACCGGGCGCGGAACAAGCCGGCCGTGAGGGTAGCTCTCTCGCCTACGTTCGCATATAAGTCCTGTCTCTCGCGTAGCTAAACCGTTTAATAACTATAGCAGTGGCTGTTGCCTCTCGCTAGCCTTCTCTCCCTTTCTCCTTCTGGTTCAATGCGACAGCCGGCTGCCGCAGGAGGAACGATAAGTTTGTCCGCTTCGAAGTGCGGGGAGCTCCGAGACAAGCAAAAGAAGAACTCAAGGATTTCCCCTTGTCGCGTCTCGTTCTCGCTGAGGATAGCCTGTCTCTTAGCTCGCATTCGGGGATTAGGCCCACGCCCGATGAACTCTCTCATCCGAGGAACACCTCGTCCTTTTCTCTCCGAGACTTCTCGACGTTTCTGAAATGCCGGAATGCCTGATCGAGAAAGCTTCTACCACGACCGAATTTCGTAGGACGTCGATCCTTGCTTTGAGGACGGTTTGCAATACAGATGTGACTCGATCTTAAAGTCGACCAAATGAACACGTGAGTTAGAACGACGCATGGTGAACGGCAAGTTCGCGCGACCTTAGCGCAGGTGAACCGTCGACATAGATCCGATCGGACAATTCTTTCATGAAGTCGACAGTTGTAAATAGGTAGGGCAGTACCCTGTCATTTAAAGGAGCAGGCACTAGCTTGAGTGGCAATGGTACATTCGTACGAATACGCTGGATTGCAAACGGCAAGATCGTATATGTACGCGTCGGGGTAGATTAGGCATTCCAATACACCCCCATGGAGAACAAGAGGACAAGATATGATGGAACACAATGCCGCATTAACAGCCTTGGTGAGTTATCACCTACACACCCTGGAATTCGGTGTCCCCCTCTACCGCATACCAGAATTAGTCCCGTTGTAGTCGGAGCTTCGTGTTGTTTGGCTTTCCAATCGACGGAACTGGTGGATCGTTCGAAAGCACAGCGAATTTCCTTAAGGGATACTTACTCCCTCGGCAGATACAATCTCGAAATCCCGATCAGCCTCGACGGAGAGTGGGCTTGGCTTAGAACCCAAGGAAGGCTTTGCAACCAAAGATGGTTCGAAAGAATGTGCCAGCTAGCGCGAGCTGTTTTGTTTCTCCTGCTTTGTCGCCGCCGCGCGAACGAAATAGCCGTGAATAGTCTTGGTGATACAAGTGGTAGGTAATTATAATCGACATTGATTGTGTGCTGGGTTATTTATGAGTTATTTATGTATAAGCCCCCAAACTCCGACCGCCGGGGAAGTTAGTGGCCAGATTCTCCATAGCTCGCTATGATACACCGCAAGCCAATACACAGAATGCAGGACGCGTGTATATGCAGCTTGTAGGCAGAGAACGATGCTGGCAAAGAAAAAAAGTAGTATCTCGAGAGAGAGAGAGAGAGAGAGACAGGGAGGAAAGTAAAAAGAGCGAAGGAGAGAACTCAAGAACGAGGTTCGTGCCACGCCTTCGTCTGTGCGGCCTCTGAAGTCGTCGCTCCTCTAGCCTAGAAAGCGAGCTCGGCATCGCGGCCACAGTCGCTCGGTGGGAAATCTTTCTCTCGTGGAGGCTACATTCTCGCCGGACGCCATTTTTAATTAATCCCAATCACCTGGTAATCGGTGATTCAGCCTCCCCTTTATCGCCACTGACTCGCGCGCCTATTACCAGCTCAGTTTCCATCGGTCGAAAATTACTTATGTTCCTATCACAGTTACAAGGCTATCCAATGAGGCTCTATTGGGTTACCTCCCTTGTTAGTATGATTATTTTTTTGTTAGCTCGCAGGGTAATCGGCATTGTTCAGTGGTTGTGTAATGTGGCGCGGGTGTTGAGCTCCTTGAATGTCACTCGGTCGTTGGGAAGTCGGAATTTTCAAGCGGCACCTCATTCTTTCCCAGTGGGAAATCGCTCGAGGAGGTTTCAAGCGTGTGCGCGCGCGCCCGCGCGAGTACACTTTTATAGCGCACTATAAAATCCCTTGCTGAGAATTTACACGTGTTTTCCCCGGGACGAATTTGTCGGCGTTGTAATCACCGCTTTAATTGCTTCTTACGTTTAATGGCCCGCCTCGGTGAGTTATTGTGACACTTCCGTTTGTAGTCGGCAGGTAATCGATATAGCAATTACCCAGACTCGGCGAGCACGCGGTGACGTCAGTCACGAAATGAGCCTGTGGAAGCGTCGATCAATTATCGAAAATCTCAGTGGGATCGGCGCTAATTCAACTAACAGGAGAGTCTCGACGTGAGAGGAGAAAGAGGGCTTAATCCGAATAAATCGCCGAAAAAGCCGATAAATTATCCGGTGGCTGTACATCTGAATCAAAAAGCGAGCATTCAGTGAGCACTTCGTTGCCAGGAATTAACGACTTGGACGAGTTCGACAACCTCGACACACGGCGTCCAAGTTCTCCTGACCGTTCAGACGTCGTGGCTTTACAACGTGCCGATTTCCACCGACCAGGCTCTCAATTAAGCGAAAGCAACGCGTGAGTCTCCTGGCGATCAAACCGGATGCGAGAAGAGGAAAAATTGCGCTCCTGACGAATCGAGAACTGAATACGGGTCGACGTGGTCGTTCGGCTATCGTGTTACCTGCTTATCCCCAAGGAGAAAAATCCTCGTGTAAGTTCAACTCGCTAATCGACCGGGACAGCTGTGCGACTCGCGTGAAACACGGAGAAACGCTCGTAAGCAATCGAGCAGCTAAGGAAGCAAAGAAGAAAACCTTGAGTCTCGTACACTGGATTCGTCTCTCTTCTTGTAGAAGGAAATTTCTAGAGCGGACTATCTAACTCGTTGATTGAGTACACGGCATCGTTTTATGATAGTGGTTTTAATTGCCAATGGCACAGAAAGATGACAATCAATCGGCCAATAAAGATAACACGAAACGTAGAGAGTTCATAGTGGGCATGCGTGTTCATCGGGCGGCAAAGGTAACGCGCAAAGGCTACAGCACGCACGTCAATCTTCATTTAAAGGCTACCGGCGGACCCAGTAGGGACCGGCATTGGCAAACCGGCCTGTCAATATTTAAGAACAATCGATACGATTCGCAGCGTGGATCGTAAAATCGGGAGCCTGCCAAGCGGAAACGTTACTTTCGCAGTTGCAGCGTGCGAAGCCAAGTGCCGCGTGACGAATCACGGACCTCGGCCTCGTTACGACTAAACGCGATTTTGCAGTCGAAAAAAATGTACGCCGTGGCGCATGTTGTACAGAGGTGGTCCATTGGTGCACAGCTTCTCGCACGATTCAGTATTAGTCCGTGAAAAACGGCCACTGGGATTCTAACAAATAGTGGGAAATATTTAGCCATTTATTTGCGATGGCCTTTCCAGAATGGAGTTCCAAGGAGGTAAAACATTGAGACAACGAGTGTCGAAGAAAAAAAATAGGAAAAATGATCGGTAATCGAACAGCACGACTTTCCAAAGAAACGACCTACGTTGTACCTATAACGAATTGAGGAGAGATTGAATGGTGCTCGCCGCAGAAAAGTGCTGTAGAACGAACGCAGTTGGATCGCCGGCAAAACAGCGGCTGGTCGTCTGAAATGGGGTTAATCGATACGCTAATTTCAAGCGACCAGAGCGATAATTGTCTCGGGCCTTCCTTGCCTGTGCACGAGCGGGTTCATTGGCTCGTCTGGTGCTTGTGAGAAAAATGTAATTAATGAGCGCGAGCAATGCGGCCTGATTACGGCCTCTCCCCCGCGAGTATTTCATTCTTCTCGCCAGGCTTTATTGCTCGTGGCCTCCGTTCGTTTGCATCGCCGTCGCCTTTCTCCCTTTGACGGACTCGTGCCTGCCTCGTTGGCTCGCTGTCAGTATGCTTGAGAACAAGAGAAGACGAGCAACAGATGGAAAGGAAAACGAGGGTGCCTGCCATTGCAACAGATACAACTGCACCGGTACTCCTTTGTGCCGATCATAATCTCAGCTAATTTCGTATTCCTAGCGCGGCGGTTTATCATTTGTTATCGTCCCCAAGAAAGAGAGGTAAAAATCTTTATTCCCCAGAAGGCAAAGTTCTCCGAGGATCGTTCAGGGATTACATTAAAGCGAGATGCGTTATTCCCATCAAAGCATCTCTCAACGGATTAGGTATCAACTAGTGGTACTGCGTTCCTCGTACTAATGGAGACAATGATTTCACAACTCAGCCGGCCGATAATTAACTTCAGTTATAAGCTTTCGTCGGGGGGGCGCATTGTTATGCAAAGGATAGAGACGGCAAGCCTGCGGAGTTGGTAACTCCAATAGAAGAGATCGATGCCGCTCGAAAGAGTTACAAGTCATTAGGCAGGCGGCCGTATTCCAGAAACCCGCGGGCGATTGCGATAAGGTCCGCGGCCAAATTGAATGTGTAATTAAATCGGGCGGACAGACGAATGAAATAATGGGTGTCATCTGATAATGACGCCGCCAAACCCCTCTGCGCGCCCCCCCTCCTCGTTTTGCTAGTCATGGCTGAGCCATCGTGCGGCGGGAGACGCGAGATTAAAGTCGCGCGTCCCTTTTGTGATCCGACAATACTTTGACCCTACCCGGCGAAGCGTGCACGATAATTAATTGATCAGTACCCGCAGATATCGTGTATCGGCTCATGCCATTAGTTACGAGTTCAACGATTCTAAGACCGAGGGTTCGGCGACCCCGTCATTAAGGGATACCGAGCTTATTTTTCAAAGAATCCGACCGCACCACCACGCGACCGAGTAATTGCCTTCAGCTGGCCGCAGCACAAAGCCTCAGAAACAAGTAGGCGATAATAAATAACACCACCAGGCCCATTCCGCTTCCATTTTGAGCTGGTTCGGCTCACCTGCGATATATGACTGGACCTATGTAAATTAAATCATTTTAATTAGTAACCTATTCTCGTGCAGCTTGCTTTGTAACGTAGAAACCGGTTGTTGTTGCACTGGCTCGTAATATGGCTTTGCCATGATTTTTCATTCGTCGTCCATTGCGCTGAGAAGTAAAATCAGAATCACGTCGCCGCGGCATCACGGATGTGGCGAAGGTATTCAAATGGGACTTCGAGTTGACTGGCAAATCGATCGAAGGCATCGGCGATCGGATTTACCGGCGATCGCGATACCAACGGCTTGAGTCGGACATTTGCAGGGCAAGGTGAAAAGGAGTGGTGGGAGACAGTCCTGAGTCAGATAAGAGGAATTGACGCGAGGCATCAGTTGGTGCCAGTCTCGAGTAGAGTGGCGAAGAGAACGCTGGAACTTGACTTTACGTTTTCGCATCTCGGCTTTCCGTCTCTCTGTATTCGGTTACCTTCTTCCCACACGACTCGTTTCTACCCTTCGGCCTTTCGTCGACGGCTTTCCACTAGGGTACCTGATGCGCGAACAACTGTGCATTTTCTAGTAAAAGCCTAGGCTCCTGGACGACAGCTCCTTCCTGAGTATCCTTTCAGGGGTTCGCCCCGACGCCCTCAGACTGAGGAAGCGCGAGAAACCGTAAATAGCTTGAGATCTTATCGGGCAGCCGATTGTTCCCTTCCACCCTACTTCCCAGCACAGATCCCTCACTGCTTTCGTCGTGCTTCAGAAATTGTTGTTATCGAAGTAAGGGGAACTGTTATCAACAATTCGTCTCAAGGACGACTGGTTGGACTGTACTCTCATAGCGGTAATTTTCCCATCCACTTTCATCTGTCACTCACATTCATGAATAGTAGTTCGAGGAGTAGAATTAAGGTGGGATTCTTTAGAAGTACAATAGGGAGTGCATTAATCGCTGCAGTAATTCTCTTTATTCCCTATTGTACGTGGAAAGAACAAGTCGTGTACATTGGAACTAGCTGGCACGCATTGCCAGCGTGCAATCGACTGGTCAGGAGGTAGCAGTCATACATCAAAACCTGGATGAATTGATTTCATTCATCATCGAGAGAGGGATAGCTGGTAGTAACGGGAGCAGTGCCGTTCATTAATAGACTCGGGAAATGAGCCTGGGAATCCGCGCTCGGGCTGTCAATAATGCCAAGGGATGAAATCGTCGGCGAGCACCGTGTATATGAGTCGACGCTTTCTTGCCCGCCCGGCAACTACCACCGTCACCACCCTGCCACCGGTCAATCAGGGATTTTATTCAGTAAACTGCCGCGCCTTAACCAGTGTATCGCATTAAACGGGGCCCTTCTTGTAACCTCTCCCTCCGCGCCGCCGCTCGTCAATGAATTATTCATACCCTCGACTCAATTCTGCAAGGGGGTCCGGCTCTCTGGAAGTCAGTCAGAAATACAGGTCCAGATTATAATAGCACTCGCCCGAGCGACGGGCCTCGCCGCGAAAACAGTGGAAACTCTTCTTCCAACATTCTCCCATTGCATTCTCCCCCCTTCTCTCCCAACTCCAACGACCATCATCTCACCGCATCGTATCTTTCAAGTTTCTAGCATATTGCTGATGCGCTCCCAGGAAAGTTCGGTACCCGATGACTCCTCTTGCTTTGTACCGGCCGATGATGACGGCGATGAATATGCATAGACGCTCGATGTCTTTGGATGACGGGCGTCAGCCGAGTGGCAATCCTCTAGGACACTACAATTCCAAGTAGTTTCGCTTCTTTGATTCACCGTGTTGGCAACTGGTAGCGGAAACCAAAAGAATCGTCAAAAATTGCGTATCATTTTCTTTAAATAGGGAGTAAATCGCTATCGAAATAAATACAGCGCATCTTGACACGTTCGGTGAGAAAGGGTCGCTCTTCATTGGGCGGCAGTGCGCGCCGGCCGTCACAACAGGCCGCTAATGAAATTTATCACCGCAGCTGACTTAATTTGCACTTAACGCGCTCGCGAGGCATGCAAACGAGCGCGTGAGTGAATTCAACAGCGACGGGACGGGACGTGCGATTTACGGATGGAGGGAGGAGGGAGGAGGGAGGAGGTGGAGAAGGGAGGTCTTGCTATGCGAGGTAAACCGGAATAACGCGGATCGTATTGAATTCCCGGACGGCGTGGCGCTGGTATGCTATGATCGATGCATACCCTCGCATCAAGACGGGACCGGGATCCCGGTCATATTCCATTACCTCGCGCGCCAGACGAAACAAAATACTGCGTGAGTCCAATGAACCGTGGATATTGCATAAAGAAGCGAGAATTTTACGGCAGCTGTCTTTCCGCCGCTCGCACAAGGCGCTCGCAAAACACCGACGGGACGAGCGCGAAGGGGAAACTCCGCTTTGCGATACGGGCAGCAAGGCGCTCGCACGGAAATTACCGCTCATTGATCGTCCTCGTGCGATTCCCGATAATACCGTCTCGGCAGATATACACGTATAACACTATAAGGCCGTGCGAGCGCCAGCCGTTCCATTCACGGAGCACTGAGAACAGAATTGTATGATTTCCTCGATCCGATTGCGATTCCCGCGGCTTACTCTGACGTACTTACTATAATTCTCCCAAGTACTTCAAAGCGGGTGAAGAGAGAGAGAGAGAGAGAGAGAGAGAGAGAGAGGGAAAGACGTAGAGGAAAATCCTTAATTGTTTCGTGGGTGGTAGTGAATTGAAAGTGACTGTAATGTATATAGACAGAGTTAGTAGTAACAACCCCTGAATCGACTGGTTCGTTTACGGAAGTTCTTATGAAACTCTATCTTACACAGCCTTAAACAGAGTTAGCCGGAGACATCGGCGAGCACCGAAAGCATCGGTAACGCCACAATGGGAGCTACAAAATTGCCGGAACAATTGAAACTTCGCTCTCGGCCTGTAATAGTATCAAAGAGCAATTTAAACAAGTTTCCAGCTCGGAATGGCATCCCGATTCTACCGATCGAAATTTGCGATACTCTACGAAAGTGAAGCGCCTCTCAATTCGATTCTAGTGCCACGAGGATTTCGGGAAGGGAGTTCTTCTCAGTTGACAATTACACTAGAAAGTCGTAAAACCCTTCGCTCTTCAGAGTGACTGGGTAACATTGGCCCCCTTTTCTCTCTCACTCTCGTTCTTCGGATTCTCAATGCCCGGTGACCGAATCACCAATGAGAAGAAGGGGAGTTATGCTAATTTCACGATTACACTTCGACCCAGTTCCCGACCGCGGCGGCCGGCTACTCTCGAGCGGATTTCCAACTATTACCTGCGAGCGTTAAGCGTCATTGTAGGCTTCGAACAACGGCATTATGACTGGCTCGCCTCTCTCGGCCAGACTTTTTCCCTCTTCATTTTCATCCTTCCAGCTGCCCACCCATCGCGTTCTCGCTCGTTTGCTGGGGGTACTTGTCAGGCTCATTACGTCACGATCGATAGTTCATTCGAGAGTTCCAGTCTGGAGGCTGTTTGCCGGCCTGCCAACGAGAGATTTGTAAGGGACCGAGTTGCCAAGTTTGCGACACCCCGCCCTACCCTATTCTCGGACATCTTAATTGATAAAGTCGATAATTTGAAGAACTTCGACCAGGAAACTGATAATACCGCGGTGGGAATAGATAGCGCGCGTGATCTTCATCACCCCGGCCAGTTTTTCATTCAACCTTTCCTCTCATTGGATAGATTAGACTCGACGGACGTGGGAGGGACAGAGTGCAGGCAGAAGTTAAATGGATGCTAGTCGAATATTAAATTTTGACATGACTCGATTTATAGGCTGAGCACGAGCATAGAAATGGAACCGCGGCTACCGAATTGGGTCAGTGGATAATTTTAATTTCCCTTATCGTGTTTGGAAAACGAATGTGCAGCCCTGTCACTGGCTCGTACCACTGTACTAAAAATGAACAGCCGAGAGTTCGCTCTGGGAAGAGAATTCTTGGCGCTTAATTCACAATGGATTAGCTCGGCTCGCGTTGGTGGTGGCAGGCGCTCGCTCCTGCTATAATTAGAGTTCACCGGGAACGAAATTAGAGGCTGAGTTATGCACCTGAATGTTGTTTCACGTGCAGGCTGCCGTCGCCGCGCTGACAGTGTCATGAGGTATAAGTGAAAACACTGGATTAGTCAGCTACGAAGCTTCGGGCAGCCGACGACAAAGGAGCTTTCCGTGGCAAACTTGGAAATCGTAGGAATGAATTTTCCAAGCGGCACTGGTCTATTCGATTATCTCAATTTCAAATTCGTTCCGCGTGGATTCCACGTGCCATGTGGAAGCAGTTGAGATATTCGACGTATGCCGGCGCACTTACGATAACATACCACTCGATCTACAGCGAGGCCGTTACTTTTCGCGACGAAACGTGATAAATCCTGAGTGCGCCGATTGCTTTTTCACTGGCTTCCCGAGATCAGTCTTCTCTCGGGCAGCGAGTGTATGCCCTCGCCAGTGTATCCCTCGAATATTCGTAGACAGATAATTGCGGCTATAAATTCAAGATTAATCGGGCCCAACGCCGCCTGTCGCTGCCTCCTCCCACCCCGTGAAATCCATTTCGCATTATAAATCAATCGGCCGGTTTCTCTCGTTTCTCTCGCGAGAGCTCGCACCTCCTCCCGATAAAACTTTTGCCGTTCCCCCTTAACCCGATCGAAAGCGCGCACGGCGTGCTCGGTCCTCGATCCTCTCCCGGCGGTACACGCTCGGATAACAACGAGCACAGAACGTGGAACTTCGATATTAGCCCTCCTCTTTCGATTCGAATCGAGTGCGTACTGGCGATCGAAGCCCTCTCGGCATCGTCGGCATCCGCCGCCACATTTCGATGTGCTGCTCCACTATATTTCGCGTGCGCGCATTCAAGAACGAGAGCAGCCCTGCAGAGCCTGTTTGCGAAGCGAGCGGAGTGGCTGCCCCGAGGGTCAAATATTTGGCACTGTTCGTGCCAAAGTCGAATAAGGAACGACTGGGCGTCCGCGCGAGGCGCGTTCCAGCTGTACTGCATATTTATGGCAGCCGATAGTCACGAATTCCAGTAGTACGAACGAGGCTCCGCATCCACAGAGGCTACACAGTCGATCGAATAGGCAGAGGAAAAGTTTCATTCCCCTAACGAATATATATCGGAGGAGAGGATTGAAGCTTGGGCTTCGATGAGAGAGTCGCATCGTCGCATCGTCGCATCGTCGCATCGTCGCATCGTCGCATCGTCGCATCGTCGCATCGTCGCATCGTCGCGAGAGGGGAAGAGGCCTTTCCAGCCGTTCGCTCACGTTAATCAATTAAAGAGTCGAGGCCGGGGCCGGGGTCGGCCACGAAATTGTCGAGGGTGCCAATAAAGCACGCTCTCGGTGTAAATTCGAGAGCGAGCGAGCGGAGCAGCGACGGGCCGAGCGCGCTAAGGGCACGTAAAGGAGAAAGCGGGAAGCGGATGAACGTCCGATAGCCCGCTGGGATGGATAGGTGGTCGAGTGGTGTAGACACGCCCTTCGAAGCGCGATCTCGCGCGATTTAGGGCTCTTAATTATATGTGTGTGGAATCGAGTATACCGAGTGAACGCTGCTCACCGATTCCGGGCGGGGGAGTTGAAACTCGCATGCAGACACGAGCGGACGCGCGCGCGTGAGCGAGCGTACGCGTACGCGAAAGCGTACTCGCCATCTCGCAACCCTCTCCCGCAACCCTTTTTTCTCCTTGCACGCATTATGAATAAGTATATACGGCGTATTGACGCGCGTGCACGGGGCGTGGTGTGCCCGAAGCGTTGACCAGCCACGCTCAAATCTGCCCGATCTTTTTCCCGGCATCTCTCCCAATGCACCACACTCACCGCTACGCCGCGCCGCGCTCCTGCCATCGACCGCCTCTGCACTTCTACCCAAGTATATACTCGGCACATATGTAATACATATTAATATCTGCTCGGAATAACTCGGCACAAGAAAGGCAAGATATGAATGCAACTTTATCTCGAGCCGTCGATAGACTGTCCGGTTGGAACTGATCCCCGTGAATGCACGCTGTTCGCCAGTTCATAAAAATGTTTCATTGAGTGCGTTCCAAGGAGGAGTGATTTAAAGGGCGAGTACGGGAAGCACTCGTAAACATTCAGCAATTAAGGGCCAGTTACAGGCACCGCTCGTAGAGTGCTGGTCGATCAAGAAATCGATCAGCACGCGCCGGCAAAGTGAGACGAAGTCATTCTCAGGCACTGTATATCCGTGAAATTAAATCGTGCCTTCGCGGTGATCATCAGTTACAACATATCGGCCTGGATCAGAGCGAGAGTCCGAGTGACTCGCACGAAAGCGAGCGAGTCGTGTTTCGTTCTTCATTGCGCAAATCATCCCTGTCTGAAGAAGAGGGGCAGCAGGAGGAAGAGGATGAGGAAGAGAGTAGGAGAATGCGGGGGGTGGGTGAGTGCGCGCGCGATTGCGAGCGCTTAGCTTGTAAATTGCGTGCCTCCTGGGCACGCGGGACGCCTACGAGCGCGCGCGCGCGCGAGAGAGAGAGAGATCGTAGACTCGAGCACGACTAGATCATCCACCGAATCGACGCCCTCGATCTCACCGATCGCCGACATTGATCTCGCTCTCCGATGTTACTCCCCTTATTCATAGCAGACTCATAACCCACATATCAGCATGATAGAGTTATGGATTCGATACCCTCGATTGAGTTAAACGAGCGGAGTAGTACGTGCACTGCAGTCCAAAGGGATTCTGGAACTGTGCCACCATGCAATTCCCCAGAAATTTCTTGATTGACGCCTGGCCAAAGTGGGTGATTGCATTAGGCAAACGAAATCACGGAAATAACCCTTGAAAGGCAGGTAGCTGGTTGCTATCCATCTAATTCTAGAAGCTAGCACATTTCATTGGAGAAAGCATCTACCTCGACATCCAATAATACCTGCTACCGCTTATGACTGCAGTTGTTCCTGTAATTAGAGAGACGCGCAGTCGCCGTAGTTCTCCAGAGTTTATCTATAGCTAGAAATTTCGTAATCTCCAGCGAGCAGAGGGATCTATAGATAGAGTTGCCTAAAGTTAGAAGTCGAAAACACGGGTTGACCCACGATCCGAGCAAGGTGGATGAGACGATCGCAGCTGTCCGAACGGGGGGGTGCCGCTTTCAGAGTCGAAAGCTCTATTGACAGACGATTAAGCGTTTAAGGGTCGAGGGTTTCGGGGCTTTGAGCTTCGGCTTAAACCGTCCTGGATAGCAGAGGGCAAAGCGTTGGGTGGTGGCGAGGGGTGGCGAACAGAGAAGGGTAACACATAGCGGACGCCGGCAGCGGAATCTGCAGAACGATATTAACCCGTGTGCCACGGTGTGGCCTGTGCCGGACAAATCGCGTATTTATGGTACCCATGGCACAATGGTAGGATTTTTAATCCCCGGAACCCGAGCTCCCCAGGACTTACCGTGGCCGAGCACATCGCGTTATATTTCGTCCTCTTGCTGAAGAGAGCCGCATACTTTCCGACACATGCATATACGTGCCGGGGATGGCGAGAAGACGCTCGAGCGGAGTGTGCGAAGACGACGCTGTGCCCGGGAAGGAGAGAGGAGCGGAAGGCAGTGCCAGTCCAGCCTGTGTACATAAACATGTCAAGCAGCCATTATGCAAATTTTTAAATACGACAGGACCATATATCCTGCCAGCCACAGCGGCAGCGGCGGGGTGTGAAAAATAAAATTAACATTGCCACAAATGTTTCTCGGCTTAAGAAGGCCGCGTGGTTGCGGCGATCGCGCGGGTCAACTCGCAAGTCGCGCAAAACTTCTTCTCGCGCTAATGCGCCGTTTGAGCAGATCAGGAGAAGCGAGCGAGCCGCATTTTCGGCGAACTGCCCGCTCATTCGTACGCCCAAGTTATGAGCTCCTTTCCAAGAAGCTGCCGTGAGAACAACTCCAGTCACCGGGATTTCGTCTCCGGAGGCGTACGTACCAAGCAGCGGCGGTGGTGGCGACGGTTGGCGGCGGCACTTGGCTGCATACGTGTGCGGTGAAAAACCGCACATTAATATTAGCCTCGTTGGCGAACCGGAAACTTGGGAATTCAGTCTCGCCTCGAAGGCTCGAATAAAAATCGATGAGCTTGGCGCCCACCTTGATGTCTCATCTAAGATTACAAAGTGTGAAAAATGTCACCGCTGCTACGCGAGGCATGCTTTTTTGTCACTGGAAATTCGTGGAAAGGTCGACAGTGTTAAATGACACTGCCAGCCCCCGTATCAGCTTTGCCAATTTGCTTAGAGATGTTTTGCGGTTCGGGTATCATATTGCGATTTATAGAGAAGTCCCGCCCATGACGCACGATCTCTTTTGTACTACGAAAAAAACTGGCTTCCTTACTTTAGCGTTCCCAGCTTGAAAAACGTGACTAATATTTTTATAAGCTATCAGTCCGATTCCTTCACATTTTAAACTAACTCATCTAATCATTGTGGCTATAGCCTAAGACTATACACGCACCATACCGAGATCGACGGTCCGCCGACCGGTCTGGAGAGGAGGTTGCCATTCCCGGGGAAGCCAAGCGGGGTACCAGTCGAGTCTGCGGCGGAAATGAAGGAGTTGATATATCTGCTCGAGAGCCATAACTCACTTAGTACTTGCATACCCTTCGCGCTATCACTCTCGCTCATTCCACATCTCCTTTTCCTTCGTGGTGCACCTCTCAAGGCCCCCCTCGCCGCCTCTCTTCCTCCACCTCTTCCCCCGTCCTTATCTACCTGGCAGAGCCTTGGTAACTCGCCCCTTGCACAGGCCGCACACCCTTTGGCGCAGCGGAGCAGTCCGCCTGGCTTCAGTACTATCTATCCGCATATTTCCACGTGTTCGCTGGCATGCGCTGACATACGAAGAGAATGCAGGACACACTGGCACGGAGTCTGCAAAGTGGACCACATTGCCACTTTGCTCACTGGAAAGGTCAGTCGGCATTCATTCGGGACATCAAACGAGCTTATTCAATGGGGACTGTCAGAAGGAGTTGACTGAGGGTAGAACCACTGGAAGACACGTCCATTCCGCCATATCTCAAAGCCGAAATTCTGCAAGGGGATGACGGTGACTCTCGTTGCCAGATGAGACTATTTCACGTGTAGCTGGTGTGTGGGTGTGGCTCATTGTCCGAGGGATGTAGGTGTGAGTGCGTGGATACGGGCGAAAGAGACGACAAGGTAAAGGAGCCCGCGGGCCACGGAGGTGTGGAGCCGTCGTGGAAGCTGGGTGAAAAAGACAACGATGGAAGCAGCCAAAGGAGAGGAGGTCGAGAGCGGGCTGCAGAACCACCGGCCGGCGCGCCAGGGTAAAGGCGAACCAGCCGAGGAGGAAGAGGAAGATGAAGAAGAAGAAGAAGAAGAAGAAGAAAAGGAGCGACGGGGGATCGGCGCGCTCGCAGAGAATCGAGCGAGAGGCGATACGCGAATGTTTAATGCCTCGCACTAAATTATGCAATTACCTTTATGTCCGCCTGAAGACCATCCTGGCTAGCACCCCCTGAGTACCCGTCTGCGAAGCACGTCCTCGCCTCTCCTTCCCTCTTTCTCGTCCTCACCACATTCTCTTCTCGGCCTCCACATGCACGCGTCCGCGCTTACACGTGAACGTAAAATCGACGCTTACGGACGCACTTACACCTTGTGCCCGAGCATACGTACACGTATGTGGTATGCTCGGTGTATCTCGGCTCGAAGCCCACGAGCGGCATATATCATGGCTCGCTATCATGACTTGCCTACTATTACCACCACCTCTTGCTTGCCGGCCACTACCACTCCTGGCCACCGAGTACTGCGAACCTCACCGACGACTAGGACGACGACGACGACGACGCCGCCGCCGCCGTCTCCACTGCGGGAGATATTATTATCATTGTCGTATTATTATTCCCTCCAAGCATCACGTACGCTGCCTTCTCCCTCGTGTGCACCGGCGAGCCCGTTACAAATCTCACAACAATACCGCGGCCAATACCATTATCATTTCAGCGCCCTTAGTCCGCGGGCATCATGGGAAACTCGACTCCCTTCCTCGCACCGCCTGAAATGGGTGCAGGTGGAATGCTACGAGTCGGATGCTGTGCTTTCCATGAGGTTTAGTGTCTCCGACTATACGGAGTAGAACAGCGTTGCCTCTCGTTAAGAAAGCTCTTACCAGAATGTAACAAAGTTCCACGAGAAATTTATTCGATCCGAGTGAGGCGAGTGCACTGCGTTACCGGATTATTCGAACGGCAAAGTGCGTTCACCGCGGGCGACGTCGTGACACACGTAGGTGTGTCAATGTGGCAAATGGAAACGGCGTACGAATCGCGTTTATGCCAAGGCCCCCGAGCACACTCTCGCTCGCGCGTATTTGCAACCTACACGCGATATTGTGCTGGCCGGCTTCGCTCGAGTAGCCTTGGGAGAGGCGAGAGGTCTCCGAATAAAGGATAAAGTATGCGACCTTTATTGAATCCGAAATAGCGTGGAGACGGAGGCCAGATGGTAGAGACGCTTTAACGCCTAGACGAGTGGCCGCTTCAACTTGCCAACCCACCCCGTTCACCCGTTTCAATTGATCGCCCAGATGATAATGCTATTTACGGAATAATCATTATTTATTACCTAGGCGTGGGTGTATTGGCACTTCATATGGTTAGTTTATGAGTCGAATTATCTAGACTATTGGTAAAAGAACCATTTACGCTCCGCGCAGACTGGAATCCTCATATGGATCCGGGCCGTTGTCGTATTCACTTTCATACGTTTTCTATTAAAGCGACAAAAGAGCTTCGATAAAAGATGAAATATGCGTTCTTTATCTAGCACGGAATGATCCTGAAATACCGACAACGCTGCGACTAGAGAGAGGAGCGGGCGTCGAATATGTTTCGGCAGGTCGTCGAACAAATATGCATACGAAATGCACCCGTTCTATTCGATCTGACTAAGAAAAGCATAAGAGTGCAATGCTTTTGAAAGGATATCGTAGCAAGCCGAATCGAAGAGAGACTTTAAAGTTTCGAATAACTCTTAGAAACGGGTTGGTGGGAAACGGCGATATTAAGAATCCGTCGCATTCATAGTGAAAGCTTTCTCGGCGGCACGTGAGGCATCCTACACGCGGTATCAGGCTGCCTCTTTCCCGGCAACCTTGAATTACGAAAGACTTTCGGATAAAGGATGAAATATGTATCCTTTATTGAATCTAAAATGAGATGGAGATAGCCGGTTGAAGCCCGCGCCTGTCGTTTTAAAGCGGCAAGGTCAGCCGATGCACGCTCCCTCCTCCAAGATCATCATCTTGCCTGCTATTATCTGGGTAATGCGCGATCCACCGCTTCAGGGAAATATACGTGCGGCAAGCGCAGCCGGGACAATGAATTAAGCCCAAAGGGTGCATCTTCCTTGTCCCTCCGATAGCTCGCTGGCAGCTGCTACCTTCGTGAAAAACCGATCTCTGACCTTCCTTGTCCATCGACTTCACTCTCAGCACCGGCATACCATCTCACCCCACCGTAACTCCTAAGAAAATTATCCGCCTCATCATTCTCACAGGATACTAGATATCGTTAATCGGCCGAGATCCTTCGATGCAAGGTCCTCTTTGTATTATGATCGAAGGATAATATGAAAAGGCTGGTATCGTGGATTGTCATAAGTCGGTGTGATTCTCAGATGATCAGGATATGTGCTCGCTCACATGCTTTCTCCGACGATTAGAATGCATCATCTTTCGTGAGCAAGGAGCAGCGGCTTGCAGTGTGTCATAGTGAATCCAGTGCCGGCTATTAAAGTCACCGAGAGATACTGGCAGCAATTTGCGAGTCAGACGATACGTGTGAAGGTACGAGAGGTCGGCCAGTCACGCAGTTAACTGGCCCTTCACGAATTACAGTGCCGGGCTGGTGGCGCGTCAACGGGCCAAGCAGTATTTTCGGACGGGAACTCGCCTGGGCCAAGAACGTACGCTCGCGCGCGTACGCACGACTTAAGGTTTCATTAACCGTATATTAGCGAGACTTCAAGCCGTGTGCATACGTCATGCAGATAACCGCGCGTCGGGACCGCAAGAATGTACGGCGAGCTTGGCAGATAAGCGTAAGGAGATACGGGACGGGTAAGTTACGAGGCGGCCGCCGATGCGAGACACCCTTGCGGAGCCGAGCTTATAAGCTGCCAAAATCATGGCCCCTTCAACCACATACGAAATGAGCTGTGCTTGGGAAAACTCTCGGACGCACATCGAACGAGCAACCTTGCCACCTCGATTTTTTTTATCTTTCTCGTAATTTACCAAGCCATAGAAAGATATTCGTAAATATGAACGATCGTCAATAATCTCCAAAGTTATTAAAGAAAATGTATCAAGTTGAAAGTCAGTGGAAATGATGATGATCATAATTGAGGATGGAAGGATTAGGCGTATCAGGTGAGCAAAAGAGAAATTGAGGAAGGCTGATTACGCGTGTACGCGTTGAAGAGTAAAGATAGATACACAGTGGACTGGTGAGGAAATGGGTGAAGAAGCGATGGAGCACGTAGTGAAAGAGGAGACGGCTGAGCAGGCAGGCGATCAGTGGAAGTCATGGTCCCGTTCTCCGTGAATTGGCCGAAGATCGGCCTATCAGCCGGCACTTGGCCGTTGACTATTACGCTTTAACGAACAGCGAAATAATTATAGTGATCCCGGTGCGGCACGCCAAGAGAAAGAAGCAAGCTTTCTCCCTCTTACTCCCTCCTCATTTCACGCGGCACTCGGCGCTACTTCCATAGAGGAGCGCAGCTGATGCATTTGCGAAATTGTTTCGCAACGCCTCGAATCTGATAGAACGCTACGCTCGTTCCGCGTGGACTCTCTCGTGGCTTGGCGCGGCTCGGACGTACTCGTTGCCGAGCGATAGGCCAAACGAGTCGACGATATCGGGTATATCCAGGCACCGGCCACGGTAAGGTACCACTCGATCAGTGGAGGCAGGAGGCCGCTGCCGACTGGAAAATCGAGCGGGACGAGCCGAGCGATCACGATTCAACCCTTAAAGGTAAGCACCCGACTACTTCCTGGTTAGGCCGTTAACGGTGAAAAGCGGCGAGATGCCCCGATGTTTATTGGCTCGTTACCGTGCGATCGCTTCTCCACGGGGGTCCAAGGTGTGAAAATTTCAACTTGCGCGCCTCGAAATGGGAGAATGTAGCGCACGCGGTAGTGCTTGTAATCTAACGCGCGGAGCCATGGAAGAATGTATGTATGTGTGTGAGAGAGAGAGAGAGAAAGAGGCCGTGGGTGTCGACAAGTTCAAGGATAGCCTGGCTCCACTTCGATAATAGATATCCCCGGGCATCGGCCACTTGGCTCTTTCTCTCCCCACTTCGGCCTCTCTCTTTTCCTTACTTACACCTGACTCTACTGATTCATGTTCCCGATAGGTCTTAACGGGCGAGCGCGTTTTAGCCGCATTATTAGCACATAATTCAGTCGGAGTAAGCGCCTCGCGAGAATACCTTGCGAGAGATAAGAGACGAGCCTCGAATTAGTTACGTCCTGTCGCGCTTTTCATCCTCTCCTTACTATCTGACCTTATTCTATTTATTGGGCCATCGATACCTTTGCCGGTATAGCACGCACCGCTTCCAATCGATTATAATAATCGGGGAATCCCCGGGTGCGCAAACAGTGCGAGATGAATCCGAATGCCCGAAGCTGTATCGATCCGCGGTAATTGATCGCGATTAGGAGGCCCCCTGGTAATATCCCACAATTGCTTCGAGTGATTTGTAGCACCGTTGATTTCTGCAATGGACCGTGCTTGGTGGCAGTAAGTGGCGGTGATATCGAGACTATCATTATCCTCATTAATAGTGTGGATCGATCTATCCAACTGTAGCAAGATACATACTTGCGTGGTACATACGAGTACGAAAAGTGTCGGGCAATATTTCGAGTAGAAGTGCTCGCAGGTACCTGCTTGAGTCGATTGGGCCCGATTGCTCGAGGCGTGGACGTGAGGGAAGGTAGCTGGTTATTAAGAATCTTCCTTAAACGGGCCACGCTCAGTCGTGTGTATGTACTTAAGTCGGCAGGTCCTTGAGCGCAAGGAGACCTTTAGCTCGAGGCCTGATTGCCTGGCCCGTGGTGCTATGTTCCGCCGCGCTCCGAACAGATCAAACTGTCAAAAACTAATTGCAACCACGACTCAGCTCGCTCTATGGGAAAGGTCACTCGTCATAGTACACCACTGTTCGAGCCCGCTCCTTTTTCTCTCCTAGTTAGAAAAAGTATTCCACACACTCTAAGTCTTTCCAGTGATATTAGCATACTTGATTAGACGCGTCCAAGTGAAACTCTATCGAGGTAATTACACTTGGCGATATTTGCCATGGGAAGTCCGTCACGGAGTCATCAGAATTATAATCAAAAGTTTTCGGCAAACTGTGAGAGCGAGGAGTTTGTATTCAGAGAGAGAGTGAGAGAGAGAGAGAGAGAGAGAGGGGGGGGGGGGAGAGAGAGGGAGAGGGGTGTATCCAGCAGTTCTCCAATTCTGAGTCGAGTTCGGAGTTTGGCTTTCGTGGTGCAGGGGTTACAACAGAACGTGTTATTAGGGAACCCTTTCTGCCCTTTTTCTCTATTTATCTTTCGTTTCTTCTCTCGCTCGTGCGTCTAGCGCCAAGGGAGAGAGAAGGTCAGTGAGCATCAAGGGCAAGGTGAAACGTCTCGAAGAAAAAGGTACATTCGCATACCCGGCATTGAGGATTTCAGGGCCGAGATCCCTCGAGTATTTCGTGGTGCACGGGCGCGCACCGATGAAACCACAATGACATAATATAATATTACGCGCTATCGTTGTGGTAAAATAATCACACGCCTGGTATGGTATCCTCGACCCTCGTAAAGCCGGCGCACGAGATAATATCGCGGAATAATTGAAATAATCAGAAGTGATTTTCACGGTACACAAATAAAATCCACAATTCGATCGGGCTGATTTATGGGCTTGGAATGCGTGAGAAATGAGGTGCGGTTGAATGCGTGTAACAATGCTGGCACACGAGGGTGAGGAAGATTGAGAGGGGTGAATGGTCCCTCGGCAATAGGTTGTAATTGGGCGCCCCGGTGAATAGAATACCAACTATGCATTTTATTAAATGCTATCGACATCGGGTTAATGGTAAAGCAGGTTCATGATTCTTGTACTATTAGTGTTATTCTACGTCTGTTGTAAGCCGAAACCCCAGAGGTACCTGGTCGGAGCCAAAGAATACCGAGACGATAAATCATGTTTCCGCCCGCTCGACTCGAGCTTCCAAACGGGAGAGGCGAATTTCTTTGAAACACATTAGTCACATTCAGACCCTTCGGGCATCAATGTCTCTGGAAACAATGGGTAATCTGAAACTCGATTCCGGATGGAATCGTGAACGAAAGGTTCACGCCACCGAAGGTTATTCGAGACAGTGCGATCATCGTACATTTATCGATCAATTCCCTCTATATTTGATAATATTAAGATGAAAGTGGCCAAAGGGTTTATATGCCTCGGTATCGCCAGGTACTTATTAACGCATACGCCATCCGCCTCAAGAGCACGAAAAAGTGGCCTGAGTTGAGGCGAGAGGACTCATCGATCATCGTCAGTCATCAGACGACCCTTGTAAAAATTGCGGAATACTCCATCGTGAGCGTTCCTCCCCTCAATGTCGGGGCAAGCAACGTGCGAGATAGTTTCTTAATTAAAGTCTGAGAAGCCGCGGCGAGTTCAAGGCCACTGCTCTCGTAAACCGGAAGTAATTACACTTTTCAGCGGTGGAATCTATTAGAAAGTTTTTCGACGCCACTTTTCCTGGGATTAATTTCTCCGAATATCGCCGCGAAATTTCTTACAGCCTCCAGGGCTTCCTGATTAAGCTCGGCAACTCTGGATGCCAATTTGCCTTGGTGCCCTTCTTTCGAGCTAAGTACAGCAACTATTCCGGTGCACGCAGCCCATGAGGGAAGCAGGCATTCTTATAAAAGTTAAGTGAAACTTGGAGAGCAATTTCTTCTGACATAACGATCCGTACGGCCACCCTTAAGTAGCATAGCTTGTACTATAGTCGGGCAAGAAATACAAGGGCGGCCGCAAAATCGGAATCAGTTGACCCACATACTTCCCTGACGATCTTCAGACAATCCTCTGCTCCATGAAAAAGCTATCTTCACAGCAAGGCTGACAGCTTTCTTGCTACATCCGCACCGCAGTTCCGTCGCATTAGATACCGGGAGCCGGTGGCGTTGTCGCAAACTTTCCGCGGATCCGGCGGAACTTTGGCGCTGCCAGTGGAGCAGCAGCTCACTGACCGCATAAGATCACGTTGGTCGTCCGCTACCCTGAGGAAGTTCATCTCGCTGCTCTTTTCGTCCTTCCGCCCCGTCCGCGCCGGGGCAATTCCCGGTATCCATCAACAGCCGCAATTTCAGACTCGACTCGCCTCGCCGTCAGCCAGCGTACACACCGGGTGTTGTTTCACTTCCAGTAGGAAGGCATTATCCTTGCGCGAGTTGCCAGTTTATTGTGCAGTAGTAGCCCGGGTATAAAGTCAGGCTGCGTTTGTGTGGGTTGTTCCCCATTGGCGGACTACGAAGAGGGAACAGGTAGGAAGAGAAGGCTTCGTACAGACAGAGATTCAGAAGAGAGAATGCGGAGAAGCGGCATCAGCCAAACTGCTGGCAAGAGTAAGAGACCGTGTGAATGGGCTACCGTTCTGCGGTCTCTGGCCAACGTCTTTTTCTTATTGACTGGAATGCCAAGTGCAATCCTCACGGAGAAAGAGAGCAGATGACCGAAGAATAGAGCAATCCCGACTGGACGGATGAGAGGCGGGAAAGTGCGACGAACATAGCCGAGGATGTCGATCGAACGAGAATCGCAGAAGAACCGCTCGCTGGTCTCTCGATGGCACTAGGAAACCGAACACCGTCTCTTCTAGAGTGGCAGATAACAGCAGCGGGAAATCTTAGGCCGGTCCGTTAACCATCGGATGGATCGAGCAGTGATCGTCCAAGAAATGTGCGACCATATCTACCCGCCACCGAGAGTGCGATCCAGTTTCCACAAGGGATATCTGGCCCTGGTGGGAACTCGGCGACCGTGCGGAACGTACCGGAACCATATCTCTCATGTAAATGAGTTGTGAGGACCAAGGGTAGAGATCTACATGCCTCCTTCGACTGGCCTCTAGCAACCAAGTAGCCCTGGTAATCGAGACTTGTTCCCGTCAAATTCACTTTGCTTGAAAATCGCCTCCTAAATCCCAACAGCTAGCACGTCTCTCTAGACGCGAGGCGGTGAAACCTGATTTACACTTGTTCGAAGCCGCATAGGTCTCGAGTTGCGAGTTCGAAATTCTTTCCTGTTCACTGGAGACTCCATATATTAGTCGCCTATTAAGTGACGAGTATATATCATTGCCATGGGTATTTATGCCGCGACAGAATTTATAATGTTGTCACTGTCGTTCATTAGTATCGGTTAAGCGTTGCAGGCGCGCAAGTTATGGTCGCGCGCGTATACTCGCCTGGAGGGGAGGTGGGTGCTCTGGACTGTTATGTCCTCAGTAAAATTCCGCTCTGAATTATTAGGGCGAGCATACCGCGTGCGTTTCGGACGTTATGTCCGATCGCGATCGCTTTCTACAAGAGACGTAATCCGGCAGGACCCGGCTTGGCCTGCTCCAACTCCAACTAATTGCGTCCGCGACGTTAAAGGATTTAACGGAGAAAACGGCCGATCTTTCGAAAGGCGACCGAGAGAAACCTGATCGCGCGCTGCTTCCACGCGCACATACTAACGTACTACGGATCAATGAGTCGCATGCGGGCCCAGTTGTAACCAATTATCTGCCACCATTAGAGCGGCCCGCTGTGACAGCTTTGGTAGCAGGACAAGCGCGCGGATCGGTAAACGCCTTTGAATCCTATCGACCAGGACTTCGGCGCTTATTAATCGATAGAAAGCAAGCACCAGCGAGAGGCCTTACCTGTCTCCCGGTTTGCCTTGTAACGAGAATTTAGTTGAAATCGCTTTAGACGCCGTATGAGGGAAATCGCTTTTTAAAAGGCCACTCTACCCGTACATTCTGCTTTTTCCACGCTCCCGAGCGTACAAGCCACCGAATTTAGCTTTCCCTCCGTTCAGACGGCGAGCATGTACACGTGAAAAACGAGTGTCAACACCGAGTCCTAGTAGAAGTCGCACTTGCTGGTGGAGGAAAAAAATTGGCAGTATGCGCGGAGTAACACGGTCAGAATGCTTCAATCTGTAGACAGCACAGGAAGTCGACACTCTTGATAGCAAGCGGTGCGGTTAGGTGTGGTTGGCTTTTTCAATCACTGAAAGCGATGTAAGTTCGACCGACAAGAAGAAAGTTAGGAGTGCGCCCGAGCCAATCACTGTTCCTCCACGGGAGAACGTTCTCATCTCTGGCCAATATAAACCGCTGGGCAAACGGTATCGCGCGACGCACACACTTTCTAATTTTCTGCACTAGAGAAGAAATTAACCGAGTGCATAAAATACGTAATCGCCTGGCTTTCTTTACCGAATAACTATAAACATTGTTAGAAGAAGAGGCGAGACGGCTCGTAGCCTTTGCTTTATTATAAAGCGACGCATCCGGCTTATCAGTAATAACAAGCACCATATAGCGTGTCGTTTAGAATTGAACGAAGAACAGGATAGAGCTTTGAGAACGGCGACTCTCGATAACTGCTCGACTTCTTAGAGTCGGCGGGAGAGTCTATCTTTGAAAAAGCGTAAGCCTGTTCCATGAACAGGAATTGCAGGCCTGATCGAGACAAATAGACTAGTGCACTGTCCGAGTACCAGCAAGTCCATGCATCTTTTGTATCCATCGATTGCCGTTCTCTCCTTTTAAGTGTCGGTCCGCTCCAATATGCACTGCTCTCAGATATAAAAGAAACTGAGTGCTGATAGGCGAGGCGAATCAAAGACTATGAGATTTGAATGACAGTCCAAGTTGCCTGTGAGACTTAAGTTGAAATCATTGAATGCCATTGTCGGCCTCTTCCCGAAGAGATACAGATAACCCTGATGATGATGCGCTTTCTACCAACTCTCGGCCACGCCACTGATATTGACGTGATGGCCACGGGAATCATTCAATTTCACAAAAGGTGTCCAGCGACACCTTTATCTCGCGCGCGTTGAAAGGGTTAAACTACGAAGACGAGAGCGACACCTCGCATTCCGAGGCGGGATGTAAAGATAATGCTGAGAAGCCTCGTTGTAAACGAGACGATGATGGGGACAGCACGCGCACCCAAAGGAAAGAAGAGAGTCTGACGAAAGTGACGATAAGAATTTACGACAGTTCACCGGGACAGACTTACGCCGGGGTGCACATTATTATACTTTTACGAGCGGATTTCGATGCTCCTTATTGGCTTTCCCACCGTATGGGAATTCGCGGTATCAGTCGCCGCCGGCTTAAACGACTCACCGTCGACTAGAAGGAATTCAGATGAAGCGTACTCCGCTGCCCCGAAGAAATCTATCTCTGTCCGTGCACTCTCCTTTACTACCTGGCGCTAGTAACTCACCGGAAATCTTTACGTCCTCCCATAATCGTAAAATCACAGCGCGCCCGGCTGGCATTACTTTCGAGCTTTTTAATCTACCCGAAGAAAGTACCTGGCAGTGTTGGACTCCTGCTTACTACTTCAGGTCTGTGCAGCTTTGTAACTCCTTCGCTCTGCAGTCCTGTAGAATTGCCGAGTGCTAGCTAAGTCCGAATCTATCAGCTTGGTAGAGTGCAAGTCGGGCTTCCCTGCGGTATCATTGCGGGATAGGTACGTGCGCACTATCGTAGAGCGAGCTTGCGGATGTGCTTGACAGGCAATGGCAGCTCGTAAATCAGTCGGTCTTCGCAGCTTCGACACAAAGACATCTCGGATTCTCCGGCACCTGAGCCACTCGCCTTACCAGGCACTCGCTTGCTTGCTTGCTTGCTTGCTTGCTTCCCAAGATACACACTCGACGACGTGTGGCGACGACGGCGACGTCGGCAAACGAAAACGGGCCCGTAAGAGAGTGGCCGTGTTCACGCGTACATCCTGAAAATTTAAGGCCGCCGCGTACGCACTTACCGCTCGTATAAAGCATAAACAATGGCCCTGATAATCTGATCTCGCGACACCTTCCTTCCTCGCATGGACCGACCACTGGATGCTGCGTGTCGTCCGTGCCTAAGCTCACGTATGCATGCTTGTGCGTACGTAGGATCACGAAGACGAATGTAGCATTGCACGAAGAGGCGAAACAGAAATACTTATATTCCTTTATGTAAGATACACCGTGCAATTTCGAGGCTAGTCACCGCAAGATTGCATCGAACATTAGTCGGACGTTTTCATTTGCCTCGTGCGAGCACGCCTTTGCTATGCCTACCACATATGCGTGCATACGTGGATTTATTCCCCTGGGAATTTTCATCTATCAGTGTCGATTGCCCGCGAGAATACTCGCCTGAGATAATAACCTTCGGCTCGGCTGCAATGTCGGCTGATTGCAATGGCATTTCGCTTGGGCTGCCTTGCCTTTGCCGTGAGAAAGAGAGAGAATGTGTTCTTCGAGTAGCCAAGGCGAGTGTGACCAACTTATTAAGTTGCCCGACTGCGTAATGAGCATCCATGCTGATTGCGACAGCCTCGATCAGCTGAGCACGAGCTTCGAGATTCATTCAGCTTGGTATGCGCTACTCTCGCACCTTCACCTAATTTCCTTAACACTTATTTCCCATCAAGAAAATCATACACCATTTTACGATTGAACTCTCTGCTACTGCTGGTGAAGTCATTCAAGTATCAGGATGAATGACCGTCGGGCTTGGAGGATCGTGAAGAATTCAGGAAGTTTGCAGTCTGCGGTGACGTGAATGAATAAACACCACAGACACGCAACCCTCCGCTAAAAATCCCGTGCGCGTTTTATTCGCTTATTTGCGGAAGTCGCCGCCAAACAACAATGCGATCGGCCGGCGTCCGTCGTATAAATTTCCAATTTTTGCCTGACGCTTCGCCACAGTCAAATAAGAGCTGGATACGTGTATATCTATAACCTGCGAGGCGAATGTAAATACTGGAGAATCGTCCTGTTCGTCACATTCTCAATGCTCCAATTCTTCCTCGTCTCGTGACGGGCATCAGTGTTTTATGAAGCGTTTCTATTGACGAATTTCGGAGTTTACGCTTCGTCCGAGAGCTCAACCGGGCTAATGATAGGCAAATAGAAAGTTTCAATAGCTTTCCTGTTCCGTCCAGTATTTTGACAAATATTGTCACCCGAAAATCAGAAGATTCACGACACTCTTTGAGGAACTATGTCGAATATTATTATTGTAAGAATACAAGTGTCTTATTAAAATCAACCCTTGATCTCCAAGTGCACAGGATCACTAATTCGGGGTTAACGACCGCGGTAAAGGGTCGAGTGGAGCAGAGGGAAAACGATAGGCCTTGAAAAGCAATATGAGAGAGAAAGAGAAAGAGAATTCTGGGATGAAGGTGAGAAGAGTGAAAGAGTGGCGGGCGAGAGGTCCAGGAACCGAAGCAGACAGACGAAAAGGGGAGGAAAGGAGGGGCAAGGAGTCGAATCCGAAAGTGTTCAAGTAAAGGCGCGAGTAACGGAGAAAGGGAGAGGTCGGGCGATCCAATAAACACGAGGGTTTATCGAGCTGTTATGCCAGTCGTGGCCGCTTATCTCGTGGACACCCACTTAAACCTCGCGCGTCGTCGTCCAGGTGAACCGCGTGAAAAACCTCACACGTCGAGGCTGCTCGCTCTGAGCAACCTCCCCCGGCACCAACCCGTACTCGCACACCTCTTACATACTTGCAAACAACGCAAAGCTTATTGCTAACTCGACCGTCTAGTCCTAGCACTTCCCAGCATCTCTTTACTTGGTGCACCAGCACTCGAACTATGCAGACTCGTCCTTGCCCGCATACCTTCCAGGTGGATTCTAGAATTCTGGTTCCTCTATCTTCTTATACTGCTCGATACAGCGAGAACTGCTATAAGTATCCCAAGTGGCGCCACGGCTCGATTCTATTAATCCAGGAATAGCCTGATTACCGGTCCGTTAATTGCCAAGGGAGTACTTTAGATATGAGGGATCCTTGCATTAACGATTAAGATAACTGTGTTAGACAGAGTTACGAAGTGAACCCTTCGCCACAAAGACCAGAGTTACGATCCCAAATTACATGCTACCCCTTTCCATTCTCGAACCGTATGTGCCTCGAAGAAAAATCACCTGCTTACAAAGACTGTTTCTTTTTTTGTTTTAGGTAAGTGCCAGCAGCTGCATTCATCCTTTTCCACGATTCCCGATAATGGTAAGCCCAGGGCGATCGCGCCCACAGAAACCGTTTTCCCGGCTGGTGTATTTATCGTGGCAGATGTTCGCGCGGCAATAATGGTCCGAGGGGTTGGGGGTTAGAGGCGGTGTAATTAAACGTGTCAGTGAGAGCAAGTGGTCGCGCGAAAGGTTGAAAGAGGGCGGACTGCCGGCGGTGGGTGGTAGTGGTCGCCGTGGCAAGAATATACAGTAAAGAGGCAACGCTGCCGGAAGGGGCCTGTTGCTATTGCAGCAGGATAGCAGAGATTTTTCCTGAAAATATATTCGAGAGACGGCGAGCAGCAACACGTTGCCGTTTATACAACACGTCGCCCGGGGGATAAACGAAAAGCAGTAAATCCCAAGGGCGCGAGCTGTCTCGGCAAATACACATTAACTATCTGTGTGTGCGCGTGTCTGTGTGAATACTGGCTCGCCAAAAAGTCGCGAGGATCGAATTCGATTCGCCCGCAGCATCAGAATTGCACACATATATACACGCAGGGTAATTCCTACTGTACATTGGTAGTGAAGCATTTGGAATTCGTAGTACGCGAGCAGGTAGCGCCCGATTTTTTCGGTCGTTAGCCCGGTGACTCCTTCTCGGGATTTCGCGCTCCGTTCACCATCAAACAATTAAAGAGCGCTTGGGATTAAATGGCCCGTTGGAGAGAGAGCGGGGGAGACAAAGCGTTGTTGTGCCAGACATAAAACAGGAAGGATCAAAGCGCGACGCTTTTTTATTCCTTTCTCGAAAACGGCTTCTACCACAGGCAGGATTTAGGGGCCGATTTCAGGTGAGTTACGGAGCCGACTGCCATTTTCGCCGCTGAAGTGGAGCATTCGATCGTAGCAACCCGCCTCCCTAAGAAAAAGAGAGCCAGCCACTTCTCTGAGGAGGTGGGGCAAAGCGACGTTTGCTCCCTTATCGGCGATTAAGCGAGGACAACGAGAATTTCGTAAAAGCATCGAGAGCGCAGTACATGCGCTGCACTCAAAGTGGATCGACTGTGGGCACGCGGATGTTTATCGAAATCCGGAGTGTCGGGGAAGCGGTATGGGAAAACGGTTCCGAGGAACTGTGCCGGACCCGGCCTGACCCGGCCGCGTGACTGTGCCCCGCCGGAATCTTTCGGCCGTTAGCTCCGCGACTTTATTACACGCTTAAGCTTAGGGTAATGCGCTCATCCTGTAACCTCGGCTTAGACCCCGCTATCTTCTCCCTGCAACCAACCACTCGGACCTCATGCACACACACTGCATTCATAGTGTGGGTATACCGCGCACCCAAGGGACAAGAGTTTTTGTTCTATCTGACCTAGCTACTCCTACGTGCCGCCGTTACACCATCACACTGACTCGTCCTCTGAAATATACTTCCTCCAGTTTTATAGTCCATTCGGAGGAAAAGTGGGTCGCAGTTATTTGACAGAGAATTGGGCCGAGCGAAACTTACGACGTTTTTCTTGTAGCTTGTAACTATAATAGGTGTCGTAGTGGTGAAAGTTTTCCTAGGTATGTGTTTACAGTATGTTAGGTGGAATTTGGTTATCAGAATGACTGGGTGCATGTACGAGCTCCGGGAATTCGTGTGGGGGAGGCGGAGAGGGCGGAGGAGAGAGAGACAGAGATCGCATATCCTTGAAGGCCCGACCGGTTGGTACGTTGGCAAATCGATGAACCGCGCACGGTCTTTTTTCCCGTTCCTCGTCTTTAAATATGTTTATCCGCATGTTTTATGCCCCTCGTGCAATAATGCGATTCGCATATCGCATCCGCATGCGACATCGGTTGTGTTCGTTTTGCTGCTTTGTGAATGTGCCAGGGCCCAGCTGTGTTGGCCCGTATCGGCGCATCGGCCCGACCTCTACTATACAAGAATTTAAACTCGTCTGAATGTCCACGTGCATGTAATAACGATGAATCCTTAAGAGTCCTCCCCCAATAAATAACAAAAATGCAACCGGTTTCCACTTTCGAGGGAGTCGAACTCTCCTTTTATCGAGGATCGCCGAAATGCCGTGCGCCGAATACTCATTTTTTGCTGGCGGGACCGCGTAATGGAGCGGGCTTTAGCTTGACGCACTTTAGCCTAGGCCATCGATACCCTTCCGATACCATTATCTAAATATTCGGCATCCTTCGAATAACTTGGATAGGCCGAGGGGCTCAATGTCGCCGGCTGTCCATTAGGATGACGAGAACTTACAGTGGGACTTGGAGATTCTCTTGAGCTTCGTCCTCACTGCTCGTTCCCACCTTCGAGTTTGCCAGGGTATAAAAATTTCAGCATCGAAAAAAGCCGACGTCTCCAAGATGCGGGCGGGTGTATATATCCCAGTTAGGGCGTCGCATCCTTCGACGTCTCACGTGATAAGTTCACCAGACGTCAGTCGGCGAGCCGAAAGGAAGGACATTATCGCGTAAGCTTCTCAATCGGCGACGATTTCCTCGGCGCGTCTCCAGGGTGGAGGAAGAACCGCCAACGAAAGGAAGAAAGGACCGGGAGAGAGCGTCGAGATCTCTCTGGCTGAGTTTGACAAACGACAGGACGAAAGGGAGTTGCTCGATGTCTGGCGCGCACACCGGAGACGCAAAGTAGACGGAAGCTGAGCTGGAGCAAACGGGAAAGCATATTCTTCCTCTCCCTCTTTCCACGTTGGATCTATCCTCTTGAAAGGGCGGCTGCCACGCTAGCCGACGAACGAAAAAGTGAAAATCTCGTCGAGCGGAAAAAATGATATTCAGCAGGCAGCCAGCACCGGAGACTTCCCCCATTGACTTCGTTCAGACTCACTCTCACTCTCGCTCTCCGTCTACCTCGACTTCTCTGCTTCGTCTTCTTCTCGACGAACTGTGGCCTTCCGCTTCTTGCGCTCCTCGCTGCATGCTGGCGAGAGAGAGCCCCCACATGGAATCCCGCGCGTAAATCAGACATGTTCCATTTACGATTGCCATCGGGAGCTTCCTCTGCACGAGCCATTTCTTCGCGAATCAATTCTCGTTATCCCCGCTCGCTCGCTCATCTTCGACTCCACTCAGACCAGCAGTCGACCCACGCGGACTCCTCACTGACACCCGCGGACCTCCCTCAAATAAGAAAACTTGAACTGCCACAGTGAAAGAGACCTTTCGTGCAGGCAGACACATTTTCGGCTGGTTATATTAATTTACGACATTCCCCAATCCTTCTACCGGACTCCTCCTTATTCACTCCCGTCTGGCGATCGGATCGTGCATACTTGCGAGATGACGCCCGCGCGATCCGGTCTCGATTTTATCATGCAAATGGTTGATTATACCAGACGAGCTCCGCCCGGCTACGTTGATATTTCATAAACACCCGCGGTCGAATGTATCAATCCAACGATAATGCACCCGATCACTTTAGATATGCGACCAAAGCGTCGCGATGATTTTTTATCCGGCCGAATGCTCCGCCTTCGTTTCCCGCGCGCCACTCTCCATTTGCATAATACCGTCTTACTTATCCGCCAAACGGCTTTACCCGCTTAAGTTCTGGCCGAAATCGATCGGGCCTTCGAATTAGACGACGCCTAGTGGCACGTATAAGCTTTTTTACTTGGCGCATCATCACTCGTAAGAGCCTCTTCTCAATATCACTGAGACTAAGAAAGACTGAAAGCCAGCACTGCAAATCATTCGCAGACGCATTTCTTTTTCATCCACAAACAACATCCCACTAGTCACTACACCAATGGTAATAGCCATCTATCTCAGTGTCGGTCATTTACACAGGGTGATTTGATGGTGAAAACACATGTAAAGCCATGCGAACCATCCGCTGGGTATCACCCTTCTCCCTTCTCTGTTTCTTCCTCGAAGTGGCGCGGTGCTGCCGCCTGAGTGGTTCTCGTTGCATCTACACTCGTAGAGCGTACAAGTAAAAATACGAGAGAAAGAGCGAGAGAAACGATGGGGCAAGCAAGCTGTAAAGGGAGCGGGAGAAGTTGGAGGATAGCAAGAGCGAGCGAGGGTGGCAGCTTCCACCCCTTGCGCCCCTCAACCGCGCCCCCGGCTGGTGGTAAAGAGGGAAGCGTGTGTGCTTTACGCACTGCGTGGCTCCTCGAGCAGCAGGAGTCTGCTACGCGCCACGAGAAATCGTAGCATAAGCAGCAGTAGGAGCAGCAACAGCACCGTGTCATAAGCATAAGCAGCATAGAGCAGCAACCACCTCTGCGAGAGAGCACACCGCATTTTCATCTTGGGTTCGCGCACATATGCAGGAGTCTTCATCGCGCACGACTCGCCCGTCCATTGCACCGGGAACAGAGGCTTGCTAATGAGAGAAGTGGTTGCCAGGCTCGTGGTATAAGTGTTGGAGGATAATAAACCTGTGAGAAACGGGACGCTTTCATTGCAAGCTTTTCAGCACGCAGAACGGGCGCGCCAGTTTTTCTTTCTGGATTTCTCGCTGCGCGATGAAAGGCAACAGGCTCGCGCGCGCGCGTCTTATAATCCTTTATATTACGCAAGCGGTACCGAATAAGATCTTTCCAGGTTTGGTATGTGAATTCAGCTGTGCAGGCAGCGTGCAATCGGAGACCAATAGGAATTTCTGTTCTTCGTAACGGAATGCCTGCGATCTGCTTGTCAGGTACAAATGTCCTTGAGCACGCCCTTCGGTGCACGAGTCCCAACGCCAAATATCAGAATGCATGGTTGGTGAGGGAGCGAGAGGAGCTTGAGAATATCTTTGTCCTAGGGACTAGTATGTATTAAGCCAGCAGCGGCGAAGACATCCTTCTCCACCCTCCAGGCGGTCTCGTTTCCGCCCTCTCGAGCGCGCACGGTGAAAAGTGGAGAGAGGACCGGGAGACCCTTGGGCACCGGATCCTGAACTCCGGTCAGTCCTTCGAACCCCTCCCTCACCAACCGAGCACTCCTTGTCGGTGACTCACTAGACTTCCCGATGACTCATCCACGATCTCTCGATCTCCTTTAATTGTCTCTCAAACTAGCTTACAACCAGATCTGATTGATGCAGTTTGAATGCTTGGAATGGCAGCTCGCGCAATCCTCCAAATCGCTCATTGGTCTTTCTGTTCTCTCTGATCGCTTACGCAAGGTGACCGCCGCACGCTGATCTCTCGACGGCCGATTTGAATTTAACGACAGCGCTGCCTGGTTACAATCGCGGTAGGACGCCGAGATAGATTTTCCTATTGTGCTGGCTCGACGATTTGATAAATTTACTTAACAAAGTCCGACAATGGGTAACACGCCGTGCTAGCGGCGAAGCCAGTGATCCATTATCAACCTGCTGAGAATGTAACATGCGCGCGCGCGCGTGGACCCGCATAATAGTTTCTACCTATGGCACGCATGATGAAATATGTCGAGGGAAAAGGATTTATGCCGAGGAGGTAGAGACGCGGGACTCTTGGCGTAGTTTGTTTAAGGCGATCCAATTTGTTGACTCGCGATACCAACAAATCGCCAGGTTCGGCCTCATTGTGCGCTCGAACGAGAAGTGCTCGATTCCCTCGGAAGCAGCACGCTCCTTGGCACACGGTGGTGAGGAGGTACCAGGGCACAACGGCAAATGGCGCTGAATGCCTACCTACCTATCTGAATAACAGCCAACACATAACATAACACCTCTGGAACAGCCGGCCATTGAAGAGCGGCACCATATTGTCCTACGTTACAATGGGTCACTCAGCGCACTGAATGACCCATGCCCAAGCCATACAACTCCCTGTGGGACAGAGCCTCTTTTTCTCCGTCCTCCTCGTGTTCCACGTGTACTCGTCTCTCCTTCGCCGGCTTTTTTCATTCGGCATTCGTCGTCAAGGCACGAGAACGCTCCTGAAAGGAAAACGATGCACGGTACTTCTTCGACCGCTCCTCTTTGGAAAGCCTTCAAGCGTGCCCTTTTTCGTGGATTCCAACTCACCTCGCACAGCATCGGCCCACCCTTCTAGAACGTCCTGGTTTCCAATCGCTCGGGAAATCTCCTCTTTCTAACTGCACCAATGAAACTCGTATTCTTTATACTCAACTATTTGTCTCATAGAAGCTACTTTAATATTTGAAGTACGCCGCAAGTTAGTAGAGAATTTTCCTTGTTTTTTCGTCTGGCAACAATGCCATGCACTGTTTCCCTGTGTCATTCAGCGATGCTCCAAGACGCCTTTGTGTCTCGAAATGAGAGCGAAGCGTCCCAGTGCACGGGACGAGCAAAAAAGTCTACTCCCGAGACTTATTAAAAATTGGGCGGAGCAGAATGTAGCGAGAGTTCTCTTTCTCCCAGTGGACCGACTAATAGTCCCCGGTAATGCAGGAGCGCGACGTCGCGCTAGTTGCACCATGAATGGTACGTACTGTAAAAGGACGTGGGAATTTTTTCGGGACCGTTGGACTCTTGCCTAACTAGATAGTAGCGGGTGTTTGCTGTGACGTGTACTCATCTCTGTGTGTGTGTCAGTGTCTGGAAGCAAGTTCCGCCCATATTACAAGGTACACCTTTTTCTTAAACAATTCGAGTGGATGCCAGAATGAATCCAACAGACGACAGACCACACAGAGTCGACCTCATGCGGTGCCACGTTCGGGGATGTTTCGTTAGGGAGTCCGGCATCCTTTAGAATCGGACTCGAGCTGTTCCCGATTCACCTGGATGTATTCATTTCCTGGCGGTCTCGCTCGAATTCCGGGCAATCGTAAAAATAAAATTGGATCGGTCTTTCGTGCCGTAACCACCGCTCTCTCAACTCCATTTTTCTGCCGACTCGCTTGCCCGCTTGCGCGCGCGCGCGCGTGCACACACCCGCTGGAATGCTTCCTGGCAAGCGGAAGAAACGCAGGTACAAATGAGAACGTCGCGGCGGGACGCCCGCTCGTAAAAGTCGGTCCGTCACGCTAAAACTTCGACGTGGCCGCGGTGAAGCATTTCAAAAAAAGGGAGAAAAAAAGAGCGGCGTATTAGTCTGCTCCAAGTTTTATAGGTGTGCCGGCGAGCTCACGAAAAAGTTCGTCAGGAGTGGTTCGCCTTATCTTGTAAATCTCGCGCACGCATTCTCTTCTCTCTTGTTTTCCGAGAAAACGCTTCTGCCACCGCAAACACACCAAGCTAGTTTCTCTCGCGATTTTGCACTCCAACGAATGCTCCACCATCTGTCTCGCTCCCTCCTTCTCTCGAGTAGAGCAGAGGTACTAGAACACACACCTACACCATCCCGGTGCTCTCGCATGTTCAGATTATTTCAGGGAAATCTCGGCAGTGGCTGCAGCAGCAGCAGTACGGCAAAACAAGAATATTTTCACTCGGCTATTCACGTTGAAACTACCTTCTAAAAGCAAGCCGCCTATATTTCGTAGGCCCCCGTTTCATGAAAACTGGGTAGATGTAGCTTGGCTGCTCTGTATTATCATCATCTCACGTTCCACTTACCCCCGGCGAAGTACACGTGCAAATCATTATAGGGCGAGGTATTAAATTCGGTCGCCATTATATTCTGGTATTAAACTGTCTCGCGGAGCTCTCAAAGAGCGCGCAAGGCTGTAGAAACTGATCGTCGAGTGTGGGTGTATCTAGGTGTGTGTGTGTGTGTGTGTGAGTGTGTGTGTCAGTGGGTAAATTTGAAAGTACGAGCGAAAGCGTTCTCTGGTAGAGAACGGAGTCCTCGTCTATCCTGTGGCCTAACTAGAGCAAAGTGATCTATTTCACGAGCTCAAGAGCCGACCAGGTAGATCACCGATCCCCGGCGGACCATTGCTCAAAGGCCATCTTCTACGTTGAGGTTCGAGCGCACGATATTCTGAGCCAAGAGCGGCACCGTTTCAGGTCCTCTGATCGCGTGCATTATAGTCCTCTTTTCTCTTTTACGTCGCTCCCTCCCTCACTCTCTCTCACTCTCTCTCTCTCTCTCTGTCTCTCACTCTACCTTGGTATCTTTGGCCTCTTTGCTCCTTTGCTCGCTCCTCTCCGTATTAATTGCCCGATACAACGTGGGCGGCTTCCGCGGCGTACTAATTGCTCCATGGAGATAGGACGGGAATAATTCGTGCACCGCCGCTGGAGACTGTGGGATCCGCATCCACCGGCACCAGTGGATGCTGCGCCTCTCTCGAACGGCCAAGCGAGAAGGTGAGACAAGGAAGAGCGAGGTCTCGACACACGAGAGATCAGAGGGATCGACCTTTGCCCGCTAATCGTGCGAGACACTGACAAAGTTTCGTCAGGATCGAGCGGGCTTTCCAGCCACGTTCCATCCTCCTGTCCCGGCGACTCCTTTGCCAGAGAAGCAACATCTTCGTGAGTGATCGCGCTCATAAAGCGCCACTTCCCGTTCCGCGCTTCGATCGTGCGAGACATCCGGCCTTAGGCCTCGAGTTATCTTCAAAACACTCGCGCCGCATTCCACTTTCATCGGAGACTTAAGCGCTCCGTTCCTTTTTCTCTCTGTCACTTATGATATGCTTCGAGAAGAGCGCCATGTGAAAGAGAGGAAACATGCAGAGAGACGAGGAGTAGAATCAGGGCGTGAAAGCTTGGATATTTTTGTGCGTTATTCCGTAAGGAACTTGCAAAAATGGGTTAGCGGAGTGCCGTTGACACAATTTACAAGGTGCCCTGAGCCACGAGAGGGCGCCGCGGTAATATAGAGAATTGCGACAGTTCTCGTCAAGCGTTCCTCTCACTCTCCTGCTCGGCGCTCACTATTACAATGGCAGAAAATAACTCGTGAAAGAATTATGCGCGACTGACTCCGCGCTCTACCAAATGCGAATCCTGTGCCAGGGGCGACAGCGCGCACACGCACGCATGATTTCAGTAGGTCAGCCGCACTCTTGTGTGTGAGCACACAGGCTCGTTTAAAGGTGAATTCACATTATACGAACCCGGACGTTATTCAGCTAGAAAGTATAGCAGTAGGAATTTAGGAGTACGATCATTCAAGTCTCATAAAACGAACTACACAAATTCAGCGAATGTAGTTCAACCAATTGAACTTCATCACAAAGAATATATCTTTTATTCCTCTGTGCTTGTGAATCTAACTTCAATGGTTAGTCATTGACAGTCGGGTTGCGTGTGAGGACGTCTCGGCGAGAACTCGGTCAACTCTCGTGTCGAGTCTGCCACGTAACGTAACGTTACGCATTGCGAATTCTCATGCAAGAGAAGTACACTGTTAAAGTAAATTCTTCCAGAATACACAGTGGTAGCAAGCAACTACTGTTGTAGGAAATTATACATAATTCACCACGGTATAGTGGACAAGTAGCCAAGTGGACTTCAATTATAAAGCACCACGTGTGTCACAAGGGTATCTAAAAATTTGTGACCGCCCAATGGAGTTGGTTCTAGATGAGTTATATATTCTAAAAAGAAGCACGCTCTATAAGGTCGCGACTTCCGCATAATCAAAGGCGTTGGAGAGAGGTTCATTTAGCGACACCTTAGATCGGAGAGTCGCTCGATCGCCCGTAAAACTACTCGCCGTTAACCTTTGATTTACGATGCTTTAATATACACCGCCTTATTAATATTGAACGAACTTGATTCCCTGGTCATCCACCACATTATAAACAGGACCGTTCGTGGAATGCCGATCCAGTACCTAAATTAATACCTTGAGCTTCCTGTTTCCTTCTTCCGCGCCCTTCCCCCCCTGTGAGAGGGGGTAACCTGTTCAGACAATTGGGAGCGATCCGCTCTGAACGATAAGTACTCCTCATACCTGTAGTCGACGGGTAATGGTCTTAGAATAAAGGCGATCCAATTATTTCGTTGGACTGAGAGTATGTATTGAGGCATGGGAGGAAACATTGGCTCTACCCGCTGCTTCTCTCAGCAACCTGCTGCAAGTCCTTTATCCTTTGATAGGAAAGGACGTCGTGAAGGCGTTAGCCTACCGCTCATTAGGCCTCCTTTTATTTAGCCTTTCCCTCCTGACGCAGAACAGACGAGACGACAGTCGGCGAGCTCTCGATTCCTAGCACGCACTGTCCGGTCCTCCATCTACCTTGGTGTTCTTTACGAGCCCGATTAAATTTTATCGGCTACGAAGCTCGGCTTAAGTTCCCTCCTTTTCACGAGACACCCCTGCCAACTATCACTTTTACGGGCCGTAAACAAATGAAAAAGCATTTTCGCGATAAGTCCCCATCCATGGAAGATCTGCGCGTCCACACAACGCCCATGGATCAAGGTTATTCCAATTATTTTGGTCGAGTAGGGCAATTTTTGAGGAAAATAATATCCCTTTACGCAACAATATATCCACTGTTCTCCTTCTCATCGTTCGACGTGTGGAGTACTTGCGACTGAAGTCGGAGGTACGTGGAGCAGTGAAATTAATTTATTCCCGGGTCCCGATAGAGCAGACAATCCAATTATTTTGGATTGGACAAGAAGACAGATCAGCCATTCTGCTGAGTCAGTACACTCGCAGCCACAGTCCTTTATCGCACGATACTACAGGACGAGAATCGACGTTCGCCTGGCTCTAATCTGCCGCTCATTAAGCTTCTTTGATTTAGATAGGTGGAGAACAGGCTTCACCATGCTACCTCGGCTAACGATATCGAGCACTTTCTCTGCTACCCGGTTGCCTCCTCCAATCACTCGCTTATCGTTCGGGATGGAATGCTAAATTACGATTAGTTAAGCGAGCGTGTCATTGATCTTAACTGGTCAATTGCATATTTAATTGGACTACTATCGAAACCATGCCAAACCAACGATTCCACCACATTTCCCAAAGATATTCAAGGTACTTTCTGTACTCTGCGGGAATCATCATCCGATTTCTCTATAATTTGAGACCGCCGTTACCTACGCGAGTAGTCCGCTCACACTACTAATAAGTATATAATTTCATAAATCAGTAAGAGTAGGAAGAAATGCCCGTAGCAGGTGGGTAGAGGAGACTAATGGAAACGAAGACACCCGGTACTAAGGTTGAACAGGAGAAATAGAGAAATTGAGAAATGGGAAGCGGAAAGGCAAGGACCGAGTGTACATCGCTGGTCCAAGACTCATACGAGCACCGGAGGGAGAAAGGTGCGGATGAAGCGAGAACGGCCGAGGAAGGTAACTGAAGGGGAACAGAGAGAGAGGAATGGAGGCAGCAAACGCGTGTCTAATTTCCCTACGAATGGCCGATCGGTGGGCCCGCGGGCGGCCTTGTGATTTATACCGCTAATACTTACGGCACACGGCCCCGATGTTAATGCTTACAAGCTGTTAAACGTCCTTAATAACATTCGGCGACGACGACGACGATGTCGGTGCGCCGCGCCGGGGAGAGCACGAGCATCCCAGTCTTGCCCAGCCATGAGAAAGCGGCGGAGGGATTCACCGCCGAGAGAGCAGGTCGAGTGATTATGAAGAGCCTCATTAAACCGTGGCCCCGTACACCTGTATTTCAGAATTCCCGAAAATTTCACTCCTAAATCTTCACAGGCTTTTCTACTCGCTTTTCGACGCTTGCCAACTAGCATCGATATACAGCAGAGACACGCGCCGGCAGAAAGTGATAGCGCCGGTGTAAAAATACATGACAATGCTCGATAGATCGTGAGACATTAATGCTGACAAATTAAGACACGTGTCGGTTCCCTTTTCTACCTCCTTAATTCCCTCTCTTCATTCCCCCCTGAGACCATGAAGGAATGCGCCTCAAAAGTCGCATAGTTTCGAAAGGGAGTCGCCGCCTAATTAAGCAGACGCTAATTTGGTCGCCATGATAAATCATGCACGCTCATGAATTACCGTCGATAAATTTCCCTCCGGCATAGAAACGCGCGGCGACGCTGTGTGCGATGGCCCATCTTCGATTTACGGTCAAAGCGATAGTTTTCGTCACCGATTTTAAGTAAAATTGATCGTCCCTAATAATCGGGCGCACAGAAATCATTATTTCTGATCGGCCCCACTCGAATCTATGACGGGGTCCCCCTTTAGTCAAGATTCATCTCCGTCATCGTCGCGCTTGACACATTCATTTATCGCGGTCGCTCATTACGTCGAAATAAAAGCTCGCTCTGAGAACGATTCATTAATACAGCTTGCCAGAAGCGAGTTATCGCTGGCAAGTGCTCGCCCTGGGAAGCAATCTGGCGCTCTCTCATTCTCGCCAAGAGTGAGTTCTCTCGACTCGCTGGCGGGCGATGCTGAAGAAGGGCGCCGAATTAAATCAGCGACACAATTAAGCACACTTATTAAATAAACGACTACTCTCTCACTCTGTTGTTCGCGGGACAAGATTCCTCTGACAAGGAGAAAGAGAGAATCTCTCCGACATTTCCAGGTCCCGCGGCACCTCAATTTATTCGATTTGGCCTCATTTGAATCAACAAACGGTGGATACTACACCGGCGAGTCTAACAATCCCGCCGTGAGCAAGTCCGCGAGTATAATTCATGAGAGCTGCTCGCTCGAGGGAGCACGCGAGCGGGCGCGCGCGGTTAGGCTCATATAATCAGAAGGTGCGCATACGCATATACTAGCGCATAGCTGCGAGGATGGGGCGTGCAGTGTGCCGTCGAATTTTTGGATCGCACCCTGATAGCACGTTATGCAGGTCGCTTAATTGAATTCCAGTCGAATCGATCGGTGCGGGCGCACCAGGAGGTGGAGGAGAGGATACTACAAGGTAGGGAGAGAGGGCCTGGACAGTCGAGATTGTCGTATGTACAACAGAGTAGAAGTAAGAGGAAGAGGAGAGACATACGCGCGGAGAGAGCCAGCTTTATCAGGGAGCGCGGGATAGCCAGACAGGGTATAAAGTTACAGCCACGGGGACCACATTCGACGCTCATTAGCCTAATCGCCTTCATTACACGAAATTAATATGCAAATACGCGGGATGCGCCGCGTTATTTATAACGCATCCTGGAGCCAGCAGGACGGCCAGTGCGGTATAGCGGCTCGATGCCACAGACGTACTAACACACGATATGTCACCCAATTAATTATCCACCACGTAATTCCTAGGCGGTGGTGGCTGAGTTGCACGCGAGCTACGGTTCCGGGAGTTAACGGAGCCTTAACAAGGGCTCTTCTCAGGTGCATCGTAGGACGCATGGCGTTGGAACACACGGTGGGCGGCTGGGAGGGTTAGCTGGAAGCCCAGCCACACGCGAAATATATATTTGTCGAGATTTCGGTCCCGCCGTGGTCGAGAGCATTGCACGTGCAATGTCAAGGGACACTCGACGAGCACCCCCGCATTAGCCCTCTTTCGCCTTCCTGTTTTAGTCGCGCGTCTGTATTCTCTGGTGCGTGATACGTCAGGTACGTTAAACTCTCCGTGCGCCCCCGAGAAAATGGAATCCGGCTGTGCTGCTGCTACCAACGACGACGACGTCGACACCGACGCCGCCGCCAGCTTGGCGAAGGGTTCTTGTTGAGTATGGTGTATGCTTTTAATGAGAAATATTCGAACATTGATTATGGCCCGATCGGCAACTATTAGGAAGGGTGTAGCGAGTTTCTAATGTCGAGTAGAAAGCAGCGGTCCGTATCCCAGTTTGACGCCCAGCCGCCCTTACTTGGCATCCAGAGAATTCTAATTTCCAGGGGCATTAGGCGCCGTAATGAACATCCGCCTCTGCCATAAGGCGAGCATACAAACGCGCGAGAAGTCATTCGTGTTATTGGGAGGTTCCGCCGCTCTACGCTTGGAATGTGAGTCATCGTTGTGTGTACCGGTCGATTTGTATCCTAAAATTGGGAGTCGAAAGTTAGGATCTCAAGGTTAATAGAACAGGCACGACTAAAGATAGACGTTCTCTCGGATACAAGGGGGCTGAGTAGTTCTCATTTATTAATACCACGATAGCTCCTTTTTCAGCTACAATTAGTGATGTTCTTGGAATTCTCCGACCAGTGATAGAGTTCATCTGTATGGAGAACGAGCCGAGGACACTGTATCCTGGACCCAATAAATTCCAAAATTCGGTGGGATCGACCTTTTATCTAAATACCCCATTAAGGTTTACCCACGCGTTCGCCTCCCCCGAGCTAATTTATGAAGGGCACCGAGGGCCTCTGCTAATGCACTGTTGCGTACACGCGCGCACGAACCAACGCCTATAACGCATAGATTCTAACTGTAGCCGTTCTCTTGGTTCTCTGCTCTCGCAGGGATAGGGTTGGGGAGGATAGAGAGCGAGTCAACGGGTGAACGGGAGAAGGAGGGAGCGACAGGTATATGTATCCGCGGTGGGAGCCTCGAGCGTGGAATAAATTATGAAAATTCCGAATGTCAGGAGTGATCAAAGGAGCCCGCGTCTCATTGTGAGCGGCGCGGGCGCGCGCGCACACCGCGCCGTGCCGCCCTGACTGCTTAGCGCTCGTAAATGTAAGGAGACGCCTGAAAATAAAGTAATACCAAGCGAACCCGACGTGCCAGTGAGAATTATGTCACGCCGACGCCCGACTCCACGCTTCTTCTATCGTGTGCGTGCACGTGTCTGCGTGTGCTCGCGTGCCTGCGTATATGCATGAAATAAAAATACCCGAGCGCTTTGATCGACTATTTTTAAAAAGGCACCGAGTCAGCGGTCTTTGCGGTTACCGGTTGCCCCTGGGCACTACCGAAGGATTTCACGGAACCAACCAGTCACTCATGGTATTTTCCGCACAAAGCCAACTTCTGACGTCTGTCGACTAACAATGTTACACACCATGCCCCGAGACTGGATTTCCTGTGATGCAGCGGGAAATGTTGGCATTTCGTGGCGTCAATGCGGTAGACGCCGGAACCCAGTGAATAATAGATATTTCCCTTTCGCATCACGACGATAAACTTTTTTCCAGTGTACGGTTCCGTGTTGAAAAGGTAGGGAAATGACAAGATAGGGACTAGTCTCATTGCGAGAGGGTCGACAATGAAAGGGTCGATCTATGTATAGTCGACTAACGAGCGCGACGCCGACGCTCGAAAGCAGAAATCACAGAAATTACACCCTCGCCTCGACGTACTGCTGGAGAGATGTAAACGAGCAATTGGAGGCCTCGCGTGTTACACCGGGCGAGCAACACGCGGCAAATTGGTGTCCGCGCGCCTCTCGCTGCCGTCCCGACTGGAGAATCATTCGAGTTAATAAGTAGAAAAACGAAGGTAAAAGGTTGGTTCGCGCACGCTTTCGCAGCGTCTCTGTAAGGGACGTGTCGAGAGTACGGCACAATGTTCATGCGTTCATAATACTCGAGCTTATACCAAGTGCTGTGCGTGTACTGTGAGAACGGTAGATCCACTGATAATGTCCCCTCCGCCCTGTTCTCGCTTGTGGCTCATGGATGTTAACCAGCTGGAAAATAAGGGAGAGCGAGCCGGGCTGAAAAGGAAACGGGAGGCGAGACTAGTGCAAATGCACGTGGAAAGTGCTTCGCAGGAGAGTTGCTTGCACCGGGCAGGCGCCCGCGCTTCATCTTCTCGTATCTGACCTACATCGTCCTTTTCTAATGACCGCACCGCGCACTCACCATGCACACACACACACACACACACACATGCCATACACCCACTGCACTCGCTGCTTATTACTTCCTACCCTTCTCATGCCTGGACGATTATAAATTATCGAGCACTGCTTCTCTAAACCGGTATTAATTACTTTTTACCACGGGATCCTCTACACCTGTGGGACTCCCGCCGTTATTAGTGATTTCATTCCGCAATTTCCTGTATCAATAAACTGGTGTTCCTCCAATAGGTACGATGCTCTCTCGCGCGTTCCTTCCTCTCTCATTGGCGCCGAGCTAGTTCGAGGAGTGAATGCTTGCCGATCGATAAATAATTATGGTTGATGCGCGGCCCGATTATCCATTAATATTAAACCGAGCGGCACTGCCGGCAATAGGAGCGGCAGATCGATTCGTCGGGCACGGCGTCAGTATGTCTGGCGAAATGCCCCGTCGACCCGATTTACAGTGATTCGCGAACGCATTGAAACCCGTTGATACGTGCTTGCGAAAGCACAAAGCTGCGAGAGAGAGCTTTAGGATGCGCGCCCGGAGCGCGGCTGAAAGGCCAGCAATAAATGGAGGCTGCACGTATAGCTGGTAGCCCGGAGGAACTTATAATGCAGGTGCCTATGTCTTTCCTGCGCTCTCGGGATAGCCATCTCTTATGCACTTTTATGCGCCACCACACACGCGCCCCACGGCCTAAGTATGTATTTTAGGTATCTATGTGGACATCTAGTATACGCCGCCTAGAGGATCCCTTCATGGCGGATACTGCACACGTACCGGGTGGCACGAGAAACATTGCGCCTAGTACCTTCCGATCATAAGACCACGCTTTATCGCCCCGGGAAGCCTGGATCCTCGTGAATGACTCCAAGAATATCCTGGAAAATTCCCTCGTAAAGAATGCCCCCGCTTCGACTTGGACTTTATCTGTAGCTAAACTTCGCCTTCCTATCCAGCATTAGTTGACTCTCGCCCGTATAAACGCTCGTACGTACCGCAAACTCTAACTAAATCACGAAAATTCTCTCAATTTTAAAGCCCATAAATTTACTTCCATTAAGAACCCAGGTAATCCCCGTTGCTGCGTTCGTACTCTGCATGCTGTCGTTAATTTATGCGAGCCTTTGCACTAGTTAGATGGTATCGAGAGTGTAGGTGCTGGTTGCAGGCACCCCAGATCAAAGCGGCGTGCGCGACATTTCCATTGGTTCTCGGCTACTTGGGAACAGTAATAATCCACGCGCAACGGAGCTCGCGAGAAAATGAAATCACTCGGCGAGTTAAAACCCTCCGCGTTCCTGGTTATATATCGCTACTGCCGTTGGAAACTCTCATCCGATACGCGTTGCTCTCTCGCGTCTCCTCTTTTTCGCGTATATGTGCCGGACGTCTTTTAGCCTCTCTCGGCGTGGCTGCTGGTTCGCGAGAGAGCAGTCGGGATCATTTTACAAAGCCACTTTCTTAACCGAGCAGTAGCCAGCACTGGCACACAGAGAGACATTCCTGAAGCGGCACGCAATTATATTATTCCGCGCCATTTGCACCTGTCCGCTCGCCGCCGCCGCCGCCGCCGCCGCCGCCGCCGCAGCTACTGCCTCGTTTACGTGGCTCGCGCTACTTTCATGCAATTTCCTGTCGCCGCGTGAAAGCAGTAGAAAAAAGGCCTAGGATGAAAGTCCGAGCGAGGCACTCCCCGCATCATTTCCTCGGCTTTGTATTGCAACGGGCGACCGGCCCTTTCCATCGTAATGGCACTCGTGAAAACGGTCCACCCGGTGCGCGCACATAAGGACGAGCACCAGCTGACTAGCCGCATTTTTCATTAACGCGCTGTAAAGGCTTGCATGAATAGGTAAACCCGAGGAAGGGAGAGAGTGGAGGAGTCGCGCGCACTCCTCACCGCGAGCATGATTAAGATTCTTCCTGGCTCTCGGCCCTTGCCAGTACCGGCGACACCGGAAAAGTCATTACTATACCAAGCTCGATTCACTACGACCTTGTGACTAACTTGAATAATGAAACACAGATCATGTAAATTTACATCGATACCTGCTAATTCATTCAATATTAAATTCTGCTATTTCTTTATTTAAATTATTCAAGCCATCGGTGAGCGCGCAGAAGAGCCTCGAGGGAAATACGTGTCCCGCGTGCGATCCAATAAGTAAGGAACCCGTAAACGTCGGGTGCATTGAGAGTGCGTGCAAAATGATTTACGAAGAACGGGCGGGGGAAGGGCGAAAGAGCGCAAGTCGAAGCGAAGGTGTAACGGGTAGGCATGACAGTAAATCTTGTCGCGATCGACACGTGTGAAATGCGTTGGTCGACTTACTCACAGAGTGGGGAGAGAGAGAGAGTCAGACCCTTTAAGTTTCGTTTGCGACCCTCCGTTCAACCGAGGCTGTTGAGTCGCCCGGCGGCTGCGGAATGTCCGCGCTTTTGCACGCGCGTTAAAAGTACGTGACCCACCAGAAACGCGACCGTAAACCTTATCTCCAATTTCGGCCAAAATCGATTTGACCCCAGGACAACCCTGGCTAGGAGGAGGCCTGAAAGGGAAAGAGTCCGGTCTGTGAAGGATCTCGTAAAAGAATATTCGCGGGACCCGTGGACCAGGACCGAAATCGACTGGGCTTGACGCCTCTGGAATACATACGTGACAGACGCTCGTGAAAGTGCCCGAACGAAAATGGTTGTAACGCGAATTTATAATATTTATCACCTTCCTTGCCCTCTTACACCCGAGGACATTCCTCGCCGTTGTACTCGTAGAATTTAAGAGGCTCCGCCAACCCCCATGGTCCATCCTTTTGCCCCAGAGTTTATGGGGAGCCTTGGTTCACAACCTTGGAAACGAGGGATCAACCTATTCGGCTTACACCTTTCGTCGCTTTCAACCTTATTTCATTCCTCTAATCGTGGAAATAATAGGAATCCAATGATATCTTTGGCGAACATCTAGTTCGATGAAAAGTGTTGAAGAAGGTCGAATCACTCAACCTTTACTGGTCTGTCTTGCAAAACCCGACCTGAACCACAGGGATCCGCGCCGCATAATCATTCGCGTAACGGTACACGATCGGCGATTACAGAAATCGATGGAATGCGTAACGCTCGACTGTGTATTTAATTGCTAATCGCCAAGAGAAATTCTTGAGGGGCGTGCCGTGACTCACAACACAACATCAGTAACCCGAAGCAGCAGCCCCTTGCTCGTCGCAAGAAAGGAATGAGGTAAGGTGCTAGCGAAGACTCCACACGAAGAAAAGATCTGATTATTCGGAGTTTATCGTCGAGGCACATACGAATTCCAAAGAATAGGGAAAATGACGCAAGAACATTCGTGACGAAGGTAAAAAGTGCGACACGTACGAAAGAGTACGGATCATCGAATAGCTCGAGGCTGAGTCATTGAGTACCGTTGCAAAAGACAGCATCCTCTTGAAGCGCGCACGGCGCGCTCGCGCCCGCGAACAATACTTCGCGGACGTGTTTCTTGGAAAAGCCGCAGGAAGTCGACGTGCAAGCAGGAACGGGCAGGTTGAGGTCGAACTTTCAATATTTTTCCCGTGGCTCTTCGTCGGCTGAGTACCATCGGTGAGAGGCGAGGAGAGTATCGTCTCCTTCGGCGAGTCATATCCCGATACGTGTCAGGAATGGAGGAACGCAGCTGGCCAAGCGGTACTAGCAGAGACTCGAGGCAGCTTCGCATTCTCCCCAGCTCCCTGACGAAATCGCTCTTTACACCACGGTGCTTCCATCCGATGACTCGTTCCGCTCCATAAAATCCTCGAAAAGCCGTAGGAAGGCCAACTGAGAAGAGGACGCGCCGCCAATGGACCCGCAAGATTAGCTTGACTTTGAAAGAAGCGGCTCACTGCTCGACGAATCGTTGGAAGGACTTGTCGGCTTCAACAGCCGAAGGATCTCAATGCGAACTTTCTATTTTTGCGTACACCTTCTTTCTCCTCCTCCCTTTGGTACGCTGCAGAATCAGTTGACTGCGCAAATGAGCACCTATTCAAAATTAGCCGACGGTCAAGGTGTTCGAGCGTGCACACCGAAGGACGTGTCCCCCGCCTTGAGTGGGAGCATATGTGAGCTACTGTCGGATCTGATCATCAAAGATCTCGGAACGTCTATCTTCTTCATTGACGTATGAATACACATGGCTATAGAAGCGTCACGAGTTCCCCTCAACCAGTACTTTTTCTTGATTTCCCATTTAACCGAGTGCTTGGTGAAAAAGAAAGGTTTATCAGATTTTCGCCGTTTTTCCACGATCGTAACTCCTGCAGCACCAGTGCTTTAACACCAGGCTGTAAACCCCTCGTATATAGGAGGGTTTCCCCTCTCCAGTAGTAATATCTCCGAAGGATAATCTCTCCTGTATCACTCCCACGGTGGAGAGCGGTGGGCGCAGATGTGTCCAGATTGTGGTCCATCTGTAGGCATCTCGAGTCAAGCTGCTGGTCAGTGAGGTGCAGTCGACGTAAAGCCACCTAGTCCAAATTGGCTTCTACGAAGTGACCGAGCGGGAAAACATCTGGAGGCCGACATAACGTAGGGAAGACCCTCGCTAGTTCCCCCTGTAACAGCCGATTCTGACATTAGATCATAGTACTCGCACTCGTACGACTTTATTTATCGAACAGATAAGTTCACCGTCTCTTTTTAGTTCTCCATTGAAACGTGACTCACAATCGGTTCGACAGAGCCAAGGGCCATTAGGGATGTTTGCTCTCCGAGCGTATGTCGCCTTCGTGCTGCCAACATTTAGCTAATTGCATTAAATCGGGAGGCAAGGGTGCCGAGTACGACTCTATTCTGACTCTGTTTGAATATTCAGGGGGGGGGCAGATTCCATCGCGTCGACCCAAGCCACCTAACAGTAGCAGTATATGTGCTACCACGCTGTCTTTGTTAGCAACGAGCAGAATTATTTTTGTCACCCGTGCCCCGAGATATTATCAATTCAAAGCCAGCCAAGTTTCGTTGGCAATTTTTGCAAGAATTCCGAGCAATTGTTGAAGTTCTTCGAGGCAAGCGTGCACATACCAACTTGCTGGACAGCAGCCGCTCGCTCGAATTAACTGGCACATTGTTAGCTCATTGTCGATTCCTCGCTCGGACAGAAAACTTTGCTTAATCCTCATTACAGCTTGTGTAGAGGCTCTTGCAAAGATATCCGTGAATAGCGGGGAGCTGCATTATTCATCGGTGAGAGGAGGGAAGTTTCGCGAGTTCTTCGGCGCGCCTCTGTGATCCCTGCGCCCTTCTGGACGCTTATTCTCGAGGATAAGCATCCCGCAGGATCGCGAAGTACCGTTCGCGGCAACCGGAACCACCGAGAGAGTCCATCGTCATCGTCGTTTCGCGTTTAAAGTCGGACCAGCCAGGCCCTCTCACCCGGAACCTCCGTTTGAGAAGCGCGGATTCGATCTCCAACCGCTCGCTCGCTCGCTCTTCGCTGACGCTCGGCGAACGCTTGCATTATTCATAACCAATTTCCGAATCCCGGACTCGAAATGAACCGGCGTCCAGGTCAGCTTCCTCCTTCGTCCACCCTTTCCCCACTATCGCTGTTGTTTCTTTATTTCGGCCCGTCGTCTCGACCGAAACTCTCCAAAGTTTTCCCCGAATTCTTCGAGTGGACATCGCTCTACGCTTGGATTTATCACTTCAGGAGATTCGGACGCTTGGTAGTCAGACTTCATTTCGAGTGAGGATTATTTATTCGCACCGAAGGAATAGTGCCAGGGACTCATAATTGCTGGCACTTAATAGATGGTGGTGGGAGGAAGATAAAATATGGCTGGCAGCCGAATTGAATGAAGTCAAATGGTCGCAAAGTTGGAAGAGTGTGTAGATTTCGGGGAGCATCGGATACACTTTCTGGCGATTTGCCCGGACAAACGAATTCAGACTGAATTTGAAGACAAACCAGTTCAAGTGGAGTTCCTCCTGGCTCAGTGTCTCTTTCCTGCTGGTCGTTTTAAAAGGCCGTTCCATCCAGCAGGACCCCTTTAACTCGCAGTCTCTCGCCGCGTAATTCTTGCACTTGGCTTTTACGAACGCAGCACTTTTCGGCTCAATTGCGGTTTAATGCCCCGGTTCACGGCAGCGCCAGCCCTGATAATGTCTCGATATCTTATTTAACGAGCCTGATAACAAACCGCCGGGGTTTAGGGCCTGGGTATACTGGCGTAATATCGCCAGCCATCGGGGAGCAAATTGCCGATCGGACAAATGCGAAGATTTCGGCGAGCCGATAACTGCTGGCCGGGCGCAATATCGCCCTTTAAACGGCAAAACTCTTAAGTTCCTTAAGAGTTGTATCATGCCAGCTTTCAGTCAACATACTTACGCGTCGCTCGATCTCTCCGCCCGCTCTTCTCGCAGAGCTTCTTTTCGCCTTGCGTGTGCGACGCGGCTCTTCTACCTTTCCCTCTCTTGTCCCCCTTTCCCTTTCTTCCTCGCGCTCGCGACTTACGAGTACACCCTTTTCACGCCCACTCGCGGCTACACACGGTAACGCAACGCTAACATCTTTGGTAATGACGCGACATCTTATTTACTGCCTCATCGAGGAAGGCACCAAACGATCGGGCGATCCCCGCTATTCCAGGGAACGTTACGGATTAAGTACTTAGCTTGCAACGACTTAATAGCAGTGCTCCCTCTGCCACCCGTTCCTTCCACCAGTACACACCGCATCCGCCGTGCCCGGAAATTAAGTAATCTTGCCACCGATATTGCGCCGCAATCAGACCTGCTTTCCATTAGCTCAAGGAGCCAAGCATCGAATTCGAACTCAACGACGATTATTAGAAAGCGTCATCATTACTGATGCTTATGGAGTGATTTGTCGAGAGCGTAGCAGCTACTATGGACGCCTTCTAAAAATACAGTCATTTGCACCTATTTGCGGCGTGGTGCAACGACTTGGCATACATGCAGACAGCAGAGAGAAAGAGAGAAAGAGCTGCTGCGTGCTGCGTCACTTAATGTTAGTCAGTAAGAAGAGAGAGTACGGAGAACGGAAAACTACCGTCAGAAAGGCTGGGCCGTGAAAGAAACGAAACAAACGGCCAAGTGTCGCGAGCTTCTAATAGGTAATACCGTTTAGTCGTCCCTCCTAGCACAAGGAGACACAAGGCAAACCGTCGGCTTGGACGGCTTTCAAAGGATGAACCTGATGTGAAAGACGTCGGGTTACGGCAATCGTAAAGTAAATCGGATCTTTGATCTATATTTGGCACGTCTTCAGTCTGTCTTCTGCAGTGGGACGCTGCAAAGCGATTTTAGAGAAGGCTGAATTCATTGGTATGTTGGTATGCCACTTGGTATCCGCTGCGAACGTACAATTCCAGTGTAATCTTATTAGAAACTGGATGGTAGCGGCGTTCTCTTAATGATTCTATTCCCGTGGTAAATCTTGCATCGGCTTCAAGGAAAAAGTGGGAAAAACGCAAGGTCTTCGGCGAGGCACGCGAGAGACTACGCTGAGACCGTGACATTCCTAGAGAGTCCAAGGATAGACAGGATTGCGGGAAGCTGGAGTCCGAAGATTCGCAATAGTTGCTCTCTCTCTCTCTCTGAGAAGGTACGCCACGAAGGCTCGAGCAGCAAAGAATCTTCTTAGCGGTACTGCGCGAACGATCTATCATTCTGGTTTCGCGCCCAACCTTCGCAAAAATCGGAATCATTCCAATTAGGTATGAAGCAGCTATCCTTTCGTCGAGTTGAAGATGCTTCGGAATCTCTACCCTGGAAAGGAGTAGTTTGGCCGCAGCATGACCAAAATGATTTGACATTATCCTGCCATCTTCAACAAAGGCCTCCAGCATGTGATCCGCACAATGGCCCGTTCTCCCGGCTATTTAATAATCTCTACCATCCGACGCGATTATTCACTACACAATTTTTTAATTTTTCTGATCGTATCGTCGACTTTTACCGGTCCCGCATGCTGCGGCGGCCTCGGCGTGCCCGGCAACACACGGGTCGTGTCCGGCATGGAGTACCTGCTCTCTCACATACTCCCTTCCTCTCCCTTTCTCTCATCTCAGCATCAAAAGTTGTAAGGCAGACAAAACCGTTCATCATGACTAGCCGCTCTCGTATAATCCTATCAGACGCGGTTCAGCAGCTGCTGAAGTAAACGATTCGAGTCGCTACCAAAGGGAACCCACATGCCGTCGTCCCCGGCGAACATCCTCCAAATCCCTTTCATACATTGCGTCACTTTTATTAATAACTCGACACCATCCTCGATACGGATCAGCCTAGAACAATACCAGACGGTAGCAACGGGTACCAGAAGGGTTCATCGGGGGATGAAGACCGTGGTGCGTAGCGTGCATTCTTCAGTGGGCAATTTGTTTGAATGCTGCGGCATGTGACGTAAGAGGGAGAAGAGAAGGGCCCGATAGGGCCGGCCGATCTCTCGAAGCTAGGAGGTCTAGGAGAACCAGGAGGCAAAGGAGAGCGACAAGTGGCCACTCGTTATTTCGGTGGACGAGGCAACGCGGCAACAATCGCCGTGGTGGAAACTCGACACGAGGACATCCACTAGTGCCAGCTCCGTGCCTCGGCCCAATTAATACGCGTCCATTCAAAATGCGAGCGTGCCTGCTTCGTGTACATCAGAAAGCCTTACCAGGCTCCGAGCCAGCGTCGAGGTTCGCGATACCTCTCCGAGCCAGGCGACTGCTCGTGGAGATGGTGAAGTAGATGGCGAACGAGATGGCGATGAAGGTGGAAGCTGGCTGGCTCACTTGCCCAGTGAGTCGGCGCAGGGAGAGGAACCAAGCGCTTCGTGCTCCATGCGCTTTGCCCGGTGAAAAGGGTAGCCCACGGAGCATAACCAAGTAGCCCCACGACAATAAGCAGGGAAACGTTTTATTAATTGCCGAGATCTGTCAGTGTCTCCGGCGAGAGCCTACTGCCATATTAAATGCCCAGGACTACCGACCAAAACCAACGTGGTAGGCAGTAGTCTCTTAGCAACCAAGCAGCCCTGACTCGACTCTAGCAAACCTCCAAGTTCTACGGGACCCTCTTCTCCGGGTATTACGTTTCCTTCGGATGCTCCAAGACTTCACTGAACTAGCTGGTGCTCGAGGTACGCGCGCTACTTGGAGAAGATCCAATGAAAGAAGGAAGATAATTACGAAGAAAGTCCAGAGATCGAGGAGAGCCGCCACAGCACGGCTTGTCGACGCTACCGACCACCTGTAGACACTACCGACAGAATCATTCTATATGTTGTATATGTATATATGTAGCGATTACGAGAAATTGGGCCATCACGAACAGTCAACAAGAGGTCGAGTAGGATTCAGCGAGGTCTCGCGTGCAAATCTCTAAGTTCAATTATCAAGATCTTAGGTCATCTTGGAAACGTATAATCAGAGATTCACACAACACTCTCAGTGAGAACGAAACTCCGTTACCTGTCACAAGTACTCTTTCTCATCCCAAGATTCAGCCAAGTACCAAGGCTAATTCTCATGTGTTCCCGCGTGGTATAATTTCCATCGTGCATGCCGAATAGTAGCATGCATCTTTGTAGTGATGTTGGAGAGGCAGGCGAACGGTTCGTACGTCACGTGCGTTAGGTTCGGCTCACGATCGGCAGATCACGCGAAAATTCCCCCACGGTATTTACCGTAAGGTGCATAGTATATATCCACGCTAATTAGTATACTCGCGCAGGCAATAACCCTCATAATCCGAGGTCGCACCAGGTCGGCCGTAACTCAGGCACGACGATTCGTATCGTGTTTTCTCTCTTTCCCGTTCGTTCTCTTGCTGGCGAGAGGAGCGGTGACTTTTAGACCCTGCTGAACGAGCGACGCGTCGCACCAGACGCAGCATCCGCCGGTGCACGGTAACGGTCGGCGAGAATTTTTGCAGCACCCACCTACCAACGGGTTTCTTTGGCTTTTCCAACAATAAGGATCTCCCTGGCGGTGTATCGTCGTTCGTTCCCTCTGCCGCTCGTCACGCTGTGGTTCCGCATAGTCCTACCGAGTTTCTCGCGATGAATCATGTCGCACTGGGCAACGCGACGCGTACTCTCATGGCCCGGACGTAAGCCTGTGCTTTCTGACTGCCTACCTGCCAGGTTAACGACTAACGAGTTGGACGAGCAATGACGACGGTATCGAAGGCTATTTCAACGAAGGAGACGGCTCCCATCGAGCTCCACCTTGCCGTTTATGATCGACGCTCGACACGAGGCACCCAATGCTGCCATTCATTCTCCATCTGGTCAGATCATACTTTCTTAGAATACCGTTTCGATAATGTTACTCTGGCAAATCCATAATTATAATGGAGCCCCTTCTTTTCCGCTTTCCTTTCTCGCACTCTCTTCTTTCCTCTTGCTTTCACTCGAGTGTGAGACTTTCCAGATGCAAGCATCTTCTGATGAATCGTATTGTACCGTGACATTCGGTACTCGCGTACCGCGCGTTATGTCAGTCGAGGAGAGGCCAGTTGCGGTAAAGCTCTCGCTGCAATGTCAAAAAGCATTAATGAAGGTGCGAGTGGCAAAGAGGCTCTCTCTCTTTCTCTTTCCCTCTCCTTCTCTGTCAGGACGTATGTACCTCTGACCGTCGTACTAATAAGAGACACGGGCTTTAAGTACCGGCGACAGCGGGCGGAGTGCGATGTGTTCGAGCCACTTCATCAAGGCCTCTGCAGCCGCTGTCCTACTTCCTCTTCTGACTTGATTGACGCGAGAAACCGCGCGCTGCAGGATCACCCTGGGGTTCAAGGGGTCAACCTGCTCGATATCTGTTACCGATACTCCGGGTGCGCGCGTTGTCCGCTTATTTCCCCGACAATACGCGCCGAGACCGTATCTGTTGGCCGAGCGCGTGTTAGCCTTGTTAGCCAAACATTGCCCGGAATTCCTGGCGCGCTTGAATCTAACATCGATCACTTCCCTTTCGACCTATGGGCTTCGATCCCTCCAACACGTCACATTATATCGGCCATAGGCGAACGCCGCACCGCGCCGCGCCGTTTTGGTCCGTCATTTTCATTCGCACGCGCCTCACTTGCTGCGTGTGACGTTGATACCAACACACACACACACACATATGGCAAGCGAATGTGTACACCTAACTAGGCAGCACGTCTATGAAGGAGTCATAGGAAGGGTCGAGTATGGTGTATATGAGAACTAATGCGCCTGCGATGTCCGCCTGACAGTACATCAAAGTCCAGCACTTATGGCTTCGGAAGACACTCCCCTCTTCGCTTGATTCACCCTTTCCATGGCCATCTTCGGTCTTCCTTTTCGATGGCTGACCTCTTAACTCGCTCTACACTCCCACGCATTATTATCATCGGACATCCCGGCCTCTCATGATTGCTCAGGCTATCGTGCATCGATTGGGGGCACGTGGATCTTCCTGTAATACCAGCCACTTATATAATTATCCTGACTAGGGGAACGTACAATACTTCTGTTGCCGACGTACTGCGGTGAAATCTGACTTTCGAAAAATACTCACTTGATAGGATCTACCTGAAGTTGACAGGCTCTATTATAGTATCTGTGGCTATGCGTGCAGTCAAATATAGGAATTTATTGATTCATTCTTTCTATATTTCGTATGTGTCAGGATGACACATATTACTTGGTTCTTGAGAATTGTTTCCTTGGTTGGAGTACCATTTTGTCTCCGACTGGCGAATCGATGTTGGCTCGGTCGTTGGTAGATAGGCATTCCGTGTCGGAGGTCGTTGATCCATCCCTGGAAGATCGCTCCCGCTGCTGCGAGTAAGGCTTTTACCTGCCACGCTGGCTATTTGCAAGCTGCATTCAGCTGCTCATGCACCTATGCATGCTGGGAGGGCCGTTCTTGCCGATCGGCCGTAAAGAAGTAGGAGTCGGGGAATCTGCTCGTTGATTAGGACGCACTGTTAATTGGACAGCCACGGGAAGTAGCGCGGACAGAAAACACGACGGCGTGGTGTACACACTCGACGAAAAATCTCTTCGAGCAAGAAAGTCTCTAGAAAATACAGAAGTCTCCGTAGCGGCAAATACCGAGCGAGTAGCTGTCCCACAGCATGCGGGACTGCTGGAATGGACTACTAGCGGTAACAGGATGCGGAAGAAGTAGAAAAACAATTGGTGTACAAACGATTATTTAATCACATAGCGAGAATTATTAATCGATGCATTGAAATCGATATCAATTATGTCGAACGGTTCCTGGCATATTACTTCCGCAAGTAGTACCGAACGCAGAGCTGTCTGAGTTCGATCGTGCTCTGTTAATTAGACACATATGAGGCTGACATGACTGAGACTTGGGCGAACAAGAAAAAAAAGTGCAGCACGCAAGGGAAAAATAAAGAAGCCCGGGTGAAGGGCTCACGAGGTCCTTGCTGGAGAAAAAGGCTGTCCAAGAGAACCTCGACCGCCCTTCGGACCCGTCAGCCAACGAAAGAGCGCGGCTCTGTTTCGGGCTGTTACCATAAACCATAAATAACTGGACGAGCACATAAAAGTGCGCATCTACCCTCTCATTAATTTGATTAAAAAGGTCTGTAAATTAGTAATTTCACTAATTGTGCCGACACGCTCTGGCACAGTCGACCGTTCGACTGGTCGCATTCTCCGTTACAAGAGGAAGAAAGAAATGCATGAAAAAGATAAGTAGGAGGCGCAGGTGGAATAAGAAGAAATCCAAAAGGCCGTGGGGGGAGGGTTGGAAACTTTAAAGGGTTGTGCTTGAAGGAAGACACTGGGATAGGACTCCTCGGAAATCCCCCTGCCAAATTACGAAATTGGCAGTTTCAGATAATGATGGCTTGTGACTTGTTCGGAGTTTACGGTGGCAGAGTCCAGTATTTTTATGTGTACAGTCACTTCATTAAGAGAACTGGAGAAATGGTCCAAGCATTCAGAAGTGAGCGCACTGGCTCGACATTCGTGCATCATTCCACAACTCTTCGCATGTCAAGAAACATTTCTCGAACACTTCGAAGAAGAATGGGTCTCCAGCAGACTCATTGTCCGTCAACACCTTATGGATGAAGCGAGAGAGAAGTGCAATAAAGGACAAGGAAGGAATCTCCGGGGAAATTAATTACGCGTGCTTTCATCGCCGAGCGCGCACTAAACAGCCAGGAAGTGGGCTCTTGAAGCTCAGAGAGAGTCCGCCTAATAATAATCCCCGACATTCATAAAGTACGTCCAGCGTGTTAACACCAAGGCAAGCATTCCAGCTGGGCAGGGCCCATTTTCACGAGAGCGACGACACGATCTGAACCCTCTATACTACAGAGTCTGTAGCCTTCATTTCCAAGCAACCGCCCCGAAGCTCTGGCACGCTCGCTCGCACCCCGAGAAGCTTGTTGTAAAATTAAGTCGGATGCGATGCTGAAATACCAAGCGAAATACCAACCGTGTATATGATGGGAGAAAGGCAAGTTGGACCAGCGGGAGGGCGAAGGTACCTTGGCGACAAGCACAGGTGATCTCACGCCTACACTCGCAAACCAGCCACATACGTGTATAATGCATCATTCTAAACAAGGGAATGCTGTTGCCTCAAGCTCGGTAGCTTCGACGCCCGCCACCGCTGCCGCTGCCGCCGCCGCCGCCAGCAGAAATAGGTCTACTTTGAGCGGCGTTGGCTCGCAGCGCGCTGAATAAGAGAACGTTTCTACATCTCCAGCGCATCGGGCTTTCATGCCGGTCGCAGAGAGACTGCCGCGAACGAAATTGCGAGCTGAAGCCTCGAGCTTTGCAATTTAACCTGTGATGAATGGATGTCTGCGATTCGCCGCATGCGTCCCCCGACAGAGAGAAAGAGAGTGAGAGAGTGAGATTGCGGAACGTCCGTACATCCCGGCAATGTTTAAATGCATAAAGCACCCCCGCTCTTTTTTCCACGCTCATGTCGACGAATGTGCGAGTCGTGGCGAGTCAGAGGAACCTGTAGCTGACAGCGGCGCTTTACCGCAGATTGAAAAACCGGCGCCCAATGACTCGGCGACACGGAATGAGAAAATCGCTGGCGGCGAAAAGACGCAAGACGCGAAACGGGCGTAATCGAAAAGTTGGAAGTTTGCTAGCGCAATTATCATTGGGTAGCAGGTAAAAAGGAGGCGGCACAGGGTGGTAGGGTGAGGTCAGCCATTAGCGGTGGAATTCCAGCGCCTTTTGTATCGTCTATTGGAAAACTAGTTGGTGGCACGGGCATAATTAATTAGCGGGCTTATTGCGGATCAAACGGCACGGCGCACGGTTTCGCTTTCTAGCTATGTACGCGTCGTCGACGTCGAGGGGCACGCAAATCCTTTCGCTAATTAGTTACCAGAGACGTTCCCCGATGCGATCTTTCTTAATTAATATTCGCATCGTGCCGCGTGCCTATGCGTTCGAGAGGTTGCTCGTCCCCGTGCCAGTGGCTTGCTCCTTCGTGCAGGGGACTTGCATGCGACAAGGAGCCATCGTCAATAGCGTAATCAGAGAGCAATGACATTCGCCATCCTCTCTTTCTCCCTCTCTCTCTCTCTCTTCCAGCTTGCAATCAAGGATCCAAGCGTACTAAGATGACTCAAGTCATACTGGAGTAACTACCCGTTTCAACTAATAGCTTTCCTTATTTCAATATCTCAGATCTATTGAATTTTACAAAAAAGAAGAAAAAGTATGAATGCAAAGGAATGCGACTATAACCGTTTCGGTACGTTGAACTATGTACGAGCAAGTACTTGGAGTCTTCCTGCTTAAGGGGAAAGGTTAGAGCGAGAGGGCTACAGGTATAATATAAGTGAATAGCTGAGCACCGAGCGAATTAAGGAAGGGTCGAGGCACAGAGGAAGAAGTAGTGGTGTTAGAGGAAGGTGGCCGAGCGACCGAAAAAAGGGGCAGCAGAAGTGGAACCAGCATCTCTTCGGGGTCGTTGTCGTCGTCGTCGTAGTAACAGGCGAAGGGAGAAACGGAGACATCAAAGAAAGCGACATATCCGTTCACACTCTGCGCTCATATGTGTTCCCCCGCGTGTCCCTGCGACGCCCGCTCGTGGAGCGTGTCACCACTGGGCCGGCATGCACATACGCTCGTAGATGCCAGGGCACACACTGGCAGACACTCGAATCTGGGTAGCACTGGTCGTCTGCGGGTCCGCGAATAACACGTGACGACCATAATGCGGCTGGAGGCGTCTTAATAAAATGAACTTGTCATTCCGAAACAGCTAACCAGCCTTCCTTCGGTCCAACCACCTCTATCTCTTGCGCCGGCAGGCTCCAGCGCTTCCCTCCGCTCGAGGCCCAACCTCCTTCCTTCTTCAGGCTTCTTCCTGGGCCAACTCGAACCCTACTCAAAGTCGTCTTTCGCATCCAGGCACACCGTGGAGGAGCGGAGCTTTATTTATACCTCGTTAAATTACAGCCGATCGGCCAACTGCCGCGAAGAAACGCGCGCACCTATACCTGCCTTTCGTTGATCGAGCTTCCCTCCTTTCTCTCTTTCTCTCTCTCTCTCTCTCTTTCTGTCGCAATCTCTTTCTCTTTCGATCCCGAACGGATCCGCTTCTACCGCGATATCGTTTCGGACACCTCGCCGCGTTCCACGTGTCTCATCTTGTCATCGACAGTGTCATCGCGCGCCGGCGAGCCAGGGTGAAAGGAGTCGCCGTCGCTCCGATCGTGTGGGTTGCCGTAATGTCCCTTCGGCTAGGATCGAGCCACTAGAGGGGAACCAATGTCGCTACAGTAAATCGTGCGCGTAGATCGAATGCCGGCCCGGCCGATTACATAAGACAGAGCCCATACCGATCGCTTGGAATTTGTGGCGTACAAATATTGGGTTTGCACGGATCGCTCGTTCAGCGTTGCCGCCGCGCAACAATCTTCTGCGAGACATCTTTCTTATGTGTATGATACAACCCTTCCGGTGCATCCCATCACACCGAAAGTTCATAGTTCCTTTGTATCTCTGTCGGATCAAAGTCTCAGGGATTTCTCGCGAGGCAGACGGTTTCATGGTGAGATCGATGGGGGTTGGAAGGCTGAGGGTTAAAGGTCGCGATCTAGCGGGGCGAAAGTCTGCTACCGGCGATTAAGAGCGCGAGGCACAGATCGCTCGGTAGGACATGGTCCGTGGCCACGAAATTTTCGTAGATGCAATAAATTATGGGCCTGGCGTCCGGGCGCGCAGGGGCAGAAAGAGTGATGGGTACAGCGCGATGGCCGCGGAGAAAGGGCAGCCACCCACAAAAGGGCAGCAGAGCACTTGAAATGAAAGGGCGAATGGATGTGCCTAGGCAAGTGCAAGAGACACGTAAAGGCATTCATCTCATTCAAGGTAGCCTTAAGTTTCTGATCAGATAACGAATGTACACTTCTCTCTCGACGGCGCGTTGCTCCGCGCATCGTGAGAGACGCGATGTGTCCTGCCTTCCTCTCTCCACCCGCCCCCTCTCTCTTTCTCTTTCTCTTTCTCTCTCTCTCTCTCTCTCTCTCTCTCTCTCTCTCTCTTCATTCTCCTCTCCCTTTCTAGCAGCTGCACCGTCCCATCTTTATCTCTGTCTTCCTCCGCCGTGTCCACTGACATCCGCTCTTCCTACCCCTCCTCCTCACTCTCTTAAGTCCACGATATGTGTATGTGTGTGTGTGTGGCTATCTGTGCATCGTGGTCCAGCTTCTCGAGATCCAGCGTCCGGCTCATCTTGAAGGTGCACCACGCGCGAAACGACGTTACGAGCGCCTTTCCGTGCGGCGCTTGCTCCGCCAGCTTGCCGGTAGCGCACTGGCCGAGCAAAAAATTGGATCACTGGCATAGAGAACGAGAGCAGGGATAAGGGCTTCCCTCGTCCAAGCCGTTGGCTTTGCACGCCCGTTATTAATACCCTGGATACCGATCAGCCACTCTCTTGAATAAGAGTAGCGGTCAAAGGTGGTGGCAAGCGACCGATTTGCAAGGGGCATTGCCGCCAAGCGGTACCGAACACCGCTCGCCGGAATTCCTTCGTTCCTGCTGAATTGAAATCGCGAATGTCCGCGGGCCATTCACCCGTCAAAATTCTACAACACGCCACACTGGCGACGGCCGCTCGCCAAGTTGTCGCCGGACCACTCACAATCGGTATACATATACATTCGAAGGGCGGCACGAAAGGTCGATGGGATGCGACAGGACGCGATGCAGTTGGCAGAAGGCGGCCTATTCATCGCCGCGATTTATAGCGTAATTATCTAAGCGAGATTGCGAGAGCTGCGAACGATGGGAAAGATAATCACGTCACCGGGATTCCAAACGTTTCTATCGTACACTGGCCTCTTAGTCTGTGAACGCCTGGGCAAAGCCCTGGCGTCGCACGTCTGAGAACCGCCGCGTTCTCGACGTGCATTTGGCCTTCTTCCTTCCAAAGTGCATTCCATAAGGCTTGAATCCGCGCATGGGACCATTCGGGATTGTTTCCCAGCCGTCTGGCGCACCGAGCGCGTCAGACGAAAAGCGTTCCACGGAGCGATAGCCTCCGCTGATTTATTTCCCGTCAGCCAAGAGCAGAAAGGAGTACAACTTGCCCGAAGTAGAATAGGACGGGCGTAGTCAGGCGCCGTAGTTACAAACGGGGAGGACGACGCGTGTGTATCCCGAGTCTGCTGTCGAGGCGAGACTCGCACGAATTTCGTGAAAACACGTAAGGTCAAGAGGGTGATTTGGCAGTGCGAACGCCCTGGAATATAAAGTATGCTGGGAACGTTGTGGGATGTTGGGACGCGCACGCACTCGGCATTGCCCTGTGGTTGGATGGAATCACTGTTGAGTCAGTATGTTCACTGCCGGGAATCATATCGGAAGAGAGCAGGGAAAGAATGCGCTATGAGACGTGGATTCGCTGTCGAGGTTCGTGGGAGAATAATGAAGCTTTCAAGTCCGGCATATCAGGCGCCGTGCTAGATGGCTAATCGATCTGCAGGAATATCAGAGACAAGCAGAGATCTTTAGGGTTAGGTAGATAAGGTCTGAGTTCCCGCGGGGTCAGGATTGCCAGACGATGCAGCTCGTATGATTAATACAATCGTGGATGTCCTATCTCGTCGTGGATAATAAGGGACGCCGAGTGACACGGCGTCCCGTGTCGCCCAGTGTCCTACATATTCAGTCACGTGTCAGTGAACCCAGAGGGGGTCCGACGTCCTCTGACGCCGACATTTCATTTAAAGCAAGGCATCCGTCGGAATTCGCCTTCTTCATGGACTCCAGCGAGAGTCGATGGTGAGTCGCCTCGATGGTAACAGATTTCTCAATATTTCCTCGGAGCACTCGCCCGGGACACGTCGCTGTCGGGCCTTTTATGGCCGTCTTTTTGATCCCTTTCATCGATCGAGACTCTGCCCTGCTCCATACAGAAGATACCAGGATGGGTTTGAACCGAACTGCGATTTAATCCCTTTTCAGTTCACGGGGTGCTCGTAAAACGACATCATAATTCCCCTTTGAACGTCCTGTCGTAACCCTTCCTTGCCGCGCGGTCATTCTCCCACCAGCCTCTACGCCATCTTCTCCTTCAGCCATAATTTCGGAGATTATTCCGCTTTAACGATGGCCTACCCATTTAATTATCTCCCGACGTTTTAAATACACAATGAAGTGCAATCTCCGTTGGCCGAGCTTCTGAGGTGGATTCTCTATTATATCTACCGACGCTCCGCCGCCTCTTGTTCAACACGATGAAGCGGAACCAGCCGATTCTCATCCTCCGCCAAGAGATACCCAATCTCTTCGAGCACGTCGTGGGAGGAGAACGCCCGAAAAGGTCGTCTCCTACGCGACGTGCTGATATACACCGTGCGCGGTGTATCCCTTGCGAACAATGTCTCTTTCGTCATACTTAACATCCGTGCGGGACAATACTGCGCACCATTATCGACTAGGTTTCACTGGTAGAGCCGGCAAAACTAGGGGGACACGTGATAAATCTCGTCTGACGCTTGTCGCGAGATCATCTTAGCCTCCCTGTGTGTACCTTAACCGGAGGAGGCTGAGTACTTGGGGAGTTTCGCAGTTCCGAGGGTGGACGCAGCGACAACCAAGGAGTTTCACAGGAAGCACATAAAATTAAGCCACAAATAATACGAACTCGTACGAGCGGAGGTCCTACGAGGGAGTTCGCACCGATGGACGCCCCAGGGACTGTGAATCATCGTGGTTGAGCTAGTGACGTTTACTGTCACGGATCGCATTCGTCATTGCCGAGCGCAGGATGTCTCGGGTTGCTGAGTGAAGGGAGAAGGACAAGTCAGTCGTAAAGAAAGACGTGTGAACGACGAAAGGAAGACGGAAGGAAGAGGCAGCGACTCGATGCTTCACTGTTGAGTTCTCGTTGCAGTTGGTTTCCGACGCGGGGCACACAGGCCCCGCCATAAATCGTTCTGCCTTAGGAGCGCACTGAATTAACGAATCGAAATCGTAAAGCGCTGTATCTCCAAGCATCCTTCTCCATTTGCTAGCACGCCAAGCACCGAGCGCCGGGATATCCGTTCAACAGCTCGGCGGAGTAAAAGCAATTTCCTTGGAAGTTCGTTTCGCTGAGTTAATCGAAGGATCACCGAGTAAGAGAAGCAAGACTCCGAGCAGGCGAATAAACGAGAGAGGCAGGAGAATGGAGTCTCTCTATTATCGTATCCTGTAAGCGCGTAGAGTCGTAACTGGACGAATTAAGTATCAGTGACCCCGAGTAGGATCGGTCAGGAGTGCTCGGACTCGCAGCAGTGTCTCTCGCTGGGAGAGAGTTGAAGTCCATAAAGCATAGACGGGGGATGGGAGTATGCGAACCGGGAGCATCGAGGGGGCACGCGATTTAGGGTTCCCTGGAAAGGCAGAGAGCGGATACATTGAGTCCGGCCGGCTCCCAGCGGCCGGTCCGCCGGTGAATCCTACCGCGGAGATCGGCACCGACTTCCCACACCGGGGTGCTGTCAGTTATCAGTGCATAAACATTCGTTCTCCACGCCGCGCCGCGCCGCGCCGGCTCGCAGCGCGCGGCCCCTCGCGACGCTGCGAGTTATACTCCCCTGGAATCGGAGGGAGACACCGGCACGCATAAAGCAAGCGAAGAGGCCAGCTCGAGAAAAAGGCCCAAAAAGTGCGGGAGCGAGCGAGGGTGAGAGTGAGACAGCCCGACAGAAATAGAAAGAGCAAGATGGTTCGCGGTAGAACGAACGAAACTCACTGAGGAAGAAGTGGAGCCCTGCGAGGAGAAGGAGCGCAAGATGCATGCACCATGAGGACGAAGAGAACGAGTACGAAGGAGGCGGAGCACGAAGACGCAAGCCGGAGCGGGCGCGCGCGCGTGAGCGAGCGAGCGAGCGAGCGAAGGGCCGATGGAAGGGATGGAATATGATATAATGCAAAGGCAAAAAAGAAATTCTGCGGTCTCGCCAAGGTGGAGGGGCCAAAAGGGGGAGATTTAAGGCCGCGTGGACATTGTCATCGGACGCACGGCTATAAACCAAAGGCAGGAAAGGCGCTGCTAACTGAGATGCACTCTCTCTCCCTTTCCCGGAGCGCAGCATGCGTGTAACCCGTATGCGGGGTGTCGGGGATATCCCTCGCGTTACCTCGGTACAGATCTCACCGACTCTCTTGGTGCGACCTGTATCCTATGCGTGTATATCGGAACGCGTTTACGATCTTGGCAGCCGGTCCAGGACAGGTGTTATTTTTCATCGATTCGTTCGAACCCTGCCTTCCAAACGATCGCAACTTTGCACTGCGCCATACGTCGCTCGTTCGCTCGGGGTACCGGCACTTTAAGTCCCATGCGCCGATTTTCAGGCCTGCCTGAGAAGATAGAGCGAGGCAACGAGAAGAGCGAGGGAGCATCGGCAGCGCGAGATCAAGGACGCCGGCAATCTGATCGAGATCGTGTCGATAATAACGCATTCGGGAGCGGCGCGGCTTGAAAAAGAGTAAAAGAGCCGAACGACCTGGCGGCCGGAGGAGCGCACGCGGCCCACAGATAGATAGGAAAAAATCAAAGCCGCACGAGAGATACCGATCGTCTCTCCTGCGTGGCGGACGCACCGCGCGCGAATAAATGGTACGCGTCTCGGGAGAACATGTTTATGTCTCTGTATATGATCCCTCGGGAGAGGGTTGGATCGTGTGCACGCCTTGGCAGCGCCTCAGAGCTGCCACTGTCGTCGACTAATACTCCTCCTCGCCTTACCTTTTCCGTAGCAGACGTACGCGCAATTTTGCCAGCTCACCATGAGACAGGACTTTCCAGCGACGTAAGTCTGCATATTCAAATGAAATTGCAGAGAAACTCCGACCACCACCGGCCGGACTTAACGAGCCGAGGAAAGTTAATGTACCGAGTGGCTCGAAAATCGTTTTGCACGGTCCAGGTGCATTCTGTCTCGCCATTACGAAACTCCATTTAGAACGATCGCAGATGTAACGTAACCCTTCTCAGATATACACTGCAATCGAGTGCACTTCGACTTCGAAATTGCGGCCATCAAGCGAACCGAGGCTTCGCTCTTCGAGATCTTGCACAATTGCTAATTATCCTAAATCCTTGAACGATTCGAGTGGCGGCTTCTGATGCAATAGATGTAGAGAACTGCCCGGGTTTTCCTGATGATGTGACCCCAGGGTGTATCAAGCTAGCCGGGCGCGTTCGGCCATGGACCGCGATGAAGCGCGACATTCCAAGGGCCACGCACGCATACACAGAGCGGCATTAAGATATCCATCTGTAAACTTTTCCTTGGCTGGACCGGGTGAGTGCTGGCCGAGGTCACGTCTCCCCATGCTCGTGGGGAACCCCACAAAGACCATGGACGAAGACGTCCATCGGGCTCGGTACGTCCATGACGGCTTGCTATCATCAATTGTTCCGTTTTGCCTTCAGCCTGCATACCTACTCTCTCCACTTCTTCCCGCCGGCAAGTTTCTCCTTCTCCACTGGTCACTTCTTCTTCTTCTTCTTCTTCTTCCCTCTTCTCTCTTCTTTCTCTCGTCGTCTTGTCCAAGACTCTCGCCAGAGTGAGAAAGAGAGAATTTCAAGACGAGATTTCAATGGGCATTTCTCAGCCGGCGTCAGAGCGCGCGCAAATATAATGTGCGTATGCGTACATGCATGCTGGCTTCTCTCGCGTTAAAGGCGGCAAAGAGCTGGGAGGAGGCAGCAACGGACCTCGCTGGGACACGCTTGCAATCAGTTCGCAGTGTCCGGCAGTGTCGCGTTTCTCATTCTAATCCTGCGGGCGAGAGACTCTCTCTGGCTCGCACCAACCCCTATCGCCGGATTCCATCTACGTTTCTTTAGCGCTCGTCCCTGATAATTCACGCGGCTGCGAGCAATGCCCGGGAAATAGGCTGCGTGATGAACGAGTCGAAGCTCAGTGACAACCCTTAACTCTGGGCGCAGGGCATATTCGCGCGCACGCATCCTCCTGCCACCTCCGCATTATTTACGGCCTTTCTTTCCAAGAGACGATTAATGGCTGTGATTTCCCTGCGCCGTCAGTCCCACCGATCCTCGTTCGTCCTGAAATGATTACTCGACTTCTTCGACGCACGAGATGACCGGGCGTAGACGCGCTGATAAGCTCGAACAACTAAAGTCGCTAATTGTACGGAGCTCAACGGGCTAATATAAAGGGATGCCGCTGTCAAGAGTTAAGTTTGAGTTACATAGGAGTCATGAGTAAATTGAGTTAACAGAATGCACGTCTTAGACATTGAGAACGTTCCATTTTCTTGAGGTATGTCGAGTATGACTGTAATAATAATCCTAATAACCCGATGCCATCTTCGCGCGACATTGCGTCTCTGGCATTAGACCTTCTCCGATCCTAGGCACCTCTCCTGTGCCCGTAACCTTTGGCGCAATGCATCGTAGTCAGATGATACAAGATAACACGAAGCATTGCAGATAACGGTACAGAGCGGGCAGTACGGTTAGCCCCGTCACCGGAAAACTGGGATAATCGTGCTGAGCGAGGAGCTAAGCTAAGCAGATGAGCGACCGACTTGAAGCCCATTTACTGAATCCGTCTGACATCCGATTCAAACAAGCCGTCTGCTCACTCACCGGATAATCCCTCCTTTATTGCGAATTCACTCGCATATTTCTGATGAGTGCTGTCAGCCAGCGCGCGCGCGCGCGTGTCACGCCGGATGCTTCAAGCACGATCCATCTTCGAATTAAGCAGCCATTCTAGCAGATTGTGGGAGCGACGGACTTCGGGATAAGAGGAATCAAACGTACTCCAATCTGTTAACGAGAAACCGAGATGTTTATCAGTTCGTGAAAAGGTCCACTCCACCTTAGATGGACTAAAGACTTACTTAGAAGGATCCTTTAGGGCTCCAAAAGGCCGATATCGCTTGCGTAGGCTTTGGTCGCGATGAATTACGAGAGTGCGAATGGTCCATGGACCGCTATTGATGCTGTGGGAGATTACCAGACAATATACGTGGAGACGCACTCACCAGAACCAACCGCACTTAGCAGTAGTACAAACGCAGACTACGTGCAGGGCTTGTAAAGCAAGGTCGCTTGTATTCTCAATAGTAACTTCACACCTTAGCAGATATTCATGAACATTTACTAATGTAAAACATAAATATAACAATTTAATAGTCAAGATTTACGACAAATTCTGATTAAAGTTTAAGTAGAAGAAGGATCCCTGAAATTTCATCAACAGACAATATCTTGACTTCCCTAAAGTACAACCAATTCTGTTGGCTTATGATTCAGGATTACTTTCAAGCCCTCTTGATATCATCAAATCGTGGGGGAAGATTTATAGCTCTTTAAAAGACCGAGAGGGTACAGATTTCATCGGGGAAGGTGAATCGCACTGTAGCACTCCATTGTTCAGTGATCCCAGGACCGAAGTGGAGGCTGTGCTGGAATGACCGAAAACCACAGTGGCAGGGGAAGCTTGAGCCGCCCCTTTAATAATCCTTTTTCAGCAGTAGTAGCGGCGCGAGCGACAAAGTAAAAGTCGGGAAGGTGGCGCGAGCTAAAGCGGTGCGCTGGTATTAATGAATTAAATTTAGCGAGCGGTCCTCGAGAGCCAGCTTGGAAAGGAAAGTCAACAGAGAAGGTCAGAGTGGATGTCTGCACCACTGTCTCCAACCCCAGAAAACCCACACTACTAACACTAGTTGGTAATACTACTGGTACTTTCGGTCATTGTCTCGGCAAAGCGGGTAAGTCAAAGTCGTACTCGCGCCGAGCGAAATCCCTTAATTGAAACGTCCCGAGACGAGTGTACATACAGTAGCCCTTCGCGAAGACGGGCGTGGCGGCTGTGATCACTCGGCGGTGGGCGGGAAATGCGGCATAAGTCATATTGCCATGAACGTAACGCTCGAAGAGGCCACCTAGCACGGACAAGTCCCACCTGGGAGGACTTCCTTGGCGAAGCGAAGAAAGAGGGGGTTGCAAATGAAGTAGCTACTGTCGCTAGTCACCATCGCCTTATGCACATCTTCAACCTAGTACATTCTCACTGGTAATACACCCTTGTGTGTGTGTGTGTGTATCCATGTGCCGGCTGGTTTGTAAGCCGCATGTGTAAGTGGAACTTCGTGCCCTTCGAGTTCTCCGCATCCTCGTGGTTGCTCGAGGTGGCAACATCTAATTATCGCGCGGAAAGTTCATCCTCCAATTATAGCCGGCGCCGACTCCGCGGCCGACACCTCGATATTGTTACCGATTTTTCGTTGGGTTATTATTATCGCGCGGCCGATCCTGACGGGCACATTACACAGCCGTTTATTCTCCCGTGTGCGAGAGCCCGATTCCCTGTAGATTTCGCCATTTTACTCAACCACGAAAGGAGACGCTTGTTCACCTTGACTCGACGGAGACGCGTCCGCTTGTAATACAGTTTATCGTTCGAGAAACTGATTAGCCAAATTTTCTGACCGCACTTGATGTTTTAAAATAAATACATGTTTATAAATGATCGCAACAGTATAAACTGAAATTTCGAACATCTTAGTGGACTTTGACAAGGGGAGACTATATTTGTACGATGTGGCGAGGAAGTCGTCCGCCAAATCCTCCCCTTTTAGCACGATTAGTGTCCCCGGCAGATTGCCGGGCGGCAATCGATTCTATCTCGATCTGCCGATCTCTCGAGGATTAACTAAGAACGGTACGCCAGGCGTGGGTTAGATCCCGAAAGAGAGAATTCCGGGGATTGTGTAGATGGCGTGTGGGAAGAGGTAGATGGATATAGTGAGAATGCAAGATGAGAGAGAGAGAGAGAGAAGACGAGAGAAAGCGGGTGGTGTGCTACTTCGATCGCCTTTTAGTCCCTCAGGAAGGCAGGGAGGAGCGGAGTGAACAGACGTCCGTACACGACATAAGCATATCAATAAAATGTTTAATTGGCGTTTACATTTCTTCATTCGGCCCAACAAGATCGCGATACCGATCTTCCGCCCGGTTTCTCGTTCAGCCCCGTGTAAGCTCGTCCTTCCACCGCGTCCTTCTTCCTCTGCGAGATGTACCTACCTCGGGGAGAGAGGATGTCAGCCGAGAGGATGTCGAGTCGGAGGTAAGCGGCCCCTCACGAACAACTCGCAGCTCGCTCGCTCGCTCGCCGTTGCAGCAGCCGCCGCCGCCGCCGCCGCCGCCGCCACGAGAAAGCGAGCCGAGCGCACCGAGCACGTTGAGGAACGTTAAAGCGAGCAAAGAGAGGATCTTGAAGGAAGGGATCGCTGAACGAGGCGGAGACGAACGTCGAAATAAAGGGCTGCTGATCCTTCAACGGACACGCCGGCTTTCGGTGTTCCCTTACAGGTGCTACCGGCACGTATGCATGTACCTACGCTCGACGTTACCACGGCTGACGGATCGCTCGAGGTGTCAGTGCATCCTGCATTCATTCTTCGAAACGCGAATTTCTTCAGATTTACATACGAGCTGAGAATCTCTTACTACATTAAGATCAGATAGCTTCCATTGATCGGATTAATTTTGGACTCTGCAAAAGAAGTAACAGGCTTCTCTATTAAATTTCGAATCCAAAACCATAGCGAGTGGGATGCTGAGGGAGGAGACTGTGCGAAGCTTTATCTGATAAATTCTTCTCATCGCGCGAGCTTGTAGGGAGTTCGGGGCGACACGAGAAAAGATTAGCCCAATTACCTTTTAGGGTCGACCGAAATATTTCTCCGCTTTAATCCCCGAGGTGGAAAAAAGGACCTCGATATCATCTCGGCCGCGCGTACGCAAAGAGCAAGCCGCGCGAAGAGCGTACATAGATATATGTATGAAGAGAGAAAGAGAGGGCGCACACCGGGTTGCCCTTGTTTCTTTTTCTCGCACCTCTTCTTCTCACCTCGTACGATATTTCACGCCTGAACGAACATCGGGGAATGACGTAATCGCTTAATTAACGAGCCGCGCTACTTAACGCACTTGATGTCCTTTCTCCCTCTCGCTCGCGCGGCAGAAGAACACTACGGATAAACTGGCCGGCCGCACTCCATACAGCTTGGTGCCGCTGAATCCTCATACTAATATACCTGCGCACATGTACACATACGCGGTCATATGAGAACTGTGTGTGTTCGCAGCGTCACCAAGCATACCACAGGTGCCGAAATTTCGTTCATTTATCCTGAGCCGCCGGCCAGTCTGCCGACCATTTGCCCAACCAACACCTTGTACGCCGTACACGCATCCATACACACACACACATGCACGCTCTCCTACGCGAAGTTCGTGCAGAAGGTGAGAGAGAGAGAGAGAGAGAGAAGACAAATACGCGAGGGCCGCCGCCTTGTAAGTCGAAAGAGGAGCGCTCAGCATCCCTGCAGGTGCGGCGCGTCAGACGAATGAATTCGGAGTATGCGTGTACACGATCACGACGTTATTTTGTGATGTGGGATGTCTACTGGTATAGTTTAAGAATATAATTACCAATTCCTTTAATAAATTCTCCAATCTGAATTAATGACACAGTACGAACGACTAGTTGCTCCAAGTATTTGTAATATCAAACAGAGTGAGGATCATGTAAGTGTATTACTTCCCTGCGGAATAAAGGATCGAATAATCTTAAACATCTCTCCGACTGATGGAAATCGGCGTTAAAGCAGCGCGATATTATCGGCAATAACTATTTTATCGAGAATTCATAACGGACGAACGAGACCGCCTTCTGACGGCAGTAGGAGAATCCCATTAAGTAGAATGACTCGTTAAAAACCTATTTAAGATAAGGTATCGTGTTCGGCCGGGTTATCGGCATATCTTGATCTCGACCTTTAACATGAGAAAATTATGTTCGATCCATATGCTTGAGGTGGAGAGAGCCGGGTGAAGGGAGTTGGGGAAAGAGTTTTCCGCAATGGGGAATGTATCGAGAGGTGAGCGGACGCTGGCTCTATTTCGAGGATCATTATTTCCGGATCGGTTTACCAGTATTCATTAACGTCAAGCTTTTCCAACGTAACTCGAGATCCTTCGACCTCCTCCTCCAGGCAGCTGGGAGCGTTAACAGGCGTGTGCACGTAGCTCGGCGGATAATTATTTTTCCCACAGGCTCGTGTTAATCATTTTACAGCGCTCATAAAGCGTGGCGGGCAACAACGCGAGAAAGAAGGCTGCCGTGTCCCGGCAGTATAAATACATATTCGCCGTCGCTATAAATACATTATCATCATTAAACAGACCAAGCTGCATTCGGGTAGACGCCGGGGTGTTCCGGCTTTTAATTACAACGGGAGAGCCGACGCGAGATATTTGGAAAATATATCCTGTAATATCAATGGGCATTAGTAGTAATTGCAATTAACTGTGCATCCGGTTCACAACAATATCGAGGAAACATGGCTGGAATGTACGCTCGCGACGTATACCCCCGGGTTCTGGCCAATGGCTTTCTCATTACATTAATGTTAATTTGCTAATTGCATTGAGCTATGATCGCCCACTTCTACCTCGTTCACCATATCCTGCATCACAAGGAATTCTCACTAATTCCTGTTATTTTCTGATACTTTCAACTCTTCATTCCTGTTGAGCTGCATCCTTGACCCGGTGCTTCAACACTCGTTAATCCTTGCTGACAGTATGTAAGAGGTAAGAAGATCAATGTCTAGGCCGATAGAGGAGCTTACATGTTCGCGGGCATCAATGTGCATTTCTCGGCCACAGAAGCCAGTGAAACGATCCTCGAAGGTGTTGCGGTCTCGACTGAAAGTATCTTAAGTGCGTCATGGATTTCGCAACTAGAGTCAATTTAATGGATTCTGCAAAATCCGCAAACTTAATATTTCTTGTCAAGGCGATCTAAGTCATTCATAATTTAGTGGATGATTGAATTTAGCATGTAACGTCATTCCTCGCTGGTGACAATAAAAGTGGCGATCCAAGGAAGAAGTAGATCGGATTAAATGAACGAAAATTGTTTAAGAGGCCGTGCTATACGTAATGGACAAAGGCATGGAAGGTGGAGCGAGCTAACGAAACAAAGGCGCGAAGAAGTAGCTAAACGAGCAGCACGTTGAGTCATAATCTTTTTGGGCCGCCGCTTGTTCTGCCGAGAGAAAGTGGCCGCCGCGAAGCCTCGGGCTTCTTCGCAAAAGGGAACGGGTTATTTTCGGAAATGAGACCCTTTGTTATTTGCTTCGCGCTCTCAACCCTCGCGTAACTTTGACTCCATTAACAATGGAGAAACCTGAAACCTATTCCAGTTTCTGACATTAAAGCTAGACTACTTCGTGGCCCAGACAATTGATTGGTCACTTTCTAGTCCGACAAAGATTTATGCCAAAAGATTTAATCGTAAAGATATTTTATTGTTGCAGTGGCGAGCTTAATTACTCGTGCAACTAAGAATTTCAATTTGGCATGGCAAAATTCACTCATTAAATTAATGGCGGAATTCCCAGCGGCTCTAATAATCAGGCGGTTCCATCGAAACGGGCGACTGTCATTGGCGAATAATGGCCGGGAATAATACACGCGTACAATCGATATCTTGTTGCATATGTATTAGCCGGTTCTCTGCCGAGGTTTAATTAATATTTTATGTTGACGTTGCGGCCGATTATTATCACGGCCGCGCGCGCGCGCGCGTTCGGTATCAATGGCAGGACGTATTTTGTCATTATTATTAATTATGTCATGCGGTTCTGTCACGAGAGCGAAATGCCTTCCTATCGTAAACACATCGATGATAATTATTACTTAAGTGGTTAGAACCCCAGAGTGGCCGCTGATTATGTAGCAGTGCGGTGGAGGTCTCGTTGAGAAACTCGATAAATTAATCGGGTATGCGTGTATATCAATTAAGCGTAGGATGAATCATTAATTCGAGAGGCTCGTCGCATTCATTGCCTTCCTCTTCTCTTCTCTTTCACTTTGCCTTCGCCCTTCTCCTCTCAATTGGCTTCCTTCTACACGTGCTCTCGAGCTGCCCCATTTGCTTTCTGCCTGGCTTCATTTTCATGCGTCTTCGCGTATCTCCTGCCTGCCTGGCATTGCTGAGAACCAGCCACCAACGCGACACAAGGAAGAACCAATCGATCACTGATCGGACATTCGAACGGTACCACCACAGCTCTCGAGCAAAGCCAAAGTTCTCAGCACCGGGAAGTCCAGACTCTAGTTGATTCCAAAGCCTGATGCAAACTTGTTCAAAGAAAGTCTCTCGAGTCTCGGTCTTCCCCTTTCTCTTAAATCGACCTCGAAGAACTTGGAAGTAAACTCAAGGCGTGCCCAAGAAGTATCCGCATTTCTGTCGCAATACGTAAGCACGTCTCCCTGATTCGCTGGGATTCACGGCAATTAGCGAACAATTGCATGCTTGTACAGAACTGTACTGGGATGGAAAGAGGCGGTGAGGCGAGATGAGAGTTTGGCTGAGAGTTTGGCTTTTCAAAGAAAGCGCACTCACCAAGAGGAGGAGGAGGAGGAGGAGGAGGAGGAGGAGGAGGAGGAGGCAGGCGATATTCCCGTCAGGTTTAAGGCGGCGGGAACGTGATGTGAAACACCGTTCTCAGATATTCGGCGGGCGTTTCGCCGACGGCGATAAATTTCGCAGCGTGTCCGGTCATGCCCGGAGGACGAAGAGTCCGATCACAATAGCGGTCCAGTCAGAGTGGTTGCAGTCAGCTCGACACGCTCTCGACGCTCGTAGGCAGTGCAGTCAGTCGTCTTTGCAAGTTGCTGCTGCGACGATTATTCCCCCAAGGAGGCCGCGCTGCAGGACGAGCACCTACTAGGCCGTCGTGCAACCACAATAGACACGTCTCGTTGAAACACCTTCCGCGAACAGGACACAATGAAAGAGCACAAAGACCCAGATTAACCATATTCCGCAGTGTCAGACTCTTAGACTCTCGGTTGCTTGCGCGAGAAAAAGACACTTCCGCCAGTCCGCGCGATCACTAAATGCTCGGCACTCGCTTAACGAGACTATTGTTTCGAGGGAATCCCTGTTACACATACATGCACAGCCAGAATTAATTAGTTATGTTCATCGAATGATTTCCCTTGCTACCACATCGGTAGTAGCCTGTGGAGCACTTCCTACTGGGATGCCTCGCTTATGAGAGATGATAATATATAATTGAATGATGCTACCAAAGGGATAGACACGCGGCATTGATAGTCCAAGAGGAATGATTGGTCGGTAAAAAATCGGAATCGCATTTCTACCGGACACTGTTCGGAGGACCACCCCACGAGAGAGTGTAGTAGAGAGAGTACATTGTTCGCCGAGGTGTTATTACCACCCGTACCGGCTGGCCGGCCCAGTCGGTACGAATCAAATTAACAATAAATTATAATGATAATAAAATGTCGGAGTGTGGCCGGGCATCATTATTAACCTGAGTATTGATTGCGAAGCCGGCTGGCGATCACAAACGATAAGACTCCCCGCTCGCTTATTTCTTCCTGGAAGGGCTCTCTCTCTTTCTCTCTTCCTTACGGTTTCGTACCTCGTTGCAACTGCGGCCTGAGAGAATTCTTCCCCGGGCTCAGCTGCTGCCGACTCGGTGGCTCGGACGGACCGAAATCTCGATTCCTCTACGTCAAGCCGCGCAGTCGGGGTTAACGTGGCGACCTGCTGCCACCTTTCTTCGGCTTTATTAATACGCGGTAGGTGGCCACCATGACAATAATCGCCCGTGATTATTGCGAAAGCCCAGCCACGAATAATGCCGTATTAAAATGATCTATAGCGGAAACGCTGCCCTATCTCTTCGGGCTGCCACTCTCCCTCAGGTATACCTTGCAACTCTCAACCAGGTAAAATTGATCGCTGCACCAGAAAACTCAGCCGGCCAGAGAAATAATGCCGACGCGATACTTAATGAGAGTGCTTTTTACCGCGACGCAGTACTAGCCCTGCTAGTGTGTGTGTGTGTGTGTGTGTGTGTGTGTGTGTGTGTATTACGCGCAGTGTGGAATGGGAAGGCCAAGCTAATCGGGCTGGAAGTATTACAGGCTTTTGCCAGAGATAGAGGGAACCAAGCGGATCCGTAATCTTCGATTCCGTCTGCTTCGCGCCACTAATAAAACATACGCGCGTGAACCTATTCGCGCCGAGAGCATTTCGGCTTTATCTGCGCTTGGAAGGAAAGGCCGGCCTCGAAAGGCGGCTTTCAGGCTGCTTACAGTGTGCCGGCGAGGCCTTCGCGCCGCAGTGGCTAGCCACGCGAGAAACAAGAAAGCACATGGATCCAGTTGAAACACGTTCTCTTTCTATCCTACTTCCTCCGCTGCCTCGTTCTGTTTCCCTCCGAAGATTCGGAGAAGCCGAAAGAATCGAAGGGAAGAAGGATGCCGGCCAATGTGTGTATCCGCCGCGCACGCGATGAAGGTGGTGGTGGCGGCGCGCTGCCGCGCGAGAACGGAAAGAAAGGAGGCAAACGCGCGCGTCTCGAAAGAAACCAATTGGAGTCGAAGGGCTTCAAAGGGAAAAAAGAGAAGAGTCGGTGGAGGGCAGCAGACGGATAGAACGAGTGGAGGATGAGGAGGTGGAGGTTGAGAAGGATGAGCAGTAGGAGGAGGAGGAGGAGGAGGAGGAGGAGGAGGAGGAGGAGGAGGGGTGGAGGAGGGGGAGGCGGCGGCGAACTCGTGGAAGAGGTGATAAATGGGAATGAGGATTGCTTGGCAAAGTGCGAATGGGCCGCGAGCACCGCGAGCGCATATGGATGGAAAGGATAGATGGTCCGACGGATGGATGGACCATGGACCCTCGGTACTGAACGAACCAGCGGCCATTGCACATGAGCGCTCGCGAGAGTTCTGCGTCTGGACGAAATCCAAATGTATTCACCAGCCGCTTCGACGAACCGACTAATCCTCCCACCTGCCCGTTTTTACTACCACCAGCACAGCTTGCTTTTCATACCGCGAACTCGCTGCCCGGCAAACACCCCATCGCGTTGCACTTGCATTTTTTCTCGCGCTTTGCTTCCGCCCCCTCTCACCAAGGCGAAACCTTCCGAAAATCCGCTTAGGATTTACTCGCTGATGGCCTCTCGACCAAAGTTGCACTTCTCCCCCTTCCCCTTCCCACTTGAAGCGCACTGGTCACCGTCGGCTTGACACAAGTCCGATTACTAAGGATTATCGTAGTTTATTTATCTTCTTCCACTTCGAATTGCTATTCCTGCCAATAAGAAGCGTAGAGTGGAAAAAGGGACTGTTGGAACACGAACGTCCTATTCTACTTATTACCAGCTGTCAGCGAGAGTTTCGCGATCCAGAAACGACAGAATGATGATCCCGAGGCGTTAAAGGTGCTCTTGGAGGGAGGGCCGGGATTACTTCGTTACCTTAACGAAGCGGCTGCTCAACCTTGACATCATTAGCCGATTGTCCGTCTAAGAGCGGCGGGCATCGCGCGCCGGGGATTTATCTTCCTCGCGCAAGACGTATCGCCGGCATCCTCGCCGGCGGAGATCCGCGTAGTCTATCACTCGGTTGCCACGGGGCCTATCAGAGCGAGAGAAAGAGGTGGCGGGAAAAGAAATGCGAGCGGAGGCAAACGGCGGACACGAGGACGAGGCCGAGCGTAACGAGGATGCGAGAACGCATGCTGCCTGCAGTCTGGCAATCGTCGAGAGAGAGGAGGGTCGGTGTGTGCAGGATGGATCTTTGGTTCATCAATTCGAGATTCCGTGGATACGCCTCACGGTGATGCACGACTTGGCCTGTTGATTGGTAGAACGAATAATCGAGCGAGGCGGGTAATAAGAGCCGTATTTATACCGCTCGTGGACAAAACGAGCACGCGCGCCCGTGCCAGCCACAGAGAAAGAGAGAGTAAGAGAGAGAAAGAGAGCATTGACGGACTGCCTGGTCAAAGAGAAGATCACGTCGGCAACTAATGAATCCGATTGTTCCCGCTGAATCGAATTGTTAATGAATTATATCGTGGCGAGTATCCACCCTGCACGAAATATGTATATGTACAGATATACATATGTGTATGAATCCCCTGAACGGGACGAGGGAGAACTTTCGCCGGTCAGGATCTCCTGGTATTCATCTCTGTCTGAAACAGCTTTCTATTTTCTTCACCCTGGGCCGAAAGAGCGCGCCACAGAGAGAACAGACACGCGCACAGACTGGCTGTTTGCCTACCTACTTTCCTATTGCGGTATCATTTCGCTCGAAACAATGCACGGCTACCACCGCCCGATCGTGAATAATATCTGGTCTACCATCGATTTAGAATGACTGCATGCATGCCTCTTTACGTGCGCGAGCTATATACACGTTCGCCTTCTTAGGCGAACACGATCTCCCGCTCAGGCTTTTGCACACTAACACTTTCCCAATACTCGCATCACAGCTCACAGCAAGCCTTTCTCGGCTCGGCATTGGCCCCTTCGTCTCACCCCGGCATTGTTACAGATAGCGCGTTTCAGATGATAGTCCCAAGCGATTATTAGCACAGAAGCTTTCGGGAGCTGTTCGCCGTCAGCGGGAAGGCACGCGAGGCACTCTCCCGGGTCAGCGCGCCGTTTCGAGAAGCATTAATGAACGGGCATGCACGTAACAACAAGCTCGGGTTCAAGGCAGTCAATGGTAGGCTAACATTCTTACTGCCATCTCGTTACTACCTAAACGTTTCCGCGAAAGGCTCGCCCTTAAAGGATTAATAACACGGTAGCTCCGCGCACAGTCATTATCCCCTTCTCTATCCATATTCAGCGCCTTGCTTTCTCGTGCGAGTTGCACGACTCTCCCTCGCAGAAGGAGAAGGAAGCGCACAACCAAAGAGAAAGAAGGATAATAAAGAGAAAACTAGTGGGATTCATACAGAAAGCGTTGGCTTCCGCGAAAGCAAAACTGCATTCAGACCTTGCTCCGCACCAAAAGACGCAGCATCCGAATGTTGTCGGCATGCACTACCTTTGGCGCCATAACGAGGCCATCCTTCGCCTCCGGAGGTTACACTCCTCAACTCTCGCTTCTCCTTGGCGTGAGAAAGCCTTCCGTGTCACGAGACTATGACACGCGTGAACACACGCGTCTTGTACATGTAGGAAGCGGCGGCGGCGGTCTGTTGATGGTATGTCCGTAACGACTTGTACTCCCTATCAGCGGCACTAATTATTACTTGTTAATTGCCGCGGTCCCTCGCTCGCCCACCTCCTCCTCCTCCTTCTTCTCCTCTTCCTCTCTTACTCCCGAAGGAATGAAGCCTGAGAGAGAAGAGAACGCGCCGCACGACAGAAAAGAAACAAGCCGAGCGCGACCACCGACCGATGAGTGCGCCAAGGATCGAACATGTGTGTAAATGCGAGTGAGGCAGATGGCAATTCAGCTCGTAAAACGAAACGTCCGCCAATTGGATTGTGGGAGAATCTTTTAATGTAACAAGGGTGATTGATAAAAAGGAGTAAATAGCAAGAACTCCAATTTGAGGAAGTAATCGAGTAGGAAAGAGAAAAGTATAGTTCGATTGTTGAAATTCAGATCTCGAAATGACCAACGCTGGAAAGAAAGTTCATTTGTCGAAGCTTACTGCGAGAGATTTCGTTAAAACGAACATAGAATAACACAGCTGCACCTTAGCAGGATGCGCCAGGAATTCCGTGGAAACAATGGAACTAGCGTAAGTCTGTTACTAAGGAAGAGGCTGGAGTGGCGTTCCTTCTAACGAAGGGCTCGCAACGGCAACACCGAAGTGAGCCCAGGAAGTAGTTTGTAATTAAAGAAACGGTACATTGATAGTAGCCCGCGATACACAGTGGCAGGCTGCGTCGTAAGAAAAGAGAAACCAATAGGAAGCGAATTTAAGGAGCATTCACATGCTTTTGCTATTCCTGAGAATACCAGCATTACAGCTTGCTCCACCGAATAAGAGAATAAGCAGCTTCCTCTGAGTTTTCAAGAGAACAGTACTGTATCAGAGAAGAAGCCATAAGAGAAGGCATGGCAGTGCGACCTTACCTCCCGTCTTACCCACGCGTATCTTTTAAAAACACTATTACGTCAAAATGAGATAGAACACCCACGGTCGACTGTCTATCGCGCGTCGTACTCCGCGCATAAAAAACCATTTTATTACCATACCAGGAATACAAAAGCCCCTTCAATTTCTTGCTCCAAGTGTCAGTCGTAGCCCCCTGCCAATTAGAAACTAATCCGGCGGTAATAAAATCCTCGAAAGAGAACACGACCTTGACGACCCAGCGAATACGCCAAGGTAATTCGTACAAGAATCGCCAATTATTTCCCGAGAAATCGTCCCGTAAATCTGCACCGGATCAGTCTCACAAGTGGGCACGCGTAAAATTGAGTCTTTCAGAATGTGTGTATGTGTGGGGCGGAGAAATCTGTGAGTGCTCGATCGTTCCACTCGCACCTGAGACAGATTGTGTGTGCTGTGGGCGCTCAAGGGTCCTTGACTTTTCGGCAGGCCTTCGGTAAACTAATCCCGATTTAAGGCTTAATACCAGCTTAGTACAGGCATAAAATGGCCCAAGCGAGATCGGTAGCACGCCACGTTCCAGTTCATCCTCGTCTCTTAACCCCGTTGTTGTCACATGACCAAGAATGTCGTAAAGGGATAGTATAGGCGCGCCAGTACTCCCAACAAAACCCGGAGGAAGAAAGGTCCGGGTACGGTCCAGGAAGAGCCACTCGCACGAAGTTTGACTTTACGATCGAGTATATTTCATGCGTCGCTCGGAAGCCGATTAGTGGGGAATAACTTAATTCACGGATTCGAACCACTGTATTTTAGGGGGGCTTAGTGCATAGACCCTCGCGTTACACAAGACAGATTTACGGTTGTATGCAGATACTTGGACCAATAGTTGGTCAATCATCCTTTATTAGTGGCGACCACTTTAACGAGCGGTAAACTAACATAGAACACGGCTAACTTTAATCCAAAGCAACTGATAGATTTATTTATGTAACCTTTCACAACACATTGAACCTTTCTCAGTATTCTCTAAGTGTCATTATACAAAGGGGCGCGCAAGTAAGACGCATATTTATTTCCCGGGGGTGTGATTGGTGGGAGGATGGTAATAGAGGGGCGTAGAGGGTACGGCGCCGACACATCGGGCAGTTGCGTGATTTGGCCGGAGGCGGATTTGTAACACGGCGTAAAGAAAAGATAAAGTGGCGAGCAAAGAGAGAAAGAGAGGGAGTCCGCGCGCAGTTCATCGGTGCTAGGATCAGTGGCGACGGGTGCATGGTCGTGCGAGCTCACGTATTGCAATATTTATAAGCCGCATTTCAATGATATTATTCCGCCCGTTCCACTTCTTACCAACGGCGATGGCAGCGGGAGCGCTTGCACATGTCTTCCGTGGAAGGTCCATTGGGAAAAAGGAGGTCTGACACCGCAGAAATTCAAATCTCACCACTCACGATGACGAGCATCCTGACAGTACTCTGTAACATTCTTACGATCGTGGAAATTCAATTGAAGAGCTGAAGAATACTGTAACACGTGACTTCTCGACAGACTCCTTGTAGAGAAGTATCAAGGTTCGGCCATAATTATAAAGTTAACACGCGCACCAGACGCGAGTATTCGTGGCAGGTTTCCGTAATAGCAGTGCGTTAACAAGACCATCGGCAGCGTTGAGTGGACGGCATTTGCCATTACCGCGAGCAACAATCGCGAAAAGGAGGCCATCCGAATCTTATCGAATCTGGAGATCCGCATGGGCCGGCGCCGAGCCTCGCTCGTTACTCGAAATTATAGCTGAGTCGGTCCGATCGAGCCGATCGGCGAGCAAAAAGAAAAGGAGAAGCAGGACGAGGAGAGGCCCCTTGCAGATTTACAATGGGTTGGGTACGATTCACACCTGGTCGAAGTGCGTAAGGTCGACGAGCAGCATGAGCTGCACTCATATGTACGCGCAAGGCGGCGCGGCGCGGCAGCGGCGGCGGCAGCGGCGGCGACGACGGCGGCTGGCTGGCTCGGCTCACGTGCGAACAAGTGTGAAAAGAGGGAAAGAAGGAAAGAAAGGGAGAAAGAAAGGCAGAGGAGAGCGGCACGTAGGTGCAACACATACGCCTCGAACGTGGGAGATGTTCAGGTAGCCCGAGCGCGAATACGTTAGGCAGATTACGTATTATGATGCCCTATTGTATACAAATACGAATACCTCTACCCTCGGTATATGGGCATAGACACGAAGATAGCTTTGTCCTGGCGGAAATACGCCAGTAGGGCTGCACCACCGTGCTAGGTATCAGCCAGTTTTCTCTGCCCTTCCTTTCCCCGCTTCCTTTATCCTTGCCAGGAAATTAATACCAGCCCCCTCGGGAATAAATATGCCCGCCTTCCGTGACACGCTCCACTTTGATTTACTAGATAATGGACCCTACCCAGTCTGCACTGCGATCGGGCAAGCCGGTGCAATTTTTTTCACACTTTTTAATTGCATACCAGTGCCGTCTGCAAAATTCCACGCGGAGGTGGAAGTGACGCTTTCCAACAATTTCACATAAATCATAACCGTTAAACGACTCCTGTGAATTGTGTATTGGAGAAAACTTCCAAGTTTGACGTGGTCAAACATGTAAATGACATTCGTACAATTTATGCCAATTGTGAAGCCAATGGAATAACGTCGTAAATTCAACTAACCGAATTACATTTATTCATAACTTTTGCACTGCTGGTATTCCCACGCTTGCTACCCTAACATATTGATACCAATATCAATAACACGCCGGTGCTATCATATCGATATCCATTTTCTCCCGGAGCCATTTCGGCATTAAGTATATGCCCGCCGGGAGTCGGAAACGGAAGGCTGACAGGCGATCCTCGCATCCATCGAGAGCATATTTTTTGCCATGAAAATTCGGGGCATCGCCGCTGGCAATATGTGCGTGGGAGGCCGAGGCCACAACGTTCCATCGAGGAGCGGTTGAACCCCAAACCTTTTACGATATGACTCGCTTAGGAGGGCATTCTCATTTCTTTATTACAGCAGCTATGATAAATACGAGGAATCCGATTCGTAAATCATCGGAACACGCGACTATCCGTTACGCGGCGCTCCTTCTTGGCCTGCCGATTTCTTCTTCTTTATCCGTGCGGCTCGGCGACTCGTTTCTCATTCCGCCAGCGAGAGATCCGATCGAAATTTCGAAGGAGTCGTTAAATTGTTCGCGACCGCTGGTGTCGATCGGCTCATATATCTCTTTCTCTCTCATCCTCTTCTTTTACCTGCCGAGTCAGCCACACTCTCGAATCCTTAAAGATCTACCATGCATGCTCTTCTGCACACCATGAAGCAAGAGATAATGAAAAGTTAATAAATCCAGCCATGCGAACGTATCGGCCATATTCATCAGCATATTCATCCAGTTTTTTGTATCCCCTCCTCTCGTCCTTACCTTTCTCCCATTTCTGCAGGGCATATCGGCAAAATATCCGCTTAGTAATTACGCGCAACGCTTCAGTTAAATATTATTCCACGCTTCGGATTGCCAGCGAACGAGGATTTCGTTTGCTTTCATTGGATTTTCATCGCGCTTGTTAATTGTTATGTGGCGCGGAGCCATAAAATTGCGCGTAAAACACTCGCACGTTCACCGGACTGTGTAATTGAGTGGGAGAAATTCGGAAAGCATAAACAAGAAATTTTCGCAGAGCACTTGAGATATGGTTTACATCAAGCTTAATTGAGGGGATTGCCCTGCGCCACGGTGCAATTAACTACATGCGAAGTGCACCATTCCATTAGCCAGTACAGTGGATTCCCTAGGGAAACCTGTCGTCGTTTGGCCATTTAAAAATAGAATCGCAGACACGAGGAACAAATAGCTAGAGCAAGATACAAAGCGTGACTGGCAAAAAAACAGAGCTCTCACTATCATTTCCTTAGGGAGCGGAAAGAGATTGGACTTTAGGGGCCTCCAGACAACACCCTAACACCTTAACCTAATGACCCGGAAGACTTCATTACATTTGAGGGAGCGATAAAAGATCCCTCGATCTGTTTTATCATTTACACCACTTTCCATTGAAGAAATGAGTCACTGATTTACAGACCGGATCTAAATAAGTGTGAATGCTGGCACTCTCTCACTGCAGGCTATGTAATGAAGACACTTGGAGTACCGGCGGGCTCCATTAGTGGGTTAATCCGTTTTTGCATAACGTTGCGCGAGATATCGGTATCAGTAGCAAGCATCTCTGATTACGAGACACCCCGTGAGCGCAAGTGGTACCAGCACCAGGCACACCACGCCACGCCCCGCCCTGTTCTATTTCCAGTCCGTGTCTGACTGGGCACCGCTCTTATTCTACTTGCTCGTCTCCACGGCTGGTGTAGCAGAGTGAGAGTGAAGCAGCACGCTTGCTAATAACCAGCCACTTGGCGCGCGTGAAATAATTACTCGGGATGGCATCTAAACCAGTTTCCCCGCGGGGAGATTAGCATAAGCGATCGAAATGATCAATGAGCCGCAGCGTGACACTCACCCCGACCATTCCCCAGCTACGTTTTCTACTTCCTTTGCGCACTCCTGCCACCATCGCCACAGGCATACCACTATCTCTTGCTGAACGTAGGTCGGAGGTTCTCCCACAGCCCGGTGACTTACTATCGCCCTTTATGTATAATGTACGTACCTGCGTGCGTACACTCGAAGCCGCTCTACACGCCCGACGAGGATTTACGGTCGCCAAGCACACCACTGCTTGGATAGTTGCAATCCTCTTGACTCCCTACTAGAACCCCGCTAGATATCCGGACTACTTCGTAACGAGAGTGTACCCTTCAGGCACGTGTTCTTCCAAGAACTGTCGGGGACCCTAAAACCGAACGGATCGGCACTCGCCATTAGCCGAGAGAAACCGGTAGCGTAATCCAGTTGGTAGCGCGCCGACCGTTAAATCCGAGTTACGGAAATTCCTGTTTCAATATCGATTTCAGTGTCACTCGCCAGCTAATCCCGTCCGTCATTTCATCCGGATTGCTGGCATATTAGCTAGATAAACCGGAGTTCCTGGCTGAGTAGACTCGCTCGTGAAAACGTGCCGGCATTTGCGGCATGCCGGAAAGAAGGGGTCTCCGGGTGAACGTTTACTAATCGAGCCATTAGGAGCCATTTCTCTTAGAAGCCCAGGGTCACGTCGTGAGACTTACCCAATATCAAGGATCCGCAAGTACGAATTTTTACCAGACCATGATATGTATATATATGTCTGGTCGACTTGGGTCTGACTCCCGCTCCTCGCTCGTTACGGAAACGGCCAATCTCACGCACCCACTTGACCCGAGGGTATTTATTATAAGTAGATACAAACGAATGACGTTACATAGCCGCCTACTTGCGGAAGGCCAAGCATTCTCGCACTCCGGAAATTAGGACAATAAGAGATATCTGGCCGAAAGCGATCACCCATCACGATTAGCGAGTACCACGCGCCTCCTCTTGTACCTAGCAATCGCTGCCCCGTCAACGGGAAAGTCAGAATAGCAGACAACGCGGCCATTCTTCCACTTTGCATCACCGCTCCTTACGAGCAACCGTCAATGCCGCACTGTGTGTTCAATGACGGGTGCAAGCAAATGGCAAACCAGAAATAGAGTTAACCAGGAGAAAGCCTTAAATGGAACTACAAGAATTGAAAGGAATCGACGAACGATAATTTTTTAAAAGAAAATTCGTCTTTTCTTCTGTGATTCAATAAGACATGTATTCTTGAGATCTAAGTTTTGAATGGTGCTCTCAAACATCAGAACTCTCGAAATTCATCATTATCCACGGGTAGTCGTTGATGCATTTTCCGGGTGTTTCGTTGGCGCATCACAGGAATACTCCCATTGTAGGGAGTACAATTTCCCGTAACGAGGCCAGGACCAAAGTGATATTGTACGTTGTCCGGGTGATATCGCTCGCGCTCACCACGAGTATCCCAGCCTGCTGGGTGGATTAAATCGAAAATTGGTTCCATGGCAGTGGAGAACCGAAATTCCAGTGGAGAGAGGCAGAGAGAAACCACACCGCTCCTTTTTCGCGGTTCGGATTTAAATTAGCTAGTGGCGGACATTCAATGGTGGCCACATTACCTCCGACATTATGGTGCCCGTAATCCACCACTAATCGTCGCTCGAGCCGACGGAATGACGAGAGATATATAAGCCTGCACAATGCCCGGATCATTAATTCGCATTTAATGATTGGCATTGACGAGCGTTTGCGTGAGCTCCCGTACTCTCACTGAACCGGATCGCCGGCAGCCCTCGCCTATTCCTACTATACATGTAATGGGCTTTTATAGAATTCGTGATACATAAATGTAACGTATGTAACGATCAGCCGAAAACATTGCCGAGACTAAATCTGTGAACGTGCCGGCTGGTAATCTTCCTAGATCACTGCGGCATGATGTATCACCATAGCCGGATATTATTGGCCGTTGTTGAAACACGCTATTCGTGTAATACCACAGACCTACTCACACTGGTTATAGACAGAGTGTATGTTCGTGGTATTAGTTGAAATGGATTCCAAGAGTCATCCTGTATTCTCAGTTACTGTCGCAGCGCGTCAGTTCGCACGGTTGGCCTCGCTCTCTAAGAGTTCATTTGACATTTCATCATTTCGTGAAACTCGTTCCGTTCTTGCGGATGAGCGCGCTAGTTGAATAGCAAACAATTAACGGCAAGGCTTTCGCGTTGCTAGGAACGGTGGGATTTTAGGTCAGGGGTTAGAATAAAGAGATACGAGCGCCAGGAATATTTCCAGTTTTATTTTCGGCGAGGATGCCGTGCTGGAGGTTCGCGCGGGATTAAAGCCTTCATGAGACCTCTTCGTGGCGCTTGTCTGCGCGGTGAGATCTTGAAATTCCGTGTGTCCCGAGGACACGGAAACGAGCCGGCCGTAACTGACTCGTTCGTGCATACTATTACCGGACAGCTCGTCGCAGAGTGACGACCCGAAGAACGCGGCGTTAAACTGTATGAGAAAGTGTCAGGCTGGTTGATGGAGCCAGCCGGCGAGCGCGCGGTGCGCGATGATGAAGGAGAAGAGGATTCCGGCCCTCTTCTAAGGAGGGCAGAAACCCACCGAGGCCAATGCTCGCTCTCTCATGTTCTCACGACCCAACGAATCATCCTGTAATACTGAGAGCAACAAAACTTTGCTATTATACTACTGCGCTACTAGGTCAGGTATACACATGAATGTATTCATGACTCGTACTACTCGCTCGCCAAAAATACCTGATACACGACTCGGTGCACTCGCATTTTTTTCTTCACTGCCATGCAAGAAGCCATTTCGTACTCTTCGATTGTTAGCCCAGTGTAAAATTCACTGAGAAAGCATTATGCAATGAAGTACAGTTAATGTTTTTCACGCTTCTATCTGGGATGCTGTGTCCCCTGTAAATCAAACTCATCGATGCTTGGAAGGAATGGGCTTGGAAACAGCGGGACCGCTCTTCTCAGGCTTCCCTTATCTCTCGGCAGACTAAAACTCTTAAAGACTCTCGCGGCCTGCTATCACGCGCTATTAACCAAGAGCTGAAAACTTCTTGGGTGGTAAGCATCGCCAGTCCTATCGGATTTGGTCGTGCTTGGTGGACAGTGGGACGTCGTATTTCCACGCGATTCGAACCACCGCTTATTTCATTTACCATAGATCTGTGTGGTATCGGCAGCCAGCCGGCTACCGTTCTCAACCGGGTATCCCGAATTCCATGCGCATTCCTCGAGAGGTTTCTCCATTTGGGACGCACACTCAACCACCGAGAGGCTGAAACCTCGCATTATTCCGAGTCATCGCGCGGAGCGCCGCTCGATTCTCACTAACAGAATGTATCACACGGGGCGAACGGAAACGATTAACTTTAATAGATCCTTAAATTTGGTCTCAAGGGTGAAGTAGTGGCACAATATCGCAACGGAGCGGTGAGCCAAAACCTGTAGTGTGTATGCAGATTGTATCGTGCTAGTTAGTTGTCGCTCGTGTTATCGCTAAGGGACTCGTGTGGAGACGGCTTGGACCACTTGTACTTACATTGCATATACTCTATAGCACATCGTCGGACTTTGGTGAAAAAAAAAAAAAAGTAAGACGACCTCATATTGTGGCCAGTAGCTGTCCAGCATTTCAGCGGGCCAGTGCTGTTACGTGCCAGCCGGATCTCTTCTTGTGAAAGGGGATGCTGAGAAAGGGACAGAGAGAGAAAGAGATGCGGAGAAGTCTGCGCCTTAAGTCTTGGCTAATGATACGCGATGATACGCGGCATTCGTCACTGTCCGATGTCCGGCTTGATTGCCGCTACTGTTCTCTATCCTTTATCTTTGCCCAACTCGTAAATGCTCCCCCATATGCATACGCATGTACGTACACATTCGGTGCAATGTGTATCCCCACCTGGAAGTATTCTCTGTGTGCGCTTCATTGTTGATCCCGAACGGGTAGTTAGACGAAGTGGCTGCTCGCTGGATTTTTGGGGGAGATGCTCCTTACCAGTGAGTTTCTCTTTGCCCAGGCCACTGACAGTTCCACTTGCGAGAGAGCACGAGTGCTCGTTAGTCTGGCAGACTGCTTTGTGATATTATGATGAATATCCCGCTAATACTATTATGCGTGACCCACTACTCCTTTTACGGACGTGCTCCATGTAAGGTAGAAACTCGAGTTTCCGCATCCTTTCCTACCGCCAAGCTAATTCCCCTGATTTGGATGCAGTCTCGCACGAAAAAATGCGAGAGTCTCGAGTAAAACCCAGCAAGGAAATACTGGGGACTGCATTTTCTCGAGCGCCCTGCAAGATGGCCATGGTGTTACGAGGTGGATTGCACTCGTGAAAGTGAACCACGCGAAAGCCAAGCTAAATCCACGCAGCCCTCGGAAGGATGCTGTAACGAAGGGAAGCGAGAAGGTACGAAGGAGAGAGACAAAAAGTCAGTTTGGCACACTCCACCATTAGTGCAGTGCGAGGAGGCCTAAAACGATAGGTCGTAACTCATCCAACAAGTCTGCCCTGCCAAGCAGTCTCCTCTCACTCTTTCTCCCTATTACCTTGTGACAGGGGAGCCGAGGAAAAAGTTAACTTATTCTAAGTGCGAAACCAGACCCGACTGCGAAAAGAAGCTGCACATCGTAATCAGTCTCCACGCATGCTGCCGCGTCCCTTTGATACTGCCAGATCCCATTACTCGTTCCGGCTAATTAGAGCCAGTCTAAAACTGCGCTTCCACGCAGATCGCTGTGTTGTTCATTCTCGTCTGAACTGAACCACACAACGCCTTTCACCTTTGGATTCAAGTTAAACTTGAATAGAATCACTAGTGATGTGTCTGTGCCACGATAAAATTAGACAAATTCCATAGATTTGTGTGGCTAGCTCTGCATAGAATAATAGCGCAAGCCAAATACACGGAAAGTCCTCGGAGACATCTTATTAAGTAATTTCGCGCACGACCTCGGTCATTAAAGGAAACAAACCGGTACAAATAAAAGGAGCGTGCGTCGTACCAAGCAAGCAGACACGCAACCCAACTAGGTATCCCACGTACAAATTAATACAAATTGCACTACTCGACAACCTACTTGCCCGGGAATGAAAACGAGCTAGTTGCTGTCGCAATCCTAAATCCTGCAAGTGGACCCGCTCACAGATTAATCCCGTTTTTCCGTTGCTAGTCGGTAATCGAGTGCTTCTTAAGCAGGTCGACCCCGCGACATGGAAGAAAGAAACGGTTAGGATAACAACCTGTTACGCACACTGCAACTACAATTCCGTACCGTTGTATTTCAACGACTTCATTAAACAGTACCTGCCCCGTAATGTAATGCTCTGTAATAACACCAGGCTTCCACACCACTTCAAAAGACATAACCTCCAGGATGTACGCAGTATTCTCAAAGAAATATGCTTATGCTTGAATCGGCAATGTCCGGCTAACAGACGGATATACAGTTATACTTGTCCGATGAACTCCCATCGAAACTAACATCCAATCGTCCGCAGGCGGTGCGATCTGTTGCAGTTGTAGCTCGCATTTCCGACTGCATGTCGCCGGCAAGAGGATTTACGCTCGCTCGGTAAGAAAAATCGTCGTCCCTATTATTTCAAGGCGAAGGAATCATATAGCATGGCCATGGCACGCGATCGCAGGGGTCCAAGAATCGCAGTGTCCGCCGGGGAAGAAGAGCGAGGGAGGATTCGCGCTCTGACATTAATCAATGCTCGTTGAAGAAATTAATATAGGTCTGTACGCGGGCATCGAGCATCGCTCTCTTCGGATGGCCGGTTGCCCGGACGTAGGTAAGACAGAAGAATGGACGGCCACGGAAGATCGCCCTTGTCGAAGGCGTGGGCAGCGAGACACAACGGTCACGTTAGCGCAAAGTCCACCCTCGACGCGTACACGTACACGTACACTGGTACACACGATAATACCGGGCCGTTGATGGCATATGGAGCGCAAGATCGATACCTCGCCGATCCGCCGATACATCCGTGACGAAGGTATCGCGGTCCCCTATTAGACGTTCCGCGATCGCCCTGATACTCTCTTGTCCTTCCCCATCTCTTCTCCTCCTTCGACTCTCCCACTCTCCGACTCTCCGACTCTCCTCTCTCCCGCGGTGTGTGTCTCTTGGAGAGCTTAAGAATATCCCAAGAGAAGAATCCGCGAGAGAGGCGAGTCCGCTCACTTGGCTGTCCTCCCTGCCGGATTCTTCTTCGTCTTCTCCTCGACGTCCCAGCCACGCTCTTTCTCTTCTGGACGTTTCCATCCGAGGTTTGTCAGGCTAACTGATCGCTCGGCCTCGCCGGGATCGATCGATACAAGCCTGCTTCTCTGTAAGCAAGTTGCAAATACGATTGCCGCCGATGGAGCAGCCTGCCGGAAGTCGCGGGGAGTGGTGAGCATTAGATGTATTAGATGAGCCCGGCCGGCTTTGCGCCTCCAACACTAACGGCTCGATTGAAGCACGCTGTGCAACCGATTGCAAAGGCGGAGCTGGCTTAATTGAAACTCTTATTGCTGTCTTGTATTGCCCTGGCTGATGAAGGATTGCCTCGAGGTATGTTTGTATGTTTACAACAGGCCGCGTAGATGGGGGAGCGTGTGATCTCCGGTGAAAAGACTTTGGCACACTGCTAATTCCCCTTGCGCGGCATCCGGCTGCGCGATGGTGCCGGGATGCCGTCATCCTCTTCCTGCGGGTGAAAGCCGCGCGAGATCGGGCACGTCAGGTCGTCGTCGGCTAGAACTCGATGCAGGTGAAGAAGGCGCGCAACAGCAAAATGACGGGGCGGGAGAAAGAGGGCAGGCTTGGTTGAAGCGTGAGTGCGAAGAGGGCAGGAACGCAGAATCGAAAGAGGGAAGGAAGAAGCACCGTGGCATAGGGCCGGCAGGTACGATCGTGAAGAGATCCGCGGGCAGATTTAGCGGCTCCCGCTGACAAGACAATAGCTGTTCCCCTCGTTTTCTGTGGATGCGCATTCCGGCGGGTAGGTATGCGCGCTTCAGCAAGCGCCCCGACGAACCCGGGCACCGGGCTCGCTCTCTCGCGCCTTCCACGTCGCCTCGTCGCCCTCGGACCCCAGAGAACTCACCTCCTTCTCTTCTCCTTCGTCCTTCTTTTGCGCTTCCTTCGTTGCCAACGGCAACCACCGTTCTACCACCGCCGCCCTTCCATTCCCTTCCTCTTGACTACGCCACCTCGCCGCTCACCCTCCTCGCACTTCCTCCCCCGTTTCCTCCAGCCTCCTTCTTTTGCATCGACCATGTCGGAATGGCCTCCATTCGTCTGTCCTGTTGCGCCAACTCCTGCACATGTTTATCGCCGGCAGCGAAGTGACACTTTCGCACGGCTGCCTCAGACAGGAGTGCCAGCCGCTGCCGTATCCTTGCCCTCTACCTTCCAAAGGGTGCCCCATGAGGTTTTCGGTAGCCGCGGCTTTTGGTCCCCTTGCAAAACCCCACAATCACTTCTGCTTATTCTCACACTTTCAATGGGAAGGTGTGACTGCCCTGCCACTGAAACTTGAAGTTGATATATGCTTGGACCGCAATTGCTACAGAATCTCTCGGAAAAATTCAGCTTTAGTTATATGTTTTAACTCGTATTTTCTGACGGACACTTTCACTTCTTTCAAAACTTCCTGATTTCTTCTGCAACTGAAATTTCATACACAAAATCTATATTCATAAAGGAATAAATACGATAAAAACCAGAGTCCTAACTCAAACATAATTTTTTCATATGAATCTAAAAAAGATTCAGTCTCATTTCTATCTCTGTTTCCAACGTAGCGTGTTTACATACACGACGAGGCTAAGCATTCGACGTTGATCGTTCGTGGCGAGTGATATCGAGAGGTGGTTTCTAATTATCTCGCTGCGGCCACGGCCACGAAATTAACATTTAACTGTACGGACACCTGGAGCCCCGACGGACAGGTAACTAATGCCTCGCCGGGACTGGACTCGCCAGTTCTCTAGGTACACACCCGCTTGTACACGCGGAGTGCTAGCCACATGCAGATCGTACGTGGCGTGTGTGCCCGTGGGTGCCCGTGAGTTCACGGGCGCGCACGCGGAGTCATGTGGATGGTGTGCATAGGGCCGTTACAACGTGCCATTTCACGCACCGCAACGTGGTACGTGGACCGCGAAGCACGTACCTTCGTATGCGTGGCCGGAATCTCCCTTGTGTGTACGTATCCATGTAACGACAGTACACACACACACAACTGAAAGGGTCCCCGGACTCGGTGATCTAAAAAGGCCGGTAGTAGCCAATAGTGGCTATTGAACGCAACGACAGCAAATAGCTCGGGTTCACGCGAACCTCTACGTGACGAAGCCGACGCCGCGCAAGGCGAGCAAGGATATAACTTCGAGCAAGAGTGATCTCCGGCGCTCCAGCTAAATCTTCACCGAGCGATTTATCGTGTTAGCTGCATTCATCGGCTGGGTAGCTTCATCTATCAAAAGAACGCGGAGCTTTAATTACAGTGCACCTTATAGCATTGCAATTAGAGGCCATCTGGTAGCAAGGTAGAACCCACTTCTTCAGGGATGAGGATAGTTACAGTCCGGGAGAGATCACTGAAGGTTCATCGATCATTACGTTCGTGCAACTCAATGTCTTCATGATCTTCCGCCCTCGAGCGTATATGATTCCTCGAATGCCAAGAGAACTTTCGGCAAACCGCCACTAACACCTGGAGCGTGCTTCCTTGAGACAGAAGGTAACAGAGATAAAGAAGAAGATCGGCGTGCGGCTGCGTTGAGAGGCCAGTGGAGCCAGCCGGGACTTTGATTTACATTCTCCCTAATTACAAACTTATTGGCGCGTCAGTAGCTCTCAAGAAGAATGGGGGTGCCGGTGTATCGCGTGCATTCGTATGAGAATGTGCGCATACTCTCGCGCATCGCCAGGGATATACAACGTAGTGCAAGCAACACGTGTAAAAGCGGGTAACGAGCGGGTTGATGCGAGGAAGCATAGGATGAAAAGAGACCGAGAATGAATTCGAGAGAGTGCCGGCGTGCGAATCCTCCTCTCGCCGGCATTTATCATGCGCCGAGAGCGCGCCAGTTTACGCGCTTTTAGGCGGTGAATGTGTGCGTGCGAGTACCTGTAACCCGCAGAGGCCGTCCTCACCGAGGAGAGAAGTCGGTGAGACGAATCGGCCCTGGACGGGGAAGGAACGTATAAGGAAGATCGGCCGGGCTTCCAGTTAATGAATGTAGATTTGGTAGCCCCGACCCCCGCCGCCATGGGATATCGATGGCTAGGAATTTGTCCCGGCAAGATGCACCGAGATACCTCTCCTCTGGCATCGCCGCTCCTTGGCCAATTTCGTTGAGCGTCGAAATGCAATCGCGATCCTCGGTGTATTAACCTCGTTTATCTTCAAATTTCTCGGCCAGATGATTCCCCGAACCTTTTTACCATTTAACCCGCGGGTTCTTTAACGCCAAAGTGCAGGAGCGCCAACCTTCAATTTGAAAGTGGTGTGAGAAGAGCATAAGCGGATGCAACAGGTATCCGCAACTCGAAGATCCCTCTCGTTCAGTGAACGTACTTGCTCTTAAGAAATTTCTGAAAATTAAGCCAGCCGACTCAAGGCACTTTAAATTAAATGAATAATTGCTCCTAGAGACGAGCTGGATTCAGGGGCCGGTCGCAGTGCCCCCGAATGGAAGCGGCAGCGCCCTCAAGAAAAAGAAAGCAATCAGCCGGAGATTCATGCGACGACGTCAGCGAAGCGAAGCCAAACGAACTCACTTCTTCGATCTAATGAATACAGATTTCTTCGGGCAAGAAGTAACAGTTATTGATCGCCTCGAATATGTCTGAGCACGGCGACATTAAGTTATCATTTCGCGAATTGGCCGTCCGCTCGATCACGATCACCAGCTTGAGAAAGCCAGAATGAACGCCCAAGCGGAAGGCGTGCCATTCTAATTGCACGAGAGAGAGAACACCTGTACACATAAAAAATGTCATAATACCAATCAGAGCTCTGACTTTTCAAAACAAGTGAATAACCAAGCGAAAGTAAATATACTCCGTCACATTCCTGCTTGACTATTTATCGTCCTTTCTCTGAGTCACACACTCAGCCATGCAGACAAGAACCCATAAACCAAAAGAAAGAAAGCATTCCGACAGAAATAAAAGGAAAAACAGGTGGATCTCGCAGCGCGAATAAAGGGAGAACGGTTAAACTCATCTCAGAATCCGACATCGTAATGGAAATCGGACGCGCATATATGGTACACATCAACACCGTGACGCGGGTATCGATATCGATTGATTTATCTCGGTCGATTCTTCGTTGGCCGGGTGGTTGGGGGAATAGAAGGCCCAGCATATTGGGCCTCTCTCGGTCGCGTACCTAATGACATCGACTCCTCGCTTCAAGGGCCTTTGCTCCGCGTCTGATTAAAAATGGCATAATGAAAGCGGCACTGCGATGCCTACCGGGAACTGTCCGGCGCGAGGAGTCTGCTCGTAAGAAGAGGACTCAACGATCGAGGAGGGGTAAAAGGGGGCAAAGGAGGGGCAGCGGTGAAATCAAGGGTATAGAAAGAGAGGGAAGCGGTGGCGGCGGCGGCGGCGGCGGCGGCGGCGGCGGGGTCGAAACGAGCGCGGCGAGAGCTCAGCCGAGCTCCGCGGTGGAGTTGAGTTTTTTAAGCGATCAATCACCAGCTCTACAAGAAGGGTACATATCCCACCTACCGAAAAGAGAAGCGAGTTAGAAGGTGGACGATGCCTCCAGCACGGCACACAAGGCCGAGACAATGAGAGAAAACGGAGTGAATCGACTGCTGGCCGTTCCGACGAGAGGGTACAGTGTAAGCTAGATCGAGACACTCACACGAAACCGCTGCCGAAATCATCGTTATTAAACGCTCCATTGAGCGCTCCCGTGTATTATAACGAGGACACAGAGAATGAAGATGAAAGCGAGTGAGAGAGAAGGAGTAGCCGCTCGTTGATGCTGGCTAACACGAATTCCTGGTGCGTGTAGTCTGTCGTGTGGCTGACGGGCGGCGAGCGAGGCGCTCCGTCGTTTCCCTGTGAAAATAAATCCGTGTAAACGTCACCCTCTGATGCGGGATCACCGATGCCGCGATAAAAAGCGCTCTGCCACCCCCGCGCACCGCCCACTAGGCAACGGTAGTAGCAGTAGTCAATAACTTTCTGCTGGGATAAATATCGCTCCGGCTGCGCGCCGCCCCGCGCCAGCGAACTCATTCCTCATGGAGATGGAAGAGACGTTTCGAGGACGCATTGATCTCTGACACTGCGACGTTACATCCCGATGACACTCCGGGAAATGATCCTCCGGGCTAGGAGGATCCAACCGATGAAATAACTCCGACCCTCACTGACTTTCGGTACTCTTCAATTTATCGATTCTGGAATTGTGCGGGTCGATGGGTTCTCCCGTGTATACAATAGTATTCATTATACATTTGTTTCGAGGGATTCGTTGATCGCTCGGATTGCAATAGGATGAAGTTACGCAAACCGGGGGGAGAACCGGGGGGGAGAACCGGGCGGTTCGAGGGGGCGAGCACCGATTTCCTTGTAAATTGCTTCTTGCCCCCTCTCCTTCTCGCCAAGAAGCATCTTCCTTTTCCCTCCTCGTTCTTCGTTATCCCAGCAGCCGGTCCATCGTGCTTCGACCATCGACGCCAGGAACCCGAACCCCAAGTGCTTGGACTCCCTTTCTCGCCGAGGGATAATAATAAAATATCACAATCATCACGGCTAACTACTGTTTCATTAAACGATTAATTAACCCACGATATATTACGTAGATAGTGGCGGGGATCCCGGTTCTTCTTCTCCCATGTCCACCCAGCGTTCAGTCTACTGATTACTTCGACGATGCCTACGGTGGTGTTGCGACGCTCCCTTTGATGCATCACGCTGCCCGCAGCAGCTCCTTCTCATCCCACACCTCCTCCGCCACCCCTCTGTTCCCTCTCATCTATTTTTTTTTCCCTTCTCCCCGTCCCTTCCCCGCCGTGCCCTTCTCATCGCAGCCGCAGACTTTGATCCGTCGAGTCGAAGGGCTATAAGTTGCACTCGCGAGAGGTTTGGCGCGTCACTTCAGCAACGGTCTGCTCTAGCAAGTCACCCCTCTGCTGGCACGGCGAGTGCTCGAAAATCAGACGCGCCGGAAAATCGTTGAGTTACATTCCAGTCGGTCGGAGTTTTCACAGGAGCACTATCTCAACACGAAGGATTACACTTCTATGTAGCTCGAGCGTTATCGCGATATACCAGCAACCCTCTCTTAAGTGTCCCGCCTCCGAGGGAAATCTCTTCGTACCAGGCGGTCTCCTCTTACTCGCATTTATCTCCCAACAGTCGACATTCTACTTATCCCCCACTTGTTCCGCACATTGGCATTCGTTAAAACGAATGAATCGTTCGCGGCTCATTGCACGGCTGAAGGCCGCGTTAACTAATAACAAGTCATTGTGACATTGATCCGCGTATTAAGCCGAGCTTCCTGCGGTTTGCGACTCCCTGTTTATCTCCTTCGGGCTGAAGCCTGGCACTGTCTCGGCACGAGGCGGGATAAGGATTTTTCACGGTAGCCGGCGGCTACCAGTGAAAAATAAAGGTGCCGCGCAACTTCGTATACACACCTTCAGTGGTCTCCATCCTCGGCCTTCTTCAATTGCACTTTATTTATCACAATTTACTGACGTTGATATATCGCTACACCGCCACGCTGGACGCGTACGTGTGCGTCATCGCAATTTACATTGGCCATCTCTCAATGTTACCGTCTTACTTAACGACCGTGCCCTGCCGTGCCTGCCCGTGGGACCTCTATCTTTTCGCGTCCACAACCAAGGAAACTCAATCGGCCATTCGCCGTTTTCACGCGATGCATGATTCACACGTCACTCCTTGAGAGCCCTGTGCGATATGCTTATCGAAAAATAGTGCATTTTGCCAGGGAACCGGTTCTTACCTAGATCTAAGAGGACGAGCAAGGTAACTCTGCAAGGTAAGCCTTCTCTCGTTCTCAAAGTCGACACAAAATTCAAGTAGTCATCTACGTATACGCAAGATATTTCTGAGTAGGATTCTGTATCTTTTTATATGGAAGTTGTAAATTGATAAAAATTGATAGATTAAGCTTGCAGCCGATAAAGGCGAAGGTGCGGCTTGTAATGCATTCTACGCAGCGATTAGGATGTTAAGTGGCAGTGGGTTAAAGACGCTTGTCACGCTGTAATATCCACGACATCCGTCTATCCCTTCGACCGTAGCTCACTACCCACGCCTTCTTTATTTATCTCGTTTTTTATTCGCTTCCTCGCCAGTAAGATCTTACAATGCTCTCAGGGTTTACGCTCGCTCCCATCTTGCACTTTCCACCGGGAGCATCTATCACCCTTGACTACGATTTTCCTGATACGACTCTATTATTTGATCCGAGACCGGCTCGAGCCGCCTCGTCATAATCAATCACGAGGCCCCGCACGCAAATTGCCACGTGAGAAAGCCGCCACACGCGGCGACTTCCTCTTATTTCTACCAAGCTTCTTCCCCCACCCTTCCCTCTTCGGAACAAGGAGCCCAGTGCGCTTTTCAATTATAACGGGATGCCAGTCTTATTACCATGAGTCGCCACTTATTGTATTATTATTGATATTGCCTTTATACAAACACGTGCACGAGTGCATCGACCTCGATCAGACCTTCAACCATGTATGAAATTATTGGTTAAAATAATTCGACTGTCGGGACAGAAAGGCACGAAGGTGAATTGAGTTTGTAGCTTTAGGGTAACTTGTTTGTTATGCACGCGACATTCTCAGTGCCCGAAGGTGCCCACTTAGGCGGGCATAATGATCGAAAATCGGCCGTTTGCAACGTGCGAGCGAGAGGTGGCGGCCTTCTTCATCCTCGGTGGTGATAAATCGCGAGAGTGCGCGTGAGGAAGAGGCAGAAGATGCTGATGCCTCGGCGATTTTTACTGCCGACTCCTGTGACGATAATTGAGCCGACCTTGTTTACCAATCCCAAGGTAATGCGAGACCATCATCTGACCTCCCCGGCTGACCAAGGATAATGGCGCTGGCGAAAATTCCTGCTTTTTTTTGCCATTTCTGGCACGGGATGCCAAATTTCTGGTTAGTGCGCGGCACGAAATGACGAGCTGGAATTACCGGGCAACATTTCGTCCTTAATACCTTCCCTTCTCATTCGCTCGCATCGGCGGGAAGGAGGCGAGGCCACTGTCGGCAGCGCATAAACATGCAACTTTGTAAAGAGGTGCTGTTACCGCAGGGAAATCGCGATCCAGCAAACCAGGGAGCAAGGAAGCAGGGAATGAGTGAGTGTTAAACACGTGTATGCAATGTGCAGCCCAACGACCTCACCATTATTTGCCGGCATTTAGGGACAACGTGGATATCGTTGGAGTACAATTAACTATGCGCGAGCGGCAGAGCAAAAAAGGGAAGTGAGCGAAGGAAAAAAGTAGAACAAGGGTGATTTCCTGAAAGAGGGAAACACGTTGGAAGCTAGTACACTTTATTTCGAACGTAAATACAAGTTGCATGAGGAAGTGAAACGAAGGGTCCCTATGAAGGAAGCTACGACCAAGACTTTGAGTCCTTTGGAGTACTGGCTCGTTTGTTCTTCGCGCTTGTAGGCAATAAAGCGTCCTAATGATAATTAGAGCTGCAGGACGGAGCGCAACGATTATCGCACCATATTTAGCGAACGCAGCCAGCTAACTCTCCTTGCTCGAAGAGCTCTGGCCGCACGAGAATTCCCAGTAATTGACAAGCAGCGTGTATACCGTACACGGTCACGCTTATTTTCCGCTCGGAAGAAAGCGCGCGTCCCGTCTGGGTGGCATCCGCGCATCACGCCGCAATTCATTTCGCCCTCCGAGCCAACCGACTGGTCGGCTTGCGCATCATTCGCCAGGCTCAGCCTGACTAGTCGGATTTCTATGCTCGTTCCCTTCCAACGTATGGTGTCCCAGGATTCAATTGCTATCTACCTTGCCTCGCTTCACTCATGCCGTTTAATTGCAATTGCTGCAACTTTCCCCTTTCAGTTACTACTTTGTGAACTTGTTCCATTCTGTCATCACCTTTCTCGTATTACCTGCCTTGCCACATGATTCAATTTCCTTCGCACGCTAGATTTCTGCTTGTGGCTGGAGTAATGCAAGAGATGTTTTAGTCGAATCAGTGGGGAGAGACGATGTAACACTGCTTGTTTCGAAGTCCTGGAAGCGAAGGTAGAGTAGAGAGCATGTGTAAGAAGCGCGCGCGGGTAGAAAGGACCCCATACTGTTTTCGGGGCATCGATTGCAAGCGATGACCGGCAACAATCGCGACAATGGTAATCTCCGAGCAGCTGGCCAGCCTAATGAACGTACGATGATTCGTCGCTGGAGACTGAAAATACATATTCTCTCGTTCTCTTCCCTCTCTTCCTTTCAAGCGCTCGTGCTCCGGTTTTGGAAGCGTTCAAACGGACGTGCATGCTGTGATTAAATTCATATTCACATCAGTGATGCTGGCGAATGAAGGGCGGAAAATCTGAAAATCCATGGAAAACTCTAGCTTCCGGATACAGAAAATTAATAAGTGGCTCTTTTGATCTGGCTGTATTATGAGAATACTATCCGTCTGTCGTTGAAATTGCGAGAATTCACGTTGCTACTAATTAGCACAGCGCGATACGTTGAGAATGATGCTTCCGAGGATTACCAGAGCAATGGTGATTCGGCAGAATGTTCTAACTCGTTGCCTATCAGTGCGCTGCCATGGCAAAGCGAACAAACAGCCTGCCAATAATTATATCCCACCTGCTCCAACGAATATCCTCGCGGCGATCTCGCTGCGTTTCCTTGGTATCGATTGCAGAGGATGACCAGCGATAATTCTCTGTGAACACTGCATTCCAAGTGTCTCGGGCAATGAGGCAGCGAAGCATAATGATCATGCGATGATTCGCGGACGAGTTTGCGATTGAAAGGGAGAAATCGTTGGTACGAAGGAAGAGACGAGAAAGAGAGAAGGAAAGGACTGCACCGGCAAAAGTACGAGACCCGTTGAAAGTGATGTATACCGAGTGGCCGGCTCCTTGGCGCTAATTACTGCTATTAGTAAGCCCCTACCCCATCAGCGTGCGCAAACATTAACATAAGAGACAATGACAAATGGCAATAACGTGAGTGCGATGCGGTTACCCTCGACGATTCTTTATCCCGAGCAGTACAAGACTGTTCTTAGCAGACTAACAAACGATTCTGTGGTAAGTCGAGGATTTTGAAAATCAAAATCTTTGCCTCATTAATCTACGTAGCAGGTACCGCGCCCGTTGTCTATATGTCTTTGTGGCGGCTCGTTTACTTTACCTGGATGGACGAATTCCTTGCCTGTTGACTGGTTCTTCATCATTGAGCGAGAGAGAGAGAGAGGCGGCGGCGGCGGCGGCGGCCGGCGCGGCGCGTCGGTGCGGCCAAGTCCGGATGCCCCCCGCTGCTCGGTGTACATACGAAATTCGACGAAAGGAGCCTGACGTCTCGTCGCCGGTGGACTTCCGCGTGTTTGGAGGGACGACGGACAATTTGTTTGTTGCAAGGACGAGACAGGAGAGAGGGCAGCGGCGTTGGGCAACGTTTCACCCTCGGGATCCAAGATCCCTTCCCACCTCTCGATATCCTTTCTTTCCTCGTGCAGGTACGTACCTAACGAGACCGCGAGATGGATCGGCTCTCCGTCGAGAATGTGCCTCTTCCTCTTCGTGGGTCCTCGATCTTTCTCTCCTCTCCTTCCTCCCATTCTTCTTTCTCATCTTGGCCAACCTCCTCGGGCTCTCTTTCTCTTCGCAGCCTCGCCCTCGTCCTCGCGATCGAACAGGAGCAGCTCAGCCTCTCTTCGGGCCCAAGTAATTTGTGCGCCAAGACAAAGAATTCTTTCCTGCCCTTCCTCGCACAGCAGTCCTCAGCCGCGCGGCGCGTCTCGACGCGTCGTCGCCCGAGAAGTTCGTTTCACGTGGCGCACACCGGATAACGAGACGCGGAAACTGATTGATTTCCCGTCCCGTGGAGACGCCGGCCAGCGTGATACTCTCCGACCATTAATGAAGTTGTCGGAGAAGCACACTGATCGAAGGCGAACGGAAGACACGAGAAGTCGCCCTCTTCTTACCACACGATTCACAAGATCTGTCGTAACAGCTTCTATAAACTGGAGCCGACTCGAATCTCGTGTCACTTCTAACGCGGTTCTCATTCCAGTATCTCTCATATTCGAATGTCTCGCTGTCTATCGTCATTGAGAAGCCTTTCTCTCTAATCATCGTTGAAATCTCTAATAGTCGCGATATTAATTCTTAAAGTTGCCGGCGGTGCTCGCTTGCGCAACGCCGAGTGCAACGTTTCTCCCGACCACCTTTTGCCAAGTCGTGCCCCGTGCAGTAATTTAATGATCCCAGTATGCCACTCTCGCTGCTTATGAAAATGTCACGCTATTCATTTACACCGCGGTGTGTGCTATCAGTGGCCACCTAATGCGTCGCTACTCTCGAACGTCTAGAGAAAAGCATACTGCGATTGACAGACAGCAGCGTGCGAAGTACGCTCAGCGTGGAACGAGCCAGTAATTAGTCGAACATTTTAATTAATCCGTGCAGGATGGAAAAACACGCGGTTGTGAGTGCGCCTGGAAAAGGTAGGCACTGCCAGAGGGAAAACATGAAAGGAAGATGACCAGTATGTAGGCGCGGGGGACAGGACGATGCAGCATCATCTTATTCACCAGCAACACTATTGATTAGGATGACTGGTGCTTTTGGAATAAGCCGGTCCCGTGCACCCCATAAAGCCCCTTACCTTTAGATCAGGCTTGATTGAGTTCCGATGGGTGTGGCATACTTCAAACGCCTCCGCATTAATTATTAGCTGGACCGCAGCCTCCGCGGCGGTGTAGACCAAAAATGGGCTGAAGCCGTGCGTAGCCCAGAACTACTAGACGAGCAGGAAGCCGAGCCTCCATCGATTCCTGCGGCAGCGATCTCGCAATCATAGCTTAGGTGATCGCATCTCGTCTTACATGCGCGTGAAAATCGTACAAGGATCGAGCGCGGGTACGCAGGATCACCGGTCAACGATTAGCATCGGGAAGCGGATCGACGGATTTACGAGGGAGCCAAGGAGCGGCGCTCGGCAATTTATATAGCAATATTAAATTTTTTTACCGCGCATTCCGGCCAAGGACCACCGCCTCCTGCGATATGATCGCGGAGCTATCGATGGCCAATGCCTCCACCAGCGAGAGCAGCCCGACAATATTCGTGAGACTGCGAGAAGAGAGCAAGAGAGAAGAAGGGAAGACATGCCCGCTGAGTGGAGTGCAACCAGCGAGCGCCGAGGATGAAGACGAAGAAGGAAGAGGAGGTTCAATGGCTCCCGGGCGGCAGGTGGTTCTCCTGCTCCTTCCTGTTCTTCTTTCCCTGATTTTACATCACTCAACTCGGCTACCCCAGCCTGCGCCTCGTCAGTGGCCCTCTCCGAGCTACGCTCTTCCCGCTTTCACCATTATTGTTATTATAATTTGGCCGAACGTCCCTGATGAACCGATGTGGACGGATTCTCCCGGGCCGGAGAACGCCGTCCTCCGGAGGAAGGGAGAAACGGCGACGGGGAAGAGATGAGCATGGCTCCGGAGCAAAAAGAATCGAGTGACCGGGAGGAGGATAAGAGCACGAGGCAGGAGAAGCGGATAAGGAGATAAGAATGACGGAGAAGCCAGTACCTAAGGAAGGAGGAACCGAAAAGAAGTCCGAGGCCTTCTCCACGGGTTCGTGGTTGGCCCCCCTGGTAATTTGTAGCTCCGATATCATCGCTGCGAGTTATTCAGAGGCGCATGAGTATACGTACCGAGGGCTGACTACCTATCCACTGATAGCACCTCCTCCGCCTCTCTCACTCGCTTCCTTCTCAACTCCTCCCGAAATCCTTGCGCTCCGTGCTTCCTCCTTTCGATATTTTACCGCTTCCCAATTCAAACTTAATAATTGAAACACGATCGCTCCGTGCCACCCCCTGCCTGCCTGCTTGGCTTGCTTGCTGCCTTGCTTCCTTGCTTCCTTGCCAGCCTCCTCTTCCCCCCGCCGAGGGGACGCTTGTTCGTTATTATTGCCGCGCTCCTAAAGTGACTTCGGACCAGTTTCGAGAGGAGCGTGAGAAGGAATGCGCCCAGTAAGATTACCCAAGCATTTACCTGAGTATAACGAATTTTAATATTGCCGCGTTGATCGATAAATGTTTTCAGAGGAATGAAAGACTCGTTGTAGACCCCATTGAGCTAATTATTCCGGGAAATTGCGCGAAAGGAGCCTCCATTTGCGCGCGTCGCGCTCTTCAAGACTCTAAGCCGCCTTATCGGACTACCCCGCGCTCCTTCAAGCGTTTTGCAACATTTGTCGAGTATTTTCTAGCAAGCAGAGGCAAGTAGCGAAGAAAACGAGGAAAGAGCCTCCAGTCTGTGGTAGGAAAAGCAGGCGAAGTTGTTCCCGTTCGTTTTTCAACAAGGACCCTTTCAAGGAAAGCGTCTGTCGAATGTCTCGAGACTCCTAATGACTTCCCGAGAACTCGCTAGCAGTCTAGGCGCCGCAGCATCTTCCTCGAGTGCAGCCCCAGTCGTATTTAATTCCTGGCTGCCTGTAAGTGCAGCCCTACAGAAAAGAGTCGTACTTACGAGTGCTCTCTAAACAATGAGCTTTAATACGAAGATCCGACGTCATGACACGGCATTATCGTCATCTCGCACTAGGAGCTGGAATGATACCCGCTCCTTTACTCTGCCACCGCATTACGTAAGCTGCTTTCAAGTATTTCGACCGCCACGGTGGCGGCGGCGGCGGCGGCGGCGGCGCTATGAACATTATTATGCGACATTCAAGAAGGGCCCCACAAATTTTAAACCCTTTAGCATCTTATTTTTTCCATTCCTTGCCGGCGGTTGCGGCGGCGACAGAGAGGAGGGGGGATTACTTTGCTCTGACCACCTACTGTCTTCTCTCTGCCTATCGGCGAGCAACCGACCAAAACAATTAACCGGATAAGGCCCGGGACCCGGCGCTGTCGATGAGAATTACAAAGTCACGTACGTGCTTACACACGGGCGCGAGGAGCAACGTGTACAGGCAAGCTCGAGGAAACATGAGACAAGTGGGTCTCCTCCGTTAGGAAGCGTCAGGCCGATTGGTCATCGGAGTAGGACGATCCAACGAAGCGGCTCGGTGGTTGCGGGTACTCTCTTCGCCCGGTACTTTTCGCCATCGAGGTGCCAGGAGGTCGCGATCACACGCCTACCAACGTCCAACGGGGAACGTTCTTCCCTGTTCTTCCTCTCCTCGACTCTCATCTCACCGCCCCTGTGCCTGCTCCTCCTGGTCCAGCGGTGAGTGCTCCTACAGCGTAACACGATAGCGCGATGGTGCGAGTGAGAGCTCCGGACGGATCGCGACGGATTTCCAGTGAACGGGGAAGAAACGGAGACCTCGGTGCATACCGGTGTACGTAGACGTAGCAACGTCCGGAAAAAACAATACTCTCTTCATACGCTAGAAATACCGGAGGAGACTCCTCCTTTCCTTGGCTCTTGGTGAATGGCGCGGAGGTACCACGTCGTATTCGTAGCGCTCTCCGGCGGCGGTCCCAATGCTTGTCAACATCGGTTAGCGGGACATTTCCTCTGTTGCACGGCCATCGGCCATTGATGTCAGACCGCGTTCCCTCGCCTTCTCTTAGCCGCTCTCGCTCTCTCCTCTCACTCTCCTCTCTTTTTCCTTGCGCTCTCGAAAGCGCGAGGAACGATAGAGAGGAGATCTCTTTTCATATTCTCCGGCCGATCCCGCACGGTTCTCGATGCCGGAGCACACACCTATGAGTTCCACGGGACACGCAGCAGCCTCCGCTTCGCGTCGCGTCGTGTCGCGTCGTGTCGTGTCCCACTCTTCTCCTCCTGTCTTCTCTCTCTCCCGGTGACCGCTCGCTCCCTGCATTCGTCCTTCGAGGCTGTCCTCTCGCTTCCTCGCGTCCGGACTTCTCTCGGCTTCCTATAGTATGCCGGCGGTCCATGAGCAGAGCACGGGACCAAGTACGGAGTAGGTTAGAGCGAGAGTGATAGACGGGGTGCACGGAGAGCTCCTTTATTTCAGGGGCTGCTTTGTCGAACGCGCGTTCGCTCGCGCTCGAGTGCGGGTTTCTTCATGTCTTTGTTAGCGAGGCGAGAAATTCTGTCTGTCCTCTACAATTACTCGCAGGCCTCTCTCGAATCGGGCCACGACTCTACGCTTCTCTCTTACTCTCAGCATCAACCCTCTCCTTCTCATTCGTTCAATCTCGTTGGAGGCACACGAGGTGTGATCCTGGCTCGACTGCACTTGCGTCACACGCATTTCACTATGTGTTTAAATGAACGCGCTAGCCCTGTGTCTACAATAGGTGTGAGGAACACGCCCGTCCCTGTGTATGGAACCAGAGCTCTCTCATTCAGGGCGAAGTGCTGCCCGATTACGAGTGTACCACGGGGTGCATACTTAGCAGGGCACGATGTCGATGTACACTCGAGGAGAACGCGCCCCGTGTAATCGTGCAACGATCAACCAGCTCTATGAGATGGAGATCCTCGAAGAGCCCTCCTGATCCGGCACACCGGCACCGCATTTTCCCTCGACACGTTCTTCTGCCGCCCAGCACCCGCTCTCGCACTCCCTACAATCCTGCCACGCTCATTCTCTTCGTCGTCCATGTGTCCTGGTACGTTTGTGTGCGACGACGCGCGCTCCTACCAAGCTCAAGGATCATGGAAAAAGAGCTCCTGCCTGACTCTCGGGGGAAGGTTCGCGATTGTTCAACGGGTGCGGAACGATGATTCGTGAACTGGCTGGCAGGCGTGCATTGTGCACCCTTAAATTTCCTTTTCATTACAGCGCTAATTGATTCTGATTCAGCTCTGGTGCTCCGTTATCGCTCGCGCATAGGCCATTCTTTCCATTAACAGGCTAAGTATTGCGAGAGTGCGAGCTATACAGAAGAAGAAGAGGGGAAAACTTCCGTGGTTCGAAAGGACTGGGTGTTACTTGGGCATACCTGTCGATATTACATCAGAATTCCTATTATGTACTTCTCGAGTTGAAGTCTTACTGGAAGTATGTCTGTCTGTATATGTGTGCGTGCGAGCGAGCGTGGACGCGTACTTCTCCGCTCGGGAGCTCGCAGGCTTGCGCAATCGAGGATCGCAATGCTGCCGGAGGAATGAGCTCGGGAGGTGCAGGTACCCGCGGTAGCCGAGTAATTGCGTTAGATCGATATCCGAGTATGGAGAGGGCGACACGAGAGGGCGAGGAAAGGTTTCGTGAGATCTATCGTGCCCCGGGCGACTCTTAACTTTTACATGGCCGCGTGAATACATTAAGCGCGAGCGAGCGAGCGCGCGCGCGGCACGCCGAGATACGCGGTTTCTTTAATCTTAATCAGAAGACGTATGGACATAGCGGGGCAACTACATTCGAACACGAGTACGCCATTAGCAAACAAGATCACCTACCTGACCCTTCCCGCTCGCTTGCTCTCGCCATCCCCCTGAGAGAGCGCTCCTGAGAGAGCGCGCGCACCGCTCTTAAAACACCTCTGTAAATTGGTGATAAACCAGGCAGTGTACGGGTGTCCTGCACGCTGAAAAACCCACCGATTCGAGGGCCGAACTTCCAAGGCGTGCACCGGTGTAACTGCATACCCTCGCCTCGCTGATTACGCGAAACCACGTGCTCGCAACAGGTACACACACCGCTGGAGGCTGATCTCTCCCTCCTTCTACTCCTCCCTCCTCCTCCTCCTCCCTCTCCTCCATCGCCGATCCTCAGAATGAAGTTATTATCCGGATAATTATGATACGCGGCTGAATATAAATTAATCCTCGCACCCGTTGCGCTTGGGGCCGCCTTCGAGTTTAGCGGCATTAAATGCACCGATTTCGACAATCTCATTATATGACTGAAAGCCGACAGGCTTGAACTCTATGGTTGTGGGATGCACTTTAATGGTGGACAGTGACCCCAGTGTTTAGTGGCGGAATGGCCAAGCTACCCCCGTATTAAATTAAATTGCGATACCACATTAGGGACAATCGCTGTAATTAAATAATACTGGCCTGAGCGACTTACGTCAACCTACGGGGATCAGGAAAATGAGGCGTAATCACTGGGCTTGGACCGCGGCGTCCATTGTCCCTACGCATTGTCATTAGGTCTGCGTGAGCGCAAGCTCCTCGTCGACCACAGTCTGATCCATCCTCGGCGCCTCTGTCGTCTTTGCCCCATTAAGTGTTCATTACCATAGAATCCCAAGGCAGCGCGCGTGCCACCGGGAAATTCGGCGCCGTTCATGCTAAATTCAATGTGTGTGGCTCAGAAATATTTCATATTCAAGTTAGATGAAAGTGCGATGAAACAGAACGTGTTCTTACAGTTATTTGCAAAGAGGTGTATTTTAATTACACGATTTCTATTTCTGTCTTACATCATTTCAGGTTTTACGCTTATATAATGAAATGCAGAATTCGTCTGGACTCGCATAGAGGGATGAAGAGGGGACGAGTGGGAGGACGAGATCCTTTTGGTACCCTGTTAAGATAGATAGGAGGTGAACGCCGGCGTCTCTTATCTGGTTAATGTCTCGTTACTGTAATGATTTCGCCTCGGAACTTCGCCTCTTCATTTATTCCCGGCGGTATTGGCCGATCGTAGCCTGATAACCGATCCTCTCGTTATACTAACGGTATTAAAGCCCCGCCACTTCGCCAAGTACGTTCAACCTCCGCCGGCAAATCGCGCGTTACGCCGGCACACACGAAATTTCGAGTGGACCAGCAGCTACCTGCCTGCGAGGGAGCCAAGTGATTTATCGATGGCTCGCCACTCCGATCTCGAACATTCGCTAACTATCGAAAATTTTCCGCAACCCCCGACAAAATTAATCACACGCTCCTTTCGTAAGATGGTTTAACGAAATCCTGATATCCCTTTTGCCAATTTGTGGCACTGCGATTTAAAAGATAGTATGCTTTTAACGACCTCCCTGGAAATACACGTAAGTGCTGTATCGGATTGTGTCGATTAACAGGTTCATGAATGAATGATCTGACCTTGCACGCTCGGTCCGCTCGATCTCATGGCAAGCGGCTTAGTAATGTTAAATCGAAGAAGTGAAGGAACGGAGCGCGAAAGGAATGCGGATTCCTCGGGAATTTGCGCGAGAACGCGGAGGGGTGCGCACCAGCGCGATTTCCCATGAATGAAGGGGAGACGCTGATTTATTACCTGGCAGGTATACATGCGAGATCGGGGCTGGTCAGGCTTGCCCGGTTGAATCTGGAAAGAGGCGGGCGCGGTGCAGGTCGCCGCTGTCGACGTTCGCCAAATAATGACCGGTCATCGTGTGTCACATCAAGTAGTCGCTGGCCACGGCGTGGGTGTCAGAAATGCCATTGGTCATCCACGCAAATTACTTGCCGGCCATTAATGAGGGGTCTCGGTGGCCGCGACGTCGAAAGTCATTGCGAACGCCTTCTTTCTCTCTCACATACACACACACACACACACACACACACACACACACACACTCACACACATACACTGTCTTGAAGCTGGGGGATCAAGTCGAACTCGGGCGCTCTCGGACTCTTAATTCTTCGAGGCCCTATCAGCCGGCCGGCGCGGGTCAGCCACGAAAGAAAGGAAATGCAGACGCTGCCTTCTCCGGAGTAATTAAAACCATCGTATCTCGCCGGCACCGTCGTTAATTACCACTAATTACTCGTGGAGCCTTCTTAGCCGGCTGCACGTCTCGTTACCCGAGATTTCGGGTTATTAGACAAACGGCCTCGATGGCCCCGCTATCGTCCCAACTTGATCTCGGCTCGCTCTTATTTCACCATGACATAATCAATTCCAGCCACGGGAATCGACTGCCGGCTTTTCTTAGCTAGTGCTATTAAATACTACTTTATACAGTATTGAGTCTGACATATCAGCCACTAGTAGAACTAGTGATTCCTTGGGAATCTTAGTATCCGAGTAGTGGCACGATGACGTCGCAATACCTGGTGCAAATCAGTGAGTGCAGTAAACACAGATCCACTGGCAGCCAAGATGAGAACGGCAAGTCGTCACACCCACGTGTGGCTGGCCGCCTACCAGTGAGTCACAGGCTGAGCCGACATACACATGTGCACACATACATAGACACATCAGTCGTCGACTTGTCCAAGCCGTCAAGATATTGAGGCGCACCGGAGTCAGGAGTTCTGTGAAGCCGACGTCACTAAAGAAGGAACCTCGTCTGGCGCGACGGCGGCGTCGGTCGCGGCGGCGCGCGTACCTCGCTGAAACCGCATGATTTAATTACCCGACGAGGAGGAGAACGAGCGTGCCGAGGTGTACTAAAGCGGCGTTCCGTCTCTATTCATCCCGCCGCTAGGAGCGATTGCTCTTAGGCCCCGCGGAGATGCACGATCCCGGCGCGATAGGACGCGACGATACGATCGATGCGATCGATAAAGGACCGCTAAGGACGATCCCGAGGTGCACGTCGATCGTCGCGCGCGACACGCGAAAGCATGGCCGGCTTGCATCGGCCCCGCTAGGCAGAGCGAGCGAACGAGCGAGCGAGCGGGTAGAGCCAAGAGTTATTCAGTAATTAGCGGTATAGGAGATGCCGGAGCGGAGAGACAGAGGCATTCGCCATGAAGGTAGGAACGTTCTTGTGCGCGGAGCGCACCATCTCCACGTGCTAAGCTGGGATAAGAGGGATTCTACCGAGCTACATGTGCTGCGCTAGCTTCGCATCTGATGTACGCTTGCTCGGCTAGAGGGAGAAAAGGAGAGACCGAGAGGAAGAGAAGCCGATCCCGTGGAATTGAAATGCTCTCATGGAACTAATAGTCCTACCTTCTTTTTCCTCCTTGGCAACGCCAACCAGCTGAGTTACGGGCGCGCGCGCGCGCGCGAGCGCGCAAGTGCGCGCATCCGCAGCAGCCGTTTGCATTGAATCCGCTTACACGGCACACGAGACGCACCGAGCTTTTCTTACGCGATTTACCGGGGGGTTGCCCAGTCCTGCTGCCGGACGACGGAGATTCCTCCGGTGATAATGTGTTCATTGCGCCGAGGAATCCATCCACCTCGAGGGATGTCCGGCAACGATCGCCGGGAAATAATTTGTGAACGCGCGGCGCCGTGTGTATGTACCTGTCTCTATACTTCCCTCCAGATTCCCCCTTCTCCTCTCTTTCAACGATCTCTATCGCTGCGCTACTACTACCACATCCAATTGAACAATTTCCCTCGGACAAGTTTCGACGATTGCCAATATACTTGGCTGGTTGAGCAATTGATTAATTGCGACGATCAAAGAGGACCTGTTTGTTCTACATGCTTGTACTAACTCTATCCAAGTGAAACCAACTTCCCGCATCGCTGCTGCCCGCTTCTACTTGTTCTCATCATGATTTTTCCTCGATAATGAATTTCACAGTCCACCCGATACGTTCACCATGATAGGACAGACATTGCTTGATAGGCTTAGATATCGGGCGAACGCGTACAATGCGACAAACAAGATCTGGTTCTACGAGTATTTCGGCCTGAGTATTTCATGTAGCGTGTGACTGTAGAATAGTGGCAAGAATTGGTAAGCCACGTGTGTATGTACCTGTTGTGGTGCGGCGCGAGTGGAAGAGTTCGATCGACGAGAATCCAAGTTGGCCCGGGCTGCCGCACACGTTCCAACCGTTTACCTCCGGCAGCTTCGCGATCCATAGCTGTGTACGCGGGAAGATGAACCGGGCAACAGGTGGCATCACACTGAATCCGCTTTGACCCATTTCAACGAGTTTCCTTTCCGTGTCCCGCCGCGGGGAATTTCCTACAGGTTTTCCCGGCGAACTTTCAGCGCAAGCGACGCCGCCGATTAGCCACATGCTTGCGTACCGCGCGCGCGACAGTTCCGCCAAGCTTTTTCTCGCCAGGCGCAAATCCGATCGCTATCCAAGGACACGCGGTCTAGCAATGAATTCCCTCGGAGATTTATTATCTCGAGACGCAGATACCGTCTGACACAGACCGATAGGCATAATGAGTCGATGCAGGTATGCGTGTAATTAGCAGGTATTTAAATCAGATCGTGAATCAGTGTCCATTGCCGTCTCCGTCTTGAATGTGTTGCCGGACATTCGAATGCTCCAAGTAATGATTGAGTAACTCGTTCGATAACTCCGAATAAACGGGGAAATTTATTGACAGTCGGGGAATGCGTATACTTAACACCTTGCGTGATACTTAAGATTGTGTTACCTCGTTTACAACTAGCATTTACAGTAGAACTGTCTAGTCTGAGCAAAGTAGAATTAGTACAGGGTTACTTAGTTTCACTATGAATCCTTATCATTTTAAGAGTTCATAATTTTATAATTTTTTAAGAACTGTTGCACTATGTTATTTTTACTCATACAATTATTAGTTCTTAATCGCAACAGGTAGTATCGCGTTATGATGATGACTCGCATCCTCCGTCTAGTGAGACCGCTTTCAAGGTCCGAAGCGGCAAAAGAGGTTTCTACCAGTCAGTTTGACGTTAGGTAAACTCAGGCCAGACGAGGATCCCGGATCGTTTGTCCATGTGTGATCTTCATTATGAGGAATTAGCAGCGTGCAAATACGCTCTCACCCACGCGCCCTGCTCGTGGCCGGACAGCCACCATAAACCGTAGCCCGAACTTTGCCCACTCTTTGTTTCCCACGGAATTAACACCTGGAGGGACGTGCGGCCGTGAAGTGAGGAAATTTTTCTTGTCTTCGAACTGACTCGGACGGAAGAGTTGTGTTAGCTCGATGTTCTATAATGATACCGAAGGGCGCAAAGGGAAGGGCTTAATTAAGTGATACCTATGCATGCCATTAATAGAGGCGCCACACTATGCACCTTTTGTAGAGCGTGTTCTCTTCGAGCAGGAAGAGAACGATTAAGGATCGCTTCGTGAATTCAGCCAGTTGGTAAACATATGTTCATATAATCAGTATACGATCGTGAATAATAAGAGATTCGTGGAAATGTAGATGAAGGATCTAATCGGTAAGTGTAACTGAGTAAGTTGACTCAGTGACAGTTAGAGTCGAGTAGTGCCGAAAGCAAAGCATTCGGTTTGAAATCATACGGAACACTCGGCGCGATATTAAGCGAGCGCTAAATAACTCGGGCTAACTGGACTCGAAACCAGCTGGTCCGAGCTGGCCTGGGCCGCGGTCGAAGCGTGGGAAGTTATGCAAAAAGGTCGTGTTTGAGCACGGTGCGAGAAAGAGGAAAGAAGAGAGTGCGGAGCGGAGAGTACGCGGAGACACTAAAGCGATATCATTGCCGTCTAAGTACTCGCGCAAGCACAGTGGTCTCCGCGCTAACTGAAAAGAGAGGCGAACGCGCGCCAACAAAAACGGGCGGAAGAAAGACAGGGCCGGTAGGAACCTGTATTTACTCCGGCGCTGGTACGAACGCTCATAATCGTCAACATTTCAAACCAGTCGCTGTACAGGAAGACCCACCAGCCGCCTCGTCGTGTAGCCGGCTCTCGTCACGTGTGAAATATTTTCACCGCGCCACCGCACTGTTTCTCCGTATAACCCACCGGCCTTTTCTTCCTCATGGTCCGCTCCTCCTTCTTCCGCGAGCTCCGGATTCCCTCTCCCTTTGAGACCAACTTCTTCCTCGCTGCTGTCGATGCTATCTCGCGGCCTCTCGATGTCCTCGTCACAGCTCGTTCCAAGAGATCGGAGCCGCGAACTCGCCGATCAAACCAGCCACATTCAACCCACCGGATCCGGTAACGCAAGGTACTGCAAAGTACTACAACCGAGTACTGATTCCACCGACTACAGCAGCGATCCTTAGGATGGAATCGGCTCTGAGTAATAGCTCTTGGTGAACCTCGAGCGACCACTCTCCCCCGGAAATTAATGATCGAGTCAATTATCGTGAGCTAGCTCCGTCGGTGTTGGAGGAACAACCTGCCTATTAAATCCATGGAAAATCTAACCCGACTAATTTCCCACTCGGAGCTAAGACGAGACAACGCTAAGTCTTCAGTGAAGCTTCACGTCCACCCATTCGCCCGTGTTTCGGGAATAATTGGCCACTCTTGTTCTGCTCGGAGCGTATCTATGCACCGGAAATCTACCTCTGGAGGGTGGTGTTGTGGTGGCAGTTTCCGAAGCAACAATTAAACGGGCTTATCCTTGACTCGAGCGGTCTATTGCAACGCAGCTGGAGGATGAGAAGAGCGCGCAGGATTCACGGGGCAACGGCTAATTAACTTCAAGCCGAAGGCAAGTTTTCATCGCGCGTTCTGTCACGTTTCAACGTACAGTTATAATACATGTATGCGACTATACATACTACGTACATATACTTTGAAAAGAGTCGATGAGCAAAAGGTGACTTGCTCAGGAAATCCAAGTCTTCGTTAGCCGTGGTAACCTCGCTTATTAATCCAGTTGCTCTCGCCTTTTTTGCTACTACCGGACGATCCATTCTAACGCCAACGAGACTCGCGTATCGTCGGCAAGAACTGTCGCTGGCAACACAGGGAAGCGTGGCACCAAGTGGAAGAAACAACCTCCATTACGCGGCCCAGAGAGCCCGAGCTTTTTCTCGCACACCCTCAGACTTCGCACTGAGAACTTCCTCCTCGCCTGTTCGGTCACGTGGCGACTAGGTGGACATAAACAGACCAGCGGCAAGAAACGCATTATAATTCCCCTCTAAGTAACGAGAACGGCATATTGAAAGTGTAAGAACACGATGGTATTCCTTGGAAGCGTCATGGTTGTTCGCAGACGCTATGACAGCCTCGATGGATTAAGTGATGTGACGATAAATCAAGCCTTCCGTTCTTTCCATGCTACAAAAAGGTAACTTAATAGAGCAGTCTAAAGAGCGGTTTCACCTTTCAATGCCTCGGACATATTATTCAAATGGAATTTAAACAAATTTTCTATAATCACTGTGATTAGACTGCTATAACCATCTATTAAGTAACCAGGACTGGCTGAGCTACAAAGGTCCCCGCTAAATTATTCGGACCGTCTAATCATAGTCGACGCGCGCAGTCTCTCCTCCGAAGAGCTCTCTTTTCCCACTTAAGTTGTAAATGCTAATTCGATTAAAGTTTCATAGGAGTGGAATAGGTCCGGGCGGTAGTCAGACGTAGAAGAGTGCGTGATCCTGATAGCCGGCGGGTGGCATCATCGTAGTAAGGATCAGGAGGTCCTTATCAGATTTAGCGACCCCTCGCCCGAGTAAGCGGACGATAGAAGGAGAGAAGAAAAAAAACGAGCTGAAGAGTCCAGCCCGAGGCAGGACGCCGTCGACGACGACGTCTCGTCTCTTGAATATTTCAGGATTCGCGGGGGCTCTAGTCACGGCCACAATGCCTTCGAATGCACTCGAGCCACCCTTCTAGTAACTCCTGGTATCGTCCGAGATATTAACAAGGGATCGCTACGCTAGTCGAGCGGGGCCCGATTTGTCCTCGCTAGTGAAAAAGCTCGAGAGAGCGTTGAAAAAGCTCCGAGCGTGTTTAAGGCGCTCGGAACGAGACCACTCCCTTTTTCCAAGAAACGTATCAAGCCTGACTGGAAGGCGGCGGCACGAGGCACCAGAGAGGATTCCCTGGACTTATCCGGGTGGCCTTTTCAGATGGCATCCTCGATCCTCGTTGTCTTGGTCCTTGCCAATACACCCTCGAACTGTGTGTCCCCTCTCGAATGGAAACTCTGGCAGATGACTCCCCCTTTGTCCTTGATCTTACGCTCGCCAGGAAAATCCGCTGCTCTACTTTTCAAGATTCTTCCTGTCCCCGTGCCAACGGGGGCGCCCCATTCCATCCCACCACAATTTTGGTTATTATGCTCTACCTCGTCCTCCAAACGGAGGGAGAACATCGGCCAACTCTCGAATGGGCGGCTCTCGTGACTAGGCGGATTACGTACACCGACGACGTGAAAAGGCAAAATTAATCAGGGAAGAAGCTCGAGCGCAGCAGCCCTCTCTCCTCCATTCTCCAGTGGGTGCCGAATGAACACGGATCGAAGTATACGAGGACCTTTGTTTCCGATTAAAAGCCAGGGGCAGAGAGAGGACTTTCCTTCCCCGACTCGCTCTAGCTCCAGGCAGGGGAAAACTGCTTGATGAAATGAACGTTTTATCCTCTTTGGTATACCACGGAAGCCGTTGTCAATTGTACCGCGCGTACTGTCATCAATATTTCCCGCACACTGCTTGCCAACTGTCACGCGCCATTTATATTTCCCCTCGGAGGACTATTGATACGGATTTTTCAACCGTTAGCGTGCAGAGAAAGACGGACGAAGTAAAGGTTCGGTTAAAGCGCACGCGTATTGAATTCAATCTTGGGTAAAAGGCAGAAGGGGTTCGTGTGTGCTCTCGAAATTCTTTGACAGCATTTTTCCTTTATTGGGAACACGCCGTGAAAACAATCCCGGACCGCTATATGACTTTACCATGAAGGAACATTGAAACAGCCGGAGAATGGGGGTATATCGAGTGTAATCTTCCGTTGTCTCAGCTCGGTGTCAGCTTGAGTGACAAATGTGTCCTCGGAAGGTAGGACCTAAGGATATACCTGGCTATCTTCGTAGCTGTGTCCGCATATACATGTATCAGACGACGACGACCACGAGGGCAAGGCTCTGACACTTCGTATCCCCGTAGAACCCAGATTAGCCTCTAAAACCCTTCCCAAGATAACGGAACCGTTAAGCTGTCCATTCGTCTATTGGTCCAGCCTTGCTTTCTGTAATGGAACTTGGGAAGCCATGGTTAGAACCTTGCGATTGCTTTAGACATCCACCGACTAAGATACCAGAAACCTGAGCAGATTTCATTCCCTTGATTCTTCTCTCTTTCACTCTCTCTCTCTCACTCACTCTTTCTTCTCTCGATGACAAGAGAATGAAACTAACACATTTCAAAACCCTTTCCATCCTGATACTTTTAAGCATCCGGATACCTAGCTTTCACATTGAATATCGTTTGCCTAGTATTTCGCATACTTTTTTTTATTCTTCTCTTCTTACGGTTCGCTCAAGTCCCATCGGGAATAGCGTGTGAAGCCCTTGTCTACACTCGAGCGGTGCAATCGTACGAGGGAAAGCTTTTACACTCTCGTCCGCTCGACGTTTGTCGAAGCGGGGGAGGAGATAGTGACGAGCGAGGGTACAGATATCCAGCAGTGTGACAGTTTGACGACTCCAGAAATGTTTGAGTTATCGTCCGAATGACAACCATATTTAACCTGCCGTAAAATAGCACTCCGCCCTGTACTTTTACGACGGAAGCATCGTCGCGGACGCACGCGGGGGCGCGCGCGCGCTCGCGCGCACTTGCACCCAACTCCGAAAGGCTCCGAGTGTAGATAAGTAATTCCCTGGTATACAGGGCATTCCACTTTCCACGGTTCCAAAGAGTTGCTCCCCGGAATTTCAACCTGGCCTATCTAATCAAGGAAAACTTTCATCTCCGCCGACTATCCCCATGAGTAATATGGGAATTTTCCTGACACTCTAAACGCTTCTAACCCGAAAAAGCTTTCTTTCGTTTTGAAGATTCAATCAAATCGTTGCACGACTGAAAGCATGCGCGTACTAATCACCTCTTGCTCACAAGCTTCTTTTTCTATGGAGAGCCATAAACCAGGTGGTATCGCATTCCATTTTTAGTAGGAGTTTCCTCATTCTCGCGTTCACGGTAATCACGGGATCAAAGTTTCACGAGGGGAATATCTGGCCGGTGCAGAGGCTCATGTCGAAGGTCAGGGAAGATACACCTAGCTATGGAACAACAATGGTAAAGTCTCTCGAGGGGTGCATCCCATTAGTAGTGCCGGCGGCGCTGAGCCTCGAAACGATTGCTGTGGGCTCGGAGGCAATACGGCAAGAACATGTCATACATTATTAACGCACGTGGGACAGACGCCCACTGTTTAACGGCCAATATATATTCATCGGCTTAATTGATTTCTCGCGCCAGCCTTAATGAAGAGTGGCCGCACCCGTAGAATGCTTTCACTCTGCTCTTTCTTTCGCCGCCAGTTTTCCACCTCGGAACATTTTCCTGGCGAATGCTGCTGACCCGTAAGTCCTGCCAGCCTGTTCACGGAAGCGCGAACTGTAAAAATCGACGTCGCCTCTCGTGCGAGTTGCTACCGTGACGGCGGCGTGTTAAGACACACGAGAATTCTCTCTCTATCCTGTGGCAAAGCATTTGCACGGTTTCCCCGGGCTCTGACAACAAGTGTATCGGTTACAGGCCTTCCGCGAAAAGTCACCAACGAGTCTTCCACGCAAATCGGACGAATTAGCGCGCTCGATTCCACCGCCGGCCCGATAAGTCTTCACGTCGATAAGGCGATAACGGCCACTTTGAGGCTCGATTTACCGCAAGGGACAGCCAGGCGCTTTACCAAATCCGCAATAATAAGGAACAAGACTAAATCACCGATGCATTTCTCTCTGTCACTTCGCATCGTATTCGCTCACTCGGGGATTTTATAAGGCTTCGAAAGAAGAAAGGGCCTAATAAAAACTTCCATGAAATCACGAAATCACTAACCGAAATTACCACGAAAGCCGGAGGTGATTGCTCTCGTAAAGGGCGAAAGAATAGCCAATTATTTACACATCCTCGCATTATTAGCAATTTCGGGCGGCAGCACTCAGGCCGGGGCTTACTACCCTGTGAAAATAAAGGGGTGACTCGAACGCCGGTTAGAGAGGAACATATCTTGAAGCGAAGTGCAGTGAGGTGTGCGGTAGTGGAGCCGTGTCCAGCAAGCCATTCACGCTATGACCCATAAACCCGAAGAATCTCAGCGCTAGTTATCTTCGCCCTTAATATCCCTGACAGTCATCTACGCGCTGCCTAGTAGCAGGATAGAAAGTACGTGATAGTGCCTCATTAACACCACACAGATTCCACTTGGAGCACAGTGAGTCAAAGGGTGAAAAATAATTGAGGCATGACGGGTAGCGTCCGGGAAAAGTGGGCAGAGGGAAAGAAAGAAAGAAAGAAAGAAAGGAGTGCACCTAGCAGCAGCCACACTTCACGCACATAGATCTCTTTGCCCCTTCTCAGTATTTTCTCGACTCTCCGATTCTTTCTCTTGCTTCGAACCCTTCTTATTTCCCTAGACGGCACCCTACCGCGCTCCTGAATGCATCCAACCCCCATAGACACGCGCGGTTCGTCCCTCTAGGAAAGAGCGAGTGTACATCATGTCGAAATCACAGGAGTAAAGGGACTTGGAGGAAAAGTGAGACAGAGAGGGCATAGTGAGGCGGTGGGGTGGTCGGTGATGGTATCGAAGAAGGGGTTATAAAAGGAGAAAGATTTACAACCCTCGTATGAAATTCATACTCAGTTCGCACCTAGTGCTGCCTGTACTTTGGAAGCATCAAAGAGTCCTCCTCGTTCTCTCCCCCTACTTTGATTCTCTTTACACCAATCTCTCACTCTTTCTCTCTTATACACTCTTACTTTCTATCCCATGAAATCTAGCTTTCCATCGCTCGCTCTTCGAGCAGCATTGCTCTCTTCCTCGGGAGGGGAGCCGATGCTGCGAACAAGAGATATCCTGGGCACTCGTAATCGAACGTCTCTCTGCTCCTCCACATCCCTTTAAAATCCATGGTGATGAAAGGGGTGAGGGCGCGCTATGAGTCGAGAGCGAGAGAGAAAGAGACGGCGAGAAGGGGTGCAGTGTCGAGGGAGAGGAGAGGAGAGCAAATGCGAGACTGGGTGAAAGAAGAGCGAAGGGGTGGATCGAGAGTGAGTTACAGGATAGAAGTGCCTCCGACACCATAAAGCGTGTGTGCATCCAGGAAATGCTGGTGACGCGGATGGATCGCCGCGGTTAAGACTGAGTCGTTCGTGCCTAATAACCGTCCCTCTCGAGAACACGCGCGCGCGCGCCACTCATACAACACATAGTATCCATGATGGATGTATGTGTATATGTGTGTGTGCGTAAAGGAGATTGCACGGACTTAGCAGGCTCTCCTGAAGAAAAGTATACCGGCCACCCTCTCGGCAAGCAGCACCCCTATCTCGTCCTGTTGCCAACGTCACACACTCTGTCGCGCAGACCAAGCCGCTCCAGAAAACGCGAGACTCGGACAAAAAGCAAGGGAAAAAGAGTGGGGAAGGAGAAACCATTGCAAGCAAGGGCTTCACAGAAATTATTAGCGGCCATAATAATCCCAGAGAATTACGGTGTATTACAACCGTTAAGGGTGGGATTTCTAGAAGGGCCTCTACTCGAAGTATGTATCGGGCGATCAGGATTGCTTCTAGTGCTGACGTGGTCGCACACCCCCCAGAGAAAAAAAGAAAAGTGTCAGGGTGGTACCGTTAGTTTACTCTCCGTCGAGTCTGGATTACCAGGCTTGTTGGTCGCTTTTACAACCGGCACGGTGGTCCACGTTGCCACGGTGAAATATTGCCAGGCCTTTTTCTGAAATGCTGTCATAAGTCCCTTTGTAGTCGACTTTTTGTCCCAAAGATATTCGGAATTCCGGCGAGAATTCGCTTTCATAGAAGTTATGCATTTTCTGAAAGGATTATTGAAGATGGGACTGTGTCAGTGCACTCGGCCGAAGAAGAAAACTCGGCCGCGCTGTCAGGCCCATTTACTCCATGGCGATTTCCTTTATCGCCCAATTTCACGGTCTATGCTAATTCAGCTGAATTGTAAGGATCGTTATTTATTCTAATTTATGCTGATCGGCAGGATCGGGAACATTGTCTTCTGAATTGAGAAAGAAAGAAAAAAAAGCGAGGCAACGGGCACAGGTAGGCTATACGGTTTGGGTCGGCGAGCCAGTAAGCCCGAAGATGCCAACCTCCTAATCCTCTTGACGAGCCAGGACCTCGTCGATATTCCTGGGGGCCGCTATAGCGAGAATATGAGGGCCCAACAAAAGCGCTTCCGGTTCATAAATCTCCCTGGCAGAAAGCGAGTAAGTGCGCTCGCTCTTTTACTCACTCGCTCGCTCGCTCGCTCGCTCGCACGCTCAACCCGCCAGGCAGACCTCGGGAAACACAAGTACAAGCATACCGAGCTGCAATCGGCCGGCTGCTCGGTCATTTCGTCCTCGAATAACGGCTGCACGAAGGCAACCGGTAAACCTAATTCTCCAGCTGATGTTGGAAAGAAAGCAATCCCTGCCACCCACACATACCAAATCCTCAAGGAATAATTTCATTAAATCGCTGTGCAGTTCCGTACAGCGGAAGAACATGTCAGAGTATGCTCCCGGGAAAGCTGCGTTTACTAGCCAGAACTAGGAAAGCATCCGCACTAGAAATAATCACGCTCCCACTCTTTCCAAGCGCATTTGCTTCACGGCAGCAACCTCGGTGGCATGCTCGAGTTTAACATTTCCCTTGGTGAAAGCTATGCGAGACGTCGTTTAAAACATATACACACCTACATAAACTTTGTCATGTAGCGAGTGAGAGTTTCAGACGAAGCTCCGAGCTACGCTTCTTTCGTGACGCGTGTACGAGGACCGAAACGAGCGGCGATCCCGTGAAACGAGGGAGCATTAGCGAGAGCCAGGACTTCAAACGTTTCGTTCGCCCTTAGATGATACATAGTTGAACACGCCGGCTGTAACACGCGTACATGCATCGCGATAGCTGCGCTCGGTGCGCGCACAATACGCAATAGTTCAGAGTTGTGCGGGGAGAGAATGCTTCGGTGGTGGCGGTGGCGGCGGTGGTGCTGGAACGAGAGTGCATACGATGCAGCTTGGCGATGGAACTGGGAGGCGGATGACACACACCGCTGCTACATAGGAACGCGCTCTGGGGCCGTACCTTTACGTAGCTTTGCTAATGGCTTCTGCTCGACGCGAGAGCGAGAGCGCGCAGTCAGATAAGTCGTAAATATAATCCGCTGCTTTTGATGCTGCGACTACTCGCGCAGCGATCGTCGGCGGAGAGAGATGGAGGGATAGATAGAAAGACACGACCTTTTTCGGGTCGCCGACCCGACGATTAATAACGATTTTTCGAGCCGCGCTTTGCCCCCCCCTTGCGACGCCACTCCGCTCCGCGCCGCGCCGCGCCACGCCACGCCGAGGTTCTCCCGCATCCGTGCATAACGCGATGAATGGACGGAAGAATGAAAGTGCGCGCGCGGGAGAGCCTGGCCGGCCGACAGACGAAGAGGGAGAGCCTGACGCGGAGGAACCGGGGAAGAAAGAGAGCCCCGGTGAGAGAGGAGAGCAGGAGGAGGCTTTTTTCACGGAAGGAGTGTGGATAGCGGAAGTTGCCAGGGGCGGCGCACCCTTGGTGGGTGGGCCGCCGGCTGAATTAAAATTGATGGATAAGGGCAGACAGCCTCGCAATTTTCATCGAATTAACCAACCTGCAGCCGTACTGCTTCGCTCGCTCGACCACAGTCCTTCGCGCGATTCTCGCTATGGGCAGCACCCTACGCCTCCAAAGTAACACACTCTCCTTCCACACTTTTTATTAGACGAAACGCGCCCGCGTGCATCCACCGCCTCCTCTTTAATATATTACCAAATCTCGTGTGTACAGTGCTAGCGGGCGGCGATAAATTCGCCGAGTGTTTGGAGCGTGCCGTGGCTGACCTCCTCTATAACTCATCGTTTGTTAGGACATTCCTGCGAGGCGAACTAGCTACAGCTAGCATAACACTGTGCACGCAACTTTCTTCTAGGATATGCCGGTTTCGCTCCTCTCGCAATATGTATCGTATCATTTCGAGAATAAGTCTCCAGGAGAATTTCGATTTTGACAGGGCGTTTCATCAATGTCACCGAGGCCGAACTGCCTGGCCATTAATCTCCCTTGAACGTTAATTCGCGGCCCTAATTTATAGTCGACGAAATAAATTCGCAGAAGGTAACCTTCCAGCCGGACAGAAGTAATCGCTTTTTTGCGAGCTTCGAAATTGTAAGTGGTTGGAAGAAGGTGGGAGAGCTGGATGGTGTGGTGGGCGAAGGGGAACTAAGAAGCTGAAACCACGAGAATTTCTAATGAACGCGGAGAGGAAATTCGCTACCGGTGGCGAACTTTCCTTCTTCCCCCCTAAGGAACGGATGAGAAAGAAACGTTCTTCCATAGCTCTTTGAGCCAAGAGAAGCCAGAGTTCTTAAGTACTTAATTATTATTTGCGCTCGAATTCCTCAGTTATCACGAAGTAAATCTACCAAGTTCCATAGTGCGAAGCCAAAGAGAGAATTCGTTATACCTCCGAGATTAGTCTGGAATCAGTTACTATAGAAACCCAGCTAGAGCCAACATAACTCTCGGAATATTGTTCTGGCCCAATTAAAGCGTAAGACAGCTTCGTTTATTAAAGGATAAATTAAAGCTCACCCAATGACCCACTTTCTCGGATCGGCTAACTAAAGCGGCGCGGAGCTACATCACAACGTGGCAGGCTAACAATTCCAATATATATTTATAATGTCAAAAGTCACATTCATTAGGATAGCAAGCGCTCGGCTCGCTCCGAGAACTTTCTAGCAGCGCGAGGTGAACCTGCAAAAGCCCTGGGCATAAATCAACCCCCTGCGAAATTTACAGCAGCGCCACATAAACCCCTCGTAGCTCGACGTGGCCCTCTGTGAGAGCCCCAAAAGCAAGCATCTAATTAGTCGTTGTTTTCTGTTTCAGGTACGTAATCCAATGAGTCATTTACCTGCTTCCACACCAAACCGTAAGTCCGAGTACACGCGCCTTTCTAATTGCACAGTCGGTGTGTATCAATTAGGAGTGGCTAACAATTCATCCAAAAATCTCGCCTAATTTGTGGAGCTAGCTCGTAAAGTTTCGATAAGTCCAAATGGTACGCGGTATCTTTCTTTCTCCCTGTTGTTTTTCTTACTCTCGAGTGGATTAGTCGGTGGCGATATCGTAAGGACACCCGGCTGTGCCAGAGTTGGAAAGAGGATGAGAGGAAGAGTGGCGAACATACGAAACACGTGTGTACAGGGCGCGAGGATGCGAGAAAAGAGAAAGGGGCAGCTCGGGGGGCACTTTATGCGTTTCTTTCGTCGCGGGGTTTCGTTTGCAATAATTTATGCGGGAAGACAGCTTGAGAAATGACCGCTGGCTCCTTGTGCAACCTTAATTTGCAACAGTTTACTTCGGGAGCGATTTGAAAAATGGCCGCCGAGACCGAGGAGATACGAGGGCATGGCCGACAGTAAGTTCCCGCCGGATCGCATGAAGACATTTATCAGGGATCGATGAGAAAAAAAAGAGCGACCTCTCGACGAGCCTCCTCCTTTTAGGTTCTGTTACTCGTATAATTAGTAAGGTGGCCGAGTGTCCGCGTAGGCGTCTTGATAAGGATACATCCAAGTTCCGTATCACACTCGGAGGGTATTATTAAAGAATCGTGTTTCACGTCGTCATTTCATTAAGAGAGTGACGAATTTCACTGGAACTTGAGTCCTCCTTTACGAACCTTTAATAATAATCCTTAACCCCATGAAAGATCGAATGGGAAGAAGTATGGAGAGTGTCAGAATAATCCTAGTGCTCGGTAACCTTTAGCATCTCTCACAGTCAAGCAGCTATCGAAAGATCGAACTGACCTTTCCGGTTGATCTGTTGTACATCGACCCGGTATGCCCGTGAGACAATTACTCTGTGACGATCTTCAACCACGATCTAATAGAAATCGGTCACGCGTCGTGAGCATAGTCCTGATCCGATGGACCCAGCTATCTCTTTCCTCCTCTCGACTAGCCGCCGCTTCGTTTCACCAAATCGAAATCGGCCAAGTGAGCTTTCACCGGGCGTCGTGAAAAATATAGACTGTTCGATTAAGCCATGGAGTGAAAGAATTGATAGGGCGAACCAGCAAGGCAGTAGATAAAAATGGAGATGACAGGAGCGCAGGGCTATCGATGAAGCGAGTAGGAAAAAAACAAAAGTAAAGGCGAAGTACGTCCGGTCGTTCCTTTCCCTCTCGAATTCAATTCCACGTAGCAGATCGCGTCGAGACATCATCGGAGAGGGTGAAAGAGCACACAGCGAGACGTCAATAAAAACGGGAAGGAGCAAGCGAGTGCGTGCGGCGCGGCGGCAATGGACCGACAGGAATAAAGCACTCTTCGAGCAGGCGAGAAGCGTGGTAGCGCGGGATGAAGTCAATTACATTATGCATATGACTGGTGAGAGCCAATACAAGAAGCAATCGGCCCGCAATGGAGGCATGCCACCGCGCCAAATTAACTACCTACCTAGTTGTGCGTAATGCAATAATGTATTAGCCGCAGCATCCAAGTTCATCCACCTCTCGTTCCTACCCCTGCGAGCATTCCATGCCCACCGGCTCTAGAATACAAGTACGCCTCGCCCGTGAAAGCTGCGACCCTCCTCCTCGTTCTCCTGTCCGTCTCTGTCCGCTTTCAAGCGCGTCCCCGTATATTTCCCTGCACCAGACTACTCCTCCAGGACTTTCAGAGTCCTTGGCAAGCTCTCGCCGCCGAAAAAATCGACGACGTAATTCACGGCCTCCTGTCAATCGAGAACGATCGACTTTCCTCGAATGTGTTCTACCCAGCCATTCAAGAATAAACTTACATACGAGATCAGAATTCAAACAAGAATGCCCGCATCCTGTAAGAAATATCCAATGAATAATTAGCATCGACACTGATTAAGGAAAAACGACATTCTATGTACTATGAAATACGGAAGACAGGAAAACTGGACTCTCACGTGAGATGCAATGATTTCTCCCGGCGGGTTTCGATAGTGGATGAGGCGTTCTCTAAAAACTCGTTCGGCTCCCGAGAGCCCGTATAATTGTAGAACGGTGGAAATATCGTAGAGGCGAAGGTATCCACACGTCGACAGGTACTCCGCCGTTACGTGCACGTGGATATACAGCGGCGCACGGTTTTATGGTATAACACTGGCCGCCGAAGCAGTCGCCGCAGTGGGAGCGCATCGAACCGGAGCTCGAATAAGGCTTTACCGGCTCCGTAATACCTAGTAAAGCTGCTAGTTTATCGTACGTTTTACACAGCCTGGCAAACGCATCCGGGCCGCGTTCGAAACACTGGAAATTGTGTGTCGCGGCCCTGAAGAGCGAGCGAAAGAGAGATAAAGAGAGAGAGTGAGAGAGAAAAAAAGGGGGGTGGGGCAAGCGAGAGAGTAGAGTCTGGCGAAGGAAAAGCAGAGGAGGAAGGCGAGGCAAGAAGAAAGAATAGAAGGAGGCACATAGGATCGGTAAGGGAATGGTTCTCTCGGCGCTCTGCCACGTGAGAACAAGAGCTGCCAGCAAATTGGTGGCTGCCTGATCTTTTACTCGATCCAGTATATTTTCACTTGGACGTGGCAGCACAGCTACCCTCCTCCGATCACAGCAACTCTCGGCTCACTCTGCGGAAATGTATATCGATCTTCCTGCTCCAGAATGCCGACGTTACGTTTCCACGATTTTGTCTCGAAAATGGCAGATCGTAAAGCGCGATCCCCTGTGTGGAAGTATCTCAGAGCCACAGAGAGTTCGAGCTACGAGTACATGCGGAGCTCGAACGAATTATCCTGAAGTAATGCGAGTTCCTCTTCTCTACCGCTCGAGTCTCTCGAACCTCCGAGCGTGTGAGCCTGCTCGGCATCGGCTGTGTAAAACAACTCCTTTGGGAGTTCCCGCGACTCAGATCCGAGGCAAATGTTCGAGATCCATTTGCGAGAGAGTTCACCGAACGATTTCGAGTACCCGTCGTACTCTGAGACTGTGTACGATGTACGCACTCGCCAAGCTAGAAGAGAATACTTATCGCTAAATCAAAATGCAGAGTGTACTAGTTGGTCGCTATCGTGGAAAACCTGTACTGAATTAAGCGCTTGGTAGGTGCAAAGCAGAGCCTAATCAGCATCAATTATAATTCGAGCATGGGACTGAAAGGCACGGACCAGCCCCGCTGGATTTACGTGGAAGGGTTAGTGGTAGGGGGCGGGGGTGTCGGTGGAGAGGGAGGCGGCCGGTGACCCCATTACAAATCCGCGGCGATGTTAAGCGCGGCATAATGCGAGCCGGCCGCAGCGATATTCCGACTTTATATACGCCGGGCTACGTAGGTGTGTGGCAGAGTACACGAAACCAGGCTTAACGGAGAGGCAACCCTTTATCTCGACACGAGTGGCGTACGAGTGGTCCGGCCAAGCGTGAAAAACGCTCGCGCGAGCGATCTCTTAACGGCCCGGTTGCGGTCTTATCGCTTAACGGCGGCTTTTCATTTCGCGAAAGTCGCCTAACGGGCACCTTTGAGTGCCGACGGAGATGCTCGCCGGAGATCGAATATCGCCCGAGTAAATCGGCCCCCTCGGCCCCTGATCGATCGGCCGATATTTGTATCGCGGCATCACCGCGGAGACTGATGGCTGAGATACCAGCAATGGACCCAACTCCTCGTCAGGATATAACGCTACCGCTCTCCCCTCTTTCACTCACTCTCCCGCATACTCCAGATAGGATCCTGTGCATACTGACCGTCACCTCTCATTCTCTCGTTTCTCTTGGATACCAAAGATTCAAAGGGCACAAACTAGACGGCCGCTCGACTCTCACGCCTAGTGGCGAGGGATTCTTCGCCAGTCGGCAGGCTCGAGCGTTAAATGAACGTTCCATTAATTAGTAATTAGCGGGGGGGGGGGTGCTCGGCAGCCTCGTCTTTTTTAAATCTCTCTCTTCCTCAGTCTGCCGCATCGCCCCTGGCCTTATCGGACGATTGATCTGCGCTGTAGCTTGTTCGGCCACATTTAGCACTTCCTGGAGTAAGCCTCCTCGGCGAATTACGGGCGCGCCGCTCCCTCCTGTATACTGTGTCTTCTCGCTCGGCACCACGAGAAAATAGAAATCGACGGGCGTGACTAACTAACATGTTCATTCCTCACTCTCCTGCTTGCGTGCGATGCCGATGACCTTGAGATACAAGCGGAATTCCCTCCCGAGAAGACGGCGGCCTCTTCGACGAGGATGACGCGGACACTCTATTAATCGTAGCCACCCTCTCGAAAATCGAACGACTCGCACCGGATTTTTGCGACAACGGCAAACCGGCTCCACGAGTGTGCGAGTGCCTGCTAACCCGGCTACAAGAAGTTTTCTGTTTTTCTGGCTGCTCGGCCGGTGTCCATTAGTAACGGGAATACCGACGCCGGCGATGGGGATGTCGAGGCCAGCGTACTTTACGGTGGATCACGTCGATCGACAAATTATCACGTCGTTAATACCACCGCCGCCGTGTGAAAACGATGACCGTGAGATTAAGGTATTATTTTCTGGATTACCTGAGATCGCGCACACCCTCGCAGCATCCCATGAAAGTGCGTTCTTCCAAAGATTGCCAACAGTCGCCTCTCTGATATCATGCCGAGCGGCTTACCAGAGATTGGGATAAGTATCTAATAAGATACGCTCGATTCTTAGTAGTTTATGGGGTGCACGGTATTAGGAGGCATGCTTGGAAATGTAAGGGATTAAAAGTAGATTAGTAGATTGCTGCAATTATGACTGGAATAGGTATTCGTAGAGAGAAGAGTATCTGGCATGTTTTTCTTGCCACGGACTTGATAGAAGTTCCAGTGTGTAAGTCCATCGCAAAGATAATCTGGTAGAGTGAGTAGTAGTTGGGATGAGGTAGATTAACCCGAGAGCAGAGGTCAGAGGGAAGCATTAGCGATTCTTCCTTAGACAGGAGCACGAGCGTCATCCTTGACACAATGGCGAATATGGTGAAGACCAAGCTACGGCCATCTTTCCCTTGGCGTGGAGGTGAGAGAGGTGTCCACGGGTAACACGATCGAGGGTGGGCTTATGGAGATCAAAACCCCGTATCGGATTCCTTATGTCTCGCAAATGGCTGCCCTGGATGGTGTTGGTTACCACCATCAGCCATCTTTGGCACCTTTGCGTGCTTCTTTCCCGCGCTGGATTTCGCCTGGTTCTCCTTCTAAGAAAAACTGCAACGCCTCCGAGCTCCGTCGCTGATGCTTTTACCGGATTACCAATAAAAATGCGCGATGTCAATCGCTAACTAACTCTAATTCATGGCGACACAGCTCGTAGGTAATCCCAATGACGGCTCGAATCCATTTAAACGTGAGAAGATGAGATGGCAGAAAGGCCATCTTACGTTTCGCTTTTCTCCTCGGGCGTCCTTGTTACGCGAATTTAATTATACACCCTTAGACAGCCGGTGAGAAGTATTGAATGACCCCTCATGCCGTGCCGAAGCCAACTGTGAAAGTTAAGAGTTTGTAGAATCGCTTGTCCGCTGCGAACAAGCGAGTCGTGTTTCGTTACTTGCTCATCTTGAAAGCATTCCAGCCTGCCGGCTCTCTCCTCTCTTCGAGACGATGATACCAATAATTAATACACGTACGGTCTCCCCCGCCCCCCCTCTCTCTCTCTCTCCCCGTCTAAACGGTCCTTCAGTCTCAAATTCGCTCACTCATTGCGCACAAAGCCTCGAGGAGCCGAGGAGATGGAGGCTCCATTACCCGACGAACCAAAGACAAGAATACCTCCTTAATGAATGACGGTTCGTACAGTAGTTACATCGGTGGACACCGCCTACACACTCATCCACAGACCACCAACTCACATGTATTCCAAGCGCGAGTGGACATCATTATATTTTCGCAGTTGGTCGTGCGCGGCCATGACGTCAGCCCGATTTATTTGCCTCCAAGAGAGGATCGCTCTCACTTTGGCGCGCAGGCAATCGGCGCAATTTGCCAGAGCGAGTTCAGACCCAGTGGAGTCATTGTTTTCGCCTCTTAAGCAACACTTCCATATTGGAGAGGTCGAGTTAAGAAGTCAGGCCTCTTTCGAGAGACAAGGAAGAAGGTACTACGGGTCTTGGATGATACCAATAATTAATAAGGGCATTGTTTGTCCATTCATCGTCCACTGTCGCTTTCGTCGCGAGGCGTTCCTTTAAAAAGCGAGGCCAAGACTCTCACTGATTAAGAGTACTCTTTCTCTCTTCGGAATGAATCGTGCAATACACGGTAGTTGCGTAAGTGCATGCTATTGTTGCCGAACGATAAATCAGTACCGGCAAGAGAGTCGAAACACGATGTATTCGATCGTGGCAAACGTAAGTACTTACACTACCACCTTCTTCTTCTTCGTCTTCTTCTTCTTCTTCGGAGAGGCCCCTCGCTAAAATCGGAGAACGGTATAGAAAGCGGGCACGCAGTCCTCGTACAATGAAACACTTGGATCGAAGTATTACCACTAATTAATACAATCGCCGCCTCCTTCTGTATCTTTCGCCGCGTGCCCTTTAACCGGTCGTGCCTCCTTCGAGAGAAAGAGAAAGAAGAGGAGTCAACGGGTTATGCGCTGCCACGTCGAACTAGGAAGGCAAGAATACCGCTCTAATGAATTACGAGATGTTCGGTAGTAGTATCAGTGAATACTAAGTACACACACCCCGCTCGAATAGGACATCGAAGCCTATTGCCGATACTCGAAGGAGTGGGCGGCCGCGATCCAGCGAGAGCGAGAGCGATTGATTTCGCAATCGAGGCCTAAGAATAGCGATGCAAAATGAACAGAACTCCTGCATCCGTGCGAGTCGCATTAGTCTCTCTCCGCTCGGTCACTACCGGTTTTCGGCCGCGCAAATCGCCCGGATAAGAGCCGAGCATAATCGTGTCATTTTGTAGAATGGCCTGCATTGCCAGTGTCGCTTGCAAACGAGTTTATTAGTCGCGGACATACCGAAAACCTGAAAACGCTGTAACGGCAGAGGAGAACGCTTGCGCGCGCGCGCGAGCCCACCAATGGAATTACGGCGCGCCACGGCTTATGAAATCCGATATTCCTGCTACCTCATTAAGCGGGGCACGATTTAATTAAATGCGAAGGTTCGAGTGGCAGCTCGTTTAATGTCATGACCATTGTTACTGCACGGCGGAACGAGTATGTTTAATTCAGCCGGGTCTCCGGCGGCGGGTAACACGAAGCCTCTTGATTGAGAAATTATATTGATAATAAAAACAGTTGTTCCCGCAGCAAATAGAGCTGTAAGAGGCGCCGCCGCTGCCGGATTTCCAGAGAGCCAACGGCGATTCGAGTGCAGCTTGCTAACAAGGGGAAATTTGTCCCCATTGTTTTTACACTTGCTAAGCATTCATTACTATGTTAATTCATCTTTAAAATGTCAAGTTCTATTAGATCCAACAATTTCATTATCAACCCTTGACTAGATAACCCTTGGTCTATTTCGAGAATGTAACACGGGCTACCAACAATGAATCTTCACTTCTTCGGAAGCGATTTCAAGGGAGCTGGTCCACCGGACATTGTTCGTGGGTAAAAAAATCTGGCGAGAACAGGCAGGCAGGGGGTAGCAGGTAGAGAAAGGCCGGTTACGGTCATATCTACGAGAGAATCGAGCAGAAAGAGTTGTCAGGCGAAACTGGAAGTAACTGGATCTCCCTACGATCGGTCTATCCCTTTCTCGTGCTTCTCGCGGCTGCTGCTGCTCCTGCTGCTGCTCCTGCTCCTGCTGCTGTTGGTCGGTGCCGGGACATTCTGGGCGAGAGACAGCGCAAAAGCGAGTAGTCTCGGATCGTACGGTCCATAGCGCACGACAGCAGCACCATAATAAAAAGTGCTGCTCGGTCGGGAGGGGCCCCGATATACGGAGTGTACGAGACGAGCTCCACGCCGTCTACGCCGTCTACGGGGCTTTAGCAGCCGACAGTTTTTTTGCGCGCTCCAAGACTGCTGCAAGAACCGGTGATGGTAGTATTGGTAGTAGTGCTGCTGCTGCTGCTGCTGCTGCCACTGCTACTCCTGCTGCTGCTGCTGCTGCTGTTGCTGCACGAAATGGTCCCCCCGGCATCAAAGGATGAGTGGGACCAGAACGTCGACGTAGGTGTGAATGTAGTCAAATCACATCAGCCTCAGCTTGGCCGACACTCGAGTGCAAAGAAGAAAAGGGAGAAGGAGGATGGAAGCGGTCGAAGAAACGCACCCCTCAGGGGCCCTTCTTACCACCCCAACCAGGACCCACCTCCACCTCCGTGTTCGCCATTCTCACGACGGCACACACCGTATTCCGCACACGGGTATTCTCTGCCCCGAAGCCCTGCGCGTGTACCGTCCGTCTCTCTGTGTGTTGCCCTCTCCGGCCTCTCTCCTGCTTTTCCTCCTGGGCCCCTGCCGGCGCACACCACCGCACTTCCGGTAGCCGCGTAAAATATATCGCCTGGTCGCTTGCTTCTCCTTGGCCGCGCCGGCCGCGCTTTGTTCCACACCCGTCCTCGTCTTCTTACCTAGCCGCGCGACTCTCTCCTCTCTTCTCTTCTCTTCCGAGCGGCTAGCAGGCCGCGCCAGTCCTACCGACTTGTCGGCATCCCTTTCGGATCTCCCTTTTTCTGCATGGAACACACCTTCTCTCTATACGCAGCGCACTCCGCACTCGGGCGAGCCAGGCTTGTCGCTTATGCGATAACACTCGTCTGAGAGTGCGGCGAGGCCCCGCGATACATCTGTAACCCCAGCTGGTCGAGTGGCGAGCGGAACGGAGCCGAGGCCGACCAACTAAAGGGAGGAATCGGGGAAACCGTTGAAAGGACCTCGTCGGTGTAGGGTAGGTCTGAATTCGCGGGTGAGAGGTAATTAGATCGATAAGGATTTCGAGTGCAGACCCCTTACCGATTCACGGTTCAATGAAGAATAGTGTGCAACGTGAACGGCACGCGTCCGCCTAGCCACCTAATTCTCACCTCGAGTGAATGGTACGCGCGTTAATTTGCCAAATTGACAATTCATGTATTGCTGGTAGGCGCATTTTGTCCGGCTGAGAGCGTCAGTCCTATACTCCTTAGGTCCACCCATGCCATATCTGCAAGTACCCCCTTTGCACTACAATCAGACAAATATTCTGTCTCTCAGGTACCTACACGTGCACGCATGCACTCTCCCTTTCCTTCCTCTCTTTCTCTTTCTCTTTCTCTTTCTCTTCTCTTTCTCTCGTACCTCCCGTCGACAAAGAACGCTCGACATAGAAAAGTTTACATGCACCGTCGCCCTTTTTCTTCTCTCTATCGTAGAGACTTGGGTCATTACTCGGCAGCGTGTGTGGAGTACCATAGAGCATATACGAAGAAATCATTGTTTTCGCCCATCCTGTCAAAGCGAGGCAATAGGCCCCCAACCCCCCGTTGAATCACGGGCCACTGAGCGCCGCGAGTACACCCAATGATTTTTGTCTCTTTCTCGTTAGGATCGACACGCGTGCATTAATTAATTGCGCCCGGTCGACCCTTGTCCCCCCACTGCTCTCGCTGCTTCTTTCCACCCGTCCTTCCGGGGCCGGGAGGAGCGAGTGGTCTCGTAACTCGAGTAAACCACGTAATCTTGCTTTCCAATAAGACTTTCCACCCCCTCCCCTAGGTATAAAATGTATAACGAGCAGAAGCTAAGGGTGGAAAAAGGGTTGTAGGGCCTAGCAGTTGGCGGGATGGCTGGCGGGGGCGGGGGGAACGGATGAGAGAAGTTCGGAGCACCATGGTGTTCTCGAACATGGGCCCCGGTAAGAGGATCCGGGCCACCGATTGGTCGACGACGCACCCTCAGCACGCACGTGGGCGTGCATACGTGGTATTGATGCACGTAGGTGTGCGCGCGTGCACGCGTACCTCTGTGTATGCACGCAGGGCGCAAGGAAAAAAAAAGGGGGTTACTATACCCGGACGTGCGAGCAAGCAACCCCACGAGGGAGAAGGGTTGGAAGTCATTCTGTCCCCCTTTTTTCCCTTTGTTTACCTTGGGGCCGATCATTAAAATGGCCGCCGTATCGGCGGCCTCTCATTGGCCGAGTCCTCCCCTTCTACCCTCCGAGCTTGCAACCCTTAGCGACGACAGCACACGCTCATTGTCGGGCACCGCTGGACTGCTTGCACGTCCGTGCACCACCTCGTGTACCCACTCTCTACCAGCTCACGCTAGCCCCCGCGAGGAACTCTTGCTCTCTTTGCCTTCCTCCACGAGGACCTCTCCTAGAGAACCGAGCTGGAAGGATGAGGAAGAGGTAGTAGAAATGCGCTCTCAGAGAGGACGCGATGTAGGGGAGACCTCATTTCGTTCGAGCGCACTCCACGCCTGACACAGATGGCTTACCCCAGAAATTGTGACTCACGAAACCACCCTGCTTAGCGAGTAGCCTAACGAGATATTTATGGATGAAAATTCATTGGCGAGGGTGAGAACCAGCTCCGGCCAGAGAGAGGAAGAGCAAAGCTAATTAGAGATGCTGGGAAAGTTTATTAGTACGATCGTAACTTGTGAAGAGGATATTAATAACATATGCTGGCAAAGTGGAAACACCATCTCCGGATGCTACAGTTGCACTCAAGGATTTCATTGGTATCAGGTATATGCAACAGCGAAGAATTTAGTGGACAGGAGATTTCGGGATGCGAAAATTTAACGAGGCAGTGTCGTAGCGCGTGAGAACAGAGACGTAGTCCTGGCGAGGATGGCCGTCTCCATTATCCCGCGATCGGGCAGGACAGAATAATTCGCGTACGGGTAGCGATCACGCTCACGTCTCGAGATCGGCGTCCGATGCCTGTCCGTCCGTCGCTCGGTGGCGGCTTGCTCGTCTCCGGCTGGTCCGCAATGGTTGTTGGTCAGTGCCGGCATGTCCTTAGGGCCGCATTCCGAAATCCCGAATAAAAGAGGCGATGCGAGGCGCCCGGCGGTGCCGCCTTTATTTGCTCATTTCCCTCGAGCGGAGCTTGACTTTACGCGGCAGGAGCGGTGATCGCGGTAGAACAGAGGCAGAAAGGCTCGCAACGAGCAAGCAAGCAAGCAAGCAAGCGAGCGAGCAGAAGGCGGCAGGAAAGGTAGAAGGACGAAGGAAGGCTGCTATGTGGAGGAAGATAAGGGAGGAGGCGCACAGGAGAAGGACGAGATGGACTGTCACCGATGGTAATACATCGTCGCCTTCTCCTGGCCTCTTATAGACGGACGTACGGACAGCCGGCGGAGACACGAAGGACGGGTTCACGCAAACACGTGTTACGAACAACAGGTTCGTCCGTAAGTCCTCCGCCTCGCTCTTCCTTCGCCCTCTCTCCTCTCTTCACTCGTCCTCCTTTCCTCAGGCATCGCAAACACGTACGCAGGTTCGTCTCTTTCGTGCGCCCTTTCGCCAGAGCGGCGCTCACCGCGAGCCCGAGAGCAGGTAGTCCGACTACGTGCGGTTTCATTCCACTCGCCCAGGCTCACCTCAAGCCAACGCGGCTATGGTTGAAGCTGTGCTCAGCCCGAACCTGGACCATAGCAGGGATCTCTTGGACTGGCTGGCTGGCTCGCTGGCTGGCTGGCTGGCTGGCTGGCTTGGCTGGCTCTCTCGGTAGTCGCCGCGGGGCCCCTCGGCAGACTACAAACGAGCCGTATTCGCCAAATCCAGCTAACTCGAAGCGAACTGAATCGAAGGAATCCGTCTGTCTGTCGTCGTCCCTTTTCTCCTCGGCGAATCGAGTTCTCCTTCTAGTTACTCTCCTTCCCAACCAACCTCTATCGTTCTACCTCTCTTTCGTTTCTCGTCCCTTGCTTCCAGAACCAACTGCTCGCGCTACCTTCGACCTGCTTTCCTCCTCTTCAAGCAGCCCTCAATCTTACCCTCCTATCCAGAAGCACCCACAGCTTACCTGCTATTCGCTAGAGACGCGTTCTGAAATTAGCGAGGGAGAAACAGGGACTTGAGCCATGGAATTCCTTCGACCCGTCATTCGCGCTTGAGTCACTCGAGTTGCTGCTGCTGCTGCTGCTGCTGCTGCTGCTGCTGCTACTGCTACTGCCTCGGGAGAAAAAAGATTGACGACGCCCTCGGGAGAGAATATTGAGTGCGTCACGGAAATGAAATTGCAAAATAGCTGGGGGTGGGTTTGATAGTTGGCGATGAGTTTCACGGATTCCGTAGGGAGTGGCGCGTCTGCAAAATAAACACGGTCGCCAGGATCGAAGGTAAAGTGGGTTAATCCGAATCATAAGAACTCGTGTTCCGGACGTGCCTTATACTTTCCCGTGGAGTGGAGGCCAAGCAATGGGAATAGCGATCGACTGCGTCCTTCTAACGCCCTGACGGCTAATAAATTCATATTCGGAATTAATTAACGGATGATTTAATTATAGCCATTTTTAATTTCGGATCGACGTCGCGGTATTTAGTCCTAATAACCTGGGACATGATGAAAAATGCGGAATATTCGACGGTCCAGAATATTCGTGTAGCGATATGCCTGGTAAGAAATCGACAGACTTCTTGGTCGTGCTAGTAAATTAAGCTCTTACGAAAAGCCGGTCTCTAACGGGTGTGCGGGCAACTGGAGACCGACGTTATCCTGCATATATCACGAAACGGAGTGTATTATGTTCGGCGTTTTAACACAATGCTGCTTTGATGTACGAAAGGGCGTCCGACGCTGGGACCATAATTCATACAGCGCGTCTCGGCGAATTGTGAAATAAGCAACAGACCGGGGAGCCCTTAATTTCTCGAAACGCCGAGAGAACCTAATCCGCCACACCTCCGGTCGCCCTCGGAATAATAACAAGATTTATTGCTGGCACATAATCGGCAAAACGTTCCTTAGTCCACAAATTATGTCTATCTGGGCCATCGATTGCACGAGAGAGCTACTTAAGAATTATTATCGGCGCGCGCTTTCCGTGGAATCAAGACGACCCACTGCGACGCCGTATAATTAAAATCAATAGGAACGATTCAATTCGTCATTTTTAATTTCTAATCGGCGTCGTGGCCGCTGGAAGCCGGCCAACCGGCAAACGATAAAGAATCCTCTCTCCAACGTCTCCTCCGCCTACTTTCGTGCCGGCTTCGATCTGCTGGATCGTCGAGCTGCCTCTCTGCCTTCCCGCCTCCATCCCTGCTCCTCGCGGTTACCCAATAAATCTGTAATTTATCGCGCGAGCTACAAAACTCCCAGCGCTAATAAATCGATATGAACGCTCAGCCCTCTGCCAAGCAGAATGTGGAACACACAGGTATATTTTCTACTACCTCCTCTTCAACTTCGAGGTCTAATCGAATGAAAGCTTCTACTGACGAGTGCTTCACCGAGCAATGACACTTTTTAATTGTAATTCTGATTAAACACGTGTTATAGTTAGAGATACTCATATTTGAAAGCATCCACAGTTACTCGCATAGCTCTCTAATTCGGTGATGTTAAAGTTTACGTAGCTGTCTGCCGGGGATTAATGGGTCCATTGCTAAGCCGGCTCTCATAGTTTACGCTCGAAAGTAGCCGCAGAGAGATGCACAGAATCCCGCCTAACAAACTCTCCGACGGCGATTAGAGCGGCGGCCGGCAGCATCACGCAAGTAGAAACTCGTGTATTCAGGACGCTCGTAATTAGATACCCCAAGGTACCACCGGCGTCGAAGGTGCCCTGCCCTATCTTCTGTTTCTCGCCGCCTCCAAAATCCCTCTGCGAAGAAGGAGAGGGTGCGACAAGAAAATCGGCGGGACATTAACAGTCTTACGTCCGTCCATGGCAAAGATCGACCGCCGCGCCGAACTGGCGCTCTTTTAGCTCATCCAACCTGACACTTACACGCGCACACTCCGATCTCTTATGCGGCGCACGTAATGTTCCCCGAAACTTGATAGAATATTAATCTTGCATCAATGAATTGTGGGGGAGAGAACTTCCTGTGTATGGTTTCCTATCTTGGAAATGATTCCCTCCAACCTGACAAGTAACTGCACTCTTCGTATGATGCCTTTTTCGGTTCATGCGCATAGACATTCTTGGTAGAAATGCTGATGAAACCCGCCTACCTTAAAGGAGAGAAAGTCCAATTCCAACTGAAATGTCTTGCGCCTTCTGTCTAAATTCACAAGTTTCACAGTTTGCATAAGTGTCGGTTTCTCACATTGTTTAGAATCAACATAACATTTCTTGGTAGAAGTATACTTTTGTAATATCTTGCAGGATAGTTATTTAATCCTTTTCATTCTTGACAGAAAGAGCCGAGCAGAAGGTTAACCGACATAAAGGGATTACGAAATGTACGCATATTCTCGTTCGCTGTCCTCGACAGGCGAAAAAAAAGTCGTAAACATCGTTAGGACATTTTCTTGCGAGTACTTAGCCCCGGAACCTAGTACAAGCCGATTCTTGTCTCGGATGTCGTGGCAGTGGTACTTTCATCGTGCCGCGAAGCCCCATTCCCTTCGACCTCTACCTTTCATCTCTCCTTGTACATACATACCTACTTCTTCCTCTCTCATTCTACCTTCGCCTCGCTGAGCACCGACTCTTCCTCGTGGCACGTTGCTTTCTAGTTCGGTCTTGTTTTCCGTATGAGATTTGCCTCGGACGACGTCAGGTGGAAAATTGAATTTATCCAAGTCCGATCGGTATCTGGCGGGGGTCGAGGTCGTACAACATGTAGATCCGCCCGATGCACGAGCGATCGGGGTCGCAATACCTAGTTACTTATCACTCCGATCGATATATTACGCGGATACCGTCGACATAAGCGGATTACGATAATTCTGATAAATGAATTGCCAGCCACTAAAGACACTAACGTTATCTTGATGTACAACCGTTGTAAGATGATTCTTTTCTCCGATCTCTCACTCTCTCTCATTCTCGGAAATTCAATAAAAACTTGGGAATAGCATTACGACAAGTATCCATGCAATCGGTTGGAACGGATAAAATCTGATTTAAGGGCGAGACGGATAATGGAAGAATGCACAGCTTTGATGCGACGGACAGTGGCAATTTTGAAAGTAGCATTCATTAGCCACTGGCCTGAACTAAAGGTCGAAATATCAGCGCGAGCGGCGAGGCTCATTATAATGCACCCGACGATCCCCGATCCCGGCGATATGCGTGTCCCGGATCGCATTTAATAGTCCGATGATCAGATTAGAAGACAGGCAGAAAGGGAGTGGTAGTGACACGGAATACCAAAAAGAGGGCCCAAAGTGTAGCGCACGATCGTGACCACGGCTCGTTAATTCCGTTCCATTACCATCCATCTAACAAAGCTGGCACTCGAAGCCTGTCCTCTAGTCTGCCCGAGTGCCAGCACAGTCGGCTCGAAATTTGCAGTTTCGTTCCTGTATAATTTCCAATCGGCTATACTACATCCACCTCTCTCTCTTTCTCTCTCTCTCTCTGTTTCGGCCAGTCGAAATGGTAAACGCTTCCCTTCGATTTTATGCATCTGGGATTGGCATAAAAGCCAAGGAAACGAAACGTAACCGCGCTAGCCCAACGATTGGAAGTGTGCAGTTATAGAGGGCGCGCTTTCAAGATCTCCCAGGAAATAATAGAGAACCGTCAGCCGGAGTGCTGTTAATCTCGATATTTAAACGGAAGACGATCCGTCGAATCACTCTGGGCTTGGATTTCGCTGCTAGAAACAAGGTCGTGGGACGAAGAGGAGTGGGTCGCGGTAAGAGGAAACACAGTGGTATTTCGAAGGGAATGGAAGCGAGCACGGCCCTCGGGCAACAGCCCGTAGCTAGCGATTTTCAGTCGTCAAAATATACGTCTGTCCTGTTTTCGGCGATTGTCTCTCTACCCGCACCCTCTCGAGGGTTATTTCAGCCTGTTGCTAATACCTGTTGCCCATGGTTCCTCTCCCTCTGGCTGGTGCGTTTCCGTTCCTGGCCCCGTTGCGTGCCCCCTGGGCTCAACACGATTAGCCATTACCCAAGATTAGAGCGTGCCACGCCATTCCCTCTTTCTCTGTCTCTCCGTCAGTCTTCTTCGCTTTCGTGTCCATTTCCTTGCCGGGCGTTCTACTCGCGTTCCGGAATCACGAGGGAGAGCAACCCTGTACGAATGTCTATTATGGTACTGGTCCAAAGTCACCGAACGTGCCTCTTCTCAGCCTTGCCGTGAGAATCAGAACGTTCTTCGACGTCTGGAAGCCATAGTTAGTCTCTGCTAATAATTCCTTCAGAAATCCTGATTATATGGAAGATTTTTCTACCGTTCGAAATCTTGTTCTTGCATTTTGCCAATCCTCGAATGAGTGCACGAATTCGGACGAAAGCGGGCGTCGACATGCATGGTGAGTCACGTGCGAGTCACGCCGAGCACGCTTGCACCCACTCGCATACCGGTATACCCACCTCCGCCGTAATAATCGCCGGATAATTAGATGCGCGATTACTCGGACTATAAATAGATTGGGCTGCATGCACAAAATAGCCGTGGAGTGTGCGAGTCAGTTAATGATCCGTAAAATGTAAGTAAGATCGGAGGATGCATTGGAAAGTGAAGACAACAGGATTCTAATGTGACTGAAGTATCGAAGACTTAGAATGCCACTCGGTACATAGATTTGTACAAGCTCTATCTTGTGCATCCTTTTACGCGGAAAAGGTAATTAAACGTTTCGTAATTGACGTTCGGTAGTGATCGTTAGGCAAATTGGCAGGGCCGTACATAGAAGTGGAATAGACAGTCGAGGTCAGACATGGCTAGGGTGTGGGATACTAGGATGGTAGTGCGAGTGAGAGAAACGCACGCCCTGTGTGTGATTAGTGTCAACGAGCTAGTGAAAGGAAATTTCTAATTGCATGCGTGCCATACGAGCGCCGTAACCGCTGCGGCGAAGAAAGATATTCCATGTTGGAAATTTATGTGCACGCCGCAGTGGTCAGTAACAGTTCAGTCTCCGATTAGTAGATAGATATGTGTGTTGTGTATCTCCGACGTGGGAAGGACCACGTAGGCTTCAAAGACATACCGATCGTTGTCAGACAGAAAACGCGTATCTTCCAATCGGTGTCACGCGGCTCGTTTCTCTCCTAATGAACTTTAATCACGCAATCACAATTCTGAACACCTTGATACACCTTGATACACCTTGATACCGATATCATGTGTGTCAAGTTCCTCCCGTAGGAGTTCTAGGATGTCTATACTGACTACATCATTAAATTCTATATCGAAATCGACCAGTGCATGAATTGAAATGCATTAGGATAAAGGGCGAATTTCTAGAAAGTGATATTCTCCAGCCAGGATTTGGCTGAAGTAGCTCTTAAATCATAGATGGTTTGCGGAGAATGAGAACAGACATAGGTGGAAGAGGAATAATTTAGGAAACAGCCAAGGCCGCCGAGATCTGCACTACGAGAAATGGGTGTGCAATTATCATTTAACCATTCGACTCCTTTTACCTAAGCCAAGCTTTTACATCAACGATCGTCTGACAGTAGTTGCGCCAGGCTACAATGTACTACCGCGTGCCGAGGGAAAAAAAATCCTTTCTTGAAAGAACACACTCCAACTGCTCTGTCATTATGTCATTTCCAAGGAAAAAAGTAAAGAGCCTGATCACCGACCGAGCGGCGCTTATGATTTAAACGAGTGTCATTACAGGTATCACACAATTCTACGGAATCCTTACATGGTGGCGGAGCGCCTCTAACCACAGGTTTACCTTTTGAAATCAATGACTAAGCTAGCCGAGCATTTAGCATTGACTCTTTAAGGCGAGTTCTATTATCTCATTAAAACAATGGAGTCTCAGTTTCAAAAGAATTCGCACGGCTATATTCCGCCAGTTCTCCCACTCCCTCCTTCTGTCCCATCGCCATGCCCACTCCCAATAATTTCGCAATTACCATCGTACACGCTTGTGTCATGGAACTAGGATTATTTCGTCCAAGCGTTGTCCTGCAAATGGGAATCGGTTTCTACGATTCCCGAGGATGTCAGCGAGAGGTAGATAAATCGGCATTAGCCGACGATCGAATTAATAGTGAGTACTACTTGTTCGAGGGATTGCAAATCGGTAGTACGGTGTTCGGCGATCGCTCAGAAGCGCAGGAAGCCTTGCCACATCGCGCGCAATACACGCTACGTACCGAATTAAGTGGAGATCGGAATACGTGTAGCGCGAGGCATTAATCGTCATGCACTGACAAATGAGGCGAGCGCGTCGACACATCCGTCGATCGTCGCGCGCACTCCCATTAATATCTGTCGTTGGGATCGCAATCGTTAACCAGGCATAATTATTAATAACATACAAGCAGGAGCGGCGGCTACAATTCTGTCGGCAACAACAGCGAATTAGTGACTAAACGTCCTGTCGTGTCCCTTCCTCCCACGTGTTTATACGGCGATCACGGATTGCTTCATATAACAGGCGCGCGCGCCAGGACTTTCTACCAAGTGGCCACCGCCCGCAAATTCGTGCCGATAGAAAAAATGCGAGCGTGCACTGTTTTCTCTGTATGCACGTACGTTTAACCGACACGGGTTAACCCAGCCAGGTTCTGGCATGCCGATAATCTCACGGTAGCGCGAGATATGCTAAGCAGTTCGACCTATCTCTAATACTTAGTACCGCACACAGTCTTCCTGCCAATACTGGTCCGTGTGTTCTCGAAGCACGGAGTGCTGGGTTATCGAAAAGGGACATTACGTCGGTGGGCGCATTCTGGCATAAATATTAAAGCCACCGGGGCGCGCACTCGGCTACTGTGCGCGCACACAAACACCAGATCGACCTCGGCGCTATTGACATTTTAGTCGGCCGCGTAGCTAGCTTGGCTTGGTGTGGTGCGGTGGCCTCCTATCTCCCGATCGGATCGGCCACGAAACGGTAAATTATTAATAAACGCCCGCTGCACCGCACAGATACTATTTCGTCACGTGATAACCGATGCTTTACGCACACTTTACGAGGCCCATTTCACACGGCGGCACATTCGCCGCGCGGCCGCGCTAACGAACGCGATCGACGCCTTCCCCCATTCTTTCCATGTCGAGTTAGTGCGATGTATTTATTACTCGACCGATCGTATTTTCGAGGAGAGAGTATTTCAGTCTGACTATAACAAAGAGATCTCCTTCTACTTTGAAATGAAACAATTTGGTCAGTAAGACTGTCTATCATTGTGAGAGGTGGAGCAAAGTGTTTCAGACTCGATAGGGAATTTGTAATTAGTTCTGCAATTAGCAGATGCTAAAAATCGTCAGGTGACGACTGGAATTTTAATGAGCCTCTCAAGCAACCACTTGGCGATCACTGGAACATGCTCGTAAAGTTCTGGTATAAGTAGCCCCCAGGAGAATTTTTGCCGCTCAGGATGCAATAGAGGGACTCTCTCGTTGAGTAGGGGATAAGGTAGCCGAGGCAGTGCACCGATAATTACCGGTTTGCATCTCTATTCCGGCGCGGATAAGGGCGCTTATCTCTGTTCAATATTACAGGCTACCAGTGACACAAATATCAAAAAGAAACAAACAAACGAAATACGTGCAACTTCTTATCCAAGCCTTGACTACCGACATCTTTCCGTTGCACATCCAGATCTCGCTCTAGTCGAGATCGAACTGCTGTCGAAACTGTAATTATCAATAACTGTCCACTCGAGAGTGAAAACACGGGGCCGCGCTGACCGCATGGTGAGCGCGCACGCCGCGTACTTACAAGGCATCCGGCGACATTAACGATTAATTATCCACATTGTTAAGTATGTGTGCCGGAGCGAGCAGCTGCGAAATCGGAACCGGTTGAGTGTGGCAGCGGCAATGGCGGTGCGATTCGAGAGTCTGGAAAGTTCTCCGAACCCAGCCGAACCCCAACCGAACTTTTCCCTCGACTCTCTCTCACTCGCTCTTTCTCTCTTTCTCTATCTCACCGATCCAAGATAGACGTATATTAAATACCGGTGATAATATCGATTTAACGCGAACCTTACTAATTGCCGTCTCCTTGGCATTACACCACCCGGAACGGATCGGGTTGCCGCGAAAATTGTATGCGTTCTATCGGACCGACGCCGACGCTGGGTAATCGAACGCCGCGCTCTGCTTTTAGCGAGTGTCGCTGCAAGGCTAACAGTAAAATGTGTCCAGGATATCGAGTGTATTGCTAGATCTCGTCTGGAGGGCGGCGGTGAAGGTGTCGGTGGGGGCGGAGAGACATTGAATTAGCGCATCACTAGGCCTGGTAGTGCTAATATCACTTTACCCTTGCTGCCCGCTGGGTATAAGGAGCGTCCTATCCAACAGCTACAAATTAGCGGTCCTCACGATCTCCTTATCTTACCGTATGCAGTTAGGATATGGCGATAATAACCATAAATGTTGAAACAGAAGTCTCCGCGCGAGTAATGCCAGAGATCCTATCAGGTTCTGCCTCCCCGTAGAAGACGTCTTGCGAGTAAAGTACGCTGTAACTGTTCCTTTCAGGAAGCGCGCAATTTTTGCATAATGAAGCTGTGCGTCACTTTGTAAAATACTGTGCGAAAGCGTTGTGAAAAAGCCGATTGGTAGTCCCTGGGCCAACCAGTAACTTTTAATGACACACGTCGAAAGGGGGTCGAAAAAAGTGGCGCTGGTGCGGTAGAAGCGCATAGATATCTTGTGTCTTTTGAAAGGCAGCGCCGCACGAATGGCACTGTTCTACCACGAAACCGCCGTTAATTAAGAAAATTTGCATGATCGTAATCACGGCTCGTTAAGCGAAACGTTTCGAACCTTGCTCTGATCGTCCATCGAACGCTTCGAAATCGGTAGCAACAATCGGACACCTACACCCTAACAATCACTTGGTCTTGCTTGGTATTTCGAAAACAATCGGTTAGTCGTGCGCCATAGTTGGCGAAGGTTTCTTACAGACGGATCGACTTCTTTCTGACATCTCGATTCGTCGCCACCCGATCATGAAAGTGTAATTGGCTGATGAGAGCGCGGAACACAGCCGCACGCCTATCATTCTCCAAAGGTACGTCTGGAGCTGAGTGGCGCCTGATTATTCCCTCATAGAAAATTCATCCCACAGACTAATTGCGACTAATGGCACGGATACTAGGATCATTCGGGGTTAAGCTTGTCAGGAGAGTTCGATTATGGCTGAAACGAATGCTAAGAACAGGGTGAGAAAGATGAATCTAAGAGAACGTAATAGGGAAAGGGACGAAATGGAAGGAGATTGGCCCAGTGGAAAGGCGTCATTGTCGAGTATTATGGTTGCGCTGTTATAGTTGCGGGTGGTTGATCGTGACTACAATGGTCGCCGGGTGCTCCTAGAAAAGGTGCAAGGAGGCTGCGCCGGCTTCTGCCAATCGGGCAGATTCAGACAGTTCCTGGTAACTTTCTCCTCGAGCAGAGCGAAACTCGGCTAGCCAGCGAGTCATGATCTCTTATGTAGATCTACTTCTTCGTCTTCTTCCTCTCGCTTGGTCTCTTCTATTAGCGGCACGAGTTCCACTACCACTGGTACCTACCCGTCTTCCTGCCGCTTCTGACTTGCTCGAGCGCCGCCAGCAGCACAGCCTCCTGCGCTCCGGAATCCTTCTCGCTTACTTCACCACTGCTCGTTGCGAGATCTTCGGAGACACGCGCTCCGCGCTTTCTCGTTCTCGTCTCCGCGCTCCGTTTTCCTACCTTTGCACTCATATGTACGTGAACACGTAGCTACACGCTACCGGTAGCTCTACCTGTTCGAGGTAGAGCGCGACCGCGTGCGCACGATCTCGCCTGATTTCGCGCAAACCATGCCGAAGACGACATCGATTACGTTAACGATATCCCCTGATTCGAGTCGATCGTCCAAGTGGATTCAGCTTGGAAATTATATCAGCTATTAAACTGGTATTACATATATTGATCGGACACGTTCGTTTCGATCCTTTGATTACCCTCGATGAGCACGGAACGTTGCCAATTAAACCTGACAAACAAGCGACTGATACATTTCCTATAACGAATATATAATCCATGTATCTGTTGATCGTGCCAGATATGATGAGGTTGCGATAGTATTAATCAAGGATCATTCGTGCGAGGCTTGTTTGTTTTAGCAATCGAGCCCCTCGTTTTCCAACGATTACCAGGTAGAGAACGATCTCGAACTCGTTTTTACAGAAGACCATGATTTTCGAGCGGGGAAATTAATCGCTCGTATCCAGGACACGACAATCATAGACTTTTTCTTACTAGTCGATGTAGGCGAAGTGGAAGTGGCAGTCGATGTTAATCATAGAGGCGATGAAGTCTAATGAAACTAACCAAGCTCTCGAGAGCCTGGCGGTCTTTTTAAATGTCGCCGCGTCTCGCTCCGCGCGCGTGTTGCTCAATGTTCGACGACCTGAATAATTACAAAGACTGGGCAGCACACAATCGGCATTCCTCCGACGCCTATAGGAAACACCTACGCCATGGGTAAAACCTCTGCAAGGAGCACGATTCTGCATTCGTTTGTCTCCTTTTGCTCCGGATCGAAGAGCTCGCTGACCCAGATTCGCTCTGGCGGAGAAGCTCGAGGGAATGCTTCGCCATTAGAAGGAATACAGGCTAGATCTAACAAACAATGAAGATCCGCAATACCGATACCGATAACTTTCCTAACCACCGATGATCCACTTCCTCATTTTATTGTTCATCCCTCATTTTTACTAACCCGAACAATTCACTTCGCCGCAACGTATACCAACTAACGGTTTGCAAAACCTCTCGCGAATCCCGTCGCGTAAGATCCTCAATCAACTCCATCTAATCTCAACGAAGGGTCATCGCACTATTCAAGAAGATTTTTCCAACGATTTACAACGCATCGCAAAATTCATTCAGGAAGGAAACTCGTCTGTCGAGAAGTATATCGAAAGGGAAGCCACAAGGACGAGGGTCCAACTGACTTATTCTCATGGACGATATCCTTGCGTGTCGAATCGTGATCTCCTAAAAGCGTGCCTTCCCTGAGTGCCACACGACCAAAGGACCACAGTGGTATCACTGCAGTGTTGACGAGTGACTCATTTCCTATTGGAATTATGGGGGAAGATCAACGACCACGCTACTGTCGCCCAACTATCTTATATTTTCACGATGGCGCCACAGCTTCGAATAGATTTCCAATCAGGAGAAATATCTGAACCTGAACGGAATTGATCTGCTTGAATCATGAATCGTTATCTTTACAAAGATCAATTTTTACCTGTTTAAAAATACTACACTAGAAATGTCGCAGTGAGTGGCGTGTCTCGGCTGGCCGGTCGCTTAAATATGCATGCCCGCACTGGAACCTCAAAACGAGCAGTATTATTTTATCGTGGAAATCTGCTGCCGCGGTGGCATCGTTCGCGGAAGCAACCGGTTCGCCGTGGTGTGCCGACGACGACGGTGTAAGCTCGTAAATGTCCGAAATAACGCCGGCGACTCGAACCAATTTACAGTTGTGTCAGGGCCGCGCGAGATCGTTTCGCGGAGCGCGTGAGTACTTTTGCGGTCTCTTTGCATGCGCTTGTGCGATTAATGCCCGCAGCTCGCAACCAGCACAAATACCGGCTACGTACTCGTATTTATCGGGCTTGCGTAAACCGATCAAGGTTTCAGACTTGTCATCGAACATGGTCATGTGGGTCAGTCCGGGATCTCCCGCGAAAACTTTACGTGCCGTTGGGGAAACGTGTCCGTCCCGCGAGAGGAAAAGAAAGAATGTCATGAAAAGAGGTCGTGATAAGCAGCTTGGCTCTGATTTGTCTGACAGACATCGATGACTCCTCCCTCGCAATAGTAACCTTCCAATCGTTGGATAACTTAAACTAAGAATTAATAGCAGATGTCAGCAGCAGATGACAGTTGTATTCGAAATATTTTCAGCTTGGAAAATGTATTACTGGTGTATAGTCACTTGGTGTAATTATGATCCAGTTCATCACTGACAGCTCGAAGCACATATGTCTTCGGCAGCTGACTCGGAAAATCGGTAATCATACAGTCCTCTCGTGGCTTTAATCCTCATGCTAGATTTATTGGAGCGTGCATCTGGTACGCCAATCGACCACAATGCGCTCTAACACGAAGCCATTCCTAATTTCCTCATATTTGCTGCCGTTCCAAACCTTCCCAACTATTTCCACGCTTAGTGATCGCACAAGACCATTGGTTAGGAACGGTGAAAATGCGGTGGGCACACAAATGTTCCACGGGGAATAATTCGGATATTTGTGAGCCAAACGGAGTCCCCGTGGCAAAGGTTCATGCATTGACAGGTGGAAAGAAAAACGCATGCCAGGGCAGAGTAGAACGCGCGAGCTTGAGGAAATAAATGGCACGAAGGTTTGGCGGAGCCAATTATCGGCTGCTCAGAAAAGCGGCCGGTGCTGCTCGCCTTTTTCCCTTTATCGATCAAGTTTATAGCCGAAAGAAGGCATAAACCTTACTTATTACCACGCCCACGCCTTCCCGCTGTCGCGCACTAGAGAAAGAGCAAGAGAGAAGCAGAGAGAAGGAGAACGAGAGAGGAAGAGAGGGAGAGAGCTATTTAACGTGCGAAGCTAATTCGCATTGTGCCGGCAGCGGAGGCACACAGCGGAAGAATCTGGGGCAGCGGCTAAACAGCGGCCAATAAATCGAGGCATTATCGATACCCAGCCAGGGAGAAAGTGTTCGATATTCCGTGGCGGAGCCAGCCGATCGAGCATTACACCATTACGCGACAACACTCGCCGTGGTATATACGTCTGGAGGCGAGCAATGGGGAGAGAGACAAAGGCACGGAATCTCGATGCATTAAGCCGGACTAAGCTAATTAAGGCTAAGTCTACTAGCTTCGACTCCGCCAGTACGGCGTCGAACCTACGGCGTCCTGTACGTGTTGTTACGAGAACGAGCTCACCGTCTCTTCGTTGTACCGACGACATTAGCCTCGCTTAGACTCCGCGCTCTTTACGGAATCTCGAACACGGTCCGCTCGAACCTAAATACGTGATCCTTCCTATCCTGCACCTTTTCCATAGGTCGCCACTTCCTGATGAGAGTTCGATGATCCATCACGCCGACACACTGGCGACTCACGATAGAAAACCAGTCAGGGAAAGTTTCCGATGGTACTTGAAATCCTTCCTTAACCAAACCACTTTAATCACTTTGGGTGATCCTGAAAATGAAAGAGTTTCATTCGTGGATGAAAGACTTCCGGTTACAAGTGAATACTGACATCGGTCATGGAACGAGACAAGCAGGAGAATTTGCAGCAGGTGAAATTGCAACTAGACTCCCGGGTCGACAAAGGCTCTCTGTCTCGCGAAAAGAGATATGCCAGCTCCTGTGTAACGTATGCGTGATGCGCACCTGTCACGCACACGGAATAATATTCCGCCGGCGGTAAACAAGTGGGGTATAGGCTCGGGCTGACAAACCCGAAACCAGAGGGAATCGATTTCGTACAGGTTCGCCTGCTTCAGCTGCTCTCTCGCCTGCAGTTCTCAATTACGTTACACAATGCATTCGTCCCTCTCGGCTCAGCGTGTTGCCACTGGCATCCTGGAAAGTTGCACTTCTTCATTCCGTTCCACCTGATACTTTTCTCGAATTAGTCGACTGGTTAAAAGTCGAACGAGAAGTAGAACTGTTGGAGAAGGCTTAATAAAATTGATCAAGCATACTCTGAGAAATGGAGTACTTCTGCTTATGGGTCGAGTCAGATGTATCGAAAGTATAAATGTTGCGTTACAAACGAGGGCGTGCTCCGCCCCAACGTCCCGACATTCATAACAGGACTCGAGTGGGAATATTTCCTGGCTGCCGCCACGGGGAATAACGGAGCTCAAACAAATGATGGACCGCGAAAAAAGTCGGTTGAAGAACAGGATAGGACCTGTTCCGAATCATTGCCTGCAATTTCTTATTCCCTCCTAACCGCAAAGGCAGTGCAAGGAAAGATCAGCAGATGGAAAAGGAAGGAGCTACTTGCTTCTTAAATTAGGAGTAAATTAGTCAGAAGGATTCAAAATTTTACAAAAATAATGAGACTCTGATTCTTAAATCACTTATCCTCTGATGAATGATGACCCAAAAAACACGAGAAAATCCAAAGATAGTTTGAAATTCGGTGACTCAGTGTCAGTGAAATAACCAGCTGATTTAAGTCAATAAATGCCTGGCCTACAGGGACTTAGTCCTTAATGGGATGAATTCCCTCTTAGGGCGTCATTTAGACCCTGATATTGACACTGCATAGCAATAATATTCATCCGTTTTCCTGTCAATCCCAAGCGTTTGTTCGTCGAGACGGGCCGAGCATCAAAGTCACAATTAATATTAGCCTGGCCGAAAGAGGATTATTAAAGCGGCATGATGAATGGCTGTCCCAAGCAGGGAAGCGACAGATCGTCAAGGGGAATGACAGTGGTTAGGGTTTACTTTCGGGTACACGCTATGTGGTTACGCGGCAGGGTCGAATCAAGGGAGGGGAAACAAGAGGATTCTACGATGAGATATTGGAGAATGATTTCATGGCTGCATTCCTCGGAGTGCCGTGAGCCAGTCGGGAACGAGCGAGATAGAGGAAAGGAGACGCGCAGCACCCATCCGGAATAATAGAATACCATTTCCCATTGTGTTCTCCTACCACCTTCCTCTCTCTCTCTCTCTCCCTCTCTTTCTTTCTCCCTCTCTCTCCTCCACCCTCGGTCCAAAGCTCGGTGTATCGCCAGTGTATACAGTAGATGCACGTATCCATCGAACGGGCGTAGATACAAATAGAGGCGTGTGAGAAGCTTGGATAAAGTGCGGGCATCTACCACCCCCATAATACGCTACACCTATGGTGGACAAGCCATTATGCGTTCCACCGTTGCGTTTTGCCAAGGATTATACGGCTGGCACACGTACAACCTAGGTATATTATGCTTCTGAGATCCTGGTGGATTCTGGCGTCCTCGAAGGCCGCTCGTTCCATCCAAGAACCGAGAAGAGCTAACCCTGAAAGGAGTCTAAAAGTGCCGCTGCAAAATCCGAATGCTCTTCCCTTGCGCGCAGCGAATACATCAGGCATACCGCACGCAAAACGCGTATCGATGCTGGGAGGCCGTGTACTCCCAAGCATAATTTGTCGCGAATTCGAATGCGTAATGATGTGGGTAACTCGAACACGTAGCCTCTGCCGTGACAAAGGCACTCTCGGCTTTGTAACCGTATATATATATATATATATATATATATATATATGCGAGTGAAAGAAGCGGCACGTCTGACTCACGAAAGATTCTTCACTGGCTCTACGAGGCTCGAATCGATTTCACGCAGGTGTCTCGCCCTTGCTTGATTATTAGGTGGACCGCCAGTGGGAAGAGGGTTGCTATCTCTTTCCTTCTCACTTTCGTCCTACCGTTCTTTGTCCTTCTCACCGGGTAACAGTATAATAATGGATAGTCTTTTAAGATTCCAGACGTGGTCGAAACAATGAGGGATGAGGGGAGAGACCATTGTCTTGGCGCCTTGAGAAAGAGAGGGAGAGAAGGAGATTTCGCCCGTGTGTCGAATTCCAGGATACGGTCAGTGGCGTAGCCCCGGGGAAATTTTTCCAATGCGTTATCCATCGAGTGAAAGTATTCTTATTATTTCGAGAGTGACAGGTAGAAATTAGAAGAATCGAAAAACCCTGGCTATGGAGCGAATTAATTCCCACACGTGCTACTATCGCCATGTGACCTTCGTCGGGTATTCATGACCCCTGCAAGTATTTCGTGAGAGAGTTCTCCTATTTATTATTCGAATAATTCAGCGATTTTCACAGGTCGATCGTCTCTGGTGGGAGTCTGTGTTGAGTAGGCAGGCTGTAATATTTAAATGACCTTCTCAGGATTCCTTCTAATCCGACGCCAGTGTTAGCCGGCGGGCGCAAGGACGGCCGATCGTTTTACAAATTAAATACGTACGCGTGGCGAGAATCGAAGTCTAATGCGCCGCCCGTACGAAGAGGATCGGGCGAGAGCGGCGAGGAAAAAAGTACGCGAGGAAGGCGCACTTTGAAAGGCGAGAAAGCGGCAAAGCGAGGGATAAAAGAAAGCCGTAAAAATCGATTTCTATTCTGGTGGCTCCATTGTTCCAACGGACATTTTGACGGGCATGAACGCCGACTAATGGCTAATGGATCCTCTCGCTCGAGCGCGATGTCTTCACGTGTACAGGAGAACACGCACCCTGAATAAGCCTTGCTCGCCCTCGTCGGCTAAGGCACGCAGGTGCCAATGCGGCATCTCTACCAATCGATTAATGCGCGATCTCTCGATCCCCTCGACCTGTCTTCTCTTATGCCGACTCCTTTCCAAGCATCTCTCTTTCTCAAACGCTCGATGGAAATGATACCGGCGAGTGCGAGTGCGCGAGAGCTTGACGAAGGTGAGAATACACAATGACGCGTTTACGCGCGAAAGACGTCTCGAATCAGGAACGACGCCGATCGACGGGGATCGATGTTACGTGTCCAATCATAGTTCAAGGTGGGGTCAGGAGAAATCTGTTGTGGCGGTATCGGTGGAGGATCCCGTGGTGGCCGAGAACGCTCGTGGTAATGAAGCGAAATGGATTGGGTCCATTCGGATGCCCTCGCTTGCACGAGCTCCGGCGAATGCGCGCCGATTTTTGGCGAATGCCAATAAATAATGACGATCGATCACCGTCAAGAATTTTACAATGTACAAGGAAAGATCGCGATTGCTACACGAATTAAGCGCAGTCTCGTTCGCACGAGAACTTATTAAAATATGATAGTTCAAAGGGCTTCACCGAGCAAAGGCCTCTTTGTCATTTTCGAAAATTGTAATCGTAACTTTTCGGGAAATTAATCGTCCCGCAACGACACTGATTTACGCACGCTGGTTGTGCACTGTGAGGAAGATCGAAGCGTCCCGATCGATCGAGATGTAACAAATTAGCTTCATTGCGAAAGAGCGAACACCGCGGACACCACGACGACGATTTCGTGAGAGAGTAACGAACTGAAAACGTGTTAACTAGCGCGAGAGCAATCGTCAAAATAAACCCAATAAATCACTGGACCACGTTCGATGGATTAATTTATCACCGCGCGTTAAATCGTCGAGATTTATTTGCGCCGCTAATGCCGCCGGATATTGCCGTGTTACAGGTACACTTTTAGAAGGGGTTGCGCTAAAGCAGCAATATCCATTAGTTCCGATTATTAGCTCCGTAGGTCATTAAGTAATTATACGCTTCTTTAGCAGTGAATCATCACTGGCTTTCTAGCTGTCGGTAGAATTCAATATACGATGTCAGATTTTCCACGAGTTCTCAATACGATTTCTGTTCTCCAATGTAAACCTCGGCTCATTCAACCAGTCAAGCTTAGACTAACTTTATACATAAAGGAGATTTTTTCGGCTCTCGAGGGAGAAGGTCCTGAAAGGTTCTCGTAGCATAGGGTCCTAATGTGTACGCAGGATCTGGTCGGGCCAGACCTTCCTTTTCCCAAGTGTCAGTACTTGAAAATTCATTATGGCTCTCGAGTCTGACTTCGCTAGTTTGGGAACTTCCCTCGAAAGTTCACTCTTGAATTATATGAAGAGTTAAAGATTATACGTTTACTCTGGCATAAGAACATTCCTCTTCAGCACCTACGCAGCATCATCTTCAAAGTATCCACAAGATGTGACAGCATATTTAAATCATTGTTTCTTTAATCATCATGTGTCATAGCGGATCAGAAAACTTAATACTTGAAAGAAAAAGTTTAAGCCTTAAAACTTCTTCATTTAAATATGCACGTCTTCATAAAAGCATGTCTAGAAAAAAAGTATGGGAAAGCTAGTATATACAAAGTTAGAAGCGCAGGGGGAGTAAAAGTACCGAAAGGCGAGCGTAACCGACATCCGTAAGTTTCCCGTAGACGGAAACGGTACCTTCTAAAAGGACACACCTGCCCTACAGAGTGGCTGCGGTTTCGTTCAGTCGAGCAGTTGGTCAACTCTCGGGCGAACGAAATGCTCGCGGAGCTGCTCTCCCCGTGCTGCATTCGTTCCAGTCTTCTCCTCCCTATGTACATAGGATTCCGCTTTTCCCGGCCCTTCTTTCCGCAGAGTGCAGCCCGGCGAGAATAAACGATCAATATTTACGGAGCACTCTCGCCTTATGACGCGCGAGGTATTTGTCGAACTTTCAGCCAGAGGCTCGTCTTAGTCGCCGCGTTACCTCTTTATCCACTGACTTACATTCACCAGATACACCTTCATTCCGACGGAAGTTCTACCCTCGCCCTTCGAAGAGAAGAAGAAGGCTGAGGAAATACGAAAGAATGTAACCTGGGCCAAGATGTGTAACAAACGGATCGCGGGTCAACGATCAAGGACCTAGGCGCGGGTTTGTTTGAGGACGATTTAAAGATCTCCTCCTCTCGCCGCACACTCGCCGTATGGAGCGTGACTCGACTTTATTAAAGCCCCGCAGACTCTCCTAAACCTTGATTCCCGAGTGCCGGCGTACTCTTCTTCTTCTTCTTCTTCTCTCGTTCCTTCTCTCTTTCTCTTCGTTTCTCCCTCGCTCGCTCTCGCTTCCACGTTTTCCCTTCCCGTTTTTCTGTTAACGACCCCGGCGCGCCAGTCGTGCTGGATTCACTAAAGAGCAATGAGGGGTGGCGGCATTATAATCGCCGCCAATTTACGCCCCTAAATTCCATGCCGCCCGAGTTTTCCTCCGACGGTGCGGCAGAAATCTCAGGGCAGTATTTTAAAAATGATGAAGAGTAAGCAGCGCGAGGTAATTGCACGGTAAATTGCATTGACATAATTTCTCATTTTCCCACCGGTACTTAGGGTACTTGTCCCCGCTCTGGTATAAGAGGCCTTTCATCGGCGCGCACTGGTAATATTAGAAAATAGCTTTTGCCGAGATGCTCATAGAAGGGCTATCAAGTAGAACGGCATATTCGGACTTGATCGTTGGTCTAAATAGACGCGGGGGTGATGAAATACGCTTGTTTAATCGTCCATGACGAGAGAAAAATCAAGGCTGGCTGGTAGGCGAGCCCAGCAAATAATCGATTCATCATATCCGTTTCTTTGTACTCTTCTAACTACTCAACTGGCTTGATTTCGCTCGCGTATATCGCAATCCAAGAAATCGACTAGTAATGTTTGCATTGGATTTTTAATAGCACATAAGGAACATCCATGTTTCCTGACACAGATAGTTAAATCTGTCTTAATACCAAAATGAATCGTAACACTCACTATCCTTATAAATTTTCTTTCCACTGGACTCTTTATTTCTATTACATGTATAAATCAGTAGAACTTCGATAGGGCTCTGTGCTAGGCACATATGTACTGAATTCTGATGAGATTGGTGTGGAAGACGGTGTCGTGGCGCCGTGTCCCGATAGAATTTGAAGCATTGCATTAGTCGGACTAATGACCGACATGACTGTCTGTAGGCAGATACCGGTTCTCCGGTGTATCCCAGAGAAAGCGAAGGGGGAGAGAGAGAGAGAGAGAGAGAGAGAGAGAGAGAGAGAGAGAGAAAGAGAGGGAGAGGGAAAAGGAGAAGGAAGGAGGTTGCCCCCGAGATCGTAGCAAGACGGGAGTGCAATGCGGAGGATGATGATCATCTCCCTTGCGACGAGGGCGCCACGTCCTCGAGTGCATTCACAGGAATACATACACTTGTATGCGCCGACAGCGGGGTTTCGCCCTCGTGCACTTGCATCTCGGACTTGGGATCGTCTTCTTGTACGATACGTGTACACACGTATCGTGTTCTGCTCGGCGAAAAATCCATATAGAAAAGCCCCTCGGATGCACGTAGCAAAGCAAGGCTTCTCGGGATTACTCCTGGAGAGGCATCTCGCGAAAGTAAGAACGAGCTACGGTACAGGAATACATTAAGGAGGAAGGGGGTAGCTAAACGGATAGATGCATGCATGCAGCAGCAGCAGCAGCAGCAGCAGCAGCAGCAGTTCGCCTTGATTTCTATTTTTTCGAGCGGACCTTTTGAAGTCGGCTCCTTCTAACGATGCCCCTCTCTTTCACCGGGGTTATAAATATTTCCTTGTACTTCCGATGAGAAAGGTGTTTGGAAAACTAGCGCGATCCTCGTCCTCGCATGGCATTAATAAAAAAGCAAGCGCGTGCCGCTCGTGCTTATAAGTCCTGCTCGATACCGTGAGAAAGAGAGAATGAGTGAGTGAAGAAGAATGAGAGCAGGGAAGGATGGGATGCTGCTATACTAGGGGATCTCAGAGGAGCGCGTGTTCCGAAATTGAAACAGGAAACGAGTCGTAGCGTCGATCGTAAGTCAAGAAAGCACTCTCGCTCTTAAAAGCCTATAGGCTCTGGAAAGAGACTGTGGCCTCTAATTCATAGCTCGCTAGCGAGAGGGACTTGAGGCGAATCGTGATTCGAACAAGCTTGCCTCTCCTTCTCTTAGTTCTCTTGGACGTGTGTATGGAACTTGATTGTGTTGCATGGAAATTTTCAGTGACGGTAATGAGGCTTAAGGGACGCTTGTGTAATCACAGTGTGCTCCAACTCGATGGAAACAATGTTTGCGGACTGCTCTTCCTGTGAGCAGGACGAGAAAGAGGGCATAGTCCAGTGGAAATTAAATTCCTCGTGAGTTTCGCCATCCTCCTGCGACACCGTTTATCACGCTGGATGCTTTTGTTAATGAGTGTCAAACTGTCTTTTCCTACGACGAGCGAGGGGGGACGCGCGCACACACCGGTAAACAGGCAATCCAGCAAGTCTTTGGTCCGACGCGCGTCTGATTGGATGGAAAGGCGCCGGAGCCGCGCTACCATAAACCAATTCTGACAGCCGCGAAACTTCCTTTGATTCGATAAGCAGGCTACCTCCGAGGCCGAGCGAAACTTACTTCCTTGCTTCACTGCCTTTGAGAAGGAACAATGGCGAGTAGTAAGAACATTAGTCCTCATTTAAACATGTGTAACCCAGTCGATCCTAGAGCACAGAAACCTTCCCAGCAACATCTTCGAATAACTCTCCGAGCATCTTGAATATTTATGACTCGATGACAAATGTCGAGTGGATTAAGCCGAGCGAGAGAGTAGTGTTTTAGTAAAAAGTCAGATATCTTATCAAGCTTGATAATTACAAGAATTTGTTTAACGGAATCCAAGCGAAATACGAAATCGTCCGACACGTTAAAACCGTAACCGAGAGACACGTAAAATGAACCCATCCATGTCCGATGGGAATTCGATGTGTCATCGTCTAACTATTGAAATCGTACACGTTGGCCGATTGGTCGAAGAAAGGCTGGACTTCTCTGAGAATTGGCGATGCAGATGTAATTCGAGGTAGAAATCGGGTGCGCACAGCACGCGGTCGTCCGGGAGGCGCATTTATTCAGCGGAATCATGGAAGGCCGGGCACGCGGCGTGCATATTTAAATAGGTGTCTACGCAGGGAGCGTCGAGAGCGAGGTGTTATCGAGCGGGTGAGCAATAAGCAGGATGAATTACAATCGGCAATGGTACATGTATGGTATGTATTCGCACTTGGAAGACACTGGGACACGGCGCGGCCAATGGAAAAACGGTGATTGGCAAAGCGAATGATGGTGTTGGCGATCTTTCGACAGAAGAGTATGGTAGCGTATAGTAGCGGCTCTGTACGGAGAGCAGAGAACGAGCGCAAGGAAGGAGCGCGATCGAGCGGCGGCCGTCAGTTGAAGAGAAGCTCTCGGAAACTGGCGTCTCGCGTGCGAGCGAGCAGCCGGCGTAATAACGCGGCGGCCGCAAGCAAGAGCGCTGCAAGACCCGACGACACCGTGGCAAAAGAGGGTCCTCGGGCCTCGTCGAGGTTCGGCCGGCCTCGGCAAAAGCCGACACCCCCGGCCGCCGCCGGCCGCCGCCGGCCGAGTCAGCCGACCCGAGACGAACGGCCGCGACACGGCGGCACAGCGCGGCTCTACCAGACGCGTCCGCGACACCGAGCAGGAAGGTACGTTCGCTCAACTCTGCGCCGCGCGTTCCAGCCTCCGAGTCGACACCATCGAACGTACTTCCAGCAAGCACCGCTCGCTTCCCACTGCTTGCTTCCATTCCTACCAGAGTCGGCAGTCGGGACGCTTGCGATCTCTGCACTCACAACTACCAGCCCTTTGGATACTTTACTCTTCCGACGCCAGTCTCTCTCAATATTTCGAGAGCAATTCACCCAGTGTGAACTTTAACTTCCAAGTGAAAAACTCGACTCCGTTCGATCCTTCAGTTAACGGACGAACGCGTATCGCAAGGATACCACAGTGTGCTTTGGATTATCGTGTGTCGAAAGGATAGTCTTGCATCGTGTTTATCGAGGATTTTAGTGATAGCCGGTGTGATTTCGAGTGAAAGCCAACCGTTCATCGAGTCATGTTAGACTGGACGGTGACTTCGTTCTGAGTGGTTGCGCGCAGGGATTGCACACTTTCCCGATTTCCCGCCATAGGGAAAGAAAGGCTTTCCACCTGGTGGTAAAGGTGTGAGAGTCGAGTGTGAGAGAGTTTTCTCGAGTGGATCGCTACGGTGCGATGAGATGATCGGTGCTGGTAGCGTGTACGACCGCTGGATCGCGTGAAACTCCGCGAGCGTCGGCAAAGTGGCAGCGGCGCGAGATCGGCGCCGCACTCTCGCTCCGATTCCAACTGTAATTTCTTCGCTTGGAAGAGTGATGCGAGTGATTGACGCGGTAACCTGGTGCTGCACGTGAGATTCGCCATCGGCTCGCGTCGACTGGAGTGCGAGAACACTGGACAAATGAGAGAGCCGGCAAGTTGCGCTCCAGGTGAGAGAAACACCGGGTGGTGGATCCATGGAACACGCGTCCCTGTGGATATCATTGGGAAAAGGCGAACACCTAGACAAACCGAGCGGTCGTAACTGCTCTTCGAGCGTAGCTCGCATCACCAAAGATCATTTCGCGTGAAGTGCCAGTTACCAGTTCCTCAGGCTGATTCGGCCCCGATAGAAGAAATCGGAGTAGCCGTTGTGGACAAGCTCGGGTCGGCAGGTCCGAGAATGCGAGGATAAGTCCGAAGAGCTATAGCAATCGACAGTGTTTCCGAAGAGACGACGAGAGCGAGAGGAGAAAAGGGATCAGCACTAGGAAAGTGGAGTGTGGATGTGGTGTGGGTGTTATCGTGGTGGTAGGTGGCTGTGGACGGCACCGGCCTCGGCGTAAAAGTGCAGGTGTCATTAGAATCAATATAATCATCTTTCGGTGACCGTGGTGACGGTGCTAGTCGTGGTCCACGTTATTACGATGGTTTCCACGTCCTTCGTGACTTTGGTGTTCCTCGTCTGCCTGCAAACGGTCCTACTCTCGACAGTGAGCAACTGCGCGCAGACCATCGTCATGTATTGGAACACCACGAACTCTATGTAAGTGCAACAAGCCAGATTTCTTACGATCGTCGGATGGTGGTGGTTACTAGTGCGTGCTGGCTCATTTTCTCTCGTGCCGTTTTCTCTCGAGATTGCCGCTGGCACGCGTGCCAAAGTGTTTAAAAGTCCTTTCGCCGGCGAATCGATTTCCCACGCGCTGGCGGCGGCGGCGGCGGCGGCGGCGGCCGCGTCGGCTCCGAACAACGATGGTAAGAGCGCCGTCGTTTTGAATAACGGCGCCCCTGCCTCCAGCGCGTGGAGCCTTCGTTTCCGTCGTGCTTTTATCGCGCCACGCCGTGATCGCCGCTGCCAAGATTGCAGGATGCATCGCGACGCGGCGTCGCGCGCGTGCTTTAATGCAGTCGGGAATGGCTCGATTCAAAACCGTTTTCCTGCCAGCGTCGCGCCCAAATCGTCGGCGATAAAAAAGACGAAGTGGCGAACAAGACTTGGGTGAATCGAGGGGACCTGGACTCTTGTTTCGGCCCGCGCCATAGGCCTCGATCAATTTCCTCGCCGACCCGTTAAACTTTACGTAACCGCGAGCTGTAAAGTTAATCGTGAGAGAGCTCGTTCGCCCTGTCCCCGTCTTGTAAAGCCTCGGCCACGACCAGCTCGAACCGAGCTCGAGTTCTGTTACACTCACACGACTCCTCGATCGCCAGAGGTGATTCTTTCTCCCCTCGAAGAATACCTTTGCTAGTTTCAGCACGTACTAGACACCTCCAATCCGCCTGGGAAACTCTCCTAGTGCGGCCTACTTAACACTAACGAAACACCACTTTTTCCCCTCGAGGGGTTCCCGTCTCCTGGAACATTATCAACTCATTACACGTCACGGCCAACACTCTAAATTCCATGCTTTACGGTCGATCTTCTGTTTCTCCTGCACGATCGTCTAGATCTACCGACACCTTTGGAAATTCTTATAACTAGATCGTCCGTCATGAACGTGTGAAATGTGCTCGTTATTTTTTGCTGGGGCGTTCGGCGACCTCGACCAACGATCCCCGGTGTAGCGCGCCGCCAATTAAATCCACATTACACGGCTAATCTAATTTGTTACGGCATTTTTTGGTCAGCGATACATTTTGATCTGTTTCTAAATCGCGAGTAAAAAAGGCCTCTCTCAGGTGGTAACTGGACGGGTTTACTGTGCACGAGGTGCTCGTATAAGGTTCCGATCGGCTCCTTGGAGTGTCTGTCGATTCTTGCGTAAGAGAATGCCTGTGAGGTCAATCGCGAGCATGTCTCGCAAGATTTTTTGCTATAGAAGGAAGCATTGTCCTTATACGTCCCTCGTTACTCCAGCGATTTATTTCGCCGAGAATAATACGCTTTGCGTAATTCGCCAGGAGCGCCCGTCATTTCGACTTTGTAACTCCGCACCCATAACTCGTGTCGATTCAGTGTTCAAACAAGTGTCATTCTCGCATTTTTTTTCGGATATTAGAAAACAATCAAACTAAACTAGCAAACATAGGATTTTAAATTTTTATTCTACCAGTTCTACAAATATCGTCGAAAAGTGAGAAATCGTGGTTGAAAAGATATATCGAAATCTCGAGAACTCGCACGAAGGCGACAGATATCCTTGACGAGATAGGATTCGACAATTTTTTGCTGCAACTCCGACAGAGAAGGAATTCGCATAACTATATTCAGTCGTCCGGTGAATAAAGTGTGAGTGGTCCAGCAGAGTGAAATCCGGGCAGCCTATTCTCTTCTCTTCGTATAAGGGCCCAACGTCCGGTTGACTTTGACGATCGGTTTGAAGTCGCGTATGCATTACCTGCATACATACACCGGCATCTCTCTCCAGCATCACTCAGAGATGCATGGAGCTCGGCAGTCCGCGAGTCCTGTCTACGTGTTGTGCTCCGTACGTACACATATACACGTGTGAGAATCCATTTCGCGCAGGAGAGGCACGTTGTCAGGCTGTCTTCTTCACAGGACGTGGCCAGGCCGCTCGAGAAAAAGGAGCAGCAAGGACGAGTCCCCGCGAGGAGAAAAAATCGAAAAGGGAATAAAGTCAGGCGCGAGTGATCCCAAAAAAAGTTTCAACGCAAGACAAGGAGAATACAGTTCAGAGTAGAAGAACACACGCTCGGCAGTAAATCTTAGCCTCTTATTGGAAAAGCTGGTCTTCTTACCCCCTGAAAAAAAGCGCGCTCGCGTTCTCTTCTTGTCAGCCAGTCGAAAGGCCGGTAGCCGCGCTCGATTACCATAAATCTATTTCCGCGACGAGTATCTCTAGAGCGAGGCTTCTCTCTACTTCTGGGTAAAAGCAAGTCAGTGAGTGCGGACTGACGTTTACTGCCTCGTTGTCTCCGTACGGCTGAGCGGACGACTATCTTTCGGGGCGACGCTGGAACGTATTAAAAGAGATTACACCGGTAGCTGGAGGCGACAGTGCTTATTACTGGTGAGCGAAAAAAGGAATAGTATAAAGAGCTGCCTCGGTACGGGGTAATTGAATTTGCAGATTTATGCGCGTGATTAAAAAGAAATTTATTTCGGACTGGCAGTCACCGATCCAACGAGTCGCGCTTGTTGAATCGGTGGTGTTGTTCCTGCTGGCGCTGATGCTAGCAGCAGGACTACGTAGAGGTGTGTAGAGGAAGGTAAGGGAGCAAGCGCACTCTGTTGGGAGGGCGTACTGCTGCCGGTGACTTCGATGCCAGGCTGGAAGATGCTCGCCCGTAGATTATTGAACTCTCTCTCTCTGGTCTCTCCTACCGCACCGTGTGGCTAGACGATTCTATCGGGCTTTGAGGAGGGAACAGTCGCAGTCAATAAGCGAACCTTTCTTGCTTCGAGCTCCACTGCGCGCTGCTCTCTCAGCGAGTAGCAACCTCGCGCCAATATCTTGTGTGTGCGGAGAGTCCGCTTGCACATATGCCTGACATTCACCGTCGTCTACCGGCCATTTTTAAAACGGCTTGCTTGCTTGCTTGCTTGCCTGCCTGCTTGCCGTCCCGCCAGGACGGATATATTTAACTCACAGCGAACAATTCACTCTCGCGGAATACTGCGAACGCGCGAGCGAGGCGCGAGAGAGCCCGCAATTGCGAAAGCGCGCTCTCCGCATTGTGAGTCGCATACTTAATCTGGATGGGGATAGCGAGATTTTCAAGCGATGATAATGCCCAGCAAAATCGAGTGAAAGGACACATGCACACAAACGCGAGCGCGCGCGCGCGCGCGCGAGTGGAATCTCTTTTGAAAATCTTAATGAACTTCTCGTGTAGGTTGCGGCGCGACGCATTGAAGAGGAAAGTGTTGCACGGGCAAATACGTGCATCTGATAATACGAATAAATTATAGCTATGCGCGACTGCGATACTTTTTCCCTGGGAAAAACTTGTTAATGCGTCTAACAATTGTACCGGAGGACCTTGCCAACAATCTGTCCAAGTATCGCGTTTCATATTTTGTCGATTCCATGCGTGACACGTGTCAAAATGTTCAGGCAATAAAGGCTGCCAGTGTCCCTTCAGGTTCCCCTTCCATGAAAGTATAAAAGCAACAAGGCAGTAGGAACCTATAGAACTCTCATTTTAGTAGGAAGCTGTCGTCTAATTATTACACGTAGTGTGCGTGAAAGACACGTGAGAGTGGGCAAACCAATGCTTAATGAATGAAGAGCTGGCGAAGCACCAAGTAACAGAGCGCTTGGTTTACGGGAATACCCCGATTTCATTTCACCAGGATCAGTCAGCGAGGAATGAGTCGCGTCATTGTGGTGATATGGTGACGACTAGTGCGCAGAATTTCCGCCCCGGAATATCCGCCCAGTCTGCACACTCACGCTTACTCTTTCACGACTATTACGAAGCGATTCTCTCAGACTTTTGATCCTCATCGTATCTTGAAGAACAGGTGCTCTCCGCGTATTAGTTTGTACTTAAGAGCTGACCGACGAGCCAACAACGAGTGAAACATCAGCCTACCTGAAAAACTTAATTCCAGTGCAATGCTTCTGCTGAAGACCGTTACACTTTAACACCAGCTTCAGCACCGTTATTAAATCGCTCCGGTGTAAACATGATAAAGCTTATTTTTCAGAACCAATAAAGATTCCCATTTATGCCTTCCACTTCCTGGCGCTTTATGACTCCTCTTCCTGCCAAAGCAACATCGTTTTACAGCACAACCACAAATCGCTGTTTTAAAACAGGAAATCTCATTCTTCCGAAATTGGAGTATTCACCAAAGTAACTGGCTTCGTAGTTGTCGATCATAGCTATGAAACATTTTTCACCCTAGTTTCGTTGCTCTCAAAAATTCCCTGTACTCCTAAAACTAGGTGAAGGCAGGCATGGTTTCGGGGTAGAGGGCGCTTTGGGGGCAGAGTAATTTAAGTTAGCGACAAGGCAATCTAGATGCTGGAAAATTGTGTGCAATTCCCGGGGAACGCGTGGTGTGTCGGTAGTTTACGCGTCGCAGACTGCCATTAGCAATAGTGCGAAATTCAGTGCATTTACATCTACGGTCAGCCTCAACTCGGCGGTTCTCCGGGGCGGAACTCAGTTCAGGGCATGTTCAGAAAATTGGAAGTCCCACGCGAGCTCCGCAAATTAACTATACAGCTGGTATGGGTGAGAAGTGCTTGGCCATCACGCTCGAATTATGCTCTTGGTATATGGTTTGTGGTACAGGTGGAAATTAAAATATTAATCGAAGGCGGTGTAGAATGTACGGAGACGTACGTGCCCCCGATGTATAATTACTCGAAGCGTCGGGGAACAGGATAAGTGCGTCTCCTTAAGTCAGTCTATTAGTCCGATTATGAATGGCGTGAAGTCCTTGGGAGATGCGGGGGGCTACGTGTCTGCGGTGGTTTAACGAGGCGCAAATTAATTATTCATCATTAAAGGCTAACGGGCCGTCGAGGCATCGTCACGTCGGCCTGTCTACGCGAGAAAAACGAGAGGCATGACTCCCAGCGGCGACATTTACGAGTGCGCGGACAGCGCGTAAATATCTCCGTGAACTTGCGGGACACCTTCTTCCTCGTATATAGCACATGTTTCACGTTCCCTGGCGATCAAGAGATCAAAGGGTTACTTATGGCTCGCGCCAGATCCATGGAATGCGAGCACTCTCTGCCAAAAAGTACCAAGGGAAACTTCATCTATTTCTCGATCGCAAAAAGTCGAGTTCTGACCTCGCACAGCCGAAAGTCAGTGTGGAAAGCCTAAGATCTTTGTTGGAAGAGCAGGGAAAAGCAGAATGAGAAATTTAGTATTTCTGATGTCTTATTAGGCGCCTTCCTTTTATTTTCTGTCTCCTGTCATTCTACGCCAGGAGACATACTCAAGTACGATGGCTCGCATGGATATATCAGAAGGTTGAAGTACCCGAGGGTCTACTCACGGCCGTGGACATGTGCGAAGCACACATCGCCCATGTCGGAACAAGCAATCCGGATCGGAGCTCCGCCTGCTTCCTGCTGCCGTGCTAAGTACGAGTTAACTTGACTGAGCGGCACTGTGCGGTGTAGCGTTGAATTACTGAAATTCGTGAGTCAATGGTCTCTCATTCCATACGATTCACTGATGCGAAGGTCGATCACCGTGAAAACAACCCACGCTTCATTTTTTTATTAAAATCCTGACATTCATTCCTTTCAACGTGCATGGAAAAGTCGAGAAACGTGGAAATCAAGATCATTATTAGCGCGAAGGCACGTGCAAGCGAGTAGTGTCCCTCCCACTTCCTGCTCGGTCATCACAGACCGTAAGAAAAAGTCTCTGCCAAGAATTGAAGGGACCAAGGCACGCTTAATTAGGCTGAAACGAAGCCACTGTGCACTGAATGCTAGGATCATCTCGAAACTGGAAACCAAAGGGAGGAATGCCCATACGGTTAGAAGTAAGGTGTGGTGAGAACAAGCCGCCAACTGCAAGATAGGGCAGAAATAATGGTGGCGGCACCCTGTGTAAAGGAACCACGAAATCATCAGAAAAGTGTCCTTCCTACGCCAGCTGTTTCCTGTTAGAAAAAGCCTGGCTCTGCACCCAATACCCAAAAAGAGGAGGAGCACCCTCGCCCACGGGTTTTGAACCCCCATAACGTTCTATCGAGGACTCGTATGGGGATTGTGCTTTCCCTCACTGCACTCATCTCGTATCTCCACACGCTTCACGAATCCATAAAATGCGTCCGCATACCACCTGGGATTTTAGCTTTAATTTTAACTGTCATTATCGTTTACTTCTTAGCCAAGCAACATATATCTTGTGTATGGTGAAGTAGACTTTTAAGAATCCAAGTTGCGCCTCGCCTATACATCAGAATTACGGGATAATCGCGCAATACTGCGGCATTATTCGCTGACACATTGCCTTCACCGGTGACAAAGTATCGGCGATATTTCATTTTAGCCTCACGCAGCATTACACGCACAGAAACCCACACGAGAGCACCCTGTGGCTTCCCCTCGTGTTAGAGCCATGTGTTTCTGTTATTCGCTGGTTGCTGGCGGGAATCGTAACGATTCGTCCATTCGTCTATCCTAAGGGCAAATATAGCCGTAAGCGAAATCTCCAGAGTCTGGCAGGTGGTGGGCGCTGCTACTTGTACTCCTAGCTGTATACGAATGCTTTTACATACTTATATGTATACGAGCATACGCGTGCTTAGCAAGAACGAAAAGTGTATCGCTTGGTTATATACGTAGTACCGTAATAATCATTATTACGCCAATTAATTCGCGCGTACGTAGCAAGCTGCAAGCCCGTAGTAGCGTTATCCGTGGTCAGCACGCGATTCCATCTGCAGGAACGTCATTAATAGCTACTTGGATATCGCCGTACACTTAAAGTAATTGCGGCCACGGCCTATGTATGCCCCTGCATGCAACACACCTTGCCGTGCGTGCATGAGCATGCATTTTACGCGCGTATGCGCCAGCCCATGGATAATTTCATTCCCACGGGAACTTACGAAGAGTCTCGCACTGCCCCAATTAGCTGATGATCAGTACTCTCAGTTTTTTCCCTTTCTCTCTTTCTCCGTCTCTATCTCTCTCTATCTTTCACCCGTTACTTAGCCAGACATAGTCGAAAGCCCGATACGGCTATACGATTTCCCGGCAATCTTAACGGATTTTCCATAGCGCGCTTCTATACGCGCGTCGGCCGCCCACTCTTCTTCGCCATTCTCTATTAGCGAGGCATCGATTAAGGCGTGGCTAATCTCAGCCCATTCGAAATTAGCAAATCAATTACAACAGTATATTGCCTCGAACTACTAGAGTACTCTTGCATATGTATACACAGAACATAGAGTCGAGAATCTGATGCGCACTCTGATGGTGCGCGAACTTCCGCAAAGTAGCTGCGAAGAATTTCATAGGCTACATGAAATTAAAAGCCAATCGATCCGGGAGGGAAATGTCGACGAACCCTGAGGGGGCAGGCGAAGAGAAAAAAAGAGTGAGAGTGAGCGGGGGAAGAGTGAACGAGGGTGACAGAAAGAGAGCGAGTGAGAGAGAGATGGGTCGATCGCATTAGAGGCCGTCGCGTTATTCGCACTTAGCCTACCCCGTCACATACACACACACACACACACACACACACACACACACATATAGTATGCATGCATGACGGTCTCGGCGAGCGGGAGGAAATGCAAGCCCACCTCTACCTAGCATATAACCCTTTTTTTCACCCCTTCGCCCACCACCCACCCCCTTCCCTGGGGGGGGAGGGTGCAGAGAGACAGGCCGTGCGAAGAGTCGTGCGCGAAGAGCGCGGCGCAATGGCGATTTCCGCTCCGTCACACCCGGAAGATTCGCACGCGCGCGCGTCGATGATTTCTAAGGCTCGAATGGGAGAGGACGAGAGAGGGAGAACGCTAGCGAGACACACAGTGAGAGTGAGGAGAGAGCAATGACGGTGGTGGCGGCGACGAGACGACGTCGACGTCCCCGAGACCAAGGGACGGACGCGTCTGTGGGTAGCTACGAGCGGGGAAGTGAGCGCAGCAGGAACGAGGGATGGATAGGGGAGGAGAAAAGAGAAATGCGTGAAGTGCGTATAAGTGCACGTTTCGCCTTGCGAAACCGTGGAGCAGATTACACCTTGAGGTCCTGCGGTGCACTCACGATTCGCTAACACAAGGAGCGAAGGAATAAAGGAGGAAGGCGCAAGGAAACTGCCAGTTCCCTTGTCCTCTCTTCTCTCTTAGCCACTTGCTCTTCTCGCTCCGCTTGGCCTCCTCCTTCGTTCCTCTTCTCCGCCTCGCTTATGCCCCCGCCGGCCGCTTCTCTCAGTGGCGCGGACCGGCCGGCGGAGATCGTCCGCGCTCGTCCTCATTTGTCTCCGAACTTTTTCGAGCCACCGGCGGCACCGGCACCGAAACCCGTGTCTCTTCTCTTTCTCACTTACCCACCTTCCCTCCTGGCACTTCTCTCCTCCTCCTCTTCTTCTTCTTCTTCTTCTCGTTCTTCTACTCTTTTTTCTTCGCGCATCTCGCTTCCAATCCACCGCTCGCTGGGCCCCTGAAAGGAGTGAGTCTCTCGCGCGGTCCGAAGGACCAACGCCGTACGGCCACCAGGAGGAGGAGGAGGAGGAGGAGGAGATGAACGAAGAGAAGGAGGAAAAGATAGAGAAGAAGGAGGAAGGAAGAGACTGGCCCGGCTGCGTGGCGAACGCGCTCAACGGAGAGAGAATGGGCCTTTTTCGAATCGAATCCCTCATTGTCGACTCGGTAATTCGAGGAGGATCGAAATAACCCATTATCTCGTAATGAGCGCCGCATTCACGTCCGCGGCGAAGCGCCGGTGTGCGTAAGTCCGCACGCAATGCCATTCTACATTTACATGTCCGCGCACCGCCGAGTCATCATTCTCCGGGGCAAACGGTACTTGCAGGATGACCGGACTTGTGTACGAAGGCGCACGGACGTGCTGAAGTACTGTCTTCGTCATGTCCGTGTCGACTTGATACTCCTTCTTCACGAATTCGAGGTGCGAGACCTGCCCTCCTACTCCTTGATGACACGGTACCCATGTAATTGATGTGCACCTCTCCGCCTCGCTCCCAGCACTCTTTGCGGCGACGACTAACCGCGCTTTACCTCGTAGATTAGCCCCCTCTTGCCCGAACCCCCCTGTCTCCTCATTTCCGATGCACAATCAGTAGCACGCTCATTTAAGTTCCAAGCCAGAATCGCCGCTTGCAAAAAAAAACAGGATTGAATGATTAAGGTGTTCTCCTGTCTCATGATTTGTCGGTGATGCTATCAGCCAGACGTAGTTAGTATCAAGTATCCGGTTGCGAGGAAACACGAAGTCTCGAGTTTTCTAAATGACTCTCATCTGCCACTACTGTTTTCTATGAATAGTTTGTAAGATAGGGTAAAGTGGGAAATGCAGTAGCACTCTGAAAAGGTGGAGTGCAGTATTTGGAAAGATATGTTCCAAAGTAGTCTAGTATGGATCGTCGTAGCATAGTCTCTTCGAACTTAGGAGAGGGAAAGTCGTGTTGGACCTTACAGCAGCACAACCGCTGCCATCTGTGGCACCGTCCTGAAACTGTCAGACCCCTCGTTTGCAGGCCTCTCAAGGTCCAAGTCCGCTGTATGAGGCCCCTTTGGCGTGCTTGTAGAGACGATGGTACAGGCGCAGGTTACCCAGTGTTTCCTGCTGCTATGGGAGCGCGAGCCATTCGGAATACCTTCGATTAACGGTACGTCTTTCACGTATCGGCCGGTTAGCGCCATCATATAATGAAGTAATCATCATGGTTATCGCCCTCGTTAATCGCTTCTCAGCGAGTGGGAAGAAAGACTTTTACTTCTCTGGGAAAATTATGACTTTCCAAGTTCTTCGAAGTATGCATCATCTATCTTCACTGAACTTTTTTTTTCTCTCTCTACTCTTCGGCTCCTCCTAGCCAAGAATTTTCTCGGGCTTTGTCTTCCCGCGTACATCCTAATGATCATGTGGCTCTTCATACGCCCTTATCTGGGCGGCAAGCAACAAAGAAATCTGGTGGAGTTATCTCGCTGCAGCGTAGCATTAGAGTTTCTCGTGTACGCGCTAATGGCGCGATCCTGCCAAGAACATGGATTTACGTCGGATCCTCGGACAGCGAGTGCTTAGGGTCAGCAGCCGAGAGCGGGAAGAGAGCGGTCCAGAATTTCCCCGCTAATGGATCGGCATATTTACACGGGTTTTGTTTATTGACAAGCGTATCCTCGGAAGAGGAGAGGAGTAAAGGGCACTCTTTTAGATGCTCGTTATTAGAGGCGCCCCTGCGCCCGTCTTGTTTGCCAATGGTCTAATCGTGAATTCCATGGGCGCGATAACCTCGGAGAGCTCTCTTCTCCTGCAAATGCAAGCGCACACCCAAAGACAAAGGGGATACCTGGATCCGGGCACGGATCGCTGCTTTCCAAATTTCATGGCTATCCACACAAATTACTTTTTTCTATCTTAAGCAGACCTCGCTCGTTCGGGGCGTCGCTTCTGCGAACTGCACGCTCGCGTTGCCACGATCGCCATATGCTTTAGGAACGGTAAATAATCTAATCGCGGATCTAAGGAATCTACTAATGTAATATGATAGAAGATTTCGAGACAAAGACGTAGAAAGCTAGAATGTGGCAACACGACACCTGGAGTTGGCTACCTGCTTCTGGGCTCCAGCCTCACCATTTTGTGTCCGGCGGAGCCCGAACACGTGTACGAATATAGGTTTTCTCACAACGCACAAGCACCAAGGAGCGATGCTGCATCGAGATGTAAGTGACAAGGCAAAGATTTTACAACTTTTTCATCCAGCTACGGCTTCCCAATAAGTCTATAATTATCCGGATACATTCCACATCGATAAAATTCTTTAGGATTTAAAGTGTGTATAAGGTAGTTTGGCGTAGGGAGCGCAGGATTTCAACCAAATCGAATTAACATGGATTCAGGACCATCTACCTGTTCCCTGGGGTCGATCCCATCCAGTCCTTTCTCTCGAAGATACTCCTTTATACATATCTCGGGATATTTTTTTTAATTTCGGAGCTTCACCCGACAGAAGAGGATTAATGGGTGCTCCAGAACGGCGAAGCCGTGACGGTGAAGAGGACCGAGAGAAGGCCAAGCGAGCGGGTATCCTGAAACACCCTATTCCATCCACCCCAGGTTGCCAGGTTCCTCGAAGCAGGAATGCCATAATCTAGATAACCGAGCATAATAGAATACCTGGGCCGGGACTGGTTGCTTTCTACCTCGTTGCACCTTCACCTTTTTTCTCCCCTTCCCTGCATCGCCCCTTCGCATCTCTCTTTCTGTCCAGACGCTTTTTCTCCCTCTGCCTCTCCTCCGTCTCGATCTCCGTCCCATCTGGTTTACCCGTCCAGCTTTTCCAAAGCGATCGTCAACGACGTCATGTCGACTGGACGGCTCTCCTCCTTGTTCCACACTCGTGAACCAAGCATTTCTTGTGCTCCAAGAGAGAGCAGGAATTCTAGGGGACGGAGGAGTGGCAGCGGTAACGTGTCCTGCACAGTCAGGACACGTGTTTTCCAGCGAACTCCTGACCACCGAAACAAGGAAAAGCCCTGTTGGTCCTGGAAGGGGGCGAGGCTGGCCTACCGAAGGCGATCGTATCGGATTTCCACGGTCGATCAGAAGCCAGCCAGATTCTCTGAGCACACGCACAGGCATGCAGAAGGCATGGAAAAGAAATTTGGTGAATGTTTCCGATGAGAAGCATCGGCTCGATGAGCTCAATCCTCGTTATTTTTCCCTTGTTAACGGCTTCACGATAATTCAATGTCCAACCGCTCGAAGGATCGAACCTCCGTGCGGGCCGCCTTGAGAAAACGGACCGCAAGGCGCGCAAGCCCGCTCAGCTCGGTATTCACAGAATTTTAATTTCCATCGAAGAACACGGAGAGATCGGTCGGGCGAACGGGGGATACGGCAACATTCCAGGATTGTGTCTACAGGGAAGGCGTCGTGCCCCGATCGTTTGCCTTTACGTTAATGTCGCCATTACGAAATCTTGCTTCCAATTGTCTCTTACGGACTCCAACCGATACGGATCGTTGCCTCGCGCGACCGACTATCTAGATGGTCCTCGGCTTTCCTCGACCAAGCCAGCACCGAGCCCACCAAACTACCTTCAAGTCTCCTCGAAGCTTTGCTATCGGCCGAAAGGAACGGACAATTAAACGCTTCCGCAATGCTTGCGGCTCTTCTCACGAGCATCAGAACTGGACTAGCTCTCAAATGCGTTTGCACACTCCACTCGAAATACACACGGCATGCTCTCGCTGCCATACAGCTGGACATTTGGCTTCGAGTTACGCGAGGACTTTCGAGTAACGTTAGACCAGCCGCTAGCTCACCGCTGATAAGTTCAGGCATGTTTGGCTTCCGGTTATATGCTGAGATAAAGTCAGCTCATTCGTAGTAGCGCGGAGGAGACTGTGTCGCTACAGGCGATTCGTGTTTGCGCAATTTAGAAGGTGCACGAACTCCCCCTCCCTGCTGCTTTTACCTATTTCAATCACCCGTTGCTACGAACTCACTATTCTGTATTCGCTAGACGCATATTGACAAAGGTCACACAATCAAGTTGCAAGCTTTTTTGGTCTCGAAACATTGATATTCGTATTCATTGGTCCAGCAGGGTTTTATTAGGCTCGTTAAAGGGGTAATTGCGGCGTTCATGAAGTGGAAGTTCAGCAGGCGCGTTAATGCAGGAGTCCGTTCGTTCTGGCAAGCCGGTAGTATAAATTTTATTATTGTTCGCTCGGCATTCGCCGGCGGTGGTCGTATTGTGCTGAAAAGCTCTCGCGCGTCGGAATTATTCGTTTTCAGTATCGCCGGCTCGAAGCAGTTAATATCCGGCATAAATTATCGTGCGGCGATTTAGCGCCCGCCGCACGAAATTACCATTCCTCCAATTTACATTGGCAAGCAATGTGTACCCTCTCCAGTCTGCTAGCGCGGAGAGACGCCGAGAGAGTAAGAGGATGCAAAATGCACGCGGGAGCGCGCGCGATCCAGCTTTTATATTATGTTGCATATGACCGAGCGGCGAGTTTTTCACTGTGCACTCACCGGCTTTGCCAACAGTTCTGGACTCCCGGCGGCCCCGCTCCAAGTACCAGATATACGAATAGCAATTTATGAAATACCGTAGCGAGACTACTTGTCCCAGTTACGTGCGTGCGCGCGTGTGCTTTCAGCGTCGGTGGATGAATAGTGGTGAAATTACATGCTACTCCCACGATTGCACATTGCACATATAGACGTTCTTAAAACAGTCTACTTTAAGAGGGACTGTCACATCAGTGGAAAGCTTCGAACAATTCTCATTCCTCTATCAACACTTAGACGTTCTGTCCCCGATGTCCAGGATACTTGGTAGTTTAGTAGGTAGTCGACTACCAACAAGGTCGGGTGTGTTCTTTCAAAAGACAAGGTAACACATTTTAAGACAATTGCACTGGTATTCCAACGCTGGTTTAGCTCGATCGTCGAAAGATACTGAAAGAAAGAGTAAGTCGGAGAAATCTGTGTAGAACGAGCGGACAAGCTAGATGAATGTGCTAAAAACTTCTTTATGACGCTTTGCCGTGACTGAGACCTAATTTCATAATTACTCCACTTGGCAAGCGCTTTCAACTCGTTCGTTCCGCAGGAGGCACGAGTGACGGAGCTCGCGTGGACCAGTGATACCTGCCTTGTACCCTCTTTGCCTTTAGAGGCCGAGGTAGATTTCTCCGCACGCTCGTCGGCGATAATGAATGGCATTAATACCGCTCGAGAGCACTTAGGCTACCTCGCGTTTTCGGTTCGCCCTCGTCTACCGAAAAAGGCCTCCTCCTTCCCCTCTTTCATCGTGCGCGAGATTCCCAAGCTGTCGAGAGAGGTGCTGGTAATAATGAATTTTAAACTTTTTCACCATTAAAGAGTGACATGCGAGATATTTGCTAGGAGTTGTATTCGGACATTAATATCTCCAGGATTCCCTTCATTCGGAGGCACAGACACGTTAAAACGTGGGTCTGCTCGGAGCGTGACGGCAGCGGGTTACGCTCCCGCGCGCCTGGAATGGTTCCCTTCAGGGCGATCGTGGATCGTTATCGCCCTGAAGAAGAGAGCAGCCCTTTTTCGTGGGGCCACAAAAAACCTAAAAGGAAAAGCTGCCCGGTAAGAGAGTGAGAGGGGAAAGGGATCCATGATCATTTGTAATATTTAATTACGGGTGAACCGCTGGGGCAACGCTACCCCGCCACGTTGGATTAAGGCGATGCGATCCTTTAGCCGCCAGTCCTATCTCGATCCTATCCTTTCGCCTTCCTTGCTCACTGTTATTCCGATTGAAAACTTGCTACTTTTAATCGACTCCTACATAATTAATAGTCGAGATTCTACTCAGCACTTCTTCCAACAATGTTTATTCCTCTTTAATTTACTATAAGATCTGAAAGTAGAATTGAGGTCGAGTTGTGTCGAATCAGAGATTGGCTCGGTTTCCGTTGGTAGTAGGTAGTACTTTAGCCTCTGTAACACAAAGGGAAGAGCAAAGTGCCGTTAATCCTGAGACGGCGATCGTGCAAGAACAGGAAGAAATTGGACACCGAATCTGTAGCAGTGTAATAAACGAGGATGAGAGCGCGAGTGTTGAAAAGCCGCGATCGGGACATCAGTACTCGGTAATGCGGAGCAAATTGTTGGGTTTGCTCAGTGGCGTCACTTCTTCCCTCCGGCATTCTTCTAAAATTGTCGATAACTTATCGCCAATTGGCTGTAATTCCCCGTCATATGTGGATGCTATCCATCCGACGCCAATTTCTCCCACTCTTTGCCTCGTCTGCCTTTCCCTGAGAGGTTGCCTTCATTTTCCACGATGCATAATCGTGCTCCCGTAGCCGCTTCATAGATCGCCGGAGGTGCAGGTGGTGGTGGTGGTGGTGGTGGTGGTGGTGGCGGCGGCACTTCTCCCCGAAGGCTAAATATCCTCCCACGCGCCCTCCAATCATCCCATCTTGGGATCATCGGCCCGCAAACCGACGACGTACTCCATCAGTGTATAATCTTCCTGCAAAAGCTACTCCTGAAAAAGCCTATGTCTGCAGATTACCGGGGATGATGCACTCTCGGTCTCTCCTTGGCGGAAAGTAGCTTGGAAATGCAATGGTCTCCACTCTAAAAGAAATGGAGCGAAGAAAGGGAAACGCTAGAGATCCCATAGGGCGTTGGTACCACACTGCGTCATTGATCGAGGAGCGATGAAGAGCTCGAGGTACTCGAACGTCAGGGAAAAATCTTTTCTTCGCTCTAGCGCCGCATTACCTGTGCTTCGCCAACTGCCTTTCAACTGTCACGTTGCCTGTCCTCTCACATTCACCTTTTTCTAAATTCCTCGCTTGGTTATAATAGAACCTCTGAGAATCGCCGATCTGTTTACATCGCGCCAGGATTTTCGACCGGCTGAAGTACTCATGCCGAACGACTTATGTACGCGTTCTCTCTCTGTCTCTTGAATACCCAGCCGATCCCAAAGATTTACGTTTCGCTGAATGGACCTTAAACGTGAACTTCTTCGACACAATGCTCGCCCGAATGCCTCTCACCTTGAACGCCACACCTACCACGTATTTCCTGCGGTGGCATCGCTTGCGATCCTCTGAGTAACGTGTACCAACCGACGCGTCGTTGAGAACAGTGCAAACAGGACGCATTGAGATGTTGCAGTCCACTCGTTCCTCGGCAAACATTGTACCCTCTAACTACTCGTCTCTCGCTATTCCTGAGAGCGAGTTCATCGTTTCAAATCAAGGGCTTCGTGAATTCCTGGAATTGATTTCTACCATCTTTTTTCAAACACAGAGTAGAATAGACATGGCGATCTTCTACCGTATGATCAGTGAAAAGTCTCGAAGTACGAGAGATGTTATTACTTCGGGTCTGTATTCATGGTTGAGGATACAAGCTTAAGAATGCAGAGGGTTTGCGGTATACAAGGATCGTCAAGAAGAAAATGTGCCACGTAATATGCCGCGGGGCCGAAATCAGGATGACCAGATCGAGGTAGAGAGAAGAGAGTGAATGCACGACGAGAAAAGAGGCATTCGAGCAGATGCGAGTCCAGAAAAAGGAGCAGCTGCACCCTGCTGCTGCTGCTGCTGCTGCTGCTGCTGCTGCTGCACCAAGCTTTCCTCGAGCAGTCGATTCTCCCTGGGATCGCGGCTCTCTCTCGCCTTTCTGCCTTTGCTTTTCACGCGAACCAAGCCGATACGCCCTAACGAGCGTTACGAGACGACGCTACGCCGCATCCTCTTCCATCTTCGCTTCGGGCAACTGGTAAACCTCTCCACGGTACAGATACGCTAACGGGCCGAGATCCCGATAGCCATCGATTTAGCTTGAAAAATGTTTTCCTTTCTCGCGGCCCTCGCCGACTGAAAAATCGTGCTAACTTGAAGCGCGACGCGTTGCCCCTTACCTTTCGACTATATCATTCTCTCCACCACACATACTCTCTCTCTCTCTGTCTTTGATAAGGATATATCTTGGATCTGTAATCTTGCGGACGCGCGCAGGCTTATGCTGCACTTCTTGTCGAACCTTATCAAATACGCCGAAGGATAACTGGCTTCCGAGAAGGAGCAATCTGCCGATGCACGATAAGCTTGTTAGTTTCGAGCGGCAGAGCCGCGCTACCCCTCGCTGCCTGCCTCTTTCCCCCCCGCCGCCGCCATACGGTGCCCGCCTCGTCAAGCTGCACTGAATCATAACTGACACCGAATTAAAGCCAAAGTCCCCTTTACCCGCTCTATCTATCCCTCATGGTGTCCTCTCTCGTGACAGTAATTATGAGCGCGCCGTGTTTGCGAAGCGTGCCGGCATAACGTTAAATTGAGTTGTCTTTGTCGGCGGTGCTAGTATCGGGTTCGTTAAACATTTACATTTGTCACTTTCGCGTCTGCGCCTCTCTTTGCTGATGCCGGCCTTCGAGCCGCGTGAGAGAGCGAGAGAGCGGGCTCGCTTCAGGAATTTCGAAACTTGCTCGAAACTTTCGAGCAAATATCAAATTACACTCGTTACGCGCCGTGGCTGCACGCTCCTCGTTAACTTGTCGAGGCGAGACCTTACGCGTAAGCGCTTCGCCGAACACATAAATCCGAATGTACCAGTCTCCCGTCAAATTCTGCTGGTACTCGCTGACGAACTGTTCAAACCAGGCGCGAACGCGCTCAGCAGAGAGAATCGGAGGAGAGAGAGAGAGAGAGAGAGAGAGAGAGAGAGAGAGAGAGAGAGAGAGAGAGAGAGCGAGAGAGACGACCACATCATTACTCAAATTAACACTGCGACCAATGACTCATGGAATACTTGGCCGGGTTGCAATCGTCGCGACGATCTTAATACGAGCAATCACGTGGCTGTATAAACATTACGAATGTTTGGTGTGTGATGGGAAGAAATTGTATAGGAGAAAGAAAGAGGAAGAGTTGCGAGGAAAGAGTAAGAGAGTAAGAGGAGAAAGTCATAGTGGCTTTAAAGCAGGTGCCAAAGAAGCGCGCGCTTAATTAGCGCGTCCCGTTTCCGAGACCGCTCGAAATTACGTGCTCGTGCATGTTACAAGAAAATAGACGAGTGTAGCGATCGGGTCGCTGGAAAAGGGATGCGGAGGTGGTTGAGGGTGAGAAGGAGTGAGAGAGAAAGAGAGAGAGCCAAAGAGAGGAGGATAGTCTGCGAGGAGCACCGGTTATCGAAGGTTCAATCTTGGGGCCATGGGGCCGGTCACTATATGGGATTCTGAGGATACGGGGGAGGTAATCGATTACCATGGGACCGATCTCTCTCTCCTCCTTCTTGGCCCTTTTCTACTTTTTTTTCACCTGCCCCTTCCCCACCTCCTCGTCCCCACCGCCCCGGTGAAGCAGCCTCCGCGAGAGATACCGCTTGCTTTCGAGCCGACGCCAAAATTTATACCTGGCGGCTGCTACGAAGATGCACCCTCGTCTGAATGGAGGCAGGGCATTCAACGGCGCCGCGAACTGTAAAACGAAAAATATATGGTTTCCAAAAGAACAGCCGTAGGTCGATCCGCAGGGGGATCCACCGAGAGAGAAAACGAGACGGGACAGAGAAGAGCAACCAGCCATCCAGTCGAGCCAAGAGAGAGAGAGAGAGAGAGTGAGAGAAAGAGAAGGCGCGGATCGAAAAGGAACGATTCGAGAAACCGAGCAGGGAGAGAACTGGAGAAAAGATGGTGGCGGAGAGAGAATAAGAGGCGAGAAGGGCCATGGGCAGTGGTGTACGCGAGCCCTCGGAGGGAGAAACGAATTCTTCGAATTTTCAAGACCGCCAAGATTGATGCCGAGAAGCCTTCGCTCGATGTTCGTAACTATGGTCCATATTGTCGACAGACAGTCGGATGTCTAATGACGAACGATCTCGAGGTCTCGCGTCACTCGACAACAGCAGAACCTCCGCTACATGTATCGTTTACTATCTCGATAGGTCGGAGTTCGAAACATATTGGCGGCTCCGCTGCTCCTGGCATTCGTGATTAGTTTTCATGGTAAGCCGAATTCCGAAGCACATGAACCCTCTCTCTCACCGATAGAATTGTTCCCGGCAATCAGAACTCCCGGCGTCACCGACTGCTGCTGCTGCTGCTGCTGCTGCTAGGGAGGGGGAAAAAAAAGCTCGCATTGTGCGTCTGCCGTTCCAGCATCAGACTCGCATGTCAGTCAAACGCTCGAGACTTTTTCAGGACCTTTTTCATCCGCGTCAGATCAGTGCGCGCCAACATTGTCCCGCGACCATTAGCGTTTCTAATTCGCCGGTAGGTAGACATCGTGCTGTTACATCATCGAACTGCCATTTCGAGATTCACTCTCCTCTCTCCCTTCTTCTGGCTCGACAAGGGAAAAAAAAGAACTCGTCAAAGTACCGGCTGAACTATTAACCCCAACGACAATGCTGTGCAAACAGAACGTGGCACTTCTGGTCGGCGCGATAATTTTTTATCCCTCGCGCGCTTGTTGTTCAGGGGGATGTTTAACACAATGGGGCTTTTGCCGGGACAAGGCTTGGAACGATCCAGATCGCGGGCGAAGCGTGACGGGGATCCTCCTCGCACCCTTACCTCGGATACCCACAATCAAGTGGGCTATTATTTGCTGAAAACTCGACGGGACAACGCTTAGCCAAAGGGAGGAGTACTCGAGGGTATCGGAGGAAAATCGTGGAGAGGGTAGTGGTTGGAAAGATGAAAGGACAACCAGAGATATATCCCTCGGGGCTTAGAAAGGATGCAGCCAGGTCGAAATACCTTCGGGACGCCTTGGCATCTTTCCTCAGGTATACATGACCTTCCCGTGCGAGTCCTTGAGAGCAAAAATCAAAAAGAGGCCCGCCAGTACGCTCTTCAGATCGAACAAAGGCATTTTCAAGTCTGTAGTAGTGTTCCTCTTGTATATACATACGCATGGATTCTCCTAGTCTACGCACCGTTAGGCCCCATTTGTCTAGGACATGAGGATTTATATCGAGGTTACTGCGCCCTTGGGCCTTCCTCGCTCTTTCTATCCGTTGCTTTACTTTTACAACCAGTCGCGCACACGACCAGTCCCGGAGAAAGTCGTTTTCAAGAGCCTCTCTAATCTGTGTTGCGCAAGGGAAAATATTACTGGAAATGGAGGGAAATTACAGGTTACATGATTGAGGAAAAAAGTACTTGTAAACAAGAGAAGGGATACATGGATGGTCTAGGTTGTCAGTGTGTATCATCGCTTGCCTCTTACCACAAGCCGTGATTATTCATATACAGATTTTCGTGTGCCACTTCGGTACTGCGGTCATCCATCTTCTGTCCGGTTGGCAGTGGTGTAGCTTAGCCTTCTAGGTTTCATCCTAGGTTGTAGCCGAGGCAGCTGCTATCTCTTCATTCCTTCGGTGAATGCGCTCTAGTGTCCGTCGAATAAAAGGCGGGCGGCGCGCGTAGATAGTTGGGCCCCGTTGTCTATAACGCTGAGATTTATGCCAGAAGAACTCCGCCCTGGGCTCGAGGAGCGGCGCACTTCTATTCATACGAAGGAGAGTTGAAGCAAAAGCTGTGGTCGCCCGAAGACAGAAGAGAGAAGAAGAGAAGCAGCTCTTCTTCAAGGTTGATTTCTACGCCACTTGCCGCTCATCTTGGCACAATCATCTCAACCAAGAAGCATTTCACGGCCAAGTCCAGACCCACCCCTATCCGAATTGCTTGGTACCCTAAAATCCTTTGTCCCAAGAGACGATTGCGCACGTGGGTCGACCCGGAATCCCACTTCCAGGACTCAATGGGAGTCACGTGCGGTAAGCAGTGAAGGTAAAAGTCGTCGTCGACGGAAAGACCTTAGGACCGTTTCGACAAGGACCGGAGTCCTTCTCGTGTTTGCTCGACTGCTTAGCACGTCGTAAAGGGATGACGAGTCTATTTCCTCGAAACGACTGGTCACAGTAAAGCACGCGGCGACAGCGGCCCAAAGGAGATTGACGTATGTACAGAGTACTCGTCGAAGAAACTTCAGAACTGTTGACAGAACGACGGAGAAAGCAAACGAACAGCAGTGGGATGAAAATCGAGTAGAGAGAAGAGTATGAACGAGGAGAAAAGTCGGGGATGCAAAGTAGAGGGTGGTGAAAAGGACTCGCAAAAGTTTATCTGCTGTATGAAGTATCTGACGCGTGGTTCAAGAGCGGATGGTAACGACAGCTTGTCGAGAGGACATTAAATCCAACGACGAGGAAAGAACTTTTGCAAAGACTGGTCTCATGATCGTATAAGCCATTGCAATGTTTGTTTATGCATTGCCGGAAACATTTGGATCGCAAAAGTCCATACGGAAAATAAAATGTATGATTGCGAGAGTTCCAAAATCCTCTTGGTATGCAGTAAGAACCATACTCCGAAATGTTAGAAGTTAATAGCAAGCCGGGCGATGATACCATTGACCCGAATCTTATCTAACCGAGTGGAAAAGCGAGATACTAGAGAATAAACGATAATAATAACTTGTCGAGACACCAGTGGAAAATGTCGGCAGGAAGTCTTAGGTGCATAGATTCAAGCTGCGCGCACCAAGGAAGATCGGGCTGTGTTAGCTCTCTTACATTCCAGCGATGCTGGCTCGCGGCTGCTCCAAAGAAAATGGAAAGGTCTGTTCGGGTGCTTTATAATACAACACGTAGCGAGGAGCAACTCCTCCTGCAATCTTCCAGAAATACCGCAGGTCCTTATAGTAAAACTCGCCGCGCGCAATACGCACGTCCGAGAGAGTAAGCGCGAGGGAGGAAGCAAGCGCGTGCTGGGCAACATGCAGATTCGCCGGGTAGTCATTACGCGCATAGCTCTCTCGCTCCGGCGGATCTCAGGGTTACACACTCGGCCAGCCGTATTTCTCACCCACCAAGCCACGGACAACGGGAAATGAGGAAGAGGAGGATTCCGAAAGTGCATAATTCCGGCGCGCTTTATTTTATCGCAGATAGAGATTACTCCGCGCAAGATATCTTAAGTTACTTGCAATGCATCGCTGGGGGAAAAGCCAAAGCCCTGCTGGATAGAATTTGCCGCTTAATTGCATGGAAGTACATACTGTGTGGCGGTCGGTTCTCAGGAGTCGAAGCCTCTCCTCTCCATACCGCAACCATAGCATGACTTTGTAGTGGTGGAGGTGGTGGCTGGGATTTTCTGCAACGCCGGCCAACGCCATGCGGTCACGCGAATTCGTGACTGAATCCGGGGAATCTCCAACGAGACGTGTCACGCTGGTGTGAAACGTCACGGCACTAGGAAGTGACCCCGAACTGTCGCTGAAGCTGCGCGTACCTGTGCACGACAATGTCCATAAACAATGGAAGCTATCTCGAGGATATCAACACGATGGCCGCCCGAGGATCTGACCCAGGAACGGGGACCTGACCCCGAACGTGCACCGGGACACGGGTTATCTTCCATATCGGACAGACAGAAATGTCTCAATGTGCAATACGGATCTTTGTCGAAGGTGCAAACCCTACAGCAGCACTCGTTCTTCGCCAACCAGAATCCCATTGTAACCGATGCACAAAGGCCCCTCAGCATCGCCTCAGACGTAATACACTTGGACCGGATTAATAGCCTGGATTATGAATTCACTGAGAAACAGAACTAATACAATCAATATATCGTATAGTGAAATAGAAAGTCAGGGTGTTGGGAAGCCAAGTCTAGAATCCAAAGGGTTGAATATATTATGACGTTTATTCCTTTGTATTAGAGACTCCCTAGAAGCTTTGTGTGCGTAATGAACAGCTTGAGACGTGTTCTATTCGTAGAACTAGAAAGAGACAACCTATGTAACAGACTCGACGTTAGCATTTCTCGGAGTTTCTGTTTACGTCTTCATCTGGGAATTCATGGTGAGAGACAAGCAAGTCGAGCGGGTTTATGGAGATTTTCCGCGTGGAAGAGCTCGCCCTGGCTGCGTGAGAAATATTTTCCAGGGTGTTTCACTATCTGGAAGATATCGAAATCTGGGCGTAGCATTTCGGGTTAGGATCGGCCGGTTCTCAGTCCTCTCAGAAACTGATTTCAACGTACCATTTTCCTTCGGTGGAAGGAACAAACATTGCCATAATCGTAAACCTTTCATCGGCTCCCTCGTACATAGGCGCGTGGTATCAGCTATAAAACTGAAGAAGCTATAACGCGCGGCAAGGTCGCCGCAAGCTCCTCACTTTCTCGCGGGCCGCCCTGTCACTAATACATCGAATGTTACTTCCTCCAAGAGTGTCCTGCCGTCTCTAATCGACGCTCGAGATCCTCATAAACTTGCCGATCGTAAAATTAAATTGTCGTTAAATGCCAAGAGGGTTGCTGCTTCGACTCTCGCGCGCCAGCTTCAACTGGAATGACAAGAAGCACAGCGCGTTAGAGCTCGAGAAAAAAAATCAGTCGAAAGATGTGAATCGACCGATTGGACCAGTCAGCGAATTGCGACTAACGATTGTGGCCGGTTTGGTGACATTGTTGCTGACCAAATGATCCAAGTTGAGAGAGCTCCCTTTCGTATAGCATTTCGCACACTTGTCGTTTATAGGAACGCGAGAGGAATTGATGGAAAAAAATGCGATAGGACGAGTAGCAATTTGTGAACATGTGCGAGGCGGTTGTTTTATAGGAAGGTCGATCGAGTGGACGGTTGAGGAGATCAGAAATGTAACTTGGTGAAGACGACACAAAGAAAGAACTATCAACGGCAATTACTGCTTAGAATTAACTGACGTTATATATGACTCTATTAACGTCTTCCGCCGTGCGGGCGCGTTGTCTTCTCCCCGGTTGCGTCGACGCGGACCATTGCAGTGGGAGTTCAAAGGGCGAGAATTGTGCTCGCTTTCGTCACAGATCTGAGGCGCCGCAGCTGATAAATCTGCGCTGTAACACTGCCTGGCTAAAGTCGAGGAAGAAGGACGGAATGGAAAGTGTACACGCCTACCCCCGGTGGCGAAACTTTTTTCAGCAACACCCATTTCATCTGTGATATCCGGCGGTGGACGCCCCTACACCCACTCGCAGATCATTCTCGATAAAATCGAACTCTTCGCAGCCAAGAATGGCGCGCGGCTCTTTATTTTTTTTTGTCCACGCAACAATTCGTTTGATAAATGACGAAGAGAAGATGATGGTAGTTATTCCGCGAAGGAAGACTTAACGTTCGATAGGTCGGAGATGAAAGCGCGCTCGGTAGGAAGTGTCTGCCGCGTGTTCCTTCGCAAATTAATGCGGACACACGGGATGAGCGGGTTAAGCAAGCGTTGGCGTGTGCGTCACCTGTTCGACTACAACAGGAATTCCGAAAGCCATGCCATAGAGATTGGTGGTGGTGGTGGCGGCGGCTGCGGCATGTCGTGGTGTTCGTAGGAGCTTTGATAAATCGACGCCGCACCACTAAGGCCCCGAAAACACGTGCGCGCCAGGACGGACGGGGCGCGCGAAGAGTCGTCGGACTATTTCTTTCAACGGCGGCCCTCTGATCTTCTCGGACACTCTCCGAGTGTGTCTAGCTCCACTTTAGTGCCACCGTTCCACGCCTCGAGAGAAACGCCTGGCAGAGAGAAGTCGCCAGTTTCTCGTTTGTACTCTCCGCGCAGCGGCTTTTAATAGGACAACTACCGCAGTCGCAGTCGCAGCCTGGATCGATGAACTTTCTGCGAAGCAATGTCGAGAACAGCTCTGGAAGTGTTGGTGTGTCCCTCGATAATATTCGATCAGCTAGCTACCCCTAAAACCGAGACTGCCGAGCGTGGCGCTTGGCATCTAAACTATAATTATACCACCCCAAAACCACCATCCGACAGCTTCACCAGAGGAAACTCACGGATAATTCAGGCGTGAGGAATCAGGAGTTATATTTGATTGGGGCCAATCGATATGGACTCGAAGCTAATGCCTGGAAATGTCGAGGACTGGTGGGATAAGGAGCTAGGATAAGTGCGTCTTGAGTAGCGGAGCTGGATTATTCAGGTATAACGGGTTCCTGTGTACAGTGGGGGGGAATACGTTGCAGTTGCTGCACGGCCGTGCAATTGAAATACCGCGCGGCACCCAGACGTTATCGCGCGGCAGTGCAGCCCCGCCGCTAAATGACGTTATCGCGAATTAATTGGATGCACGGAACACGGAGGACATTCGTTATCACGTGCACGACGAGTCCGCCTCGCGCATAATTAACATTTCAACTGCGGCGCGCGACCTGCGAGAAGAGAGAGCACCAGGAAACGAACTCACCCGGTAAAACCGCTCCGTTAAAATGAGGTTCGCTCACTTGCAAACATCCTGACTCTTCAAGTGGGTCGTGTCTCTCTGGGAAAACAGAAGGCATGAATGTGCAGGATGTTCTTGGTAGATCCCCATCCAAGAAAGCATTAGGCTCTCCTGGTCAATTCACCGTCCCACTTCTGCTTGATTATGTCCTTATGACTGCCGTAAGCGGAATGAGCTGCTTCGCGATGCGGAACGGAAAGCAAAACAGAGCGTCGATAATGGATTACAAGGAAGGAGCGCGATGGAGTTCGACAAATTATTCCTGCTAACAGGCTGTATATCCCCCGCCGCTCCCTCCAATGTCACGCTTCCATCGGGATCTCATTCCAGGGCTAAGATCCTCAGACACCTCGTTAGCCGTCGTTTCCATGCTGAGCATTAGTCGTGTGCATTCGCTCTCTTAACATTTCCTACTCGAGTCAATTCATCGAAGCATCGAGAAAAAGTTGAGTAATTGAGAAATGTCAATATCAACGATCCACTTTTACATTGAAGTGTTATTTGTCGAACGTTGATCGAAGTAGCTAGTTAACAAACTGCTCTGTCTATCTTTCACTTGATTAGCGCGCTAACAATTATTGAGGAGATCCAACGTAAAGTGGCAAAGCGCGCGTATGCGTGCTATGTGGTTCGCAGACGGCAACGGTAGTTAGTCGAGATACGGGAATAGACTGAACGGGACAATTTGGTCGAGAAGGGTCGAGTCGGAGAGGAAGAATACGATAAATATTTGAAGTTAACTAATAATAACGCTGCCTCGGCCTAATGGCACGGACAGACTAAAGGACGCCGCCGCCGCCGCCGCCGCCGCCGTAGTTGTCGTCGACGAAAAGCACGACGCGACGACGTCGACGGCGACAAGAGAATCGTCCGCACGCTCACGCACGCCTTTACATAACGCGTTAATGTCCCGCATTAAATGGACCGACCGTGATGCTGCTTGTGCATCTTGCAGGAAGTTATTATGAATATGGCACGAGGCAGAGCATTCGTCACGGTACGAGAAGTTGCATAGAAAGCGGCTTAACAGATAGAGTTTCAAAGTCGACGACAGTTCCATTTGGTATGTATGTGGTTAAAGCCGATCGAGATAACGTGAAAAAGTGTCCTCGTTGATAGACAGTTTTCGAAGTGCGTCAGTCCACCCTCTATGCCGCTCGAGTTCCTAGGTCAGGAAGAATGTCATTTCTCATATTCACTCGCCTTTGAAGATATCGATGCGGCGGAAATGGTTTCAACTACTCAGCTCGTACAAAAAGTGTCGAGGTGATAACCCTCAGGGCTAAAGAAGAACGGGTTCTCTCACTCGCCACTTTGGAAAGGGTGCTTACGAAGGGCCGATGATTCAATAATCTAAAAGCTGATATCCTTTATCTTGAAATTTGTTCCTCACTTCCCCACCGCTATATCAGTCTCGGAAAGTGTTCATGTACGAGCTTCATATTTCAAACAGTAGACTGTCACAAGAGGACAGTTCTATCCGGCCGATATAAAAGCAAAAGCAGTATCAATCACAGAGATTGATTATTATTTTTGTCCACTGACGTACAATTGTCCGAATTATTATAATTACAATAATAATTCTCTTGCATCGAAGCAAAACTGTCACTGCAAATAGAGAGAATGAGGAGCGTCGGTCGGTCCATCCGTTTAGCGAGTTCGCGGTTCATTTGGAAGATGCAGCGCAGTCGCATCGCTAATTTGAAGTGATGCGTTCCACGAGCGTCGGGCTCTGGAAACGTCATTAGCGGGGCACAAGGAAAAAAATACGCATTATACGGGCACAATACTTGGCCGAGAAATGAGCATGATGAATGAAAGAGTCAAGCGATGGTCCCGAAGCCTTTGCGTCCAGGGATCCATCCACACCGTCTTTTTGCCTTGGCTTTCTTTCTCTATCTCTTCGTCCCGCGCTACTTCCCTCTTCGCTCACTTTGACGTGGCCAACGGCTTTGATATTGCTGCCAGAATATCCCACTTATAGTTAGTGTATAAGCTCCTGCTTTCTCCGTTTGTCTGGCACTCTCCTTTTCTCCGGCGAGTCCCCTCTTTTTCCCCAAGCTTTCGCGACCAGTCTGTTCCTCCCTTTCTTGTCAGGCTCTCCTTCCTACCCTGTTCGTCGACCATCTCTCTCTCTCTCTCTCCCTCTCTCCCTCTCTTTCTCTCTCATTCCTTCCTTCTTCATGCAACCGGCAACGCTTTCCTCTTCGTTTCTCACCGGTTCTTTGTCCCCTGCGACGTGCACGCAGTCGAACGCTTTGAAAGCTTCCTCTTGCTGGCATACGCGGCCCTTTTCCTTCGATGCACGCTGGAACGAAGGTCAAGGATCGATGATTAAAGGACCTCTTTAAAACCTGGGCCGGACTGAGTGTATCGCGCGCATTTGTTGACGCCGGTCAGGTGGTTTCTGTTGCTCTCGACCCTCTTTGTCGTGGCTCGCCTGAATGCCGCCAGATCTGGAAAGCCCCGTCTTCTCTCGGCCTTTCCTTCCTCGCAGATAGATACGAATTCTGTAGACGTATGTATTCTATGCTCCTTGAAATATATACACACAGACATCTTATTCGATACGCATCGCAGTAGAATGCGTGATGTACGCTCGAATGGTATAAAGGAGTTGGTGGCTTTATTGTAGTTTGTATGAAGATCGAAGAAGGTTGGTTTGGTTGCATATTATAGAAGTTGAAGTATTCCCAGACGATACTTGGAGAATTCACTTGGCCTCCGAGTGCAATGTCGACCTAATCAAGGATCCCGTGAAATTACCCTCGCGAATGACCGAGAGGAATTTGCGCAGAGGATAGCTGCCGGATGAAGGAACCCGATCGAAACACGCCCACTTTTTCACGGTTCCAATTAGACGGGCGAGCGTCGCCGTAGCTTTCATTCGGCAGTTGATTGGTGTCAACTGGACGCGCCGGTGGGAATTAATGAAGACACTGCGAGTCGAAGAGAGCCGATTTCTACGTACGTTTTTCACCGCCGGCGATAATTTCCCTTCCACGACGAAGCAATTAATTTGCGGAAAGTACTCCGCGCTGATAGTATCAGCAATATATGTGGCTTGCTAGCCGCAAGCATTCGGTCGACTGATCGCGTTGAGTGAGAACTCAAATAAATGTGCTTGGGCGCAGAAAGTTATTTGCCTATTAAAGTAACAGTGACTTCGCCTCCCATCGAGCAGAAAAGAAAACAAGGCGGTTAGGTATCGCGTTGGGCACTTAATCATGTAATAGTGTTATGATGAGCCAGCGAACGGGCGGAAATCATGTTCACGAGGAGGTCCTTGATATTCACACGCGTGAACACGGGTTTCAGATCGGGTGTAGTCACCAGAGGCGCTCCCGCCATACATATTCATGCCAAGTATTTACCTAAGGCCAGAAAAGAACTGTTAAGAACCAAGGCAACGTATCGCATTAATACGAGGGTCCTCGAAGATCCTACGAATACATAGCTATATGCAAATGACACCGGTCAGCTCGAGGAAACCCCTTAAATCACACATCGGCGCTACCAATAACACATCGCCGATCTTGGGACAAGACAGTCTTTGTACTTCCAACGAGCGAATGAACGATTAAAAAAGTGGCAGTATAACATGCTAGCACACGTGCTTCAGGAACATAGTTAACCATCAGTAATTCCAGTCACGATTGTACGAATCAATCGAGACGAAATGGAGCGCATGCTGCGATACGTCCTGACCGATCTATAAAGGGTTCAGTCACCCACGAGCGCCGTGACGCTGACACGTCGGCACTCGGAAAACAAGGCGGCGCGTGCATTAAGGCACACAGAAAAGCCCATCTTTACCTTGAAGGGGGGCGGGGCAGAATGGTGTGTGTACCAGGCGCGGAAAGAGTGAGAGGTTGCTTTTATCACTCGAGTAATTCGGGCCGAGACTCTGCCTGTAGTGCGTGCAGGGCGTCTAATAAATTCGTGAATGACCGCGCCGCCGCCGTCGAGATGTCTCCCATACACCCACGCGAACCCATACATACCTATTGATGTCCATGGTATTTCTTGTTAGTGTGTGGATTTCAGCCTGTCTTTCTCTCTCGTATTGGTTTCGACCCTTCGAGTGCGTTGCGATGGCCAAGTTGGTTCTCTCTCAGGGTGGGTACCGAATGGACCGACACACGAGGGCACCAAGAGAGAGCGGATATTATCGGCAAACGTTAATTTGGTCCAGGCTCAGCCTACCTTCCAATTTTCGAGCCCTTACACGCCCACTTACGAGATTGTCCGTTAATGCTCCGAAACGACGAGACGCGTTTTCGACGCCCGCGTTTTACCACCGTGGCCTCCCCCTACACACCCATACGCACACGCGTACAAGCCCCGTGGGCACTGGGCACTGGGCACATGTGCGCTACGGTATCATTGAACCGGCCTGACTGTATGCGCGACACGTGTTATGACCGTAATGCCAGCGTAGGAAGCGAACGGCTCTCTGGCTAGAATTGGTCATTTTAGGCTTTGATTATTGCTTGGCAGAACACTCCTTTCAATTCCTAGCCGAACGGAGTATTCGTGCCATCAACGAAACCTCTGTATTGGAATCGAATCCCAGTAGGCTTGCCGCAGTGGAATAGCCACGCTGTGGTCAGACGCTTGGATACTATGCATGAGATTAACAAGTTTCCTAAGTCGCGCTGCCATTTCTTCGAAAGACTGTCTAAATAAAAAGGGACGAATAGCTTTAGTGTAGTCTGAAATAACAAGGAAGTCATGTATTGACTGGGACCCACAAGGTTTCCATGAGATACGGGAAAGTCGTCGTCGCCATGGTTATACCCATTCTCGTAGTAGGATATACCTGGGATAAGAAAACAAACGCACCAAGTAGAATCGTGCTTGGAAAGGGTAGAAAATAGTTAGCCGGTGATAGCTTGACCGAAAATAGGGCGGTGTGAAGTCGCAGTCGTGTTACTGTGCGGTCGACAGCGTGGCACGAGAAGATGTGTATTAACGTGTGTGAGAGCGTTGCTGGAAGAAACCGGTTGTATAGGAAGCATCCTCCACCTTTTCCACCGTCTTCGGCTACTTCTCCTTCCCGTGCGCGCGCGACTCCCTCTCTCCACGCTTCTTTGACTCTCTTTCTCTCTCTCTTTCTTCTCATTCGCCGACCTTTCGTTCCATCCTCGACGTGTACCCAGAACCCTCGCTGTATAATACGAGTAGGCCTGTATGCATCGAGCGCACCTGTGTGCAATGGTGCGTCCACACGCTCATGGTAGAAGATGTACATACACTTACGCGGAGGCCCCCCGACACCATGGGCGCCTGCCTATCTGACATTGGGTGCCTACGAGGGCGAGTTCGCCTCTTTCCTTTTGCTCCCTTTCTTGACCCGGCTACCGAAGGACTCCGGGGCACTCGGCTCCTCTCTCTTTCTCTCTCTCTCCCTTCGAAAACTCACCAAGGGCGTCAGAATTTCGCCAACGCCTCGCCGATTGTTCTCGCTTTACATTCTGCTACTCGGATTTACCAAACTCTAGACATACATTCTCTCTATTCTCCCACCTTGTCTTATAGATACGCTTGAACTAACTGGATTTCTTACCTTTCTGTTACAGATTTCGAATAGACAACACCGATCACATAATAGACGTGAATAAAAATAATTCGGCGTTCGAGTACGACCAGGTGAATATAATATGTCCCGTGTACCAGCCGGGGACATATCACGACGAGGCGGAGAGGTACATCATATACAACGTAAGTAGACCTTTTTAATTCAAAGTTTTATACCACCTGTTTAGATACACGTTGGTAGCCCTCGTATGAATAACAATATGTGTAATCCACCGGGGATAACAGGGAAAAAGTATGTATCGAGAGCGAACTATACCACATTACAAGTCCACCGAGCCGATAAATAAATTGCGGTAGAACCACTGTCACATTATTCAAGAAAGATTGCCGAGGGTTCTGTGGGGCTGTTTAGACAGCTGCTGCTAGTCGAAACCCATTCGTTAACCCACTCGCATTGGACCCCAGAAACGGCTTCCGTTTCATAGTGCCGTTCACCCCTGCCTCATTCGTACGGACTCCTCTAGAATCTCCATAATTATTACTGCCCGAAAACCATATAATCTCTCTGGAATTATTATTATCAAAGAAGGCGGCATGTGTCCGCGTTGAGTGAGCAATAAAAGAGGGTCAAGTTTTTCCTAAGCTAGTCGAAAAGAGCATTTCACCACCCCCCAGACACGTGAAATATCGCTAACATCAGGAAAAATCTTGACGAAGCCTTTTATCGAGGATTCCAGCAGCATCCCGCGGAGCAGACGCAAGCAACCACTCACGAAACACTGATCGGCAAGATCTAATCACCACGCCCTATCTCGTTGTCCCTCGAGCGCCCCACACTACCCTATTGTCCCGATTGTATTCCCGCACGGTGATTAGGAGTAACAATGGACCTTCTTCCCTGGGGCGGTCGTGTCCAGCGGTGGCAGCTATTCGGGAACCAAAAATCACCTCCTTCCGCCATTTCAATGTCGCTTGAGGGCCAACTTCTTTCACAGTAGTCAATCACCGATAAATGTCGTACGTGCGCGCAGTCCATGAGAGCAGAGTGCGGCTCTCTTTCGCAGCAGCAGCAACTCGAAAAGAAGGAGGCTCGGTGAACGTGGCGAGAGTGGACGGTAGTACGGTTGCCGTGCGTGACAAACGGCCGGTGTTACCAATCAATTTGTATCAGGAAGACGGGGAGAGAGAGAGAGAGAAAGACAGAGAAGAAAAGAGAGAGAGAGAAAGAGAGAGAATGGTAGACTGACGAAGTTTTTTCATGGATTTGCAGGTGTCGAAGGAGGAGTACGAGACATGTCGGATAACGAATCCGAGTCCTCGGGTGATAGCGGTTTGCGACAAGCCGAACAAGACGATGTACTTCACGATCACCTTCAGGCCGTTCACGCCGCAGCCAGGAGGCCTCGAGTTCCTGCCGGGGCACGATTACTACTTTATCAGCACCTCGTCCAAGGAGGATCTTCATAAGCGCATCGGAGGACGATGCACCTCCCACAACATGAAGGTCGTCTTCAAGGTCTGCTGCGGCAACGATGCCGACAGCTCCTCGTCCTCAGCGACGGCCCGCAATAACTGTGAGTAGATCATCCACCAGACCAATGCACTCGGACAAAAAAGTCTGACACCTCAGTCACCAAGTTAGATTTATATTCGTCGCTTGGAGTAACGAGCAGGAAACTTGGCCAGCAATGCAACCCTCCTACATTCCTCCGAGGAGTTCCCTCGCGCCAGGAGTTTGTTCGGCTTTGATGCAATCAGATATTAATCGTCATGGGCGCAAGGAGAAACGGCAAGCGATCTAGATGCGTAGCCGCAAGTATGAACCGGTGGCATGTAGCCCAAGGGTTATCAGGGTGTCACTGAAATTGATCTGCATTCTATTCTTGGCCGAAAGCCTGGGAGTATTATCCTTGGAAGGCTATTGCCAATCCACATTGGCATATTCATTTCTAGATCTTTCTCTTTTTTGCATTGGTTCCAGTCTCATTCGTTCGATTTCTGAGTAATCCTTATCGATTAGAATTCTTGCGGTGCGGCACTGGTTGCGGTCAGAAGAGCAACACTCTCTGGCAAGGCGTACAATAAATTCTACTATTTCACTCGCGGCCCAGTCTTCTCCCCCTAATTCGTTCCAAGCATCCTGCTGGCACCTCCTTCGCCTTACTCGGCTGCTCGGCACAGCCGGCATCGCCGCTCCGCAGAGACGATTCATGCGCGGTAATGACTAGCTATTTCGTTGCCCGAGAACTCTGAACTCTTCTTCGGCGTCGGGCATTAAAGATTCCACGAGACTCGACCTCGAATCCCTCTCTCTACGATCTTTCTCTCTCTCTCTCTCTTTCTCCCTCTTTCTTTCTTTCTCTCCCATAGCTGCTCCGCTACATCGTTCTAACGACAATTACTATCAGCGGCCGCAAACTCAAACCGCCTGCAATTTTCCATGCGCGGGAAATCCCCGGGGCTTTGCACTTCGCTATACGCCCGATTCCCTTGCTGTCTCGACGCTTTAAGTGACCGGATACGGACAAGAGCCTTTTTGAAAGACCATGAAGCACGTAGGGAGCTTTTTACGACTACCCCGTGACACTCAACCGCAGCTAGTAGTTTGCTTTTCCTAAGCCCATGTGGCTCGATTGATTGTTTTACTTGGCAGTGTCTCGAATCATCGGGAGTGGATACATGTGTTCGTAATGTCTCTGGTGTATTTGTGTTCATAACCGCGGTACACACGAACTCCTCTAATGTTATTGTTAGACGCGATCAACATTGGAATGCGACGAGATTATCTGGAACACAAATAGTCGACCTGAAGCATTATTGTCGCTGGAGGATAGCTCTTGCTCTCTCACGACTATCTTCGAGAGCGGCCCTGGCAGCGCTAGGTATTCAGTACTCCGCTGTGATTCGATACAGCTATAAGTTGACGGATACTCAGTTACTACATCCTACCGCGGGCAAACATGATTCAGAGCCTGGTTCGACTATTGACATTTCCTTACGGTACACGGTGCGCGCGGCCTCCTAAGAACAATAGGAAGAAGGAGCGAGAGCTAAATAAAGGATACAGAAATCGTAAGAGCCATTGAGGGACCGCGAAAGGAAATCACACGCAACCCGTAGCCCCTATATCACCTTCCTTTTCAATCGGGTGCGCGTATGTGTTGTTATTATACATTGTGTTGCTGTCCCTCCATTCATACCAGTCTCACATTCAATTTCATTTATCTGTTTGCGGTCACTCCCGGCCACTTGTAACACTTTACACTTGAACCCTTCCTTACGAGTGGCAGACCTACCGGGCGCGTACTACGTTTGAGACAACCGTGCGAATATGACCTCCGGAGATAATTCGCATTAGCGCTCTAATGAAAGCGTAGGAGGGGCTGACTAAAGATCATGATTTCTTATTATATCTTAGTGTGTAATACTTTCCTTACTAAAAGGGCAATGGAATGTTTTCTATTTCAGCTGTAGCCGTGACCAGCAGCACTGTACCAAGCAGCAGCTCGACAAGCACCGCAGTTTTGGGTGGAGGAGGCGCTGGACAACCGCCCCCGCCACCACCAAGCGTCTTCAAGGGCGGAGATCGATTCTACCCGGGAGGCAGCATTCATCATCATCACGATCATCATCAGCCGGCCACGGCGGCGCCGACCCTGCCCCACGTGCCCCCTCCGGCCAACTACCCCGTGCATCCGCATCAGCCTCAGCCTCCGATTCACAATGGACCACCGTCCTCCTTGCCGCCCAAGACCTCGATCGGCCAGAAAAAGAAGAACAGTACGTATATACCGAGAGTCACGTCGACACCTGCCCCAAACCACTCTCGCGATCTACTCAAAACGAGTTCCCTTTACTCGCCTCATCACCAGCAGCTCTTTCAACATCAAGGGAAACTGTGTACCTTCCAGCGAAACTTTAATCTCCTGATCCACGAATGTACTCGTTCGAGTTTCCGTGATCGACTAATCTTTCAGTGAAAGTAACAGGAATGCATCATTTTTCTTTTATAGAGTATGTGTAGAATGGATTCCTGTATTAGAAGATACTAGTATTGGTCGAATATCCTTCTATATTTCTGCGCATTCCTCTTTACTCGGCGCAACAATTTACGACCTCGTGAGTCATTGAACTCCAGGTTTTTGCTGGCTCGCGTGGCTTTAGTAGGATGTTTTAGCATCCTTCCTCGGAGAAAGGTACTTACGAGCAGAAGTGAAGAGACGTCGAGGTACGTCAACACCTGCTCGAACCGCGACGCACTTCAACATGCGCTCTTGCACGCTCCTCCCGACCATTACCTCCTCGGTACTTTTCCTCCGTGATTGCGACGGCTCCGCTTGAAATTAATTAGCGCCAATGGACTTGCCGGTGCAATGCTTTTCGTTCATGATTCGTCTTACGCGTAGTTTATTGAAAAGAAACTCATTTCGATAGTTACGTTAATTATGAAATTATTTCAACTAAATAGAACTCGAATGTCTTTGATCCTGCGCAATACAAGCCTGAAAGTATGCTTCGCGTGCAAATTTTAATAATGGAACGGTGATAAGTGGTATCGGTCGGGCGGTCAGACCCTTCAGTATCGAATATAAATGATGCCAGATAACATCGTGCGTTTCCATCGGGATGAGTGGGCCACTCAGAGCTACATGGAAGTGAGATTAAAGTATTCGGTGTGTAAAAAGGGGTCATTTATTAAAGGCAAGGTGTTTTGCATACACCAGATGCGTGCTGTACGAAGCAGAACATCGGAAACACACAGGATTCTACTTGGCGATTTCTCGAAAGTCATCTGCCTGGCAGTGATCTCTTGTGTAGCATTGTTGCTTGGACACATACGTTAATTTGACTACTAAAGTACTGTTTTTAACTTGGCTGGATTAACAACATTGTGTTTTTTGCCTGTGTTTACAGAGGAATATTCGGATCACCCTAACGAAGTGGTGAAGAACGAGGAGCTTACGTACAACGGGGCAAGTTCCAGCCGCCTTCAAGACCGGTATGGTTCAGCAGTAATTCTGATGACGAGTTGCCTGCTGATAAGCGCAATCCTGCCGCAATTAATGCGGTGAAGCGATGAAACTGCCGAGGAAAACGTATATCCCATACGTCGAAACCCCTTTTTCTGTGATTATCCTACGTTTAATTAATTTCTTGAGGCACGCGCACCCATGTGACCACCCCTCGATCGTGAAAAACGAATACGATTAATGGTCGACTGCCTCGAGAGAAAGAGAGGAAATGGAAGAGAGCAATGACAGGCGGATATAAAACTTAACCGAGGGGACGCGGAAGGAATAAAAAAAACCAGGAGAGAAAGAGACAGATAAATGTGCAAGCGACCCGAAGTCGAGAGAAGAGACACGCACGACACACGAGCAGCAAAAAGCCATATTAACTATTATAGCAGAGAAATGCGAAGATTATAGATAATAGATGGAGAAAGATGAAGAAAGACGAAATGAGAAAAACGCTACTACTAGACACTACTATAGTATGCCCACTATTATCACTACTATAAATGGTAGTTGTATTGGTTGTCCTTCTTATCCTTACGCTAATTCTAGGTATTTATTCGAAATACGAAAGAAAAGTGGAGTCGTGGCAGTGTGTTAAGTATCCTCGAGCGGATGCCTTTAATCGCGTCTTCTTGTTCGCGAGATACGACAAGTTAAATAAGAGTCCTTCTCGCGTGAGGGCTCCAGTTATAATCGTACGACTGAACAGGCGCGATTTAACGAATAATCCTTCGTTATTATATATCCCTTGTTCATTTGGCTCCTGATCATAACTCTATTCGAAGCCACTGATTGAATTAGTTTTCTGTTCCAAGTCTGGGAATAAATGTACCTGAAACTTGATTTGAATGGGAAAAAACAATGTGTTGATTTTCACTGCCAAATTGTTTTCATTCAGTGAAAATAATATCGCGGCCCGCATAGAAAGGAAGGAATTTTCTTTGGAAATGGACAATATTGGCGTTGCATTTTGTGACTGATGGAGCTTTTTGGTTTCCAAAACTCTGGTCGAAACCGATCGAGGAAGCTATTGGCTTCGGCCTGGTTGAGGACACCGACGCCAGGGGGGGTGCAGGATTATTCGAACCACAAGGGCGTCCGCCGTCTGGATAGTTGGCATGCGTGTAAATAAATTCCTAATGAATATGTACAAGTGGCTCTTGACTCCTCACAGGAGTACGGAGATTTAAGAGAGTGCCGTATACTAGGTAAAATCTTCTATATGACACGAAAGCTAGCACGGCAGTGCTCGAATGAAAGTAAGTGTGCAAATGCGTAAACGGAAATCCGAAAGAGATTGCGTGAGGGGAAAATATGTATGTATGGGTGCGTGTGTCATAGTGTGCGCCCTAGATATGAAAATCGCGCATTGCATTAAGTGTCACAAAACTATGTACGAGGCGATGATCTTGCAAGTGTCAGAGTCGTTTCCCTGACTGTCGCACGACTGATTTAAAAGGACCTTGCTTAGAAGTTGTCGCCTCATTCGTAATTTGTCAAGTAGCAAGAACGGATTACTGAAAAGAAAGCGGAAATCATGTTGCATGAGAGACTGATTGAGGAACGAAGAATGGAAAGAGATTTTTGTATCATAGCTGTATCATACTGAACTCTAATCTAAAGATCTGTATTATATTTATTATCTGCTGTCATTACACTACGAATATTCACGCTCGATATTCTATATTTACTAGTAAAATATCAAATTTAATAGCGAATAAATTGCGTATTCGGCGGGGTATAACGACGTGACGTGAAAAACAAAGCGATGAAATTTTTCCCCAACCAGCGTTCCCGCCGTTTGTTGTTTTTTTTATAAATATATATATGTCTGTGTATACCACACAAAATGCCGAACGTACGAGTACCCGTGACCCCGTGAGCCCCATCCAAAAGTCTAATCAATTGGCCATTCATTCCTACCATCCATTGCATTGTCCTTCTACCCACCATTTTTTTCTTTTATCCTACGACCTAGACCGTTACCCTACTCTCTTTTGGCACCACTATTTATTGTCGACTACCACGCGGAAACCGCGCAAGACTATTTTCGTTCACGTCACATACTGTCGCAAGTACGTGCGCGTGTGCACATCGCATTTACTCGTAAATGTACGGGATTTCATATATACATGCACGCTGGCGAGATTTAGTCGCGCGCCCCGTAGCCCCGTGAGCCATACGAATGTTGGTGTCGACACTTGAAGCTCCATCCGTGATCCAGTCCCCAAGCATAACCCAACTACAGCCACTTTCTCATAAGTGAGTTTACGAATCGGATGTTGCTTAGTACTTACTTGGCACTTAGACAGCAAGGCCGGATGCCCAGCTGATGATACGCGCTCGGGCTGGCATTTGGTGCGCGCGACCAATCACGCCAAGCAGAAAATCGCGGACACACGGCGAGGGAGAATGAAAGTGAAGAGCGACGAGGGAGGAGCTCGTCGTTCCGCGTCGGATACGAAAGCAGATCTATTGAATGGCAAACTAGAGTAACGAATTTCTGTAAATACGTTTAATGTGAAAGGATTAGATATCGCGCGATGCGAAAAAGGCGAGAGCGAGAACGATAGAGCGAATGCGCGAGTGAAACTGAAGAAACCCCATTCCGAATAATAGCTATCTGGAAAATATCCTTGAAGGCTTGACTCGATTTGACCGACTCGTCTTCAGCGTTCATTGATAGGTCATTGTCCCTCCGTTACTACGAAACCGTGAAAATGAATGACCGCGATCAGAGTCAAAGATCGAAAGGAATCCGAAGTAAGTCAAACGCGTGTATAATGTTATCCACTACAGTATTGTAAGCCTAAGTACTACATGCCTCCAACTCACGTCTATTTGTCTGTCTGTCCGTTCGCCTGTCTGTTTACCGTTTGTATTTTTAACCCTCCCTCCACCCACCCCAAGCCCAACCCCCGTGTGTTATAATCGCAATAGGAATCTATAATCGTACGAGTGATCGACGAGGAATTAAGCAGTCGCGATGATTCGCTCCACGAGTGTTATGTACACATCCTTTTCGTACGCGTAAGCTAGCTCGTGCCTCAGACGTAATCATTCCATTATTTCGTGTGCGAGGACAAGGTATTGTTTAAAAGCCCGCAAAACGAAAGCTCAAAGACAATCACCCACACGCTGTAAAGTATACTGGAAGCTCTTTAAAGCGCGAACCCTTTGTCTATAGAAGTAACAGTAACTGTTCGCCGTCTGCCCCCTCCCCATGTAGGAGAAGCGTCACACGATGTACAAATTGTTCTCACAACTTCGTTTTGCGGGTTTTCCAGTTTGCGCCGTATTCACGAATGAACTTTTGTTTGCGATATACGTAAGAGGTCTGATTGTGTTTTTTAAAGACTTAAGGCGACCAGTAGTGATGGTAGCACGCTCCAAATCGTGGACATATCGCGAGGCTGCTGCGCGCCTCCATATCGAGCATCTCGTTAGCAAATTAATCAGAGCCACGAAGAAACCATTATTCATTACTTAAAGGCAATAGCAATGCAGCAAAATACATAGATCCACGTGAATGGTACTCATTCTTACGGACGATAGGTGAATACAGTATAACAATAATATAGACTCGAATTATCGATAGCAAATAGACAAGGTCACTCACTGCAATTCAGTTTTTTCATTTCCTCTCATTTTTGGTTTCAACCTATCCACTCCAAGACATCCCATCCATGCCGTGCCGTTGACCACCGTGTGACGTGAAACTCTGTTCCTCGAGAAAAGAAAAGAATATTTTTTTAAACGTGAAGCAGCGAAGAGTATCGTCTGGAACATTTCAATTAAAAATACGAGAGTCGTAAATAGAGACAATTGGTGTTGAAGGCTCGCTCCATCCAAAGAACTATTAAACATAATGTGCACTTCGGATATAAGTTTCGGGCGTCAATATTATAGATGAGATGTGTGTATATCTTCGAAGAAGTGATTGGAACAAATTTCACGTCCATCCTGACGAAACCCTTTGCTCCCAGCCGCCAGTTTTGCCGTTCGTTTCGCTATTTCATTGTGTTATCCTCTCGTGTGCGTGTTAAGGAACAATGTCGCGATGTTAGTAAGTCTTCGAGAAGACACAGCGCGTATTCTCGTTACATAAACGAAAGACTTGTTCCTCTCTTCTCAAGACAGGGGATTTAAACAAAAAAAAAAAATACTATATTAACCGGTTCGAATCGACACAGTCGCGGTTTATTGAATGTAAAAGTCAAGAGTCAGATAATTCGTAGATACGTCATTGTAAATAAAGATACGATCAATAATGATAACACGATGAAATTTATATTAAATGCATAGCAAGTACGAGGATAGGTTTCTAATAACAATTTATTATAAAAGTGAATGTACGTTGATGTCTAAGATTTTTAACGATGGAAACACAAAGTGGTTATTATTAACTATGATTATTATATCGTAATCGAGAACACAAGTACTAATTAAACGAAAGCGTTTGAATACAGAGCCACACTTAGCCAGGTCATGAATTCTCTCACATTGCATATATTATTTTGTAACCGGTACATACATGACACATATGTCCCCGTTAGCAAACAGCATACGAGGTGGTGCAGTTTCCAGTATCAGTTGATACGCCGCGCATCTCTCATTTGCTCCGTGACTTCCACACACTATGCAGGCTCTAGCTGTCTTCATATCTCTCATTATACAGGAAAACTGGACCATACTAGACTTTAATCGCGTTAAAGTACGGATAGGTATGTTGATAGCTCTTCCCAGATATCAGTACCTTCGCAGATTCAAGTAATAAGCACGCCACCTAATGACTGAAAGTTATCGCATTGTTCTGGAGGCTGCTCGCCGCGTATGGGATCCGGGCAACGGGGTACCTTATAGATTGCGTGTGCTCACCAAGTATGCACACTCAGTACAGTACAGTCGTTCATTACGAAGCATTACAATACAATACAAAGTAGCGTAGAGTTCATAATGGTAGTCCACTGTAGCGAAATAGCGTTTAAACAAGCCAACAGCAAGAACAACAATAAAAAAAAAACCGGAAAATGACACATAATCGACAAAAAAATTGCAGGTAACCATACATAATAAACTTAAATCGAACTTCACGACAAGTACATGCAAAAACCGATCCCGAAGGTACACGTTGATTACACACCTACATACACAGAATACACACACGCGCAGGATAAGAAAGAAAGAGAGAGAGAGAGAGAAAGAGAGAGAAAACGTACATGCATACTCAGATATACTTACAGAGAGAAAGAGCATACCGTTACCGTGAAGTAGCAGGATGTCGGCCGCGCGACGCGGACACAAAGCAACTTGAAATTCCATTAAACCGTACAGACGAGGACATGAGCGATGAAGAGGCGCGACCAGAATCGCGCTTAACATCCACCTTGATAAGGAATAAAATGAAAACAGAAGGCGGAGAGGAGAGAGAAAGTGAAAGAGAGAGAGAGAGAGGAGTGTGTGTGAGAGAGAGAGAGAAAGAAGGAGAGAGCGTGAGACGGAGAGCGAGCGATAGAGCGAGACCGGCTGTAGAAGGAGGATAAGAGAGCAGAGGCATGGAACGACGCCCGGGTGTAGACTCCTCGGCGTCGCACGATTTATATAGGTATATTGTATATGTATGTCGATATGCGGTAAAAAATATATCGATGGAACACGAAAGTAACAGGATGCGAGAGAGGAGAATAATATGCCGGACATGGAAGACCGGTGGTCCCCTCAGTACCCCAGATGCGCCGATGTCGAAGGCGGCACACGTCGGTCTCTTTCATTCGAAAGAACCTTGCACGAGTCGTCTCCGTTCAATCAGAAAGGTATGCTCGATAAAGCGAGATAGGTCCGATCTATTCCATGCCAGGGTATTGAGCACTACCTCGTGAGTTCGGTCAGCCGTATTCCCCAGTTTTGCGTTGCCCATTTTCTTTGGACGGAAGTTTCGCCTGATTGTGTATAGATTGGCATAAATTCGCTTTTGCTACTCTCGCGCGCGCTGTTCGGCATAAATCGTGTTGACGTGGTAGGTGCATCGAGGTCCCTTTGAAAAATGAATATGATGCCATTCAAGCCGCGATATGAAATTTCCGGCACTCTATTGCGCAAAGTCTATGAATTATTAATATTAACGAGGGAAACTGCCATTCAGAAAACGGAAACTGCCCCCTTCTCAATTGTCACTGCCGATACTCCTAGTCGATCGAACATTATTTGGAATTCAAGGCGAAATGCTCTGAACAAGCAGGTCTCAATCGCGACTCGTGTATCATACAAAGCACATAATATTCTGGGCCGTCGTTAAAGTGTGACGAACGATGCGCTTGCTCATGATTATGCGTAGTGTTTAGTCGACATTTCTCTTAAGCGAACTCTCTCGATTGATTCAAACACAGGTAACATATCATATATCATAGTATCTTTTTTGCAGTGGTTTAAATATACTGACACTTAAGTAGTTGCTCACCATTTTCTATAATGTGCTTTGTGAAATCGAATTGCGCTCGTGATGCACTATTTCGAACACTCATACTTCGAGGTACGTTGCTGCGATTCTCCAGGGCTGCCGGCCATGCCATTCTACATTGATTAAATCGACCGGATTAATTGTATTCCGCATTTTAACGGGATTTGTTCGCCTAAGCTTTCTTACCGTGTATGCTTCGGAAACAACGAATTTCATTACCACTAAGCGAGTTGCGTCCGCCGATATTTCCCGACACTCTAAAAAAAGGGGTGACTTCTGGCCTGATAAAAGTACCAAAACCATACGATTGCGTTGCGATCCGCGCAAGCGAGTGAGAGGAGAAAAATGATTTGGCTTTGTAATATTTCGCATCTGGATGTTGCAGCTTTATTGCGCTCACTTGAATGGAAGGCACCGCATTAAAGCAGGTGGATTCTTCTGCATGGTGGAAGGCCTACTAATTGATGATTGCTCATGTAAGACTAACTCAATTGGCTTAAGGAAAGACAATGTCTGCAGATCACGAGTAGATAATAAATCAGTTACTTTATAGTTAGCGCGTCCCGCAAATTTTGTGCAATTTCGAGGCCTAATTGTTGCGCAGCACTATTTACCGAGGATCTGAAATGTTGAATGCCTATTGATCACTCTTGTTAGCGCTTTTACCGGAACCATCGTTATGTGTGCTTGTATGTGTGCGCTCCTGAGAATATCACCCAATTGTCCTGCGTTACAAAAGGATCACGGAAAACTGATCTTACGAAAATCACTTTTGCTACGCTGCACGCATTCTACGCCCAACACCAAAGAAGCACAGTTTAAAAGTTCTTTAAGCGGCACTTGTGAAACGGACACAAAAGATGTATGCAGAATATAAGTTTCCAATGTATCCGTGAAAGCGTATGTCTCCTATGGTCAGTGTTAATCGATATAACTTTCGTTATAAGAACGTAATGGTAATTCGTTCGTAATACATGCAATTGCACGACGTCGCTCGTCAGGTACGAGCAGTTTATTAAAAGGCTACTATCATTTATCGTTAAGTCCTAGGTTTAAGTAACTCTTCTACGCTTTTTATAAATTCGGCTCGTTTCGAGTAAGTGTAATATCGCGCAGGTGAGGGGCAAGAAAGATGCGAAAGTGTGTAAGATAGAGGTATGTGTAAATGATTGGTACGAATTCTAAATTTATTAGGCAAACGTTTTCGATCGCGACTGGAAGTCATCGGAGCTTACCAAAGTGACAAAACTTTCTGCGAAAGTGAAAGACCCGAATTTCATGCGTAAACGCATTAAACCAGGCGTAACGTCGGAGACGATATATTGGCTAACACTATAGAGAAAAGCACACTGATAAATAGCAGACTAACACTCGGTTCCAGAATTAACAGGAAAAGAACAATTAGAATGCTGATGGAAGTCGGACATGTAATACGTCGAGAACGGCCGCCTGCCATCAGGATGGCCCATCAACTAAGCCCGTTTACAAACTTGCAGCACGAATACACACGAAATAGCGTACACTCGCTAAACATTTTGACGTGAATTAAAGTATGCGGATTAAAAGTCGATTTGATTTTTATGTACACGGTGAGCCCAAGGTTCGTGTAAAGAGGACAAAAAGCGGCCCTGCGAGGACGATTATGAAACATCTAATTCAAGGTGTCCGATCAATTTCCGATGTAATCTAATTGCAATCTATCAATGATACCGGGTACTGAAAGGTGCGATCCTTTTGTTCTCGTAATCGCATAATGTCCTCTGAGACGATAATTGTTATAATACGAACGAACTCAAGACGGCATGGTATACAAGACTAAGAACAAGACCTAAAATGGGGACATAATATTTTATAACTCAACTTTTGTACAGAATAAATAAATACTTGTACTGTGGACCAATATTTCTTTCATTTCATTAGAAATCACTGCACGACATAGGCACGGGTACGTAAACGGTGATGAGCAAGCGGAAATAAGGTCAATGAGTATGAATTGGCATATGTATAAAAACGATTTTGTTTTGTGTATATTAACATACAAAAATTATACATTCGCCGGCACAGTTCATCTTTACCTTGCATTTATTTTAACAATTATTTATTTTCCTTATTCTGTAATAATGGTATTACAACAATATGATTTTTCGCATCCGGTTCTCGCCACCACCTTCCGAGTCTATGTTCTTGTCCAATGCCAGCAATAAGCTCAGTACCATCTGGACTGAACGTCAGTGCATTAACAAAACCTAATAACTTTACTTCGAACAATGGTGTTAAAGATTTGAATGAATCCCCGCATTTCCACAACTTTACAGCACCATTTCGGGAGCCTGATGCAACTAAATCAGTATTGAGCAACGTAGCTATACTAGAAATCCACATAGGTTGATCATTACTATCATCCCGCCCATGTGCTTCGAGAACAGAACACAATGGTTTCTTCTTTAGACAGCCCCAAACACATAGTTGGCCATCATCTCCAGAACTTAGGAAATTTTCTTCATTTATAAGCTTTACACAGTCAATACTACCACCGTGCCCATTGAATATTAATTGGGATTCTTCAACTATTTTCCATATCCGAATAGTACCATCGAATCCACCACTAGTAATGGCACGTTCGCGCGATAATGCATCGATTGATGTAATACCGTTTTGATGACCAAATCTACAACAATCCAAGATTGTAATATGTTTCTGGTATTGTGAATTACTTCAAACATAGAAAAAAAGAACTTATTAGGTGTTGCTCACAGAGATTCTACATATGCCATATCATCCAAGTTCCAAACTTTCACACTTCTGTCTTCAGAAGCAGAATACAATGTTCTAGTATCCTTGCGAAAAACTAAACCTGTCACAATACCCCTGTGACCTTGCAAATTCTTAATGTGGCTTAAGGTATCTGCACAAAATACCTTAATATCTTTTGATCCCCGATCTCCTACAACCTATAAGAGCAAAGAATACAACTTAAACTATACTTTGCATTGCCAAATATATTGGGAAGGATTATTCAAGTCTCACCAATAATTTTCCATCTGTACTAACAGCCATACATAGTACACACTTTATACCATCTTGACCTTTTCTTTTTCCTTTAAGTGACTTGAGTTTTGTTCTTTCCTTAAGGGACCCTATAGTGAGCGTGATAAAGTTTAATACGTGCAACTAAAGCCCATTATCAAGAATTAGAAAAAACATACATTTCACTAAACTCCCATCCTTAGAACCAGAGTATAATATTTTTCCATTACTGCTAATACATAAACAAGTAATGGAATCTTTGTGTTCTTTACACCTTAAAATAACTGGTTCTTCGTGGGACACATAATGGGATGCCACAGACTTTCTTAATCTTCCTTTCTCTTCTAAATACTCTTCTCGTAATCTTCTAGCTACAGCACCTTCTTCAAACTCTGCCCTATCTTTTTCTATTCATAGGAAGTACAGCTTGTTATTAGTCCATTCCGATTGGATGGTGTTTATTCATTCACTTACCTTCTTCCTCTATTTGTTGGAGATATTTCTTTGCTAGCCTTAAGCGCTTTTCCTGCGCCGTCTCATCCTCATCCTCTTCACTTTCATAGTCCTGAGGTATATTCCTATGAAACACAATGTCAGTTTGCTAATCGCATGAAAGGGACTGTGCCATATACATACTTCTGGTTCTCTTCAGCATATTCCTCATCTGTGCTCGCAATACTCTCATTGTCATCGGCTACAGATTTGTTGCCAGTCTTCTTCTTGCCTTTCGAACTAGTTTTATTACTATTAATGTGTCCATTGTGCTGTTGCAAAGTATGATATCGTGTTACAGCGTAGATTTATAACGCATATACTTGTCACAAATTAGTAATGGAAGTTGTCATTTAGAAAAATCGTTGAGCTTACCTTGCGTTTCTGGCCGCCGCCTCGGCTGTTTCTAATGAAGAATGACATTATAATCTTCTAAAAACGGAGTACAAAACAAATAACCTGTTTCCACTGTAAGCACATGGCACGTTTGTATCATACATTTAGTATATTATACACAATGAGAGGATAGGGACAGGGGATGATACTCCATTGGAATACTGTAGTGATATTTTTGCCCGGAAGTTGAATAACCTGGTACCATATGTATGATACCGACTGAAGTTGCTGCATGTTTCACGCCAATCAGCGTCTCCTTATCCTCACAAACTTAGCTTTAATCGATCCGAACGGGAATTTGAATCAAGTATTTGACGATCAGAATCAGCAATTATTTAAATGTAAGCAATATTTACAGGCAGATCTTTCCCATAAGTATAATCAAGGATACAGAAAAGTGCAACGATGACGCCAAAACGTAATCAAAGAAAAAATAGACCGAGAACATGACATTTTGACTTTTTGCGGAGACTGGATCCACATTTGCGCAGAACTTGCCTGACGAACGCATAGCAGGATTTCTATATATATCTACAGTGTCCTCTAATTTACTTCAAGTTCACACATCGTGACTATAGTATAGTTTTATCAAAAATTAGGGCACTGTGTTCTTATTCACATTTTTTTCCTATCAGTGGCACATAAATGTCGAACAAAAAATTCGTGTTGATGGTTTGCTTGGGTACGAAATGTGAATTCGCATATGGATATTAACTCACTTTGTATGATATTTTTATTGATGATAGGGAATAGTTGCCGATCTCCAATCGCTGAAGCAGTATTTCAGAATGAAGTTGAAAAGTTAGGCTTAAATGAGATTTGGGAAGTGGACAGTGCGTCGCTCTTAGAGTATCACGTTGGTAATAGTCCTGAACCAAGAGCGATAGCAACACTTAAAAAAGCCGGAATTGTTAATTATTCGCACATCGCCAGAAAAGTAATGTAATCCATTACTTTCGTGTCACTTACCCAGCAATAAGCTGACACTTTCAACTATTTCAGATAACAAAAACCGATTTTTATAAATTCGACTGGATATTTGCAATGGATAACGGCATTTTGTACGATTTATATCAAATAAAACCAGAGGATGGCCGCGCTAGGATTGAACTCCTTGGAGAATACGATCCAGAACATGAGATCAATATTCGTGATCCTCTATTTGCAAGTGTCTTATAACCGTAATATGTACATTGATTATTTATCTGCGCTATTCTCTGTCTTTTCACAGGATCGTGGTTCTGCAGGATTCACAAAGGCATATGAACAATCTGTAAGGAGTATTCGCGGATTTTTCAAACAGCATGCAGGTACCTTTACTTAACACAATTTGTACATACTCAGCAATTCATATAAACATTCCTCTAATAAACTCTTATATTGTTGGAAGTTAGAAACGTATTATTTGATTATTTGACCATTAACATATACTTTGATTATGTTGCGATCATCTCCAGAATATATAAATCTCTGAAGATTCTCAGCCAATGTATAAGTTATTAGAACATCCAATACCCTTGTATCTTCATGCATATCTATTATCAAAGCATCAAACTCTTTACCAACTGAGAAATTTCCTATTTCATTTTCCATTCCCAGTGCTGCAAAGATAAATTAAATATATTAACATTAATATTGAATGCGAGTAGAAGTACAGAAATATGATAATAATGATCTAACCCTTGGCACCACCTAAAGTGGCCATATAAAATACATCTTTATAATTAAGTGCTCTGTAGTCACTTTTTAACATAGAAAGATGACTTGAAACTTGTAGTGCTGCTCTCATTGCATCCACGATGCTTGTACTTTGTCCACCTGCTACATCTACAGAAGTATTTCAGAACATTAATGAATCGTATTCAGTAGAATATTTTGAGTATGAAAATAACTAAATACCTGTTCCAAGACCAACTTTTAGCCCACTGTTTTTTAGTCTTTGAACATCACACAAACCACTTTTCAAACATGTGTTAGAAGATGGGCAATGGATGACAGCAGTACCCCGTTCTTTTAATAACACTAATTCATCATCTGTCAAGTACACTCCATGAGCAAGCACAGTCTAAAAGACACTACATGTTTAAATCAATATTTCATCATATAGTCGCACTGATAAGTACCTTATTGGTAAGCAGCCCAGCTGCATCATAGACTGCTGCATATGAGGGATAGTCTTTGAATTCTGCCTCAACTGCCTTTATTTCACTTTTATTTTCTGATATATGAGTCTTGTGGCGTAATTATAATAACAGCATGAGATAATAAGCCCTTAGTTGAAATATTTGTAAACACATATCAAAATCTATACCTGTACATGGAGATTTCGCATTTGTGCTATTTTGCCAAGTTCTTTCATTATTTTCATATCACAGCTTAATGCAAATCTTGGTGTTATAACAGGTATCACTCGAGGACACTGAAATTAACAATGAACTGTGTAAACAAGTTAACAACGTAATACCAATTTTCATCTATTATATGTCCAAACATACATTGATATCAACAATACTTTGTACAAAAGCCTCAACATTTTTTATTGAGGCATCAAAACTTTCACAATAATTGTCAGGACGCTTATTACTCATGGTGATTTTTCCAATGAGACCTCTCTGTCCCAGCTCTTCAACTTTCTGTGCCAGTATAACACATGCATTAGTATAGAGAGACGCAAAATAACATGCGGTAGTAGTTCCCTGCATAATGGTCCTTTTCTAGATAAGCAAATGTACTATATGTAATACAAGTCTATGCAGTAAGTATTGTGTACCATTCCCAAATAATATTTACAACGACGGTCTCAAATACTTCTTCTGCAAAGTTATCATCTTTGAATTTTTTCTCTAAAGGAAAAGTGTATGTTTCCAACCAATCTAGAAGTTCTTTGTCATATCCTATTCCAAGATTAGGAAGCTGTGCAGCATGAATATGACAATCAATTAATCCTGGGATTAAGAACTGACCAGGTTTTAAAACAGTAACATTCCCTCCTGTATTTTGTATTTCATCAACAGACTTTGCATGGGTAATAATATCAACAATCTGCAAACCAGTAAATTTATACAAAACAATATTATTCAAATAAATTATTTATACCTTACCTTTCCATTCTCGACTAGTATTGCACCGCGGTCAATTAAAATTAATTCACCGTTTTCGTTAGAGTGTATGAACGAGCCTATGAAAGCTGCCTGTTTTTGTAACGGAGACGTCATGTTTAATTAACAAACTGCTATTATATACTTCCTGCTGTAAATGTCGAAGAATATATAATGTACTTAATAAGTTAACTGTGGAATTCAAATACTCAATTATGTGATAAGCCTTCCAAAAATTATCCCTCTAATACGTATGTGTCGTGCTTATACGTATATATGCGCCAAAAGTATACAAACAGAAAAACTGCCGCGCCACATTTTTGAAAAAGTGAACGTACGAAGTAGTTTTGTTATCTTTTATAGAAGGACGTTACTTATGTGTATTCATAGTCGGTCACGTGATTAAATGTCTAACGTCGACTCTTATCACACTAATAAGAAAAAAGACGTATGACATTTCAACATATATATGTGTGTGACCTTTTTGAAGATTTTAATTTGGGCGGCATCGTACCTGAAAGACCTGAACGACAGAATAGAACTTGCAGGGATTAGTTGTCTTATTGATTTAACACGCTTCTAATAGGCAACAATCTTATACTTGTCAGACTCTCAGAACGTAGCTCGGCAACGGTTGTTGCGACAGTGAATATATCTATACTCTTGTGCAAATTTCCTACTTACATTTCCCACGCTATTATCTTTCCGCTCGTCTTCTGAGTGGAACGTAAGGCCGATACGTGTACTTCAGAACCTTATTATCAATCGCGAATATACATTGATTTTCTACCATATCAGCAAAGATGAGTGGGAACCACAGAGTAGACAGATCGAAAAAGTTAGATAAATCCATGTTGGACACGCATAGAGAATTCTTAGATATGGATACCGATGAAGAGGAATTTGGGCGGCAAGGTAGTCATTGATATCATGCAATTTAAACACCAGTGATACCAAACATCTCACCATTATTCTTTAGAAACAACCGAAATTGAGGAGGAATTATTACCCGAGCCTGAGCGACCGGCTTATAAAACTGAAGAACTGATGATATTAGTCAGTATAAGAGTTTCAAATCTATCGAATTTTACTTCTTATCCATATATCCAAATTAATAAAATCAAAACTCTTAATATTTTATGTAGGTCCACTATGTAAAAGAATTATTAGTACTTCCATCTCTTAAAGAGTCAGACTGGAACGAATCGTGTTACGAAATAGTACGCGAGTATTTCTGCAATCCAGTACACGACGTATTAAGTATTTTTTACGAAGACAGCCTATTAAATGCTGCGTTAGAAATTCCTAAGAATTCCACGGACGGGTTTGCATATTTTTTGAGGCCACATTGGCACATCTTCACTCAAGATAACTTTCCCAATACTATTTCTTACGGAACTATTAACAAGAACGTAAATAAATCCATCTTAAAATTTATGGAAAATGTGTGTGCACCAATTGTAGTCAATTATCAATCGTGGCCTCGAAGTATCCTTTTAAAGCTTGCATTTACGATAAACCTAGATATACTTTTGAAATTATTATTTTCCTACATTGCGAATAGCTATGCAAAATACGTTATTCTCAAGCTTCAACGAGCTTCTCGTGCATTATATGGAATTAATTTATAAATCTGAAGGGGTCACGATATTGTACATACCTAGAGAACGAGGCGGACTTGATTTTACAGTACCAGGTGAAACAACAGATTGCACTTTAAAGAAAACAGATAATATTACTGAAGAAGAACTCGAAATACAAAAAGAATTTCGTACAAGACTGGAGAATATTGTGTATCATTGGATTAGGCAAACACGCAATGCAATGCGATCGGTACCACTTCGAAATAATATTACAAATCTTTTAGAGGAAGTTAATTTTTGGACTGCAAAAAGTTAGTTCGCCTTTTATAGCTGCCTTTCCTTTGATTAAATGGGGCTAAACAAATTTTATTTGCAGACTCGAGTTTAAACAATTTGCATATACAACTGTTGAGTAGTGATGCTCGAACAATTATGAAAACCCTGATAGATTTTCGATCTCCCACGGTAGAATTATTTGATAAATTGATAAAAACGCTAAGAACCAGTGTAGAAGAAGCTTCGTCGAATTCAATATATTTACAAATTTTATGTGAATATTCCAAAAACATAAATATCCTGGAGAATGCTGATGGTTCCATTACGAAGTGCTTACTTGTAATTCTATTTATTTGGTCGGAGTCTCCATATTACAATACAACGTAAACTTGTATTTTTTGAAACCTCCGCAGTTGCAACAAAATAAAATCTTGATCAGAAGCATCTCAATTTTAGAAACAACATCGAGATTCTTTGTGGTTCACTAAGTACGCAAATAATCAATCAATGTGTTTCACATATCAATTTAAACAATACATTTGAAACCAATCCTGAAGGAGGAATTGCTATAATAGAAAAGTGCATAAGATGTTGCATCGTTTACAAATCGCTTTACACTAAAGTAATACATTCTTGATCAGCGCGACAGTACTCTCATGCAATGAATGCAAAGAGAAATATATAAAAACTGATGCCTTATAGGTCACTAAAAAAGTTGCTCCATCCATAAATCCGAATACGAAGTGGAATGTGCGCGAAGAACTAGTTTTTAATAATGTACGCACCTTTATACAACGATGCCATGATGTAATCGACATTAGCAAAATGTTAATTTTATACGGAAGGTAAAACTACAAAATATTTGTTGCATGCCCACATTTTTAAACATTGATAACAGCCATTTACTCCTTAAAGATATAACAGAGCTGGACTATTGGGAACTCCAAAAAATGCCGAATACGAAATATACTGTCACAAAATGGAAACGATTTTTAACGAAAGTTTAAGAGATATTAGAGTTTCACAAGCTAGCATTTTTGATGTAACAGACTCCAGTTGGTTAAATACGATTAAACAGTTTAAAAGCAACGTTTCACAACTGGAGAACATGACGAAGAACTTAATTATAGATATCTTTTCACGAGTTAAAAATGTAGAAGAAGGCACCGAAGCACTTTATGCATTTTCAAAATTCAAAAATGTCAATTTTCTGCGTGATTTATTGCAGAAAAACTGGACAAAAGTTTGGAAAATTTTTCATGATGAAATAGAGTTTTGTTATATAACAGCAATGAAGCTCGATAAAAGGAATAAAGAATTATCGTGTGCCGTATCACTTTTCCTATACTTACAAAAACAACATGATATTATGATAAACGCCTCGTACTGGTTGGGAAATAATGTTGCTGAAAAGTAAGTAAACGATTATAGTCATATATTTACTAACATTCATCTCGTCATAAATTAAATGCATTTATTAAAATAAATTTTTAGTTAGTTTTGTGACATTTTAAGCTATAGATTTATAATAAATATATTTTCAATTTTTCAATTGCGAAGTAGGAGATTATAGCTTGACATACATATATATTTCCAGGTGCACCTTGCATGAATACAAGCGAGTTATCAAAACCCTTAATGTTTGTCGGAGTAAACTTATACCTAATTAAATTTTCAAATACCGTGCGAAAAAGTAACGGTAATAAGTAATCGCCCCACGTTTGCGTTTCCTTGCACGTTCTAACTTCCTAATTTGTACAATGTACGTAATCTTTCATAGTATCAGTAACATCACTTCACTTCTACACAAATCAGTTTTTCTTTCTCAATATTAAAAAAATAGTGATCGCAATGTGAGTATTATTAAATGATGTATGAAATATCTACCATGGCACTTTGAAGAATGCGTGATGCAAAAATAGTAACTGAATGAATCCTTTTAGTTAGGCACAATATTGATACCTCTCTTATCTGATATTACATAAGACATTTCTGTACAGTATGGTCCCTTCCAAAAATCAAAAATATGGGTAAACATAAACTTTCACTAGAAATAACAACATTGCACGGATATATTACTTTTGTTACCCAAACTAATATATCAGGATTATCCAGATTTTTGAAATTCTTAAAACATGATTCTACATATAGTATACATATTTAGCAAAAATATCTAATTGTTGTCATGAGATTTCAAAATCTATACTTTCAAACACTGACGTAACGCAGGATAAGTTTATGATTTTATGATTTTACAAATATAGTTCTTGTTTTATTTCAATTTCTCACAGATAATCCATGTAATTTTACGAAGTGAAGCATTTACTGCTCACCTGTGTTCAACTTAATCTAATGTTACTTTTTTTATTGGCAGTACCTGTAAGTACCTATGGAAAAAGTAATGGTATGCTGTACAATTTTTATATCTCAATAGCAAAATAAGTACTTAATATGTTTATCAGCTCCCTAGTACTGTAAATATAAGAAAAATATAGTACAATTACATGGATTCTCTTCATTGGAGTGATTTGTACAAACATTGTGGAATATAAAAAATATATACTTATGATAGCAGACTAAAATTTGAGTAGAATGGTGATGAAAATAGTAGCACCATCGATCACTACGACTCCGTAAGTTGCACAACCGTTTCTAACACAAACTTCATTCTGACTTTCCTTCCTCCAACATAAGTCGGATAATGTAAGTTGAATACACATATTTTACATAGATTTTATAACTATAGTAACAGCTATACATAATCATCTCAAATATACGTATTTAGTTTTCGACCATATATATATATATATATATATATATATGTACATATATATTATCTTTTGATTATAGGAATATTGTGTTCTATCTCTCATTTCAAGAATTCGAACACTGTTTTGGCACATAAAACTTAAAAACTAATAGACATTTGGTATTTGCTCGATAATTTGCCGATTATTTAAATTTAACTTACAATGAGATTCTCCTGGCCGGATGTGACGGTAAATATAGGAGTACCAGGGGTAGTTTTATAATCCAATAATTCGCTGTCGTTGGAAAATGAGCTACTGCTCGAAATACTGTTGTTTAAAGTAGGTGCCGGTGGTAACAAAAATATTAATGAAGTAGCAATTATCATGTGCCAGGCACTATGGACAAACTGGAACCAAACAAAGATTAACTTTTTCTGTATACGCTATAAGCAGACGAAGTACTTACATGATAATTGGCCTCTGTTTCCACTAAAGAGAATAGAAGTACACCTATAATGACTAGTAGCAGCCCTACTAATAATTTGTAAGGTTTCCTTGGTTTTTTACATTCCTTCAGTTTATAAGAGCGATATGTGTATGCTGCTAGCTATAGTAGAATAATGTAGAAATAAAAATAAGTTGTATTATTTCAATAAAAATGGGATTTTGATTTAAAGTTTGCATGTTGATTACATACCACTATCATAGTACCAGTAGTTAATGGTACTATTATACTAGTCAAGCCCGTTTTATTAGATTCCACAACAAAAGCTATTAAGAGAACTCCAATCATATGGCATAAAGATGTATAACGGGTAGGTAGTTCTGCCATCGCTACAAGAGTTACCCAAAATGCAAGGATGCTCGTAAAAAAATCACAATACTGCAATACCTATAACATAGTCAGATGGTTTTATCATTTGACCTATTTTCACTAACTTTAAAGCACAAATGGATATTGATTTCGAGTATATACTTACTTCATATTTGGCTACACAGTATGTAATGACGTGCTGATCACATGCGTGGTAAAGCGACGAAAAGACCATAGTGGCTAAATAAACTAGGCCCTCGGTATATAATTGACGTTGAACCGCTAAGTATATAGCCGGTATGAAAAATCCATTGCTCAATGTAAGGATGGCGGTCGCCAAAATAAGAGATGATTTGAAGCTCACATTTGTAGCATCAGTACATCCCCATCCTTTATATCCTAAATGATAAAAGGTATGCACATAAAAGATAATGATATAATAATGCCATAGAGACTATTAGGGCATAGTAGTAATTATATTATAATTACCTTCATAACAATTGCATGCAGTATAGTAAAGTACATCACGCCGAATCTCTTGACAAATTCCATGATGGCTACATGGGTGATTGCCAGGAAATACGCATTGCCTTGTTCGTATGTCTAATGATACCATTACTTCTTCCATTTCACACTCGACTACCCTTCTGTTGTGCGAATAATACGTATAATTATACGCATTCAGTATTGCAAATCATACGTCGTAATAGTTCTCAAAAATAATAAGACAATGCTTACTTGTCTATGTAACATTTAGCTTGCAATGTAATGTACCAAATATCAGGTTGCGGATATGGTATTAATAAACTTCCATCGCGGTTTCCAAATGAAGACAAATTCATTGACATATGTGGATCTTCACAAATAATTTCACCTTTCATTTTGCTAGCTACTCGGCCACGTCTAATACACATTTTTACTTTAACTAATTGTTTTGTCGCAAGCTTATCCATCTCTAAATGAGCAGTAATATCAAGCGTTCCACCAGTGTCGACAAACGGCAAAATAGTAAATTGTACTATTACTGGATGTTGATCTGTAAGGACCATCCACGAAGTAAGCCATTCCCGACCCTGAAAATTGTATTCCTTTACAACTTCACTCGACTAGAATTTTACGGCATATTACATAGTACAAACTACCTGTAGTAAGTAAACACCTGAGAAAGCTTGTGCATGTTTTACTCTAATCAGTTGATATCTTGGTATGCACATACTATCATCTTCATTATAAGAGGGAAACTGATATCTCAAATCATTAATAGTCTTTGGAATAAAAGAAATATTATGATTTATATTACGATGGGCCATATGTTTTCTGAAGTCTTTAATTTGCAACTCTGCTAAAGCTTTAGTGAATGATGGAGCATCAAGATACTGTTTCAAAACAGGATTAGTTGTTGTCTGAATTGGGCATTCTATAATAATAAATATGATTGATTTAAGTACAACATTTTCTGCCAACAGTACATATAATAAAACCTACCAGTTATAGTAACTTGTACGTTGAATTCAATAACGCTATCAGAAACAACCATTAAATAATAATAGCTGTCCTCATATGGGACTGGCTCAGAGAATGTATGTGAATCAAGTGATGTTAAATTACTAAAACCTGTTGGATGGCTGTGATTATAAATGGGTAATGTACGTCCTTCAAGTGCCATATTCTTTATGCATGTTTCGTGCGTATTTTGAAATGAATATAATGTAAAGTTGCAGCCCCAAACACGTAACTGAAAACTCCATGTGCCAGATGGAATATATATCCTGATTTAAAAGTGCAATCATTGTGTTACTTTACATAGCTTCCTTCCCAAAACTGTTAAAGAATATGAACATACTTAAAATATGATGAAGTGTCTTTTGTTCTGAACGTCTTTTTATATCCAACTGGTATGTTGTCAATATTATTAGTTTGTGTCCATAAAGCAATAGAACCAATGCTATAATGGCACTTATGACCAAGTCCCTAGAAAGATATTCAGTTATCTTAATATCCCTCTATCTTTTGACATAAACGTACACCTACCTGTTGCTGTACTTTCTCATCCCAATGAGACAAATATGCTCCCACGAACCAATCTCCAGGCATCGGTCCATACACAGGAATAACTGCAGTTGTTTTTGGTTCAAAAATTGTAAAAGTAGAAACCACAGTAGTGTGGTCTCTGACGGGATACATGTTTTCTGGGAAAGTATGATTATTTATAGGTATCACTGGATAACTGCCCCATTGTAAATATCTGAGGAGAAATAAGGATATTGCAATCAACACAAAGTACAGAAGAATATAGTTTTATAATGAAAACACATACATATGAACTTGTCTTTCGGGGCAATCTTTTCCATCCATAAAGGCTGCAAATTGCCATGTAGCTCTCACAACTTCTTTTGGAACTGAATAATGAAAAGTTGCTACATCTGAGTAACTTTTGAAGGAATGGAGCAATCCTTCCTGACTCGCTTCGGGTACTGTGCATTCTCCTAAAATTTATGTCATAAGTTTTATACAATACCAACTTTAGTACAATTTATGAATTAAGTGACAAAATATTTCAATCTACATATATATATATCGTAATTGCACACTTACCCTGAGGACTAAATAATAGTAGTAAAAAGCGAATCAGGAAATATCTTGTGCAGGAGTTTGAAAAGTTACATTTTCGAAACATGACCTCCTGTTTCTCGATAACGTAAACCGGAAAGGTTTCCTTCTAAACTTTTACACAACCAACTCCCACACTTAACGAATAATATTCGCATTACTCTGAGGGCCGTACATCGTGTAAAGGAAACGAATCAGTTTGTTGTGAACTGAAATGTCACACTTGATATAAACAATGCAATCCATCAGCTTATCTACACTACTCAGATATCGAATTTACTTGACTTTGAGACCTTTGAGTTCATTTATTCAGTTTACTTATACTATAGTCCGGTACAGTCAGCTGAAATGCAAGCACCAAGTGAGTGGGGGTGAATTGTGAATAGATAGGAGGGATAGTAGATGACGTAGGGGTGGAGATATCAGATTCATCGGATTCTGTAAATAATGTTTTCATGTAAAGGTTTGACCTACCCACGTGTTTTTATGTGTTAAGATAGGATTGTGCTACAATTATTCGGAGAGTGAAACAATCAAATATCCTTCAAATTCCTGTGACTCCGTGGAAATTATATACAAATCGATATCGCAAGATCTTTTTGATTGCAGCGTTTATTTAATTTTGTGATACATACTTACATTAATATGGAAGCTCTCAAAGAAGTGTGTCAGTTTTTAAACATCGATACACGATTAGATTTGAAAGCCATCGCTTTGGAGCATATACTCAGTGAGTTTTCGGTTACCACGTGTTGTTTACAATCTCAATGTTATATATTGTTTTTATTTATAACTGTAATAACACACGTAGGCGTAACCGGAACTTCAGATGGACGCGAGTTGTTGCTATCCCTGCCAGATTTATTGAGACAATTAATTATTCTCACCCAGGATGCTTCTCCAGCTATTTGCAAAGATGCTGCACTGGCATTAATAAATATATCAGCTGATGAAACAGGTGCAAGTGCACTCCTAATTATTTCAGAATCATCTGACTCGGTTGAAGATACAAAGCATACCCACAATTTAATTCAAGTTTGTCTTAGGTGATCATTCTATCGTGTAACTACAATTATCTAGCCCAGAATCTATTTGACTTATCCAGTTATTATTACACAGAAATGTAATGGATAAAGAAAGCAGGATAGCAGATCCATGCTGTATGATCCTTTCCAATATGACTCGACCTTTACACTTGGTTGATAGAGTTGTGTCGGTTATTGAAAAAAGTGGATATACTTGGGATAGTATCATAACAGCATTCACAACTAAACAATATAATAATAAAGGAGCACACTTGCATTATTTAGGTCCTGTGTTTAGCAACTTAAGTCAATCTCCACATGTGAGAAAGTATGCGGTACATCTCTATTCACCGGATATGCTTCTCTCTATCAGTATTCCTTAATTTGTATATTTGACAGATATATAATGGACAAGGATCACAAAGTGATCCAACGCTTATTGCCTTTCACTGAATATGCAGATAGCATAGTCAGGCGCGGTGGAATTGTCGGTACTCTAAAGAATTGCTGTTTTGAGGAAAACCATCATGAATGGTTGTTAAGTTCTGATGTAGACATATTGACTTATCTTTTATTACCCCTGGCTGGACCAGAGGAATTTGATGATGAGGATAATGATAAATTACCCATTAGTCTACAATATTTACCAGAAACTAAAAAGAGAGAGCAGGATTTAGATATTAGGTATGCAATGTGATATTTTAAAACATTTGATCAAAGATAAATTTGTACGACTTCCAAGATTTTATTCTCTTCAGGGTAATGCTCATGGAAGCTCTGCAACAACTGTGTGCAACAAAACAAGGGAGAGAAAGACTTAGGGAACAGAATGCGTATATAATTCTTAGGGAATACCATAAGTGGGAACAAAACAATAATGCTCTACTAGCTTGTGAAAATGTTGTTGATATCCTCATTAGGTAAAGTGTATGGTTTTAATTTAATTCATTGTTTATTATATTTAAGTAACCAAAATTCATGCCCATTTTTCAGAACTGAGGAGGAAATTGGCCTGGATAATCTTAAAGGTGTTGAAGTACCAGAGGAATATAGCCAGAAATTTGATAAACTGTATGGTGCTGATTCATAATAAAAAGCATTTATAACAAAGATTATTTTAAGATACTAAAACCCACATTTCCAAATCCAGATGATTTTTACAACATACATTATGACGTTTTAATTTAATAATAAATTAATTTATCTGAAAAGCTGAATTACGTAAATCGAAATTGAGCAGCTCATTGTTACCGGAAACCGATCACAGCGCTAGTTTCATCTTCCTACAGTGCGAACAGCTGTTTTACTAAGAGGTATTTGAACTTTGAACAGTTTACTCGCGTAAACGGAGACAATATTTTTCTTATTAGCATAGATAGAATAATAATTACGGTTGCCATAAAATATGGTTTTAAGTATAGCGAGATACGCGTTGTTAAATACTGCAAAACATCGTAAGTTGTTTTATACAATTGTATGCAGAATTGGCTATATTATTCATTCGTTAATTAAAATATTGCAGAATTTCGATCAGCAAGTGCTGCAAGATACTGCACTAACATGCATGACAAGTATGAAACGATAGCGGTAACTGTTCCGAAGGAATATGTTTATATGGTTCAGCTGAATAGGCCAAAAAAACTCAATGCCATGAATAATTCGATGTGGCGGTAAGCAATTTTGAAAAGATTGAAATATTTGTGATATTTGCTTAAATTAATATATTTATTTGTGTGTATCAGAGAATTCAAGGATTGCTTCACAAAATTAGCAGTAGAACCAAACTGCAGAGCAATTGTTCTCTCAGCTGCAGGAAAACTATTTTGTGCAGGTACATTATCAATGAACTATTGTAGTATTAATTGTGCAGAAATAATGACCGTATACTTTCACAGGCATCGATTTACAAGATATGATAAAACTTGGCCAAGACGTAGCACAACATGAAGATGTTGCAAGAAAATGCACGGTTTTGAAAACCAAAATAAAAGCGTACCAAGACACTTTCACTGTCATGGAAAAAGTATTACATTATACAAACCTTGCTGTGTTCCTATACTGAAAATTCACATCAAATGGAAATATTCAGAAGATTCTATTTATTTCCAGTGCCCAAAGCCTGTGATAGCAGCAGTACATGGCGCTTGTGTTGGGGCAGGAGTTGATATGATATCAGCTGCAGACATTAGGTATTGTACATCAGATGCATGGTTTCAAATAAAAGAAGTTGGAATAGGAATGGCTGCAGATGTTGGCACACTCCAGCGATTCCCAAAAATTATTGGCTGTGACAGTTTGGTCAGAGAATTAGTTTATACTGCAAGAAAGTTCACAGCATCCGAGGCACAACGATATAATTTTGTTAGCCATGTCTCAGAAAATCAAGAAAGGTATTAGAACATTTAATATTATATTTGTCCCACTTATTTACATTTCCATGATCTTTATTCAGTTTGTATCAAAGTATCATATATAATAAATAAATGGTGTTGTGTTTTAGCTTACTCAAAAAGGCAATAGAAGTAGCAGAAGTGATAGCTTCTAAAAGCCCTGTTGCAGTACAAGGCTCCAAATTGAGCATGGTATATTCAAGGGATCATTCCGTTGAAGAAGGCCTGGATCATATTGTAAGAATCTTGTACATTACTCAACCTAAAAAAATATTGAAAATGTCTAATATAAATGTACTGTACACTGGCAGGCAATGCAAAATCAGGTGATGCTTCAAAGTGAAGATTTTCTAAATGCTGCAATGGCTGAAGCTATGAAAGGTGATCCACCAATCTTTTCAAAATTGTGAGCTGAATCTACCAAAAGTTCTAAATGTTACAGGTTTTGTACGCTCTGTTATAATTTGATATATCTATACATATTTTTATACACTATTTAGAATATATATATATATATATGTATTAGATTCTGTGTTATAATATTTAAACGTTATTACAAAGTACTAACACATTTTTCCTGAATCTTTTCTCTTGGTAAAATTAACAAATTAAGAGCTAATCATGGTTCTTCTATAGCACGCAAAATGCTCTCAAGCCTATGTTTTTTCGGGATTGCAGCTAATTTATCAGCCTCTATTTTTTCAGCAATACAATACACATTTGATTCTTCCGGTATTTTCACCTGTAAACCAATTTACTCCGTGGCATAGGAAATCGAATTTCCCGAAATGATTACACATTTGAATATACGTACAATCAACAAGTTAATGTAGTGCTCGTAGTTAATCTTGTTTGTCCTAGAATCGCAGGCGATAATCATCATATCAGCGATTTCTTGTTCTGAAAATGGTTCACCAATTTCCATCATTGCCTTCTCTAAGTCTTCGCGGATGATGTAACCGCGATTGTCGGCGTCTAATAACTGAAACGCTTTTAAAAGTTCCTCAGGCTCGGCCGGCTTGAATCTTCATGAAAAAATGAGACTTTAATATTTATGTTTGCAAACATTATTGATTAAAAAATGTAGCTAACTTTCTTTCATTAATAGCTTTACACATGTATTCAACAAATCTGTTTGACGTGACGCAATTGTTCCCAACATCTTCAAGTTCCACTTGTATTTCCTGTAATTGTGCTTCAGTGATAACACATCCTAATGCTCTTATAATAGTTCCTAAATCACGAACGTCTATTTGTCCGTTTTTTGTACTATCAAATACATCAAAAGCCTCGTATAATCGCCTTTCTAATGGCGTTGGTATTACGGCCACTGTAAAATGGAAATCGTGTTTATTTACACCTTACATAAAATATTAAAAATATTGTTTACTTACTGTTGCATACAATTGACCTTATATGATCAATCTCAAGGTAAATTGTTATGAAGTATCTCGTAAAAAATCGGGTATTACAGTACTATGAATTCTGTGTACCTACTTTGCGCAGTTTTTCGCATTGTTGTACGCCGTCCATGAACACTGCTTCTAAAGGACGGTTGCCCTAGTGACGAACCTGATCTGTCCATGATACACGTTGTGTAGATTTTGGTATCACTACAGTTTGTGATGACTAAAGGTATAGTAACTCAAAAAAGAGATGTAACTTGAAATTTATCAGTCTTAGTACATATTTATTCAACAAAATATACTCCAAGCCCTCCTCTATACAAGTTGTGGAGAATCATAATGTGAACTATTATACGTGTATTGTGCAAAATATAAAATTCAGACTTTGTACAAATTCACACTGTTTGAAGTGTCAGGAAATTGATGATTCTTTGTTTTCATTCATGATGTTTATGATGTTGTGAAGTAAGCAACCCACAGGTACTCAAAAATGTGCTGTTAATCGATCAATCTCTGTAAGATCTTCCACAATTTCATGCACACGAGTTCCTATCTTTTTTGCTACTTCTATCTTTTCGTTATTTGGTAAATATAAATACCGCCAAACTAAGTCACCATCGATAATTCCTCTTGCAGGATTACCCTGATTTTTGACATAGGTCTTATACGTCCTGTTGAACAATATTACTTTAGTAACATTCAAAAAATATATTGTAATTTATTAAGTGAAAAAAATACCGATGTGCTTTTGGATTTAAGCCAGCAATGTGACAGATGTGCGTGACGAGTACGTTTTGCAACATAAGTAAACGCCGATATGTTTTCTCTGGGACTGGCAACATATATCCGAGGCTCCCATCAAGGGATGCTAATAAAAAAGATACCAAAACATGTTCAAATGAGTTAGAGCAATAGTAGTCCAATATATCTACATATATTCAACTTACCATACATAGTAACGTGCCGTTTTTCCGCACCCGAAAATTGTTTTTTTGTATTCGCCGGGTCAGCGAGACGACATCTGATACGGAAAAATGTATTTACTTTCTGTCCTAAATGAAAATCAGCTTTTCGAATCAGTTTTTGACCACCAAGACTCTCCCTAGATTCTGGTTGGTACATGAAGAGAGCAATGTTACTTTCCCCATCAGCGACAAGAAATCCCAAATTTGAATTATCTATTAAATATTCGATTGTATACACTTCTGCTGGTCTAAAATCCTAAAAGGAAAAGAATGATAAATCCTAGAAACTTAAATCCAACTTTATGTATCAAAATCAAATCTTACCCTGCTGACAAGTGACAATGTCCTATATTCCTCTTGGAATCGTAATAAACTAATTGATTTATATACATCAGCAACCAGAATAAGACTTTTTATACTTAACATTTGATGAATATAAATTTGCGTATCTATAAAAGCCACTCCTACAAGATCATTATCTTTCAGTTGCCAAATATAGATCTGCAAGAGCACATGATGATTAAAATTTTTAAATAATTGTTATAAATTTTACTTTTCGTGGCATACTAAGTTATACCTTTTGACCGACTGCAGAAACGAGAAACCCTGAGACTTGTGTTATAGCTGTAATTGGACCCTTTTGCTCCTTGGCATATATTTGTTTGAACCTATTTTTCGTTAATGGCTGACCAGGTTCAGGAACAACCTCAATAATATCAAATATGAGAATCTATTAAAAAGAGTTTAGTCAATATATGTTTTTAAATCAGGATGTCTTAAAAAAAACAATAGACACTTCATACCCTTCCTCTACTTGTAATATCTTCACCATAGTTGTAATTTGTACCTAATACAATATAGCCTTTTAGACCCGATCGTGTGCCTTCATAAGCTAAGGACACATTTTTTAAACAAGTAACGTGCTCCCATTGGTCAAGTTCGATCTTAGTATTTGGAATTGTTTCCCAAGATACTGGAGAGAATAATACTATCGAAAATTGCTCTTGGGAAGGATAAAGAAATCTCTCTGGTCGTTCTTCCTCAGTAAATTCCTGAAATAGAACATTAGAATGATCAGTTGTTCCAGTACTAGAAAAGTTTAATTTTGTTCAATACCTTATCTTCCCCATTAAACCTATAATAACTTTTAAGTGGTTCAGCAGTACTAGTGATAACACAATATGTTTTACTTTCGAGGTGGTATGTTACAAAATGTGGTGTACACCTAAGTGGAACTTTTCTTACGGGCCAAAGGGCGTCGTATGATAAATGCGTCGGCAAACCACATATTCTCAATTCTTCCTATGAAAAAAATATGGAACACAGTGTAATGTAAATAATTTACTGTATATCTAAATGAACGAAAATAAGTATTAACTTTGGCGTACCTTCTTATTGAAGTACAAAAATCCTTGTGGACAATTGATATTATTAAAAGGTGCAAAAGATGTAACAGGTCCATCTATACCCATGGGGTGGGTACGTAATTCACCACGGGCAGTTAGAAATATCCAATGTGGATAGTCGCTACAGATAAAAACGCCATTGTATCCAGCAATATTACTAAAATACCGCATCATACAGATTCGTGTATCGTTCATCATTGGCACATTTTCATCTTTGCACTTAGGTCTGAGACAAAAATATAGTGTTATATATTATAGTGTTATATAATACGAGAATTACGATATCTATGTTATGACAATATCGTACCTCATAGTTCCTGGTATTATACCATGATCTAATTTCTTAAATCTCAGCTTTAAATGACCTTTTGGGTATCTATATGCTTGATAAATTTGTAATTCGGAGTCTAAGCGCACTAAGAGCATTGGTCTGTTTCCGTGGTGTCCAAGTGAAACCATTAATATTTCGCGGACTTGCATTTCCGGATTGGGCACTTCAGCAACTGATGTAGTCTGGAGTGTTGTTGATTCCATACTGTCATGCAGTACATATTGCCCAAAGCCAAAGTTTCGAATGAGATATGATAAACGTAAATCAGGAAGTGAATAAATTTCTAACGTTCCACTATCTCTATAAACCAACAACCAGTATGTTGGTTTAAAATCTTGTAAGAGTTTCTGCCACCTATGAAAACAATCATATATTTGAATATTAAGTGTTAATGCTTCATCTTACTTCATAATAATCTTCACAAGATAAACATACCAAGGTGCTTTCTTCCCAGTCACTTCACATAGTTTTGGGATGCTTGGAGTGGGCATTTGAAATACTGGTGCATCGCCGTATAATAAATCATCTTCATTATCTATGTTTCCCACCAAGGGTGCTTCTTCTACATTATGTTCTTCTTCGGGCATTTCATCCTCTGCACTGTCCAATAATTGTGTTGTAAAAATTCCACTGACATCTCTGTATGCACACAGAGCTTCGATTTGAGGACGCTAAGCAGACATAATGTTACATGGAAAAGAACCGCAAATCGAAAATATTAATGTATGCGTTAGTACTTACGAATAATAAGTTTGCAGGCTGGGCGTGTAGTCTTGCAGTACCACGAACCTCTCTAAGGGTTAAGATCATAACTTGACCATCTTCAGAAAGTAAAGCTACATAAGGATCCGCACAACTTGCATGCACAATGGGACAACCTAAATCGATGGGCATGTGTTGAATCTATAACGGGATTAAGTGATGTTAGCTTCCTATAAAAAAACTCTCTTGAATTTGGATATTACAATGTGTACTTACTTGTTCAATGCCTTGTAAAAGTCGTACGCCCATTTGAGTGACTTGCACTATGAACCTGTTTGCTCCGAGATTTCCAGCAAATACCGTACTTCCTTGCGTGCTAAATCCACTTTGATCGACTTCATTAATTTCTTGACCAGTTTGCAAAATCTGAATAAGGTATAATGTATGATGTTTAATATGTGAACAAACTATTTATCAATTAAATCAATGATGTAAATAATTGTACCAGACCATTGTAGAATCTTCTTGGCTTAATATAAGAAAGGCATGCATTCCTTCTGATTCTGTGCTGGCTTGTTCGTCACTACTGAGGTTTCCTATTACAGTCCACATATCTTCACAACCAGGTAATGCAAATGTTGTTACAACCTGGTTATAGGTAAAGTTAATTCACACATGTATAAAGAATAATGATGTGCATATAATATTTTAATTTATTAAACCATGAAAGCTCTTACTTGAGGTCTGACAGATCTTTGAAGTACACAAAGAGCACCATTCTTTCCATACCCAGATGTAGTTACAAGCTCAACATCAGGATCGTCACTATGTGAAAACTCCTCTGATAAAAATGCAGGCTCACCCATCGATATGTTGCCACATGGTCCAATATTTAATAAACTGTCACATACCTGCAATGTATCATAACATCCATGTAAATGTATATTATTTAAATTAACTAATTTGCATTCAATATGTACCTCAAAAATATATGATGTAATTTGAATTGAAGTATGGGTTTCACTGCCATACACTTCTAGCTCCTCTGGATCTTTAATATCTAGTACATCAGATGCCATCCAATCTGCTAAAAAGTCTTGTTTGATTTTTTTTGCTGGTGTTTCTTCACTTTCATTCTCCTCTATTATAATTTCACTATCGCTTGAACTTGTTGGTATATTCTCAGGTTCTTTTTCAGTAAATCGTAATAAAAGCGAATTACCGAGCCGAGATCCGAGAAATAGATAATTATCTTCGCACATGCACACCTATTTGAATGAGTAGAAATTATTCCAATACATTGCCTAAATGATACAATTTTATAAATACATCCGTTATTCTACTTACACATGAAGTCAGAACACTAGCAGCAGCCTTGTCAAAATGGAAACCACGTACTGAACGCATACTATCCGCAAACAATGATAGCACATACAGTTCACCACTTTTTAAAGAAATAACTAAACGATCGGATGATATAAATGATACCTGAGCACCTTCCAAACTTATTTTTACACCATCTTGTGGTTCTGCACATAATAAAATTATTATATATTTAGTGTAGTAGTAGTAAAAATGTTGAATTCTTGTTTAATACCCACTTAAAGGGAAATTAGTACTCGTATCTGCCAGACTATTTAAGGACACACCATAAGGTGGTATACTTTGATTTAAGTAAATAAGAGAATTAACAGCCATAATTAATGTTCCTCCAAGTGGCTTTTTGACTGGTACAGCTTGACAGCAATCAAATGGCAGATTAGATACAGACCAGATAATAGGATGTACTCTCTGCTGAATATTTAATGATATAGCAACCATTGCACAAGTGTCTTGCCTCACAGCAATTCTCCTAAAGATTAATATATTTTATAATAACTTATTACAAAGGATTGCATTTTCTTGGTAATACTTTTTTCTATATATCTTACCCTGAGAATGTTCTTACTGGTTCATACAGTATTAAAAGAGTGGGTTCATAATATCCATGAAGAAACTGAAGGTCAATTATATTATCCATTTTTTCTTCCAAACTTTTTAGAACTATCATATACGAAGACAATATGGGGGTTTTATTAGATGGTATTTTAGTGTTGTCAAGTAGATCACCATCATCGAGACTAGGATCCTTTCTAAATGGTAGCACAACAAGTTTCCTCCCATAAATTAACATTACTGCACACCTTCCTTCAGGATCCACTCTTACAATTGGAATTTGATGATGATTAGTCCATCCATCCTATCAATGGGATATTAAATAACATAAAGCAAATGTTAGGCAATGTTATTAAATAGAACATTCAGGAAAACATTTACCTTTATTTCTTCCTCTTCAAAATAATGCAATGACACAGTTCTGAGATCATGCACATCTGGATCATATTCTACTACAGACAGCTTAGCATCACGAAAACTTAATAATAGGGAATCCCTTTGAGATCCTATCAGGTGAACAGCTTGCATTGACATAACATTTCCATGTAGAATGTACTGGGACAAGCACTCCAATTTCATTTTTGGAGGCCGTGACTCTGAGGAAAGATTTTTTTACGTTCTCCAATCATTGTAATATATTTTTCATTAAGATTTATTAAATGAACTTTAAAGACACCTGTGTATTTCTCTCTTCTTGTAACGTCCACATCGGGAATCAACCGGAATACTCTTATTATATTGGCGCCAGCTACTACGAGGCATTTTTCCAAACGATTGAAGAAGTAACACGTAATTGCATGTTCTACTCCCGTTGCAGGATGAGTGCTTTTACATATCGAATACATAATGCAGTTTGTTGTTATAAATTGTTGTTTAGTCACATTCCTTAAGGGTTAGTGCCGGCTACTCTCGCGTGTATCGTGTTGTATGTAAACTGTCGGAGCCGGAATCATTGCGCATATCCTTCGATCAAGTGTAACTAAAAACGTACACTCGCCGTTGTGTTTAAGCTCCTTTTTACACTTGCTCGAAATAGTTAGACGCTAGGTAGCGTAGTGATCGAATACGTGAAAAGGTTCCTTTATTCCTCGCTGTCATCTATTGTTACGTTTGCGAGTCTATGTTTATTGTCCCACAGGTCTACAGCACAGTGATCAACAGCAGTCAACAAAATGTCGCTTACCAGGTTAGCATCCTCGAGGAAATTATTTAATTTTACGCTTTTCCATTGACATATTATCATATATTAATTAGTCGTGTACAAAATATTAAGTCAGTGTGTAATATAATATTCTGGAGTTAATGATCTAGTTGTGTAAAACAGACTTTCCTGCTTCATATCATTCGAAGTATACGTTTGCTATTGACAGTGTATTTTTCTGTAGCTTGTTGCCTGCACCAAGCCAAGTGGTTTGGGACCGAGAAGATGAAGCACGTGAACAGAAATTACGACAACGACCCGTATCAGCCTTGGTCAAGGCGGTTGTTACTGCACCTCCGTACGGACAACGTAAAGGATGGGTACCCCGCAATCCAGAAGTACGCGAATCACGTCCTCATTATACTTATTAACCGTTTCCTATTCTCATTTCAAAGAGTATTGATTGCTCATTTATTTATAATTGAAATCATAAAGAATTCGATGTCTGTTTTATATGCTACTTTCTATTTAGGATTTTGGGGATGGCGGAGCATTCCCAGAGATTCATGTGGCACAGTATCCACTCGGGCTGGGGATGAAAGGAAAGGAAAGCACCAGCAATGCTCTTGCAGTACAACTGGATGCTCAAGGAAAAGTTAAATATGACGTAATTGCTCGGCAAGGACATTCAAAAGATAAGGTAATTCAAGATTATCTTTCAGATCATGTATGTACAAGAAAAGAACAGCATCTAGCTAATCTTATAATTTTTCATAGATTGTATATAGTAAGTTGAGTGACCTTCTACCATCTGAAATCACAAGCGAGGAAGATCCAAGTTTGCACCGTCCAGCATCTGAGGAAATTGATGAAATCACAGAAAAAACTAGAAAGGCTTTAGAGAAAATAACAAGGTCGAAAATTGCTGCTGCTATGCCAGTGAGATGTGCGGAGAAGCAGGCTCCAGCTCAATACATTAGATACACACCGTCACAGCAAGGCCAGTCATTTAATTCTGGTGCTAAGCAAAGAGTTATAAGAATGGTAGAAGCACAGGTAGACCCCCTGGAACCACCAAAATTCAAGTAATTTCATATAACATTAATATGAGTATTCTATAGTCCATAGAGGCTACAGATAGTTCTAGCAATTAATTAGAATCATAGGTACTACATGAAATAATTCAGTATGTGATATTTGCAGGATTAATAAAAAGATTCCACGAGGGCCACCTTCTCCACCAGCACCTGTGATGCATTCACCTACCAGAAAAGTTACAGTTAAAGAACAGAAAGAATGGAAAATACCGCCTTGTATAAGTAACTGGAAAAACGCAAAGGTATACAGATCTGTTTCAATTCATCAACAATACATTGGTATATTCTGTTTGCCTTATACTTCACAATTTGTATTATAGGGTTATACTATCCCGCTTGACAAACGTCTTGCCGCCGACGGACGTGGATTACAACAAGTGCATATTAATGAGAATTTCGCCAAATTAGCTGAAGCCCTTTACATCGCCGATAGAAAAGCTCGCGAGGCCGTTGAGATGCGAGCCCAACTTGAAAAGAAATTAGCACAAAAAGAGAAGGAGAAGAAAGAAGACCACCTGAGACAACTTGCGCAAAAAGCAAGAGAAGAACGAGCTGGTTTGAAGTCATCAGCCGCATTAGATAAATCTGAAGAATCTAGAGAACGTGATCAACTAAGACAGGAACGTCATAAGGATCGTGCACGTGAGAGGAACTTGGCACGCGCAGCACCCGATAAGCGTTCGAGACTTCAAAGAGAACGCGAGCGTGACATTAGTGAACAAATTGCACTTGGTTTACCTGCCAAGAGTATTCCAAGTACTGGCGAAGCACAATTCGATCAGCGTCTGTTTAATACAAGTCAAGGAATGGACAGTGGCTACGGACATGATGACGAATACAATGTTTATGACAAACCCTGGAAAGATGCCAATTCTATTGGTTCCCATATATATAGGCCCAATAAAAATATTGACAAAGATACATACGGTGATGACTTGGAAAAACTCGTCAAAACCAACAGGTACGTTGGACATACTAAGTTTTGATTGAATCGTTACTAATTGAGGAATAACGTATGTGATGTAATTTTTCTTTGTGTTTCAGATTTGTGCCTGATAAGGAATTTAGTGGTACTGATAGATCAGCTACTCGTACTGGACCTGTGCAGTTTGAAAAAGATGAAGAGGATCCTTTCGGTCTCGATCAATTCTTGAAGCAAGCGAAGCGTGCGAGCAGTTCGACGACTACTACCACCAAGCGTAAGGACGAACGTGAGCAACGGAGGGATGATCGTGATAAGCGAAGGAAACACTAACTTCCTTCGCTATTCGTACAAATATTATTTCACTTAGAATAAAAAGTTCTAAGTTCATTAATCGAACAATATGTGCTATAGTTAAAGTGTGCTGTTAAAGTATGCATTAACATAATTAGTTGACATATTCTATTATTATAGATACATTTCAGGTATCTGCAGTTTGAAAGACTATGCAAAAATGTTGTATATGATATGTGTAAAATTCTGAATGAATCAGATTGTCTTGACACTGATGAAAGAACCTTCTTTTTTACTCTACTGCGTCATAGTGTAAGTAAAATGGTGTACTGAAAACACAGGATCTAATAAAATAAGTACGTTGTATCGACACCATGTAATTATGGCATTCTAATATGACAATGCTTCTCTTAGTATAGGTTTCAGACTCAGACTTCTTTATTAACACAATGTGCATACAGCGTTTGTTAGATTAACAAAGGAGCCGATGCTTCTGTATGGGGATCGATCGTTACTCTTAGTAATAACGTAGTTATTCACTTTCTCATCAAATTGTAGAATGTGTTACATTGTTATGACACATTTGTTAGTCGTGCCGCACTTCGAAGATCGCGTCAAGTTGTTCAATTCAGAGTCGTCGTAGATGCGTGCTAATTCATATCATTAGATTTTACAAACGTATTGTTTCGATGTTGTATGATCCCATTTTGACGAAACGATGCTATTCCTGAACTCTGTCCAAAGAAAAGTTAAATTTCCCCCTATTTTCATTTTTCAAATTGTGTGGTAAATTAATTGATTATATTTATTTATGTACTATGTCCTCTGCAGCGTAATATCGTATATTAAGTACATGATTTTTTCCGGTGGAGATATTTTTTTCACTGTTTAATTGATTCTAATACTTTTTTGCGCAACTACCATTGTCTTCTATGATCAAGGAATCCTAGGATCTCCAACAGTCATATTCGATACAATATAATGCAATTATAGCTCCTCGTGGGATAAATCCTTAAGGACATCTACGAAGAGAGCACGCTCAATTTTTTTGGAAACATTTTCTTGTATACACGGCGACTTATAGATGGTCTTTCTAATCAGTCTTTTATTCATTCGTATAAGATTATCACAGAATTTCTGTAAGTGATTTCATGTGGGAATCCGAACGAACAATTTCTTCGTGCTGCAAATTGACGCGATCCCATTTGGAAAACTTTTATTATTCGACGCTTACCACTGTATTCACAGCATTAAATCAATGTTTTATAGTCCATTTAACGTAACTGTCTTATCCCGCGTAAGAAGGATATTCATGGAGTACATCTCCTGATGAGAAAGACTAGAATTAATGCTCAAGACTACGGGTGCTTAGGGGCCAATGGGAGTTCACGCACGTATTACATTGATACTCTCTTGTATGTTGGCTTAGTGAGAAACTCCCATGGATCAAGGGAAATAAATTTGTAAATATCAAACGCCTTCAATTAGTCATTTCAAATTGAAACTAATAACCGTCCTTCCATTAACAGTTACCTGGTATTATGATTAGCAATACATATATACACGAGTTAATTTTACTTTTCCTGTAGTTTTGCAGCTGTTCAAAAGTCCTCTATCTCTACCCAAGAAATATTAGTTGGTTTCTCGCCTACCGGAGATAAAATCTGGCAGTATATAAGGCATACAAGTTCTCTTCTCGTAGTGTATCGAGATGTACCGAGCGCTAATTTCTAATGCTCCTATGATGATTCAATCGGTTCGCCTAAGTACTATAAGACGAGAAACGAACTAATTATAAAAACTTTCTATTATGCTGCCACAATGAGAATTCTGGAGAAAACTTTTAGTCAAAGTTCGATCGTACACGAAGCAAAACTACAATTTGCGAAGGATTATGAATGTATCACTATGATGACGCTTAACAAGAGACGTTTTTTCGTTATGCTAATTCTTATGCCATTGCTACATTCAATCTCCATTGCTGCAATATTAAAAACTGTTAGACATCGACATGCACCTAACATCAAAAGGGATTGCTTATGATTTTCTTATGCTACTTTTATGTTATATAATTAGTAATTCGTACAATTATAATATATCTAATATTTACAATTTTTCAAACAACTACGCCGACAATACTTGCAAATACGACATTATTACAGCATTTTCCATAAACCATTCCTTATCTTCCACCTTGGTGCACCTTTCTTTATTTTAGTGGCACGTGTTTGGATTAAAAGTGGTTTATAACGCTAAGCAAGAATGAAACAATTATCTACATAGAAGCAGGTTCTGTAAACCCTCTTCGTAAATTATAAATATCGTATGAAAATGCTCAATTAGACTTTTGGATGAATAAATACTATACACATCTTAGTAGGGATATTCTTGTTTCGACTGTTAAGTTAGCCAAACGTATCGCATGACGATTGGATCCTGCCCAATCCAAAAAATGTACACGATCATATTTTCTTGGAGCGTTGGACCTGGTTGGTTCTTACGTTCCCCAGTCTACTTTGTGAAATGCTAATCAGCTCAAATTTTTAATTACGTGCTTAACACCTCAAGGTACTCGGATCTGAGTATTTTCTTTTAATTCGGCAATATTTGTCGTCCAAATGATATTAATGAGCAAATTCGGGGATCTCGTTAGATGAAGGAATTGATTTCGTGATCCTTTAATCACAAAGTGTACTAGGTGAGAACCAAACGTACAAATAGATACCTTCTTAGATACTACTGTAAAGGTATATTACACTTCCGTCGTGCGACTGTAGGGACCAGATTCCTCAGACTGTGATAGCTTTCGCTCCCGTTTGGCAAAGAGGCCTCCTAAAAAAGATGGCTGCTGAGCCAACCCCTTAGCACCACCAGGGATCGTAGCCCCTGGATGTATAGGGTGAACTTGTCCAGGATGTTTAATGCCTTGGCTCATTGAGCTGGCAGATGTAGATTGAAAAGAAATCGACATACCACTATCTAATGAACCCACGCTTCCACGGCGCTGCGGTTTCTCACCAGCAACTGCAAGCCGAATCGTCATTGTTGTAAAACTTCAAAGGTTTTTATACATTGTTACCATCAACACACACACACAAATAGTTACTCACATTGTTCGTGTATGTCAAGTAAGGAGTTACTAAGTGCAGAACGCTTCAACTGGCTCTCCATGTCTGTTAAGGCCTCCGATCGCTCCGAGCAAGGCCCTGGGCACGGACATATCTCAACATCCGCCACTCCAGAATCTCTGTTTTCTGCTCCGCCCCTCGCACCTCTACTACTCTTTTGCCTCTCCAATTCTGTTTCTATGCGAAGCGTTTCCATCTCATCCATCTCGCTGATAGATTCTCTAAGATCTTCCACAAATTTACACATGTCGTGCTCATTGCGTGCATTAAATGTGACTAATACTTTTCCGTCGACACGTTGAGAGAGCCTTATACCGTATGGATAATCTGAAAAATGTCCAATATGCACACATGCACAGTACAATCAATATAATTAACTTTACTTTATCTTTTGTGAAAACACACTTACGAGGAACCTCAAACAGCGTTACCACCATTCCACACAATGGGAAGCTTTGCCTGAAGATATATGTAACACTATTTTTCTTCTTGCTTAAAATCTTTGTGACGACGAGAAGATCATTAAAAAGAAAGACTTCTCTCTGATGAGCGCCAGGTCTCTCTTTCTTATGAATATCCGGTATTTCATATAGTCTACAATAGCAGACTAATCTCCTGTGAGGTAAAGCCATGTTAGGTCGTTTCCCGACGATTGTAGCTTGTACCTTCATCACTTGTGAGACATGATCTGATCCAGGCTTGAATTCATTTTCTTTCACCCTTTCGTAAATACCGGCGAGAATGTCTCTGTCAATATCGCCGCAATCATCGATTCCTCTGAGATTCTTTATGAAATCCTCCAGTCTCATTCTTCGTTCGGGCTTCAGATTTGGTGTGTGCAAATCGGTGTTCAACATAATTATTGCGAATGCCAAGACGAAGACTGTATCGGCAGATCTTAATCTTGAGACGACGTCTGGGTTACACTGACAATATCGTTGACTAAACACTTCCATCAACCTCTCGATTTTTTGAGCTTCTCCAGGCATTCGGAAGTATGCCTGGAATTTTCTTAGGGCAACATCCACTTGCATACCAGAGAGATCCAGTTCGTGTGAGAAACATCTAAAAATAAAATAATTATACAACTACTATTCCGAATGGAAAAAGTAATATTAGATGTTGTATTGTGTACTCACTCTAGAACAGCCATATTGAAAGTATTTTGTAGATTTCCAAGGTACTCCCCGATCATCTGTTTCGATAACCCCTTTCGGCTAATAAGAAATCTTGCAACCCCTTGTGGGCTATTTTCCAGGAAACCTCGCCTGATCAGATAGTTAATTCCCCTCTCGGGTTTTTTGTTGAAGAGATTTAGGCCAACTCTGTATTGACGTTTTCTAACTGTTTCTGAAACTTTGTAACTGGTTTGCGGCATGTTCTCTTGATGGTCCATAAGGGGCAATTGGTAGCCGGAGCTGGCATGTGAATGACCGAGATCTTTCACATTGTTCATCATAGACGCATTATCCGCGGTATGGTTTGTGCATTCTTGATGCTCCGGTGAACCTATCTGTAATACAAATATTATGATAAACATATGTTATACATTAGTGTAATAGTATTCGACAGAAAAGGGGATGAACAGATAGTTTTGCCGCGTTAAGTAGTGCGAGGAGTTTAAGAAATGTGATGGGAAGAGAACTCACGATTGCTTTGTGCTTCCACACAGGTGAACCCCTTTGTGCATCGCCCTCCGAGCTCTCGCAGTTAGTAGAATCACTGCCCGAACTTTGAACTGAACTGAGACTTCCGTTTTCGACGCTTTTACTGAGCCCGTTATGTCGGGGTTCCATAGACCTCGAGGTGATGGAAGACGTTCTCTTTGGCACTTCCGGCGGTACCTTTTTCGCGCAACCTCTGGACCTTCCTCCGGAACCAAGGTGAGTAGCATTGTTCCAACTCTGCGTTGCCGGCGTCTGAAGATTATGTGGAGTTGATGGCGAAGTGCAGGGAGTTCGAAGTAACTCCCGTGGTGGAGTGTCTTGTCTTAGGCCGCACAATGCTTCCTACGGATCAACGTTCAAAACATTGTTAGCAAAGAATCTCGGGCTTATTGTTGACCTTCGTTCGACAGACATAATAGAAAAAACAGAACAGGGTGTGCTCCAAACTGAAAGTGTGTGAGGGCACAGGGTAACAACTGAAATACTTAATCACCTGGGGATTGTAATAGTGGATACTAGATCCACTTTCTTGGGAGCTGGATTCCCAACAAGGGCTAGGTGGCAGCTGTTGATGTCTGCTGCAAGGGCTGGGTGCCAGGGAAGGTGTATGCCTGCCGCTTTGATGCAGGCTGTGATTCGAGAGCTGATGCCCACTGACCTGAACCTCGCACCTGCCGCTCTGGCTCCTTGGTATCGGTGACTGAGAATTCTCCACGTGCCTCCTTTCTCGTAACGACATGCTTCTGATCGGCATCGGTCTGTTTGCTGTTTGCGGTTGTTGAATGTATATCTGACTATGGTAGACCATCCGTTCATGTTCGTTTAGGGTACCAGGTCGATCCGAGGATTCTTGTAGTTTCCTACTTAAGCGTTTCTCCGCTTTGGCCATTGCTGTGATCGCCGCGAACTTCTTCAATAACGTGTATCTTCGAAATGCACGCTGAATAGTTCGTGCGGCGTTTCTTGCCTTTACACCGCCGTACTTTCGCTCCAGCATTTCGACCTGCTTGTCCAAGAGGTCCTGAGACAGCTCGTACCTGTTTAATTCGAAAACAACATACATGCATACAACTCCCATGCGATTAAAAGGTTTCGGGCGGACAAATTCATTAAACTTTCGCAGAAAATCTGATGTTATGGGGGAAAAGTAAATGGAGCAGATAACTTACGCTGTTTGAAGTCGGCATCTTTTAAGTACGTCGCCGTTTCGAACGGGTCCTTTCTTTAGGTGATTCTGGTGATAGGCAGACTGGGGTTGACCACCATAACCCTGGACCATTGTGCCATAGCTGTGGGGCTGATTGTAGCCTGTATGCGAATAGAGCCGCACGTTTGACGAGCCATACGGTCCATGGGCATAATTCTGACCCTGGACGTATGACTGTCCTGTCACATAGGACGCTGTGAGGGATGTCTGACTGCCGGAGGAATATACCCCTTGCATTCCACCGGTATGTACTTGATTTACGTTCGATGTGTGCGTCGGCCTCTCCATCTTCGGCGGGAAGCTGTAAGAATTACAAGGGAATATCTTAGAATAGTTGGACCAGCTAGGAATGATAATAATTCCATCAATCCCCCCCATAGAATCATTCATCATTGGAATCCTTCACTTTAACAGACCAGCCTGCTTCATTTGGAAAAGAAAGCTGATGACCAATAGACGCGTGGGTGAGGAGTATGCATATTAATCATTCGTTAGTGTCCCCATTGCCAGCTAAGATTCAAATGAGCTGGAAATACCTGGAGAATATTTTTTCTTCGCCAGTTATTATCGACAAGTTGAAATAGGTTTAATAAATTCGTGGAGATATCAGCTCTTACTGAGAAATCTCAAGACTTTTGCTGGATTGAAGGCAGTTATAGCTGTGCCATTCAATATCCGTTTCGCGTGATTACCAAACGTAATATCCGGAGTCTACTCTTATCACGGGATACAGGTCTGCAATTTCGACCGTAATCTCGTTTCGAAAACGTTCAACGAGGCATCTCTTCTAAGCCGTTGCGAATAAGTCAGGATCGATCCAAAGCGATCATTCCCCAGATAAGACCCTCGGTGAACGACAAACACTTCAACGTCCACCAGGTGGTCAGAATTGCCATTGAAAGAATCGTTTAACGCGTGTGAATCATACGATGAATCATCGTTCTAGAAATTCAGCCCCTAACAGTTGTAGCGAAAGGCACGCTAACGCAATACATACCCCGTGAGAAAACTGGGCACGCAAACCACCATGATTTTCCTCGTCTCTCTCAGCCACTTGTTCCCCTGAATCGTATCCGTAAATCAAGCGAGTGCGATTACGAAGCACCCTCACCGACTTTCACATAGTTGATGCACTGCACATAGGAATCGCAATCGAGACTAACTATCACTCCAACAGAAGTGTCCTTCGGCTCTTCGATCGGGAATGTTCAATTCGTGTAACGAGGGTGGAGGCGAAACCGCAAAATCCTATTGCGCCACTAGGACCACTAACGAATCGATGGTCAAAGGGATGAATCCGACAAGGGAAGTTGCGGAGACGAGCTCCTCGCTTCACGAGTGATCTCAAGATTCTGATGAGCGTGGTTCGAGGATCGGAGGATCCGAAAGGACGATCCCGAGCAGCTGGCAGCCAGAGGCATTCTTCTGCCTCGGATCGGGAATCGGTGAAGCCGAAAGACGAGCAGGGGTGCGAGTGCAGCCGAGCACATGCCCACCGGGCGATGCCCTGACATCCTTCTCGAATAAACGACCTGCGAGACTTCCCCCTTCAGGATCTTCTATACATATGTGATATACATAGGCAACTTAATCTTTCAGGTGTCGTAATTCAAATTTAACACAATGTTCAGCAAAGATCGTCTTTTCAAGATCCAGAACATCCAGTTAAGATATCAAATAGTTCAAATGCGAGGGAGTAATGCAACGAGTTAATAGGAAGTGGCTTAAAGTGAATCTCTGCGAGTGTACGATACGAGTCTCTCCAATCTTAATCCGGCTGCTCCAATTAGAGGAGTCAAAGGCGAATGGGAACCTCGGACTAAGAAGGAAGGGACTCGCGAACTCTAATGGTACTCTTAAGAGTACTTCTGGGAAATGAGACATTTATTAAGCTCGAAGAATCGTCGAATGCGTAACGAAGACGGCTGAGAAACAGTTTCATCTTTCAATTCATGATGCTTTGAATAGAGAATTTGGGAGGTGGGAAAGAGAAATTTGCAACTTGCAAAGATGCTGGATTTCGTTCGTGATCTGTAAACGACATATGTCCGTGCCAGCAGGTACACGGTAGCTCCTGGCGATCCTGGCCGTGACACTCAACCTTCCTCGGCTTATGTAATCCATGTCAATTAGGAATATTACGCAAGGGGCAAAATGCACCCGACAAGCATGTGAACATGTTGTAAGCACGTTCAATGTATTACGACGCCGAAGAACTTTTTCCTTAATCGAATTTTCCTGTCTGACTAAATCCTTTCCAATTATCTTGTCAACGGAACAATTTAATACTTGGGTTTCACTAAAGACGTAGAAAAACATCAGACAAAGAATTACATTCACTCTTCATTTTTCATTAGTCTGTAAATCATAGGACTTTCCCAATAAATGCTTGAAATCCGCTTTTAATTACAGGAAATAATGTTTTCCTAGAACGAGTCTCTTTACAAGCGTTTTTATTCCCAGTGGATTTTAAACGAAATACAAATGACATTCTAATCATACCCTGTTGGAATTCCGTAATTGCTGTTCTCAGGATTCGTAGCAATTAGAAACTAAGACTACACCAAAGAGGGAAGCGCGTGTCATTGTCACTGGGATCATTTTCTAGATATCTTGGGGTAAAAGTCGTTTCATGACTTTCTAGTAAACGGAAGTTTTTCTCTATAACGAGACATGCCCCCATGGTACGGCCCATACATGCTTGACCATGCTTGGACGCGTGCAACAAGAATCACAGCAAAGCAAAGTGAAAGTTAATATCGTACTCCATAATCGTACATTTTACGATCGATCTTGCGTCTGGATAGAACGTTTGGCGGGCGATCGTAAATTATGTGAATATACGTTTGCGTTAAGAGGAGCATTCGTTCCATATATATATATATATATATATCTCTCTCTCTCTGGAATTACCGTCTCCGCCTGAGTGAACCGCTATCGGAGGATTCGCCAGTGCTATGGTCTCTTAAGTTCGCAAGTGCAGTGCGGGCGAAAGCGCATTGAAAAGCCACCTAATTCCAGCTAATTTAAAAGGAGGTAGCGAACCTTACCCCGCTGAAAACTTGATCGAACCCTGAGAGAGATTTACGAGCAGTGGGTTTCGAGTGGCGAAGAACTACGCTTCAGTTTGGAGGGCTAGCTAGCTTGGAGCCGAGGAAATAAATTAAACCAGGGTGGTATTGAAGAGCCCAGAGAGTCGAAACATCTGCTGGTCGGGTGTTCCGGACTCGTGCCATGGTGCACGCGTGCGATTACACACGCACCCGCTCTGGCACACGTATACACACGCAGTCTATGTAGGAAAGTGCTTCGCAGCGTGCACCTGGCTCCGTGTTTTTTCTCCCCCACCTACCAAAGGATAGAATTCGTCGCTGGCCAGGCAGTGTGTACTTGCCTGCCTGCTGCCGTTCCTCTTTGCCACTTGAATGAAACCCTGTTACCAAAAGGTTTCCGCAGTGCTTGCCCACGTGAACACATACTGCGTACAATTCCAATGTAACACACATCAGGAATTCCTCAATGCCAAGCGCGTAGAACGATTCAGGCGTCGCGTCGTGTCTTCACTATTTTAACATAATGTGTCTCCCATTACCATTTTCATGGAAATCTGCATGGAAGGCGGAGCAGTTTTGGATACAATGGGCTCGGGCAGCTTGGTGCTTCTGTTTCGCAGCGTCGAAAGTGTCTAGCACGAGACACTTCTTTCAGATGCAGGCACGCAGACGTAAAGCTGGTGAAACGCTTGACGTATCAAAGCGCATGGCGCGTCAGTCATTCGGTCTTCCTCCTGTATGAGGGTCCAAGCGAGCGAGACATCACTTTGGCACCAGGAAAGCCTGACAACGAGGCATCAGGCTTCGCGCACCTATCAGAGAAGCACTCCCTTGCAAATTACTGTCTGACGAGTGCAGGAAAACAAGCGACTTTCCAGACTCACGAGCCGATTCTTCTCGGCCCGTGACCCTCGATAGATCTTCGCTTGGGTGCAAGGCGAGATGCGCGCCTCTATTGTCTTAGCTCTTGCATCACGTTTGACTTTGCGCGCCGCTAATAGAGAGCTAGGACAATGAGGGAGAGGAGGGTCGAAAGAGACAGTCTAGTGCGGCTCCACTCGTGCGAGTGAGCGCCGTTTCGCTGAGAGACAAAACCCTCAGACGACAGCGACGACGACGACAACGACGATGACGACGACGACGACGACTTTGGCTACGTGCTGTGGGTTTCAGGTAGACTCTACCTGGTAGAAGAGTATCAGCTGGCACTTGTGCACGCGCCATGGAAACCCCTACGATGCATCCTCCTTTTTTTCATTCGCTTCCTTCCTTCCTTCCTTCCTTCCTTCCTGTCCGTGCCCGCCCCTTTCGCCATCCGAGATTCGTAGATCAATGCACCATGCACGATTATAGAACTATATTTTCTTCGGTCGCTGATGCCAAGTTCGTCCGCCTGTTCTTAGTCTAGTCGAGTCCAACATACATCGATGGTACTCGTGCTTCTCTTTTTGAAGTTCGAAGCCAACAGCGAAGATGATCTGGCTGTTTGGACACGTGCCATGCGGGCACTTTACCCACATCCTTGTTTCTCCCTTTTTCTTCTCCAGCCGTTCACTTCTCTACAGAGTTGTATTGCGATTCGAGCGAGTAGTTGGTAGTTCATTGACTTCATTCATCTTGGCAGTCTATCGCTTGAGGGGTGCGCGTTCCCTTGTAACGGGTTAGGTCCTGGATCTAGCAGCGACGTATATCTTGAGAAAAGTGCCCTTGTCGTACTACCTGGGCTGGCATGTACTCAGCCTCTGCTTCGCAGAGCAGTAAGCAAGCAAGCACGAGCACCGTACTCGCAAAAGCCAGTATTCATTGTGCAGACACCCCGTCGAGTAAGCGTACCTATGTGTACCCATGCGTATCTTGACTACACTTCTTTTTCTCCACCCACCCCAACCCCTTTCTCTTTCTCCCTCAAAGAATTCTCGTGGAGCCGGCGCCATTTAATTACGCGGCGCTAACTCCGCCAAGCGTGTTAGCCTAGCCAGCCACGATTTTAGCCAAGAATTACTACTGCCAGTCTAGCCAAGTAAGCCATAAGCAGTTTAATTAAGTTTCCCCGGACGCAACGTTTACTTCATTTAACTTCGAATTTCTCAACCAAGGTCACCTTGCTTTTCTCATTTCCCTAGGCATTTCCGAAGTCTTATTAATGGAACCTTTATACATTGGAATGAAACTGCCATGGATTTTAATTCGCATTTATAATCGCAATATTCTGAAACTTGTGCGTAATATATTACAGGGAAAGGGCGTCGTCTGGATGTGAAATTAAAGGGGGGAGAACTCTGCCAATAATTCATTACGGTATCTATGAGTGGAGTCTAGCATGCAGTCGAACAATACACGTGGGCACCAGGTGTTGCCGCAACCTGGCAATCCCGACTTGCTCAATTATCCGCAATTACATTATTTCCAAGAAGAATAGCCAGTTGGTTAAAACATTCATTATCGGGGAATCGAAAAATGCTAGACTGTCTATTAAAGTACACATTAGTGTTAGACAAGCATAATGATCGATTTATCATATACAGATATATATTTATCTGTGCTTTTATCAGAACACTTCACTAGCAAAAAAGGCAATTCCATTCAGAGTCTAATGTCATTAAAAGCTGTGAAAGGTTATAAAAGAATAGCGAGCGCTGGCAAGTAGGTAGGATGTGCGAGTAATGATGTTTGTCCTCGGCAAGCATGTCAATGTGCCTCGGTTAAATGGGGATGATCGAGGGCGCCTTGGAAGTCGGGCGAGCGTATACGTGTATCAGCGACGCGGAAGAGCGGTTGCTGGCCGCGAATTCATTAAGGTGATTATTAAAGCGTGCCTCCATTACCAGCAGCACACCGTCGAGGCCTCGCACCTCCTCTGCGTGCACTAATTATTAGGCCCGTCTAATTATCATTGAGCAATTAACAACCGTTGATTGCCATTAACGGTGAGCGATCCAAGCGGCGAACACGCGCTTTAGAGGATCCGAGCACTATTCTACTCGAAATAATTTCCCTGACACGCGCTCCAACATCCGAGACTCCTTGCTCCTTGAGCGAGACTCTTCTCCCGCAGTTAGGAAAGCAGAATACATGCGTGTATGTCTATATACATATGCGTGCATAGGGGTCCAGAGAAAAAGCTGATTGGGGAGCTCGGCTCATTGGAATATGCATTAAGTTTCCATCGAGAGAGAAGAGCTCTTCTAAACGCACTGTTTGTACACTAACTGGCCCCTCGCTTAATTAGCACCAGCTGCACTTGCCAGACTACAATAGATGATCATGTATTATAAGGCAGATTCATCGACGGATTAATTAAATTACTAGAATGGGGGAATGCGTGTTATCCATTACTAAGCGGATTTAATTGTCAATATCATAATACTGAATGAGTGAGAGATATATCATGTTTTAAATCATTGGATTCTGCTACGATATTCTTTATTCCTCTGAACACGGCTGGGTCAACATGAGAACTATATCACCGCAGTGATATCCCCGCATCTGAAGCCTGATCGTGTAGCAACTGGCGGCGGAATCCAGGCACACGAGCAAATTGATTTGATATCGAATATAAATGGGCTTTTTCATTGAATCCAGCGATCACTGCTGGGATAATCTACCGGCAACTATTTCCAAGCGCTGTCCCCTCGGGCGGATACACCGCTCGAGATTATTATCAGCTGATACGAGCGATGGTAGCTTCGGGTAGAAGCCCCTCGCTGCGCGTGCACGTTCAATATCGAAAACTGATCTGTGTGGAACGTGTACCGCGGAAAGAACGTGTACGCTAGGATAAAAGAAGTGGTTTGGGTGTACCGATTGATGAAGTTGGTAGGAGTAGAATATCCTAGTTGAAGCCTGGATCTGATGACCTTCTCTTGAACGGTGACCATTCTTGAGCTTCTCGAGCTTTGATGCACCCGAGTCGTCCTGATCACTTGGTAACATTGATGGGTTTGTGGTGAGCACGTGCTCACCCTGTCACTCCTCGGCTCGATCATCATGTACATGACGAGACTCCCCCCTCGCACTGTTCACTGTTCAATACACACCACCCCTTATACACCGACTGCTGCTACTGCTGCTGCTACTGCTGCTGCTGCTCTCGCGCGCCCCTTTTTCCCTGTTCATCTTTATGCCACTGTTCCCACTTTCCTAGCGTCGACAGGCTTCGACGTGACAGTCGGCTTATCACTACGGTGCTTTTTGCCATCGACGTCGAAGGTATCTCATTCCTGGCTCAGATACTCGCTTCAGTACCCAATAGACCTAGATGCGACAAGAGAAGGCACACAAGCCCGTTTTATCCCCTGGCATACTACGACGAGAGATCTTTCGCGCTGAATCGAGCCGGAAGCGGAAGTGGAAAGTCGGGCAGTCTCGATATCCGCGGCGAGCTCTCGTGCAAGCTCCTCTTTTCACTCGGTTCGTGGTTTCGTTAGTTTCCTCTCGCTATTCGCACGCCTCAGCATTCGGAAGCCGGAATTGTGGCGAAAAGGAAAAGGTCCTACCACAATGGAGAGAGTGGAGAAAAAGCTGAGTTGTACTTTAAATGGAACTTGTTCTATTCTATGATAGTCTGACAGTGGTATTTCACTTTTATTGAAGCGTGCTCTTTGGCTATTGTTAGTAGGGCGAGGATATGACGTGCTACCGCTACGGTCCAAATATCACCTGCATGCTAATATTCTTTAATACGAGGTCACTGGGAATCGATAGGCTTCGAGTGATTTGTTATCGGACTTAATTAGAATTTCGACTGGCACACGATCAGTGATAGTATTTTCATTCGTCTATCCCCTCTTCTTCCGTTTAATTTTGCCATCGATCCTGACTTTCTAATGACTATCAGTATGCGCCACCACGAGCTAGGATATGCTCGCGCTAGAATTTACTCGAGCAATGTAGAGTCTGTCTCTTACGTTTGATTTTCTTTTTCACTAGAGAAGTGGAGCAGTAATTGGGAAATCTACATCGAAATGTCAAATGCTGCTTTGGAATTGGGCGGATCAATAGCGAGTAAAGGCACGATCATCGATACGAACGCGAGGATATTTGCTTGCAATTAGCGTGTACTCGTGTGCCCAGTCAAATGTGTCGGTGGATATACCGTTTGTTCTTCTTTAGCCAGGGCAGCCGCGCGATTCGAGGACTCACGTACGAAAAAGTTGGAGGCAGCGAATAGTAATGAGCCAGAGAATCGCTTCGCGAGCAGGTAAGTTTCCGTGTGCTGGCGTTGCATGTACACACTTACACGCGTCCAATAGACTGGCGGAAAAGCGATGTCAGTGATGGGTAACTGAGAACTGGATTACTTGAAAGTCCAGCATGAAATTATCGCGGTAAAATCATGAAAATCAAACTTGTAATTGTTTTTAAATGTTATATTATACTACTTCTACAAGTATTTATCAGGATAATTACCAAGTCGATAAAACTAATGCTCAAGTTCTGTCGAAGTAGAAAGTGTCATTTTCCCGATAAAATATAGAACTTTAATGAAAATTACCCCATCGAAGTGACAAGTCTTTATCGCCAGAGTTCCCGAGAATAAATTACGAACCCTGATTAAATGAGGATTAAGTCGAATCAATTTTACATTAATCTGCCTGGTCGAATTCATCCGCCTCCAACAAGTATTACTAAACAAGAGAGCGATGGATTGCGATAAGAGAGATTTTGGTAAGAGGGATGTTTCACGAGGTAGTCGCACGTTAAATCGAGGAAAATACCTTGACATGTCGGCGCACAGGTTGATTCACGAACGTCGAGCACGGTACTGTTTGCCGTTAACCGCGATACCATAATGGAACTGTCAAAGCCGAATGAAAGGTGGAGCGGGCCGGACCTCCCACCAATGCCGAGAGTTTCCGAGTCGATCAGACTGGCCTATTTGCAACTGACAGGAACTTGTAAAAAAAGCGAGCAAATAAACAACTAATACTGTCAAGAATTGAATATCCAAACACCTCATACAAAATTTCCAGAAGTCATATATTCTGTGTACTACGCGCTTAAGTAGAATCAGACGCCGCCGGTCAGACCGTCTGTCGCGAAGGACGTCTTCGCAATATAATCTCTCCGCGACAGTTTCGACCGGCTTATGCTTATTTCTTGCGATTACCACAGCTTTAAGGAACTCTCTGACGCGGACGATCTACATGGCATTTCAGCTGGTGGGTGTAGCTCGCACGACTCGCTCGAAAATACAGGTCAATTTATGCCATCGGCAACGCTCCAAGAATGTTGCCACGCACGGCAAAAGTTCGTCCGGCAACTACTTAATTCTTTGGACTAGTTTTCTTCTTGCATGAACTTATTGGGTGATATATATATATATATTTGGTTGGAATCATCGGCGATTGGTATGACCAGCGGTGAAAGGTATTAAGAGTCGAATTAGAGCTGGCTGACAACCAGCACTAAAAATAATTGGAGTGCAAAGGGTTAACACTTGGCGTTTACTGGGCCAGAATGTCTGGCTGCGATTCGAGTGGTCTTATTAGTCTCACGGTCAGAGACACTCTAGCAACCAGTCAAGCAGCCATTCTGCGATGCATGTGTATACTTCTCGCACACTCTCTAATCCTTTGAACTCTCTTTGGCACGAGGGTCCGACACTGGTATGAAAGTTCACGCTTCTCTCGTGTCGTTACTTGTACGCCCGATCGCTTCGCTTTCTAGAGGTCATTGCTTCGAGTCGTTTGGATATTTCGAATTCAATGCCCCCTCCGAAAACCAAGCTCAGAATAAGCGAGGGACAGAAAGAGAGCTCGTTTACAAATTTCATGGAAACTCGCGCCGGACTTTGAATCGAAGCCTCGAGAAGAAGTTTCTGGTCTCTTAGAGTCCGAGGGATAACTCTCTGCAAATATTCTGGAAAGTACGATCTATCGAAGTGAACTGTGGACTGGAAAAGCCACGTGCTCCAGAAACCAACTGGCGTCACACTTTCACGTGTATGTTAATGTCGCGATAAGGACACCTTATCTCAAAGTCTTTTCAAGCTTCGTACAACTTGTCCGAGTTTCTGTATCGCGCGATCATGCGAATTGTGAAATTCTTGCACGTTCAAAAATACCAGGACCACAAGCAATCGTGCATAATAGTCCATTAAATTGGTCGGATGAATAAATGGATAGCACCGAATTCATCTGACATTTCCATTTCTGACCGAAACTGGTTGCACAAGAACAGGAGAGTGGCACTTCCTGAATACGAGACTTATTTTCGACCAGAGAGACTTTCTTCGATTTCGCGACACCACGATCAATTACGTTGAAATGCTTTTAACGTACATTTCGATAAGACTTTTCGATTGCGAAAATGTATGTATTTGCATTAGTCTATTGACTCTTTAATCATCCCACATGCTGATTTCCCCATAGGCAAGAATAAAGTGGACTCGAACATTTGCGTGCATTTTCCTGTTTTCCCCAAAGGCTCATGGTTTCCCTTCCGCTGCAATGAGAGAGATTTTTCAAGCTAAATTGGGACGCCACCAAGGTACCCGCATTGCTGGCAACCGTATATCAGTGTTTACCCAGTTTTTTCTCCCATGTGTACACACGAGCAGGTAAATCAGTGAAATGTGGCATGTATTCACGAATGATATGTGCTTCCGTTTTGGTACAGTTTTACTAGTCCATCCGGAATTTGATGCCTGTGTTACAGAAATAGCCACTGCACATAAAAAAAAAGCTTACTATCCAAGCTATTGTATTTAGGACAATGGAACAAGTGCTTTGATTGATGCACCCATCATAATATATCATCGAGCAATCAAAACTGGTAGTTAGCACCCTTTTATTCTGTGATCTCGATCCGGCATTCAATGGAGCTTATTAAAACGTGACGATTAGCCGAGGCACAACAGACTCGTTCCACTTCTAATGATAACTCTCTCTGACATTTCTAATTACAAGCTTACCGCTTCCAATCTAATCCGAAACTATTCCCACGAGCTCTTAGAGAGAGAGAAAAAAGTGTATTATATGAATCTAATTACATTGATACTAAAGTTCAAATTATTCGCGACGTTAAAGTTACCGTTAAATAGAGGACGAACTGTGGACAATATTCAGCTTTGCAAACTATAACCTGTTTGACTTTTAGCGGTGGTAGAAGTTTAGTTTCGAAATTAACTCAGGAACCGAGTACAAATTTTCCCTAATGTATTTACATCCTCTACGCTTCCCCACTTTCCTCTGTCGCATGCAGAAACCCGTAATTAAATTGGAAGTTCATAACCCGATCATTTAATGCACCACCGGATAGACTTTAAAAAGCGATGGCAGCATACTCTCGAGAAAGAAATATGCTGATCGAAGAGGTGATGCTCTCAACTGGTCAAGTGTTCAGTATGACAGGTTTTAGTATGTGTACGTGGGGACAGGCTGCGCTGAGAGCACTCGCTGCCGATGGCAAAAGTAAAAGTCAGTCGTTGGGAGAAAGTTTCGCTCATTTATAGGAATATCGCGGAACTAGGCATCCAGGCCTCGACACAGACAAGAGCCAGAGGTCACTTATACAAAAAAAAGGACAGGTCTTTCCCTTGGAAACCGTGCCATTTGAACCTCGATAATTTTCCTACTCACTCAGACGCTATGCTACGAAAATAACTAGTTCTAAGTGTTAATTATTTCTGAAGAAGTATGATTTCTTGGCGTCGCTTCATTTCATGAGGAGTCCACTGGAAGATTCACTCTGACTGATATTTAGTCGAGAGGACGACGCTCCCCCCGTTTAAATCCTATTCCGGGTTTTCCCGCGCGCGTCGTGATGCAATTGGCCTAGGAGTCGAGATTTGCGTTAGCTAAGAAATTGCTTTTCAGGAATTGCCCTTAATGGTGACGATGGTGTTTCCTAACTATTTTCGTCGTCATTCGTCGAATGCTCGCTTCACTCCAAAGAGAGATTCGTCGTTCCATCGTAACTGCTTACGACAGCCATCATAGAAAGTGGAAGTCATCGAGTACAGGAATAAAGAATCGACTGAAAACTCGGGCATCACCAGTGGCAGCTGGCAGAGATATTCTGACAACTCTATCGGCTATCTAGTTTCACGTTATTGGACGGGTGACAGTCAGCCTGTTACATATATACCATCGAGCCAACTGTACCAGGAGTACACGTTCACCGGAGTACGCCGATACGGCTAAATAAGATTGCGATTTCCAAGATGGTAATCCAATACACCTAGACCTCCACTATCGTCATCGACTGTCTTTCCAATATCAAACTGTCACCAACTGCAAGTTCGTATAAAAAATGATCATCTAGCAATGAAAGACAAGACTGTCAGCTAACATGACGAACGACTGAAGAACATTTCTTGTCATTGAGAGTATGCCATTTGTATGGCAGTGACAGTCGATGATTCAGCTTGAATACTTTATAAGCGTGCATCCATATTCTTCGAATTGATTATTTTGCAAGTCCAAGTCGAACGATATGCGGCTGAAGTGGTGGCTATGGTGCTCCGGTGAAACTCGTTAGTTGACACTCCGGTTAGAAAATGGACTTTGCGGTGGCAGTGCGGCTCGTGTCGCTATTCATTACAGCGCGAGCCTATCATTAGAGCGACAAAGCCCTACTACGTTGAGGTAGCAAGCTCAAGACGAAGTACGAGAACACGCAGCTTTCATGGGAAATCCAAGCGAAGCTAACGAAGAGAGCAGCAAAGTATAGCAGTACTCGACGTGCTTGACTCTTATTATTATTATCGAGCGATGCAGCAATACACCAACATGCATCTCTGCTAGTCTGAACTTGTATCTCAATTTGTTAATAGTTCCATGCCACCGAGAATATTAGAGAAGGGGAAAAAGGGAGGTGGGTGTTCGTTAGGAAGCTAACAAACTGCTCGTTAGTGTTTCGTTGGCGAAAATAGCTCGCGTGAGTTGCCGCGAGTCCGATGACGCGAACGCGTTTAACTATCGTCGAAGAGAGTTGGGCTATCGGAGCAGGTCGATGTTGCAGTTGGAAAACTTTCTTGGCGATAAGAAATTACGGGACAAGAACCTTGTAATAAAAAGTCTTTAGCTGGGAAAGACAGGAGCAATTCTGGGAAAATGAACGGGCTAACAGTAGTTTTCAGGACTCGCTTTTACGGTCGCGCGAATTGTTGAGAGAGCCGCTGCTGCTTTGCTAGTTCAGTTGGAAGAGGCGGCCGCGTAAACTTGAGGAAGAGGACGAGTGAATGCGCTTCCCAGACACGCGTAAACTTCACTTTTGCTGAACTCTCCCACGGCTTTTGTGCGTGCACGAGTCCTCGTTCATTGGAGAGTTCTTTTTCAGCGGGGCTCACGGTAATGCAGCGCGTTAACCTTCCGAGCGGAACTACAATAAGAGAGCCCGGCCAACCACGAGAGTCGCGACGGCTTGGAAAAAAAGATTGCATTTAATGAGAAGTTGGAGAGACTTCCGGAAAAATGAACGAAGCCGAGTTTTCCGTGTGCATGTACGACTAAATTGGCGAACAGGAAATCCAACGAAATCACCGGACGCCCGACTACAAATGGTCAAGAAAAATACCAGTCTTGTGTTTTTATTATTAGAGATTCGACCTCATCGAGGGTTATCCTGTCATTCTATTCACGGAAATCTATCATCACCGACAGGTCGCTTTCGCCGACAGTATCGTCACGAGGAAAGCACGTCGATCTAACCACAGGAATCATGGCTTCTCTAAACAGCCCATACGCAACAGCATTTAAAATGAAAGTACGACTCCCAATTGTTCGCCCGGTCTATTATGCCCGACGAGCTCGGTTCCCAAGGAAGGAGGATGGCGTCACTCAGACCTCCCCACGCCAACATTCGTCTGCAATCTTATTACCAGCGGCTTCTACACCGCGTTTCACGCCTGCTGTTCCAATGAACAACTCAGCTGATCATTGATATCATAACAAATCTACCGAAGATCAAGCGCGTACTAGAATCCAGTAGAATAGGCGCGTCGCTGGTCAGACACGCCAGAAGGCGGTTATCCTATTAATCTTTCTTAGTTGACCGTACTTCCAAAGGTTCTAATAGTAAAGTAATCGTGTGTCAGACATCGGGAGTAGGCAATTCGCAGGGGAGAGCATTGATTTGAAAGCTTGCTACTGAAGTTGGAACAGTATTACGGCTCGGTGCTCATGCGGCTCACCATTCATGAACAGTACCGTACATATCGTTCGCTCTTAACGGTACCGGGAATGCCCTGTACTTCAAGCGGAGTGTACCAGCCGCAATCCACGTGTCCGATACGTGTGTACAGTAGTTAACACAGTTATCGCATTGGGCTATCGATGGCAGTGCCGCGGAGCTCGTTTCTCCCTGGTTCCAGGTGGGCGTGTGACTCCACTGGCAACCCTGATTTCCGTTCTAGCTGAGCCGTCCGGTCTATCAGGAATCCGCTAAAGGCCAACTCGCGTTTCCACTGAGCTCCGCTCTTTGCCAGTTAATTCCGATTACCGTATGTCTGCTTGATAGAGCAACTCCGATACCGTTTAATTTAACTATCCACCCTTATCTCAACCGAATGACAGAATTAGTTTCCTTCGAATTTTCACCGATCTCCCACAACTTTCACCAGAACACTGTACATATTGAATAGTTCACCTGACTATGAAAATGAAAGAGAGTCCCTCGATGTGTGGAGAAACAGATTCGTAAACCGAAAGTGCAGGAATAATAAAGAGAGCACGCTTTCATCGAGATGTAAATGAGTGGCACTTGGAACTTTTCTCTCTTGCGTGTATATGTCTGAGAAAAAAAAGAATGCTCTGCTACCAAGAGCAATTGAACATCCGGGAAAAACTATACTGGCCCACTCATGCCTAGAGAATCGAAGTATCTGGGATGCGCTCTATTCAGCTTTCCTTCTACCATCGACACGCGAGATTTCTCTATGGTGTAAGTGTAAACGATCTTCTATTACTATGAGACGAATGACATCAAAGATCAGAATCAATGGTGCTTGTTTGCAGGTGGAATGTTGATAGAACTCGTAAGAGATATACTTAGGCTCTGGTGTATACATACACGGCGCGATGACACAGGCGGAGCACGCGAGTTCTTGGGGCGCATTAACTCGAGTGACTCGACTTGGCCGAGTGTAAGATCCAGAATGTATGTAACGCGAGTCTTATCCAGTATGTCATCGTCGAAAATACCGGCTTCGAGCATCTCTTTCGTACGGATACGAACGGTAAGAATTAAAAGAACGCAAAAGTAAAACACTTATTTTCCTATCAATGAGTTGTCGCAAATGCCTACGAACGATATAACAGTATTTCTAGATATACTTCGTGCTCGATAACACGTCCTTCGTGTAGTCAGTGATCCTAGCGAGCGACGCAATAGGAAAATTTCCTCAAGAAATCCCCTTGCTTCCCTGAGACTGCACGACTTTCCAATCCTTCGAATCCGAGTCACCTTCGATTCTCCTATGAGAATCCACACGTAATTTATAAAAGCACTACCTGAGACTTCACTATTTCTCACGTGGAATCACTAACACTTGTATGGGTTTAGTATTAGCGCACTATGATTTCTCTGATGCGAGCATCAAGAAGGAAAAGTATTACACAAAATGGCCTGCTGGTTGTCCGGCTGGTTCACTATGTCGCGTTGGCGGTGATTCGCTTTAGGGCTATTACGCCCACTAGCTACCTCGAATAATTTGATTTGAAGGTAACGAAGAGAGAACTCATAAGTGAGCGCGTGGCTTGTCACGATTACCAATAGTTAGTGCGAAGTTCCAAATTGCCGTGAGCGCATCCTCGCTTGCAGGGAGTATATGACGCACGCCAGGCTAATTTAGCAACGAGCATTATCGCATTGCCATACTTGTGCGAAGGTCCAATCGCCGGACGATCGGAGACGCGCACAACACACAGACTTAAAAGACAGAGAACGACGAAATTTTCGAGGTAAACTTGATCGTGCGTGAATACCAAGCCCGTGAAAGTCTTGCTGGCTGTACACTGCAGAAGACTGTCGATCTTATACACGACTGGCAATAGTGTCTGGCAGTAGCGTGACCGATAAAGTCTGCTATCCTTCGAACTTCTAATCGAGCTTTCGCTGCATCCTCGATTTCACTAGGCGCGCCTTTACTCTTCTCTCGCTGCGGGCGAAAAGTCACTGACGAGTCTTGCCTCGACACGGAACGAGAAGAGTCGTCTTCCTCTCACTCTCGAATTCGAGTGTAACACAGCGAACATCGTGTCGCATTCCTCGCGTCCACTTGTACACCTGATCGCACTGTATCCAATTCACTCCCGTGGGAGATATCAACGTACCACCTTTGGCACCCTGACGTTTCTTCTAAACTGTTTACGTCCTCTTCAAGGAAGGAGACTACGTGATTTCCGGTGTGGTATGCTAGTTCATTTTGGGTAATCGAGGTCGACTTGACACTGTGTTTCTGTACGATACGAAAGTCGGAAGTAGAAGGTTTATAAGGTCGATGCGCCAAGGAATCTCAGCGTCTTCTAATCAAGGAATCGATTTGGCGCCATAGGAGTACGCGTACTGCTCCGGTGTATCGCGGTTCTTCGCGGTTTCAGGTTGACTGGCTGGACTGCTCGGCGCAGCTCGCTTGGATGTTCGCTTCGAAAGCACCGAGAGCGGCTTGGCTACCCCACCTCGATAGACATGCTGCTGCCGGCGTGACGTGCTGTTCCATGACGTGGATATCTCCTATGGACTCGCGCCTAGAACTCGTACAACCTCCAACAACGAGTCTACGCGCTTATGTATGTATGTACACAACAGTACAGTTTCCTAGCTAGAGGAACCGCTCGGCGCACTTCTTAACACGATCTCGCCGCTACTCACCGCAACAACTACCTCCGACTCTACTTAACCGGACGCCCTTTTTTTTTTTCATCCTACCTTCGCACGCGTCTATCTCGATTGAGAAACGCTCACCGGCTTTTACGGATAATCACATTAAATATGTAAAGCGTACAACTGTCTACCGTTATTTCAAAGACTATGTATTTTTGCATAAATGAAAAGCTCAGCGAATAACCTTGCTCTAGCTTTGTCAGTAAGTATAGGTGGAGTATCATGACAGGTATTCAATTATGTTAAAGTTTTCGTATCCGTTCATACGTCTTTGGTGTCACTCTTGATTTAATCGTCGTTGGGCACTTTCTAATACCGTCAGGAAAGTTTCTTAATCGGGCGAGCAGCGGCTATTAACCTTGCACATTTTGCAAGAACGATCCCTCCTTCCTTGATGGAATTCGCTGACCATCCAGATATTCGATCGAATTTCCGCTGGGTAATTGACTGTTTCTTTGGCAATTCTGTCGGCGACGCGGGTCAGCCTCGAATAATACCATCGCTGACATTGCGAAACTTTGAAATTGCGAGCTTGTTATATCACAAACACGATGGAATTCGAGGATTACGGTGAGAGGATTGCCGAATCAGATAAGATAGTCTTCGAAAGAATGGAGAATGATTTCTAGATTTGAGGGAAAAGGTGTTCGCCCGATTGCGCTCTTGTCTGGGATTACGAGAGAGGAAGAATTCGGCTATGTTAGAAAATAGTGTGAAAGGAAAGGGAACTCCTTGGTACGAAGGATAGTAACATGGATTGGACCGCCTCTTTTCCATTTGCTTTCCCTGAGATCGCTCTCAACAGAGACTTTCACTCATTGTTGCCAGCTTCACGCTCGAATTCATCCGGTGGACATCCAGCGTCGACTTTAATCCAACGATCGCCGCCATCGGTCATAGATAACGCACAAACGCACCACGCGTGAAATCATGGAAAGCGCATCAATCACTTTCACACGGTTGAACCTTTTAATAGGCGTCAAACATTTCGATACAATATCACTCGAGAATTTCAAGTTTGCAAATCTGACAATCGAAAGGATAATATCCTGGCGCCGAGTACATGTTACATTCGAGGACATGTATATATGTAGTATGTAAACCGGTAGCTAGTCAGCGACACGGTGCTCTTAATCCCCGTCGGTGTAAAGTGCTCTTGTTTAATCGAACTTCGACAACTCACCACTCGCACGAAACCAAGCTCCATTTCACTTTAAACTAACTCGCTTTCTTGTTTCCAGGTAGTACTCTAAAGCACACACCAAAATTTCTGCATTCCTCATTCGCTGGTAAGGAAATTGGTTGGTATAACATGTGCTTTTGGAGTTACTGCTAGTTCATCATTGGTTGAGAAGTTGGGGCTGAGAATAATACGAGGTAATAGGAACTAGTGCCTAGTGTAAAGCGGTGGTTTACCAAGGAGATAATCCTGATCCCGACGGAACAAGGAAGGTGAACGAAGAAAATTGAAGAGGCGTCGTTGCTCTCTCGAGAAACGGTTGTACTTCATTCCATTGGAACTAAGTAAGTGGTTTCAAGGGTGGCAGTGTTATTCGCTTTCCACCTAGAGAAACGTGACAAATAAAATACCCATTAACACAACGAGACACCAGTTCTGCCATTATAAGTCTTGGAAAATATGTCTGCCAAGACTTTCCCTGTAATACCATAGAACAGAAACCTAAGATTGAAACTCTGGGCTTATTAAAACGAGACTCTAAAGACGAGCGGTGAATGCCAGGGGTTAAATCGTGTCCGCTTGGTGGTTTAATTAAAAAAAAAGTGTCCGGCAGAAGTGAAGAAACGAGCGGCGAGCGTAAAAGAGCACGGCTGCTACAGTGACGGTGACGACGACGAGGTTCGCTCAGCTTTACGTAACGAGTTCTGATTAGTTCGTACCAGGCGGAGACGGTCGGTCGTCTAGAGACGGTAAGAAAGAAAGATGGTAGAGATTCGCGATGAAAAACGCGCGGTTGTATTCGAGCGAGAAAGACGAAAGCACGCATGAGTGCGAGTAAATGGGAAATGCAAAGGAAAAGCAGCCGAGAGAAACAAACAGGCGCTAAGAGAACCGGCGGAACGTGCGCACACAGTCGAAGTAGAATCGGACAGTTGGTAGTCAGACGGAGAAAGACGAAGAGATACAGAACGGTGCGTTCGACTTTCGCTTTACTCTAGAATGTCTTTAACAGAGAGAGAGAGAGAGAGAGAGAGAGACGCTTGCCTCTGCACCTGGCATACCTAACACCCAATCTCCTTTGCTCGTAACCCGTCTTTTAAATCCATGGGATCAAATACGACCTCGCAAGAAATGCCCATTTTCGTATCTCCTTTCCAGGAAATACTTGAGCAACTTGGTCAGACTGGCCGGATATTTGGCGAAGCAAATTTCGTGTCACTTATTGATACTTTCACCATGGCAGCCTGATGCCAATGGGTTAAACCGATGCTTGTGTCGGATCGTGTTTACTTTGAGAACGATCGTACTCGCCCACGGTGCATATGCACTTTTCAGACGCACGTATACACTTGGATGAAATTGGCGCCTACTTGTCGTGTGCTCGAGTTCATATAATAATCTTCCTCTGGACCAATATTGGATTCTTCTGAGAGAAGGCTGGCACAGTGTGTGTTCGTTTCACACGATGATTCGCGCGATGTTTTAGAAAGTCGAATGCAAATGAAAAGAGTTTATTTTAATCTGACAGTGAATGCATACCTCTTCGACCTACTAATTCCGATCGTACTCCGAGGAAGAATAAAGTGCGCGAAGCCTTAATCCGATGTAATAACTTGTAAACAAGAATGATCGGATAAGAACAATGAAATCAATTTCCACATCGTTTCCCAGCCTCTTTCTAAATAAAGACATGATTCACACATAATTCCTTGGTTGGTAGAACTGCAAAAAATCAGGGAATTCTCGAGCATGGAGCATTTTAGTGAATAAAGTAATCTTGGCTTAATTGATCTCGTTGAGAGCACTCAAGGAACGAGCGTAATTTAATTTGATACTTGTGCCAGGGACACGTTCTTCCTCCAGCAATCCCGGGAATGGGATGAGATTGTATCTCGTAGCAGAAAGCAGAAAAATTCCACTCGCATTATTCCCCCTGGAAATGGAATGTTAATGCTACGTTACGAGCAGTGTTACGAATCTATCTATTTGTATGCACAGAGTGGGCGCAAGGACATCGCTTTAGTGACATTTATAGAGAGAGAATATAGAAATCCGAGTGGGGACTTCGAATATGGCAGGCATTTCATGAGAGAGTGTGTAATACGTCTGCCTTTGTATTATTTTGTAATGGTGGTGGTGCAACGGTGCATCAGCAGCCCCACCTTCATTTCCACACTCAACGAAGAAAAGCCGCGGAAAAGAAAAGGCAGGAGAATCGTGCGCAAATTAATTTAACAGCCGACGATGCTGCTCGACTTAACAAGCGAGAAAGTACGAAATTTCATTACTCGGTGCACGTTAGATTATTTTCCTTGAATTTGTCGAGCGCCAACAGCATCAGTATGTATGTATTCGACCGGATATTTTTTCCGTTACTGCTACCATTTTGTAATTACTTCCTGGAAAGCGTAGCGACGTTCAAAGCTTTTTTGCGCGTCCAGAAAATAAAGGGCCTAGCTAAGACACTAGAAAAGGACGATTCTTTTCGACCAGAATGGAATCGAGGTCGCTATAGCCAAGTGAGAAATGATTTGAAGGTACAACAGTAATAAGCCTGTCCAGATAATAGAAAAGGGTATCCGACAAACACAGCCACCTGAGTGGACACAATTCTACTACCCGGATGTGCAAGGAAAAATCGATCTTCCTCTTACAACTTTTAACTCACAAAAGAAGATAAGGACGAAAGAAAAATGTGCCGAGTTCATTCGCCCGTGAAGGTCTATCCTGAGTTCTGGAATTAGAAAAGAATCTCACGGATAGTGGAAACTCATTTAACGAGGCCAGATAAGACACTGGTTTTCATCGCCCCCACCTTTCAAGAGAAAGATATTCTATTCCTAGTAGTTCAAAGAGTTCCCGGTGTGATTTACGTGCCGACAGGAGCAACCTGTTCTATTTGCATCGATGTCTTATGTTGCTTGAGTGCAACGTTACATAAGGAGTACTCGATGCTCGCGGCTCATTAGATTCGATCGATAATATAATACGAACAATAGCACGAATAGCTATCCGACCTTCCATGAAAAGTTCTTATCGCTATGTATTGCATCGCAATGCACGTTATTCAGTTAAAAGGCTTTACGCGTTCAGTGGTTGCCGAGGGCACTCGTATCGCCAACGGCGCCAACTTAGCCTCGCATTACGACCGAGCTTCCAAAGTCCCCATTGACATCTCGAAATGCGGTGCCAGCTGCATTGAAGTATCACGCCGCCTCACCGGAACTTTTTATCTTAAGTGCACACACACGTATCGTACATATACCGCCCACCCACTGCCTCCCTCCAATTGCGTAATATCACTGTGCCAGAAGTATCGGACGCGCTTCTAGTCAGAGCAGAGAACTAACGGATATGTGGTTGGAAACAACGATACTTAAAAAATTAAACCGCACGCGTCGTGGAGCAAGTAGATACTAGTGTGCCAGGTACAGTTACTTCGATGGAAGATCTTCAACCTGGAAGATGAGTTACGTCGATCAGTAATTAGTTGGATAATACGAACTTTATAAATGAAATTCCAACGTTTAATCTATCATTTGCAGTCGATAAAATAATTCTGACCGGAGTGCCAAATTTGTGAATAATGACTGAACTCATTCATGCTCAGTCAGGAGTTCAGTAATATCTGATGCACAAAAGCCCAAGGACGGAAATGCCTAGGCTTTCCAATAGCGAACGAAATCCGCCTTGAAGGCCAGTGGCGAAGGTCGATGCGGTTTCGGGTGCTGGTAGTGGCTGCTCTCGTGAAGAGTAAGGTCACAGAGAATGTACGACGGAAGATAGGAGCGACGGGGGAGCTTCCTTTTGAAATGCTTTCGAAGGCGGCTGCATCGAGGACAATGAGGGAGCGAGCTACAATAAGCAGAGGATTGGAACCTTGAAGCGGCTTCGGGAAATTCATAAGAGCGACCCACGCTTTATAGTCGACGTAGTCATCTTGCATTTCCATTATCGTTGGGCGCCGCTAGCTGCCAGAAATTGACCTTAATTTTCTTCGAAGCTAGCCGCCCTATCAGTCTACAACGGGCGTCCACCTATGCAAAAGCGCCGATAGAAACTGACGCTGGGAAGATCAGCCAATCGGGTCGACGCAACAACCATTTAACCCTGGGTTGTCGTGGCTGTCATCGGAGATAATGCGCCGTCAATTCATCCGATTCAATTTCATTCGACGCGAGACCTCGGCAGAATGTTTCGCTCATGGGATTCGCTGTAGCCGCCGGCTTCGTAATCATCGACTGGTACAGGCACCAGCCTCGTCGACTATAACGCTTATCTCCCAGAATGCTTTCCCACTCGCAAGGGAGAAATACCTAATACTTCAACCCACCAGAAACTCCAAGCACCGTGTAAACCTAAGTAGGCGATTCTTTGCGCAAACGTGTCCTATTTAATGCTTGAATAACTTTTTATCCGTGGTGTTCGCGCCAGAAAAAAAAGACTCCGCTGGACGAGCGGTTGAACGCTGCCGGGTAGCTGTGTATCATTATACGGTTGACTTTTTTTCTGTCGATTGTGAGCATACACGTGCGAGAGGAAGTGAGAAAAAGGTAGTGCTGGGAGTTCTCCAAAAGGATACGCTCTCAATCTGAAAAGTTTTGCTACCAGTTGGAACCGACACGTAAGCCATAGTCAAGTTAATTGCTTGACATAAAAATGACTGGGTCGAATAAATCGACCACAACTACTCTACTCTTCTGGACCACTTTTATCTTACAATCCATCGAGATTGCTGTAAACTTCCTGCGATTAATGAGGCAGGTATTGATTATTATTTTCAAGCGAGATGCATTGAAAGTAGAGAAATAGAAGCTCAATTTCAATGAGACTGTGCATTAAGAAGGGATGAAGGGTAGGTTGGTGAAAACCCAGCCAGAAATTCATATCACGAGAGAGAGATGCCTCGATTAAGCTCCTCGTCGAGCTCGTACTCTCTACGCGCGGTTATCTCTCAAGGGCTTTTCGGCCACTCGCCGCGTCCTACATTACCAGGCAAATGATTTTTATTCAACAACCTGGAAATTACGGGCCGTTTGCGATAAGCTCGCTCAGCTAGTACGGTGCAGAGCGCGTGCTGTTTATTTAGATTTTTAATCTCGAAAAACCAGGCAAGAGATAGTTTCGCAACTCTCTCACTCAATCCCCCTCCCACCAAACACTCACTGTCTGTCGTTTTCGACTACACAGTACATTCCATGAATCGCAAAGAAGATCTTGGAAAGTGCAAGAGAGCGGATTTGTTTACCCACCACTCCCCTGGTGGCGTGAAAATCTTCTAAAAGTACTTGGAACCCTTCGAGCGACAGTTTTAGCCGTTTCTCCGCCTCGCTCTTTCCACTTTTCTCTTTTGATATGGAAATAGAGCAGTCTCAGGCGTGCTGCTTCTTACCGGCGAACGCACCGAGGCGAGCATCTCCACCAACAATAACTGCTGAATTGCTCCCTTCAATCCGTGGTTGAATGTCGTTGAGAGTTTCACTCGGCACTTTACAGTGAAAACAAGCATACTGTTGACTGGCTTCGTTATGCAACGAAGAGCCTACTTGACTCGACGAAGTCAACCTCGAAGTATATGTTCGCGACTAGAATTATTACTGAAATCAACAAGCTCGTTCATAGAAGATTAGACGATGGGGTTACGATTGTCTCGTGAAGATTAGTCGGTACATGGTAGGCTCCGTTTAAGGAAGAGAGTTGCCTGTCTCACTTTCTGGCCCATTATGCACTTCCTACTAGTACAATAGCGGGTGCGAGCACATCCGCACAGCGGTGTGCAATTCCCACGGCGTTTAAGGGGCACTGTTGAATAGGCTCCCCCGCAAAATGCCTAATTAGATTCGGGACGATTATTTTCGTCTCACCTCCGGCAACCGGCCTCACTTCGCCCTCAGGCGGAACTGCCAAGTAGACACCTCAAAATGATAGAAGTATGTCAGTCGAAAATATTATAATAGTAAAATAGCTTTGCCAGAGTATAATATTATAATAGAGAAGAATCTAGTGGGGCTTTAAAGTAATTAGAACTGGCAGGGGATAATGATGTGAGACACATGAAATTAGCTAAACAAGGAAACTGCATTTCGTTAATTAGCTATCAGGCTACTCTCTCACTGACGGCTGAGTTTCCTCTGGAATTGCGCTAAACTCTCCCGGCAAACGAACGCAAAAGCAACTCTACGGTCTCCCATTAACCCCTAGGAACTTTGGTTGGCTTCCACGCAATTAAAAGTTTAGTAAAGTCTCGGAGAGCTGTCGATAAACAGTCAGTACATTACCAAATGCGAGAGGTTCGTGCTCGATTGAATGGCAATCTAAGATAATCCTCTTTCGTAGAAACAGGGTTAAATTACTCGTGTGTAATAAAAGGGAGGAATAGGTTTGACATGAAATCCCAGAGAGCAGTCATCGCTGGTAGAAGCAATTGGATAGGAAGGTGGTGGTGTTCGCGTGGAAAGGCGGATTCGAGGTGTGGAAATCCGGGAGCATCGGTGATCGATAGCCGGCGATCGTTGCCGACATTGCTGCTGCCTACTGCGCTCTCTGTGTTTGGTGTTTACTAGCTGCGACACGTGGGTGAAATATTGCCGCGCTCCCAGTAAATCCGATGCTTTCTAGGACAGACTCTCGTTCGCTTGGTTTCGAGAACGCGCAACCTACCTATTCCACTGGCTCGCTCTTTATCCCCGACAGTTCTACTTCATTTATCAAGGCTCCGTTCCTTCCGCCATCGCCGCGGAACAAACTACCACCACCACCTACCACCACCGCCACCTTTGCAGCTGGAACTTCCTCCAACTGGAAACTCGCATCTCCCGCAACCCCTTAAATCAGGCCGCGTCGAGACTGCTCGGTCATAAATCTCCCCCGCAATCGCTGGCGCGCGTAATTCCTGAAGAACTTCTCTCTAATTGCAGAACTCGATCCTATGTAAGAATCATGAGAATCGCTGGTAAGAAGAACGTATGAAGGTAGAAAGGCACGCGGTTGAGAAGGAACTTGGGTTCGATAGAAAAAGGTGGTGGAAGGTATCGGTGAAAGAAGCGAAGGAAAGGAGGAGGTAGAAGAAGGCGGGCAAACGACCTTGCCTATAATAGTGCAACGGCTACGGAGTGTGACCTAGTCCGAGCGTACCATTCACCGATTGGATTGCTTTATACCGAAGGATTATGCCGGATGCCGACTGCGCCGTTCTTAACACTGAGAGGTCTCCACCAACCGGCCAACATCCCAACACACCAACCAACCGAATTCCTTCCGTCCAACTTAACTCTCGCGTGCCACGCTAACGGGAAAACCAGATTAAATTCCTTTACAATAATGCCAAGCTATAAATATTGACTGGGCAAGAAAGTAATAAAACTGTCGACTTATCATTGGAATTTGGTCTTCGGATTTTCCCCGATAAGAAGAATTGTAATCCCTGACATAGCATAGTTAGAAACTACTGTATCTATATGGACACGCACGAATCACCGGCTAATCTACTGACGCCGGCAGATCGATTAATCGTCTGGTTGATTGAGACATAGAATATAATAAACACTAAGACTGCTGCCGATTTCATTAGCTGTAATTAATCCTAGTAGAGGCGAATAAGCCTTTCCCATGAAATCATAGCGTGCCATGTGGCTTTTGTTACGCTAGTTATACCGTAATTCCGTCACATTTCCTACTTCCTCGAGATCGAGGCTGATACTCTTTACCCACATAATATCGAGTCGTTATTCAAATATTCAGCCACGAAATTCTCGACAACGAGCTTTTAATCAATATCACAAACGACAAGATACAATTCAGACTTTTGGACATATGATCCATTGGACTTGAATTAAAAAAAACCGGGATAACTCGTTACAAATAAATGTTCTTTAGTTCATCAATCTGAGGCCACATTTATCTGCCGATTCATTTGCTATTTACAATAAAACTTCACAATATGTTATGCCAACCGCCAGCCAGTAAACATACGTATTGGTACTGCGACATAAAAGGCGAATGATAAACAAGACTCGCAGTAACCCAGATCAGTGAAAAGGGGATACAAGCGATCATCCCAGCTGTCTCTTGGTTGCAGTGCGATTGACACTGGGTTTAACAGTACCTCCATCATTTCTGATTATATAACCCTGGATCTGGCAATGACAGGTTAATGTCTGTGCGACATCGAAAGCAAATACTGACGAAGCCGGGGTTCGCTCGATTGAAGCCAGAAGCAGGCAATAATCGTACAGTCAAATCTTGCGATTTGAGAAAAAGGTTTGTACGCCTTGACTCTGTTGGCGCGATAATGTCACTGCGATAGACAGAGAACGAGAGAGGAAGACGATGAATGGAAGAGAGGGAGAGCGAGCGAGGGAAAAAAAAGTGGGGCAATTTACCTGTAAGCGTATTTCCGACCGCAGACATTGGCGCAGCAGATGACACTGAGAAGGCACTCGAAACACGGAAACCCATCGTTCAGCCGGAAGCACGACATGAGCCGACTGAAAAGGCGGCTGAATAAACGCTCAGCGACGTTCCTTCACGCACGCGAACCCGCACGAACCTCTCTGCCAGCCAACAATACCAATATACCCGGCGGCGCGCGTCCTCCAGAACAAAAATTCACGGCCCATTATCTTATCTACTCCTCTGTATCGCACGCTCTCTCGCGCTCGCTCGTAGGTGAGAACAGTCGGCGCCCAAGAAGCCCACTGTTCGAACACTTCGATTCATGTAATTAATCCGAACGAGCAGCTGATCGAATTCTTCATCGAACGAATCTCATCGAGATTACAGGGAAGTTCATCCGTCGCGTCAAAGAGATTGACTTTCTGTAGATATGAAACATTTGTGATTTCAATCTGTAGACTTACGGAACTAGTTCCTATGAATGGGCCAGCGCTGACAATCAGATTAAACCAAGCGATAATTGGCCGAGCGTTCAACGATAACGAGGAAATGCTCGCCAAGATAAGTATGTACATGAAACTCGTTCCTTTGACACTCAGTCCTGTCGATTTCGTCCATGAGCGAACAAACGGGAAGAGCCATTGGTATTGGCAATTACGTAATTTCGTTCTGTATGAACAAATGCGACGAGTGCCTCGAAATATCCTGACGGTTATACCGGTGCGCGTTGGCCGGACAAATCGGGCAGATGTTTAATATTTGCTGGTGCCATGATGATAACGCGCCAAATATTTTCCACTTGGTTGTTCGCGCCAGCGAACTGGCGAAACTACAATCTAACGAATCAGAAGATATTCTAGTGGATTTTGAATTTGATTGTCTGTATTATTTGAACAGACTCTGCCTACTATTAATGACGTTTCTAGTTAACTAAAGTCAACTTAGATAAATAGTCAGTGCTATTCTTTTGGTTAACTTAAGTGGAAATGAACTTGACTCTCCTCACCCTTGTATCACATACCTTGCTCAAAGTTTGTGGAAGTAGCAGCAAGGAAACAACTGAAGTCCAACGTACCTGAAAGCACAATGAGAAGAGAGTTAGGAAATGAAAACCGCTTTGACTGGCGAGCAAGTTTCACCGATTGAAATGTGCTGGATTTACATTTCCCGAATGAACGAACGATCGACAATGAGGTGTGCAGAATGATGTGTGCTCGGGGCGTGTGCCGAGCGATAGACAATATTCCGCAGTGCACGAGATATTGCATTCAACACAGTTTACGCCTACCGCGCGGTGTATCAGTAACACGCGCTCCTGCTAAATTGACTTCGCAATATGCACTCGACTGTCACATATCATTGTATTCGGCACTTTCCCGAAGCTATGACAACCAACCCACCAAAAAACATTCAACAGAGATGGAAAAAGGGAGAAAAGGTTTTGGTTGAAATCGTTGCATTCATACCGTATCTCAATTTAATACGAATATTTTTCGATGGCGTTAATGGTAGAAATTAATCAAGGGTTTTAATTGGGAACGATAACGAGGGAATCGACAATTCCGCCCACAAGTAGTTCCTCCCACCTTTCAATGACTGCTTCTATTATCACTTTTTGATTGATCAATGACTCTCCACTTGAATTTTCCAATTCGAGTATCTTCTTTGTTCGTTCTACTACAAATTTTCAGATAAACTTCGCACTGGGAAATGTTAAAGAAGAAAGAATGTACCAATTAGAAGACGGAGTTGACCGAAATAAGTTATTGCAGGTTTGCCAAGCTAGTCGAACTGCTCGGGCTTCGTGAAAATTATACGTTGCACCCTCCGAATGCGAATGGTAGGGTGTGCGGGCGTTAAAGGCATCAAGCCACCGACGATCAATATACTGTATGCCATGGGGTTCCTCGCTCTGTCGATCTCTTTCCCATAAAGTTCACTATAAACGACACGCGTGCCATGTACTTTTTCCCATGCAACTCCGCACACAACTTTGTATTTCCTGTCTCGCCACTGTTCGTTCACACAGTTAACAGTTACAAATCAAGAAAAACAACCTATCCCAATTACATCTGTTCTCATTCTACATCTAATTGGTATAACACCAAGCATAGCAAAAATTCTCTGAAAGTGGAACATCGATATTTCCAGAACTGTTCCCAGCAGCATTTCAGACCCTTTTAATTTCTAGCTCGAGTGGCTCCGGAATACGTAATAATTACGCCGCTGTCAGCTGCAGTGAGGATATGAAAATGTATGTAAAGCTGCTGTCTGTCCAAGCCCACCCCTTTCGCCAAACGAGAAACACTTTTACTCTGCATGTACACACATATGTAAAGCAGAGAGGAGCTCGGCGGAGAGAAATCCTTGCGCAAAAAAATCTGAAAATCGATAGTTCCGCTTGGACCAGTAAGAGGAAGGCGATGTCGAAGATTCAAGATACCAGAAGTGCGAGGCAGTGTAATGTGATCGGTTATTAGAGAAGCGTGACTCATCCAATAATAATTAGGCGAACGTGATGCGGAAACACATCTGCCGCCTTAGCCGTGCGACGCGGCGTGCAAAGAGGGCTAAAGTCAGCCCCAGTTTGATATGGGGGGTCGCAGAACGAGCGGTGGTGCGTAGTGTGGGGTCGAAAAAGAAACAGGCCGAAAAATCAATACGGTTGCATTGCTCGAGAGAATCGGTGCCAGCAGTTGGCGAAATCCTTACGCGTACTTTTCAAACACAGACACAGAATCCTGTGCGGATCCTTTCGCGAGGTAAAGTCTCAGGTCAAAGGCCTGATAAATTGCCTACAATTTTTTAAATGCCATTGTACCACCGTCGAGCAAGCGAGCCGTACGTGTTGGCGTTGGCACGCTGGAGAGAACGAGTTAATCAATGCACCCTCTTATGCGACTCGATTCAAAAGAGCATTGAAGTGCCGGCCGCTTTCCTTTTGTTCACCCAGGCCCCCCTTTATTTCCTTTCGCGATGCTTTCCTCCTGGAATACCGCCCGCCTAGCTCCAACACACCGGTTCGCAGAGCGCCGAGCTCGACACCACTAGTACCACCTTTAATCACCTGAGTGTGTTTCTGCTCTACCAAGAGAGCGACATGCACATAAATAAGCAGATGCGATGTTACCTGCGGCTGTCTGTGCAAAGCCACTGCCACTATGCCATCCGAGATAGGAGTGGATGTTCTCGCCGACGTAAGTACTTCCTCGATTACACTTGAAAGCAGTGGACTGCAGGAATCGGTTAATGTACGAGTCTCAGCAGTAGCAGTAACACCAGCAGAAGGATAGCTTACTGCTGCTGCTGCTGCTACTGCTGCTGCTTCTCCCCCACTCAACCCTATTTCGCTTGGCTGATCCGAGGTATTGACATTGGCCTTTTTCCATGATATCCTATCGTTTTATTATGCAGTAGCGAAACTCGGTCTCGAGGATTGGCAGAGTTTCAAGAGGATCCCGGCAAGGCCGGCGACGTCGCTTCGCAAACACTCCTCTTTCTTCGATTGTTTACGACCGCGCGCTGACAAAGAAGTCAGTAGATCTGTTGGTCCGGGAGAGATCCTTGGTAGCTTTTTTTTTTTTCTTTCCGCTCGACACAGAGAAAGAAAAAGAGAGTTCTCTGTTTCCCTAGTGGTCTAATTATCTTTCAATACGCTTTGGAGAAAAAGGGGTGAGTTTCCCAGTGAGAACTGAAGGATGACTCGAGGAAAAGCGGGATATTCGAGCTCGAGTAGTATATGCCTGCTTTGAGTCGCTCTTGGAGGAGAAAAATATTTTTCATCCCACTCGTCAGGAATGGCTTTGTGCTACTCTAGCTACCACCTTCCATTTACCCTTCAACATTTCTCGTCGGTTCCTCTGAGAAATTATTGGACGAGAAACGTAAGTTTGGTTTGCACTCGGCCGAATTGGACGAAGTGTTGACGAACACCAGAGGCGAAAACGGTAGGTTCGTTTTACTTCGAATCTTCCATTCGAAAGCCGGCGGGGCAAGGTTGGAAGCGTCGCGACGGGGGCATCATCTTATTATTCAACCGGAACAGTTATCCAGGAACTGGAACTTTGAAGTTAACGAGTACCCTTTAACATTCGAGTGCACCCAACCCATCTCGAGAACGACGCCGATGGGGCACATCAGGTAGCTCGCGTAATTTATTGCCGATAACAGCACTTCTCGACCTCGTTTCGAAGCTCAGGACTCGACAGGGTGAGCTGTGTATTTTATCCTGGTACTCGGAATATCGGGTAATCGAAACTTCGATAAGCAATTCCACCTGAGTAATTCATTCCAAAGCTACTTCCTCCTTCTCTCTTTCTCTATCTTTCTCAATTCTACATGAGACGCGATCCATCGTCTTGTTAAATATATACTGCTCACCCTGACCTCGGTTACCATTCCACTCATCCGCAGACAACAAGCAGAGTCGGCAGCAGGCGCAAAGCATAAACAGTGTGCCGCTGGCTGGCTCTCTAAGTATTTTGTAACGGTACACCGGGACAAGCACGTGTTCCTGATATGCAAAGAGCGTCGAAGCGTGCGACGGCGCGCGCCAGAGATAAGGCAGGACCTCGAGAAGGGTGGGCTTTGGTCGTCGGTAGCTTGCTAGATAGTAATAGCAGTAACGATGAAATGAATATTTTTCCGGGGGGTGGCTATTTCCGCCGTACGAAGCGCGCTATTTTCGTCGGTACAGGCCAGCCCGGAGAGGCGGTGTGATGGTAGCAGGACTGAGGGGTGGGTGCCAGGAGGGGGGTGGTGGTGGTGGTGGTGGTGGAGGAATGGGAGGGTGGATAGAAGAGCAGAGACGTAGGAGAAGAGGGAAAACGGGGGGGTGAAAGGGGGTTGACGAGGGCTGACAATACATTGGCTGCCAACCCCACTACCACTCGCTGGCACATGCTACCAATCAATAGTAGTCGCACGTGCGACTTCGGCCTAGGCCGAGAAGAGCACATGCCGCTCTCGTAAAAGGATTTTTATTCGCCCGGTATGCGAGGGAGCTTTCAAGGTCGGTAAACAAGCAAAGCACACCTAGCCTGGTTCTCCGACCTTTTACCCCTGAAGCACATACAGATTCCCATCGAACCATTGTCCCCGATAGGTGTAATATTGCCGGTTTTGTATGATCTCCGAGCAATGTAGACCGCAGCCGGCACCAAATGACCTCTACGTGCTCTCCTCCAACTCGACGAGTGCTTGCTGCGCCCGGTCTGACTGCGACGGGGCGTAACCACTACGCCACCATGAAGTCCCGGGTTTCGAGCGAGCCTGGTACACTGTAATTAGAAGCTCCAACTAAAAATGATTTGCTACTGCCTGTTTTATAAATTTATTAAGGTTTTAATCAAACCTCTTAATGAGAGAAATACTTTTCAAGCCGAGGTTTATAAATTACCCGTTTAAAGGGAAAGTGTTTGATAACTCGATCGACGATTCAGACAAATTGAATCCTCGACAGACCTAGTCGCTCTATTTGCAAGCGCAATGCGATGTAAGCGAGAGTAATGCAATATCCGCGTCGTCAGGCATGAATTCAATGAATCACTTGACGCTCTATAAAGATTAATAAAGTTTCATAGACGATCTTGCGATAGCTATATGGAAGACTGTCGGATGACATTTCCTGACAATTGTCGTTGACAAGGATCTAGCTAGAGGCTAGTTGGAACCAGTTGAAACTGGCGATCGAACCGATCCTGGCCAATAGTGGGAGAAACTTCTGAGAGAGGAATATATGAACGAAGAGGGGAGGACGAAAGAATGACTAGGTCGGCGAAGAGAGGTCAACGTGTTCCACGAAAGACTGGTGGGTGCGCTGGTCTACCCACGTGAGAACACCTTCTTCGGTCATTCCGAATGCCCGCTGACCCACGCAGACCCGTACACACATCTCTATTCTCACAGGCATTAGAAACGCTCGAGCTCACACTCACACTCCGCTCACTCCAAACATAGAGCCACCAGTTATGACGAGCATACGCTCCATTGCGAATAAAGGTAAACAGGGCTTTCGATGCCTAGTGTTATCCCAAGAAACAAGCTTTGCACTCCAGGACTATGTAGTGATTAGAAGTGGGACTCTCAAGGGTTACTAAGTAGTCGCTGGTGCACTCAAAACAGGTTTGAATAGACCACATAGTAAGGATGATTCGAGAAGAAATATGTATCTATCCGAGCTAATGAAATCTGTTGGACTTCATATATGAACGTGTATCTAATATTAAATCTGCTTGGAGTCAATGATGAGAGATCTTTATTATTATCCACCCTTAAAAGCGTTATAGTCAATTATGTATTACTGAGAAAGCCATGCATCTACCATGAACGAATGATACCCATGTATCCAGATTAAGGACCGCCCGCTTCTATTGTCTCTCAAGCGGAGTGCAAGTATGCGTGCGCGTCGAGATGAAGACGCGTATCATCTGAAAGTACAATCAGCCACGACCTACTCTGGGATTACGTGTAATTTATGTCGAACTTGCGCAATCTATCCGTGAGTGGCGCTCGCCGTAAATGGCTCGATGAGACACACCAGGTAGCATTGGGAGCAAGGAACCTTCGAGCATACGAGCTCATCGGCCCCGGCAAAAATACATATGGAATATAATACACTCTGAACTGGTGTAATGCAACGTCTCTCTAACAAGCACACTGTGAACTCCGTCAAGAACTCGAGTCCGCCCATTACAAAATCTAAGCGAACTTTTTTTTATCTCGCCTCATTATATCTTTCCGGATATGATCGCCGTAAAAGAGCCGGAGCACTTCTGATTAGTCTCATCAAGGCTCGGATAGGACGTTTACCATTGGAAGGATGCGCGCAGCCACTATCTTGTTATACGATCGGACGACCTTCATCGACGAGATGTCGTAATTCTCGTTACTTCAGTCTTAAAGTTATCGATGTGCGGTGAAACCCGGTTTATGTCGATAACGCTCAAGATAAACAGTCAATTGCAATTGATATGATGTCATCGCATCAGTGGAAATGTTCATCCAAGTAATTCTCTTGAACTTGCAATAGACAATCAGCATATGTTTCAGAATGGTTCTAAAGGATCCGATGCCAGGTGGAAGTTGCTTTCGTGCACTGCTCTCTCAACATTGGTGGGCCAATATACCGAAACTTGGTAATCAGGGCAATTTGTGTGATCCCGACTCTGATACTGTAAGGCGAAAACCGAAAGCTGCGAGTGGGAGGTGCTTCACCTTGCCTAATTAATTCAAGGACTTTCGAACTTGTCTCTCGAGCTTGAAGGGCACAACCCCCCACTCGCAACCAACAGTCAAGTGGAATACGCTAACTTTAGTCAGCCACCGCTGGTAATGTCGATTCTATAGTCAATCGGCAATTCCGACTAATTTCCTCAACTCTCACAATCACATCTGTGAAAGCCAAGCTTCAAGTGGCATGAAATACAAGAGTCTTGAAGGATTAAGTCGTATTCATTCACTCGGCCGAATTCCAATTGATTGAAAACTAGTATTGAACCACGCCTTAAAGCGTAACTGAAAACTAAGTCAACTTCCAGCAGAGATTCAGCTGTATTTACTGTGCTCTAATCGAAATCGATTATCTACAAGAGATGGAATCTAAAGCGAGCCAAGAGCCATGAACATGTTAATGTCAAGTTTACCTCCGAGGTGTCTATGCTTCGATTTATCGGTCGCTTTACATGCCAACCGCGAGGTTGCTCCACCATTCGCAAACAAGAGAGCGGCGAAGCGTACACGCTCCTGTATCTATGTGTGTATATGTACGTGTATCGCCAAGGCTAGTCGATATTCCATGGAGTTTATCCTGCAATTTACTTTGTTCATTGGGTATCGTTTGCCACCGAAGTGCGGTGCATCGAATCGGCAGATCGCTTATTAAATTCACTGGGCATCAGGGAAAACCCGCGCAATTCCACTTCGGCGATGCTCTTACACAATCGAGGGCGGCACTCGAGCGCGATTGAGAGTGCAATTGATCGGCAATCGAATGAATTGTGCCGGGCTTGTGCTCTCGTGAGACTGGACCGAAAGGGAGGCCCATTTTCCACGAGAATCCGTGTCATTCGGCATCTCCTCCAACAGCATATATAGCGAGGAAGATATATGTACAATATAGTGCTGGATATGGTCGAATTTATTCTCGTCGGTTTCCTCCGCCCGCATTATTGACAATCGTGTCGAGCGAGAAGGGATGTGAACGGATCCAAATAAATGGTCCACCCTAGATATCTCTTGGAACAGATCTCCAAGCGAGCCGCTCTCGCCCGCCTATTCTCTGTTTAATCCCCCCGCTTCCTCCACCGCAGCCGACAAGGCATTCTGTTCGCAAACTTTTTCCACTCCATTGTCCACTTATACCATCCATCGCTGCCACTACTAATTCGTACGTACATGCTTGGATCGAGGCTTCGGCTAAAAATTGGAGCACCAAGTGCCAGAAGACCAGATCCTGAGAACGAATTGCTGAGAGAATTGGTGCAAGCATCGCACGCTTACCTGAGGAATTAACTGAGCGTGCGAACTCGTAAAGCCAGGCAATCGAGCAGCTTGGCAATGCCGAAAAATAGTGTGTTGTATGCCAGGCAACGTGTGTCACACACGTGTGTTCGAATAAGCATTGCACAGGCTATAATTGTCCGCACGGAACACTCGTGCGATGACGCGCTCCATTTGTTATTTATACGTCGGAGAGTGGTTCGCTGGAAACCTACCCTTTCGTGTCCAGTACTCGAGTTCATCGAGTGACAACCAACCCATAAACAGCCTTCGATTCTAGCACGTGACAAATTCATGAATTTCATTATTGACAATCAACATTCGATTATAACGTCTGTATTAATATAGATGTTATCTTGGCAAAATCATTACCAATGCTAACTGAAGATATTGAATGAACAACCACAAGGATAACGATCCTTTTCCAGTGTGCAATTCGTATTCAAGGGGTTTGCACATCGTCCACGAATGAAATCAAAGCGAGCCCGTTACGCTTTTGTCCGACGGCAGTAACGTTTGAAACGGGAAAACAGAGGAGGAAGAAGGAGCGCGAGCGAGAGTCCGGAACGTGAGTGGCGTGAAAAAAAGGGGGGAGAGAACCTAATGAACCTTACTCCTCTGTGCACCTGAGTTTCGTGATACTTCCATGCAAATGATGGCTCTAGTGATTTCATTCGTTGGCCATGCGCTTTCCACGGCAAAACCAATTGGCTGGTTTCTACGTCGGCGAATGAAACAAGTCGCTGGCTAACGATCGATGATACAGCCAGTAATACGAGCCGTTCAAAAATTGGACCGCGCCTCTCTATGATTACCCGGAAAAAGCTGTCGGCTATGACCAATCAATGGTGTGCCGCGGATGGGGCCGCAGGAAGTCGAGCCTACACACATGACACGCTGTTTTTCACCCTAATCTACTCCATTATCTTTTCATATCCCCGCAACTTGGTCGAAATTACCGGATAATGTGAAGAGAAGGCAAATTAACGTGAAAACGATCTCCCCCTTGCAGAGAACTCAAATAAATTCATCGATTGCACTTTTACGAACCATGCAATGACTTTCACCTAATTCCTCCCGCAAGATTCACGGACTTGCCCTCTGTGAAAGCGTGCGTCATGCGCAGCATTAGTGATATATAAAGAACGATGCCAATACGAACAAATGCAGCGACGAGAATGTAAAACAAACCAGATGGAGCGAGAATGACTCGACGTCGGAATGATCAGGGTGTGCGAGTTACTCGGTGCCGGATCGCCGGCCTCTGAAATCGACATAGAGCGATACTTTTACCAGTCGATATATCTACTACCTACGTATAGTACGCCTAAATGGCAGCTTGCAGCACGAATGAGTTAGCCTTGCTCCAGCCAGACTTTTACATTCCAGCAACGCTAGTCGGAGCTTGGAACGGTATGAATGGCGAATCACCGTTCAATGTTGAGAGAGCTAGAAGAGTAGGAGAGTGGGAGAAGAGGCCCTTTGAAAAAGTATGTGGACTGAACTTTCCAAATGCCTCTCTGACCCTCTGGAATTTCTCGTGGAAATCGCCGCTACTATGGATTGCGAGACTGTAAAATATGAATGGGGGGCGCGGCTGGTAGGGTTGCCGGGTGGGGGGGGGGGGGGGAACGTGAGACTTGTCGGATGGCAAAAGAGCTAACGAGATTGCTTGGTTGGAATCGCGCGTACATTAGGGGCGCGCTTCCTGAAATTATCGACCATTGTGTTTCGTAGTTTGCGGCCAGCGTTTCTGCTGCAGACAAGGACGTTGAAAACGACCCCGACGCAGAGCGACGCTCCTCGTCGTCTAATCGGAAGTTTGGTCATTACGCAGACTGCTTCTGCATCACGATTATCTTCCAAGCGTGTCAGCCGACCGCTCGGAAACTTTTCAACACAAAGCAGAGCCGAACTCTAATCTCGATATAAGATCTATTGGTTCCAGGAAGAGGAACGACTAGGGAATTATATTTCGTGATGTATTATTATTGGTAATTGGAATAGTATTTGAGACTGGTGTACTATGTCAGTGAAGGAATTCTACTGCGGCTTTTGAGGATTGTCACCGTTAACGAGTGCAAGATTTGAGAGACCTGTTCCTTGACCCAAGACTCGTTTCCCTTTGTCCCTGGTACTTAGCCCGAGACCTTAGCAGAGTAACCCAGAATTCTCGACGCAGCGTGCGGCGGAGGCTGCAGGCTTCCCTTGACGGTGCCGTACAGTGCCACACACTCGGAATAAAGCTCAAATAAATAAAAAAGAATAGCCTTTCAAAAAATCATAAAAATCTCACTTTTACGTTACGATGTTACCTTTTACACCACTGACTTTATTTCCTACCTATTTTAATACTCAAACAATCGGCTTATGAACAACCGTATTTTTATATCATACTAAAATATTAAAACACCTTTCCACTATCAAAAATGAAAGAAACAAACACGAATGGTCATCGCTAAGTCCTTCGATGACCACTCACGTTTATTCCAAAAATATACAACAGTCACAAATCAACATAGATCGGCTTGAAAATGAATTAAAGCATAGAAGCGTGAAGAAAATACACGGAGCGTACAGGAACGAGACATAATTCCGTGCAGATAGATACCTCATGGTTGTAAGTCGAGAGCTGAAAAGTCAGAAGGCAGAGATGATCTGAGGGCGAAAGGGTATGGCGTGAGGAAGGCGGGTGTAAATGTAGCCAAGGAGTCTGAGGGAGAGAGTAGACGAGAAGGATCTCTGGGTTGCTGGGCTCCCGCAGCGTCTGCTTCTCTTCACAGGCAAGCAGCAGGCCAAGCAAGCCTGGTCGCACGTGCGACCGCAATGGTGCGCTTGTGTGGCCGCCGCTCACAAGCCTGTGCACAGGTGTGTCCGGCAGCTACACACACACATACACACACACACACACACACTGGAGCCTCGTCTCTTTCTAATAGTTGGTCTCCTAGGAAGAAGGAGTAAGAAGTTTTGAAACGGTTCTGGTAAAGCCAAGCCCCGCTGGTCAGCGGAGCTTAAAAGCTGGCAAAGAAGGCCTTGGATCGGCTGTTCTCCATAGGGATGGCTCGCAGCCGAGTCTCGTTCCACCGATTACGAATCTCTCTGGAGCAAGCACACGTACAACGACGACGACGACACACGCACATCTACTCTGCTTCTCTATGAGTCGCAGGTGTGTTCTCGTTGGTGAAGGCGGTGAGAGTGTCGGGCGACAAAGGGCCGATTGGTGGTGGTAGAGAGAAGAGCGAACCAACGCCAACCACCGGCGTACGTATATGTATATATGTGTGTGTGTGTGTGTGTGTGTGTGTGTGTGTGTGTGTGTGTGTGTGTGTGTGTGTGTGTGTGTGTGTGTGTGTGTGTAGGTGTCTCTATGCCCGGACGAAGGTGCGGACGTGGAAGCGACGGCGGTGGAGAGTACGCTGGAGCCAGAAGTGCCGAGAGGAGACAGCCACACCAGGAAGCGAAGAGGCAGGAGAGGAACAGGAAGAGAGTGAGAGAGAGAGAGAGAGGGAGAGATCGACGTCGGTTTTCCGCGGCGCGCGTGAATGGGGAAAGCACGAGGTGAATCGTTAGAGGAGTACTGGCGCTGCAGCGCGCGGCGTAAAGGGGACGAGGAGGCGTCGCGACGCTCGTATATAGTATGGAGTCTGCGCCGTCGCGACGTCCCTTTGTCCCCCACGAATTTTCTCTGCCCCACACCGCACCGTTCGCTCCCCATTCTAGCTCTCTGCTTTCTAGCCCTGCGGAGTCAGAGTTCTCTTGGGCGCTCCCTGCTTTCCTTCTCTCTTACTCGCACTCTCCCTTTGGATCTACCTTCTTTCTCCATCTCTCTCTTTCTCTTGGTTTGTACTGTCTCCTCCGAGACCGAGCCCGCACACACCGCTACACTCTCCTTGCTCCTTCTTTCGCTTTGTTCGACTCCCTAGGCCGTGCTACTCGCATTGCTCCGCTCGCATTGCTCCACTACATACTCGTGCGCTTACGTACCTTCGCTTGAAACCGGAGCGACAGCACTCGCCCTAGGGAGAACCCCTAGGGTGGTGACAACTCCCTCCTGCCATCTCAGCCAAAGGATAGGGAGAGAGAGAGAGACATTATGGCTATCTCGGCCACTGGCGTATTCGCCACTTAATTCTTCGATGCTCATTTTAAAAAGTACCCAATAACACGCCAACTTTATATCATCGTAATACTAATTTGAAAAAAAACTGTTTTTAATGATTTAGAAATTTAGTTGGCTAGACAGCATTAATGAACACGTCTCTCTCCACCGGCGAGGAACCACCAGGCGGTGGTGAACCAGTTTCGCTCGTGGAGTGGAAGTTTTCCGCATAAAACGGTACGTGTAAACCCGGCAAAGAGAGAGAGAGAGAAAGAGAGAGAGAGAGAGCGATAGAGGAAGAGGCACGCACGCCAAGTGGTACCCTCGAAGAGGCGAAGTCTAGTCAGTGCTACGGAACGACGGCACCGCTATAATTTCTCTCTCAATGCTCTATTTCACGGTAGTCCTGGTGTCACGGTGGCTCCCTCGGCTGAATAAACGCTCGATGATTCAGGGCATCGGTGGTGTTCAGTCTTCTTTCTCCCCACGGGAAAAGACATAATTCATAATAGACTCGGGTTTACTCGCACACAAGTTCCGCTACTATTCTAAAAGCGGCGTCCATCAGAGAGCATAGCGAACCTTCGGAAGTCATTCGTCGATGGTTGCATGTTAGCACAGCTGTAAACGTAGCGGAAAAACAAGCGACGCACTCGAACGCTCGCACATGATACGATGATGACTCGTCAGTGCAGATAAGCGTACTCCAGCGAAAAGGTGGCCGCAATCAGTGAGCGAAAAAGGTGAAACTAGCAAAAGCGAGACTCTGGTCGAGAGCAGAGCGCGAAGCGAGGTATACTCTCTCGAGCGTTTTACGAGAAGGCCGAGATTCCCGTAGGAGCAATCGCGCAAATATTTACGCGGCACCGCGTATGCGTTTTCCCTCTAACCCTTTTATTCGAGTAGCCTGGCGACGAGAGAGGAAGGAAAGAGAGAAGAGAGAACGAGAACGGAAGGGTCCGGGAACTACATAGGTACATACTACATACAGGGCTCGCTGTTTGCTCGTGCACTCTCTCTCTCTCTCTCTTTCTCTCTCGCTGCACGATTCGAGGCGTGTGCAGGAGTGCGCTTCTTATCCCACGATCGTCAGGAGTGCAGAGAGGAACTTACCCGCTCCCTCCACCCAACGAGACTCCATTCTTATTTTAATGACCCTGCTGGAGGATCCTTCGGGGAGCGCGCACTGGGACAAAAATACGATCGAAATATGCCCACTGGACATGGGCTTGTGGCCCACTGTGCGGCCAGTTTACACATGTACCAAGGGACAACCAAGTATTAGGGGAGAATACTTCTTCTCCCTGCTGCAACTGGACCTCTATTTCGCAATCTTTCCTATCGATCCACTCTTATTCCGAGCTTCGCCATGTTTCAGATTTGCCAGGTGAAAAACCATTTCTCAGCTAAATCGATCAATTAACCTTTCTATAGGATACGGGGTGTACTCCTGGCGGTAAAAGAGATTCGCCTACGTGAGGCCGATCAGTCGCCCGCATCAAAGGCCTCGCGCGCTCAGAAGAGAATTTTTTTTTGTGGAAACCACTCTGCGAAAAACGTAAGGGCCGTTACTTTGATCATCTTGAAATTCTAACCACCTAGAATCCCATCGAAATATTGGTTCCCCTTGGAAAATCGATCAGTATTCTTTTACGAAAGTTATCAATTTGACAAGTGAATTTTGAGATCGATTCTCCCACGTTGACGAGTATGTTTGAAATATGTATAACTGGACTATTTTCTGAACTTTCTGTGGTCGTTCTGTATTAATATTGAAAGAACATATTTATACTGCGGATCGATCGTGCTACTACTCGTACAAATCTGTCATCAAATGATGAGCACATCTCATTTTTATCATGGAAACAACGCTCGTCACATGTCTCAGCAAAAAGGAGTCGACCATGAAACAGAGATAGAATAAAGAAGTGCACGTCCAAAGTCCAGGAGGGCGTTGAAATGCTAATCACGAGCACGCGCGATAACGGCGAAGGCCAGGAAAGTGAATGATATGTAAAAATATCTCCTCATCACGAAAGAGCTGACAAGATTCACCACAAGATCATTATATATGAGTCGGTAAAAGTTTGGCCCAGATTTCTGGCTGTATTACAATGGAAACGGACTCAACTAAGGAATTCTTTGATCTTTGTAAAAGAAACACACGAAAAAAGAGCTTCTTACTTTCTCGTCTAGTGCTTTTCCAAGGAATAAGTAAAAAGGTCGTTGAACCTGCGTGTACACTTGCATGTCCAGGTGCATTAAAGTGCGAGCGTAATTATATGTGGCGACAGAGGGTGTTCAGGTGTGTGTGTGTGTATGTGTGTGTGTTCAGGGTTTACCCTTCTCACGACCTTCCTCCCCATCGCACTACCGCCCACTGCTGAATGACGGAGCCGCCCTTTGGCAACCTTCGAATTTGCGGTTCGCCAACTTTCTCCATCCAATCAAGAATGCACCAACAAGGTCAAATCTTATAATACACGAATGATCACTAACAATAATATCTCTGAAGAAAATGAGAGGAACCAATGAGAAATGTGGCGCCAATCGACCATAATCGGTAATAAAAGTTTTCAATTGCAGCTGCTGCACAGGAACATCGAAAGCATCGAAATAGGTCGAGATATGGCAGATACGTGCTACTTGGAACAAGCCTAGAAGAGGAAATGGTTCTATGGTCTCATCCCTGCTACCGTAAGCTTCCAAACTAACTTTAGAACTCGAGACAAGTGGAGCACTTCTAGCCGAGAGTGCAGGAAACCAAGGACTTCGACGAAAAATACCTCCTACTGCGACCACCAATACTGCATGTCCAGAGTGTTCTAGTACTAGACAAGTGCTGGTGTACAATTTCATTGGTATACAATTGGGAATGAAAATACAGTAAGTAAATGTGCTTTCGAAAGTAGGCTCCATAAAACAAGGGTCACTCACCACGCTCCATTGACTTAACATCACGACCTTATCCAGCTACCGGCTGTGTAATGTAAACCCATAAAGAGCGTTCTCCAAGCAACGCCAAGAGTGAGGTCTCAGCGCACTTCAATTTACCGAACCACAAAAATCCTGTCCCCGCAACTCGTGACACAACAACTCATGCATATCCTCGCAATTTAGCTCGAGTCATTTGTCCTGACCTCAGAGGTAATTATTGTCAATGTGCCGCAAGTGGTTATGGTTAGTCAAAGTGGACGAAAGTAAGTACATGGCAACGCGTAATCTTGGTCTTGTGTACAAGTTGAATACGTGGTCGAAAAGAGGATTTTTGCGAGGCTTCCTCCTCGTGCCGGCCATTGTCGGGTCTGGAAAGAGCAGGGAACGCGCTGGCGGAAGTTTCGGAAATCGATTGAACCGACGCAGTCTATTAGCAGCTGGATAGCTACGCCTGCCGACGGGAATCGAGTAGCAAATTGACGAGACAGACATTCCTCCCACATGAAGAGAACGATTTTCACGTCCAATGTTCTCTTTTCGACCGACCACTCTTAACTCCCTCACCGTCTCAATTCCCTAGTATTTTCGTGAACACAGAGTTCAACAAAAAAGCTTATCTTCCTTACTAGCTTTTATATCAATGTCCAGTAGAAAAGGTCACAGGTGTCGCAACTGTCCAAGAGACTAGCAATAAATTTATAGACTCACTAGAAAACCATCCACATTTCGTGGCTTGGACAAGCAAGTATAGAAAACTAGCCACACAAAACTTTGCTCTTTTCCTAATAAAACATCACAGTGAGAGATCGAAGTGCAATCGTCCACTCGATTGGATGATGCAACGGAGATAACAACTTCGGGAAAGCAATCGTAAGATCTTCCCTGAGGAAAGCCTTTCGATCTAAGCCCATCTGCATGGAAGGTAGAGTATTCGTATCTGGTACGGCAAGATTGCAACAGAGACGGTACTTGCGAGTGTGTTGGAAGTCGGAGTGTACCGGTTGTAAAGGAATACGAAAGAAGAGAGGAGAGCTGAGGTGTCCCGTGTGCCGAAGGAAAGAGGAGCGCGCGGTTCGTTCGCTTTTTTCAGCAGGCTCGAACGAAAGGGGTGGCGACGGCAGAGGCTAATCCCGAAACCGGATAATCCGTACAGGAATAATCAGATTGCAGGAGCGAGGAGACAGAGAGAAAGAGTGAGAGAGCGGCACTCCTGGCAACGAGGAGTCTGCCGGTGCTCGCTCATCCCCCGTGTCACCACTCTTGCTCGCCTCGCTCACTCCGTAATCTGGGGTGAGGCGCCGTCGAAAAAACTGTTTGCACCAAACTAGCAAGCAAGCAGAGAAAGAGAGAGTGTGCGCGAGGAAGAGTGCTCCATTAAACACAGTAGCGCGGATGCTTCCAATGAAATTCAAATTTCCATACGAAGGCTTCGAGGAGAGCTGATCCACCCTTTTAGAGCGGCCAGCGCCAGAAGCACCAGGCATCATTGATACGCTTGTTAAGCGGTAATCCGAGCGGTGCTTTCTTCCTCGCCTGTCTGTTTTTTTCCCTCCATCGGCAGAAGACTACCGGTAACACTGTGTCTATCATCGAAAAAGTGAGCGGCGGGAGACGGAGTTAGAGTGATCGGCGGCCTTTGACTTATTACGAAGCGTCACGCTTGAAATGTGAACGACAAAGTAGACAGAGCAGAACATAGAAGAAAGGTGAACGCATATATATTTCCTCGGCACTTCGCCGTATTTCGCGACGCTTTTGGAGAAGAGCGTAAAGGGAAGTTCGAGGATCGTCGTCGTACGAGTGAAGGAGAGAGCTCGCAATGGCATAGGTGCTCCGGAGGGGAAGTGGAGATATCGCGCGGCCGTAAAACATGCATAAAGGCGTGGAAAGTGCTCGTCGGGAGACAGAAACCGCCTAGCAGACACAGGCTGCCGAGGAGGGAGGAAAAAGGGACGAAGAAGGAGCGGCCGGTTCTGCGGGGGACGAAGCAGAGGCTTAAAAATCTAAAGTTCTCTTTGCAGTGGTCCGCGGGGAAATGAACTATTTTTACCCTCCTCGAGAATACGAAGCCACGAGTTCTCTACTCTGAAATGGAAGGAGAAGTGGGGAAACCGAGTGCAATGCATTGCGATACGTGCCACCAGAGAATGTGGAAGTTGCTTCTCGCAACCAGTGTTACTTGCTACTAAATATCTTCAGTGTATTATGAAACTCCACAACAGGTCGACTTGTTTCTTCTACGAATATTAATTACAAAAGCAGAGAGTCATTTTTGGACTAACGACTCTTAAAATTTAGCACGCACTATTAGCAGAAGTAAATGGTCGTAGCGAAGGTTAAGGGGAACTGGTTAAAGGCGTAATGTCTCGTGTCACGATGGGAAGACATGTTCCCGCCAGATGTAAGTCGGACACTCGTGAAAACTATGTAGGACAGAGTACACCCACCGCTTCTTGGAACCATAAATCTCTTTTCGGCCAGTAGCACGTGGTAAGAGGGTCAGAAAATCGTCCCTTTGTTTCAGGCTTCTTACTACCGTCACCGGACTCCGCACAAAGAAAAAGAACACGAAGGGCGTGAAATGAGGGAGCGCTTGACAATCCGATACTCTTGATACACGAGCGTGTTCCTTCCGGGTGAGAAGATATCGACGATTTCTACTTTCTAATACTCATTGGTATTACTTGCCAACAACACCTGCACATTCCCACAGTGCTACCGACGGCGTACTGGATGGAAGGAGCATGATTTTATATTCAGCATCCCGCTGGGGGTTTCATAAATCGATATAACGAGGGCTGCCCGTGCGCAAACGGTATTTTTAAGGGAGCTTCCTCAACCCCAGCGAGAACGAACGAACGAACGTACGAATTTCCTTTCCTCTACGTGACAGAGTTCTCCCTAACTACATCGAGCAAGGAACACGCTGTGAAATCCTGTTAAATGAACGTTTCTTTCCAGACCGAAATTCAATCGCACCAGTCTCCCTTTTGTCCCGAGGAAACTGCTACTATTCACTGTGCTACGTGAGAATAGCGCGGCATATCTCAATGACAAAACGACAGGAGTGGCAACACTCGACATTTAATAACGACAAATTATCACTTGTTACTCCGATTTACTCTTCCGCGTTCCAAGCGTTCCCACATATTTGAATCCCACAGATTTCAACACTTCCGCAACGTGATTTTTGGTCGAATTTCACTCGGCCCGATTTACCGTCAACCGTGTGGAAGTGAGCCGCAATGTGGCAAGCCGAAATATGTTTGAAACTGATCCAACTTTCGCGTTTGTGGTGACGAACTCTTCCACGCTTGTTTTCAAATATCACGTCACGTCAAGAGAGATGAATTACAATCTCTTGGAATAATGATTAATTCCATGCGCTAGGAATTACCTTCAAGTAGGGGAGTTGAGCTAAGGTCAAGCGGTGCGTAGTGGCGAGTAAAGTGTACGGCCGTGAATAGTGAAAAGAGTGTAGCACTTCGCGGACGACGTAATGACGTGGAAGAGGTCTTTAATAAAAATCAGTCAAGGTCGCCGATAGCACCGAGTCATCTAGCGGTTGGCAAAAGGGTTATTGTGTTAAAGTTCTTACGGGGTGAATGTATACTAAAGAGGGAGGGAGTAAGATGCCGCCTACACCTGTACGTGGGTTTCATTTCCATGACCTTCGCGAAGCTTTAGCCGTGAATTCTCCACTTTCTAACGCTTTTGGAAGCTTGCCATGTCGGCTTCTCGATCGAGATTGCTAAGGTTACACGTAAGGTCAGCACGCTTATCCCGTTTTAAAGGGAAAGGACCTCTCCGAGTAGTCCCACTAGCCTCCAAGTAGTTCTTTGAAACTTGACTACTCATTCCAAGACGTTTAACATAATACTGCAACCAGAACTTTTCTGTTCCCTCGAATTTCTCGAAGTACTACTACGAGTCCCAAAGGACTTTTACCATCGGCCACCCAAGTCTGGATTTTCTCCAAGCAGGGATTCAAGAAGACGTCAGAAACAAGGCGAAGACAGTGAGGAGGAAAAGCTAATCGACGCAGTAGCCTCGCTAAGGAGGTCATCCTCGCTTTTCAAATGCAATCTCGCGGAGTTTTTTGCGTCTCCGTCGACAGGGGGAAATCATGGTTGCAAGATCAAACGATCTGTAACGGCGTCCTACTTCGATCATTCGCTTACTCATTAGCTCGCTTGATTCCTCGGATGGTACCAACAGACACACAAACACACACAGACTTATCTGCGACCCTTTGAGGAGTGCAACGATTGAACTGAAGGAATAATGTCTGATTTGATCTCATATCTATATTTAGCCAAGGGAGGACTGGAATCGGATAGGTTCCATTAGCGGATCGGTCCCATCCTATTAAGCACTAACGTCCTACTTCCAGGATAAGACAGCCGCAGAGCTATGCAATTCCGTTCAACTTCCTTCGATCATTGAGCAATTCTACTCTAATATCTCCCTCTCACCAGTTCCTTACCGTTTAGAAGCGTGAGCCCTTTAACCATGGTTAAACGACCGCCTTACCAACTCACTCTGTGCACCGACTTAATCGACCTCCATAGAAGATGAGGTCTGGCGCGTCTATGAAGTGGCTGAACATCCATGAGTTTCTAAAAGCCAGTGCTGCTATACGCAGCTACTATAAATAAGAAGCTTCGATGGGGTTAAAAGAAGATCATATCAGAGGCCATGGCGGAGGACTAAGAGGATGACTCAAATGCAACGGGGCGGACGTGTCATTTCCATATGAAAACACACGGAAACACGCTCTACACTTACTCCCTCCTGGGACGACGCGACGCAACTCACCCGCAGGGAATAATGCCTGTTTCACTTGTGTAAGAACGAATAACTCTTATGTGTGTGTGTGTGTGTGTGTTCTTAGGAAGAATGTTCCATTGGTCGCGATGACTTGCGAGACGATTCCGAGCTGTTTCGTCGCCAGTTTCAATGAGGCTCTTGAAACTTTCATATGAAAATCAGGCATATTGACAGAGGAGCCTAGCAAATTCATAGCTACTGGAATTCTTGATGACGGACGGTATAGGGAATCTTTAGAAGGCCGAGTATTACCAAAGCCTCTGGCGAAACCGCGGACAATCAGGCGCGTGTGTTCACAAGAGATGACATTGCTTGTCGCGTGGTCTGCTGCGAGAAGAAGGCGAGCGAGGGACGAATGTGTGTCAAATCTCTCCGAGTTTCCAATTGCGTGAGAGCAATTACGAAGTGCGTGGATATATTTGGTGTGACCGGTCGTCCTCGACGACCGAGTATGTAAGTACCTGTAGCGTAGGTACTTGCACAATGCCGAAGCCGAAAGTAGTGTACAAGTACCTGCAGCGACTGGTCTCTCGAGTGTACGATGCACTTGTGTCCCCCTAGTAACTTTGTTTCTCGTTGGATTTCAATTTAATCGGCCGCACGCACTACCGATAACAGGGTGTACGCGCGACCTGCTCCATTCTCTATTATGAAACGAGCCGTAATGATTCACAATTTGCACATTTGATCAGGCGAGCGCGGCGGCCGCTTTTGCCATATACATAAATCGAGCCGAGTGACGAGGCGCGCGCCCCTCTATTATTCACAAAGAAATCGACCCAACAGGGTGGGGAGGGGCTTAATAAACGCAAGCATTTAATCTCTATTTTCCAAGCAAATAACGAAAGCACTCCCACGCGCGTCATCCAATTGAAAACATCTCTCACCGAAATAAATCCATTCGAAAACATTTCCCATACCGGATTTGGCAAAGCGGTTTGCCGCCGGATTATTTTCTTTTTGTCCTCTGCCAAAGTTCACTTCGTCCTGTCTATCTAGTCGGCCGCGCAAAGGCCTGTCAGCGAGAAGCTCGAGGGCATTTGAACGAAATCAGCAAAAATCCGCCAGCTTTCCGATTTTAATTAATCAAGCGGTTGGCTTCGGGAGCGAAACAAAATCGGCGCCGGTCGACGCGCCGCGCCGTTCCGAAAAGCGACGACTGACTAATTGAGTGGAAGAATGCTTGTTCACGGTGAATATGCCGAACGGACGAAGATGAACCGGTCTGACGCCCGAAAGATTCGTTGTCTGCCAAACAGGCTGAATTGTGCGGCCAGGTCAGTGGGATATGCGAAGGCCGCGTGGGATTTCCCCGTCCCAAGACATTATGTTTTTATCCAACAGCTCGAACAGAGGAAGCCATACTTCGGGCGAGAGAGCCCGTCGACCAAACCCCTCGTACAATCCCAACTCATTAATAAAGATCTTTAAAGATACCCAGACACCCACACCGAAATGCTCCGATAGCCGAGAAAAACAACTGTTACTTCAGGATTTCCGCTTGCTATTCCCATCAACCGTATCATCACGAAAGCAACGATCTGTTTTTGTAATATCTGAGCAACGCGCAGTTTTGTCATCGCGCCACCATTAATTCACATCTATGAAAATCTCCGGAACTTCCAAATGGAATGTTGCTTTTAGTTTTGGGCGCTTTCCGATCACGAGGTTTTAATTAGTGATGGCGTACTGGGGACACGGATTGCGAGTCGCATCCGTTCGATTCAAACTGTGGGAACGAGTGAGTCGGTAGTATGGCCGGGGCTCTTCTCTTTCCCTGGAGATGGCTGATACGGAGGTTTGAAACGTGCTGGGTGTGCTATGCTCTCTCCACCCTTGCCCGTTGCGCATACGTGCCTCTTGGGCGAGGACGCACGCCGACGCTGCCGCCGGATCGGTTCTATGCCCTCGTGAATACACGACGCGACGCCGGCAACACGACACACCAGAGCGTCTCACTTAAATACATACGCTTTGTTGGGTTCACGCGCTTTTGCACTACGCCACTGCCGCACACCCTAGACGCACAGCGTACACCTAGCGCACATAGAATTACCTCGATGCTCTCTCACTCGTTCTCTCGCTATTTCTCTACCTCTTGCTCGGAGGTTCTTGAACCGTGGGCGACGACTGCGGGAAACGAGTTCGAGCAAAAGTCGCGCAAAATGTCCTGGACTCCCATGCGAGTCTCTGGAGGCTCCAGTCACGGGCAAATGTGTCTGGCGATAAGTTAACATTTAATACGATGGGCGTAACGACTGTCCAAAGAGGTGGAGTCGATATCGATAGATTATCGCAATTCCAAGTATATTAATATTTCACTTAGTACGCATTTATATAATGGTAAAGCCAATAGCAGTGAATTCAGAATGGGTGCCACTTTTTTCTACCTCTTGTTTATTGGATTAATATAACCAATTACTAGCGAGCGCCACTTCACTGCCAGCAGATTGGGATTCGAACAATGCGAATGCCGAGCTGCAATGTGAAAGATCGAACTCGCCGATATACCAGCGTCGAGCTCTGGCGTCCGATTCGAGGAAGGTCCGAATCCTCAGACGAATAACAATGCGAGGTATCGCGATTTTGGATTTCCGTGATAGGCTCTTCCCCTGTCTCGGCTGGCGGTAATCAATATAAGTGCTGCATCAAGGTTAATTGTTGACGTATTACTCAGCGTTATCTTGAGAAAAGCGTGTAAACTCGATGTCGCAATCGCGCTGCCGCGTCGCGTGACGAGCATTTTATAAGGCCATCAAAGCATCATCTAGAAAACTCGTGCCATAAACGCCTATTGATAAAACCGGTAATGTCCCGTGGCGCGATGAAAAATGTGTCTGCTCAAACCACGATCCAAATGGATCTAAAGTTTTCTAGTCGTCGAGTCGTACTGTCGGCGTAAACCGACGCCGCTACATTCGCTTGCATGTTTCGCAGTGCTCGGCGTAATACGAGAGACGCTTTGTATTCCCTACATATCACGTGCTTCATTCACTGAACCCAGGAATCGAAAAGACAGAGAGCGAACGATTGAATTGAGCTATTGAAAGCACTGAAGCAATCGCCTTATAACGCTCTATAAAGAGTGCACGAAGCATCATCTCATAAAGTTAAAACCAACTGGCACCAAGAAGGCGGGCCAAGATATCTCGTCCGCACAAAAATGGCATGTACAGAAGGAGCGAAGCCAGCAATATGTAAAGTCAGATATCATGAGATCGATACTACAAGCGGCCTTAAAAGCTACAATAGATTGAAGTGTCAGCTCAGCGTTCATACAAGCAGTGAGCCAGCATCAATAACAACGATCTCCGGGCATTTGCCATGGAAGCTGCTGATTCACATTATACAACCGCACGTACGCTCGTACACGCAGTGCGTAAAACGTGACAGTCCATGCTAGCTCGTACAAACGAATATCGGAGCACGGACGCTGTGCAAACATGGATCTCCCACATGGCTAGTAATCCAGCTAACATAGCAGGTACAGTTTTATTTAAGTCCCTAAAGGGTAGCACAGACTACGTAGTCCTTTTGAGAGTGCTTTGCTTATCTCTCAGAGCCTAGATAAACCTTTAAAAAAGGAAGGAAGGAAATGCAAGCATACCTGTCATCGTGGAGGCGCTTGAGGTCGGTCATCTCGCGCTCAAACTTGAATTTTGACACCTCGCAGAGCAGGGCGTCTCGCTCGCCGATCACCTCGTTCAGTTCACGCTGGAGTCGCTCGATCTCAGCGTATTGGCGACTTATCAGCTGATTCTTCTCCTCGAGGATGCTCTCGACGTCGGGGTCCAGGAGAGCGGCCGGGTCACCGACACTGCCCAGCACCGCGCTCATGTCGCCGTTTGTTTACTTTCACTGGGGCCGAGCTATGCCGCGCGCGCGGCAGTTTCACACACACGCTGCTCTCCTCGCCCACAAAAGTAGTCGCTGCACTCTTCCAAAAAGAGCTCTCGTTACACCTTTGCTTTCCACGCGGCAGGGAAATCTCGTCCCGCGCAATTCCTCGATTCTCGCAGCGTCTCTCTCGCACTCGTGTTTGGTCCTATATCGTGTTCGCGTTCCCGTGCGCTCGACAATCACGAGGCCCGAGTATCTCGTCGACGAGGGCGATCAGCGTCCACCGGCGAATCCATGTCGAGCGGCAACTAGCCGAGCGAGCGCTGACAACACGGGGCGAGCGGTGCACGCAACTACTACTACTACTACCACTCTCCTCCCGGAGTATCACAGGAGTATACCGCACGACAGCGCACTGACTTACCGCACGCTCGCCATCTTGCGCTACGGGCCACCTCTCGCGCTCTATGCTCACTTGCCTGGCCTCTCCTGCCTTTCGAACCTATCTACACGCCGTGTCTCTACGGCTGCCGGTGCGCACGTCCACCCCTGCCTGTGTGTGACGTGTGTGCCGTGTGTGACGTGATCTCGTTCCCAACGGATCGCACCGTGTCGCGTCGCTCCTCGCAATCGACTGCGACTGCGCCTCACTTCTCGCACTCCTGCCCAGCAACTCCTGCTGCCATCTTCAGTGTCGTCAGTGAGCCACTCACTCCGTCAACTTTGAATTGTTATTGGTATGTTGTTGTCTTGTGTTTTGTATCTGCTGTGTGGGATTTCGAATGTTTGGAATGCAAATTGTCTTATTGCTCGTTATCCGTTTGTTTGGTCTTTGGTTTTAATTTAAAACGATGAGCGGAAAGGAAAACAGAGTTCTAGGTTCGGGAAGTCATCTTGACCGTGGTAGGAGAGCTCTGCATATATGCGGGAGTAAGTTGCTCGCAATTTCCACGGGATCCTGTTTACCGAAGAGCCTGAGGGCACATTTTGTTGCGGGATAGTTTCGCGCGGAGGTGAAACCGTTCATATGCTTCTCTGTCGTATTAATAGCGCCGGGAAGCTAGTAATGAGTAATTCGATCCCGAGCTATCCTGCCGTAACTGATACCACTTCGTGTGGAGCGAGTATTTTGCGTCGGCCTCACTGAAAAATCAGTGTGCCGCCAGTTCCGTCTAAACGACACGGAACGTTGAAATCTCCCCCCTTTGATCCAGGAATTCGAGGTCCGGAAGCTGACCGGTGACGAGTGTGTGGGACGTTAAGTAGGTGGAATAGATTTCCCCTGGATGAACGTACTTCGACAACGAGAAGGTCATCCTGATGTCTCTCATCGGAAATCTAGTCTTGGTAGAAAAAAACCCTCTCAAAATGCGTTGCTCGCATTAATTCAACAAACAATAGAACGTCCTGCAAGAAATGATGATTAAAGGTTCATTCAAAAGTGACGTCTGATACGAACGAAATTTTAATTCCTGAAAAGGTGTACTGTAAATGATAAGGTAAAAATTCTGGCCGTGCTGGCGGTGCGAAGACCTTTCATACTTGAAAGGCGCACTCTACAACACCTCGAGTAGTCTGAAGAGCGAGCATTCTTGAAAAATAACAAGAGTAAACAAGATCAGAGGAAGAGCACTCTAAGAGTAGTGCGCAGTCCTGTAAAAAAGAAGACCCATAATGTTTTAATGAGGAAGGCAGGTGCATGGAGAATATTTAAATGTGCAATGTTCTCAACTCTTGAACAGAGAAGGAGGTTGGGGAGAAGATTGAATTTTTACGGTCACTGCGCGTTGTATAGACAGGCTTCGATCGGAATATAAAGCGTGGCATGACTATTAGGCCAAGGACTCCAGGAATTCATTTAAAATTGGAATTAGATAAAGTACTCCTTCCCGCTACAGCAACCCACGCGATCACCAGCAAAAAGCCAGCAAAATCTTCGCGTTGGTCTTCAACCTCTCCTGCTGCTTCCGTCACACGAACAAGAATGACTTGCGATTTTCCTCACTTTGTGCGTACATGGAGAAATCCACATTGTACCTAATTGACGTATCAAGTCAGTGCTTGTAGCAATCGCCTTATAAACAAGTTCCCGCAGAGTGTCCCTGTTGCTGTTATGCAGAGCATTGAGCCGCCAGCTGACGAGCGAGACGACAGCACATGTAGTAATTTGCCGGAGGAATTTCTTGCTGGTCAAATCGCGCAGCATCCAGATGCTGCACTTGAGAGACAAAGGAGCTCAGACAAGATATTTTGTATCACGCGTCTCCTCAACGACACTGGCGAGTGAGACAACTCGAATATGTAATGGCGTTTTTTGTCAAGCGAGTTGGAAAGCTAGCACAAAATAGAACTGGACCCTACTAGCTACTTTTATGCAATAAACGGAAAGTTTCAGCCCACAGGGTTTCATTTAAATTTCAATTATTCAGGATCGCAGGAGGCTTTCGAATCTATCAGGAACACTGGGAGACGTCTTCAATATTCAATAAATTCCAACGCAAAATCCAATAGTGGCTGGTGTGGGTCTCTGTTATACAGTGGCGTGAATTTTACTACTAAAGCGTTCCCAACGTTTATCCAGTGCCGAGCAATTTAGCAAGTGCCGGCAATCGGGAAATAAAGGCAGCGCGTTGCATTGGCCGCCAATTGTATCTCAGCTAACTAAAAAGGTCCGAGTGTGTTATATCGAGATCAGGCATGAGGCGAGCAGTGAAGCGATCACAAAAATAGTTTATCTATATCCGCTGGCGACAATGCAACAGCAGTGCGGTCATGGCAGCAGCGACCGAGCGTAGACAGAGTCAAGCGAGTGGCTCGCTCGCTCGCTCGCTCGCGAAAATCGCTTGGGGGTTTTGCAAGCGAATACCAGGCAGCAAGGAAAGCTGCAAAAATCCGGCGGGCTGGCTATACTCGAGCGGTAGCGGTGTCGAGTGTGGTCGAGTGGTCGGGCCGTGGTCGGGACTGCCGCTCGGCAGTGCTGGCGTGCGGGCCCGGACACCAGGCCAGGCCACAGCAGCCGAGGTGTTCGAACTGAAGCTCGTAATAGGAAGTTGGAAATCAAGCGGCGCCACGGAAGCGCCTCGAGATAGACGATAGACTAGAAGAGAGCCGGGGAGAAGGGAGACGGGAGAGTTAATACGACGCGGTCGCGTACATAGACCAACGTCCTTCGCTCGAGCGACCTTAATACAAAGAGAGCCGATAAGCGATCGCTGAGTTCGCCAGTCCGATAAAGTCGCTGGCATTCCGAGGCAGCAGCAGCAGCAGCAGCACGGTGGTCTCTCTCGGGTCGTTCGGCAGAGAACACTTGCGGCATCGACGAGACGGAGAGAGAGAGAGGAAGTGCGAGAGCGCAAAAGGCGCGCTTCGTCTCGACGTCTGGAGGAAGACACCGAGAGAGCAGGAGGATGACAGTGCGCTCGCGATCAGAATCGCTCGCGAAGATTGAGAAAAACACGGGCTGTCCATCGTGCTCGCGAGTGATGGCCAAGACACCTTGCTGGCTCCATCGCCGAATTGGAACACGATGAGACGCCATGGGCATTGGCCGTGACAGGGCGTTCGAGTTTCCGTTCGATCTGCGCCCGATTGAGCAGCCGCGCATTTTTCACGAGGTAGCTCCGGCTCGGCTCGGCTCGGCCGTCCGCACGCTCGCGCTCGATCCGCACACCTCGAAAGCGGCATGCATTATCTGAAAGCAGGTTAGGGCTCTTGCAAGCATCGTGCTCCAATTTTCCGGGGAAACTTCTACTCCGTTTCGCTTTGAGCAGTCTCTCGGCCTGCCTGGCACGCGTTTCTCTTTAACCCCTTTTGCACCAATGTGTCCTTGACATTCTCAAGATTCGAGGATCTTTTATATTCTTGTATGAATTGACTGGTGCAAGAACTATTTCTAGAGTCACATGTGGGCATGCATAGTTTCTCCGATATGGACTGGATGTGTGACGGACTGGTTAGTGGCGAGCGCAAACGTCTGCCGGGGAATTTCGCCCGATTGACACATTATTCTGTTGAATATGAATAGACCGCAGATCGCTTTACTTGCTTGGCTCATGTATTGGATTTTTCAAATGGTTAAACTATATTCCTTGGAAGTTTGCAGTGAACGATACACTTGGATGCGATTAGTAAATGCGCCTGTAGTATTTTCATCTTGATTCATACAAGAATCCTTAAATAGTATCTTTTTATTGGCCTGGCATGCACGCGTGACGTAATCCTCGTGACAGTAGTAGAAGGAATTGGGTAATTCAATCAAATTTTCTAAAGTTTGGTCGTTTCCTTGCAGTCCGTGGGAAAATTTGCAATGCTTCCCGTAAGGCGTGTATAGAGCGAAAAGCGACGCGTGAGAGACGTGCTTTCAGTGAATGCAACATGATTTTATTTTGGTCGAGTCATGACTTTGCACAAATTTATAAAAATGCATCGGAATTATCAAAGTGAATTAATTGTTGAGTTTTGTCTATTAAACAGCTGATACTATGCAGCCGAAAATATGCGATTTCATTGTGTTCAAATCAGACGTTATGTTATCTACACTCAGAGACAAATTGTGACAAAAGGACTATAATAAATGTTAAGCTGTGATGTTATGTGGTGGTGTACTTTACATTCAGTGTTTGTGCCATTCCTAATGCCTTGTGGATATACTGACGAGACTCGCAACAATTTAGGACCTCCCTAGAGATATTTTTCTTCATTAACAAAATTTAAGGAAAAAGACAACATAAGCAATTTGACAAACAGTATACTCCAATCATGACAGAAATCACCATCCAAGATCTACAGAAGCTACTCATATATTTCTCGAAGAACACGTATAGAGCCAAGGATGCGGACAATATAGTAATGTATTTCTACTGGTTAATAATATCAATGATCGTCATTGTTGCTTATTGACAAACAATTCTTTATGTTACAGAGTCAAAATATTATGCAAAAGTGTCTGCTGCTAACTGACTTGGATTATACTCACTCAGTAATAAATAACAATGGGGGTGATCTCAGTGCGCACTATCCTAGCCAGCTCATCATTTTGGAATATGAGAAGTATAGAAACCCTAATGTGTGTGATACACCCCCACCACTACCACGCACAACAGAGACTATCTATGAGAGCATGTACGATCCCCACAAGCTGAAGGAGCTAATCAAGAGCGCTAGATTTGCCAGATGTCGTTCAAGATTTCCACTGCCAGTTATTCTGTATAAAGGTAGACATGTATGCAGATCAGCAACACTGTCAGGTGGACCAGAAATCTATGGTAGATCTGGTTTAGATTATTTATTTGCGGGCAGTGAGGGCTTGGTTTCCATTCACCAACAAGTGGATGAAGCTCGTGGGGGTGATTCTGTACTTAGTGATTGGCAGTTGTTTGACAAAGTCAGACATCAAGACATAAAACTTCTCAAGACTTTGAATGTTGGGACTATCATTGATTTCATGGTGGAAAAGAAGAAAGTTAAGTTCGGAATGAAGTAAGTATAGTTCAATCATTCTTCCTACAAAAGAAGAAGATTGCATTGTATAATGTTGATCTTTTTCTGTTTAGTGTAACTTCATCAGAAAAAGTAGATAAGGAGAAAAGGTACTCAGACTTTACCCTGATCTCACTGCCATATCCAGGGTGCGAATTTTTCAAGGAATTTAGGGAAAATGATTATCTAGCAAAGGGTTTGGTATTTGATTGGTCTCAGACGCATGTGGATGCCCAAATTGGCGTTCCTGATGATCCAATTTCAACACAATTGCGGATAAATTGGGAAGAGTATCAAGTCTGGGACTTAGTGAAACTCACACAAAACTATTTAAAACTCATACTGCGATATTTGAGCGATAGCACTAATGGTATACTGATCCACTGCATCTCAGGTATGTTCATAATTTTTTCACATTCATATACAGAAAGTTGAATGATCATTTCTTTTTCAGGCTGGGATCGAACACCCTTATTTATTTCTTTGTTGAGGATTAGCTTATGGGCTGATGGTGCCATTCATACTTCTTTGAATGCACATCAAATTTTGTATTATACAATTGCGTACGACTGGATGCTGTTTGGGCACGACTTGGAAGACCGCCTGAGCAAAGGCGAGGAAATATTCTTTTTCTGCTTCTACTTCTTGAAACATATTCATGACGAAGAATTCAGTATCCATACAAGGCACAATAGGCCGCGGCACGCTGTTCTTCGCAATGACAGTGATTCACAATTGGACAATGTCATGTTCGATAGCGAATCCGTTGTGACGCTTAGTTCAGTCAGTTCGAACTTAAGTTTGAACAGTTGGTGTAGTTCTGTTAGTCAGACTAGCAGAGATAGTCAAGATAATAATCCACCAGCTGTGTTTCATTGTGCTTCCACTGAGAATCAGGACGACTACCACAGTAATGGGTACGTTACGACAGTAGTGACTGAGGAGCAAGCTTTACACTGTGCGATGCAAGATGACTACAGCAAGACTGCGAATACTCTGAATAGGAATGTCGTGCCATGGTCCTTTTACCCTTCCCCAAATAAGGAAGGCATTGCTCATGGTTCACGATCTCCTCTTCCTCCAAATCGGACGTCACCTGTGGCGGTCCCGGTGCCTGGACGTCTTCGACAACGAAACGAATCGTCCTCTTCTGGTGGTTCCTGGCAAATGATATCAGGAACCGGGAGTCTGCGGGGTTCCACGACTGCAAATGCGCCCCTTGCGGATGGGCTGGCTTCTTCTAGTTTAGTTTGTAAGACGTTATGTGAATCTTGCACTGGACATACTTCGCAAGAATCAAGTACGACTATAATTGAAGACGAAACGTGTGCGTCCTTGGTACAGTAAGTATACCATTCTCTTCTTTTCTCCCTCAAGAATTTTCTTCAAGTACGTGAAACCCAATCTTATTTCAGATCACGTAGAGAGAAGCTCCAGTGTTTACGAAGAATCTTCTATAACGCTTACAGTCACACTGTTGGGTTCCGAATGAAGGACAACTCGGAATCGAGTGGCTTCGGTCAGCTACTCGGTAACTTCGCGGAAAAAGTAGGCATTCTCTCAGTGCAACGCACATCCTTGTGACTAAAGATGTCATTGGTTGACTACCCGCAATTGTGAATTTGTTGTTATTGATTCCTTGATTCAATTGAGAATTTTATGAATCGCTGATGGAGATGAGAGCGAGGAATAATTGTACATTATCGTTTATGTGAGCAATGTATTGTTATACACGGTACAGCGTGCATACGCGTGACATAAATAAAAACTTGATATTTTTGTATATATTTTACATATGTACAATATGGAATTTCTATGTAGAAGATAACTACAGATACTCGAAAGTTTAAGATTTGATTACTACCGTCTGTATGACATTAACCAATAGCACAGACAGGTGGTAATCCGGACAAAACTGTTAAAAAAATATATTTACCGTATATGTATATAACAATTGGAGAAGTTACAAATTCATTATATATACAATCCTCGAAGGTGCTACATGCTCTCTGCACAGTGGGCACTGTGGCTTTTTGCTAAGCCAGTCACTAATGCAATCCCAGCAATACAAATGCCCACATGGTGTTGTGGTGTTTGGCACCTTGCCAAGACACAATTGGCATGTCAACTTAGCATGTGATTCATCAATGACTATAGACTTATCATCTACCTCCTGATCGACTCCGGTTTGCCAGATTTTTAGGACACACTGTGCTAATGTTGCAACACCAAGAATCTTCAATCCCCAACTGACACTGTCCGTTGGCCTGCGGCCATATACCTTTGAACCATAAATACTCATTAACTGAAAGTAAACGAAAGTAAGAACCAATCCTATCTGACTATGGATTACCTTTGCATAGTCAATCCCCACTATCCTCTTTGCCAAATTATAATATCTACCATGGATATAAAATAATCCTTTGTGCAACAAAATGAAAGTAGGTAGAAGGGTACATAGTTTGGATAAGAAAGAATTCAAAAATAGCACTGCTGAAGGTGCCAGCTGTGATCTTGGATCATTGACATATCTTTGCATTCTTTTGAGCAAGTGTAACAATCCTTGTTCCCCAAAACATTCCAAAATCACTCCCAGAACTCTAGTCTGAAAATGTCAGGATGATGAGTGACTAGATCATGAGATCCAAAATAGTATCTAACAAGAGATTTAACTTCTATAGCATACTGTGAGTGTTGGAACTTTATGCGCTTTCAACTCTGCTTGAACTAAGCCTGTATACTCTTCTCCCAATGTCTGATTACCCATTCCAGATGTAAAAAGGAAATACAGGAAACGGAAAGGAATATCCGAGTAGACATAGCGAAGAATGGAGTTTTTCCTGCCGAAAAGCTGAATGACATCGAGTAGCTTTTCACGGAGGTCCTTTATAAATTCGTCGTCCCGTTGATGGGATCGTAGAATTTCGGCTTGACTTGCACATTTCAACTTATAACGTGGCGCCTTTTTATTTCGGTCCATTCCCTATCGCAACTGCTCAACTTTCTTTACAAGATTTACACTGAAATTTGTTAAACCGCAAACTCACACCACATTCCACTATTTAATGAGATTCCATAATTACACTCAACACTGAGAGTAGCCGTGAATAGTCAAGTAAGAAAAAGTTATCTGCTATATGACACATAACCTTGAACCTTTGATTTAAATACTACGTCAACCCAAGATAGCAATCCTCACTTTCAACTTCCATAAAACTACCTATACATGCGTCATGATCTCAGAAAATCATAAGGACGAATAAAATTCAGTGACCATATCGATAAACCTCCGTGGATTCATATTTCAATTTAAATTGGCGGTCAAAATCATCAACACGAATTAAACTGCACAAGAGGTGACTCTCTTTCTCAAAAGTGCCGCGACAAGTAAAATCTAATGTATCGCCCTCTAGTTCGGGTCAGTCGATAAGGTAGTTGGAGGGGAAACGAGGGATAAGCAGTGGCGCGTCGGGTGAGTGGAGTCGCATAACCCGTGACCGAAGGCAGAGTGGCAAGCAGCAGAGACAAGCAGAGAGGCATCGCTGGGCATCGCCCTAGATAACGGTAGAGTCGTGTGCGGTGGTGTTGCGCTGCCTTTCGTGCAAAGAGATCTCGGAGAATTACGGGGACGTGGAGAGCGCGCTCGCAGTGAAGTAGGCGGTGCGTCGTGCGGTCTCGGGCTCGAGAAATCGTAAGTTCTGTATATGCAGTGTGGGTCCAGTGGGGCGGCCAGGCGTTCAGCCCTCGTTTCTCGGGATCGGCTCGGGCAAGAGCAAAGGAAAGGCGGCCAAGGAGGAGCTGTGGTGCGCGAGCGGCGCGGCGAAACACTTGCGCGCAGTGCGATTTTCCTCGGCCAGTGACACGTCCCTTTCGTTCAGCTCGTTTGGTGAATCCGTGCCCTCCCGGCACTGCCCGACACGTCGAGTTTCGCGAGCACGACTCTCCCCCCCTCCCGCTCCGGCTGGCTCTGCTCACTCTCTCTCGCACTCTTTTTCTCCCAGTGACCCCTTGGTCTGTCTGTCTCTCCATCCACCGTTCTCTCCTGCTCGGCCCTGTCGCGCGATCTCACTCGCACTCCCTGCGAACGTCTCTGCCTCGATGAGCTAGCGACACACGGTGCAACGACTAGTAGCCCGAGCACCGAAGTAGGAAGCGAGTAATCGCCGGAGAGTCGCTCTCTCCTTCTCTATCTACCTATCACTCTATTCCGCCTCGTTCTTCTTGGCCCGTTCGTTTCGCTCGTCATCCGCCGTCGCCGTCGCCGCGGTCTCTCGCCTTCTCCTCTCGCGCGTTCGCATCGCCGACAGAGAGCGGCCCGCAAGAGAGCACGCAAGGACGAGACAGAGAACGAGTAGCAAGAGTGTGTGGTGCAAGCGGCACAGAGGAAGAGAGAAAGAGACGGAGGAGACAGCGTACACCAGTACGACAGAGGGCCCACCGGATCCATTCGCCAAGGATAGGAAGCCCGCCGTCGAGCCACGCCGAAGACACCGGCACCGGGGCACCCAGCAGGATAACAAGGAGGATATTTTCGAGACAGAAGGTGAGCGCTGCACACACGATGCTTCTTCATTCGTAGGTAGAGAACGAGCCCCGCTAAAAAAGAGCAGCGTCCAACCCCCTCGTGCGAGAGGAGACAGAGGGAAAAGAGAGAGAGTGAGTGAGCGAGCGAGTGAGAGCACGGAGGACGAGAGGGGTCGAGCGAGAGAGGCTCTCGTCGCTCGTGGCGTGGCACGCCAGCCGAACGCCGCCGGAAATCGTGCATGCATGCTGCTTGTCGCCCGCCCGCGCCTTTTCTCCAAGGGTGCTGCCTCTTTTTACTTGATTTTATCGCGCCGGGCAACGTAAACAGTGCGTATCTCGCCACCGCAATGTCCACTACGCCCGCACACCTTCTACTATCCCTCTGTTCTACCTTATTCAGGTTAGCGAGGGACCCTGACGACCTTTTTTTTTGTAATCTTCCAGCGAACGTAGCTGCGTACCGCGCGCTCAGTCTGAACTTTTTTGCCGCCGGTGCTAGGTTAGGTTACTCGGCCTTCTCTTGGCAGCGGCGGAGGGAAGAATATCTGTACTGTGGGAGATTCGAGCCGGGCAAGGACGAGGACGCGATAACCGGCGAGAGAAGTTCTCTTTCGCTTGCTCGTCCTGCCTCTACCGCTTGCGGTCGATTCACGTGAGTCACCGTGCGGCACTCGGCCCCGCAGGAAGTGACTCGGGAAGAAAGAAACCCGGCAACGTGCGACGCTCTAACTGGGACATTCACTCTCGCCGGGAGTTTTCGGATGTGGTGTGGACGACGGGCGCGATTGCACGCTACTTGCCACTGGAAACTCTATTGAAAAAGAGAGAACGTTTAGCCAGCGAACGATATTTTCGGTACGCCAGTAACAACGAGCTTTCTACGATCGAATTCTATTATCCTCCTCTCACTGCTATATTTGGGCCGGCGGTGACCGCGCTCCTCTCTTAGTATTTATAAAACAGAAAGCCGGTTGCAATTCGAATGATTTCGCCCCTAAGGCTCTTGACTGGGTATTCACTCGTTGAAATTGTGGCGCGCTGAGAGTGTTCCAGCTGGGGGAAATGGATGGAACCTGTTCCATTCTGTGGATGAAGTGTACTGCCAATTGTAGCCTCGATCTCGGCAGAGTGTCCCCTTATCAGCTGGGCTTTAATGTGACCTGGATAAGCCATTTGTCGGGATGAAAATTGGATAGGGCCGGATATATGTGACCCCGTTATGCCGTTACAAAACGTTCGACTTTTACGTGGATCGATTAACCCCGTATTTATTATTTCGGACACGAACTCTCCTGTTTCCACCGGTTGAGACTCTGCTTGACGACGCCCGCTCATGCAATCCCCTGATAGATCACTAAAACAATGGATACTTTCCTGCACATCGACCATCTGGATATTTCGAGTTGATTTCATTGGCAGTTGAAACACGCTGGCGAAGTGTAGCACTGCTGGCATTTCTCTTTTATCTGTTTTACATTTTTCAGCTAAATACGCGCAACTTGCATACACACACACACACACACACACACACACACATGACCAGCTGATAACTCGAGTACCGATATCGACTTCGTTACTCACTCTAATTAGAAATATTCTTCGCGGCATCTCTCATCAGCAATTATTTACTTTGTTAACGCAATGCACCTATCGGACGCCTGTGCAAAATCATGTACTCGAACCATTTATTGCCACGATTCATGATGCCTCCGGCATTCCAGATTGAGTGCTTCACCTTTCAAATTGAGAACCGCTCAATAGGCATGCCAGGTTGAAATAGATTTTATATGAAAAGCCATACACCTTTTCTACCCCGAGCTCATGTAAAACTTGCCTTGCTCGCATTCGCATGGTTGCAAAATTCTTGTAATAAATTTCTCTGAATATGACATGGTTGTGAAGTAGTACGAAGATTTGCCGACATGAAGAAACTCTCTTTCTAGTTCTCACTCACTCTTTCAATGATTTCGTTGTGCAGGAATTCCGCTGTATCGATCTCACTTTGTGAAATAGTTTAAAGAACCCTGCCCAGCCAGAGGCAGAGTATTCTCCCCTCGAATAACGAGGCTAATGGCTACAGCGCAATTCCGTGTTCCTCCCGTGCAGAGGGATTCCATTTCCTCGGAATGCAAATCGTATCGGACTGCACTGCGCGAAAGCATAACAACGTCGAAGTTGGCGATAGATCATGAAGTCATTATCACCGACCTCGAGGTATCACCTCGTACTGTTTCCCGATAGTCAGAGCGACGCAGTGTCACTCGATAAAAGTATAGTCGTTCAGTGTTTTTCGGCTGACGGTCTCGAATTCGTGAGGTCGCAAATCCTATCCCGATTTCACAGAGCCCGGTGAACACTAACGGCTGTAAAGCCACTCTATCGGTGGATGGGGTCATTGTATTACATGCTAGTCCGATAGAGAAAGGGCAGAGGGTAGTGCGAGGAAGGGATCGCGATTTTTTGACAAGCCGCATTGATTTTTAAGTCCTTTCCCGGCGTGTGCGAGTGATAGCATCGAAATTGAAATACCTCTGACAGAGAACACGCCCGATCCAAATTGAATCCCGAACGAACGGGGAGCGTCAAGGGGTTCCATTGTAATCCCGCTATCTTTTTCCCCCCGATAAACAAGTCATTCAATGGTTTGGTGCTATGGAAAGATTTCCCATCGAATCTGGGAAAAAAAAAATCCCTTCCATTTTCACGATCGTAATATACTCTCAGCGAATTTTTTTCACCTTACGACTTACTTTTTCAAAGTAATCTTACGCAAGCGTGAATCAAGGTAATTAGTTTACGCGTAATGTACACTGGATTGCGTTATGACACACTTGTTCGGTGCTTGCGTAACTCGAAACACTTCCGATAATATCCGCTGAGCGAATCGACGCTCGATCATGAAATCCGGCATCGAAATCTTTGGAATTCCAGTGCAAATATTTCTTAATCGAGGCGTAGCCAATTGATAAGGGAGAAAGTTTCTCGGAGCAAGCTTAGGATTTCGCTAGTAGCGTTCGCTTGAAGTCCTGTTCGGGTTTTGCAGGTCTGTTGATTTCCGCATTGGTCGCTTGACTCGAGCAGACTTATTCTTGTGACATATTTTATCATAGCTTCCACGGTATATTTCACGTAATATACAATAACTCAGAAATTCATTCACATACTTATAAATTCTAATATTTTTCCAGCTATCTTTTCCATATTACAGTCATATCTACCTTCTTTACATGTTACTGAGTCGTCTTCCATGTTCAGTCGTGTCAAACTGTGAGCTGGCAGAGTGAACAAATATCTGAGTCACTACGTATAGATTCTATACATCAACAACTTTGTGAGACTGTCATTCCCAAGCACCCTCTGTTGCCAACTTATTTTTCCAATCCACATTTCCTCGCCACATGGATATCAAGTCGATCAAGCAAGTTCTAACGGTGACGAGGGTACCGATGAATTTTCAGTGCTCTCGTTAGTCTCCGAAAATTCAGCTGGTATGCTAAACCATCATCCCTCTCTCGTCGAGAGTGGTTGGAGGATGCGTAAACTGAGTAACAAGGGTGTGATCCAATGGCAGAGCCTGAGGCATTCATCCCATGTCTATCTTAGTGACAAATACCAGTCGATTTCTTATGTTAGTAGCACATCAGAATCATTTACAGGGTAGAATAAATTCGACATAGTAGCATAACGTATGCTGCTTCCGTATTATTTATAGGTGGTCCTAAATGGTAGTCACCTGCCTATTAATACCGGCGTTTCATCCTCTAATCCTGCGGCTCGGCAACGCGTCGACATAATCGGGTTCCCCATGCCTAGTACTAATACTCTCAAGTCGATGTAACAACTTACCGGTGGAGAACGTGTGATACGGCATTAAAGAAATAGCCGGATATGGTTTCACTCGGGTCCGCTCTGGCTATCGCGATCGCTCTAACTCTGATAAATATTGACCTTCTCTGCTATAAATACACGCTGAGGAGCTAATGATAAATTTAAATGATCGTACGCCGAGGCCGGTCGACCCTAATGACGACCGTTCCAGATTTATACATTTCAAATGCTGTTTAAAAATTTTAATGCTTTCGTCGTATTTTCTAGTCAGTCAAAGGATCATTGTAATATAGATGATAGTAGAAATCCTTTGACAATAGCAGTAAATGACAGAAACATTAATATTTCGTGCAACTGGTGGCGGCAGGTTCGTGAGTCACGAGCTAATGCAGATCGGCGCGTAACGCGACTGGCCACTACAGAAAACTGACGTAATAGTCGAGAGATCGCGTCATATCCGTGATATCTTGGTCGATTACACGCGTCAAGCTCCTAGCAAAGCACTTTCATCATTAATTCCCTACTTTTACCTTCCATCGTCGTTCCCCTTTCTATTGGTTCGAGCAGCGTTACCCTTAATTTCCATGGAAATAATCGGCAAAAATTGGGCTTTTCCCTGGCGGTCTTAATTCCGAGGGAAATCGATGTCCTTTGTCGAGGAGGAAGGACGGCCAATCAGGAAAGAGAAAGAGGAAGGGGGAGAGAGTGAGTACGGCTGTTTAAACTGTTGCGGAAGCGGTGATATATCGTCGCCCGGTTGGCACTTGCAACGTATATTCGAAAGGGCGATAGATCGTGGCTTGGCCAGTAAAAGGGCTGATATACATGAGCGCGTTATGCCCTGCAATCGATAACAGTATCTCTCGTCCACCGTATACTTGATTACAGTATGTCATTATAACGCTCCGTGCCAGCAAACGCAAAATCAGCCAGGTCCCTGTGCTTCCCTTTGACTAGCCCGTTTCACTCAATAATTAACGAATGCAGACACCTTCATTTAACTGAATCGGTTTTCAGTTAAATGAAGTGTCTCTGGCTCATAACGGCCCTTTCCCATTCCCACTCTCGTTCTTTTTCGTTCTCTTCCCAGAAGTGAAGAACGTTTGATTTAGTTAATGGAATCATAGTTAAATAATTTCCTTTGAATGTCACTTCCCAGTCTCTGGTAACAGCAAACTTCACTCTTTCCCAAGGGAAATGCGTGTGCTGTTGATTGCCTGGAAAATTAAACGTCTTTCTCACAGAACTACCTATTTCCTTCTCACTGTGCACGGGTCACGAGTTATTTGCTGGGAAAAGAAACTCCAGACGTTGATAGATTCCTTTCGTTCTAATTGATTCAACGTGTTCAAGCTTGAAAGGAAAAGGAGAGCACGTTTCAGAGAGATTCAGTAAATTGTTACACCAGGATAAACAAAGTTCCAGCTGTGTAAGTTGGCATCGTACGATTTTGCCAATTTACAGGAAAGAAGGACAGCTGGTGATAACGTCGAGAATCAATTTGAGAGAGCTGATTTTATCAAGACTTTATTTCGCTTCCCCTTCGTTTCGATTAAAAGTTCCATTTTCAGTTTCTTTCCGGCATCTCCTTGCTTCTCCCGTCTTCTGCAATGCACAGACTCCGCCCACCCTGGCTCACTCTTTCTCCTTCTCTCACCATTTCCGCTTATCTCCGAGCGGACCGTTAATTTCACTCAATTTAGTGTAATCGTTCGTTCGCCCGTGACAACCCGATTTCATCAGTAGCATCCTGCGAGCAAATTTCACGTGCCAGGACGATCTTTCATCCGCTCGTCTCCGTCGAGTTGAAACCCTGGCGCTTTTAAAACCGCGTGCACTGATCGCCCGACTGAAAATGCCAGTCAAAGGCTGGCGTGAAAGCCAGGTTTCACGACTTCGTATTTGGCGTCTGTAGACCGTGGGCAGAGCCGAGTATAATGGGAGGCGTTTATCCGCCGAGTTTCAGACATTTTTCTCATGACCACGTGCCTTAAATAGCACGACAACTAGTATGTACCCACTGGATTGCGACAATCATCTAAACAGGCCTTACAAGAGCCACTTTATATTTCACTGCAACATTCTTTCTACATCTTCCTTTTTCGGCATGTTAATATTCCCTGATCGTTCTTCATCTTCGGGCCAATTGCGGCCGAGTAGGAGGAACACTTGAAGTCATCCGATGAAACAGAGAGTAGAGAGACACTTTATCAGTTGAAGTAGAAGAGACACTCGGCGTGTGTCGGGGCGATGCTCGCCCGGCTATGGAAAGACTTCTCGAAAGACTCTCCCTTTTACTCGTTCCCTAAAGAGCTTTAAATAAGTTTTCCACCCCCGTTTCCCGGCCAGGATTCGCCACGTATCACTTCTCCAAGCGTCTCTCTCTCTCTCTCTTTCGCCCTCGCACAACCCAAGCGAACCCCGCTGAATCTGTAATGCGAGCGAGAGAGCGTCGAAGGGGGAGAAAGCGGACGCTTTGACTTCAATCGGTGCGAGCGCCCAGGCTCCGAGACTACCGTGTGGAAATACCTGGCTGCCTGGCTCTGCTACCTCTTCAGAGGCCACGAGCATTGCAATTTACGGTGTTTCACTCGTTAACCCTCTCCGCACGCCCTCGCGTGTCCTCGACACGAGAGATCCCGTGGACCTCGTGCTACACTCCTACTCTTCCTCTCCCTCGACTTTACCATTTCCCTCGCACCTCCATACTCCACACTCCGCACGCGCGCGCGCGCGCGCGCGTGTGTATCTGCGCTTCTCTTAATTGAAGCAATCGCAATGAGTGTACCTGGTGAGATTTACTTGGACGAAGAACCTTCTACGAGATGCATTGCCTGTCGGAAACACAATCGCTTTCGATGTCGATTCAGTTGGAGTCCATTGGAAGGGACATAACGGCCGTCTGCGGCCCCCAGAAGCACATGGTGTACAGTTCAACAGATCTATCCGAGACAATGCACTGGCATAACGGCATTGCCCCGCCAAGATAAAGTCGAGAGCTGCTTGCGTACGCGTTCCCAGACTACAATTCATAGCTTCTCTTTCCATCATACGTAGAGGCGTATCAGAAAGTGATTCTAGGTAGCGAAATAAAATTCGACGAACGCTGCTGCACCTTAACGCGATAGGGTGAACAAGTATGATTAACACAAGTTTCACTATCCTTTCGAGGGAGAGTCACCCTTGCTGAGAAATGTTTTCCTCGCCGGGTGTTATACTCACTGTAATAACAGGGTGGACATTGTGCTAGCACTTTCAGTAGACGGCGCCTGTTAACCAGGAAGAGTGAGTCAACTTCGAAAGCGATACTTTCCGCGACTTTGAACACGATATCTCGTTCTAACTGAGAGAGAGAAAGAGAATAGTGTACTAACTCGTCTCGCAGACGTGCATCCGTGTTTGCTGTTGGTCCAGCAGGACCTTCGGAACTTCGAACATCCCCGGAAACAACTCTCGACAGAATGATTGTGTGGCAAACAATAACATAGCCACATTTATATCCGGATAAGTACAAGGTCACTCGATTCGAATATACTCGAGAGATTTAGCCTTTCTACACTGTGGAAACGAAGCCCTCGGCATTGTCGTTACTGAAACAGGAAGGCGAAGTTCGGCCATTGTCTCGCTTGCATGTACAACCGCGATAAACGTGTCTCCAAAGTATCTCGTTGGCCTTCGACATGAAAAAGGGCGGCGCGCACGTGGCTCCGCGATGTGGGCGAGCTCGTAATTATAATCCCGGCATCTCGCAAGCACAGCAAGCTCGAGCACGATCGTGAAAAAGTTTTGCTGACGAGGGTTGATAACACTGCTTCGCTAGCACGTAACTTCTTCCTGTCACTCGAAGAACCTGAATTTATATTCACAGTTGAGTCAAGTTTGTCTCGTCAGATTGTTATATAAAAATCTTAATAAATGTAGGAAAATGAAGTCTGTATCTCGGTGACTCGATGCGTGCGTTCAACTCTTAGCATAGCGAGTGTCAACAAACAAAGCCTGTTGTCAGTAAGAAGCACTCCTCACTGGCAAAGAAGCTTTTGACTTCGCACGCGAAGACCAAGTCTTCTTTGATTGAATCAATGTTAAATGTATTGTGAAACAGGGAAGCCATACATTGTAACCACTCTTGCATTACCATATTGAACTAAGCCTTTTCTAGTCGTGCTTTTCTAAACTTCCCTATGCACTTCGCACCTCTTTATGCCTACCTCGTTTCTAACTCGTTGGAACTTTATTCCAAAGCTTGTTACTGTCATTGTAAAGCAAGTTCGACTGTCACTATAACCAGTTCTATTCTAGGACGCCAGTGTGCATCCTCAAAGCTTTCCCAGTGAAAAGCACCTTTTTTTTTATTATCGCTTAAGTGCTTTTATCCTCGGCTTCTCTTGGGAGCCGACAGCTTTTCCGCGTGGAATCTCGGTAAACACAGATGTTCCCTGTTACATTTGAGAAAACAGTTGGGGGCAAACGTATTGCGGACTCTCGTTGGACGTTGCCGATTGTCAGAGAAGAAGAAATATTTCTCAAGCAGATAGGTCTGAGAAAAAAAAAGTAGAGGGAATGCTCGACAGTGAGTGGAACTTATCGAGGGAACTTAAAGGCTGGCCGATGCATAGAAGAGGGTTCACGAACTCATGAGTCATTTCGCACCACGCAATGACACGCACCGTACGAGACCCGTAATTTTCTTTAGTGCCAATGTAACTTGGTACTTCTGCATTTCCAAGAAATGACAATATCGATGGTTTCATAGCTCCCCCGATGTGAATATCAAATCCGTACATTTCGATGACATCGAAAATGAATGTCACTTTCTATCAATTCTTTCTCTTCTTTACTTTCTTCCATACTTTAACTTCATGGATGATTTGTAATTTTCCATTGCGCCGCGCTTGTGCATGCTCAGAGATCTGTTCGCAGCGGCATCCTGCGATCCGCCGGCAAAACTCTCCGCCGAGAGTTTCCGCCCATTGTTCCGCCGTCATTTTTCCACCTTGGCTTTTATTGCCGGCACACTTTCTACTCGCTGATGCTGAGAGCTCGCCACGTTCTACGTCCCTCGTAGATTTGCCTTCCACCTTGTTTACACGCTCTTGAAGCGCTCAGCAGGTTCTAATTGCTCCCCGGCGTGCTCATTGTACTTGTGAACATCACGTGCCTGATTTTTTGGATCCACATTGACTTCTGCTTGGAAAAGTTAAGCTAGAAAAATTACTGGTATCAATGTAAATATTTAAATGAACAATACCAATTTCTTGTGGATCATGCGACATTAAGATCGAATTAACGTTATTGTTAGAATCCAATCTTAATTAGAATCATGCCAGGGTATAATGCAAACGTGCTACAGAGCCTGCAACAATCATGTTACAAGGCTAATTACATTTTAATTGTATCAGAGTCGTTGGTACAATCGGGCCGTGGAAGCTCGAAAAAGCGTAATTGCGATCAGCCATCTAAGGAGACTTTCGCATTCAGGGCGAGCGTATACGTTGTTCGCCTCTTGGCTAATTAGTTCCGTTCTCGCTCGTGTATCTCGTATACCCTTTCTTACTGCTCAGAGTTCCAGTTACGCTGAATAATCTCGGTCGACCTTGCATATCGCGAGTACCAGCCAAGCACTGTCCATTTCTATTCGCTGGGAGTCCTCTTCTATATGGTGCTTTAAATATTTCACTTTAATACCTCGAATATTGCAGGAACACGCCTGGAATACCAAATCAGGAAGCCTTGAACTGGTCGCACTAGATTCAGACACTTTAGATTTTCGGAGAGTAGGACATTGTGATTACATAGTCGAAAAGACACATTTCTTAGTGCGAGTTCAACAACGGTGTCATAAAACTCTATGAACTTGCCACTTCCTCCTAATTTCGATCATAATCCTTACTAATTTATTCGGTATTTTACACGTTTTTCGTCATGTGTTTTTAACAGTAAGTTATACTAATTGTAAGACCTTAAAAGTGTGCTATAAAAAAAGATTTGCCAAGTTCAAAGAACTATCGTGGTCCAATATGAATTACAAGCGATACTCTCTGTTTCCCAGAGCAGGCCGTTGAAGAGGCAGCCCCAAAAGCGTTTCAAGAATCTTGTGGGAGTAAACACTCGAGACACTGCATGCTGAGCGGCGCTGAGATCACTTGCCAATATACCATGTATATGTGTGTGTGCTTCGAGAAAATAATCTGAGTACTCTGTGACCCGTAAACGCAACCTTTGGAATTCGTGAAGGGAGTATTGTATCATTTATACATTGAAGATAGGATACATGAATCATCGTGTTTTTTTGCATATTTAAGAGATTTTTCTAAAATGTGAGAATTGTGGTAGGATTTCATGGAATACTGTCGACAATGTGTTAAGAGTAACTTGTTAAACGGTGCCTCGTTACTTCTATTGATTTTGCACTGGACATCTCCCGTCAACGTGTGTACAAAGGAGCTCGGAACTAGGGAAACTCGGAACGCGCGGTGGCTTATCCGCCCAGCGTGCAGGAGGGTAACGCGCGCTGGAAGGCGAGTGTGTTCGCGCGCGAGTGCTTTAACCCGCACTTACCACGGCACTTAGACGCTCATCGATTTCCCATCATTTTGCTTCTATTAATTTAACGAGAGACCTATTTATAACCGGACATCGATTGGAGACGCGAGACGGAAAGGGTTGGCACGCGATTGAACGGTCACATTGGAATTCCGATCCGGTCCAATTAACTACATCGCTCTTATACCGTTTAAAAGTTCGTAGAGAGAACTTCCTGTTACTGGGAATGTTTATTATTATTTTGGGAGAATTGAAGAGGCTTCAGTGAAAAATTCATCTGTTTTGCATATATTGTGGTTCGATGATCGTTTCATGGTAGAATTAAATCTTTGTAATCCCTTGAAATGCTCGTGGAAACACTACAGTTGGTTGAATTGCAGAGCGATTGATTCCGCCGGCTGAGATTAATTACAGCGAAATCAAGCGTTGCTTGGTTCATTTGGTACCAACGGCTAGATCATTGGAATAATTGCAACGATATTAAACCGTAATGCCTTTGCGAAATTAAAGCCTTGCTAGTGATCGCGTCAACATCCACACGTTATGCATCGACGCATTCAATGCTCTGCTCTGTTGTAATTTCACCATCGTGTTCCTCGAGCTACACAATTCCATCTAATTCCCTGCATACAACTAACTTGGTCGAGTTGAATATTTCATTTTGAACTTCATACAAATTAGCGGTTTGACGAGATTTCGAAATTTCTCATTTGGTGAGTTGACAGGCTGTGCAATTCCAACTAGTCTCTCGGAATTGGAATTGGAATAGAAAATCGCTACCAGGTGATTGCAAGTTGTTTTTTGATGACGCACTGACAGATGAATTGTAACGTCAAAAGTATTCTGTACTTTGTCTGTGTAATATATGATATGTCTCGCAGAATATGTGGTGACTATGCGAATGGTAAGCCGATCCTCTTACGCTTTAATCATTGCTGAACAAGCCTTCGTTCTTTTGTGGCTTGTCCTGTCAGAGTGCGAAAACTACACTGGCAATTAGACCGGCACATTCTCCTAATGACTTAACTAGCCGTTTCAAACGTCGGTCGGTCGAGAACTAATCCAACATACTTCATGGGATTTCCCACTTTATGCTTGTCTGCTTCACAAATACTAAAAGACATTAAATGATGGAATTCACGAAAGGGCATTCTCTGAACATTTTCAAGTTCTCATTACAGAGAAACTATTCTCTCCGTTAGACGAACATTGCGAAATCAGGCTTCAGCTCGGCACTCCGACTGTCGCCAGTAATTACATTTCAGTCCTGGAATAATGCTATTCCCGCAAAATATCAGAGTCATCCTGACGTTGATCTATATCTCGGAAGTGCAGCCTGCCGCCGCTTTTCTTCTCCGTGGAAAGTTGGATGACAAATTGGCTCGCCCCGATGTATTCTCTCGAGGATTACCTGTGCTCACCTCTGCCCTTCCTATGGGAAACAGTGAAGCTTTATTTCCAGCACGAATTTCAGTTTCGAGATTGTCATTTGCTACACGTATAATCGTCCTAGCTTTGTTTTGCACTCTAATCATACAGACAGTACGAGTAAGCATGGGTTTCGGGTTCCCAGCAGCTTCGGAGAAGAATCTTCTTATCGACCGTCATCGGGTGAAGTCCAACTGGGTTGGCCGCTTATAAAAATTCCAAGTTATACGAGTCATAGAACTGGGAGAGTGTCATCGTTGGATTATGGTAATAATCCAGCGAGCTCAGCCACCGGAAATTGAGTGGATTTATTTAATCTTGCGAGCGTAATTCATCGAGATGAGTACTATCATCAGGAAACAAGTGGATTTTTTCTGATAAAGCTAACGTACATGTACGATCATATGAATAATTCCATCATTTTATACGAATCTGAACTGGTGCTCGTCGAATTGGTATATTGGCTCAATTAAAATCTCGAAAAACGATAAACTGGGAATCCAATTAAATTATTCCGTGATATACTTTAATTGCATTCCCGTTTATTTCCAGGAGTGCGATTGTCTTGAGCAACGTCACAACGAGAGGTAGAGAGGGGACACGCTCTCCTAATTCGTCGCTGGCTGAATTCTGTCGGCAACCCTCATTATGGACCCTGTTACACGACACCCTGATCCCCAGTCCAATTAGCACGTGACACAGGATTTTCATGGAATTTCTTTTAATATCGCACTGACTCATTAATGTTTCACTTTCCCGTTATACCAACTTTTCAAGAAGATCCCGTCAATTTCTTGGACATTCGTTATTCCAATAAAAAAACAAGAATAAAGGCCAATAAAGAATAAAATACACCAAGGAAAGAACTCGGTCGGATTTAAAGCTGGTCCATGCATTTGAATTAAGAGGATGTTCACCAGAACTGTGGAAAAATTGACTTGAACTAAGAATACTTTACCCCTGCTCTTTCTGTATCTCACTCGGTTGGACGCCCGCCGATATTGATTGATCAGCCGTCGCATCATATCTGCCGTGCCTTCGGTTAATTGAAGCGTACAGTTGAATCCGTAGAAAGTCAACAGCGATCTATCTGTTCGAAGGCTTTCGCTAAAATACTGAAACACCAAGCTCGAGGGCAGTGTCTATAGTATTTCAGAACTAACTTTCTATTGGCTTGGTTGCTGTCTGAGAGGAGAATTTCGCTGAGATTGCCTTCAATTTTCTATATCGAATAAAGGGCAGTCGCTCCTCTCCTGCACGAGCTGTATGTCGATAACACTGAACAAACATACACTCCGTCAGATAGTTCTCTCTCTCTCTCTCTCTCTCTCTCTCTCTCTCTCTCTCTCTCTCTCTCTCTCTCTCTCTCTCTCTCTCTCTCTCTCTCTCCTCCCCTCTCTCTCTCCTCTCCTCTCTTCTCTCTCTCTCTTTGAAAGTCCAGCCGCACCAACTCTGGTAAACAATCCAGCAGGCTATGTTTACAGTTGATTATTTATCGATGTTGGAACACCCGTATGTGTTTACTCAACGAATAGACATAAACATTTGGCCGATTCTAATTAGTTCGTATCATAAAGTTTGTAGTGATTAATTATATCTTCTTCGGATGATGATGATGCTTGATTCTGGATGATCGCGCAAGTTCCGGGACAAACTGCCTTTGCGGAAGAACATCCCCAATTGAGCTAGATTAGCCTTGCGAGCTAGTCATTATTGCAATCTGTCGCCTCCCGTTGCGACTACTACACAATGCACCCTCTCTGCTTCTTAATTGGGATTTTAACCCCACTCGAATGCCGCAAGCAGATCTCACTAATTATGCTGGATATTATAATAGGACAGTTTTTCTCGTTTATTTTTAGTAAGTCACCTTTCTCGATAGGTTGATTGTAAAGATCTAGCTCGAACTTTCGATGTAACTAGCTCTTTATATATCTATTGAGTCACTAGAATTCCCAAGCGTCTTTGGAACCGGATGCTTAGTAGAAACTTCTATTGAAGAGGGCGAACAGTGGAAGTTTTCATGGCTGAGTAAACTCGACTTCCTTGCGACCGCCTCTTTCCACCAGCTCTTAGCTAGACAATTGTCTTACTGTCGACTATTTTCGTTCACGAAAAAAAGAAGAAGAAGAAGATCCATGGCGTTGAGAAAAGGGATCTTTGCCTGGTAGTTCGTAATGAGGTACATTTTCGAAGTTCCTAATGAGGGCGTATTCCTCGGCAATATTTTCCTCGGCGCCCTCTACCGATCTCCCTTTTAACCCTCTTCAGACCGCCGCAAAGCCCTCCTCCGTTTTCTTCGCTGACTTCGTTAAGAGAGAGAGAGAGAGAGAGAGAAGCTGGCGCGCACAGAGTTGGTCCAGACTATCTGTGAGAGCACGCTTAAAAGCTGAGAGACTTTGCTCGTGTGTGGGCTTGTATGTGTTTCAAGGAAAATTAAGCGCACCCTCGAGGGTGGCCCTCTTCTCTCCGCACACGTAAGGAAACTCTCGAATGAAAAAGGTTAGAGGGTCACGCGAATAATCCAAGAAAGCCGATAGAGCTTCATTGGCAGTTTTACTTGGCCGATACTTGAAACGTCCTTCAGACAAGAAGGGCCGAATTAATTCGGCCTTTGAAGACTCAAGTGGCCAATTTCAAGAGCGATTGACTAGCAAAGTACAGTCAGTGATGCCTGCTAGGGAAATCATGAAAAATAATTCTCCACGTTCAAACCAGTTGAGTTGAAGGGTGAATCTCTCCTCGGGCGCCGGGCTCTATCTTTGGCCGCATTAGAATACGGTCAAGAAATCTAGGCCGCTCGAGCTAAGAAGACCACGTGCAAGGTGCGCTCTCCTTTATCACTCTGTTCCCTGACGTTACCACCTGCCGCTCGAAACATGACACGACGAATCACAGAAATCCTTGTTCGTAGAAAGATATGAAGGGTGCAAGCAAAGTGGCAGGAAACGTCGGCAAGAGCCAATCCAAGAATAGTATAATGCCAAGCTTTGTGCAGCTTATCTATGGCGGCATGGATCCTGCAGGCCAAACGCCTCCTTCTTTATACCCTCTGCCCTTTGTACTTTCGCTCCTGCGAACAACCAGTCGAGTTATTCAGTTAAAAGAAGCAACGTTCGCAACGAACGGTGTGATGTGTGTGTTCTCTCTTCTATATTGCTCGTTCCCTCCGGTCGATAACTCTTTACACATGTATATGTGTTCCTCGTGTGTGCCACCGCACATTCCACGCCGCTTAACAAGCAGTACAGCGTCCTGTCGCAAATGAGCTGCGATTGTTTCAAAAATTCAATTTTCCTCTATTTCACACGCACAGCATCCGGAATGAACTAGCAAAAGCTCTGTCTTCATTTTTGTTCCAATGCATTCTGGCAATGCCAGGTGTATCTTGTACTCGGTATTTTTGGAATTTCGATGAATACCTGGTCGACGAAAAGGGATTTCACGTGTGACGTGCTTGCAAACTGGAACGGCCGATTGGAATAGCGTTGAAAAAGCTGTGCGGTTTGCCGCGATTGACTCGGTAGTTTGTCAGCTTTCATCTCTCTTCTACATACTTTATATGCGATGCTTTAACATATCGGTGGTGGTTTCACTGGAAGGTTTTGAGAAGCGTCAGCCGTCGTCCACCCTTTTTTTGCTTCTTAGTAAACCTGACTCCCCTGGCGTCGCTTTTTCTTCATCTGGGTCATCTACTGTTCATCTTCTATTCGACGGATCATTCCCTTGGGGACTTTGAGCAAGGTCTCGTTTTCAAGCCCACACCCCATGCGTCGATTTGGTATTTTCGAAACATTCCTTCCTCACAGTCGACCCTTGTCATGATTCTTTTAGTTCGACTTCTCTAACGAATGATTCTATGCTTGTTTTCTCTAACAAAGGATTTGAGTATCCAACGAGCTTGAATTATTATTGGAAATCATGAATCTACGTAGTTCCGTTGTTTCCATGAAATGAATATGGGAACTTGATTATTACCATTGTATTCGAGATTCAGTATCGCTTGCTGTATTTTTTGCAAATCACATAGTACGTAGTTCGTTCGATACACCAATGACATCTATTCGAAAGGTTGCGCCAGTCGACAGTGACGCGTCGAGTCTCCTCGACTCCTCTCCATTTACCTTTATCACAATTACTCCGACGGGGATCGTGAAGTGTACTTCACATTTTGCTACTCACCGGTACACGAGGGAAATGGGATATCGTCACGTGAATTAACGGACTCCGTAGGAAGTGTGTCTCCGGCTCGATGACACGCCATTAACCGTGCTTCCCGGCAAAGTTCTTTCATCGATCTGGCCCTGACATACATCCGTTGCCCCCCCTAAAAACTCGCTCTGCTTTTTTGTTCCACACAAAAACCGCCGAATTATCACATTACTATACGAAACTGCGAAATGCATCGTTCAGGAACGCTTTTCAACGCTGCGAAATCGGAGGAAATATTGATTACTGTGTCGCCTCTGCCCGCTCTGGCCCAATTTTTGGCTCGACTGCTTTTCTGCATGTGATGAATGTCGGTATAAACCACGAAACTGTCAGCCAGTGGCGACAACGATTTACAAGGAAGCCGATATTGACAAAGATATTTAGCGAATGCAAGTTTATCAAAATTGCTGAATTACAAAGAGAGAAATGCTATAAACGTTTTTCGCTTACGTGTTCACAGAATTGTGAAGAGAATTCAAGCAAGGCGAATGTGAATATTGCCTGATAGATTTGACTGGAGGACAAGCCAAGGCAGTTGACTGCCAATTACCGAAGGGAAAAAATTCCCTTCGTTTCTTGCAGCCTCGTTCTTATCCTTTTCTTCCTTTCATTTTCTGTCTTGAAAAGGAGAGCTCCTCCGCCCCTTGAATCTAATGGGGGCTCTGATTTTTCTGGAGTGGCGCAAGGCATCGACCACCCGGTGCACGGCCTCTTCTCCTACCAGCGGGGTTCAAGTAGCCCGGAGGGTGATTATCTACCCTATAACTCGTATAATCCGTACTCGTTAGTGCGAATTATGCCATGTCTAGGAATTAATTGCCACCAGCACCATCCTCTGTCTCTTTCCTTTATCCCCTTTCGTCCCACTGCTCCCATTCGTTTCACATTCTTCATGTGTACAGAGAGTGCCAGGCCGTTTTTATAACTCTCACTATTTTATGCCCTTGTGGAATAAGTCGGATTCTCGTTCTGAAAAGCCATTTGCGACAACGTCGACAAAGTGACTCCACATTTCTTCAAGCCTCTCAATTGGCTTGAACACCTTATCCCACTGTGATTTTACGGCTTTAGTCTTCCCTCTCTACCCCTCATTCTCCTTCAGATAGAGTTCGTCTCTCATCTTTGATTCCTCGCCGCCGGAGAATCCGTCCGATTGAAAATCCCTGGCTAATGCTCTAGCTCTTCGTGATTAAGATATTCGAAATCCCTCTTACGAGATTCTAGCTTCATTGAATTGTTGGAAATCTTTTATTCAACTGGATGTGGATTCTGTTAGAGAAAGAATGTCTGGTAAGATCCTCTTTCACTGAAGTACGATGACTCGTCGCTTGATTCACTTGTTTTTCAAATTTCTAAAATTATCACAACGTTCTCAACAGCTGAGACTGTGTTGTCTTTGTCATGAAGGTAGTTTTACTGGTAGTAAAGGAATGACTGACGCGAGAATCCTGGTCGAAGTCGTTCTTGTCTGAAGAGGCTATTGGGAATACCGGGAAGTGGGCATCGGTCCGATACAACGACAGTCGGGACGATTAAAAATGAATGCGGCCAGCACGTGGGGCACCCTTTAAGAATGAAAAGGAATGCTTCGGTGCCCCGATAAAAGCGACGGACTACTCCATTGTGCGAAACTGTGTCAGAGGGACTCGTCGCTTGCCCGAGCTAAGAGCACATCTCTCTCAACGAAGAGACAGCATCGTTCTTCCTTCCATCTGTTTTTCATCTGCAAATGATGTCTGAGTACGTGTCACTGCAGAGGCTGTATGGTTTCCGCCAGGAAATCAGAACTTTCGGTTTCGCCTCGAGAATCACCCAGCCAAAGTTATACCCGAGACTCTTCAGTTCCCTCTCTTATTTAGAGCGCGCTTAACGACGAGGCGATTACTTGGTCCAGCGCGTTTCAATGAGAGAAGCTTTATGGAAATGAGAACTGACATCTGCCAAAGCCAAGAGCGAATATTGCCAGGAGAATTGTGAGAGCAGACAATTTTCTCGCATTTTCAACAAAATAACTGCATAGAGTTCCATTGAGAAATGTCCATTACTCTTTGTCGTATTGCCCAGTGTTTTTTTAAATGGACTCTAGCGTAAAAATATTTGGGGAACGAACTTGTTCGGGATAACTGGAGGATGAGAGAGAGAGAGAGAAAGAGAGATGGGAGAAAAAAATATGCACTCGGGATGGACGGCAGTCTTTACTCTATTTCACATTGGAACAAAAGCTCCCGTTATAAGCGCACAATAGCGCGCACTGCGTATTCTTTCGCACACTCTTCCTCGGACGCATTTTATGTATCCGAGTTACGCTCTCTATTCTTTCTTCACCGTTATAATTGAGGATATATGTATACTGAAGAGCGTTTTGCTGCATTGCGCACAGAATAACTATTCCTCGTCCGGCTACGATGGGAGCCAATCTACTTGTACTTCATATTAGCTCTAAAAACTCTAATTTCTCGCTCGAGAGAATTTATATGTTCATTTAGATCATTTATCGCATAATTCTGTCTCTCCTACAAGAGAAATTGATTTGCCAACAGTGAAGTTTTTCATAAATTAATTTACAGATTAATTGTTCTATTTGTATAATTTCGAGAAATTTTGCACTGCCGTTGACTTCGAATTGTCTGGAAGGCAGACTTTATGAGTGCCAGTGAGGCGAGTTATCGAGAAAACTTGTTGAAAGTAATATTTTGCAGGCAGAATCTAGACTGGCATCGAGGAAAGAGAGAAAAACCAGAGTTCATCGAAGTGTAGGCTACCTTAGCTTTATTGCATTCCGTTGTACATGAAAACAATCGGTCGGTTTGTTACAAACAATCTCTCTCGCTCTCGGGGGTTGAATCTCACTGGTATTGTCATTGAACTGCAACTCTGCGAGAACCGCACGCTATTCCTTTTTCCTCAATCCCCTTTCAAAGAATCGTCGGAACACTGAAAATCGCTCGGAAATCCTCGTTACTCGGAGTAGTAGTTGGACGGATGGAGTAATGGTGGAATTTCAATTAAGGGACTCTTAAGTCAGTTGGAACGAAGAATGTGGGTGGTCGACGTCGAGCGATCAACTGTTAACCGTCCTCCGAAATGTTCTCTCCTTCTATGTTTGTGCATTATATGGGCAACCCATTGTTTTTCCGGCGACACTTCTATCCGATCTGAATTGGGTTTACACAAGCCGGCCGATCAGAGCGACCCGTTCGATTTTATGCTCCGCTGGCCAGAGACAAAAAAGTGTCGAGCGGTGGTGCTCGATACGATCGAAATATCGTAACGCGATATTCGATAATGTGTCTTGTGTACCAGCGAAGCGGAGACAGGCGGACATTGCGCATACGTACAGTGTTACACTGGCCAGAGAGAGAGAAAGAGAGAGAAAGACAGTGCTAGGACTGCGGAACTATCGGCAAATGCAATCGGAAATCGGCTTCATTCCAAGCGGGCGTGTTATCGATAGGCTTTAAAACTCACTCCTCGATGTTCGCCTTGAGTAACGAGTACTACGCCTTCCGACGAATTCAACTTCCAACAACGACTTCATTGCTCGCCGCGAAATTGGCCAATGTGTGTATGCAATAAACAGTGGGGGGGAAAAAAAGGTGATTGTAACACGAGGCTCCTCGAAAGCCGTCCGTTGCGGTGAGGTGCGTGTTGAATATCGGCGTTGTTAGAGCCGCAACGGGGGCCTCGTTCGCTCTCCTGTGACAATCCACATTGACCGTCTCGCATCCACTTCTACTTAATCCAACCTCCTCTTACATATACTACTCGCATCGTTAAATTCCCTCTCCAAAATTCCCCTCCCTAAGAAACTACTATATATTCCTGCACCTGTAGAATAAAGGGGATGCGACCCAGAAAAATCTTCTCCATTCATCGTCATTCCCCCTCCCCCAGGAGTGGAAGGGGTTGCGCCGGCGTCCAAGGTTATAGCCAGGGATATGTTCGGCCAGGCATTGTGTTCGGCAGATGCGTTATACACGATCTATCTCTGCATCGGACAAAGCGATAGAGAGCCCCTAAATTACGAGGACCGAAAGTACAGCAAGATGTATATACCTTCGCAGTTGAAAGCCGCGGAACTCCTGGCAAACTAGCGAAGGACAAACCTTGACCTTTCCCACGGTCCAAACGGGCGATATCACTTATTTTTATATTTGCCTGGTACAACTTCGAAGCCACTTTGCCCTGGCAGAGACACGCACGCCAGAGACTGAAGAGGGACTAGGAGAGGAAATGATGGAAAAACAGAGATGGCTTCTCGTTGGAAAACAATTACGGTAGAAGGAGAAGAGGAGGGGGGTTGGCAGTGATAGCGGATGGTGAAGTTCCATAGGGCAAAGGGCGTTCGTTGGGAATGTGGGATGTTAGCGCGGCCAACTCCAGTTAACTGGGTCAGGTTATGCTGGGGCTCCCACTTGCTATCCAGTCAGTATGGGGGTGGTTCGCCCCTGCGGACTTATGCGGTACCGATATCCCTTTTTCCCTGCTGGCTGATTCCCCGCCCCTTCCTGGAAGCCAGCCAAAACTTCGATCGTTTCCAGAGCGTTCATTGACTTGTTGCTGTTTCGCCCTGCAGCATAGAAATCGTCTCTCTAATTAGCTCGCCGTAGTATTCAGTTTTACCACGGAAAGCTTTCATCATCAAGCTTTACAATAATTATTCCTTTGACGATCAGAATAATTGCCAACTTCATTCAGACACAGGTATTTATCTCTTCTACTTTAACGCTCACTGACCATCTTCGTCGTCTCGTTTTCATTCCACTCGCACGTTCCCCGAACGAGTCGTTTAGGAGCGACTTCCGACCTCGTTCGCTGCCCGCCGGCGAAAGTCTTGCTTCGCCCCATTAGCCGAGAACTACTTCTACGCTAGTACTTATCGCGTCTAAGCGATAATTATTCTCTTTTGTTCGAAATCTGACAAACTCTATCCTTGGTACATCAATTTTAAATTAATCATTCATTAGACAATCACTGCATTAATTAAATAATATATTCAGTCATCGAAAGAATAATAAACAAGTTATTGAATAAAAGTATATCAGTCATTCTGACTTCGACATTTCAGTATCGATATTAAAGTAGCCACTATCAGCACACTTTACACCGACGACTGGAATCAGATCAAGTGTCAGAGCCCCAAGTACGAGAGTGCATGTATCACTGAAACGAGAGTTCGCCAGGCAACCCCATAATCCCGGAGTCGAAGCAGGTCTCGGGCGTGATTGGGTCGAAGTTGGTGGGAGAATCGTAAGCATGTGCGCGCAGCCAGGGTGTTGCTGCAGGGATCGGCGTGGTTTCTCTATCAGTATGTGTTGTTCGTGTGCTCGAGGCTAGGCTGCCGCGGGAGAGGAGCTTCGCTAGCGTAAGGGTTCTCTCATTCATAAACCTAAAATCAATGACGGATTGGCGTAAAGAAAGTGGTGGCCGCGGATTGGCCATGAATCGTCGCCATGCTGATAGCAACGTCCAATCCGAAGCTGCAACCCCTCGTTCGTCGTACTCGCGCGCGTACGCTAGTCCGGGCATTTTCCGTCTCGTTTTCACCCTCTCCTTTTTCCCTCCTTCGTTCTCCCACTCAGCCACTTTCTCTCTCTCTCTCTTTCTCTAATACTTTCGAGTAAAATTCTCGTCTACCCTCTCTGCCTCTTCATCTTTCCAATCCTGTACAGTTTTTTGCCCTGTACCTCTTGTCTGTGTACTCTTTACTTTGTGCAAGTATACATAGACTCCTTCTTTCATCCCCTACGTGTTGTTGCTCCTTTTTCTACCAACTACTCGGCGAGTTAAGGTCGCTTTTGCGAATGTCGAGAGCGATCGCTCGTGTAGGGTAATTAATAGCGCGGTAACACGACAGGCCACCCAACATTGATCACGGGATGTATGGGTTTCTTGTAGCTACCGTAACGACATGCATGGGGTATATCTTATTATTTATCGAACCCCAGATGCAAGCCCCGGATATACCGATGACTTTGTGTACCCTCGACTCCCTCGGGATTAATGAAACTGGCAGCTGGGTTGCAAGAGGGTGGTGTTAGTAAAATAATGTGCTTGCAACGTCACTTTAAGGTAGAGATGCGTATTAGCAACACTCGTGTCTCTTCTCTACGAAGAGAATGACTGTGGTGGTATTAGCGCGTGGCACGCAACATTTTACCAAGCAAGTTTGTCCAGTTTTTGAGATAAATAGCCCATTGCGTGAGGGAAACAAGCGCACAAAGCTCGTTAAGTCGGGCTTGGCAGGGGTAAACTTTCGTGAAAACGAAATTTCATTTAGCGGACCGCTCTTCAAAAGCATGTACTTCGTTTTAACACGAGGCTCCTAGTCACGAGCGTATGCTGCTGTGCACGCCCCTGGCATGTGTGGCCCTCCGAAGAGGGTAGTCGCTTTTTTTGCTTGGGAAAACTAACATATTTTTAAAGGATCTTGTTTAATTTTTATTCCAGGTCGGAGTAGCCGTAGGCAAAGAAGGGCAAAACGTGGTGGATTCGGTGACCCTTCGGCTGTGACAAGGTGCACAAGGAACTAAAGGAAGATGCGTGAATATAAGATAGTAGTGTTGGGCAGCGGAGGTGTGGGCAAATCTGCCATCACCGTCCAGGTTGTACAGGGTATCTTCGTAGAGAAGTACGACCCGACAATCGAGGATAGCTACCGCAAACAACTCGAGGTGGACGGTCAGCAATGTATGCTGGAAATCTTAGACACAGCCGGCACAGTGAGTAAACCATAATGAAAACCACCCTCCCCTTTTCTAATTTAGTCCTTTAAGGTGTCTGCGTACCCTCCGGTATATTAGAACACGTCAGAAGTTACCGCAAAGTCTTTGTGACTGGCTGAACACATCGGACGGCGGGTGCCGTAATTATCCTCGTTATCGCTCCATTGCCGATGGCCCGAAATCGATCTATCGCTTTGTGCAGTGAAGCCAGTAGCGGGTTGCGGCCAGCCTGTCAGCTAAACGATTTTCATACTGTTATTTTCGGAGCACCGTAGAGTAGGCAAAGGACCATTTACTGGCTCGGTGAACGGGAGCTTATACATAGTTGGCCGACATAGGGTCAGTGTCCTTGTTAAAGTATGTACATTAATGACCAGTCATTGTCGCCTGAGAACTTGCGCGATTTCAGAACCTAGTTAACGCTAACGAGACACCGTCCTACTCCGAGAATCAATCTTTTGTCTACAATGAGGATACGATGAACTTTTTTTAGTGAGACACTCTTACCTATCGTCAGTGTCTAAGTACCAATTACCAACGCATTATGCTAGCTCGAATAATTGCGTGCGTTGAAATAGAGTTCAACTGGATCGTGCTACATACATTATGAAAAGTAGGATAATGGCACTTTATATCACTGACAGAGATCCTTAGATTCACTTTGCCTTCTCTTCCATAATTCTCTGTGCTTATATCACTCGCGCTCCCATTCAGTAGTCTCGATCATTCGTTGAAAATAATTTATATCGGTGAGGGGGAGTAATAGTTTTGCTGATAGAAAGGTAAATGAAAGGATTGGTAGAAATGAGTTTGTAAAGTGTGTAAGCAACCGGTAAACGAAAAGATCCTCGGTTTGCTCCAGTTAAGAAGATCAAAGGGAAGGTCGGGATGAAGTATTCACGCTATTTCCACTCGGCAGAGTTTCTCAGCTCTTTAAAGTTGAAAGTTGTACAAATTGTACATTCTTAGAATTCCTTCGGGTGAAAAAACTCTTAGCGTGTTTGCAAATGTTACCAATTTCACGTAAATATGAGTAAGTGTCAAAATCACACATTCATAAACAGGAGTTGTTGTTATGCGTAGGAACAATTCACAGCCATGAGGGACCTTTACATGAAAAACGGCCAAGGATTCGTGTTAGTGTACTCGATAACGGCGCAGTCGACGTTCAACGATCTGCAGGATCTTAGGGAGCAGATCCTGCGGGTGAAGGACACGGACGACGTGCCGATGGTACTTGTGGGCAACAAATGCGACCTGGAGGACGAGAGGGTAGTGGGGAAGGAGCAGGGAGCAAATCTTGCCCGGCAATTCAACTGCACATTTTTGGAGACCTCAGCCAAATCCAAAATTAATGTTTACGATGTGAGTACCGCCTTTGTTCTCAATAGCTCTACTAATATTCCATGCGAGAGAGAAACAGAAAGAGAGAGAGAGAGAGCGTGCGCCGCGAACCCTCGACTCACAAAGAGCGAGCGGAGAAAGGTCGGAGAAAAGGTGATAGGCGCGCTCTGAGCGCATCGACGGAAAGTCAAAGGCCGCAGCTCCCACTGAGATAAGATTCAAGCCCCGGCAATCCTCTCCGTGTGTTGCAGGTCTTCTACGACCTGGTGCGGCAAATCAACAAAAAGTCACCAGAGAAGAAGATGAAGCAAAAAAAGAAATCGCTGTGCCTAGTTCTCTAAGGTAGATATAGCAGAGCCCATACTCTCCTGCAAGAAAAATCCGAGTATACCAGTGGAGGAAGATACAGGGGGGAGGACAAGCGATTAGAGAGAAAGAGAGAGAGTGAGCGAGGGAGGGAGGGAGGGAGGGAGGGAGAGAGAGAGAGAAGACACACTAGTGACAAGGAGGGGGCTGACAGAATAATAAATACTTGAAGTGGAGGAGGGGCAATAGCGCAAGATGATGACAGAAGGAGATGACAGTACGGACGGACAAGTGTACGAGCAGTACAAGGGCACGGGGAGTAAAGAGAACAGCAACGTATCGGTGGAAGGAGAAAAATAATGTTGTATATACGTTGGTCCCGGGGTGGCTCGTGTACACGCGCGACAACGGCGCACAAAGAGTAGTACGAGACCCCGTGGCATCGGTTATCACTGTAGGAGTTTTGCATTAAAGAAAAAAAATGATTAATTAATAATAGTCTATATATATATATATATTTAGGAGAAAAGGAAAAAAAAGGAAAAATGTTTGGACGTGCGAGTGCGCAGGCCACACCAGCCCCCATGCAACGCTCGCCGCGCACCTCTGTCTTATATAATATAATAATTATACATAGATGGTACACTCGATGATTATTATTACTATTATTATTATTAATTATTATTATTATCAAAGCATCAAAATATTCATAAGTTATCAACCGTTTGTTTCTCAAACAATATATGTTTTTCTATATCTCTCAGTATTAAAGCAAATAATAAAAAACTCAGTGAATGTTAAGGCCGAGGCTAGTGTCCGTTCTTTATCCCGGCCTCTTGGCTACATCGAAGTCTACTTAGAAACATTGTCCCTGACACGTATTGAGCAGTTCCACAACATCCACTAGTCTTAATCTACAGTCGAAGGCACGGTATCGCTATCGAGGCCGCTAGACAGACGAGCTGGAGGCTGTAAGAAATGTCAGTGATCGTCGTAGCAAGGCTAGTTATATTACAGCAAGTATTCGTTGCTTCCTCTACCACTCTTGGGTAGTATTCGTTCCAAAATGCGAATGCCCTATAGTCGACAGAGTTCCCTTCATTCATATCAATATTCCTATCGATGATTAGAATGCCAGGCTCCTCTTCCGTATAGGCCTCCCATTTTATATTACTTAATGATGGATTACCCGTCTTGGCAAAACTTGCGAGCATCATCATTATAACTTCTGACAACTTCTTATCGGCGAAATTCCAGACGATGTTGCTACCAGGTACCAACGGGAGACCCCAGACGAACGGGAGTTCGAACATATGTGGTACTCCAACCCATTCTGGCACGTCTTTTGTTAAGGCCGGAGTTCTGGGCCTGTAATCGAATCTGTAGACGAACGACGACGACTTTTGCTTCGAGTTTTTCCCAGCTAGGAGAGTTAGGCCTGCCGCGAAGTTCCTGTCTGTTTGCAAATCGATGTATCGGTCCCGTAGGACACCCTGATCTTTCGTGGGTGGATGTGGCTTGTAGAAAAAGAGCACTGCATCCGTTACCATTTGTGGTTTGATTACGCAGGTACTGTTTTCGTCGGAGTCACCGATCGCCGAAGAGAATTCATCCGATATCATTGAAGTAAATTTATCAACAGACAATCTGCCATCACTTCCTTTTCCATTGGCTTCCATGTAAGCTAAGGCATTCTCTTTACTAGTGTAGCCGACCAGAAGTGGCACAGCATTAAAGTTTCCTTCCTCCAAAGCTTCCCTGGGGTGCATGGGAAGAAATGGTTCGGTATAGTTGTTCGTCTCATAGTCCACTATGGGCCCCCAGGTTTCTATCTCCGAGGATTGTTTTATGAGAATGTTCACTTCGACCCGACGCAAACATTCCATGAGTGCAGTAGTCGGACGTCTATAACAGCCGAACTTTTCCGCTATAATGTCGACCACTGGCAATTCAGTTTGCGGCGAACCAACCGAACTCACTGCATCTCCACTCATAGCAATCGCTTTTGCAAATTTCCCTTTGCTCAGAGGACTCACCATGTGCAATCCTACACTTATCGCACCTGAACTGTGTCCGTAAATCGCGACGTTCGATGGTGCCCCATTGAATAAATCGATCTTCTTTTGCACCCAATCCAATGCAGCTATCTGGTCGAACATCCCATAATTCCCTGGCGCTTCGTTGTCCGTCGTAGTGAAAAAGCCGAAAATATTCAATCGGTAGGCTACTGTCACCACCAGAACCTGTAATATGTAAAATACTCGTTTATTGATTTCTTATCATGATTGACGTTTGTATAAAAGTCCAGAGACCAACCTTTTGTTTGCTAACAAAGACGGAAGCGTCCCAAATGGCAGGTGTTCCAGTATTAAAGTCACCCCCATGAAACCAGACCATGACCGGCCAACCCCCATCAGGACGATTACCTGTACAAAGCAGTCTATCTTGTATAAACTAGTACTAGAGATTTAAGAGAAAGGATTGGAAATGTAGAATTAGTGAAAGCATCGCTTGGAAATGCCGAAGATTCAAGAAGCCGTGCGTGCCTGTCGGTATGCATCCTCAAATCCGGTCGGACCGGAGAATCGATCGTGACGAAATTTCCATATAGCCATTCCTCACTGCTGCGGGATGGCAAACATTATCCCAGACTTCAAAGAGGAAATCTTCGGCATTTGTCTCCGTGTTAAATATGCAGAGGTAGCTGTGCAATATCCACATAGTCAAAGTTAGCTCGACCGGTATCTTTCGCAAAATATTCCATTACAAAAGCAATTTGGAAGGTTTAATTGAGACCACCGCTTTTCACCGAGCATATATTACAGGGAAAATGAATTCGAGGACGGCTCGCTGGGAACTATTAAACGCGTGTAGCACATTTAGGAATTATGTGGCTGGTTATTAACTGGTGCGCCCGGTGGTCGTGTGCGTATGCCCGATAACATCATATCCGGTGCGCGCATGGTTTCGAAACTCGGCTTCTATAGGGCTTCAAGCTGCCTCTATTACAATAATATAATTTCTCACGAGCGCCCGCCCAGGGAAAATTATTGGATGGGAAAAATAGGACCGACAGAATTCTATGTATCTTAGACAATAGCTAGCCGAACAATACACGAATTCTGAAGCATCGAAATCAATGCAAAAAGATTCTTCGTAAAAAAGGAATGAAGAATTCAAGGGTTAAATAAATTTGGAGAATGCTTGAAATAATTCTCTGAACAGGGGTAGGTTTTTTTCTTGGGGAAGATAGTTCCAAAACTTTTGAGAACAAGGTCGCACTTTTCCCGAACAAGGGAGCATCGTCGTTGACGATAACCCACGAGTTATTTACGAAGGCAATAGGTTGGCCTAATGAAAAATGGACTCCTTATGCTAATTCGTGATGCCAGGATCAATCGTTGAATAAGGATGCCTGACCTGGAAAAATACTTGGACGCGAACTTCACCTGGCTAAGTTATTGATCATCATTTTGCAGTCCGCAGTTCGGTTCATGCATTATACATTCTTCAGATTCCGGTAACTGATCACCGTGATATCGTGCATTAACTCTGCTCGGCCTACGCCTTTTTCTCTCACTTGAACCCAGACATATAAAGGCACCCTTTGCAATGAACTCCGTATGCCAGGATTTATCTTAAAGGTACTTTCAGGCACTTTCAGATTTAAGCAAGAAAAATGGACACTACTGGCAGAGAAAAGGGTAAGCTTCTTATTTCAAGGTTCGAGTAGAAAAAGAATGGACGTCTAAGGTGCCAAGGCCGTTGGAATCGGGGCCATTGCTCGGCAGAATGCTGGAGATCAGTGATAAGGGGATCGGAAGGGGATCGGCTCTTATCAGCGAATTACGAAAGTGACAGATTCGGGGTGAATGTTGTCAGGGACATGACGAATTTAGTACACAGAAGTCGAGCGAGTACGGTCGACCTGGCTTTAAGAAACTTACGAAAATTTACTATCTCACCCGTTGCCTCTTTAGAAAAAGCGATGACTCTGGGTCACAGTGTCAGGAGACTCGTAGTCTCTCGAGTTTAAGTAGTTAAAAATAGAGAAGCACGCTATCCTCTGGCTCAACTTTACTCCCAGGCTTGATTTATCGGGTAGTATTTATCACACGTTAACTAGGGGCGCATCGTGAATCTCTTCGAAGAAAGCTTTTGCAAAAAGGACGCCTTGCTATTACTGGAGAACTCCAAGGGTACTGGAAAGATATCACAGTTTAATAGATTTGCCATTTACTTCGTATTTCTAGATAGCTTTGCAGCGAAGGGTGGTCGCCGCGAATGTTTCTGGCAGATTCGGCAGTTCGACGTTCAAACGAAGAAAGGAACCCCCCTGGCAGAGAAAGAGGGGTTGCTTTCGTGACCGGCCTCATCGGTATCTTAACATCTCCAGCGGCCCTAAAAGATCGCGTGCGCCACGACGTGCGCCAGTTACTGTTACTCTTACTACTCGTATATCGACCGGTCCACCCCCTATAGGACCCCCCGCGATTTTCCGATTCCAGCCACCCTTTCCTTTTCCACCCTTTAAGATCGTCAGCCAACTAGTCGTTTCATAGACTTGTAAAGCCCATACAAATACCGTAAGACGATCTAAGTCCATGTGAAACTGACAATTCCATTAGTCTTTTCTGTTCGATACTGATTGATCAAGTTATTGGCCGTGAATTAGTCGATGAATTATTCCTAAAGACCGTGAACTTAAACTTTCTTGGTATCGTGTGTAATACTATCATGTGGTAGTAACCTTTCATCCTTGGCTTTGTTCGCCAAGCCATGTGAATGTTTCATACGACCAGTCCAAATAAAAAGTTCACCCTGGCGTAAGTGACTGATTACCTCAATCAAGTACAATTTTCTTGTATCCACCCCCGAATCGATGATTCGACCATGGGCGGAGACGGATTACACCTTCGCACGAAACTGAAGGCCGCATGTTCTTTCATGCCACTTGTACTTTTTGCCTCTGTGCTTTATCAATCCGGCAACTGGAAATCTGGTTGTTGGAATCTGTGATTTTATATGTGATCGATCGTTTTCGCTCTAGTGATTGTTATTCTTCTTAATTTCTTTCACACTTGGGTTTTATTATAGTTTTAATTCAGCTATTATAAGTTTGTAGAGACGCGTGCTGTGAATGTGGGTATCTGGGTAAATGGTGTCCCGATATGCAAGATTTAATGTATGGTAAAGGAGCTCGCATTAGAAGCCTCTATAAGTTCGCATTTATACTGCCGTGATATTCCTGCGCATAGAAGAAAAGTGCACTTTCTCATTGGGCCGATGAAGGAAAAAGTTTTAGGAATGATTAGTTAGCCAGCCGCACGAAATGAAGTCGAACGAAATAATTCTTATTTAAGGGATGAAAAACGTGATAGACCAATTCTATATAACTTTAGATCGATTATTCATTATCGTTTCATCCGATGATGAATCTGGCAAGCGTCTCGCTCGTTGAACAGGTCAAGGGCGATAATTAATGTAGAGTCTAATGATAGTCATCATCGTCTTCTTACGAAATAATAACTTCCTTCCAAGAATAGCCAGCGACGATTAGATGACGATCAAGTGCATAAGTGGCTGGAACACCTGATACAGTCTTATGCGTCATAGAAACTTTCTGGAGAATCCACCCTGTCGACTTTCACGGCCAATTGACCCATGAAACCACAGACATTGCTCGCAAAAGTCCCCAAACAAGCAGATAACAGTTGCGGCTGAATCAAGTGTCACGCGATTGTGTGCTTAACATCTCAAAGCTACAGGCTCGCTCGCTCCGAGGATCATTGTTTTGCAATGATTTTAGCATACCTAGCACTGTTCGCATCGGAAAGTCCATGCTTATCGTATGAAATCACGATTCCAAGTACGGCTAGGAAATACACCGAGGGTCAAAACTACTTGTACAATGGAAATGAGAAAGTAAAAAGTACCGACAATGTTCCCCATTGATTACATTGTGATACATTTGATGAGTATTATGCAGGAACATTAGCATTTTCCAAGGTGTATTTGAGTCAACATTACGAGAAGAGATCTTAACTATGGTTCTTTGTGGTTCTAAATTATTATTCTACAAATCCTTTTGTCCCTCAGCGTATATCAACTCTCATAAAGGGTGTTGAGTATTGACCAAGGTGCTTTACAGGGCTTTCGCATCTCGTGTAAATCTAGCAGCCGGTGGGCACGGTTATTAATTTTCCACGGCCGGACTTTCTTTCATCGGATAAGAGTACTTTTCCGCCGAAATGACGACAATAGAGCGACGCCACTCTCACTCGGACGGCGTACTTACTCCGATGTGTGGCCGTCATTAGAGGCGGTAAAAAGGAAGGCAGAGAGTGAAAAAGATTGACAGAGAGGGGTGAGAGTCATTTCTCGGGCTTCGCGTGTCCACTCTGCTCTCGGCTTTGTTTACAGCTCCGTGGAAAGCTCTCTCGTGGCAAGTATCGTGCTTTTTCATCGGTTCATGCTCAATCTAGTCGCGCAAATTACGACCCACTTGAGTGGAGTCTCCTTTAAGTCAGACAGGATCTAGCCTTCACGAAAAAGACTCCGACACTTTTTTCAAGGTGTCGTTGATAAGCATGAATCAATGATTAGCAAGCTAGTTAATGAATCTTAGAATTTACGAGATCGTACTAAATTAATTGCTCTAAACTTACCATCTGGGACGAAGATATTTAGAAAGAGACAATCCTCGCTGAAGCCAGGATCAGGTTGATCAGGTGGCAGTAATCTTTTATAGAGTTTCTCGTGGAGTTTCAGTCGATTGGAAACTTGCTGGCAGGATGGTGCGAACTGTGTTGCATTTCGTACTCCGTTCCATGATGGAAGAGGATCCGTAACTGGAGGAGAGAAACGAAGGTTCCCGGTTGGTGGCCGGGCATACGGTATTCCCAAGTATTGCACCACCCTCTGCGAGCTGCTTAACAATACCTAAATACACACCACTTCAATTCGCTAATGCACACTCTAAAAGATCGTCGATGATTTGGCACGGTTCGAGGAATGTAACTGGATTGGCGATAAATCATAGAAGCGTTGCTTCTCTCCTCACTTAAATTAATTAAGTTAACTACAATTTAGCGCGGTACTTTGTTCTTGTGTATGAATGATATATCATGCAGTTCGAATACCGAAAGGAATTATGCAAGAATGAATCATGTAATGGTAGGTTGCAATTATCCTCATACTGTCTGACCGAATCTACTTGTTCGCGATCAAAGACCCGCAGTGCTGCTGTTATAATTCAAACAACTCGTGGAACTGGGGCAACATCTGCCATTAGCAACAAAATCGCTAAAGTTTTCCAGGAATTCGTACAACATGTTTTTTCGTTGCAAAAAGCAGTTCTCTAATGACTCCCGTAACTGGCAAAAGGTTCATGCGGCGTGAATTCAATTTTTTGATAAAAATAGACGCCGGGGTGCTAAAAGTATGCCGCAGTGGGAAGAAAGTTTATGCGCTAATAAACTCCATCGACATTTACGAGCCTTGGGCTTCGGGCACACGTGACTATTGTGATTCTAGTTGTACTTCTTTTCCTGTGAAGTTATAAGGGTAATACTAGTCTACGACAAAAGAAATATGCTTCTGAATTTCTGCCCTCATTATTGTTGGTCGAGGCCGGAAGTTCGATATCAAAGGGGCACAAAACTTTTCGACGGAAGCGAATTCGGAGGCAGTTTGCTTTAATCGCATAGCAACGGTGTCCTCCGTGTGGCAGCGCAGCACGACTCTAACAAGTTACTAAAGTGAGGGTAATTAAGAGTATGCGGCGGGCAACATGTGCTATTAATGCGAAGTGCGCTTTTCAGAATGCTTAACTACCAAGCGACTAAACGACGCTTCTACCTTTGCGTGTGACAGCTAAAACTCGAAACCATAAAATACCCGCTAGCTTAATCTTATACGTAAAAAGAATATTATAACAAACAAACAAAAATGAGTGATGGTAAAAAAAAGAGTGCGTGAGATATTCGTGATAGCATTCTGTATTTCAAAACACACGTAGAGTACATGAGAAAGCGTGCGGCGTCGTTGCGAAGTGCCGGTACATGGGTGTAAGGCAAGTGCGGGAACCCTGAGTGCAAAGGGTCAGCAAGGGTTGACGAAGGGCAACGATATCGCACCTCCTTGCCTACGATCGATCCTTGATCAGGAATTTGAAGAATGGCCTGCTCCTTGCCAAGTCCTTGCCTCGCGTGTGTCCTTTGGGATAGGATCAAGCTGGGCAGGAGGAGCACGAGGAACACCGGCGTCTTCGGGCACCTCATCCTGCAGACTGACGGCTGACTGGCTGGCTGATTTGCCGTGGAAAGAATCGCGCAGCGGGCTCCTTCACCCTTGCGTGACTCGCCTAGAACACCACCCTCGCAGACACGGTGCTTTCTCCTTCTAAGCCACCTTCTGCACGAGCACGCGTTTCTCCTTCGAGACTGCGCGCCGCTACCGCGCTCTGAGATTACGGGATAAGGTGGTCATTACATGCGTGTCCCCCCAAGCACACTAGAGAACGGTCGAAATCGTGTTAATACCCTTTTGCACAGCTAGAACCATTATAAGGCGCCTACTTCGAAGCTTCAGTTGAAAATTCTTGCCTCATTCGATGCAGATTTTAATTATATGCTATTTTAAAGTATCATTTTTCAAATTTTGTATACAATACTCGTAGCGTACTTAATATAGTATGTGAAAAATGGTAAAATGTTATTTCAAGCGGGTTACCGTACTTTCTCACGCACTCCGGCACTAATGTTACATTTAGTAAGTACAAAATTCTGAGATCGTTCCCTCCGCTTATCGTAATCGCACGTTTCGGCAGTCTTCGTGAACGCGTAGTAGTGGAATTTGCACTACATAAATAAAATATGTAGAAAAATCATAAAAACATTGTGCGCGCAAACGAAATCAGTGCAGTGCAGTTTATAATACTTGAACAGTCGCATTTGCGTACGGTAAAAATACGCAGTTTCGTACTATTTTACAATCTCGCTTCCTGATCGAGCCTAGTTGTTCATACATTTATATAAACTCCACTCTGTCTTCTCGCATTAAATGTATATGTATGTATAAATCTCTTTGACCTTAAGTGGTAATTTCTGGACGGAAAATGTATCAGGAATACTTATGCGATATACTTCGGCGTATAAAAAAATAGAGAAATAAAAAATCTAAGCTAGAAACGGAAAAGTATAAAACCGGTTTCGTTGTTAGATTACACGGAATGGTAACTGCATTTTGCAGATACGGAACGCTTTATGTACATTGAGACATTACGACCATTAACATCGAGATATTTATAAAGAGAGATTCTGAAGATCGCACCCATTTAATGAACTTGATTCAATTCTAGCTCGGGAATGTATGGCTCAGTGATCGAACTAATGGGACATATGCTCAGCGTGTCCTGGAAATACAAAATATCAAAAGTAGAACATAAGACACAGAAATACGTGTACAAAGCATTGAAGAATGTTTCTTACCAGTCTAATAAGTTCATTGAACGTTGGTCTCTCCTGAATCTCCGCATTCCAACACGACAGCATGACTTCGTAAAGAGGATCTGGTATGTCCGGAAGTTGCGGAAGTCTTATTCCTTGCTGGAGTGCTTCCTCAACTTCACTGTCGAACGAGAGTTTCGAATACGGTGTAGCACCCATACTCAACATTTCCCAGAGTAATACTCCAAAGGCCCAAACCACTCCAGCTTGATGCCTCTTTTTATTTCCAAAGCATTCCATCGCAGTCCATCGAGCATATTTCGTATCTTCAAGAGCATACTTCGAAATACCATGGCCCATAACTTTTGGTGTCCAGTCGTTTCGAAGACCGACGCTACGAGCGCACAGGTGGGTATGTATGATTTTATAATTCTCGAGATGTTGCAAAGCTGAAGCAACAGCAGCTCCAATTGGTAGTATCTGATTGGCGGGAAAGGTTTCGCCGGTCCTCGCCGCCAATAACCGGCTCTTTAACGTTTGCGAGGGAAGTTCCAGTACTACGTACAAAGTGTCGGCCGTTTCGCAAGTGCCTACTAAGCCGGCTAAGTTTTTCGTCGTGGATGCTTTGATACAAACGTCGAGTTCGCGTAACATGTTTCGTTTTTCGGATGCTCTCAAGACGCGGTCAGCAATGGTGTGAACAGCGACAGGGTAAGTCTCATTATCTTTAACTACTGTGCCTTTATGTACTGTTCCGAACCTTCCTCTTCGTATTAATGTATCATCGATGGTCAGTGCTTCTCTTGGCATGGTCCACACTTTACTTTTTAATTCCTGATAATGATTAGCTCGTTCGGGTACATCTTCCGGAATGTAACCCATATTGTCCACTTCGTAAACTGGACCCTGTAACGTTAGCTCCTGCTGCTCAGGCAGCTTTTTCATACGAATCTTTTCGTGACGCTGTCGCAGCATAAAGTAAACTAAGATCGAAGCGACAAGTAAAATACCGAGCAAAGTAATAGCAACCCAAAGAATTATAGCTGTGGCGTCCATTGAATTACTATTATTTCTCTCAAGAACCTTAAAATCATTTGTCAAATCAGAATAAGCATATAATGTTTGCCTTTGGAAACGTGAGACCACAACCAAGCCAATTCTAGGCATTGCTTGGCTACCCAAAGGCACATTATGGTAACCCCCAATCATTTTCCCATTGCCGACAGTGAATTTTCTATAGTTATGAAATTCCTGTGATTCAAACTCCCCTGTAACGTAATATCCCAGTCCCTGATCATTAGATTTCTCATAGTTTGTGTAAGAGACATTAGAACCCGTAGGAGCTATTGTTCCAGGCTGGACCACGACCAATTGATAAGCACTTATAGGACCATTCTCACTGCTACCTTCGGATAATAACACTGTCACTGTTGCCGAGTTCTGATTTATAATTTGAGGAGTGATAGGTTTATCAGGTGGACCTATCGCTGTCCAATCTGAACCATACACTGGATTGCTACTTCCTTGAATATTATTGGCAGTAATAGAAATATTATATTTCGTGCCTGGCTGTAAGCCTTGCAAAATAGTACTGTTCGATGATCCTCCTTGAACTTGACTCTCCACTGGTTGTAATATTGTTGAAGCATGTGTTTCAATGGCGACACCCTTCAGGGTATAAGATGTAATATTTCCATTGGGAATGTCTGGTGGTTCCCAAGTGATTTGTAAGCTATCCGGAGCTATGTGATTGATTTGTATTCTTCTGGGAGGACTCGGGCCTTTCTGGCCAGTGGAATAAATGCTTATTGCATCTTGAGCACCACAGTAATTATCTGGATCCATGACACACGGAAGTGTACAAGCACTAGACGGCCCATTTCTTCCAAAATTACTACCACAATAACACTGCTTACCATTCATTAGCCCTGCAAACCTGAAAATGATCAATCTGGTATTTAATTTCTCTTGAATATTTCTTATAAGAATAATATAGAAAATGAAGTCTTACATGAAATAGCGTGATCGACACTCTTTGATACATTCCGCTGGTGTATTTGCACGATCGAGTACATGCGAGGGTAAATCAGGATCCGAGGCAGAACTTTTGTAACACCCTTCATACTTTTGGCCAAGCACATAAGTGCCAAAGTAGAGTATTAACAAGTAGATTATCATCCTAATTCGTTCAGTCTTCTCGATAGAGTGAAATGATTCAAAGTGATTGGTGCTAGCGATGTGATTTAATGTGGAAATAGAAACATTCTTTGGGAATACTCTGTCTCTGAGTCAACCAGTGAGGTCATTACGATGCCAACTGGAACTTGAGGTTACAAGCGTTCCGTCCAGCAGAGTTTCTTGATACTTTAAATTCGTGACAACGTCATGTCAGGCATTCTATAAGATTCTTCGGTATCTCAGAATATTTGCCGAGAGCTAGATCTGTGCGTTTCCATTTCGTTGCTCGCAACAGAATGAGAGAAGTCATGAAAATATTGAATGGGCGCGGTTGGAGTTCACTTGCACCTGAATGCACGGCGTCCATCAAAGAGTCAAGAGGAATGGGAACCACGTGACTATTTGTCAATGCAGTGGATGCAGTTGTAAACGCCGTGAGAATACATATATGTGTATGTGCGTAGAAGGTGAAATTAGAATGTGATTCGATATGAAATACGAGAATTTCGGGTGTAAAATGGTATTTAAGTTACTGTGAGTTGTTAATTAAATAACATGTCGAAAGACACGTTTATTATTGAAGCATGCATTTTTATGGATGCGCGAGTTGAAATCAACTGACGCGGTAAGTTTAAACATGTGCAAGATTTTTTGGTAATATTTTACAACTGCTGTGATAATTATGTATTGATTTCTTTTATTTTACATACTGCAATATATAATAGCTATATTCTACGATTATTTATTAAGATACTTATAATGGTTTTATGTCTATTATATTTTCTACTGTGCTTACACATTGGCAAGGATTCTGCATCCGATTCGCCAAATTCCTACGCTTAATGTCTCGATTTAATCACTGGTCCCATTGTCCCATAAGCTCATTTATTTGCTTATTTGTCAAAATGATACCTAATCTTTCTATTCGAATTTCTAACTTAATGTTTTGTGCCCTGGTATATTATCCTACTGTACAGTCTCTTAAAAACTACGTTCTACGTTAATGGGGCTATCTACACTCGCATAAAAAGCATTATTATAATTAAAGGATTGGTATAAAAGCACTCAATCTTATAAAATTGTACATATGATAGATGCTCAAGTAGCTTGAGGGGAGGATACTTTGCTAGAATGGGAATGGGTGGGTTTAGGTCCAATAGTTGGGGTTTTGCTGGACATTGGACACAATATTTGCTTATAAGCTTCCCTGTAAAGCTTATTAGTACCAGCGTAAATAAAAGGATTAACGACCGCCGAGGCCCAAGCTAAGACCGAGGCGATCACATGGAGAATTGGATATTCATTCTTGTCGTCGATTACGTTCATCAGCATCAATGGCATGAAACACATGAGGAAGCAGAGGAATATAGTTAGCATCAATCGAGTAACTCTTGAATCCTCTCGTCTTTGAAAGCCACCAGTTTTTCTTCTTCCTCCAACGCCAGCGTGCGCTTCCAAGTTCTTCCTGCTCTTTCTTACGCGCCAGTAGATACACAAATAGGAAACGCTTATCACGACGCATGGTACGATAAAACCCAGAGCGAATAGAAACTTCTTTGGGCTTCTGCCGTTCTTCTTTAAGATCGTGCAAGAGAAGGTAGCCAAATCTAGGCCCAAAGTACCCCAGACGCCAAGCAGCGGAGGCAACAGTAACGAGAAGCTTAAACTCCAGATGGCAATTAGCATGAAGATTATCCGACGGGTCGTGTACAGTTGGGCGTAGATTTCCGATCTTGATATGAGAATGTACCTAAGAATTCATTTTAATTCATTTCTATTAAACTTATTTTCTTTATTTGAAACAAAATGAAAAAATAAGGATTCCAAAAATTCACCTGTTTATGGTAATTGCCACCATGCTTAATAAAGACACCGCAACATTGCCGTAGAAAAATAGTGGGAAAATTTGACAAAGCGTTTCGCCCAATACCCATGCTTCATTTAGATATCTACTTGCTGTTAGTGGTAAATTGACAGCAGAGAATATCAAGTCTGAAATACTCAGACTTATTACGAAGGCGGTCGTCGCATGTCGTCTTAGTTTCGTATATTTTAGTAAAGCGATCACTGTCACCAGATTGCCTGTAATCAATAAGATTTAATAGCGTAAATAATATCCTATTTTCTGGTAATGGGCATATCTTTGGGCGAGCAAGTGTGAAAGAAAGAAGTGGTCAATTTACGTAGTGCTGTGCGAGGGCATAAATTAACGACGTTAATCACCATAACGTCGCAGGCGGTGTTCAGAGGTCAAGAGGGAGTTAACGTCAACTTAGAATTTGAGCAAGCGATTGACCTCTGCTCACCATAAATTTACGTGTAATGGGTGCACTGGGTCCAAGTATTTATCTTCCGTCCAGGCAATTGCACTTGAAACTTGTTTCACAACCCTTTCCCTTAATCTTTACGAAAGTAAGTTACCTGCAACTCCAACGATACTGAAGAGAATAGCGCAAACGGCAGCTGTGATAGTGACCGCACGAGGAAAGTGTATCAAGTTCTCGCCTTCCGAGATAACACTAAAAGTTGTGTCGTTGAATATTGACTTATCCATCTTCGGCGACTTCAAGGAAAAATTCCCTTTGCTCACATTCTCTTCGAGGTGAACGTATATAGTTAGGTCGAATGGTGCTGATAAAACAATTTCTGTGAAAATCCTATCATCCGGGAACTGTAGTTCCGTCTTTCCCTCGACTTACGAGATCAATTCCTCCTCGTGGAGCATTATTTTCTCAATACGTTGAAATGAAGGCGGTCGTCCGAAATTTCTCGGAGATTCGCCGGACATCTGGAACAAAGGAGAACGATGAGGGTTACAGTCGAATTTGTGAAGAGCATTTGATAGGTAGCGGATGCTGGTCGAGTGCTCGGGAACGATTTAAATACGCGAGTAGGCCTCCTTATCCCACGGGTACCACTTGAATTCACTTGCTGGCCAGTTTCGTCTTTTTGCTGGCTCGTTACTCATCCTCTACTTCATTCTAGCACACTCTTTCTCTCTTCTGATTTCCATTCCTCTCTCTCTTTTTCTCAGTACTCGTCTCTTTCTCGGACTTCACTACGGAAATGTAATCTTTTTTGTGCGTCTCTGATCGAGCGGTTTCTCGCCGCTGGACCCCTTCGCTTCCTACCAAGGCGATAAAGACCCTCGGGCGCACTTTTTAGGAACTATCAAGCACCCGTGAACTCTGAACTCTTCCTTCCTTTCGGGTATCATGCAACCGCACGCTCCCCTAGTTGTTAATTGATTTTGGTCCACGTCATTCATTGAAATTCGGTCGTGATAAATGATTCTCGCATCGAACGCGCCTACTCAGGAGCGATCCGTTTACTTGCAGATTAGTATGACGCTACTTGAAGTCCATCGCGGCAATTGTCGACTCTGTATCGCTGAGTCTCTTATTGTCTGCAGAAGAGTGCAGCCACCCGATCATCAAGACGTCAGTGTTTCCACTGTAACAATTCGATATCGCGCACGAATGATTACGAAGCAGTGTGCGAAGGTCGCGTTCCTAAGCAGATTCGCTCGGACAATTAGATAAACTCGATATAAATTGCACCTGTGCGTTGTCATCGGATATGATAATCAATGATCCATCTAAATCATATAACAGACAATGATTCTTCTTGTTTTCATTGATAAAAAGAAACTTTCTCTTTCTAAGATGACTTGGACTAATTGACTCTGGATCTTCATCCGTTTCCCCCGATTTAACACGTCCTCCCCTCTTTTTCCCATCTCTTCTTCGTTCACTTTTTCTCAACAGTCGAGCGCTTCAGCGGCCTTTGATTCGATTTGCATGTGCTGCTCGCTTATTCGCAGGAGCTACAGCAATTCGTACCGTAAAGTGGAACGCGGAGATAAATGCAAGCTTGGCAGATTACCGTCGTATAAACGGAATGGAAGGAAACAAGAAACATAACAAAGTTCCGTGCGTAATACGATTGAAGTATGAATCGACGCGGGCGATTTCAATGATATTAGATGGAATAGGAAGGCGCGGAGAGAACGAGTGACAAATATGTGCTACGCAACCCATTCAATTTGCTGCCTGTCAGTAACGCTTTTGTCTTCGAGCTATTGTTTACTCGTCATGATCGAAGCTCCGATGCCTGCGACCACGCCTCCCTTTACCTTTTACATTGCTACCTGTGACCACGGAAGACCGCTAAGAGCAAACGGAAGTCCAGGTAGAAAGGCGCCACTCTCAGGGACTCGAAGAAAATTGGCGCTATGATGCCCGGCGATCTTCCCCTGGGACAAGAACCTAGTAGATGATATCTCAAGTAGTACTGGCGCGGTTGGAAGCTTGTAATACAGCTCTTTATTAAGGGAGCCAGCACTCCTTCGCTTGGCAGCTGTTGTACACTTATGATACCATCATTGAGAAATACAATTAACCTTCTGTTTAAAAGCCATTTGCCTGCTGCATCATCTTAACAGTCTGCTAAATCTGATCTCTGCCTTTTCGAGGAATAACTTTCCCATCTATTTCACTTTCACTTATATTATATTAAATAATCTCACATCTTACCTATACCATTGTTCGATGATCTCTTCCCAGAATATGATCAGCCTTCATACCGGCATGGAACAGGTACTTCCAAGTTCTTCATCACATTTCGACAAAAGTAATTCTACAACTTTAACAGTAACATTCCAATTCTTGATTGTTCATAACACTGGAATGACTTGTTAGGGTTTTTCCAAGTTTAAACACTGATGCACCATTATTCGCAAGTTTTACTTGACTGTCGGACAGCTTTATGTTCTGGATCGAAGCATTACTAACGCGAGTTTCCCTCAGTAATATCTATCGCTGACTTATCGTTGAACGAGGGTGACCGCACACTATCGAGGTTTCCGGCTCCTCGGAGGTCGAGCTTCCGACGCGATCGTTTCTCGCGGCACGCGCTTCTCGCACTGCCGTTCGTTTCGACTCGACTGCTCGCTCTTCCTCGTGGCGGAGAAGTCTACCGAGTGCTTGGCACTATGGTGGAGGGCCCGGTGCCCTGCCCCGGACGAAGGGGGTTGGCCCCGAATCTACACGGGCTTCCCTTTTACTTTGGGGAGACCCGTTATTGCTCCTTCAAAGCGACTTCTACCCTTTTCAAATTCCCACTTGATTGATCATAAATTGAAATTAATTCTTCGATGATTCTATAGTTTTGATTCTACAGTTTCTCAGAGAAAGAATTCATGCGAATGCAGTGTTTATACTGTTTAGAGGGATAATTATTGGAGGATGAAGTTTTGAATTATCGAATGTGTTGACACTCGAATGGAATGACTACAGGATTAGTAAATGATACACGTTTCTTGAAGGAGATGGGTTAGGGTTCACTTGATCTTATTAGTCTCGTAATCGCCGGCAGTTAATGGTAATTTATTTGGCTGTCCCCAGTGGGATTAGGTTGATTCATTTGGGATATGGTGCACCCGGGGTGCCGTATAGATCGATATCATTTGCAAAAGCTTGAAATATGTTCCCTGGCGATTCGCTGCGATTCTCTGGGTTCTCTTCTCTTTTATCGTGAAGGCAGTTTTCAACGTGCTCGTCGAGGCCAGCTGTCGGTCGAGTCGCGGCACAAAGCCTTGTCGAACAATCGGAAAGAGCGGTCCAACAAACAAAACTTTCCCTCTCTCTTTCTTTCCTCTCCATCGTCCATCCCTTGTGCTCAGGGCTGTCCCATCGTGGATCAGTATCCATGGGGTGGCGTGTCTTCCAGCCACTGAATTTCAATAATAGCACGCACTACGTTTCCTATACTTTTACGATGACAAATTTCTCCCATTACTTGCCTTCCCTTTCTACCATCTGCGGCAACTTATTCTCTCACATTTATAGTCTTTTTTCTCTATGAATTTTGTGTGTAAGTTAATAGACAACTTATAAAGTGGTTTGATTATTTATATGAATAAATAGAAAGAGAAGATTTAAAGTAGAAGATGAAATAGAATTGTAAGTCCGAGGGTGATGCATTACCGTTGGACGAGCCTGTAACTTTTACCCTCCTTTCATCCCCTGTGCCAGCCTCACCTGGCTCGGTCGCCGAGAACAATTAAGGGCAATTCCGTCGGAGGAAAATGGCCACTAGGTGCGTCAGAAATGCCCAAGCATATTCTCCTCTCCTTACCTTGCGATTAGAGACCGTCCTTGTCCCCTCTTACCTTGCACCTGTACCTGAGACTTTCTTTCTGCAACTTTCAAACTTCACTTTCCATTACTTCTTAGTGAATTTTTCGCAATTTTAAATACGTCTCTTAACTATTTTATAACTATAATCTAATTCATATTATTCGGTCCAGTTAGATGCAATTTTTCTTTGGGGAATTTCTCGAAGCCTCAGACAACAGGTAGCGAAGGGATGGGAATTTTCGTGCAAGGGTCTTTGGTAATCAGTCTGAGCACACAGAGAGGAAGAGAGGACGTACCTGAAGGGGACCCACTATCGTTGCAACTGTATTTCACGGGACCCTCGAGAGAAAGCATATCTTATCGTGCTTTCCCACGAAAACAGCGTAGCCCTGTTCAGGTGACGCGTATATTTTTGTTAGACCTTAAGTGCCGAAGGTGCGGATAATATAAAATAGCAATCCTTGTGAGAAGCTTTTGAAGAGAAGCGGTGAGGTTTAGTGCAAATGGGTCGAAGACCTCTGACCCAGACTCCCGGTTGATACGTTATCTGTACTATGCGCGAAGGAATTTAGAAAGAGATGGTGAAGGGCTTCCTTGATGCTGCCAAATGATCCGCATTCAATTAGTTCCCTCAAACTCACGAGTTCCAAGCTTCTATCATTCCTTTTAGGATAATCGTTTAAGAATTCATGAATTTCTTCACTGATTGCCTTTATTCGCCAATGGCGAAGATAAAATCGTAATATTACTGGGGTGAATAATTCTCTGTTTGAACTTTCTTTGCTTTATATGATCATAAACGATTATTACTCTGGTGGACCATAATTAATGGACTTTTATATCGTTGTGAATATTTGTCTTTCTCGGAACGTTATGGCTAGTAATTATCAAAGGGAGAATGGGTCCTCGCAAAAATATGTAAATGGTTGCGTGAGAAGAAGCGAGCTACATGGGGTTTAATGAAATCGGTCGGCGCACAGGCACGCTGCTGTGTGCGTCGTTGAATGAACTCATTATGCGTAGACTCGTGGGTCCCATACACCATTTCAATTCAACAGTGCATTCTATTCACAAAGCGCTCCGGCTTGCCGCGCTGCTTCTGAAAGGGAAAAAGCCGACTTCCAACAGCAAAGCCGAAATAACAGAATGCAAAGGCGTTCACAAGCTCGTCACCATAACATTTGGTCGTCCATGCATTTATCATTTTGAAAAAGTTCCCTTCCGAATTCTATGTGAAATTCTAGCGATTCTGACACTAGTAGAGCGATCGAATCTTTCGATTTCCATTTGAAAGGAAGCGAATAAGAGATGTTATTCGACCGGAAAAGCTGGTAATCTGATAAGACAGTAATTTGCATCCGTTTGAAATGGTCTTCAACCCCTTCACTCGATGATCGTGGAAGCATTTGACTCCTACGGGATGAGAGAGGTTCGACTTTCATTTGGAAGGACCAGGGTGGTCCAGGAAGCTGCAGAGACCTGACGGATACGTCGAGACCTTTGACGACCGCTTAGAAAGCTTTATACAATGCTCGCACGTGCAGATCGAAACCAGACCTCTATGATAATAAGCCATGAATACTATTTTTATGAGGCAGATGCCTCTCGCTGGCTATCGCGCCGTTAAACGAAAACACTGTCGCATAGTCGATTATATTTCACAATAGGATCTGACATCCCATACGAGGATGGTCGGATTATTTTCTTAATTGGAATTTGAGATAATCCAGACCCGATTCAATCTAGTCTTGAAATGTTCTGGTAAGAGCTCTAATTATTCGCAGATGAACGGAAAGGCGGAAATAAGATATTAAAGACAGTTATGATTTATATGAAATTTATTTGTCACTATAAGTATAAACTTTACAAGGTTCTTTCCATCTTTGTGGATTTCTATAAAGAAAACAATCTATGGTAGATGAGATAGTGTAAGCTGTAAGGGCGAGTAAGGACATTCTATTCTAAACGTTATGTCGTAATGTAATGGTAGACGCGTGAAGTCGATGTAAACTTGTAAACTATCGTGTATTTACAATTAATATGTAAATTGGGGTATTATGTGTAACTCTCTTCGATAATATACTAATTATTGCACCGCGATATAAAAAGTCGATATTTTGTTCTGCGCTACGATAAATGCGATGATTTATCAACCATGTTGATAAAAACTTGTCCATCCTCACTAGTACTATCTATGGCGAAGTACATATTAACTACGATTCATTATATTAGTACCTACTATAATCTCTTTCACAAAAGTTAAAGTAAAGTTAAGGCACGTTGGCACTAAGAAACAGCTTTGTCGGATGTCTCGCGTTCGTAACACACTGATTTCGTGCGATGATTCTCCAAGATTTGCCGCGCAAATGGATCATTTGGTATTAGGAGAAAGTATATATTAACATTTATAATACGACGTTTACAAAGTGGACCCTTCGTTCACAATTATGGCACATACAATTTTAAGTCGCGTCCTAAAGTTCACGCGTGTTCCCTAGCAATACGAAAGGGTTATTAGACAAAAATTAAGTATCCTATTTCAGTCTCAGTATTGTCTGAATATCGAGAAGTACCGGCAATGAGGAATCAGGATGAAATGCGAACGACTAAAATTTCTTGTAATAGTGATTTCTTCTGGAAAAGTTGCAGATTTCCAATTCTTCTTAATCAGTTTTCCAAGTACAGGAAAAAATATATATATATCTTTAACCAGTGCATTGTCTGTACTGTTGAGACTTCTGCTCGATCTCGCCAAGATGTTTCTCCATCTCCATTGTGAGAGAGTCAATTTCGTTCATTAGATCGGTGAGAGTCCTTTCGTTGTCTCTGTACACACTCTCCATTCCATCTAGATCTTTGAACTTGGTGGAAGTGTCCGCGGTGAGTTCAGACGCTCTTTGCAAAAGTCTCTTAGCTCTTTGAATATCATCTTTGCTCTTATTAACACGATGAGCTAAGGATTCATCCGCCCTTTTATATTCCTCCGCCAATTTCTTTGTCTTCCCATCAACGACATCGGCAACTTCCGCAACTTTCCGTGCTTCAACACCGATTTCCTGAATTAGGACAAAATTATTTCGAACAGATTGAGTTTGCAGTTGCTTGAGACGAGCATCTAAAGCTTCGACAGAACGAGTTGTACTGTTTGCTTGCAACTGAGCATTCATGGTGACTTCTGCGATATCTGCCAGATCCAGTTCCGCTTTTTCTACATCTCTTTCCGCCTGTTTTATAGCCGCTTGTGCCAACTTCTGTGCTGTTTGGGTATCATTCAATAAAACTACCACTTTATTAGCCATGCTTTGTTTCTCCAAAGCAACTTCTTTGGCATTCTTCGCACGTTGTTCGAGATCCTTCGCCAGTTGTAAATCGTCCTTTGTGTCAGCCAGAATCATTTCTGAGTCTGTCAGTGATCCAACGATCGTTTTGATTCGATCAGCTAATTGTGTAATCTCATCCGGTCGAAGTTGAATGTTCTTCTTAAGAATTTCATTAGCGAGATCCCTCACCATCGATGGTGTGGGTTGTTCTTCATTCAATGTATTTTCGATTCTCTTCTGAATATCAATGAGATCCTTTGTGATCCTGTCCGAACGATTGCGAGCATCCCAGGCAAAATTAAACGCATCCTGTGCATTTGATCTGGCTGTGGTTGCATCTTGTTTTACTTGAATTATCTGTAAAAACAGTTATGTGTTATAATTTGCACTTGGAAGTTTTACATAGATGTTTCAGAATTTATACTTACGCTACGAAGTAATTGCTCAGCCTCGTCTTTGCGACTTTTAATTTTGGCTGCTTGTTGTTTCGCCACATCCAACGCTTGCTCGGCTTTAGTCACTGCGCCAGCATCGCAGGACAATCCACCGCAAAAACCACATCCAGCACCTCCACAAATACTACTGCAATCGGTTACATTGTCCCCGCACATTTGCAAGTTCAATCCTGGCATATCTTTATTGAACTCCATTAATTTTTCATTTAATTGACCGAGAGCTTCTTTATTTCGCTCTTGAGCTTCGTCGACAGCTGCTCTATTCTTTGCTAAAAGATTTTCCGTGTGTTTTCGGAATCTCTCAGCATCCGCCAGAATATTGCTAGTATCATTTGCCATTTTTTCCGCTCCTCTTGATTGCTCAGCCATTTGTTGAGTAACATTCAATGCTCCCATTACATCCTCTTCTTGTAATCTCGTTGCGTTTTCCCTCAATTCAGCGGCAGCTTGATGCAAACTATTCGTCCTGTTCTTCAAATTCTTCAAAGCAGCATCACCAAGATTCACTCTCTGACTGAGATTCTCCAAAAGATTCTCTGCTTTGTCCAAGTTATTTTTGGAGAGGCTAATATTCTTATCTAAGTCTCCTGTTATATTAACTAATTCATCCAAGTCCTGACTTCTAATTGACGCGTTGTTAATTAAAGCTTTTACTTGATTCAGTGAAAATTCCATATTGTCAAATTCCTGACTGTAAACGCCAGTGGTTCCAACTTTTTGAATTCTAGAAGCTTCTTCGATCACAGCATGTGTTGTGTTCTTCAAACCATCTAATATAAGATCCCAATTGTCGAAACATTCTCCACATGGGCTACAATGAGGAGCATCGCCTTCATATCCGCGATCACATTGATCGCATTTATCACCACCAATTCCTTTGTGACAGACACATCGACCATTGTCTCTGTCACATTGTTGGCTTGCTGATCCAATTACGTTACACTCGCATGGATAACATTCGATGTTAGGATTACCCCAGAAATTCGTCTGACATTCGTTGCAACGTCTTCCACCGAAACCTGGTCTGCATTCGCATGTGCCGTCGAAGGGATTGCACCTATTAAAGACAAAAGAAGGAATTATGAGAGATATAAAATAATTTAGAAATAAATTTAAAAAATCAAGAAGAAACATAGAAGACGAACTTATCAGAAACGCTTCCCACAGCATCGCACTCGCAAGGATCACAACCTTCTCCACTAGCGATTCTCCAATGATTCTCTTCGCATGTGTCGCAAAGTTGACCAATAACATGAGGAAGACATGGACACTGACCAGTTCTATGATCACAAGCACCAGCTGTGATATCAGCTCCCAAAACATTACATTCGCAATCCTGGCAATCTTGTTTCAATGCATTCCCAAAGAAACCAGCTTTGCAAATCTGACAATTGCTTCCATCAGTATTATGAAGACATTGAAGACAACGACCACTTTGGGCATCGCAATTTCCAGATCTTCGAAGATCCGTGTTATTGTTACAATTGCAAGGCTCACAACTGCCGCCAGGTACTTCGGGATTCCCAAAGTAATTCTCAGCGCAACTATCGCAACGAGGACCAGCATAGCCCTCGAAACATTCGCAGATGACATCATGAGTGACTGAATCCAAGGAACAACTATCGGCATAAGAATGCCCGGAGTCCAAAGTACCTGAGAATCAAAAGATGATATTTAAAATACTCTTCAACATAAACAGAATATAATTTTATATAAAAAGACTAACCTGGACAAGGACAAGCTCTACAAGGAATATCAACTCCAATCTTTGGATCTCCGTAGAAAGTATCGATACATCGATCACAATTATGACCAGTTGTATAATCTCGACAGTTTATACAAGCGCCAGTCTTGGAATCACAACTTTCAGCGTGACCATTGCATTGGCAACGTTCGCAGTGTGGGAAATTCCAGAATCCTGGCTCGCATTGGCCACAAGTTCTTCCATAAGTATTAGGACGACATTTGCAACGTCCGGTTTCGACGTCGCAGAAATTATCAAGTGCACCAACACCATCGCAATCGCATGGAATACATCCTCCTGGACCGAAACCATAAGTTCCAGGCGCGCATCGGTCACATCTTCGACCAACCACGTGTGGTTTGCACAAACAAGTACCACCGTAATTCTCGCATAGAAGACTGTTCGAACCAGTTAAATTACACTCGCAAGAGTGAGCTCCTTCGAAGACGTAATAACCAATACTGTTTTGATATTTCCTACAAATCTCTGGAATATCATTCCAAACGCTGTTTACATCATTAAAGTATTCATTACAATGATATTTTTCGTATTCCTGGCGTCTTAACTCGCCAACAACTGGAGCTTGGAAGAATGGAATAGCTTCTATTCTTGGTCTTAGAACAATTGAATCAACTAAAATAGATGCACTCGGTGTTTCGACGTTTCCACTAAATTTACGGAATTGCAAGAGTACGTTGTATCTTTTGCCAACTTCCAAACACACTGAAGGTTGAGCAACAACGCTTCTTGAATGAAGTGGTAAATCAGCCCAGAGTTCGTCGTTTTCCGGTCTCCAATCGGCGCAAGGACCATTAGGATCCACTGGTTCGTCTCTCTCAATTATAATCTGGACATCTTCCCAAATGCCAGGATGAATCGGTTCATACCGAACAATCACATCGTACCACATGGATTTACGAATATCATCAATCGTGAAATTTAAAACAGAACCTTCGAGAGCCTTCATAAAACCAGTGCCAGTCCAAGAACTATTACGTCCATCGCGATATGGTTCTCTAATTACAACTTGGCAATTATCAGTGGCTCTTGACAGTTCACCCTCGTAAATATAAAAGTCCAAAGCACCGGTGTAATGACTTTGCTCCGGTTGATTACATGTTCTACCAGTAATATGTGGTCTACATCTACATTGTCCAGTTATAACATCGCAGGAATTCTCATATGCACCACCTGGATCGCAATCACATGGTTTGCAACCATCAGGATCTTCCGATAATCCCCAATATTCTGGCAGACATTGATTACAATCCCTGGCAGTGACGAATCTCTTGCAAGTACATTCTCCAGTAACAACATTGCAACCTTGATTACCAACAGTTCCGAGAGTGTTACAAGTACAGGATTGGCAACCTTCAGGACTAACAGGATCAAAATTCCAATATCCATTTTTACAACGATCGCATCGACGACCTTCTACATTTTCTTTACAATGACATCGGCCAGATTCATCTCCGCTAAGAGGATCAGTTTTGGAATCACAGATTCCATCATCCAATGAACCACCCAAATCACAATCGCAAGGCTGACATGCTTCAGGATCAGTGATTTCTCTGCTAGCTTCATGATAAAAGAATGGCTTGCATTGCTCGCAATTTTGACCACGTGTATTGTGTTGACAATCATCGCATACTCCGCCGGATACTCTGCCGGATCTTTCGTAGACGGCTTCGTCGAAATGACAAGAATTTGTGTGATTATTACAATTGCAAGGCCTGCAAGCATTGGTCTGTTTTCCCACAGCTGGTTTCCAAGGAAGATCATTGTAGAAGTCCATGCATTTTTCGCAATTAAGACCTTTGGTGAAATGGGTACATTCGCATCTGCCGTGAACCATGTTTTCTTCATGAGGAACTCCAGGAAGTGGTAGACACCTAGATGCGTGACCGTAACACGAACAGGATCCTCTGATTACCATATTTTGAATGGCATAATAATATTTCTCTCGAATCTCAGCGCGATCATCGAGTAAATCATCGCCGAGAGTATGTAATCTTGTCATGTTGATTCTCAAAGTTGTGATTTTGAGGAGATTCTGCACTTCCTTTGAGTAAGGATTATCTATTTCCAAGTTTCGGGGAAGTACTCTAAAATAATTAATTCCTTGTAATTAGTCTATAATTCTACGATTTAAATATATAATGAATTTTTTGAGTGTACCTAAAAATGACTTCACCGCCGGTAGAAGGTGCGACATTCGAGTATCTTGTCTCGCAAATGACATCAGTCAATCTCTGCGGTTGGTGAGTCGGAACTCCAGGGAAAGATTGTTCGCAATTGTGTGCGAAGTATCGATAAGTCCGCCAGGTTTGGCCAAAATCAAAAGATCTTTCAATCAGCATAGCCGCTGGTCGGAATGTTTGGAAACGAATGATAATATGTGTAAAATGAAACTCCGCTTCGAGATCGAAACGGATCGTAACATTTTCCACTCCATTCTCCGCTTGCCACCATGATCTTCGATTAATTCTGTTAGAGAATATTAAATTTTTGCATTCTCTTATAATTAATTAAACAAGTAATCAATACAAAAAAGTAAGATCCTCACCCACTGACAATATTCTCAACATTATGTTGTTGCTTGGGAAGAGTGGTATCGCAGAAGAAGCATTTCTTCCTGTCCTTCAAATGCGAGACAATGCAGAATCTCTCTCGTTCATTGAGACCGCAAGTCGACGAGGCGGTTAATCGATCCTTTCGACCAACCAGTAAATCTCCCGTCGCAGGATAACACGAGCTCTGCTCGCAAGGATGAGGTCGCTTTGGTGGACCTAGATTTCCACATACAAATTATTAATGAAATATTCTTATAAAAGGATGTCACGTTAGCCACATGTTTAGTCGTTCTCCTTCGCATTTAGTTATCTCGGCGCCAGTGCAACTCGAGTACTGTCCATTATACCAAGTGCCACAGAGGAGAGGCGTGTGTATATGTTAACGAAAGGGTTACATCACCTACGTATGTACACATATGCTCAAAGTTAAATATCCCTGACCAAGAGCGTTCGTTAAAACCTGCCCGATAAGCCTTGGTGCTTTGTGTAGATTCAGTAATTAATGATTCCTCATAAAAGCTCAGGGAATAAGGATGACATTCGATACTTGTAATTTATAATACGAGAAGGGTGTATTATCAGTTTGCGAACGGTATATCATGCTGGATTTAATTAGTCAGCAAGATCCTACGGTAACCCTTAGACACATACGATATGAGCGGAGACAACCTGGAAGATCTGCATTCCATGCAGATCTACAATTGCATTCCTGTTTAAGGCATTGCTTATTGGATAAAAGAATATTTCTCGGGTTACAAATTGGTAGATCGAGCATCTGAGCTACCTCTTGGCTTAGGAACGAACAGCATCGGCCAATAATGCCGCTCTGCCATTACTTCCACAGGTGACATATCTCCCCTCTGGACTGTTCCTATAAAACCCTCCTCTTTATCTTCGAGTTTAGAACTTGTATATTAGCCTTAGTCAGTCTTGAATTATTTAGTATTTAATGTAGATCCTATTTATTTTATAGTTCTTGACTAACGAACAATTATCAACCCCGAATAATTTATTTATATGTATGAGAAAATATTTGAAACTTACCCCTGGGTGGTCCCCTTTCTCTGGCATACTGTGGTTCCGCAGAGCCTGAAAGATCATGAAAATTCTTTTTCAAAGAAATGTACGAACCTTTAGAGTTTCGAATTTCAGCAATACAATACGCCCATAAATTCTCTCAGAAAATTGGAAACCCAGTTAGAACTGGTCGTTATCATATAACACTCTACTACCGGTAGGGGCTGCTATCGCCGGAGACGACCGGATGTTTGCGATGTGCTCCTTCGGAAAGGCATTGTCAAATCAAATAGAAAGTTTTCATGCACTGAACAATCCGTCGAAATTGCCTTTTTATATTCTCTCTGCTATACTTATTGGAATGTAATACACACGGAAGAAACTTTTGGAATACATTCGTTGGGGTTATCAGTTAAGCGAGATACAGAAGCCCTCGTGTTTAGAAAGTCAGAGTGAACATTGCCAAATTTTCATAGTTCTGGAAAATAATACTTGATTCGATTTTATATATTAATATATTAAAGAATTCATGATAAAATCGAAGTCCAGTCAATACACGATTACATAGAATACGATCGAACAGGCAGACAATATATCCGGCGAGTCACAATATTCTTTTTATCATTATGTACCGAATGTGTAGGGCGCTTAGATTTTGGGGACCGACAGAAGCTCGAGGGAAGACGGGTCGTAGGGTCAAATCGCTATCTAATCATGCGATGGATAAAGTGGGCTTTTTCAAAAGAGGATTGAATGGAGTTGATGATATTTAAGGCACAGATGAATACTTGATTTCGTACCAAATCTATTGAATGCTTCTTCATACTAAAAACAATACTTACTTGCTGCAATTGTCAGTGCAAAAATTAGGACTGATAGAAGTGCCTGATACCAGCACGCTGGTGCCATGATTAATTTCTTCTCGCCTCCCGTCTGACACTCAAAATCCTCCTGGCGACATTAAGCCATTGGCTCAATCTTCCCTCTGCAAGTAGAAGAAAGAAATTTTGCAGGACAGGTATTAAAGAGCCTGGCGCCTGATACGTCCTTTCAATGAACAGTATACGCTCATCTGAGAAAGTACTCGTGTTTATCGTATACTTCTTACCAGGTCAATTGCCATTTCTCGACGGATCTGATAACCCTAGTTCCACTAAATCTCAGTTCTTGCTATATTATCGCGCTGACAGTGCGAGGCCGGCCTCTATGTACCCATGACTTACAAACGAACAGCCATGGACGCTTACTCAGACGGTAATTAAAATTGGAAATATTGGAAAATGATGACGAATATAATATCCTTTTCTACAAAAGATAATATTTTGTGCTTGAACCTTATTTTTGAGAAGGGTATTGAAATCTTTCAAATTCTTACCCTGAATTATGATATTGTATAGAATAATTAAAATTCATAGGGTATAACTCTTAGAATTGTTTTATATACACTGTCTTTATGAGGCTCGAGTTCGCAGAAACGTTCCTTCCGTTTGTTTTATACTCTTCTTATTATCTACAGACCGGAATGCGTTTAGATTACTAATGCCGCTTTAGCTCAGAGAGCATAGAGGAACGTGGTACTCGATACACGTGTATTCGTGATGCATCTTCTCTTGCTATATTTGGTACAAAGAACGAAGCGACATTCTAACAAGTATTCGTCCCTCAAAACCTTTGAATCGCCGCATAGTAAATGCATCATTTGAGAATTTATTTCTCTTAAAATACAACATCTATTTTTACCATCCAAAATGTGCTACGATATAAAAATGATATAAAATACTTGAACGATATATTTATCGATCTTAGTGTTCGAAACTCATTTAAATTCGACACGCGGTACAAACTGATGAATCCGCATTTCGAATCTTAAGGCGCGAACGTGTGTGATAGTGTCAGTATTACAATACAACATCAAAACCCATGAAATGGTTTATTCAAAGACAATCTTTCATCACTGAACGATCAGCTGATTCCAATGAAAAAGCTCTCAGCTTTTCCCTTATTCTCGTAAGCATTGCTTCGCTCCACATGACTTCGAGCCTACTTCGAAAAGTGGAGTAGGGACGGCTAGCATTTCTCACGTACACGAGACAGTTCCAAGAAACAAATGGAACTAGTTACAGGATCGATCTTCAAGGATCTACAAGAATCTGTGTACAAAGAATGACTTACCAAGTCGTCGTAACTATCCTTGCCAGCACAGAATATATCTCCTTTTCCGTGGGACAATTATGAGAGACAAAGTGTCGTCGTTGATATCCGTTTCCAATGATAGCCTAGCTTCTTCTCTCTGGTTGGATTCTGCGTGGAGAGAGACACGCTTGCCGGGCACGAGATTCTCGGCGCACTGGTTGCACTCTAACACGCGCTGCACCTCAGGAAAGCCTGATCGAAAGGCGAAAATGGTGCTGGTCGCTTGAGAGTCCGACTTGCGTATAGAAAAGAAGGGTTTGCGCGTCGCCGCCGACTGGTCGAGAGAGAGAACGGCGCGTTTACTGTCTCACTTTCTCGCGAGAGATGCTTTTGCTCTCCTCTCGTCGGCCGGAGGAGAGAACACTCGGAAACACACCACGGTGCGGAGAGAGTGCAGCCTCGGCTCTACACAGAATGACCTACCTCCCCGCCGCACTTACGAGCTCTCCCGAGGACAAGCCGGCTAGGAGACTGGCAGAGTGGAGGAAAGGTTTTCTTCATGGTGGGGGCGGACCAAGCTTGCCACGGGATCGGAAACCGTACATCGAACCGCATAAATCTCCTACGAACTCCTTCTAGCATGTACCCCCCACTACCTTTTACTTCTATAAAGCATTCAAGGAAAGCTGAGATTCATTCACTGCTGTAAGAAAGCTTATATACTTATTTTCTCACATAGATTCGAGAATATTCTTCTAAACAATCCGCTCCTTTCAGGTAACCAAGGATCGTCCCTATGACTGCCCGTTCTAGGGGTTGGAAGTTGGTCAGCCTGGTAAGGGTAAGGGGATGTTTCGCCCGAACTAAGCATGGAAATTCTTTGTGGATTTGGGGTACGTTGGGTCAGGACTGTACCCATTCAAAGAAGATAGTACCGGCTGGTTGCTCACACGTGGTGCACACTTGTGGACCCAAGGTCCTTCCTTTGACGGCAAAGTCCCGGGAAAGCCTATTGAAACTGTTGAACAGTTTACTACCAGCTAATACAGAGATCTCAATTGGCTACGCTGGCTAGGAGAATTTATCATTTATTATATTATTTTATTTTATTTTGCAGGAGGAAAAATGGTATTTCCCAGGGTGATATATAAAAAGAAGGTAGCGAAGTGGAATTGGAGAAGGCTGGTACAGATGAACCGAGCGTATAACGAAAGTAAAACGTGACGAGCAAGTGGGATCATCAGAAAGGAAGGAAGAGAAGCGTGGGTCGTGTTATCAGTAGCACTGTATCCCGGTTATGATAGCACGGTACCATTGCCTTCGCTTGTTCCCTGCCGATTTTCTTCTTCTCGTTCATCGCTTCTTCCTCCACTCGCACTATCATTCCTCTCCCTTTGGTGAATAGACTGATAAAGGCCGTTACCGATTAGCGCGAATACACATCTCATAAATAACGCCTGCAGAAACACATGGCGAAATTGTGAGCTGTGGAATTCGTTACACTTATGTTACTTGGAAATACACATATGCGTCATATAAAAAATATTCTTTATTTCGATTTCATATGATTTATAGAAGTAATAAGAAAAGTTAAACACTATCAGAAGTCTCACGATGACGCATTAACTTTAGTGAGCAGATCTATGTATGCTCCTGCTATTAAATCATCAGATTTCACTCCTAATTTCTTCATGAGATTCTGAGCGATTTCTTCCCCAGCATCAATGCTCTGATCGTCTGTTAAGACTACCTGAAATATAAAAAGAATGAATATTTGGTTATAATATAAAATATATGGAAATGAGAAAATATAAAATATGTTTAGTGTTTAATACCTCCAACTCCATAAAATGACCTAAGCCATCAACTTCATCCACATGCACCCTGGTCTGTCCAACCATATACAGATTTCTGACCTTTTTCACAATACCCAGGCAACCATTTGATGCTGTCAGAACTTTCCTCATTCCTTCACAAGAGGTTGGCTCTAAGGTTACCTTCTCATAGTTACAGAGTTTTGGCCCTAGCGTGTCGGTCCTTTTGTAGAAGATGATCTCACCTGATCCATCCTGTATAGGAAAATAATTCCTTATTCCGATATTCTCGCTTTTTTTATGTAATACATATAATTAACATCCGAGGGTTAAACAAATATGGGCTACTTTATTTTTCAGACAGCTCATGAATTCTTATTTAAATAAACATGCCCTATTTCGTTATGATAGAAGATTTTGCTGAAGAGTACTAAGAGACGAAAATGGCGGGTAACGGTTTAGCCTAGGAAAGAGGGGTGGGTATGTTGTTTTAGGTTCTGTTGAGAAAGACATTAACAAATATAGAAAGTAAAGAAATAACAGTGTCAATGAATGTTTCCTTACTGCAAATTCTCGTAACTTCAGTCTGCCTTCTGCAACCTTGAAAAAGGTATCGTGCTGCTTAATAACACTGCCTTCAGTAATATTCATCCCCTTTAGACATGTTATTATGTCATCAGGGCGATTAATCTTCGCCTTAATCTCGATATTTCTCATTTCTGAAAAATCCTTTTGAAAACTGTATAATTCGACGAATAACACACCGGCTTCCTTTTCAACTTCTATCAGGGTAGTAAAGAGTCGATGAAGGGTTCGTCTGGAATAACACGAGGCTGATGCAGCGCCGGTTACCACATTGCTGTCGCATTCGTTATTATCGATGGAGTGCTCCAATTCGGATGTCGGATCCACGTGACACAAGAATGAGAAGCCGCGCGCCGAAATGAATTTCGCGCGCGATTTGTTATTTATCGTTTATATTCTGTTATAATAAATTTTCAGTTACAGTAACGAAAGATTTATATGTATTAAAATTAGTGTAGAATAATAAAATCAATTGATTTAGAGATTTCTGTTATGAATAATATAATTTAGACTTTGACAATTCAAAAAGTGGAAGCGATGAGAGCGCCAAGTTGGAACTACCAAAGTAGAAACGGCGCAGATCAAATTCGATTGAGGTGCGCGTGATGATTGACGGTTGGTGGAAGGGATCATGGAACTGGTACAAGTGGTTTACTGATACCCCACCATTAAAAACTTGCGTGTCATTGGTGCGCATGGAATCCCCACTGTCATCTACGGTTTAACAGGACATATAAAGGGTGCTTTGAGCCCCTTAATTTTCAAGTTATCCTACATTCTTTGAAGAACCAGTAATTTTCCAGTCCCATTAATTCTAAACAGGTATCAAGGATTGCAGAAAGCTAAGAGAGAAAAGTTTCAAACAATATTTTCAGTTTTGGCTAAAGTTTTATTCGACTCAAAATCCCTCAAGCAATGTTCACTTCTTCCTCTGAGTAACGTAGTGTTTGTAGGCGTGAAATCAAACGTTATTATTGCGAAAAAGTGGAGTACGCGTATTTAACGGGCCGTTCCGAAGCCAGCGGCAGCAGTTCTGCTCTGTCCACAATGTTTATTCGCTCAATTATCACCGAAACTCGTAATCGGATCGAAAGAACTGCGCCACAATGCGCCGGAGTTTCCCTCGCTGCCTCAATTATATTACATAAATACATACATACATGTACATACATTGACGTAAGACAGATTTCGATTGAAATTGAGAGTACCACTTATTAGTTGCCGCGTGTAATCCTTTGTTTGCACTAGGACAGAATGAATGTCGACTTTCCGGCATTCGCGTCATCATTCATCTCGCAATTTCCTTTTCTATCAGCACTCTCACTACAATCGATCTGTCCGCACGTTATGAACATATTAGATTCGCGCGGAATCGGGGTGCCCATTCACGAAGTTGTTTGCATACAACTCATAAAAGTCTGTCGGTCCGATCAATCCTCTCTTTGTAAACCAACATCCCAAGGGAAGCTCGGTTCCCCTTCTTCTCACGCCGATTGCTTAAAATACTTTCGCTTAAATTTAACATCCTTTTAATTCTCCCTGGCTCTTCTTTTTTTTTTATCTGTCCTTTATAACACTTTAGTTAAACCTCTGAGTATTCATTTCTTGCTTGTTTTGTTGCAGTAAATACGGTTAAGGAACTATAAGCCTGAAAGTAGTAGCTGAAGGATATTAGAAATCGTGGAAATCTTCTTAAGTCCCTTTTTAAGTCTGGGATATCTTTCAATCGATACACATGGAGAATAATTAGACAGTAAAGTGAAGTGGGGTGTATGAAGAATTACCACCCCATAAGATTCAAGGGGTGGATTCTGCCTTTTGATGGTTCTCGAGGATATGAAAGAAAGGGTGAAGACGAACAAAAACACGGTGATGGATTTTGGGAAAAAGAGAGAGAAGAAAGTTAGATTTCAGTAGACGCTTTCGCAAAGCGATTCGGCCGGATTCCCGATGTATAGATAATAGTATCACTAATTCTCTAAAGTGAAACAGGTAAACCCGCTAACCACTATAATAGCTCTGTACATACGCATCGCGCTCTGCGTCGATGATTTCTTCATTAAACCTAGACGAACGCATCCCATACACTTTCATTCGAGGCTTCTAGAATAAAGGAATGCATTCGTCCCGATTATATGGTGGTGACGACACCGTAAAATACCTTTGTGAAAGCCACGTGGACGTTCTCGAGGTAACTATATAGTCGTCCGATGCTCCATTCCGCACTTTTTGGCAAAGAATCATCTCTCGCACGTAGAAGCGCAAAGATATACGTATATGCCGTGGTTGGAAACGATTCTCATCTGTAAACTTTCGGCCTCTTTAAGCTTCGAGGATAATCGTTCCCAGCCTCTCGGATAACGAGAGAATGGAGCGAGATACTTATGATATCGCTGTAGTCGTGCAATCGTTTCTCGGCCCTTTTCGAGATTTTTTGCTGGACCCGGAGCAATTGCAATCTTTTAATGCTTGGGCCTCGATGTTCTTAGATATACTCGGCAAAAGTGATCCAATAAGTGACGTTGAGTAGCGTGAATAGGAAAGGGAAGAAGACACGTGACACTCGGTCAACATTTAGAGCGCGCATCCTCGCCTTCTGAGCAGGCGTCGGTCCAGGTGGTGGACCAGGTGATGATTTCTGTAATTTATTATCAATCGTCTGTCATTAAACACAGACTTTATACTAAATTATATTAGCAATACATTACCTTACTAGCTATATCGAATATCTTATCAAGTTTCGCTGAATCCGCAGTGCTAGATGATGGCGGTGGCGCCGTTTTCGGTGCCGTTTTAGGCGCCGGCTTTGGCGGAGCGTCCGAGTCACCAAGGACAATGTTCACCAGACAGTATTCCATCAACGCCATGAACACGAACACCGTGCAAACCGACATAAACGCATCGACAGCTTTGAGATATGAAACCGGTGGCAATGAAGCCTGACTCTTAGCGTGTTGGGTCGAAAGAGTTAGTAAAGAAGTCACTCCAAGTGTTACCCTGGCAGGTGCTGCTTCCGGTTTGATCCAGAAAGACACCCACTGGAAGATGATAATCTCTAGATTGTTTGAAATCACTTACTTTCATATAAAATCATTCTCGATAACATACCGACATAATGACGATCAAACACGTAGGGATGTAAGTGTGAAACAAGTAGTAACCAAGGCGACGCTTTAGGACAAAGATTACTTCGAGGCAGGTGAAGTTACCTGAAGCATTGACATATAACTGTTAATAATTATTGCCAAAATTGATCAATTTATCATACTTAGGAAGAAGAACAATAGTGGATAAAACTATCGATTGCGACAAGCATTTATCTGTTCTTGCGCTTCGATGAAAGGGGTGGTGGAGATTTCTATTGTGGTAGGATCAACACTCTTTGGGTCGACGTTTAGTTGAAGGAAAGGGTAGAAGGTAAAGAAGAAAGGACTATTCTTGTGCATTTTCGAGCGTTAATTGGGGGTAGCGAGAAGGGAGTGGAACTCCTTTTCACTAGCCAGACAAAAGGGCTGTTGATAACGAATGTGTATCACTCACCAGTAGAATAGACCTGCGTGCAATCGGCTGTATAATTCTTAACCAGTTGCAATTGGGGCAGCTCGATGTTCTCATCGACGACTAGTGGCACATCAGGATCCCACTGGAAGATCATTTCATCCGTCGTGTGCGACACTGTTGACCGAGTTGTTTTGTCCTTGTCAAACCGTGTTCACGGCAATTCAGAGCGCGGAGACGACAAACTAAAGATCATTCCTCTAATCGCTCGAATGAGCAACGCCCGTTCGCGCAACTCGCACTAGGTTTTTTGTTTTTCCCCCGCTCAAGGATCTCATTCAACGAGAGATGAGATCTTCGTGTTTTTACGCGAGAGCAGCTTCCCTTTGTTCGGGGATCAGTCGCTCGTGGTGATGAGTACGCGTGAAAGGGCGCCTTGTGAAAGCAATTTCTCGAAGCAGACTAGTTAGGCAGGCAATTGGGGAGGACTCTGTAGCGTTCTACTCACGACTTTCCATTTGGAGCTTGCACTCTTGCGTGTCGTGCGGGTAAATCAGGAAGTTCATGGCACAGGACAGCTTCAAAGTTAATCTGAAATTGTGCGTGAACGAAGTCTTGTATTTGTTAAATAATCGTAAACGATCGTAGTACTTACTTGACCATGTAAAGAATAGTCTTGTCTTTGTATAACCATAGATAATGATTGGGAATTGTCATCGTCTGGAAAGTGACGGACTTGGCATTCTTGAAGAAAGAATCCGGTCGCCACATATTCTTCAGCCAATCGACTTCCAGTAATCTTTCGTTCCGAAATTCTTTTAGCAACGAGTCAGTAATTTAATGATTTAGGATAGTACATGATCTCTTACCTGTACTCGGAGGTCATGTTTTCAGGCAGTCGCAGTCTGTTATCCTTCCAAGTCTGAGCGAAGAAGATGTCCGCGGCGTAGGTCTGTAAAGAGATTTCATTTTGATGATGATTGTAAAATCTTTTTCTGTTTTAATTCAATACTTACCATTGATGTTTCATCAATGGAATCGATACCCATGACAGTAACATGAAAATATACGACGGTCGCTTGTCCGTCCTTTTTCGGCGGTCTCATTTTATCGTAGAGTTTAGGATCTTCTGGTAGAAGATCGAAAAACTCCAAACTCCTCCTGAAAAGTTATACACGTTTTACCGAATATGACAAAATATACTTCAACTGTGATTGATTTGACAAGTGGCGGATTGGAAATACTGATTGTCACAATGGAAATATTGATGATTATTGAAGAGCACATTTCACATTTCATAACGGTCGCACTTGTCTCCCTTCGCTTTTCATTCTAGAAAATAGCAATTAAACCAGAACACCACTTTTGCCACTTCCGTGCGCACGAATTCCAGGCTAATCAATTGTCAAAGAGTTTGATCCATGTTTCAATTCACTTGCATCACTGTTCTTCATTCGGCTCCACTACCTTGCGACTCTTTCCCCGAAGGCTTTCGATTAGAGAGAGCTTCACATGCCAAACTACAATAGAGCACAAGTGTCGCTTAATCCTCCAAGGTCCACTCAAATAGGTCTCCATTAGATTGAACTTGAATCTTTCGATAGAACTCCAACACGACTTCTGCCTTCGGATAAAGTCGTCCAACACAATTCATACATTGATGCAAAACCAGTAATAAAAACCATATCAAATAAACATAATTCAACATCCTCATAATAACATTTTCCACTCAACATCTTGTTAATACATAAAGAAATAAGAAAAAAATACCATCCACTCGATCATCATAGACGATCGTACTTCCCCGGGTATCAAGCATTGAATTTCCTGAATCCTTCACCAACAATCATCTCGCATTTCCCTGAACCCCCATAAAAAACCTTCTCCGAACACTCTAAAGTTTCCCCAAACAATACTTAACATTTTCAGTGAATAAAAAATGAAATTCAACAACCCTGACTCAAAGAAACAGCAGAAGAATCTCAATTTATCGAGGAATACGATCAGAACTAAGATGGCCGTCGCGAGGACGTTGGTGGGTGGTGGGCGGGTTGTAAGTGGAAATCACGAAGGGTGATCTTACTGAGCATCTGCAGGACATCCAAGCAGGAGGATAAGCAGAGCCGAGGAAAAGATGACGGAAACCATGCCGGTCCCGTGTGCCTCGTCCATCGACATCCTTCTTCCGAATCACTCAGCGCATCTTCTTTCAACTCCACTCAAAGGATATAAGATTTCGCAGGAAGTAGTCTTTGCCGATGGACCAGAATCACTTGGTCCAGATAGAAGAGATTCTCGGGAAGTATTATCACAGACTCGAAGAATCACAGGGAGCAAGTGAAAGGGATCTCTGCTAAGAGAGACATACAGAAGGGGATGAAAGTAGTAATGTTAGGCCGACGTAGCTGTGGTTATCCCTGATGGTAATTCCCGGATTCCCGAGGACGTGCAAGCGTCGACTGACTTCTTGAAGCGACTTTATGCCGAAGCTGCAGAATCCTCATCGTCATGGCATATAGAGAGAGAGAGAAAGAGAGAGAGAGAGGCGGCCGGAGGCGGCGGAGGTGGCCCGATCGGAGGCGGTGGTGGTGCCGTCGGAGGTGGTGGACCAGCGGCACCCCGATACTCTCTGTCACACCTCACCCTTTCCCCTGGACCGTTCTTCCAGCCTCTCTCCCATCTGTACCCTCCTCTTTCACTCTTTCGGCACCCCCAGTACCTCCTAGCACATCTCACCCCTTCCTCAACCACCCCTGCTCGTTCTTCTTCCTCTTAACTCGACACACACACACACACACACACACACACACACACACAGAGAGAGAAGAAGAACTAGCTCCAGCAGCATCAGGAGGGGCAATTCTCCGCTTGTGACGTATACATCGAGCCAGGTTTCGAAGAGGTTGAAAGTATCGCGGAGGAACCACCACTGGGAAGACAGAAGAGGTGGTAATCCCTCTGGGGTAGCTACATAGAGACGATGGTCCACGACACGAATTTACCCCAATGCGGCATGTCCGTGGCATCATCGCCGGATGCTGTAATCGCCCACTCCGGCTACTCTCCTCCGTGCCCTCTCTCACCCTCCTTTTTCACCTCTCGGCCTTTCTTTCCCTCGCGCCGAACTCGCTTGCTTGACTCGCCAATCGCTAATTAGCACGCGCAATCACCGCTGGGAGAATGATCTCGACGCCGTCTTAAATACTTCATCGCATTCCTCCTGGACCAATTGGTGTAACAGAACCATTTCATAGTCCTTGCAGGGTTTGATTAACCTGGATCTTTTCATTACTATTTTGTAATTCATTTATCTAATTATTTATAATGTTTTCGTAATTACTTTTGTTAATGTCTCAGATCTAATAAAGTAGTTTATATGTCTGAATTAAGAGAGCTCGAAATTTAGGGTCCAAGGGTGATGAGTAGTCGAATGAGAGAAAGGGCATAGGACACGATGATGAAGCTGGTAGCAAAGGGTGTCAGGGGGTCGAAGTTCCCAGTGGCAAAGTGAGAGGGAAAGATAGGTAGAAAAGAAGTGGAAGCATCAGTAAGGGCACCCCTGTGCTCTCTCTTCGTACCAGCTCTTCTACTCTCTCTTTCTCTCGTGGGTGCTCTCTTGGCTTCAACCAGCACCCTTCTTCGGGGAGAGACTCTCAGAGACGTTAACTACCGTGCTATTTGAAGACATCGTCGTCGAGCGACGGGACACGCCGCTCGATATATCGATCCTCGAAAATTGTGCCGCGAATAGAATGCTACGTGTTCGTCGACGCGCTCGTACATCGTGGAGTGCCTGCTCTTTGAGGGCCCACCCACCCCCCTCATATACGTGCGCAAGTATCTCTATCTGTGTGTCTATGTATGTACGCGCACACTTGTTTAGATGCCCGCGAAATCCCCACCTATAGATTGACAAGAGTATGAACTTCGATGCGAGTGCGGTTGCACCAAAAGATACCTGGTGAACGAGAACGAGTGGAGAACGCGTGCAACCCTGGCGGCCACGGAAGGCCAGTACACGACGCCTTCGAATTTGACCATGACTCTATCTTTTCATGTACACGACGCCCCTAATCCCTAATATAATGGGATTCCAACCGCTGAGAGATTTTTTTAAATACTTCCTAGGCATATTGTATCTCTGAGATGATTTGTCTTTGGATTGTTAGTATTAATATAGGATTATTATTAATTATTTAGTGATTTTAATTGTGTGAATGTTTGTTAATATTTTTCTGGATTCTTTATGTTGTATTTGTAATGTGTGTTGCAGTTAATTTATTTAATTTATTCTTGTCCACTGACATAATAAAAGATTGCATGTGATTTCAGGGTGAGACTATATTCTGAAGGGCAGCGAGGAGAAATGAAAACAAACTTGTTGGCATTTGCGGTGAGTACATTCAGTCAGTGAGTACTCGCATTGTGGAAGTGCACTTCGAGCTCGTAAAACACTTACTCTTCCTTCCTCACTTGGCAATTCTCTGGACGGCACATCATTATTAATCTCATTAAACCATCGGCAACGATAAATATCATTAGCAGTGGTATTCCGCGCTTGCGGGACACGAGAAATCAAGGCTCCTTTTCGTCTTTCGTGATGACACTCCTCTAACGTATAGCAAGTGAGAGTTCTCATTAGTACTGGCGTAATTAAGTTTCGCCCTATCGCAATAAGATCGAGTTTCCTCTTCTTTCTATAATCTATATGAAGATTTGAGGATAACTTGATTAAATTCGATATGATTTTACTAATTAAATTAGTAATAATCGAATCTTAAAATGGATGACTAGGATTAATTGAATTACCCTTGAATTGCACTATGCCTTTATGGAATCTGATTATCGGTATAAATAAGGGAATAGTGGACGGTCTAATTTCGACCGGGTCATTATGGCTAATATTATCTTGGCCCGAACATATTTATCCTTTACCTTGACCCTGTGACATTACCTTGACAACGATAAGTACGAATTGCCCGTCACCCGACTGATCCTAAGTCCTGTGTTTCAAACGGGCGCTTTGAAAAGCGCATTTCTACAATGCCTTTCTAATTGTCAAGTACCAAGTGCGAAACGGCAACACCTTCACTTCGCCCTCGAGACATCTTTCGCTGAGAGATCCACCGGCAGAAGACGAAGATGGTCCACTGGACCGCTGATGCTGCAAAAAATCTACAGAAGATTTTCTCATTTAATAAAGTCTGCTTGGCTAAGCGGAAGTCCTTATAATCGAGGCAATTTGATCTAATGACTCTCGACTGATTCTCCTAAGTGTATATAATCGAAGAGCAATATTCTTTCTCCACACCCAATTGGATATCATTATCGAGTGATTTGAGTGGATGATAGTAAAATACGAACACAGGAAATTATATTGCGGAGATCTGACAAGTCTTTGGTTGAAAAAAAAGGCGGAAGTCTCCTGTGAATAGTTGGCCGCATATTGGGTCAAGCTGATCTCAATCGAATTTGGCAGGACCAATCATTCCAGTGGATTCGAATCCAGTCACGTAAGACCGAAGAGCGTACAATGAGACTATCCAAAGTTGCCAAGAGTATGAAAAGGATCAGGTCTTGATCTAGTAATTAACACATCATTCAGCGAGGTAGAAATTGACCCAATATTGGTTGCAAGGCGCAGAAGATGGATTCAAGAAAGCCAGGAGAAGATATGCTGACACGATCGCTCGATAGTAGAAATTCGAGCACGAGCCAAGAACGAGGTCGTCCGAAGGATAACGCAGAAGTCTGCCAAAAGACACGAGCGACAAGAGAAAGCCCTAATAGGCTCGAAAGCGATACACTATAGTTACTATTAACTTTAACTCGACTAAGCTTAGAGACCCTTAACAAGTTCCGGTGACTACGTCATCCTGAAAAAATCGGTTTCGTGGTAACGAACCATCGAGTGCGGCTTCTTTTTTAGATCGACAATCAGGTCATTGGGTCCTGGAAGAGAGACCGCTGGGAATAGCAGAATGCCGACAACCACTCGAGTTTCTCCTTCAACAATCCGTCTCTCAACTCTCGCTGTTCTCTACCGCCAGGCAACCGCAGTGCCGACGTCAGTCCAACGAAAAATAACGTCACCGACGCATCCAACTATATGTATATTAATCCTTGCTTGACCAACCCTTGCCAATTCGATTGAATAATGATGACTGACAGCTGCCGAGTGCCACAACGATTCCATAATTAGATAGAAGCTGACGCTTGCCAGAAACCAGAAGTCTCCCTGTCGAAGAGACTCTGGAATATTTTTGCATGGATGATCTTGATTCCTTGATTTTTAGGAAGATAATATTAATTCTTTCACTCATTTTTTTTGAACGTTTTTAATTATTAAACAATATTATAAAACATAGAGTGAGAAGATCCGCAATACGATGCCCACGTTGCTAAGAATCACAGCTATCTAACGGGAGTGCTCGAACGATGACGTTACAATGGGAATTGCGGCAGTGGTGCTCGAAACAACAAAAAGGGAGATTATCGCAATGAGATCATCGTATTATCGAGTTTAAAGATCTGCATTTGACTCGCCTCGACTCACGCCGTCCTAGTGGGCAGGGGAGGTTCGAAAAATCGAACTCGTCTCGAGGAGTGTTGTCAGCCTCTCTTCGATCGCTTCACCAACGAAGCATTTACGTCAAAGCCTCGATGACGTCACTGAAGAACCGTGTACCCATGAAAAATCGCTTGTATACGAGAAAATTGATAATAAGCTTCTGCGTACCTATTATCGCATTAGAAACCATCAAGTACACTAAAAGCAACTTTCCACAAAACAGACAAATACATCAAGTAATCAATACCGATCTTCCAACAAAATACAAAAAACAAAGAACTTATTTACAATTCATATATGATCTTCGAATCACTGAAAAAAAATCTAAATAAAGTAAGGTATTATTATAATCTTGATCGTATATCATGTGGGCGGATGGCTTCTTCGGCACACATGTGATCGGGTTCAGTGTGCCGGGCAGCTCGGGGCAAGGGTCAGCAATAGAGAAAAGGGGGACAACTGGCTTCGAGTGGGATGTTTACCTGGCGAAAGGGGTATCTCTCTCAGGCACACAAGTACAGGCACATCGAGTCAGGGGTAGAAGCGGATCGGCCAGAGTAGGAAAGTGAAGACAATGAAGCAAAGACAGTGTCGCTGCAGAGATGGATGAATATAGTGAAGAGACAAGGGGGAAAAGAGAGTGTCGGTGGATGTGAGCGGCAGTGTTTTTGCGAACGTCAGCCGAGGCACTCGTTGGCCGAGGCACGTCGAGAAGTGTCTTCTCGGCTCTTCTTCTGGTAGCAGAAGAGAGCCGCTGGTGAGACACGAGACTAGCACACACCACAGGATATGATGGTAGAAGGGACTTGGGTGACTCGGGTCTCTCCGGGCCGTCGTTTCGAGCTAGAAGCTGAGCGACGATGCACGATAAGCACGCCCGTTCCTCTCTTCAAGGAACACAGCGCTGCCCGATCGAGCCAAGAACTAGATAGACTCACACTAACTCTCCTACAATCCCAACAACAGCATCCACATATCCAACATCCTAACAGTCGAGCGCCTATTATTTTCGACCGATTGCCAATTCTCGTGCAACTGCCGACGTAGGTCCTCACCATCACGTAGACACATCGACTCTTTTTCCATTCGTTGAGATATACTGCGACGAACTCTTCTACTCCTGACAAGGAATCTCTTAGCTCTTTCGCTCAATCGCCGAAATTCACCCTCTCGATTTTAATCGCTTCACTGTCACCGAACGCTGACACAGTAGACAGCAATACGAGATCCTATATTCGTCTTTTTATCAATCACTTTTGTAATAGAATTGCAACTGCTGATTTGAGAAGGATTTTTTTGCCAGACATGGCAGATTTAAAATATCGAGAAGGAAATTATTTTATATATATTAAATTACATTTGAAAGATATAAGAGTATTTTCGGGGCTGAAAGTGTTAACGAAGCTTCGCAATCGGCCGAGAGGCGCCGCAGGCCCGAAAGACGGAAGTACTCGTGCACCTGAAATTTTAAGTTGCGGCCTCGATGATGACGCGCACGATTACCGGCGTCCGTAGTCGTCGTCGTCGTCATCGGGCGTCGTGGTTGTCGTCGCCTCGAGATTTCGAGGTCGACCACGTCCTCGTCCCAGAAACCCAGGGATGAGGATGAGCACCTTCCACCCTTCCACCCTTCCACCCTTCCACCCTTCTATCGGAGTTGATCCCGCGCGAAAATGGCATACTCGACTACTTGAATTAATTATTTCGTTGCGTCAAACACGTTTGAGATTATTTTCTTACAACGCGTGTGTCAACTACCCCTTGACTTCCGGGGGCCTTCGATTCTAAAAGTAGATGCCACTATCGACATTTTGTTCTATCTTTGCATATACAGTGAATTGCTCGACATCAATCATCCCTTTAAAAGGCAAGGTAGTTTTATTAAAGTAGGATAATTAAGGGGTCACGGGGTAGACGATTGAAAAATACGGGGACGATGTTCAGCTTTAATATTTTATAAAACATTCATTTTGCGCGCAGTACAATCAGTTCCATTAACAAATCATCGCCGCCGCGGGTCGTCGGCGCTCTTATCATTTATCATTTTGAAAGACGACCCTCCCCCCGCCAGACTGAACCGCGTGGATGTGCTTTATTACGATTAAGAAAGTACTCCTAAATAATGCTTCTTCTTACCCTTACACGCCTTCACCCAACTTCTTCTTCTCCCCATACAAATAGTAGGTGTATCGCGTTTGATTAAGCTGCGCATCACTCTTTGCGCCACAGTAAAATAGCAAATCGGCTGCATTCTCCGGCCAGAAGTCCTTCCTTCAAGATCAGCAATCCGCAATCGCTTTCCATTCTTCGCGGCACACATACACACACATACATACGCACACAATACCGCCTAAAAATCAACTGGCTTCCTCCACTTTTCGTTTTGCATTCTACTCTGCGCTTCGTAACACCGAAAGCTGAGAGCGTTGTCAGCAAATACCGAACAAGTGATTGTGTCTCACGCGTTCTTTTCTTACAAAAACAAAAGGAAAAATATGATATATGCACGAACAACCTTTTCCAGAACTGTCGTATATATCGATTTCGTTAATGCACTCGATTCATTCTTGCCAAATCTCTTACGAGTCACCTTCTCGCGTTTACATCCTCTTTATTGTGGTTCAGCGAAGCGCGCTAATGCATTCGCACAATGAGCGCCTCGTAACAAGGTACATCGGTGGATGCGGACACTTCCGTCTGGATGGGTTAATGAGCAAATTATGAATTAGAGCGCAATTCGGTGCCAAATACAGATTTATTGTACACAGTGGGCTGCGTGCCCCTCCAGATCGCATAATCAAAGAGATTATGTTGTCATTAGTTAGTCCACATACGATGGCTATTGCCAGAATGAAAAGTCTGTTGTAAAAGTAATGCAATATTATTATCATAATTATTAAGAATATTATACTAGTTCGCATGGGGAATGGAAAAGATCGTAACAGAATGTTGGCACTTGGTCGGGCGAGTTCGGAAAGAGGATAGTAAAAGAAACAATCGAACTTAATGATACTTTGGTCGAAGCTGGACTGGAATGATATACTTCGCCCTTCATTGCTCGCTCTCGCTCACAGCCAATCGTTTAATCGCATTTATAATCGTCTGCGTTCTTCATGATTAGCGGCTAACCAAAATCGAATATAAGGGACTTATGCGACCTGGTGGGCGAATCGCGCCGGATGACAAAGTAATCGTAATGATTAGTCTCATATATATCTACAGTGCATCGCGTATCGGAGCTTGCGAACTCGCCTTTTTAATCCTATATAAAATGAATCCTTAACTCGGTGACTTTAGAAAGTAAAGGGTAGAAAAATATATGCTTATGCCGTTTTATTATACATTGTGAGACCAAGCGCACTTTCTCAACGAGCATGGCATCAGAAAAAGCTCTGTTTTGCCAGTGCATTTGCACTTCCCATGTAGAAACGATTATTTCTTCGTAATCTCACCTGCATTCGAATCATTTGCTCCGGGTGACACTGGTCTCGTGACACGATAGACTCTTGACTGTCCAAATAGTTCATATTAATCTGGTGTTCATTAGTTTTTAGAGAATAGTGTATGAAGATTTTGGAATGTTACGATAAATGCAAAACTAATGCAAAAAGCTTTAGTATTTCATAGATAGGATTAAGAATCGAAGTATCTTTAAAGTACAGAATAGTCCATCCAGGACTGTCTAGAGTCTACCGTCCTATAAAACGGCACATGATTTTCCCCAATAGTCAGCACCACTCTCCTTCACGTTTATCAGGTATAACAACTACGCGACTACAATTCGTTCGAATAAAAAATCACATTTTCCGTGCGGCGCATCGAGGGCCGCCTCGGGACTTTGCACTTGCACACTCATACACGCTCACCTCGAGCTTTTTATCCAGCTCGAAGTTTCGTAGCCCTGGCCAGTAGAAAAGACGATTGGTACGTAGAAAGTCGTAAGAAAGACAGGGGACATTAACGTGGCACTGGATTTATTATCTCTCATAATCAAGTCCTCGATGCGCCGAACTTTCGTCCCTACTTGCCAGAGCTTCCATTTCCTGTTCTACCTAATTGCTTTCTCGAGTCCGAAAAACGCAGATCGCGAGCACGTTTTTCTCTGCTGGGTTACTAGCGTTCTTTTTGCGTTGGGCATTCAACCCAGCTTATCATCGCAAAAAAAGCAATCGTCGTAGATACAACCTGCTCAAATGATTCTTTCCAATTTTTATGTGTAACCAGACGTGAATAAGAATATTTGAACATGATGTATAACATCGCGATACGGAAAACAATTAAGTCTCTTTAAGCCCACGCAACTATGCGTCTACCCTGTGCAATTTCTTTTTTTCAAGCCACTTTCATTCTTTCTCTCTTTCTCTCTTTCTCTCCCTCTCTCTCTCTCTCTTTCACTCACATCGTCCATCGTTCGTTCACCAAGAAATCATCGGGTTTTGCGAAACCCTGTGATACATTTTTCCGGTGATACGAAAGGGTAGCATACAAGGGGAAATTGGTCGTTGCAAATTGTGTACGCCGAGAATCAAGGAGCCTAAGTTTAGCAGAGTGATTTCGAAATCCTCGTGAACCTCTCCTGCTCGACGCCGTTGCTCTAGAAAAAGAGCATACACTACAAAGAAGAAATGCTGTTTCGTCGATTGTGAAAAAGGATCGAACAGATTGAAGCTCGGCTTATCAAGCGGCGAGCGAAATGCTAATTTATTAGCAGGAGGTGTCGATTCCTCACGCTTTAATACAGTATAAAATGCAAGTGTGGAAGTAGAATGATTAGTCTCTCTCATCGCCACGAACATCTCCAAATCGATCGATTTTATCATGCGTGTGTTCTTTGTCAAATCGATAAGCTTCGCGGAGGGGAAACGTCGACTTATAGTTGTATTCCAACCCATTTTTCATCGGGGCGCCTATATCGAATGGTAAAATACAGTTTTCAGATCACAGAATACTTCTTTTTTTCATCCCTGTTTGAATGACTTTTTGTTATTTCTTGCGCGATGCTATCGTCCGAGTGCCCAAAATTAATGTTCTTTGAAAGACCTGCTCCCGTCATGTAATTATTGTGTGCGATTTTGGTGACTCGGATATATTTGCGTTTAACCCTTTCGCTGCGTCGAAGTCTATTGCAAGGCGCGCGTGACAAATGTTCCGCTGTGATCTAAACTATAGGAACGGACTTTCAAATTTGGAAGCACCTGTTGGCGCCAACAACAGCGATAGGGTCAAAGTGCGTCTGAAGAGAGGTATTTTTTTGTTGTCATCATTTCTGGACACGCAGTTGATATGCTTCGCCAATGGGTTAAGCATCCAAAAATCGAATTTCCAGCACTCCGAGTTTTGGTATGATAATGCTTGCTAGAGCGACAAGTCTCATTGCATTTTCCCATCGAATTTCTTCGTGTGATGCTCGCGTGTTAAATATATAAAAAATGATTAAGTTTAGAGTACTTAAATTTAGAGTCGCGCTCACTAGACTCCCAAGCAAAGCATTGTTAAGTGTTTAAATCGATAACCACTTCTAACGTAAGCTACGGATAATTGTTTGCTTTTTAATACGATACAAGTCAATTATACGATTACCTCCTCCCAACGTGATAATGGGGCGTCAACGCATAATACGAAATTTCATATACAATTTAATTGAAATTGCCTCTCGCGAAGAATTGCACTTTTTCTTTTTTATTCACGGAAAAACAGATCTTGGCAGTACTTACAACAGGAATAATGATACCTCCCGAGAAAAATTTACTTCTTTATCCATAAAAGATTGGATAGTTGAAAATATGAAAATACTACCGTCTAAATAAATATATATTCCAAGTGGCCACTTAGATAAAGTATATGAAAATATGCTCGTTTAGGTGGGCGCGACACTTGTGCCGCCTCACACAGGGCAATCATTTCCTCCCTTAAACCTCATGTATATTCGATCGACCACAATATGGTACGAATCATTGTCAATTAAACAAGACACCTGCCTATCCTAGAAACTAAGCGCTAATAGACCTCCCACTAACGGAGAAAAACGCGCGGGTTAACTCTCCCTTATCACTAGTCGCAATATCATACTGTTACCTGATCATCGAATCACAATGAGCTTCCGTTGCAGAGGGGTAACGAAGAACCGGCGATGGCCGAATGACACGTGCAAAATAGCTGCGCGTCAAAAAAAAAACAAAAAAAAATAGAAGGAAACAGTAGAAATGGAGAAAAAAGAATTTACAAATATTCTTTCGCAGAGCCAATGGGACTCTATCAGTAAAAAGAATAGCGGCGATTACTTTGTTTTTTGTCATCAACCACTCAACAAAAGGGCGTAGAAAGAAAGAGAGGATCAACACACGTGTTGGGGGGTCGATGACTCGCGGTCATTGATAGCTCTCCCAGAGGTCACGGCAATAGAAATAGAAATTAGCATTTCTTTGAAATGATGATTTCTCCCTGCAGGAGGATGCATGGTGATGATAGCGAGCGGCCGGTGGCACGCGTCTCGAAAGCTCGTAGCATGGCACGTACAGATTCCGTTCGCTCCTCGGGACTTTCTTTCCCACCCTCTAACATCCTCTCAGACAGGATAGTCAAGGGGGATGATGTTGCAGGCCCATCCCCTGGGGATTGATTAGTGCGGACAGCTGAACGAGATCCAAATTTACCTGAGGCAACGTAACCACTTGGGCAGTGAGGTTACGCATCTCAAGTAGTCTCAAATGGAGCCACTGCTGTCTCCCGGAAAGACCATCATGTTCTCTGCCCCATAAGATGCTGTTGGCGAGCTTCGGGCGTCCAACGACGCTCTACTTGCAGAACTGAAGCTACTCGAACTTAGATCCTCGTAACTCGCCACAGACTGACTTCCACCTGAAACATGTCATTGTCAGATTTTTAATTGCAATTATCTTATTAATTCCATTTTATTCTGACATATCACTTTCGATGACGCGTAAATGAATTAGACCTCGGACTTCATTTCAGCAGGGTGGGTTGTCGAATTACACGCATCAAGACGAACGGTAGAATTTCAAATATAATTTATATTTCCATTCAAGAATCGTAACATTCAGAATTGTGTCGCTCACAAGTTTCGGGAAAGGCGCCTTTGAATATATAATATTATATGTCATAGTGTTTGTATGCATGTTAATACTCTGCGTAGGAAATTGCCTGGCATGAGATACATGATTGCTCGCACCCAATGACATACTGTTCTTGGTGTTTTCGTGACGCTCTTAATGAAATTATAGTGCGAGCGCGCGCATGCGTGTGTGTGTGTGTGTGTGTGTGTGTGTATGTATGTGTTTGTCTTGCCTCGATACACTACGTGCCTTATCACATTCGAGAACGCAAAGCCCTACCTACCAGTTTGTAGTCCTGCGTAAATGACAAATGTCTCTGTATATGTGTGTGTATGTGTATGTGAACACAGCTCTACCTTTATTTACAAAGAGGTACTTCGTAGAGGTTCAAGCTGAAAGACCATTTTTTTCCCTTTCTCGCTCCTGACGCATTTGCCACGGGGAGATAGAATCGGAACGCCGAACTGTAGACGCAATATACTTTCTTCTTAGCAAAGAGATTCGTGTGAGAAATCGCTCTACTTTTACTTTGACATACACGCACGACGAAATTCACGCCGACAAGCGAAAGTAAGCTCTTTTTAATCGAGCTTGACGGAACGGACGTGATTATAGTCGAAACTACGCATTTCTTGAGGATCGAACGAAAGTTTATCTTTCCAATCAATTCGATATCCTAATTGTACGTGGTAATTCATTTTGAATTACGATTAAGTCCCGTGCGAAGTGTGTGTATGTGTGCCTCGTATAAGAGGTGTTGGAACACAGCAGAAGCGATATACGATACTAATACGGAAGTGGTCGAAATCTTGCTTCGGTGATTGATTCCTTCTGCTTGGCTCACCTTTTATTCCGACACTTTGATGCCCTGTGAACCAAGCTTAATTCTCGTGCTAGGCGAATTTGAACCTTTTTGTTCTCGTCAAAGATTAATGCGGGCACCATGTGTATATTCTATGTACAATGTTAGATTCCTAATATAAAAGTCTCGCATTTATTGGAGTTACTAGTAGTGCTACTGATCATACTTACGATAGTTCGATACAACGACAAGAGACTTTATGTGCTCGTTACACGAATAGAGTAAGATCGGCTAGCTACTACTTGTTACCGCGATTTATCCATTGCGAGTGAGGGAGAATCGAAGGGAAGATCGATACTCGAAGATCCCGTTTCTCCTCTCGATTTTATTCCTTGATGCTTTTCATCCGCAAGCTCGCACTCGATTCTGACAAAACAAGTGGGCCGCTCTTTGTCGGCGACTCACTTAATCCTCGAATTACTGATTATTGATTAGATTATATCCTTAATACTGCAGGATAATGTCGAGAATAGAACTTGAAGAGAGACTTTTCGAATTTCGTGTGAAAGTAAAACGGCAGTTTGTTCATTCTCGCTATCAGTAATTGGAGGGTACAGCATCTTTGTTTCTCCTGCCTTGTTTTGTCTTTAATACACACGCATTGAATAAATTAGGGAAATACAGAATTAAACACTTGGTACCGAGAGAAATCTGTGGTTACCACTTCTGCCATTTCGCTCTTTACTCTCAAATTCGCTTTCAGCGGTGTACAGATTTTCAGTTGGTCCGTTTCTGTTTTCTCGATCTTCCGTATCAATGTGCATGGTTTATGTAATTTCGTGAGTTCGGAAAAAATTATGAATTTTACGAAACAATGTAACTCAATGACGGAAACAAAAAGTCAACAAAAATTGAGTGCACTGTGATAAAAAATGATGATGCATACTTTATTAATAAAATTATACATAGTTCGAGTGGGTAGATGGAGAGCAGTGTCTTGATGTAACAATCGATGGATCGTCCGGTGTGGATGGGAAATGAATAACTCGAGATCAAACGATCAACCAATGATCGAAGTTACCGAAAGGCCAAGGAGAGGCCTCTTTTGTGCGCAACAGAGCATGTTGCACACTGTTTCTTTAAAAAGGGCGCGTGTATCCTGGCCCAATTCCGAGCAGGCGCATACTGGAAAAGCAATTTTGCTCATCTAATTACATTATCCTATACAGAAATTCATGATTGCAAAGGCTCTACCTATTTATAGAGTATATATTGCAATTCACGTATCTTGATAAAACGTTAGAAAAAAAACAGGTCGTTGGAAAGATCTGGTAGGACTGAATAAAATAGAACAGAATAAATGATCTTGGACAGTCAAAGAGCATTGACAGTGTATCTCTTAAGAGAGCATTTTTGATTCGAAGAAAAGTGAGAATTTTAATGACTTTTGTACAATTTCTTAATCTCGCACAGCTGGTCTCGGCGGTTTCTTCATTGCTCGCTCGCTCCAGACGTGGAAAAAACATAAAATCATAAGGGTTGCATTGTGTCACTCGATGAAAAATGAAATACTCAAGTTAATCTCTGATCCCAGGGTCACACAAATGTGTCTAATACTTGAATTGCGTGCACTCCTTTAATCCTAGCATTCTCAATACCATTTCTCAATTTCTGTTTTTTGTCTCTAACTTTTGCACAACAGTGCTGAGAGAGCTACTGATGTACAAGCAGAGTTTCGCCATTTGCTCGTTAAAAGTGATTATCGTCTGCAATTAAAACAAAAGATAGAGCTGTTCCCCGTTCGACAGTTCCAGCAACTATCATCCCCTTATATTAGATGGCGACAGTTCTTCTCTAAATTAACAACTACCATTTTTATATTATGCTTTGCTCTTTTCTGTTACTGGTTAGATAACGCAGGATTACCTAAATTAATTGAATTAGAAGCTATCACCTCTGACGCCTTCGGTCAGAGGTCATGAAAGACCCGAGGGTGAAGTGCACACCCCGCGATATATATGCCAATTAGCAACAACTTAATTTTATAAGTTAATAGCACGTCTTAACACCCCCGTTGTTTTTTTTCGTGATTTTCTTTCCTCACGATAACATAAGTATCGGGGTGCGAAACATTCTGAGATTAGAATGCGAATTACACCTAATGTGTATGAGTGTGTGCATGTATGTTAATAGAGACTTGTACAATAAATAAAGAGTTACGATGACAACGCCCAAGTGCGCTCATGCAAGTCCCATACAATTGCAAATACTTCCGTTGCATTAAAATCCTCTTTGTGATGTGTGTACATATATTTTTGGCTCCAGGATCCTTGCAAAAGAATCGCCAGGCTAAATCGAGCTATTGGACTAATTAAATTACCTAGTCTAGATATCGATAGGTGGGGAACTCGAACTATCTCGCACCGTTTCTTGTACATGTATAGAAATAAATACTCTCTTTCGCCAGTTCTCTTTTCCTGCGTTCTATGCATGAGATCGGGTTTTTTTGCTTTAAATAACTCTAAAGTATATAGATATACACCTGTCAGGTAGAGTGAGCGTGTGTGTGGGAGGCGGGTGGGGGGAAATAAATAATCGTAGCTTCAGAAGCCAATAGAACCGTCTAAAAAAAGAAACCTGCCGACGAAAAGAAAAAACAAATCAGGCGATCAGGTCGTAAACAATGATTCTCTTTTGCGCGTGCACCGCGTCTACGAGTATATACGTACTTGTATAATAGCACGGCTAATAAATTAATTTAAAATCTGCACACCATTTCATTATCCTAGGATTGGTAGCAATGGCATTACCAATCGTAATAATCATCGTGCACGTAAAATTCGCTGCGTTTCTACATTCCTACAGCGAAGACCTTTGAGACACCTTTCGAGCAGAACCCTTAAAACACTTTGAAGGTCGCTTTTGCAACTTGCTCTTTTTCTCAGGGTCAACCAAGTGTGACGTGAATGCCCGAATGACTTCACGGCATTTGCGGGGGACACGAAAGTGAGGGTAAAAGCTTGGTACATTCCCACGAGAGGAAATCAACCCCGGGATTTGATTGTACCATTTGTACTAGCGGCGTTGAACTCTCAGCGAATCGGTGGTATAAATACGAGGGAAAGACGACCGTCGAAACAGAAACGAAGTTATATAGAGAATGAGTAGCGAAACTCAGTGATTATAAATTAAAAGCGCGACGCGTGCAGCAATTCATGCTAAACGGGAGGAAGTTGCGTCCCGACGGAATCTAGTAAAGATGTCCTACACCAAATTTCCTAGAACGCTTTATGGCGTTTTCTTGGTATGATACACCAACGTAAAGAATTTATCTAGTTTCTTTGTAAATCCTAGAGTTGCTAACCGAATACTGCTTTGAGTCTTCAGAACGAAAGCGTCGATACCTTGGCAAACCATCGATTCATCGATCTCCAACTTATACTAAACTGTGTGTCGGTGTAATTCTCGCTACAAAGTATACGATCACGACTATGTTTTTCAACAGATAGTCGAGGGTGAAACAGGTACAATGATTAGAGCTAGACTTAAATGATATGGAGTATGTACTAGTTAACTGTGCCATGTTAAGAACTTGGAGATCGTTGAATCTTAGGTTCGATAAGATATTCTGTTTACTTTATGAATGTCCGAAATATTGAACGGAGTTTCGGAAAGACGACGGCGTTTCTGTCCCCTTCGGCTTTGTTTAAACCGATATTTCTGGCTTTCATAGAAAGCATGTTCCCGCGTTAAAAATCCACGGCCACGCGTGATTCATTTCGATCGGAGATTTTGTTTATGGGAGAGATATTATCCTTTGTGCAATTGAAACATACACGATTACAAGCATGTGTGTGTGTACCATCTCCCCTTTCAGCGTTCCATGAAGTGGTAGGCACGAATTCTCGTGAAAATTGTCACCCCTTATCGCCGATTGCTAAAATATTCTCGTCGCTTTCGAGACCCTTTTTCTCTTTTTTCCGATCGCGGACAAAGCTAGAACACTTTTTTATTATGCGGATAATTCACGGTAAATTCGATCTACTTAACGATTTAAGGCAGTTTAAAATGAAATTGCTATTAGACTTGACTTTCGTCCGCAGGTATACGGGCAAAGTTCATGCAAAAATTCCATAATCGAAGAGCTCGAAATCCCTTTGTTCGCTTTTCTTGTATATCATTTTTCTAAAGAACGCAGATCCGAGTGTGTGCGCAGCCTTGCCCTTTTTTTCAAGAGAGATTAACACTAGTTATCCAGCCATAGAGGAGAATCGAGATATTCGTAATTACAATACATTGGATCGATGGTCTATTTCAAGGAATTATCAATTATTAGAAATCTGTAACTATTCATCAACGCGATATGAGTTCTCGTTTGTCAGCCGAATTTGTAGTTCATTTGTTTTTAGAGTGGAAAAGTGAACGATACTCGATTCGCGTCCATGTCACTGCTAATCTGCCCCGGCAACCTGCATGAAGAGTATGTAAAGGGCAAGGCTGGCCCTAGGTACATCCATGCAGTCCTCTACTCATCTGCGTTTTTTTTTCTTCGACCTATTTCCTTTCTTTGCAGTGGAGCAGACCGCGGAATTCGAGCCGTTAACACTGCTACGCTCGACAATCTCATGGCCCGAAGAATCTTCCCCTTTGTTCCGCGTCACTACGTTTGCGTTCAGCTCCTCCGAGGAACTAGAACGTTCAGGCACGACGTCCTGTTCGGAATCACTTCTCTTCTCAGTATCATGTTCCGCTTCGGAAGAATCTTCTTTCGACGAACCTACGTCGACCTGAACATCCTCTGTCTTGTTCTTGTCATCATCGGAGATATCTTCGATTACCTTCTCCAAGCCGTCCAATTTTGCAGGGGTCTCTTCGACACTTGCAGTCACCTTTGACATCTTTTTACTGCTCTTGCCTTCCTTTGGTGACACTTCGAGTCTTGAAGGTACCTCTTTAATATCCTTGGGATGATTCGAACTCAAAGTGTCGGTTCCGCAAACCTTCTCTGATTCCACTGCTACACTGTCCGACTTCTTGGTAGATAATACCTTTGATTCAGGGACTTTGGTAGTATCTACCGGTGTTTCTCGTTTCTTTCGAGATCTTGCTTCGGTCGATGCCAGATCAATTGTTGAACTCTTCTTTTTAACAGAAGTTCGTGGAGCTTCGGTAATAGGAGGCACAGCAACCGTGTTTCTATCGGTGGCTGCCTCTTGAAGCTCGTCTATCAATGCTAAGGATTCAACTAGAGAAGATATATCTACGCTTAATGAATCCACATCTCTGGCCATTGAACTCGAAGCTACTAATGGTTCAGTTATTATTTTCTTATTATTTTCTGACTTCTCAATAGGTGCAGGAGATTCTTCGCGTTCCTTGTTTTCTTCGATTCTTTTCATTTCATCCTCCAACTGACCATCGGACTCTTCTGGAGTAATGCTTTTCTTTTTAACAATCGAACTCCATGATATTCTATAAGGTGCGACTTGTGCCTGCTCAGTCGAGAATTCCGGTGCTCCGATTTCTCGAGTTAATACAGGCTTCCAAGTATCACCAAAAGAAGGAGAAGCTTCAGGTACTGTTGTATTTTGTGCACTACTATCAGCTTGGGACTTCTTAGTTTTACGTTGCTTCTTCGGGCGTGAGTTGGAAGTTTCTTGAGGTACAGACAATATCTTGCATTCGGGGGTAGAAGCAACATCTTGTGAAATTTCCATCTCAGCCTTTTGCATTGCGTCTATGTCTATGATTTCTATATCTAAACCTTGCGGTCTCTTTGATATAGTTGCTGCAGGTACCCTCTTTTTCGATTTGACTTTTCTGACTGGACTAACACTTAAATCAGTGGAGGAACCTTCATTTTTTATGGTTACCTCCTCTGACTCTTCGCTTTTTCTATCCATATTTTTACCTATTTTCCATTCGTCTACTGGCTTTACTATCACTGTTGCTTCAGCAGCTGAAGTATCGCTTTCGATTACCACGATATCCTTCGGTTTATTGTTCGACTTGGACTTTGATGCATGATCAGGCGAAATATCATACTGTTTCTTTGTACTAGAATTCTCCCGGTTCTCTTTCACGAGTGAAATTTCAGGTACCAAGGCGCACACATCTGAGTGCTGAATATGTTCGAGGTCATCGTCCGAGAAAATTACTTGTTTACCGGTTTTTGTCGAGACATTAGATTCACAATCGCTGATCTTGTCAGCATCCAATAGTTTTAATTCGTCCTTGCTCGGTAATAGATCGGAGACTTCTTCATTTAACTCCGAAGTGTGAATATATTCCAAGTCGTCATCCGAAATTGTATTTTTACTATTTTTTCTACGTGATGTTGGTGACGAACCGGCGCAGCTGATAGAGTCACCGCATTTATCGATATCGATACAATCCGATTGCTGTATCTGCGCGATTTCGGATCTTTGGATATGCTCTATGTCTTCGTCCGATTGGTTAAAAAACGCAGCATCTTTACTGCAATAGTTGGGTTCAATCACGTGATAATCCATCGAGCTAAAGTCGTCTGATGGAATATCGAAGCAAGGTGATTTACACTTTTCAGGGCAATCAGGTGCTACTTCGATATCTTCATGAAATTTTAATACCTCGATTTTTTCAATCTCACTCTTAGTCATTGATTCCGGTTCCTTCACCTCGAGGTTCGGTTCGACAATTTTATTTTCTGGACTTCGTGTATTAGCACTATCAATATCTTTGCGAGAAGTTTGTGGCGTAGATTTCAATTTGGTTTTAGACTTTCCCGTAGTCGTCTTACATGATTCTTCGGATTTTAATTGAACAGACTGTTCTTTTTCTTTAGCACAATCTTTTTCTCCAGAACTGCATCCCTTCATTTTCGTACATTCATTTTTGGGTGGTGGAATACATGTTCCCTCGATGATTATACTGTCCCCCAATTCCTGTACGATGTATTTCTTTCCATGTGTCTTGTATCCAGACTGAGAGCGTCCAGTATTACTCTCGCTGGCAATATTACTCTTTCCAGATTTCCTCGTTCTCTCTCGATCGGAGGATTTCTTTATCATTTCATTTTTTAAGTTCTCTGACTTACTAGGACGAGTGCGACCAGAATTACTTTCCATCAGCACGACACTATCGTCATCACAATTAACAACGAACTGTGCATCTGAGGCATTTCCCTCGTGAGCTCGAACATCGAATTTCCTAGGTAAATCCTTGCACCAAGCTGTCTCTTTTGCTTGTGTCATAGGACTGCTTGGTATCTCACCTTGTTCGACGCAGAGGCTTAAATTCGTTGGCACATCACGGAATGCCTCAGTTCTCTCGAAGTCAATGGAGGTGCCAGGTTGGGCAATTGGGGCTGCCTCGACACAAAGTGCTTTCCGTTCTTTAACTTCGCGAATATCCTCATCGGGTACGTTGTCGATCGCGGGCTCGGTGGCCGGACGCATTTCCACGCAAACTTCCGTGAGATCAGGAAGAGTCTGACTTTCGGGTTCTAAATCGCCGAGGGAGGCTGGTCCTTCCTCGGCGCATATGCTCCTAGATGGCTCAGGCACGTGGCTCTCCTCCGATGTATCGAATTCCTGACTGGAGTTACCGTCCTCCTCGTCGGCCGATACGGTAATCACGGTGCCCAGAGGGTTGACGACTTTAGTTACCGGCAGACCCACCCTCTCAAATACCAATCGCCTCCCTATTAACAGAAAAAGCCGTTGGCAGGTATCAATATCGAGTTGCATGTACTCTCCCTTTCCTCTCTTTACTTCTCATTCTTTCGTAATCGATAATTTCGATGAATGTAATCTAGCCATACAAAAAATACCCGCGATGGAGATAACGCGGTGAAAAATGTTCGCGATTGCAAGGAAGGGGGCAGGCTGCATCAAATAACTATCGAATGGGATCAGCGCGAATGTTATTATACAATGAAATTGACGTCGATGTGTGACAAATATAGATGAGTTACGCCGAAAGAACTGTGAGTATCTTTTTCAGATTGATTTGAATTGCCTTTATCACACTCCACACCACAAAAGTACAAGCTCGACCGAGTGAATTGCGAATGGCATGATGTTAGTAAAAAGATTGTCCATAGCTCTTTCAGCGTTCACTTTGTCTTATAAAGTAGACGCCAACAAGATTCCTGCTGTTAGTGATCAAGTACGGGATATCATTATGGGGATAAATACGGAGATACCTGCCTCTGGCCAGTTCTGTATCCACGCTAACTTACAATCTAGCAATCATCCGTCACCAAACGCAGAAAGCGAATACGAACCTGTCTCTCTGCGGTAGCAAGATTTATTATAGGTTTCCCAATTTCAGTCCCAATCATTTGCCAATAAGCTTTGAACTCAATCAGTTCCAGTTTTAAGATTTTCCTTATGTTATTCGTAGCGCATGCTAATTTCACATTAGGCGATCAGGAGTCGTATGTTGAAGAGTTTGCATTTAGCAGGAGGATTACCCGATATCGAACGCGAATTCCACGAAGGTTACTTAACGAAAAGTGTATAATTATTGTAATGCAATCCCAAAAATTGAACAGTATGCGTTGCAAAAAAAAAACAGCACTGTTCGTTCTACCCGATGCAATCGAAAGCAAACTCATTCCGCTCTTCTGTGACAATGGAGTCCGTGTTCATCTTGTATGAAGCGTAACAGCACACCTTTTAATTGATTATTACTCACCGGGTGCTCGATGTGGAGCAATAGATGTTTCCAGCATCGCTTCCGCCAAATCATCCTGCAATTGATTTTCTCCACTACCGATGCCAGTATTCGCGCTCTCTAAAGAATCACTGTATACCTCCATCAATCTTGGTGACTGCTCGTAACTGCCTGCAATAGATAATTCCAAACTAAAAAACATCCTGAAATCATGTTTAACATTAAATGCACCAAGAAGAAACATAATGCAAGAAAGCAACGACCTTATCCCAATGCCAACTGAAGTAACAAACACAGATTCGTCAGGCGTACAAGAAAATACTGCGATACAAAGGGTCGGCAGAATGACACTGAGAGATACGTTGAAACTATAAATTATTCGATTTATATGAAGCCATATTGAGGTTTATGTGCTGTATTATCGGAATACGAGTGACACAGATAAAAATATAAAAATAGATTTTCTGAATGGCAACAGATAATAGATGTTACTTCACAGAGTACACGAAGATGTTGGAGTGCCATTTAAAGAGTAGAACTTATAAATTATCATGAGCGCTTGCGATATAAACACATTCGAATTCTAGCAGTACTACCCATTTACAAAATGTTAGATTATTCGAGCTAGGACGGACGAAACACGTATGTATACGACGTGAGGAATGCCGCGAAATATATTATTAGCAACTTTACTTTGCGAACCAATAGCTGTCTCAATGTCAGCGCATATACATAAGAGCGCATTATGAAACGGGAAAACTAAATATAATACCATTTCATTCCCAAATAAGGAAGCATGAATTGAATAGACTATTTAATTTGTTGGTGGTCATAATTTTACTCCACCGATATAATCTGATAATAGTAAACATATGGTAGTGGAAACTTACTTCCTGATCCATCGATTACCACTGGCACCAATGCCCTAGATGCTGCATGAGGCATATTAACAGGATTGGATCTTGCAGGGCGGGAACCCCCTGTCACTCCAACTTCGACTGCCTCGGCTTCAACCAAGTTTACAGGACCCCTAACATTAAATATAATTTGTGAAATTTGGGCTGTCAGTAATAAAAGATAGGTTTAAGAGTGCTTTATTGGGAAACCGACCCGCTAGTCGCATTATAGGTCTTGAAAACAAATTGCGGTCCCATCCAAAGTCGTCTATGCGGACCTGCATGGGTTACAATCTCTACTTGACTTAACCAACGATCTTCTGCTAAATCCACGTCTTGCCTATCTTTCGATTCATTGGTGATGCTTAGTAGAGGGCTCGACATCAGTAAAGGTGGAACAATTTCCGTGGAGTTAGGCGCCCTCAGCAGTGGCCACTGACCCTTCGCTTCTACTTCTAGTTCTATCATGGTATCGTCACACACTTTCTCCTTTGGCACGCCTGTGGATAATCACATTCCCCATTAGCTTTTATTAATTATGTTTTCTAAATACATGGATAATGCAAATCAATACATACCAGCAGCTGGTTTAGGTTCTAAATCGTATTGTATCATATTCCCATGGCACGCCATAATAAACAACGAATCGATCGCCCTCTTAGTCACTTTAGTAGTGGATTCTCGTTGAGCATACATCCAGGCTCGCGGTGGTGCAAAACAGGCGCATATTTTTAGTGGCAAAGTTCCGCTGTCGTCTGAATGAAGCCGTTGTCTTTGTTGGGGCCTACTGCAAAGTATGACATTAATTTCTGCTTATACTTGCAGGAAAAGTATTCCATATCATTTCATAGCAAGTTTACCTTGGCTGTGCTTGACTATTGGCGTGGTTTAACGAAGAAGGCTGACGTATTTGGGCCAAAGGATGTAGTACCGTCGGATGAGGGTATGGGGGAAGTCTCGGATTAGAATAAGGGTACACAGACAAGGGGAGTTCAGAGTGTGATACAGGCGAATGCGATCTAGCTCCGTCGTCCATTAATCCTGCACTTCTATGAAATCTGGACAGTCTATTTACAACATGTGGCGTGGAATGAGTCCGTACTCCTACCGGACCACCGTATGGTGCGACAGGAAACACATGAGTAGTACCGCGAACAGTTGAAACTGCTGCCCAGCGGGTATCACTGGAGAATACCATATCCTGTCGGTGAATAAAATCAGTGAATTAATTAATTTCAGATGCAGGGAATATAAAGATTATTTGTATTTATATCTACCTGCACTTTTGCGGTGGTATCGCCTCGGTGCAGGATATACAAGTGATGCACCGCCGCCAAGGTGGGGCCACCAGGATGCGGCTGAATCCTGAACACGTAAAAATCGTGTCCCCTTTTGTCGGCGGTCATTAATAGCGCCCCGCTTAAATCGAAAGTCATAGCGACGATCGCATCACTATGGGCAGTAAAATGAGCAATTACAGTCTCTATATTCGCGTCGTCCAATTTCTTCTCCTCCTTCGCAACTTGGAGGTCTAGTATTGTTATTACACCCGGCTGCGTGACATCACTGCCAGTATTGTTCACGACAATTGGCGACACTGAGTTGCCAGTCAAACTTGATGCCACTGTTTCTCCTATGCCGCGAAGGCCTTTGCCCAGTGACTTGGCTGCGTACAAAACGGTGGCTGTGTAACTCTGCACACCGTCACCTTCACAGCCTCCGCTGCTCCTTTTCGCTGGGAGCAATTTTTTCTCACTAAAAGTTGCGGATAATTAGCTGTGAAGGTCAAAAGAATGAGATAACATTATGATCCTTCGCAGTACCTGTAGGCGAGCCACCTTGTGCCTAGGGCAACAGGGTTTGGATTCGGACCTGGAGATGCGTAGCAGGTGGTTACTGTTAATATGTCTTCTAAAGTTCGCGCATCGAAGACAGCTATTTTCTCCACGAAGGTTACTACTATCGATCGCCTGTTCGCCAAAATGTCGCAGACTGGATTTTTGAACTTTATGCTTTTCGCTTGTTCCCCAGTTTTAAGTGAGATGAAACTAATATTGCAGAATTGTGGTCCAGGGCCAGCTGAGTCACATATTGCTACCATTGGCCGCTTGGCTTCGAACAGATCTACATGCTCGTCGTCAGTCTTTGGATTTGGTAGAATTCTCAAAGTGCGAACGACTCCTTGTCGCCAAGATAACACTTCGGTTGCTTCTCCGGTTGCGGCAATCAGCCATACCTACATGTGTAAATTACAATAACGTTTTTATGAAATTTGTATAAATGGGGAAGAACGAATGACACAGCACTTCGTAAACCACATGCTGTACGAAGAGTAATCAGTGGACAGTGATCGCACGAGTGCTCGCTTTTCCCAAGAGATCTTATCATATTCATTTAGCGTAGCTAACGCGTTTTTTCTTCGTCGTAGAATATCTCTATGCGAGGCATTGCAATCTTCCCTAGCTGTGTGCATTCGTCGATTCGATAACAAGTATTTGTTTGCGTATCACGCCGCGTGTCTCGAGGATAAAATAAGACTCGGCCATTATGTTATCCACTATACATATGAGTTTCGGACGCGTACTATTTTACCCCGAGCCATTTAGTGTATTTTTAAATCCCGCATAGTTTCAACAGTTTTTACTATTGTGCTTTAGCTTGTTCATAGCGAATATTTATGAATCACAATATGAGGCAAAAAAATAGAAAAAACATGGAACCTGAACGCCTGTTGTGTATCCAAGCACCAGCAATAGAGGTGGGGTACCAGATCCTTCATTGTAATCTGGGTAGAGAGCAGGGTCATTAACATCTGCATACTCAAATCTTGCCCATGATATGGACTCCTTGTTGTCAGAGTTTGGTGTACCAACATACGTCTGCGTATAATAGGAAGAGAGATAAGTAGAAGTGACTGAAAAATGGAGAGCATAGGTAACATGATCTATAATATAACAACCTGTGGCACAATATCATTAATGATCCCAGCCACACTGTCAATGATGGATCTGTCAACAATCGGTTGAGGTGAAATTAGTTGAGCTCCCTTATGCACCCCACGTCTTGGAGAGTCTGCAGACATTTTTGCTTCCCAAGCTGAACAATGCTACCTGTGAAAGTAGAAGGAAGACGATATAAACTAAAATAAAAAATGAATATCACAAAAACACTTGACGATCACAAGTTCAAGGGAATTTTCGGAGTAGCACGAACGCTGCATTAGCGTGTGGCGCAGGATCCTCTCTTGCACTGTCATTAGGTTTTAATGATAGACAGCGTGCCATCAATCGGAGTCAACATAAAACCGCATATTTTCCATACATAGAAAATGAGCGATAGCGCGGACAGTGAGTGGAAAACCAATCACCGAAGTATGATGCATCACGTCGCAGCGTTTCGAAGTTCGTTCGACTACGAAAAGAAAGGCAATAGTTGCGTGTGGCGGTGGAGTAAGAGGAGGAGGAGGAGAAATATGCTATTGTCAGCGAAACAATTACAAAGCATCGAAAGTTATCATGCGGGATCGGTGAATGCACAAATGGAAAAGTTCATTGGCTAAGAGTGAAGTAGCAGAGGGAGGGGGAATCTATTTTGCCTGTTAAAGAACATTACACAATCCACAGCACAGCTGTTCGACGTAAACGCTCTCAGGGACTTTCCACAAGACGACTGGTAGAGCTAGAAGTGGAAATCACAAGGGAATTAGGGAAAAACGGGTGTTAGGAACGACTAGACAATCATTACGATCGGAAGGAGCGACCCTGACATTTCCTCAGGACAAAGGGGGGTAGAAAATAGTTGGAGTCGTCACAAAGGGAAAGATTATAGGCCCTTTTTCTTGCGCACATCATTTTCGCCATTGGCTGGGATTAACACAATATCACGTCGACAGAACTAGTAAAGAGAACGCGAACAAGTCCGATTTACCTCGGCGTAAAACTTGGCTTTTCATACTGGGAAGCTCGCCATCTCGGAAGCGACCTTCTACTGCGTCATTCCGCGAACGACTGACAACACACCACGGACGGCCAGAAAACGATAGTGATGTCACCCCGCCCGCGAAACGTCAATCTTTTGTTCGAAATATCGGCAGGCGTCGGTGGAGGGCCAGCAACTATACGCGCCACTGCCGATTCCAGCCGAATCACGGCACGTCCACGTGGATAAATTCGAGAAAACACCCTGTTAAATCGTCTCGCGTATCATAGCCGCAGCCACGATCTCTGTTTTGTTGGAAATACGAAAACAATAATCAGCTGATTCAGATAAGGAAACCTTGGCATAGGTGGGGAGAACGAAAGAATGGGCGAACCACGAATCCTCCCGTTGTCATGAACTATTTCTACCAACATAGTCATCAGAGCGCACGGCGTTTCTTGGCCTAGCTTAGATCCCCTCCAACAAATACTCTTTCAGATATCCTCGAAATTTTACGATCCTTCAACATAACTTTTGCCAGATTTGGGACTTGGTAAATCATCCTATCTTTCTTTCATTTTTCGCGTCATCAAATTTAATTCCCGCTTGAAAATAATTTTAAAAAATCGCAAGGAAAGTTGCCGAGCACTTGTGGCGTTCAAGTACGCCCCTTTCTGAAACGTTGGCAGCAGTGTGTCAGGATCACGTCGGCGCGCGGTCCGAGAGTGTCCACACTGATAGGCAGGAAATTCGAATGCCTATAGTAGACGCAAATACTAATATTATTCGCGGAACAATATTTAAAATCCAGTTCTTCGGCGAGTGAAATTCAATTGATAATATTTCAGTCAGTAGAAACCACATTCGCATCTAAACAAATATGCAAGTGGTATAAGCCACATATTTGTATGTATGTGGTTCGCCACCCCTTAGCTTCATACTGTTTATCAAGTGCGCCCTTGGCTACCAAATCGTAGCTCGACTTGTAACAATTCACAGGTGAAATTAAGTAAACTTACTTTACACTGCTGCTGCTATTTTGAACACAAGGCATATAAAAATTGTAGAAATTCGCACTAAAATGTAGTAAAGCGAACGTATTATTACCTTCAAATGGCCGTCGAGCACTTTTAGCATAAACCCTGCTTTCAATTAGTAGCAAGTATAGCCTACAACTTGATTTATACACAATCGATCGAATGTATCCCTCGTAATTTCAGCAGTATCTCCAGATTTCAGACACATAAATCATTGGTAAATTCAGCTCGGCCTGTGACAGTATCTGTAATGAACTACCCCGATATCGGAGTAGTTACAGTCAGTCAACCGCATACTTTAATAACTCATCCTAATTGTGATAGGGATTCGTGACAAGTTTGCGGCCCACTGAAACGCGAACAGCAATCACGCAGATTAATATTTCATGTCGTCGAAAGGCATATAAGAAGTTCTTGCTCTCCCGGTACCGTAATTACCTCTGCGTGCCGTTATGGCGAGCGAGTGTTCAAGTTAATCGGTTGACTTTGCGTGTTCTCCATGTCGTCGATGTCCCCGTGCATTAGGAGAATTGTGGTGCTCCTACTCGTTCGGCTTCCTGGTATCCTCGACTTACTTTAGCGCAGTTCTTCTTGAAACTTCGCCGGTGAAAGGTCTTATTTTCTCTCAATAGTTTATACTGTTTCTCTAAAAACTTTAAATCTGAAAATGATGCGGCGAAGAAGGGTACGGCTATCTTGGAACCAACTCGATCCGCTCCTATTTTTAATATTCTTTTATATACGCGTATTCTCCATTTTCCTCTTAATTTCTATATTCAAAATTATCGCCAGGGTGGTACAAAATCTGCGAGAGCAATGTCAAAGAAGACAACTCCCGCGCCTTTGCAGACTGAAATTTCAAACAATGAGGAGTGGACGAAACTTCTCACGAGGTCAGGTTTAGTGGGTGAGCTTCATAATTGGTTCTTAGAAAAGTTAGAAACTTCAAAGAAAACATGTTCATATAAATATGCTCAGTGGTAGACGTGTACTCCGAATGGAGTGGTCCGTGCACCGGCATGGTTAGCATTCTGAAGAAAATAAAAATGGAAATGGGCGGCGACACACTAAGTTATGCCACGGTAATTGAACACTCTTCAACCTAGCATTTTGCAAGTACCGGAACTTTATAAAATACCAAGCGATGTTATTTTTGAGTAACAGGCAAAATGTGATCACATTACGGACTTAGAACGATTTCAAGGAAAGAGCGAACCAACGTGGATTTTCATTCATGTAAGGTAAAACTTACCTGAATGATTTTTTGATTTATTATTGATAATTATGATACGTCTCATTAAGAATGGTCGGATGGTCAATCTACTGTTTGGCGCACATTGTCCACAATTAATAAATATGATAACCGCTGAACTCCAGCGCGTGCAAAATGGAGGAGAACACGAGTGCGTAAAGTGTTAACGTTATTTTAAAATTACAAGTTTTTGAAATGATACAAATTCTGGACAAGTGTGTCTATAGGTTTTCTATAGAAGTATCAGAAAGAAGTCCCGAAGAAAATATGCGACTGAAAATTGCCGAAGAGGCAAAGATCGCGAAAGAGACGGCAAGAAAATCTCGGAAAGGTTTCCTATACTTGCTTGCATTCGGATATGAATAGCTGAACTTGCTATACCTGTCAATTTGCAATGATCTATTTATTATCTCGTAGAAGCGGAGGCTATCGCACGATACGAGAACGAAATGCTTCATTTCACTACGTCTTTGGAGAATGAAACATGTCTCTTATTGTATCCATGGGTCTTTAAAGACGAAGAGAATCATAGACGCGATAAAAAACTTAGTCCTCCCTACGTCGAACTTATTGAAGAAGTATTACTAGAAAACTATTCCATTGAACATGAAATACGTAAACGTCTTAAGGAAGAGATCCTGCAAAAATTATTTCTTGAAGTAACGTAGTTGCATTTTAATTACTAATGTGCTTTAACATTACGTCATTATTTCAATTGGTATGCGTCCCCAGTCCGACTATGTGTTGCCAGAAGCAGCAAAATCATTGCTCTTGGACGGTAAATGCATGTTTATGCGTTTAAAACTGAACGAGGAAAAGCAAGAAAATGACGTTCACAATTATTTAATAAATCTTCTCTTCGGGGTCACCAAATTACCGGAGCCAGAAATGCCTCTTGAAGGAGAGTGGTGGGTGTTTCGTGCTATCATGATCACAGAGCATTTATGTCTTATACTTCCTACCATGAGTTTGGATTCTCCATAGCTTTGCTAATAAACATCGACCAGCCTTTCTTACAAGTGAAACTGGGGATCAATTATACCCTATTGTATGGACACCACCCAATCCAAGAAACAAAGCAATGGTCTTTCGAACCATTTTCGCATCATACACCAATACTTTATATCCTGTAAGTACACCGTAGGGATCGAAACAAAGTAGAGTATAAAACTTTGTCTTTCACCAGTATGAAGACAAAAGTGCAAGTGTACCCATCGTAGTATTCAAATATGACTACACAAGAAAGAATGATCTGAAAATCGTGACAGAAGAATTTGAGGATGAAATACTGAATTTCGGTATTTTCGACGCAGATAAACCCCCGGAAGCAAAAATGATAGCTACGAGCATCAAAGAATTTGAATTAAATCCAAGGGAGAAAACTGGGTACGCACGATTACTCGATTCTAAGAAATTTGTAGGGTGGCTGTTACAACTTACAATGTGTTTATAGATATGAAACATTTGTATGCGTTGTTAAAAAAGTGGGTTGCGAGGCGTTTTTGGGATTCGCTGGTATAGGACCGTATCACGTCAGTGAAAGTCCTGAGAAAGCAACAGAGGAGTGGAAATTGTATTTTCCAACTGTTACATTGGAAGAATCGCAATCAGATGATGAAGAGAAATTGGAGGAAGTACCAGAAACAGAAGAGAGTAATAATCCCACTGCATAAAATATTATTACTCTCAATAAAACATATGTAAATAGGAAAGGTCATAAATAAACAAGAAAGTACTACATGTGGTTATAAAGCCAGCATTTATTACCCAGCCACCTCAACCTGCTATACAAAGGAACGTAGAAACAATAGACAGTAGAGCTATAATTTCGCAGGTATATTTAAGAAGTTTGTTGGTACAATAAATGATGGCGATCAAATAAAATTTACTTCTTATAACCACAGCTTCGCCTGCGACCTCGGGCTCTCTCAAACTTGCGACCCTTAGAACGTACCAATGGTTTAGTGTGTGAGTGTGGCACACCTGGTGCAAGTCCGAAGTGTTTCACGGCTTCACGGGCCTTGCGACGACCTTGCATCAAAACTGTCTTCTTGCCAGTTGGTGCACGAAGGGCCAATTGGTCGAAGGTGATCAATTCACCACCTGACTTCAAGATTCGTGCCCTAGCCTTTTCTGTGACACGGAGTGCACAAACCTGAAAATTGATCAAATGAATTATTCCAATGTTCAGCCATTCCTATGATTTTGTTAAAGACTTATCAGTGTAAGCGAGCACTCACTGTGAGCTTGGGGACTTCGAAAATCCTGGCGTCATCAGTAACTGTTCCAACAATAACAGCAATCGCATTTTCACGACCAGGTTTCTTCATAAACCTGACCACACGTGCTAGGGAAATTGGGGGACGATGAATCTTGCTCATAAACAGCCTCTTGAGAATGATCTTGTTGAACTTTGCGTTTGTGCGCCTAGCCAAGAAGCGGTAGAGCTGAAAAGGGTGATAAATTACGATAAAATTAAACTTTTGCATTTACTTTCACGAATAGAAATTCTTATGGTTATTAAATACTAACTGACTATAGAAGTATGGGTTAGTGTACACTGAGATAAAGCGAGTACAACACTATCTCACTGATACACGTAGAAGTATCTGTTTGTGTCAACTAATATAATCGTCCCTCGCATGATGCGAGAAGCCGGAATAGGAAAGTTGACTGGGGTTTTCTCTAGCGAACGTTCAAATTGGATCAGCCTACAGAGATCTGACACAGAGTGCGATTCGCAACACGAGTCTATTCACGTGTCGATGACAACAGAACTGTTGTTGTTTTAAGTCAGTATGGAGGGACTAACGGTAGTTTGACATTCTCAAAATCAGGGATACAGTCATCGCGTAGTTATACAAACGCTATTATTGTAGAAGACAATCTTCCTAAATATTAAACACCATGTGGTAGGTTAGCATACTCACTTTGACGAGGAGCCGCAGGTAGACATCCTGCGATTTAGGTTCGGTTCGCCGAACCTTCCTATCGTGTTTATGGTTGATGTCGATACCCTGGGAACAAAATAATTCTCTGTAAGCTTCATCGGCACATCCAAAACACAATACCAATTTCCACTAACGCCGATCGCATCGCATGCACTAATTGTTTCTCGATTTTGTAAACATATTACAATCCGGACACCATCTTACCATTTCGATAAACCGGAAAAGAGACCCGAGCGCTTGTCCGCGGGACAGATGGGCTCCGGCAAAGCGGATGAAGAGGGCGTTCAAGCCAACTAGCACCGCCGTCCACAATTCATATCCCTAGACACAACAACTAGGAACTTATCATTCTAACTAGACACTTTGCCAATCGGTCAGGTTTTTCTACCGTCGGTAAAAAGTGTATCGAAGCAAATCACATTCAGTATCAGGAATTCTAATCACCAGATGGTGCGTGATGGCACATGAACGCGAGCAGTCTTGCGCGTTTGAACTCGGTGAGCGAGGGAGGTATAATGTGTACTTTGTTGTGCTCGGAGCCAGTTGAACGCTCGGAAGCAAGCAAGCACGGCAGTCCTGTAGATAGGAGTGAGGTAATACCTTTCGCTCGCACCCTGGGATGCCAGGCAGTTTGGTGTTTCAAGCGGCGCGATGATCAGTGTTACACGAGCATGACTTAAAGGTCGTTTCCTTGGGAAAAGGGGGCCGGCGTACAAAGGAATGCAAGCAGCGCGTTTGCTGAGCAACGTGCACGTGCTTCAGTTACTCGACTAGAGCTAAAACGGCAGTGGTGGAGCTTTGGAGTGTGGACGGACACAGGGCGAGATTGCGAAGGGTAACGGCAGGACAGTGAAAATCATCAGTGGGGCGTGAGAGGAACCGAGTGACAGGTGATAGGGAGCTGCAGCAAGCGCGGTAAATGGAATGGTTGGAGGGCCGAGAAGACGGGCGTATCGAGGCGAGAGAATGCGTGGTGTCCGAGGGATGTGCGTGCCAGAGCAGCCAGACGTGGGATCGGGAGCGCGCCGATAGTGAGCTGCCCGGAGCACCAGGCTCCATATAGTTCGGGTACCCGTCGAATGAAGGACAATAGTCAGCGTGTCATGGAGGACAGTGGTCAGGTGCATTCGAGCGCTGTCCTCGAGGAGACCTTCTACGTAACGTCGAAGAAAAACACGTACTACAAAGTGCGGCTAACCGAGAAGGGTCTAAGCCTCGAGAAGGACAGTCAGGGTGCGACGAAGGTCGAGACGATCGCTCTCAACGACATAATAGGATGCAGATGCATGCGCTCGAAGCGCAAAAGCGCGGGAAGCTGTGTTTGTCGTCCGGGCACCTCCAAGTCCCAATTGAAATTGGTCGAGTCAACCGAAGCCTACCAGGCCTACGATGAACTCGACACCTCGGCATATCTTTACATCTACGCATATACGCTCAAGAAGCCTCGTATGAAAGCTGCTACCAGGCGCGAGAGGACTACCATCACTTTGCGCTTTCGCAGCTTCGACAAGTATGAGGACAATCTACGCGAAGCGAGCAGGTGGCGATTGGCCCTTAAGTGTCTCATCGTCGGCGCACCGGTGCCCAAGTCCCTCATGAGCCCCAGCCACGGCAACCTCGAATCTCTCGTCAGTGGTGAGTGTCGATTTTTCGATCCTATTCGATGCTTCCTGATGATCATTGTGTTGCGGCGGAACTGCCGTTCTTTCCCAATGAAAAACAGATCGTTAATCATAGAGTGAGAGCTGGTCAATCGAGGAAGACGCGCCAGGATGTTGCGGGACCAGACTCCCTTGTTATGTGGGTCGCCCAAACGATAATTAGATGCGATGGAGTAACCCAGTTTTTCTTCCGGCGCAACTAGCAACTAGCATTGGTGCAGTCATTGAAACCTAATTGCTTTTCATCGTTAGGAAGTTGATCGTTACAGATACATGAACCATAATCTTTGCGACATTTCCCTTTGTTGTTCCGACAATATCGTTGTTGTCAATGAAATGTGGATCAAGGATGCGCTCGTTAAGGCTGCTTCATTTGTACACACCGTGGGTACTATCCGCTTATTTACACATCTGCCATCCTCGCTTGCTTGCGTCCTTCTTGAAGTGACAGTCGCAGCAACGATTAGCATATGCAAAAGAGATTGTAACATGTTGATACAAATCCTCGATAAGAATTTGGGTTATCATTGCTCACCCATTCTCCGTCTCTCTTCTCTCTATCTCGTCTGCGATATAGTATATTTTTATTTCCATCGGGTAAATAAGGGGGTAAATCTTGATTGTTTAAATCGCAACGGTCGAGTTATTCTAGGACTGAATTCACGTAGGATTGCGATCTACGTATGCACCTTCTGTTACTCCTCGGCACTCGAAATAAACGATAGAATTCATGTGGGAACGGGGTAGAAATGGCAGGGCGATATCGAAGTGTAAAAAAGGTATCTGTTACGAAATAGCAGTACGCGGCGGTTTCCAAATAATTCTTCGCAGTAATATGACTAAGTGATAAGACGTCTCGAGTCCAGCAATTCGTAAATATTCGCTGCCATCTCAAATATTTGTTGTGACTTCGGATCTTTGACAGCCGAGCCTCCCTGGGTATTGTCATTCGAGTGCTAAGACGTTGAGTACTCTCTTTTGCATGCAAAGTTCAGTGTATTCGTACTGGACTAAATTTTCGAACGTGTCTCGCTTTCAATTTCCAGATGAACTCCGCTGAAGGGGACAATTGGGGGATGCTAAAAAAATCTTGTGCTATTAATGTTCAGCGATAGGAAATCTTAATTTTAAAACTCGTCCAAGCGCCATTATCGAATCTAATCAAGCAAGGTATCGCAAATGGGATTGTTCTCCTGATTGTATTTGCGTGCGGCAGAGGGCTCGGTCGAGCAGGTGTAACACATCGGTTAGATAAACAGGGATAGTAATTAATTGGTGAAAGTGGAAGCATGCCGTGTAATCAGTGCCAAAGGAAAAAGAGAGCGGGGCGAGTGCGCTCGTAATTGAGTGGGGCGGGAAGAGCAGCACAAACTTGTACGCAATCGCATGCTGAAAAATGGGGAGTTTCTCACGCGTCCAGTTTGCATAGGACTTTCGCAGACGTGGTTCGACTCGATTGCCTTCGTTGCTTGGAAAGCACGCGCGGCGTCCACGATATGAAAGAAAGGGTAAACCTGCCGTTAATAGTCGCTAAAGACATTTGCATACACGGATTCATGTCTCCGAACTCTTGATCTCGAGCCGTTTGCATACTTGAGTACTCGGAACAAAAACTTTCATAAAATGTGCATATGCATTTCAAAATACGACAAACATCTTAAATTTTTATTTCAAATTTACTGCACTTATAATTAAACGTCAGCTCGATTACGTGGATAATAAAGGTTGGCTAATTTGTAGAAAGTTACCATTGGACAGCTTTCCTAGATCAGTTTTATTTCCTTTATGTCTTAGACTTCCTAGTTTTCTAATGGAAGTGGAGTGCCAGAGTGCATAGATGATGAATGGATGTAGACATTGTTAGTACGTATGAGGTGTTCTTTGGTGTCTGTGGATTGAGCAACCTCCAGGAATCGAGGGAACCTTGGGGCGCGAGCATGTTGAGTAATAAGTAGGAAGGTTCCCGTTGCCGGATGGTGAGAGTGAAAGTGTAGATCTGTAATAGAAAATGCGCATTTATCTTTCGATGCGCGTGCGTATCTATGACTATGTGTCTATGCTCGCAAATATCCCAATGAGAAATGCCACACCTACAACTACCCACAAGTTGTGCCCACCAACATTTCTGATTGCTGATACACATTATTGGAATTGTAGTGCGGTTATTCCTTGAACGAACCTGACAGAAGGTATCATTTATTATTCGATAGTCAGTGGTTGCTGATTCCAAGATTTTATTGAGCCAGTGCCAAATATTTGGCCGCTTTAATGACCTGCAACCTGTGGATCACGGATTGAAGTTACGTCTGGCCTCTCGGTTCATCCAATTACCGTAGTAGGAAATGAGCTGAACTGCCTGATGTCCTCTCCTTACCGGCGCTTTATAGTTTCGCTCGTGAAACAGCCCATTAACTTTCGTATCTAGCTGGCCACTGTAATTTCGACGATTGTCATGCACCCTGATTACCTAGGACGAGATCAAGTAGGAATGCATACATCATATATGGCCTCGAACCAGTCGATGGGTTTTCCTACAACACTTATCATTCTTGTATCGCACACCTGTGGCGTAGCAGATTACAAAAGGCATATTTCGCCATTATCTCGATGATTCTCAATGATTCTCCCAATGATAATGAACAGATACCAATGAAATTTCCTGCTTCTCAATTGGTATACGTCATTTATACGTATGTTCGATGTATCTTCTTCACCGCAAAAGCCGAATAGTTTTTCCTCGTGATAAGTCAGAGGCTTTGGAAGGACGCCCATAGAATGTGGAATCCCACCTGCAATTCCCAGCGCTCCAGCTTTCTTGTCGGTATATAAGCGGCAGTGTAACGAGAGGAGAATTAAATTGCAGTACTCGCCGGCTGTTTGCATGGAAATGTCGAGGAGCTATACGTTGGAGAATCGATTGTGCCAAGGGGTTGGTTTACTTTGGCAATGCTACAGAATCCTGGCAGAATATTTCCGATCCTGTCTCATCTCTGGTCTCTTGCTTATGCAGAGTTAACTCCTAGCAAAGCATTGGGACTTTCCAAGATTTATGTAAGATCATAGAGAGGCGCTATTGTTGAGTGACTCGAGTGATACAATGATGTAAGAGACTTGTTCGGACAGGTGGGAATTTACCTTCGTTTATTTTCAACTACCCAGAGCCACTCTCAAGCGGTACCGAAGCCTTTCAACGTATACTCTTGCGGTTTTTCGACATATTCTTATCGACTTTGCCGGAGAGGATTATCACTCGTTGCCTACGATGCGAAGTCCATGTTTTTCAATCCGTCCTATGCCCGACAGTTTAAGCTGACGCGTTCGATTTATCTCAATGTTATCCATCCGTAACGGCAGCATCTGCCGAAAGTGGGCTCGAAAATATTTATTGCATCGTTTGCTGCGTTCTTACGATGCAGTCGTTTTCACCGACCTATCTGATGGAAGATTGGGTCGGTCATTATTGCGTCCTTCCTTACGAGTGACGCGTGAAACGTATGTTATTCTGATTTCCATCGAAAGGGTAGCACACTAACTATAGTACAGCACAAGCCAATTGTTAGTGGAGTTGTTACGAAGTCGAAGTCAGTTTGAAGTGTTACATCTCCGGCATCCGCTACCGTTGCATAAGTCTCAAACTCACGTATTTCAAGCGAGTGTCATACATATTTGCTGATCTGCTTTCCAGTGGGTTCCTGGCCGATTCAGCCGTGTCAGGAAGTTAAAACAAAGACCTCCTCCTCTTACGCCAATGATTGGACCCACTCACGTCGCTCCGAGTGTTACCTATACATTCTTCCCTTATCGATTCTAGATGCGAAGCAAAATTTACGTAAAGTATCCGGCGAATCGGGAGGGTGATCGGTGTAAGTCAGATAGGAACATTAATATTCATTAAGGCTGAACCGCTCCTGCAGGGGCCACTTCCGGGACCTATAAAAATCGCACTTGCACGCTCACCTAGTCACGTAAAAATCTGATAGTGTACGTGTATTCTAATATCGACTTGACATACTCGGCCAAAGCGTGAAGATATTAAGAAAAATAAATAGTAGAGTGATGGTGCTATGCGTGAGTTATCATACTCTGCTTATAAAGATATTAGCTCGAACTAAAGGTATTATTTTATGATATCCATTTGCATAGTAAATTGCCGCGTGCCAAGTTTTATTAAAGAGATTTCTCAACTAACAGGCTTGACACAGCTTCTCTGATGTACAATAAATCACTCGAGATACAGTATAATCATCGGCTCCCCTTTTCTCCTCTAGCTTCTTTTTTCTAGGTTTTTTCTCCTGCACAAAAGTGTCTGATGGATGTATCAGTTGTTTTTGAACTTTAGTAAAGAATAGCGAATTAGATAGTGTTTCATAGGTACAAAGGTAGCCAGTCTCGCGAGAAAAATCGTCTACGTGGATAACATCAGCGGTACTCTATTGTGAACTGCCTTCCGTGATCGCTAATTTATAGCTTTGTTCGGCTGATTCCTGTACTTTGCTGGCAAATTCATTATGGCTGTGACAGGAATTCTAAAGCCGTTTAAAGTACACTTATTTATAAGTACGGAATGAATTATTTATCTCTAATGAACCGGAATTTGTATCTTGATAAACGATGCTGGAAGTATTTTTTATTATCATTTTAGTCTTTAGAATTGGATTTTAAATAGATTTCATGAAGCCACAAATCAACCACAGAAAAGTGGCTCTATCCATTGCGAGCGTCGCGTCCAACGGTCGCCTCAAATGTTTCAGCATTTTTCACAGGACACAGCATGGCCGTCCGCCAAATTAATCTGGAACGACCCAGTTCAGACGCTTGATTACAACTTGTTACACCGCGATGTCATCGCCAGATACGGCATCGGGATTTTACCAAACAGAATCTCGTATGTTTCTAGTGACGTACGATACCCGGTTTCCTGCTTCTTTTGTTGCGAGTCCTATGTCATCTGGTTGAAAAAGGCTGAGTGGATCCTGGAAATACCTCAGGCAAAAGACTTGCTTATCCTTTTCTCGTGGAGACTCTTCAACTGTGAATCCATTTGCACATTGTCCATTTAGAAATTCCGAGATTATCTTAACGTAGAAAAACCTAAGGTGTTTGTTCCCAATGTGCAAATAAGAGGCTAAAAAAGTTGCACACGTGGAATTGATTATTAAACGCTCACTTTACCACAGAAAATTGACTAATTTATATGAGTGAGCATGTATTCATTAAACATAGGCTATTTATGCACCGTAATTGTTGTATAATCGTTGCATGTAACAACGCTCATTATTAACAATACATTTACGTCATAATTGTACATCGATAACTGAATGCAAGTACATTCACTCAGATTCAGAAGTATTACATATTGTACTACGCTTTTGGTAAAAGTCACCGTGGCGAAAGATGGCCTTGTAACATTAATGTATTCACAGGTAACTCACCGTACAGTGTCGTAAAAGCTACCCTTATCGGCTAGTTGTTCTTTCAGTACTTTCAGTTTCTTACTGGATCGTAGTGATGGTACTTTAAAAAGAGAACGCTCGGTGACACTTGTCCGTAATTTGCTGGTGCGTTCAGTTCTTTGGGCGACGTTACATAACTCGAACAACTACGGAGAAATCCGCCTCGGAGCATAAAGATCTTTACACGAATAGAAAGCTAAGCGAGTTACTGTAGTCGTAGTGTTCTTGCTAATAAAAAAAATTGAAGAGAAATTTTTATGTTTGTTTCAGCCTGTCCGGGTGAGCACCGGAAGCTCCTAGTCCTCCTGAATCCGAAATCAGGGCCAGGAAGGGGACGTGAAGCCTTCCAGAAGAGGATTCATCCAGTCCTGTCGGAGGCTGAGTGTCCCTACGAGGTGCATATCACCAAGTGTCCGAATTACGCTCGCGAGTTTATTCGTACACGAGACATTTATCAATGGAGTGGACTATTGATGGTGGGCGGTGATGGTATAGTTTTCGAAGTGGTAAATGGACTTTTCCAGAGACCCGATTGGGAAAAAGCTCTTAAGGAACTGCCACTTGGTGTGATACCGTGTGGCTCTGGCAATGGCCTCGCTAAATCCATCGCATATGCTAAACAGTAAGTCTCATCGCTACTTTGAGGAAACACATCAAGAAGATCGTCAGCGATAAGTTTTGTACCGTGGAATAACCAGAAATTTGAATTAGTCATCCGAATGAGCATGATTTCATTTAAGTGGGCATTCGTAACGTGACTGTATGCACCAAGTCTATTAGAAGGGACTTTAGTGCTTCTGCACCGGTTCAAGCTGCATTGCAGCATCCCCGCTGCGGTTGCAGCCTTTGCCACTGACCCCGCGCACTTATCGAATGCTTATTTGTTGTTCCATGTATTTTTCATTAGACTCTGATAGAAATTCTTATCCCTTCTAGTGTTTCCTGTACAATGATGGGATTCTAATCATAGATAGTCTTCTTCTGATTCCAGTTAGTAGTGTATTGAGATTACATAAAACCTCCAATAACACCCGTGATAGAGCAACCAACTGATAGAGAAGTCTTTTTCCAAGCCGGCTGTACAATTATCGCATACAAGTGTATGCAGCTTTTTGCATATCATTACGATTAGCATAAACAGTATTATGAAATATTGCACAAATATTATCATTTCTCTCAGATGGATTTTGAGTGGTTTTACTTGAGCGAACGTTTCGAATATCTTCTCATTAACAGGGTGTCATAGATGTCGCCACTGTAAACGTAAAGTGGTCGGAAAAAACGGGCACGACCCTTGACCGCAATCATATCTTCGACGGGGCATCTCAGGTTCTTAGCTGCTGACACGCTTGCACGTTGAAGGGAACAAAAAATAGACGGTTAATTGAACTATGCAAATATCTAATTATCAATAGTGAATTTATATCCGCCATAGATCCCGAACTGTTGTTTTCTTTACTCGCTACCTTCACGAATCGCTCTTGGCAACAATATTCCCTCACTGCATGCCGGGTAATTACATGATTTCCTGTAGCCTCGTGCGCTTACCTTGTTGGAAAAATAGATTACGAGTACCTAACTAGCGAGTAATTGAGCGAGGGCGAGCGGGATTGCGTGGTAACGCTTGTTCCATGGGTGCTGAGCAGCTTACTGAGTGACTTCTGTTTCAGAGAGCCGTACGATCGCAATCCGATGCTGGTCAGTGCCCTGGCGGTGGTAAAGTCCAAGAAGACGCAAATGGACGTGGTGCGCGTTGAGACCAGAAGCCAAATACTCTTCTCGTTTCTCTCGATCGGTTGGGGTCTCTTGTCCGATATTGACATCGAGAGCGAACGGTTGCGAGCGATTGGTGGCCAGAGATTCACCCTTTGGAGCGTCGCTCGACTAATAGGATTAAGAACCTATCGCGGCAAGGTCTCGTATTTGCCCTGTGACAAAGTGCCGTCCACTGAAAACTGTGCCAATGGGAAATCGTATAGTCAATACACGAAAGATGGCCAGTTAGCGCACTCGAAGAGCTGCGGCGACGACCTGGACCGGTAAGAATCGACATCCCGAAATCCTTTAGATTCTATCTTCGTACTGTCGCCAATCAGTCGTCGCTTTAACTGGGGCCTTTAAACGTTTAGCTCGCTCTCGCGTAAGTAGGGACGACATCTTCATCTTCCTCTCGTCGTTCAACCGCTTTATTGACGGTAATATTACATCCAATGACTGGACATGTTACTCTGTCATCGAAACTCGCATAGTTTTGTCGTACACTGACTTTTGCTTGCGCAGGGTGCTAGCTAGGGGACGGCTAAAACGATCGGGAATACGAGTGGTGTATATTATTTTTCTCACTGTGTTCATCTCCTTCGATGTATTCTATCATGTCAAAGCTTCCGCTTATAGAAGTGGAAAATCCGCACAAATAGGTGCTCTTCGTTGCAGACTGTGTTGAAAGTCTCAACTTCAAATATTATGTCGCGTGAGCATGGTAGTCACACATGCATTTCGATGGAAAACAATTGATTAATTTAGCTTCAAACGATCAATTGACGAGCGAGAAAGTTCTTTGAGAGAGCTCTTTGAATGTTTCAATCAATGGGTGCTTCGCCGCGAATCGGGTCACATCGTACATCTCTTAAGAACGAAACTGAAAACTAGCAATTCATTGACGATTACTGTAGCTCTACTGTGCGGTGTCTCGACTTACTCAACTTTACAACTGACAATGAGTACCGCCATATGCAGGCTAATATCTATTATCGTTTACTCGCTGAACATTACCTTATAAACAACTTTGATTAACGGCAATTAGTCTGAACCACTATGCGACAGATGAAATTCGATTTTTGGTCCAGCAATTGCCAGTTGCTCGCAGAAGACAAATAACATAGTTTGGCGCGTGACCTGCATAGAGTGGTATTGATCAGATAGGGTCGTGTCACACAGTTTATTATCACGTTCAAGTGGCACTAACTAATTTGTCGCAACATCTTAAATTGCATCGTGGGAAAGGGCAAGTGGGTTGTCTGTCCGACTCATGTCCGTATAGTGAGAACTATATTAATGTCAACATAGATACGAGAAGGTCGGCGAATCCAAGAGCTTTCACGATGCCCTCGGCGATGGTATGCATATCCTGGGTACATCTCTTGACGGCTGTGATGATAACGAGATCATAAGCGAAAGCATAACTCTCGAGACCGAGACCCAAAGGAGGCACAGGCTAGACAGCTTTTATTCGGCGACCTCTGCGCGTTCAACTTACTTTAGCACCGGCTCAATCTCCAGTTACCATAGCATTGATGATAGCGATGGCATTGGTATAGGTAAGATATCCTGCTACTTCTTCTTTAATTAGACCTGCCTAGCTATTACGTTTACTCCTTTCTGTAGCTACTCCAAGTACGCGAACTGGAACTTTCCTAGCGGGCTTTTTCAAGTGTTGTAACTTTTTCGAAAGCTCTCCAAAGTTTCCTTAAGCCGAAATCTGTTTCGCTATTAGTTTCATTCAGACTTTTTGTTCGAAGAGTAGTTGCAAGAGTAGCCACAATTCATAGTATTATACTTGTATTGATTTCGATGTTATTAGGTGCCGAGAACAGTAGTAACAGCCAGATCATGTACGGCCCATCGTCAATGCTACCTGCTTTGACAGCCGAATTATCAAGTTCCTGGACGCAGATTCAGGGTAAGGAGTCAGACTTGGAATATATATATTTTATTTCGAATATTGAATCACAACTATTCAGCGTTTTCTTCTCTTGTATACTGAATCACTGCCGAAGACTTGTCCGCCTTAGCGAGACAGTATACTATCTACTTGCGTGATACCTTTTACGAATTCTCCGACACGGTTCTAATTGCGGCGTTGTTCCATATTTGTCGTGAAGACAAGGGCGAACATGACGTTTGCCTACCGCGACCTGTATTTATATATGGTCAGAGATACTTACCTTTTGTCACACTTGAGTCCAAAGGTGTAATGCGTCGACTATACACGCACGTGAATAGGAAGATTTAGCGAAAGTAAGTGAAACGTGATACCTTCATGAGGTCGTCTGTTATTCTGAATTCCAGGCGAGTTTATCATGGTACACGCGGCATATCAGTCGCACTTGGGCCAGGATTACTTTTTTGCACCCCGCGCCAAATTGGCCGACGGAATAATCTGGCTCTTAATAGTAAAAGCTGGCATCACGCGAACCAACCTATTACAGGTAAGAGTAGGAGCCAGAACCTAATTGAAGCAAGTGGTTTCACTGTGGGACGCATTAATAAAGTGGCGACATTCGAATTCTATCTCTCAATATCGATTGTACCATAGTTATATTATTACCAAGAGATATTCTATGGGTTGACATATAGATGAGTTTAATAATTCACACTTACACTCACTTTAGTGAATCATACAACCGGTTCTGATCATTTATTCATGCATTCAATCTAGAGGTATTGCGTCAATAGATTTAGTAATACAAAAAAAAATTTAAACCTCCTACATTATCCCATTATTCGCATATTCTTTTGGATAGTCAAGGTTACAATTAACATCGGATATATATGTATACATAATCTTGCTGGATAAACTATAAGAATCTAATTAATTTTCTACTATTCTTCATTTCTACTAGTTCCTGTTGGGTTTAAGTAATGGTACACACTTGTCGTGTTCCGGGGTGGACATGATTCCCGTTAAGGCGTTCCGGATCGAACCAGAAGAAGGTGTGAATGGGCACATCACCGTCGATGGCGAAGAAGTCGACTACGGGCCGCTTCAAGCCGAAATATTTCCGTCTCTAGCTTCAGTGATGACTCCTTGACGTAAATAGCCTAATTTCTTTATAGGAGTATTAATGAAATCAAATGGTACAATCTTAGGTTTCTTACGGCGCACTTGGCGATTATGTGCCTCTTTGGCTTTGGTGACAATACACCATTCCGACTTGCTGTACTGCTCATGTGTCGGTGGCATGAACACCAGCGTGAAATTCCAGTAAGGCACGTTCTAGATTGCGGCTCGACAGAACCATTCCAGTTTAAAGGAGAATATCCGTGTTAAGTTAATTCTACTCCCTACGACCTAGATTAATCGAAGTGTAGGGAAACGTTTGCTTTCTCTTTTTTTTTTTATATCGCCCTTAAGTTCCGCAAAGCAAAGCAGGTTCTTTACAGCGGTCGGGGATGCTGGTATGAACACACGCACAATTTACATTAAATGTAATAAGTTGATCTTCGAAATGATTTATCAGTGGATTCGGTGTGATGTTGCTCGGATCTTTACACGGACTACTTTACTATGTTGCACTATTTTCGTTTGTTCGCTCGTAATCAGCGCCATTTGCCCGTCTCGAATACATTCGCTATATCGTAAGAAGTAAGAATGTTGATACATGTGTAGTTCGATGTAACAGTTTACATGCCTAACTCTCACTCTTGTCGGTAACTACAACATCTTCCATGTTTCCTTAGTTAAACAATACGATCGGATTTCTATCTAAATTCTTACTTTCTCATTCCCTAAGTGAGTTTATCATTGTTACGTTAAAAAATTCAGAAGCTTGGAATATTCAAAAAAATTCATGGTTTGTTTAAATAGTTATTATCTTGGCAGTTGAGATTGCGAGGCAGAATTCACTCTACGACAATTAGTGCTCAAGTTGTATGCATTTAAAGGATAATCGCGCAAAGTGTATGTGATGAACCGTTGGTATTTCAATGCATTGTTCGCGTTGCATACTTGCGTCTCGGCGACACTGGCGATCTTGCGTGCATTTCTAAATGAACAATTTGGTCCGGAGCAAGGAACATATCATTTTTAGAATGTTTCCCGGAGAAGTGTTAAAGATGTTACGTGATTACGCATACATATATCTGCAATTACTAAGCAAGAATAATTGTAAATAAGCAAATCTTATTAAATGCGAGAAGTCTATTTGATATTACTTTGAGAATAATAAAGCAGAGTCTAGAAAATGTTGCGATAGGAAAGTCGCATGATTATTTTATGATCTTGTTGAAACTGATTCACGAATTCGCTGGTATTTATTTAGCATATGTGAGTGCGTATTTGTGTGTTGAAAGTTGTATAGATTGTATTATTTTTAGGGAATAATAATCTTTAATGCTGTGCCAACAGACTTTTAGATATTATTAATCCATAAGTACAATATTTCTTATGTTACTTTAAGCCCAACCCTATCAAGCTGTTATATCCATCACATTGTAGGTATGAGAAAGGAATAAGAACGAATGAGAGAGAAAATTGATAGAAAAATTCACTCCATTTTGTTGTGTTAAAAAAGAAATGATTCTTACGCGGAGAAGGTGTGTATCCAATGCTTTGCGTAATAAATCTTTAATTTCTCATTTATATCCGTACAATATCAGTAGCTCCACACTACCAATTAATCGCGCATTCACCTTACAATCACGTCAATATTCGGATAGATATTGCCTTTTTATTTTATGTTTTTCATAAATTACAACACTAGAAATTACTATTTCTTACCCCTTAAATAAATATAATATATTACATAGTATAGGACATCTAGACTATCGTAAAATATGCTGCCATAGATTAAGATACTTGTTAGGTTCTTAATAAACCTTGTAGTAGAATTCTCTTGGTCAATCGCACGAATGCGAAATATTGCAGATTTGTTTGAGGCTTGAGTATATCATATTATGTTTAAAATGAAATGGATGAAATAATAGGGTGAACATTTATCACTCAATATCCATTGTCTCTAATTTTGCTAATAAGTTTTTAGCATCGTCCTGCAGGGAATCGGAAGTGTTAGATAGGCTAAGGTGTGTGAATGATGGTAACAAATCCTTTTCATGGACATCCTGTTTTTCCAAGAATACTACCAAAATCCTGATTATGTTATACATTTTTTGTTTAATTTTTTCAAACTCATCTATTTTATATTCACAATATTCTTTGAATTGATTACAAGCTAACTGTAGTGCATTACAGCCGTGTTTGTCCCTGGACAAGATGTTTGATCCAGCTTCCAGAAGAAGTGATACAACACCAATATTGGTATTCATAACTGCTAAGTGCAATGCAGTTTTACCTGCGATACCACGCAGATTTGGATCTGCTCGATGTGATAATAATACCTTTACCACATCCGTATAACCACTGTAAAAAGTTAATTCTTACAATGCAATCTATAAAGCTCAATAATTATTCTCAATAGTTATACAAGGAAATTTAATTCACCAGCGGGAAGCAATATGTAGAGGTGTACGATGAAAGTCATCCCAAAAATTTGGCGAATGACCCTTATTCAATATTTCCTTCATCCGATCAACATTGTTAGTAGTAGCTGCCATAATCATTCTTTGACGCATGTTTCCATAGTTTCCACTGCTATGAAGAATATGCAGGCGTTTTTTTGTGATCCTTATTGGTCCTAAGGTCCCTGTGACCTTGAGTAAAATAGCATAAAATAGAAACCCTGAATACAAAGGTAAATTTCACTTATATTATTTAGATCATTCATTAGTTACTTTGGCTCCATAAAGGTTGGATTGTGGTATTAGTTTTCGATCACCAGCGGCAGTATAGTTGAATTCATTGAAATGCACATTTTCGAAGGGATTGCTTTCTACCGCTTTGCTGGTAGTATGTGTTGTAGCACTATGTGCCTCAGGCTCCGAAACTGAGGTTGACATTTTCACTTCACTTTCGAGTCTGAAACGACCGAGTGATCAACCTCCGCTCCGATCTGTTTTATCACAAACAATCCATTACGGTACTGAAGTGAAGTTAGCATTAGCAGTAGTACCTTAACCTGTATCGTAGTGTTGTTGCTCTCGATTGCTTACATTTAATTATATATCAGGTTTACAATCAAATGACATAGTCAAGAGACCGATTCAAACGTTTTATATCCTAATTCACCAGCTTCCTTATTTCAGAATAAAGTTTCTCTTATTGTCGATCACTTTAGTAAAATGTTAATAACAAAGATTACGACTTTATGCCGCACTGGCAATCGCATAGGTAAGTCATTTTCGTTTTAAAAAATAAAATACTATGACGTACAATTTATCTTAAATAAAGTATTTATATTATAGGTTCTATTATATGTAGTAATGGGTTTCACTCATCTTCTTCAAACTATCTGGATCAAACTTGGAGAGAACAGTAAGATAATTAGGCAGATACTTAAACTTTTTGTATATGTATGTGTGTAGTAACAGATGAATGATTTTGTTCCAGAAAAAAGCTGCCAAGAAATCCAAACTCTTTTAATCAACTTGTAAATGATCCAGACTACACATTTAAGGATGGCAGATGCACACCATACGGAATGCGCTACATGAGACGAATACAGCAGCAACGCGAATACACAGTATGTTCAAACTACAAACATTAGTGGATACAAGTTTTCCATGTGGCTTTTATTGGTTTGTTTCCAGGAACGAATTGTAAAACTGGTTCGAGAGGTTGATTATGCAGTTGAAAGGCACGCCAGACTTCAAAAGGAAACAAAAGCAAAGAAGGAACAAATTTTAAGTAGTAAACTGAAGCCAAAAGGAAAGCTATTCAAACCTTTACATAAGGCTTAGTGTTTAGTAAATATATTGTATATAAATACAAAAAATAATCATAATATAGAAGGAATTCAAAGATGATACTGTTTGCTATACATTGATTTATTATTTAAGGCACGCTATACAATATAGTTTACTTTTTACGACTGTCCTTTTTTTTACTGCTAGATGATTTGGCTTTGACCACAGCAGGACTTGGTTTCACATCAAGTTGCATTTCAGCAGTAAGCTTACGTGCTTTGGGCTCAGGTGTTGGTGGTTTGACATCATTATGGATATAAGAAATAATTTTAGGGAAGTTATTTACATCTGTGTCAGGCATATGATCTAATCTAACAGGAACAGGCCTCTGTTGTCTAATCTGATTGGACACATTTCCCATCATTAATTCTGGCACTAATGACTCTGGAAAAATGTGGAGTCTTTGCATAGTATGCCTTCTTTGCAGATTCCCATCCATTGCATTATAAACGGCTTTCTGTATAACCTGCAGACAAAAATATACATTTATTTTTCCATTGACCAGTTTATATGGAACACATAGAATAATTATATTATTATAATCTTGAATACCAATGTAGGATTTAGGTTGTGCAACTCCCATGCAAGTGTCCATGAAGCACCTCTGTGATATGTGGTGTGATGGAAGTAAACACGCTTAGTCCAGTCATCACCACGCATTGCTATGTGTTTACTATTTATTACAATGACATGATCCCCACAGTCATCTGTTGAAGATGTTCTTCTCAATATATTTGCCAAGAATTTCAAGCATTCGCGCAGACAGTTTGACGAACTTACTTAGTGGATGGTAAATAGGTTTGTAGAGACCCATTAAATAATGCTTTACCAGTTTTGCACTTTCAAAGGGATCTTGCCATTTCGCGTCGAAGATGTGCCATACGCGGGAGAATGTACCCCATTGCTAAAGTGAAAATGAAGCCGGTGTGTAATATTTGTTATAAAGTAGAATAACATCTCTAACGTATTTACCTGTCCCCTGCGAGCGATAGACATTATTATTCCCTTTTGTGACAACTGGTGGGAACGATTCTTTGAAAAAGTATTATTCTAAGGCAATCATTAAATGTCGTTTAGTATCGCCGCAGAATTATTATACACTTAATAAACGAATGAAATAAACTTTCATTTGGTGGGGTTATAGCTTGCACTGTGCCGATGAATCTATATACATTAGATCACAGACCAGATACAGAATAGACCGGGTAAGTGTATGGGATTGAGTGGCCACCACGCTGAATTACCGATGCGGCTAAAATTTTGAGTTATAGTGGTGCACTCTATTCGTATAGAGTTGTGGAAGTAGAAACTGTAAACATTAGATGTGACGCTAACTCTTCTTTCATTATCCATGCGCAAATTTCTTTTTTTAGCTGATTTACCGACTGCTGATCTATAACCCATTGTTATGGGCATCTGTAGATGGTAAGACACAGATCATTGAGAATTACAATTTTTCTACTCCTCTTCATTACCGCAAACTTTCATCTTTGACAATATTTTTAAACCAGTGAAGATCAAAACTTCATGTATTTAGAGTACTACATACTATCTGGAGTACTACATCAAATGATCGATATATATAAGAGTTCAAATGTAATAGACAATGCCAGAGTTATTCTGTCTCACCATGCATTACCGTGCAAAATGTTTCATAATGCAAGTCATTTTAAGGAGAGTGCAGAATCTCAAAAACCTGGTGTTTCTCACCTCACTACCTGACCTACTGTCTATTAGTCTAGATTTAGCGCTACCAAGAATTTAATGAGGACGCGAGATGAATATGATATGATAGAGTCTATATCTACAAATGTATTCTGGTTTAAATAGGATTAATCCATTTTGTTAACAGGTCAGAAACTTCTCAAATCCTGGAGCTGCAATCCAATGCTTTAGCTGCCATGAGGAAATACGCAGCCAAGTATAACTATACACTCCAATCGTTCTCGACTACTGTTTCCGATATCCAACGCGATTCTGCACTTGCTGACCGTGGTCGGAAAGTTCGCCAGGATATCAGTAGACGCCCGGGAGCAATGAATTAATACGGGAAGCTTATAAAGGAACTATGCATATAATAATTATAGGGAGCTCGCCAGAGCTCGAGCTGCTCGAGCATTAATTCAGTAGAGTTAATGCATTTCGAACACCCAGTAGAGGAGCTTGACGCAAGCCTGCGCCTGTCAACCAGCAGTTGACCTGTGTGGACGACTGTGGTGGTTGACGGATCGCGCGCTAACACATTTTGTACGGGTGCCCGTGGTGTTTTCGCAATTGGCAGGGTAACTCGTAAGGAAAGTTCGAATGGAATACACGAGGTGATGAGAGAAGGTGCAAGGGGCCCAAATCTCGGACCTCCCAGGTGAGATGCGCGAATCGCGGAAAATCGCATCCGACCACAATCTGGGGTAAGGGAGTAGCAACCTCTTGGGGCCAGGGACAATCACGTGACCCCTATGTTTACCAAAATGGTGAACATTTATCTATTATAAATAATTCGGAATCTTTCTTTATCCATTGGGATTCGCGTGACGGTACCCTTCAACGCAATTTGTGCAAACGTGCTGGAAGAACACCGTCGATGAGAGAGTCCACTCTCCATGTTCGCCATTCGGAGTCCGCCGATGTCATCCTTGCACCGCGTTCGTTTGTTGTAGACGGTCGTAACGAAAGTTTGAAAGTAGCCGTACGAAAGTACCCTCCATGCATTTTCGCCAAGCAGTCGTTCTGATCGTATGTAAGAATAAGCTGAAGCCTATTCTTCCCCATTCGCGTTTGCCAACGTACGCTCGGATCGAAGCTGTTCGTTATGCTACTGAAATGATGAACTCGTCGCTTAGAAATCTCGCCTGTCATAACTTAGGCTTCACGATATTGTGATTTCTTTGAATGCCATGCCCCGTTCTCATCCGATTCAGTTAATAACGATGGTGTAGTACCTCTATTTTTTCTTGTGTCAAAGGGGGTAGCCGAAATATTAAACGGCCGCATTCTCGACACTGATGATGTTTGATGCAGAGTATCATAGGTAGGGATTTCTAAATTTTTTATTATATGACAGTTACCATGCATTTTAATCATGGCTTTTCTGTTACAGCTGTAATTGCAGATGATCTCTGATGTAGGATAGTGCGGGTAATAAGCACTTTCAATCAGGACATCTAAATGACAGAAGGTGTCCGTGCATAGCCCTTAGTGCTAAGGCCAGGCATTCTTAAAAATGGCCACCTACCAAGTTGACTACCAGTGGTATTAGCTTTTTTCTTGGATATGCGTGAAGTAAGGGCTCCTCCTATGTCATGACATCTAGGATTTCTTTCAGGGCTTATACCATTATGGATTCATCTAGAATATCCACTTTCCTAATATCCATTCTGCTGATAGTTTACGGGAGCTTTAGATCTTTAAACATGGAACAAGAAGCCAGGGAAAGAGAAAAAGAAAAAGAGCGGAGCAACTTACTGACTGGATTGTCAAGTAACAATAGTACAGGAAGCACGGATAGTGCTAACGGAGGAAGAGTCCAAACCTTAGATACAATGCATGCCCTTTGTCTACCTCTCGGTGCTTCCGTTTCTCTACTGGTCATGTTCTTCTTTTTCGACAGCATGCAAATGCTTCTAGCAATCTGTACAGCAGGTAAGATGTTTCTTTATACTGTGTAATTAATATATGTTGTTATAAGCTTCTTAATGACAACAATTGAATTTTCTATTTCCAGTTATAGCTACAGTTGCATTGGCATTTCTTCTCTTGCCCATGTGTCAGTATATTATTAGACCATGTTCAGATGGTAATAAAATATCATTTGGTGTATGTGGAAGGTTTACTGGTGCAGAATTACTCTCATTTTCATTGAGTGTGAGTATAGTATGCATCTGGGTATTAACTGGCCACTGGTTGCTCATGGATGCAATGGGAATGGGGCTCTGTGTGGCATTCATTGCATTTGTTAGATTACCTAGTCTAAAGGTATCCACTTTACTGCTGACTGGATTACTCATTTATGATGTGTTTTGGGTCTTCTTTTCATCTTACATATTCAGCACAAACGTTATGGTTAATGTAAGTTAATGAATACTTTATATCAAAGTCTTTTATTGTTCTGTTTGTAATTGAAAAATGTTATGTTTCTTAACAGGTAGCAAGTAGACCAGCAGATAATCCAGTGAGTCTTGTAGCGAGAAGATTGCATTTGGGAGGTGTTGCCAGGGAAGCGCCAAAACTTCATCTACCCGGAAAACTAGTATTTCCATCATTGAACCAAGCGGGACACTTCTCAATGTTAGGGCTTGGTGATATCGTAATGCCTGGACTGTTGCTGTGTTTTGTTTTACGATATGATGCCTACAAAAAAACTCAACTCTTGCCTGGTGGCTGTGAAACAGGAGTCCCACCCCCGCGACATTTCAATCGCATCAGCTATTTCCATTGTTCCCTTATTGGTTACTTTCTCGGTCTACTCACTGCTACTGTAAGCGCAGAGGTGTTCAAAGCTGCACAGCCTGCCTTGTTGTATCTGGTTCCCTTCACTTTATTGCCATTACTAACGATGGCCTACCTGAAGGTAACTAAGTTTTATAACAATGTTGAACTTCTCCAGATTTTTCTGTAGATAAAAATTAAATCGCGTGAATCATTCTTTTTTGCAGGGTGATTTACGCCGGATGTGGAGTGAACCATTCATATCTCAACAACCTTCCAAGCACATGGAAGTTTGACACATGAGAGTTCTGGATTTCAGTATGTCGCACTGTGTGGGGTGAGAAGTTTCTGAATGAGTCTCAACATCATTTACTCACGCTCTTATTTCCGCGATGTCATTTACTGTAAGTAATTCTTTTCTTATACATGACATGTATGCATTTTGCCACAACAGAAACCATACATAATAATCATGTACCACATTCGAGGCAAATGGGCTGCAATGTAACGAAAGATATACTATATCATACAAGTAATTTAACATATTGTAATAATGAGAGTGAAATGATAGTGACACTAAAATGATTTTACTGAACTGCAAAAATGAAACAATATTCCAAAACCATTTCCGAAATGCCAAGTGCAGCACTTATATATTGGCATTCTTTCTGTGTCTTAAACTTGATGTTGAGTATATGAATAGACTATACGCAGTAGATAATGCAAGTGATAACGATTATTATAATACGATTTACTGGGTATGTTAAAGTATAAGTGTCATGTTATTAATTTTAACAACAGAAATGGAATGTGGTCTTTCACTTTTATTATATAAGGCTATTACACGTGGTGATGTTTCAAAGTATTTTTTTTACTGTCGAGCAAACAATACGATCAAACGTCAATCGTCTGACTCTGTCTCAGTTTCTGATCTATAAGAAATTCAATGCGGGTTCCTGTTTAATTTATTGTACAATGAATATTGGGATACCTGTATGTACTGTGTAATTATGAGTAGAATTATTGCAGAACTATACAGAGATTTTCATAAAACACTAGTGGACATATGTGTGTAGGTTGTGACTTTATTTTACCTATCGGACTAGTATCGAACAAAGTAACTTTTACGCATTGTATATATAAATTTTCGTTCGACGAAATCAGCGGCTCAGATCTACAGTTTGTTAAGCAAATTGCAAGAAACTTTTAATGTTGCTAGTTATGTCGTTTTATATCGCGCGACTTTAACGCGATATTCACGATATTCCGAAAGGTAGAGTTGAGGTAAACGGTGCTTGTCGAATCGTTTTGTTGAAAACGAACTGTGCATTTGCGTCCTGACATTCAAAGAATTATATTGGGATAATAGAGAAGAGTTCATTCTTGCAAAATAGAAAGTTTTATAAATAATAAGCTCTTGCTATGGATGGGCACTAGAAAGACTATATCTTTATTTATGGACAAGACTGAAAATAATATGTATGGAAGCCAATTAACATGGGGTCTCTTAAGAACAATCGATCCTTTACGTTTAAACTTTCTTTTACCAACTAGTAGCATTGTAGATTTATATAATTCAATATAGCGTAATATAATGTAATACAATATTATATGATATAATACAGGTGAAATAATGATCGCTTTCATACAGTTTGTATCGTTTGAAGTAGATCATGTCAGTAATCGTAATGAGAAACGAAACTGTTATTCCTCGCTTTTCTTCAGTAATTACTTTTTTCTTGCATTGAATTTGAACTTGGACACTCTGTATGCGCATCCGGACTGAAATATTTCACATAATATTTCGTGGAAATATATATATATTTTTTAAATCAACATTAAATGATTTCAAAGCAGCCTGCTTTGCATCCTCGACACTTGAGCATTGTGGTATAAATATAAAGCAAGATTACATGTGTAAGGACGGACAGTTTTATCTAGATTCTAGACTCTTGAAGAGTAGTACAAAGCACATAATCCTTACGGGAATCTACTACCTTTCGGGCTCTAGATAAACCTCTCCACCACCAAGAATTAACACACGATTATTAGGAGATGGTTTAATTTACAAAAAGGAATATGTTCATTTAAGAGTGCTTATTAAGAATACCGGCATCCGTAGCAATCCATAGTTTTCTAAAAAGTTAGAAATACACCGACTTCTCTTAGGAATTATTCAGAATATTGTGACAGATATACATACCAGAAATCTTCCCTGAAGTTCACTCCCCTGTCCATAGCACAAGCGTTTCGTTTTTCCAGTAAGGAATTTTATGTACCTTTCTCGCACTGAAGAACGTGCTAAAGACTCATTGGTCAACTTTATTTTCACGGACATTGGCTTACAAGTATATTAAGATTTCCGTAGGTCGCAATTGTGGGTTTAGTGTACTGTGATGTACACTTCCATCATAGTGTATATATCACAGATTCCAAAAATTAGTTACACAAGTTAATTTCATTGGATTCCCTGGGCGAAGATGTCACATATAAATGAATAGTAGAAAATTTAATGTGATCGTTAAATTAAAGAGTTTAAAGCGAAAGTCACAAAGAAGACATAGAGGCACTGTGCAATATGGTGTAATCTGCCGAGTTTTTATTGTTGCTAGCAAGGCCGTAAAACCTTTTTTATATAAGAAATCGTTGTATTATGCCCCCTTTTTAAGTACAATTCCCCGTTCGTTTTATAACAGTTTTTGTACAAATAGCAATTAAAACGATAATACTGTAGAAAATCAGTTATTGTAAGTTTATAACTTAGTTTATGGCAAAAGTGAAAGGTGCGTGACATTATCCTTTTGTCTTATTATTTCGCTGAGCAAACTGGGCGACGTGGCTAATGCAAAAATCTGTAAACATTTATCAATGGACTAGGAGAGACAGGTTTTGCGTGGAAATATGTAAATAAGATGAGTATCCACTGTCCTTCAGTTTTCCCACAAACTAAGTCGAAAACGTAAAAGTTCTACGTATTAGCGATATGTACGTATGATAGAAACGAAGGAAACAAAAAAATCTGTTTGAAAGAACAATCGGAACGTAAGTCGTAAATAGAGTATAATTAAATGCTAAATGATACAGCTACTACACTAAGAGCACTTGCTTGTACTGTTGCAATTCTCGACTTGCATGTGTACAGCTATGTACATTTTTATATATAATGATGCGTGATCACTTTCATATGACCACGTTCGAAAAGTAAAGTTATTGAACAAAACAATACGTATCTTGTTTTCTGTCATTGCCTTCGCCATCCGTATGCACTTACACTATTGTGTATCACCTTACCTTCGTAGCCTGGCTAAAATGTCACGAAAGTAAGAACAGTCTGCTATAATATTCAGGACACGATCACAGAACTGCATGCTCATCTTGCATGCACGTCGTTAGAAATCCAGAATATCCAACTAGCTTTCAAGTATTATTTACAAAGTATCCTCCCAGCAACGGACGTGTTTCCTAAACACTAGTTTGCCCGAGCGCTACGTTATCTAAATTCCTCTTAATACTTTCCAACTCGTTCATATCGGAGACCGATGCTTCCACCTTATAAACTACCAGGGAGTGATAGAAGTGGACGGCGAAGGCGACAAAGACTATGAGGACTGGAATTACGATAATAGTACTGGCAGTAGCAGCTGTAAAGGAGTAATCCCAAAACTTCACCCAGCAGAGAATGGCTACTTCAACTAAAAACAAGAATAGTCCTAATACTGTGGAAAATGCCCAAGCCAGTTCTATAAAGCCGCGCATTCTCTCGTGCGGAGATTCGGTCACGAGGCGGGATACTTGGAGTTTACTGATGGCTTCAACATTGGGCAATAGATATGTGCTTATCATTAGCGCGAAGATGTGGACTGACACTAGAACAGTTGTACACACGGCGAACATTACAAACAGCCATTCCGGTACAGCTGTCGGCTCGTTTATCTGCAGCTCTACCATAGCCACCTGAAATCAAGCAGATTACGGATTATGTCAATATACCGGAGATAAAGTCAAGCCGGATTCCCTACTATTGCATATCCGTTCGCACACAAATGTGCTTCCATGAACAATGAACAGAGATCGCGCATTAGGAAATTATAGCCCGCATGTCTTTTATTAGCCGGCCATACCACTACCGATCGAAACAATCCGATAAACTTTACAATTGTTGAAGAAAGTAGCGTTTGTTTTATGTAATCCTACATTTAGATCCTTCCGAAGATTGTACGGAATTGTCGTCGACGTCAATTTAACGATTTTCAGGAAATGTTACATAATCGCCTACCAACTTCCTGATTACACAAAGCCAGGCTTTCTTGGAATTCTTACAGAATATCAAGAATTTCATGAGTAAACAAGACCGATTTATCAAGCGAGTCATCCTCCCTCTCATTAATGGAAGTGCTGTGCTTTTTTTATCGAACAAATATTACGCCGGTTCGCTTATGCTATAGCACATCGCTCGAAACCGGCGACTGACTCGCATAATTTCTTCGCGAAACAAACAAGTAGAATGGCCGTTTCCTGCGTGGAAAAACCGGGTACACACCATCGCGAACCCACTGAGCAATTCTGACGTTGTTGCGGTTGCTTTCAGTTTGGCTCTGCTCATGTGGAGTCTCCTCCAGGAGAGGCCTTGTGGACCATCGTGCTCATCGGCCTGTTGCGACGGTGGTGTTGGTGGGGGTGGAACTTGCGGACCATTGCAAGCACAGCAGCACGTGGCGTAGGGTGCATTATTTCCTGGCCAATGGCCAGTACCATGGGGATTCGAGTACGGAAGAGCGGCCATGGATCTCATGTCTACAGCAACATAACGATTCTGTCTGGTTCTAGGTGACAGGATGAGTTCGCTTTGTGCCGGACACAATGTATTCTTGGAATTATAGCTGGAGAAGCTGAACTCACTCATCTGACTTTGTTTTGGCAAATAAGCTGCCGACGTCGGCCTCGATCTCTGAGTGCCATAGGAATGTCTCCAACCCGTTTGACTGATATCACTCTGAGTAAACTTGCTTGCTTTTCCCGATGGCTCGTCGGTACTGGTACAGGCAGAGGAACTTACGCTCGCCTTCCCATCCTTCTCAATCACTGGCCTCTCCGCTGATTCCGCGCGGCTCGCCGCAGTACTCATATTGGGATCGGCCTTGTCCCGAAAGCCGTTTGAATTATTATTTAACATACCGAGCGAGCATTATCGCTGGCCAACAGACCCTGGTATTTACGAACATTCACACTTATTGCGAAACTGTGGCCGCACTACTGCTATACTTGTTTGTTTGCCGTCGCTCACGAGATTCACAAGTGGCACATTAGTTTTTCGGTAATGTCAGTCACCGTCACTCCGCTCAGCTGATCGAGTCATCCTGCCAAGTCCTTGCACAACCACACATACACGGCGAAAGCGTATATTTAAATCCCGAGAGTGCATTCCGTTCTTTCACATACGCAAGTTTGCGCGACTAGCGGTGACACAGTGACATAACTGGTTCAATTTTTAAGGCACACACGGTAAGCGCGGCACACCGACAACGGTAGCCCGCGACGGTACAGGTAGACTAATGCCAAGAGGTACATTTCTCGACACAGTATTTAAGGTAAGTGGTCGGTCTATGCAAGGCGGTGCATGTGTCATGCAGCGGTAGCGGAGGAAATGAGCGGCTATGTGTTAGCTAGCACAGCCACTCTGTGCTAGAACGCTGACCGAAGACTGGCATTGCCGGAGAACGTACACTGACGTACACCCACCTGAATCATAACAATAGTATTAATTGCCTCCGAGCCATATCGGCTACATAATAACCGGACTCCACACGGCCTTGCCTATCTGTGTACGTATAAGCAAAGGCCTGTATTTAATCTGGCCCTGCTGTGTGTGCGTCGGGACATGCAACTACCGCCGGAGGATACATCGCGTCTATCTTTTTCTTTTCGAAAAGTGATAAGGCTGTCGCAAGGAAAAGCGCGCTCACACCCATACGCGCGACAGACTGTGCGTACACTCGGACCAGCTGTCCTTAATTTGGTATAAAAACGTAATTAATAAAACTCACGACCGACTAACTGAAAACATTTCACGGTACGCGTGGCTCGAATAAATATCGGTGATACTTTGCAGACTGTAATTAACGTACGCGCGTGTACTAGGAAAAAATATAAAAGGGAAAGTTTCGTTGGCGATTCCTGTAAATCTGTGAAACCACTGCTGTGGCTATCTTGTAGCTATCTAGTAGTATGTGATTAGGAAGTGAGCGCTTGTGAGGACTTATTGTACAGAGAACATGTTAATTCACACTCTAGCTTATCTATCTGCTGAACATGCAACATGCCATTTACATGAGGTGACGTTTCGATGAATATTCCATCATTAGTATTTATCGATCGTATAGCATACGAAAAATGAGTCTATGTCCTTGGCAATAAAATCTCTACCGCAACAATTCAATTGTTGTGAATGTCTTTAGCTGTCGTGGAACGATACTTTTGAGACTTGGTCTATGTGTGTGACACAAACATTTTCTCATCATACACAAGACAATGAGTCGTCCCTAACGACCAGCTGGAATGCAGTTAAATGCCTTGTGGCTTGCACGGGCATCCGTTGAAGTACCAAAGTACCTGCCCGCTGAAAAAACTATTCTCGATCATAAATAGTGGGTAGTGGACGTGTGGCAGTATTATTTATGGATGAACTGTTCTCACCACCGTAATGACTTCTCGTCCGCACCTGCACATATATGTGCTGCAATACCTTGGGTTGCAGTAATGTATTGCGCTATGTGCAGTGCCATTCGAACAAATTGAAATAAAGCATCATGAAGAAAACCACCTTTCTCTGCGTTCCGATGTTATCAATACCCATACCAGAAATTCTATCGTGCTTATAACGTGACTGGCTGTGGTATTTTGCACCTGGGGCGCTTTTGAATTCCGACTGCAATAACCGATTGACGATTGACGATTGACAAAAACCCCCTGATTACTTCGATCTTTGGGACTTCACCGCATGAACGGAACGGGTCTTGTTTTCCTCAGACAGGATTCTGTATTAACAAGAAATAAAGTGATCGCTCAGATAAACCGCAGCGAGTTATAAAAACAAGCGCATGATGGAACCGCGTATTAAACGATGATCTTCCAATCGAGATTACCTCATCGACAAAAAACATAGAAGTTTTCTTATTTTATTTCAACTTTAATTCAGTACATCGAGTTGGGAAATAAATTACTCCTACTGCGCCTTATTGCTGGTAGACGAAGGTTAAAGTCTGCGAATACACATATAGTCGTTTATACCAAGCGCGGAAAAGTTTTACTCACTTCTCCTTTCACGTGCACCTTTCACAATTAAACTGGTTTCCAATATAGTGATCGAATTGAAAACACGCATTTACCCGAAAGGGGTGCGGCGAACGGGCGACTTGCCTCTTGTCCTTAATCCGACATTTTATTCCTCGATATTCTCGTATCAATTATAGTGTTATTAGAATATAGACAAAATTAAAGAATTTAGTATAATTATAGCTCGAAGAAAATGTGATATTCTTCAAGGATATACGAATATTGAAAATGAGGTCAATTCCAATTGTACAATACCAATAGAACATTGTAGAATAAGAACATTCGAGAGTCTATTCGAAAGTGGTCGAAAGGAATTTCAAATTTTCGGCTGGGATCAACTGAGTGTGCGCTCGCGCAATCTCTCAGTTGTGATCTGCTCGGCAAATTTAAAGGTACTCTGCACACAGAGTGGTGATCGCTCGAATCGTCGGAGAAAATAACAACTTGATAGCCAATTTATCAAGAACTAATGAATTAGCGTCTCTCGCCTGCAAGTTAAATTCACACCAGCTCACTTGTGATTTAACGGGACATCTTAACTCGCTTGAGAACTACGCCGCACAATGCGGAGCTAAAAGTGTGGCTCTGTTTCTGCTTGCCTATTCGAACGTTGTGAAGAGCGAGAACGAAAACAAACAACAGACTTCAAGACTTTTCTTAAAGTGGGCACTGAACAAGTTTCGCACAGCATTCTAAAAGAGTGCGGGTGTACTCAGGACGTTGGCGTTAGTGTTGATTTGATGCACTCAAGTATTTGTGTGTGTTCTTAGATTTGCAATATCGTGGTTTGCGCGAAGGTCGTCGACAGTAGTTGTTGTCTCAGCTGGTCTAGGTTAGCGTCTTGTTTCCGGAGCTTTCCGGATGCTTATCGCTCGATTGCCCGGCGCCAGTGCTTTTATTATTACAGCACACTATTCGTAGCATCTGCCAAGCACCAGAGAACTTACACAGGGCCAAATGCTTTTCTGAATTTTCTCGAAAGCGCACCGCAAGAAAGCGCATAGGACGACCGACTAGATAGAGGACTACTACTTGAGGACATCGCCTGTCATCTCCAAATGACAGTACGGAATTTTATACTTTTAAGGCGTTGACTGCTCAGTGTCGAATAGCGAACATCTGACTGCCACGACTACTCTGTCCTTGGAGGAGTCTGTAATCAATTGCTCCGAAGCGTGGATCCCTCCCAAATGCCATATCAAATGTACTCTCCTCCAATACAGAATGCAATGGGAGGGACGAATCTACATACACCCCAGTCGATATTTCAACATATGATGGGACGGCAGAATGTGCCACAATCACCCGGACCTTGGACGTGGATGGCTCCGGTACCTACTATGACGATACCATGGAGTGTCCCAGCTTCGCAGCATCAAGAACTCGTGAGGTTTACTGGAACCTCGAGTTATGAACCTGTGCTACATCAGAAAAGAAAGCTGGAAGCGCATGATCTGATGGAGGCGTATGTATTCTGAAATGCCTATGTCTATGACAAACAACTATATAATGAATATAAGTTATAAGAGATTATTTACGTTGGAATTACAGGAGGCAAACAAAGCAGTTTATAACAGAAGAGAAAATGGCAGCTCACTTTAAAGAGTTACATATTAGCCCGAATTATCATCAGAGGCATCCAATCCCATCCACCTCCAGTGCCGAGCCCCAAATGGCTTCCCAGTTTGGTTTCTCTAAAGGTTTTAATATGGAGTTAGATTTAGATACAAAGAACACAGTTGAAACAGAGCAGGTGAAGTCGGGCCAGCCAAAATTGGTGCTGTCCGAAGAACTGAAGAGACTGCAGCAGGATCCAATACTACCATCTTCATTGCTATCAAAAGTGTAGGTATCAATATCTGCAAGGCGCAGTGCTCATGCAAATGGCATTGCACATTCATTGTTAAATTAAAGAATAATCTGTTTTGAGTTATTCGATGGAAAAGATAAGGCTGCAATAGTTTTACTCTTTCAGGGAAAGGCCCTCCATGGCTTTAGTCCTCTGGGAACCACCAAGCAAACATCTTCGCATATTACCATCAAGAGGTACACCGACACCCGTACCTAATCCTACCGACGATAATAATAATAGCAACAATAATAATAATGAAGCTATCCCTGATATGAATGAGGGAACAAGTAGTACTTCCACAGGCATTTCCTTTGAGCCCATGGAATTATGAAAATTTATATTCACTGCTGCTCTTGCGTTTTCATATGTTCATTGAAGAAATATAAGGGTTGTATTAAATGTTATGGATAAACTAGATGGTTGGAAGGAGCATATAGAGAGGCGTGGGAATGTTTTTGTCATTCGTTTTGCATAATTTGTACAAAGAGGGAAGCAGTAACGTGTCTGCGTGAGTTTGTGAGTGTATCAGTACAGTCGTTTTGTTGAACAAAAGTCTCATGACCCTTTCTGTTGCAAACATAATGAACAATTCCCGGCTATTCTTTTCTGTAGGTAAAGCACATGAAGTCTCATAGCAGTAATATGTATGTTAGGTTTTCAAATATTATATTGATATGTTTTATACTATGAAGATCCCTCTCAACATTAATGCAAGTCTTGCAAGTAAACAGGTAGATACTTTATGAAATCGATTAATTTGTCTCATATAAGTTTAGTATTGTTGCATTAGCTACAGGCATAGTGGTGAAAAGTGATAGTTTTCACGTTATACTATCAACATGTGCATTATCCGTCTGTCATCTTTTACTGATGAATGTGAGATATATAAGCGTACATTGTAAGAGTTGCAGAACATCGTTGTCACGATAAAGGTAGTTTCCTCAAATAATTGTAGTTTTAATCCAAATTGTATGCACGTTTATTGTGTGTTCAGCACATGCATGACTGATTGTACGATTGTATGACTGGTATGATATATATGAACAATGATTTTACATGAAATTATGACCATTCCTTGTAGAAATTCTGCCCTCACAATTACCCTGAATCATCTTGAGGTCTCACCCAAAATTTCTCAGCCGACAAGAAGTGGGGGAAGTCTAATTATTTAATATAATATACTAGCATTTATTTACAAGTTAAGTGCAAAATATAAGAGCGAGACCTGTCATTTGAGTCACGCGTGCATCATATATTGCGGTAGTTGAAGTAACATAACAACTATCGTCTTCTTTCAGAAATGCCTTTAATGCCCTGTCCCGTCCAGTTTTTTCACGCAGATCATTTTTGCATGCATCCATGCATCCGGTTCCAGCGATCTGAAGACGATTAATGCGATTCTCCGTGTCGCTTCATCGAATCTCTTGTCGCGCATTTGTAATTATTAGTTGTGCAATGAATCATTGATTACAGTTGCTATTTCTTTGTTCTCGACGATCGTAACATGATCACCGGGTAAATAGAATTCCTTTATCGTACCCTTCGTTATCTACAAATATTCACAATGAATTAATCCATATTTGGCTGGATGAAGCACTTGGCACTTACCTTGTCTACACCATGACAGCCGTCCGCTAATTTCAAGGAGTTCTTGGACGCCTTCAGCAATGTTATGGGACACTTTAGTATTGGTGGATCATATTCGATTTGGTACATAACGGCAGCGTATCCACGCCTGCAGATTCCAGTGACGACTGCCTTCTGATATTCTATCGGCACATGGGAAAATGCAATATTCGTCGCGAGGAAGTCCAGCTTCTCATTCAGAGTCTCAAGTTTGTTGATATGTACAGTAAACTAAAAAATCATCCGTTAAAATGCGAGTTCCAATTTCGAATTATTCTACTGATAGCGAGTAGTTTCCAGCACCTGTGAAGTTATAGATGGGTTGATATTATGGATAAGCGCAAGGAGAATCCTGTTGTGTATATCCGATTCGGTAGACGATTTCGCACTGTAAAGGGCCATTTTCTTTACCATGATTGGTACACCGTCTATCAAGACAATCCGGAGATTGTGACCGAGGCTCTCCAGCCTCTTAGCGACCTCGATGACTATGAATGATCCGAACGAGTAGCCTACTAGTATTACTTCTGACTTACCCGGCAGTTTCGCTAGGATGTACTGAAATAAAGAGTTAAGTCTTAAACGTTAAATCAAATTTATGCGAAATACGAGACACTTGAGACACATACGGGTAGCAAATAATCTGCAAGGGATTCTATAGTTTTGTAGTCATCCGAGTGTGGGAACTGGAGGCAAGTGGCTGAATATTTGAGGTCGCCCAATATCGTGGAGAACGCGGTGAAGCTACCTGCAACTCCAGGGAACAGGACTATCCTTGTTCCAGACTTGTCAGTAGAGACAGGGAAATCTACGCAAGTCGTGGTATTCTCCACTATTGTTGTCAATGAACTGACAATTTGAGGGCCCATAAGAAATTGATCTTCATTCTCATCGATAACTTGCGTAGAAATGTTTGAACTGTCGGATTCCGTGCTGACAGGCTTCTTATCTCCAGACAGAGCAATGAGCTTACGATAATTTAGAGTTCGCATTTCAGCTGCAGTGAGGAACACATCAAAGTCTCGTTCTAGAGTCTCTTTGATCTCAACAGCCAACATAGAGTCCATGCCCAATTCAATCAACGGTGTATCCTTGTTGACAGACTCGACATTCTTGACACCTGCGTCAAATATTTACAATGCCATGCAAATGTCTAAGTTGCAATTTATTAAGATACTAATCGAATATAATAGTGCTCACCCATGATACCCAGTACTGCTTGTAGTGGATTTTCCGCATGGCCAGAAGCCCGTCTCTTCTCAGCGACGACCATACTGCACACCACCGGGTGTTTTTGCAAAAGGAACCTTTCCATTTCTTCCATGCACGAGGATACCTTCTGTTGCAATGTACCACCGATACAAATTTCCTTATTATCCTTCTGCATATCGGCGACAATTCCGACTTCACCCACAGCACCCCATTGAATTGCAAGACCAGGGAGACCCTCGGCGACTCTGTTTTCGCAGATCCTCTCCATCATCGAATTCCCGTAACCATAGTTAGTTTGACCCGGACTGCCACGGCCGCAGGAAGCCGAAGAGAACACAACGAAATAACGAAGCATGGGGCAGAGGGTTCGTGACAATTGATCCAATTGTTTGGTAATGCCTATTTTCGGCTTCAATGATTCTTCGAAGCTTTCGATGGTTTGATTCGTTATAATCGCATCCTTCAGTTGTACCGCAAGATTGAAGATACCGTCAACGGGGCCCATCCTTGCCGCTGCCTTCAAGATATATTCGCAATCTGCTCGTTTCCAGCCTTCTTTACCCTTGATAACTTGGATATTGACTTTCCTTTCTCGCCACTGATAAATCTTCAGTTTTTGGTACCCGGTGGTAATACCCCTACGCGAGACAAGCAGGAGATTTCGGGCCCCACGGGATTTAAGCCACTCCGATACTTCCAGGCCAAGTCCGCCCAAACCACCGAAGATAACATAACTTGCATTTTTTGCGCAATAGAAACGTGGGTATGCGAGCATAGGCTTGTTATATGAATCCTCTTCGTCGTGCAGCTTAATCAACGTCTGAAATTGAGTGCGTTTTTCCAATAAAATTATTCTGCCTTTGTTCTTAATTATTTTATGCTTCCGAGGATTGTAAAATTGATTGCGTACCTTGCCGATATGTTTGCCAGTGCCCATGTACCGAATTGCATTTTCAATTTCGTCTTTACCAAAGACCTTTCTATTTATAGGCTGTACCTTACCCTTGTCTAATAATTCTTTGAGTGCACTCTTCAAAAGATCCAGTTTCTTAGTGTCACCCCCGGAAAGGGTGAAGTCCAGCATAACGGACTTGAAGGAGATCTCTTTTATGAAGACCATCATATGCAACGGATTGTTCGCGGCAATATCGTACTTGCCAATTTCAATGAAGCGACCATGACGCGCTAAGCATCGGACAGACGCCAGAAGTTTTTCCTCGGATAATGAATTCAATACGATGTCGACACCACGTCCCTTAGTTTGTTGCATTATCATATGCTCGAAACTAAGGTCTCTCGAGTTACCGATGTGATCGTCATCGATACTAGGGAATCTTTCTCGAATGAATCTACGTTTTTCAGGTGTCCCGACAGTAGTGAAAACTTCCAGACCTTCCTGGAGTGCGAGATGAATAGCAGCCTGACCGACACCACCCGAACCCGAGTGAATCAGAATCTTTTCACCCTTGCGCATTTGGTCAACGATGTAAAGTGCGTAACACACGGTTCCGTAAACTGCAGGCACTGTACAGGCATCTTCGAGGCTCCAATGATCCGGCACAGTCCAACTGATATTTACTTCTGGATAGTAAATATTGGAGATGCCACTGCGAATATCAGAATTGACTCGTTGATTTTCTAACTGTTCAGAACTGAAATCATTGTATCACATTACTCACCATACGGATAAGAATCCCATGATTCGTTCGCCGGTTGCCTTAACGCCAGAGAATTCAAAGCCAAGGAAAGAATGTGTGGCATTGGTATTTTCTTTTTGGCAAATCACCTCTTCGCCGATCCTTCCGGTGGCTACCATGACATCCTTGAAGTTTAAGGCAGCGTAAGCAGTGCAGATTTGTTCATCGGGTCTGTCCATTGGTTTAATGGGTCCCTCCAACCATTTTATTGAGCTCAAATCACCGCGCACCTGTGATAAAATTAACCACATATTTTTTAGAAATATTCTTTCGTCGCTCGCAAAACTACAAATAAAAATTATCTTACCAGTTGATTAGCATAAGCGTGATAGGATAATTTCGGATTTGGAGGCGGTAATGGCAAATGTCTGTACGTGCCCCATTGTCCGCCCTGAAGAATATTAATTGGGTGATCCAATTGTAACTGCTGAGAGTACAAGGGATTATCAAGAGCGAATTTCGGGGCGTTTGTATCTTGAATTATCACAGCACGAACAATCTCGCCGCCTGGTTCCTTCCTCAAGCAATTCACCATTCCCAATAAGCCACTTTCATTGTCAGATTGTGACACTAGGATTAGACGAGTGTTGGTTGTAGATTCCGAAGCTTTCTTTATGATTTCCTTAGTTTGCTCGAGCCAGTCTAGATTTGTACTGCTCACGTTCACTACTGCCGATTTCTCCAGGCACTTCAGACGTTTCTTAAGTAGCAAAACTGTTTTTCGACCTTTGCACTTTTCTATTACGATATCCAAGGACCAAGCCTCGGCTTGGCTGACAATTGCAGTATCCATTACATCTTCATGATCCATGATGAATCCACCAGGACGAAGGGCTGATACGATCTGTTTTAACTTAGGCTCTTTCTCTTTAAGGAGCAAGTGATGACCAACCACTATGAATAAGGAGTTGTCCACAGGGATTTTGTCAGACTCGATGAAATGAATTTCCGGGGACACTGTGCGATCTCCGTATTTTTCCTCGGATGCTGCGATATGGACCAGTGGTTGAACGAGAGGCACATCCTTCAAGGCGGACAACAACGCGGGTGTGACTAGATCCTCTGGTTCGATGTTATCCTGATCATCTACAATTTCCAGTGTCTTAACAGCTGCAATTGGTTGCGCATCGAGAGCAAAATGGGTCGACAAAATTGTCATCTCTTCCAATGAAACTTGTGCTCTATCTCGGTTAGATACAAATTTATACTCTTCCAGCACTGGAATTCCAGCCAATTTCCTTCTTGGTATGGACTTCGCTATTAATCCGAATATTTGCACGCCTCCCGAGACTATCACGTCCTGATCCTTGTGTACGTAAGCAGGGAATTCTAAAACCCAATAGGAAAAGAAACTCAAATAATAGAACTTTCAATTTCGAGAATTGTTAGTATAAAATTTACCTTTTTCGTTTTCACCCATCTTCTCGATTTGTTCTTGATGTATCCTTGTGTCTATCACTAATTTGCGAATGCTCGTCGGAACGTACAAGATTCGCTTATCCGTACCGAATATTTTGAATTGCATCATATTGTCCATAAAGGCAACGTAGTTATTGTGCCAGGCAATATGACCTTTCGATCCATCGATGGAAATGCTCTTCATGCTTCGGAACAAACCATTATACTCATACCCACGAATCTTCAATTCTTTGTAAATGTCCTGGCTATTCAACTCTTCTTCGACAGAACTCTCCGGCAGGAACTCTTCGCCAATCATGTCACTCGCCGGATTTGACGTGATGCGCATATTTCCGTTTACCACTGCTGTGTCATTTTCCAAGATCTCGAAGTTTCCAGTACCTAGTGAAAAAATCACCCTTGTAGTTCTCCACTCTTCTCGACTCTACAATCATATTCAGGTCACTTTTGCTAGTAATCATAATTACCCTTATGTATCATAATCGTCAGTTTAACGATTCCACCATCTGATGGGAGACTGGTTGCACGTTCAAAGCGAACATTCTCAAAAACAATGGGCACAGTATTGCAAGGACGACGTTTCATCAAACAAACAGTGTCCCATACAAGTGATATGTAACTCATAGCCGGTACCAAGTTTCTCCCATCGACTACATGCCCAGAAAGATACTCCATCGAAGTATCTCCAGTAGTTAGCTCAACGGTCCTCTCACCCGAAGCAATCTTCTCCGCATCATCGAAATACGCGACGAAATAGTCAGTTCCATGGTCCCATCTGCATTTCAAGAAATCCTTCATTATAAATTTCCATTGTCGCAAGTAGAATAATTCAAGAAATTATTTCTTTAATTACCGAATGTGAGGAGAGATCATAGGCGTTCCACGACCGACCGGGAATGATATTGGCGGATAGATATTGGCCACCTTTGGTTGCAAGCCAAGATTGAAAAGTTTGCCGAGAGCCTGTGCGAAGAATTCAGCGTTGTCTTTGTGACCACGAAGTGTTAGTGGAACATTTGCTGTTTCTGATGAGAGGGATCTCTTCAGGATAGCCTGTAAAAGGCCATGCGGAGCGATTTCAATGCAGATCGCATTGTTCGGGATATGCTTGGCGGTCTCCTCGAAAAGGACCGCTGACAACAGATTATTCGTGTGGTACTCTGGCGTGGAGTACTTGGCAGCTTCCGTGGACCAATCTTTCTCCGGCACGGATGTACTCAACCATTTCGCGCTGCGAGCTTTCGGTTCTGTTATAATCTCTTTAAGATAAGTCAACAGTTTTGGTCCAGCTTTAGCTATATAACGACTGTGATAGGCAATCTCGCCAGAAGCCACTTCCTTCGCAAAGATTTTCTTCTCCTGTCAATGTAAAAAGGAATGTCAGGATAACAGTGATAGGATTTCTAAATGTATCAGAATTCCTTTGAAATACGCACGGTCAGCTTTGCGACGAATTGTCTTATGCTTGCTGATGGTCCACTAATGGTGCAACTAGAATCAGAGTTATGACAAGCAATATCTATGTCTGGCGGGCACATCGGCTTTACTGCTTCAGATCCTAAACCAATAGCAGCCATTGCACCATGGATCATCTCGGTTTCAATCGAAGCCAAACCACGAGCGTATGCGGAAAGAATCATTTCTTCGGCGGTGAAGCATCCGTCAGAGTAGGCGCAACCCAGTTCTCCAACCGAATGACCGATGATATTGTCCGGCACAATTTCGGCTGCTCTAAGAAGGTCCACCAAGCCGATCTACCAAATTTGATGACTTACATTTTCCATTCGTTATTATTAAAAAATGGTCTCATCCCAGATTACCTGGATCGCTGCGATTCCGACAAAGCAATTCAGGATATTATTAACAATAGTTTTGTCAGTGGTTGTGATGATGTGAACAATATCGAGTCCTCTTGGTCTAAGCATTGCATCACACTTCTCTATCGCTTTGGCGAACACCGGGAATCTCATCAGCATCTTACCTGTGATTAAATAGAATCAGATTATCAAGAATCAGATCATTAATAAATAGATCAATATTAACAATGAAATATACCCATTTCAGGCCACTGCGAGCCCATCCCGGAGAAGACGAACCACACGGGTCTTTTAACTTCATCGTAGCTAATAACTTCCCTCATTGTGCCTTGCACGTTCTTCGATCCGACAATTGCATATCCTCTGTACAAATGTTTCGGGGTGGCATAAGCGTTCACATCTTGCAAAAGTCGAATGTACTCGACATCGAGGCCAACATTATCAACCTGTGAATGAAGAGACAATTTTACATAGGACATTGGCACTTTTTAATAATAGCTACTCACTGAATCCAGGAGAGAATGGACCGCAGCCTCAGTGCGACCAGATATAGCAACTACTCTTGGTAAATCATCATTCGGCGCTCCATTATTAATCTTCTCCTTCGGATTCGATTTTATTAAGATATGAGCATTTGCTCCACCAAAACCAAATGTATTAATTGCAGCATGACCCATCGCCCAAGGTGTTTTTTCCGTGACAACTTCTAATCTTCCTTCCATTATTGCTGGTATGGTATCACGCGGACGTTTGAAATTGATGTTGGGCGGTATAATGCCAGTTTCCATGGCAATAATTACCTTTAACAAAGTAGAGTTAATAGAAATCCTGGTGGATGAGAGTTATAGTTAAAAAATCGTTTTTGAATAGTACTTTGGAAACAGCGCAGAGACAGCTCACTGGTTCGGAGTGTCCTAGATTCGATTTAACCGAGCCGATTTTAAGGGGTTCGGTTCTGGCATTACAGATGACAGAATCAATGGCTAAGACTTCTTCAGGATCGCCGACCTTGGTACCAGTGCCATGAGCTTCCACGTAGTTCAGTATTGATGGTGGAATTTTACACTCTTCATAGAAGTCCTTCAGTAATTGGGTTTGAGCTTTACTCGAAGGAAAAGTGATGCCCTCTTTTTTGTATCCATCACTGTTTGTTTTACAGTGAACAAGAGTTGCGTACACTCTTTTGGCATCCTTTGCCCTTTGAAGATAGACCACGCATACAGCGTCACTTCGTACATATCCATTAGCGTCGGCGTCAAACGTCTTGCAGCAGCCGTCCGGTGCTAGGACACCTGAAAGTGGATTTCAACGTTCGTCGATGATGTGCTACGATGAAATCACCTTTTTAAAATGATCCTGTGTGGTTACCAAGACGGGCAAAGTGGAGAGTGATGTAAGGGTGAAGACAGAGATTGGAACCTCCGACGATTGCACCGTCAATCTCTCCGGACATGATCATTCGGTAACAATGTTCCATAGCAAATGCGCTCGAGCTACATGCTGTATCCACTGTGTAAGATGGTCCATGAACACCAAGCCAATAAGTGATCCTGTTAGGAATCATCGCTCTGCTGCATCCAGTCACCACAAATCCACCAGCCTATCAATATTATTTATTGCATTAACTTAGATTCGCTTTTACAGGAGTTAATATGTCTAAGGGCTAAAAAAAGACGTACTTGGTTGCCCCGATCGTACAGCATCACTCTTTCGCTCTCCGAGTAGCAGAGTCCGATGACAACTGCGACTTTCTTGCCACGAAGTTCGACAGGGTTGCAACCAGCATCAACGATCGCCTCGTAGGTGTGCTCCATAAGAGTTCTGCTCATCGGGTCCATCGTGGCGACCTGCTTCGTGTGGACTCCAAAGAAGACAGCATCGAATTTCTCTGGCTCTGGAATCTCTCCAGCGCGGCTTGGTATCTCGTCGTATTCTACGGTAACGAAACATAAGTGGTCCAGCGAGAGGATGATGACAAGATTGAGAGCAGTGAAGAAGGACTACTGCATTTTACCGGGATTCCATCGAGTAGTCTGGGTAATTAGATCTTGCTTGTCCATGATCTTCTCTTTCAGTTCATTGACGTTTCGGCAGCTGGGGTATCGCCCAGAGATACCGGAGATCACCACCTCATTGCCGGGTTCCGGTTTAATGTACGGCATTTTGCGTTCTTCCTAAATGTCCTGTTTCTGTTTGATATTTGTTGCGAGTCCAACCGAGTGGTAAGACAAACTGGAGGAGATGCGGCTCGAGCCCAGCTACTTATGTTATCTGGGAGGGAAAATTAATGAAGGTGCCTTAATGCAAAGCATTCATAGCATCCTTGACATTCACCCCTTGTGCATTTTCGATTGGCAGATTAGCGAATGAGCCAGTCTCTCTGCTCACGGCTTTTGACCTCCCTGCTCGCTTATGAGTCGTACTTGCTTCCTGCGGGCTACCGCCGTGCTCGTCCCAAACTTCGGCTGCCACTCGCCTTATCAATAGACAATGACCTTTGAAAAATGACGTATTGTACTGGTCGTTATTGCGCCCATTATCTGGCGCTCGGTGCTCGCTAAGTAGCCTATTATGTAGTAACCGGCAAATGAATTCTAATCACGCCCATCTAAATTGCTAACTGTAGTCCGCAATTCTTAGAAATTTATTCGTACAAAGCTGTTTGTAGTTCGCATTATAATTGACATTTCCTTTTCAAATCTTCTTATGTAGATTTTTATCAGGATGTAGGAAGTTGCAGGATCTTGATTGAGACAACTATTTATTTGACAGCTCTTTATTTTTTGGTAGATTATAATACATCAATAATTAATCGTATGCGATTTACTTATGTGCGTCATTCACTATTGTCGCTGTTCTTTAGATATGCTGATATTGACATAAGATCGCGTGTCGATTATCAGGTCCGCCAGTGTATACTTGCAGATGTATCCTATGCTGTCTTTGGAACTCATTCGCATCTACCCGGCTCTCTCAGAGCTAAACTGTACGCGATCTCAGACTCGTTAATAAACATTGACCTGTTTTAATAAACTGATTGTTCAACGGCCGACGCTCTTAACGCACGGGCCGATTACTCCTATACTATTACAAAATAATGAAACGGATGATGCATAATGTTTAATACATAGGAGACCCGAATCCTGATTGTTGTAATAAATTACAGCCGACCTTCTAATGTACAGATTTCTTAAATAATGAATCGTACTTTTAAGATACTTATCGGCAACGCCTCCTGGTCCTTGTGAGTTAATCGTGGAAATTAGTTAACACGTTAATTGCCACGTGCATTTATAAAGAAATCTCTGTCGATCCCCACTTTTTAGGTTTATGTTGTATTTTATATACACTGTCAATCACCGATGACTGACACTGAATTTTCTGTGCGAGCCGTGCCAGTCACAAGACATGTCAATCAACGTGTTAATGAAAGAAGGTTGCCATGCAAACGGAAAGATATTAAACTAGGTCATATACGTATAAATCTTTATTCTATAAGTAGCATTTTTATATTAAATTACAAAATTTCAAACCCTTTATGGACACAATGACTGGTGAAATATATTAGTGTCATATTAATAATATTCATCTTTCGCTAATAATATTAATACAATTATTAAATCAAGTACATGAATGACTATGCCTGTGAAATATCATTGTCTTTTCTCTCCACAAAAATGAGTTAAAAAAGATAAAGTACTCGAAGAGTAAAAAAAAGAACTTCTTCCGCAAGACGCGTACATCTATAAAATTTGGTTAACTGATACCTAGTCGCATTTCACGAGTCCCCGTCGGAAGACATTCGAGATCCGCATTTACTACTACACTACTCGCGCGTGACAAATAATCCGAATCAAGATAAACTAAAATGAATTCGCATGTGTAATCTTTAAGCTAGGAAGTAGATTTCCTAGTAAATAAATTCACTGGTAGTAGTATCCCATCCTTCGTTTGGCAAGAGCATATTTTACACTTTTGTCTGGTGTTCCAGACGGTCGCATACACTATTGAAAACTTACATAACGTGTTTATCTTCTTATGTAAAATCTAGTACTTAGGGACACCGGCAAAGTGTACTTTTTTACCCTGTCCATCAAGAGCCTCCATTAAGCTTGACGTGAAGCTAAATTCAGAACTGCTTTCATCGTCTTGAGCACTGCAAAATAATTTCATCCACATGATTGGATCCTTTCTCACTCATTATAAGATAGAAATACAATGTGTAACTCACAGTGTCTCCAAACTTGTTAGACTACCATTCAACTCCGGCAAATTAGATGAACCATCTATCTTTAATAACTCTAGGAATGAATTTACAGTAGACACGTAAATGCCTCTTGACCCTGTAACACCTAAATACCGTGGACTTGATAAATCAATCAGCACGCGGTCAGGGCTTGACGAAGGTGATGAATACGCATCCTGACTGAGTTTTACAATTTCCACTGACGAAAAGTGAATAATGAAGAGGTACGGTTTCCGGAAAGCTGGAATAGAATAAATATATACTCAATATCAATTGTATGAAAATGTGGTGAAAATATTCTATCGATGAAGTTTACCAAATGCAAATGGTAGATGACTCCATGAAGGATCAATACTTCGGGTTCGACGACCAGTCTCATCAACGAACATACCGAACTCATTATAACATAGAAGAAGTTCGGTCTTTCCAGGTACAGTAGTAACATTTAATACACACACTGGGAATATGCCTAATCGGGCTACGCCTGCAAGTGCTGCTTTTACAGAACTATCATCTTCCTCTGGGAAATCTGTAATCATGACATTAACTTTACAATAGTATATCTTAGAATAATTGGTATTGATTAGCAATTCTACGATTTTACCGTCAACAGAATAAGTTTGTAGATCAATTTGGAAGAATTTGTTACAGCCTACAATAAGAACGTTCTGCGTAAAAATCGCACAACTGCATGGCTCCTGGGTTTCGAGTTCACGAATTCCTACGAATTCGCCTGAATCTTCTTCAGTATGCCATCTTAACAAACTGTGCGTGAGATAAGTAAAAGTTATATTGCGTATGCCATATATATTATATCTGTTAGTTGACCTAAGGAAACATACATTACGTGAGTCGCGGTTGCCGCGCACATCATCTCTCCTTGCAATTGATAAAGGTGACAACTATCAGAACCAGTAAGAACTGGTTTTGTATTAATTGCAGGTCTTGAACATTCCGCTGCCACAGCATTACTTTTAAGTTGCCGCAAGCAGCAAGATACTAATTGTCTATTTTCTCCAGCAATCATTAACGCTATACCCAAGTGCGGGTGAAGAGACAGTTGATGCACTCTTTTCACACCGCGTATTGAAGTCAGTGTTTGAGACTTTGCCGCACAATATGAATACAATCCTTCTTCAGCGCCAAGTAAGAGTACATTTTCATCGGTTAAGTCTACAGCGCAATTCAAATCCAATTGGTGCTTTTCTAATCTTAATATAGTCCGATATTTTTCAGGTTTAATCGCCTTTCCTAGATAATTTTGACTAGTTATGGATTTTAAGGCTCTCAACCAATTTTTCTTGTCAGTCTGACTTAAGCACATTATGTCCATATGTGATGTTGGCCAACAAGTAGTTGTAGAATTAGATTCTAATCTGAAGATGAACGGTAAATCTGATTTTGCCGTTCCTAATACTTCAGGATGCTGAACATTTTCACAGATAGCAAATCCATCGTTCCCAAGTAAATCCAATCGATTAATTGGTGCCATTCCGGAACTAGGTTGATGTTCATAAGTACAAAGGCAGGATCCTTCCAATCTCAAATATTTTCTCTCCCAACAAGACTTCGATCGTTCTGGTATTTTGGCCCACCCTTCTGTTACCACTGAATCTTTCTTATTGTCGCCGTCATAATTATCTACATATGGTTTATCTGGTTGGTCTAAGTCTAATGTTTGCACACTACCAGTTAGAGTGGATAAATCTTCATCACTCTCCTCCAATTTCTTCTTGAATTGTTTGGCAAAACCACCTGGTAAACCACATGTTGCTGGGACAGACACAGCGCACTTCAAGTGGGTCATCATGTGGCATTCACTGCAAATAGCGGCACGCTTCCCAAACTGGATCGACTCTAAACAGGCAGAGCACTTTCCTGCACGCATTGGTAAACCAACACCAAACCTATGAGGAATATTGTGGCCTATTCTTTGTGGAGATACGCGTCTGGACAATGTATTATTCGAAAACTCAGCAGCATGATTTGGTTTCTTCCAGCCAGGTGCAGTAGGTGATGTGGGTGCAGATGAAGCTTGCAGTGCTTTCAATACTAGTAACTGATCTGTTAATGTTTTTACTTTGGCCCGCTCCTTAGCAAGCTGGTTCTCTAACTCACGATACCCAACAGGCATGCCAGTACCAGAAGGAGGCAGATTTTCCTTTTGTTTTGTACCAAGAATTTTATCACATACAGTCTTCTTCTTTTTGCTGCACTCTTCTAATTTCAACTGCAAGTAATCAATTAATTTTGTCTGCTGTTGCCGTGTACTCTCAGCTTTAATTTCCCTCTCTTGATAGAATTGTCGCATTTCTTCGAGGATACTTTCAAGCTCAGCGATACGTATACGCAAATCCTGACCTTGGTCTATACTGTTCTGTAAGTCAGACATAAGTCCGAAATTCGCTTCCTTCATCTCATATAATTTTGTCAAATGCTGACTACTTTCTTCTTTAACAAGTCTTGATTCAGCTTTAGCAGCATCCAATGCTCGCTTCGTTTCTGCTAAGTTGCACTCAAACGCGCCACACCGAGATGATAGATCCTCCACTTGAGCACTTAGTTCCTGTACTAATCTCTTATATTGGTCCCTTTGCGCTATTAAACCATTTCTTTCAGATTCAATATCGCTTGTCTCTGTCTCCAATCGTTCAATATCACGTTCTGCTCCAATCCGCAAAGATTTCTCTTCATTTAGCGTACTTCGAGCATCACGTAGTTTAGCTTCTGCAGATTCTAAATCACGTTGTAATTTCATTTTATCTTGGACCAACATATTTTCTCGTGTTTCATGATCGCTGGTTAGCCTCTCATAATCAGTCAGTTGCTCTTCAAGAACACTACATGTTTCTTTAAGAAGCTCGGTATTCAGCTCGTAGCCCTTGACATCTTGTTCCAGCTTCTCGATTTTAGATTCTAATTCTCTTTTTTCCTCATTGTGTCTTGAGATTGATTGCGACAACCTCTTATTTTCTGCGCTCAAACTGTCAGTCCTATCTTGATTTATGCGCATCTGCTTTCGAACTGCATCTAATTCACGCCTCAAACTTGCACTTGAAGCTTGAAGTTCTTCGATTTGGTGATTGGCTTGAGTTAATGCCTAGGAAAATCCCAAATGGAAAACATATAGAAACATAACTTAAAATTGGAATGATGCTAAAAATGAATAAAGAATCAGTAATATAAAAAAAACACTTTCTAAACCAAAGATCTTTTACTCGGATACCGAACTTAAAAATGTAAAAAAATAAGACTAAAAAAATATTTACTCTTTGAGCTGAATCGGCTTGCATCTTATTTCGGGATGCTTCTTTTGTTATATCACTTAATGATGCTTTAGCACTTTCTAATTCTTTAAGTAATTTTCGCGATTTTTCTCCTTCCTCTTTTATCTTATTATCTAGTTTTTCCGTCAACTTCTGCCTTTCTTCCTGGAGGATTTTTATTCTTTCTTCTGCCTTTTTACTTTCTCTTACCGCAATCCTTTTATCTAGATTTGCATCAGATAATTCTTTCTCCTTCTTCCACAAAGATAATTGAGCTTGTTTTGCTGTTTGTCGTTCCGACTTTACAGTTTCTTTCACGGTTACGAGTTCTTCTTCTAATTTTTGTACTTGACGCTGTAGTGCTATATCCATCTTAGGTATCTCTATTTTACATGTGCTAACAGTAGGTTGTATATTTTCTGATTTCAGAGTAGCGTTTTCTGCTTCAAGCTTTGTAACGCTCTGCTCCAGTCTCTTTAACAATTCTTCTAAGTTTCCAACTTTTCGTAGATGTTCTTCTTCCTTGTCTAGTGAATCTTGAAGCCTCTTTTGTAAAGCAGCTTTATCTTGGGCTACTTGTTCTAAGTTCAAAGCGAGAGCTTCGCTCTGCTCCAGATTAAGCATAGTTTCATTTAAATCTGACTTCATCACCTTTAAAAAATATGAATATTATTTTGATACTTCGAAAGATGCAAAATCTTATACTAAATAAGAATTAAAATACAAACTTCTAGCTGTTGCTTCAACTGGTCATTCTCGAGCTTTGACCTTTCCAATTGGTCTTGCAAAGTGGCGGTCAGCTGCTCTATTGCCATAGAATTATCCAGTTGCTTAGACTTTTCTTGCAATTGTTTCTTCAATGCTTCTATCTCAGCATCTCGAGCAGGTAGCGTCGCTTGAATACTGCGCAATTGTTCCTGGCAATCTCGTAGTTCATTCTGCGCTAACTCCAACGCAACATTCAACCTTGATTGCCGGCAGTGATTCGAGTCTTGCTCGTTTCGTAACTTGGTTTCTAGATCGGTATTCTTTGCCGCTTCAAAGTCTAACTTCGACCTAAGTTCAGCAAGTTGGGTATGCGCTCGCGTCGCAATTTCTTCCAACTTGGTTTCTACCCCTTGAACACTCTGTCTACTTAATTCCCGCGTTTTAGCTAAGGATTCTTTATATTGCATCTAAATCATAAACATATGACTCATATATTGTTATGTTTAAAAGAGTATGAAACCACATTATTTATATGTTAGAAATCATATTGCCATGTACTAACCTGGAACACTCTAAGCTTATGCAACTCTGCATTCGCAGTCTGAAGTTCGCATTCCGTTCTCTGCAATCTTGAACTCATCTCATTATTGCTGGTACATAATTCTGTGATTCTTATGGTTTGGGCTTCAATATGTTTGTTAAGCTGGGCAACCTTATCTCTCTCAGCATTTTCCCATTTGCGCTTAGCATCTTTTATCAAGCCTAGTGCTCTTGTTTCCAAGTCTTTCCTTTCTTGCCTTTCCAGATCTATGATTGACAATTATTTAAGGAGGTCAAATGAAATTCGCTTATACTCGTTCATCAAATACAAACAATAAGACTGTGGGCCATTAGACGTTATAGCACAATCTTTATGCTGATTGGAGTACTTTTTATACTTTGGAGCAAGTGCTTTTTGCGATATTAAACAAATCTTTGAATGAAAAAACATTTAACAGCTATACTCATTGTGTCAACATATACCTAATGTCCTTTTTATACTAGTCAATTCCGATCTTGCTGTGACAAGTTCCCTTTCCAATATATCCCTCTCTTTATTATACGTTTCCAGTCTCCTGTCCTTCTCCTCCAATTGAGACTGCAACCTCTGCAACTGATTTAGTTTATCCTGTAACTCATATATCTTCTTCTGCTTCTCCTGTACTTCCTTCCTCTTTTCATCCAATTGATTCTCCAGCTCCATCTTTTCCCTAGAGAGTTTCTCCGCCTGCTGGGGTTGTTGTTTGCTAAACCTATGCTCAAAAAGAGGGGAGGAGACTGTAGGGGCATCCTTGGATGAATCCCCTGTGCCAAGCACGGTGGGAATACTGCTGCTGCTCCCAACTGTAAGAGTACATTGTATTAAGACCCCATAATCAACTATGAAGCAAAGCTAAAAGATGCAGTGGGAAACTTTACCCAAGCTTCTTCGCAGACCGGCAAGATCGGACTTTGCCGATAACAGTTCTCGCTCTAATTTACTCCGCTCCTTTACGGGCGACTCGAACCTGCAAGGCTTCTCGGTCCCTTTACTACTCGCTATTGTCGAATGCCTGTTTTTATCGCAGAATCTCTTATACCGCTCCTCCAGCTCCTTCTCTTTGCTCTCCAGATCCATATCGAATTCTTCTCTCTGAAGACTTCTTTTCCAAACACGCGTCAGCCGTGCTTATCCTTTAAGTTATCCTTTAAACTTCAGCCAGTCAAAGTCCACGCTGGTCATTTTCCAAACTTTTCCCATTGACTAGAAATACGTCCTGGCGGCTAAGAAAGTCTTAACAGAGTTGCTCCGAAGAAATAGTTCGGTTCTCTGCATTACATGCCTCGATGCTGCGAGCACGATCTCGCATGCACCCGGAACTCCCGGTGATTCTCGTTTCAACGACTTCCACGTTTCTCTAACTTCGTAAATTCTTTCACTCAGCCTTCACGCGATACTTCCCAACGTCCTGTCGACACCTTCGCGCACTATCCATCACGAAGAGTAAAGATTTTGCAGTAGCAATCGCCCGCGAGGATTCTTCAGTTCATAACGGTCGCGGGTCGAACACCATGTTTGCAATAATTTAAATCTCGTCGGCGTCGCCCTCGTGCACTTTAACTCGATGATGCTAGATGACGCTGGGGTTTCCCAGATCGGTGCTCCATCTTGAGGGATCTCTGGAACTATCTTCTGATAGATTCGAATTGACTTTATCAAGTAAGAATTAACAGCAAAATAGATTTTTAAATTTAAAGCATCAGTAATACTGACAAGTGTAATTGTTTGTTAGTCGTATAATATATGTGTCGAGTGTTGCTGAGCACTACATGGAGTGACTATAATAGATATCAGTAGCATATTAATTAATTGACAAACACTAAATTAGGGCTGTGGATATTGGCCCTATTTTGTCATACAATTTCTCTTGAGACGAATATATGTATCTAGAATGTTAGCTACAGTAACTAATACGACTAATGCAAGAAAGTGTAACATCTAGATTGGAGGAGGACATTAGTAGGTGGGTATGAAAGCTTCAAGTGCATCTAACCAAGTGATAGTAGGCTCGAAGTCCGGCAGGAAGTAGAGGATACAGTATTTCAATGGCGATTTGTGAGGGTAAGCACTTTCTCGATGCCACTCTGCCGTGACATTGATCCCACGCAGAGCAACTATCCTCTTTTATTATATCTATTCTTTTTCTCTACAGTAACAAAATGCATGTGCACATAACGTGAAATTGTGCAAACTCATTTCCATGGGTTCCAGAGCATATTCCCGGAGATAAACGTCGCACGCCGTTACTTTGATTAGATCGAACTTCCTCGGCGATTTTGTGGAGTAGTACATATGGCGTGCGAACAAGTGCGTTCATCCACTCGAGCTGTTCTCCTTATTTTGGCTTATTAAGAGCAACAACGTGGACAGCGCTATTTAGTGCGACACTCATCGAAGGACATCACGCGAACTAACAGTACTCCGCCTTTTATCCTGACGGACTTCAATGTCTCCTGAACGAATGTGCTACTTGGAAAATATGACGATTACAGATTAAAGTGTCGAGTAAGTAACAGCCGCCCGCTCAAGGAACAATCTTTCTCATAGCCGGGTGTTCCACTTGCCGCGATAATCCGTGGGCCTGAAAAAAAGCCATTTCTTTTCTTTTCTCATTTTTGAAGGAGAAAACAATCCCGAATTTATAATTTGTAGGACATTATTATAACTACAAAGCGTTTTAATTCATACCTTTCCTAAGGCAAAATCATTTAATATAATCGAGTAAGAGATAAAGCAACAAATCGAGTGTCAAATGTCCTGTTGATCATTTCGTCATCGTCAATCGTTCCATCCTTATCAGGTGGTCACGGCGCGCCAAGGGAATCACTGGACAATAGCTCCCGTCTGCTGTCCGTTCCAATCAAGTAACTGTAAAATCCTCGGAGCAGAGCGTTTCTCGCCCTTCGTTGTATCGGCTTGCCGAGTGAGTTGTCGCTATACTTGCCGCGGTGGCGAGTAAAACTACGAAACCGTTTTCAACGAACAAGCTTCGACAGAATGTCGCTCGCCTTTCGTTCAGCCCCTCCGTTGTCTTCAAGCGGTGTATACTAGCAACCAGCGTCGCTAATGCGTTACTTTCCAGCATCGATCCCGTTGGATCTCACACCGAGCGAACGTTTCCCCAGCATTCCCTGGAATCGAAGAACCAGCCAAGATCGACCGGCTGTCACCCGACGGGAATTCAGGCGAGTGCATCTCCTCGTATCTAATCGAGCTACCGGTATGCTCCAATTGCTCGATGCCCTTAACGAGTCTCGGTTAACGATCCCGCGTTGCCAGACTAGTTACAATTAAGGGGCGATTTAATGGCTCGAGTCGCCCTCATACACCAAGCAAAGAGTGACTTATCCTTGGCTGCAAGTTCGGATACCAAGCGCATCTGGTTAGCATTCGAGGATTCGCACTGGCGAAGCTCCACACACCACACGGACAGCATGCAACCTGCCTTTGTAGATAGCCCTGGCATACCGGGTGGCTTCGGCAAATGCTAATGCGAGTCAGTTAACATTCCAATTAAGGGCAACCTGGTATGGACCAAGAAAATTCGATGAAATTGTTACATCGATATTTGGGGGAGAATACAATTGAGAGGAAAGCTAGAGATTATCTCCCAATGTCTCGGGAATGTGGTGGCGTGGTCGACATGCCCGAGGTATGCGTGAACCGAGAGGCTCGTATCGCAGCGAAAGTGTTATCGTAATGCACACTATAAGGAAGCAGTGAGTCGATACAGCCGCAATGAGACGCAGTAGACACTGATGTGTGCGCGATACAGAAAACTCTATTCACTTTCCAAACCACGCGCTTACTCCCCATGCAATCTCCCCTGTGAGTAGCTTTCCTCTGTTGCCGATCGAAGGAAAGTACTTGTGTCCGAGGTACTCGGTGATTCGTCCTGTTCAAAGAGCCACCCGCTGATCTTTTAAGCACTTTGGGCTTCAGCCGGACTTATCTGTGGTAACGAAACGCACCTATAGACAGATACATCAATAAATCGTTGACCGTTATCCATGCGGATAAATCACTCATCCTTCCAAGTGTCAAACGTAGGTGATTGCTTTCCAGTCTGCCTCGACGACCCTGGGACGAATTATCGCATGACGGCGATGAATATGAATTCGACCTTCGCGGCGGCGGCGGCGGCGGCGGCGGCAGCGGCAGCGGTGATGCCGGCGTAAGAAAGTGTAAAAGTGGCTGGTAGACTTTCCTATAAATATGTTGTTAACGTCGAGTCGTGTAGGTCGCGTAGCATTTATGAATTATACATCATTTCCTCCGAAAGAGAATGATCCTATCATACCCGCTGGCAACCGAGGGATGACACTCTGAGTTAGACAATGCGGAAGAACCTGATCCTTATTACCATGAATGGCAATTTTATCGCAGACTCGATGACCGTACATTAAGACTTCACTTCCTACCAAGCTACCTGGGCCTGATTGTCCAAGGTAATTATTCGATTACACGAAATCATCTTGAACTCACGTTTCGTCGTGCACCGAGTGTATCTTAGCCTCGTATGTTGATGATCGAATAATCGGATTACGGGTGTCCGATGATTTCACCCGCCGAATAACCGGATATCCACTCTCTTAATCGGCGGGTTCGTATCCTTCTTTATAAAATCGTCTTTCCTAATTCAAGCTCTTATTCAAGACCACACACAGCATCTTTTGTATATACTCGATCAATGATCCTAGTATTCATTTGCAAGCGGAACATCTTCAGTGACCATATGCGTTTAGCGCGGCTACTTGCACTTTCCGCTTTCGATTGTGGCATCGAGTGGAAGGACGAGCTTTGATTATCCTTTGATATGGCAGGGATGTAATAAAGAGTGGCTGGTAGTTCGACACTTGAATTTCACGGCGACTACCCTTGAAGTGGTCGGTCCGTGTATGTATGGCTTCCCCTGAGGCGGGGTGGCTTTAATCTTATGGCTGGATCGTTCAAGCGAACACCCTATAGAGTCACCTGGTATCGGGTTTAGCCAGTTGAGGAGTATCTGTACTCGAGCGTAGGTGGTAGGGGTCGGTCCCCATTGGAGGCCCCCTCGTCTTCGTCGTCGGCACCGCAGAAAATCGTGGCGTTCAAGAGACCATCCGCGCTCCCGCCGACATGCTCGGGAACAAGGGAGGGAGCCCAGATGAGAGAAAGAGACAGAGACAGAGATCTCAAGAGAGAGAGCGAGAGGGATAATCTGACAAAGGCCACGATGAAGAAAGTAGAAAAGGAGGAAGACAGAGCCAGTTTCGCCGACGCCGCGCTCGCCAGTGGAATCGTTCGCATGGATCGTTTGGCCGTATCAACGCTAGCGATGGGACCAATCTGATATTTCAAACCCATCAAGAAACATTGATCAAAACACTTCTATTTCCCATAAGCAATGAATTATACCGAATCAAGACAATAATACCACCAATGAAAAATCTATATCCGTAAACACAATTTCAATTGATCACAATCTTGAATCAGTGAAGACAGGAAATCTATTATTATCCTTGAAAGTGAGGATTTAAAAGGTGGCGGTGTATTATGTTTGGAAGACAAGCAAGGAGTGAAACTGCGATAGCACGCGCGGTGCGTATCACTCCCATCGCTGGTAAGCGGGCCCCTCTTTCCCTGAGCAGCTAGCTTACCTGCCATCCTCTTGCGGGGGCAATGCCGTGAAGAGACTAAAACGGGCAGGTAGGGAGTCTCGGGCACTAAGCACGAAAGAGATCGACGAAGGAGAGACTGAGAGGGAAGGTACGAAGTACGAAGGCGAGATAGTGAGGCCGCATCGAAGCGAGACAGCTTAGCAAGCGAGAGATGCGTCGAGTAAGAAAAGGAGGGACCGAAAGAGAGAAAGGACTAGGTGGAAGGGGTACCAGTCCACTTCCACCTAGCAGCGATGTTTCATCCTCGTCCGTTGATGGTCCGTTCTTCCGCGTACCTTCTCGCACGCGGTGGGCCCCGGGACTAAAATTCAGGACAGAAAACCGTCCGGTTAGTTGGGGCCTGTTGCTGGAGAACGCTACGTTACTGCCGATCGACTCGCGATCGTCGGCAAGGTGTGGCGAGATCGGTACCGGCGCGGGCAAGTGAGAAGGGCGGCGAAGTCTGGCGAGGGGTCCGACGGCAGTAAGGCCCAGCCAGAGCAGCAGGAGACTCGTCGAAACGAGCATTCGAAAGGAGCGCTGGTAGAATCGGCAAAGGACAGAGAGTGAGGCCTCGAGTGAGTCTCTCACCCTTTTGCCTCTCGTCCTCCGTTCCGGCTGCTGACTCCTTTTCTCCTGGGCCTTACTCTTTCTCTCACTCTCTCCGGCTCTGTCCTTCTTTCACTCTCCGAAGGCTCTCTCGCTCTCACCCTCCGCCAAGTTCTCTCCTCCAACTACCATCAGGAGTGTTGGTGCGTCTGTGTACTCGCTTGTGCTCTCCACTCGCTCGCTCGCTCTCTCGCTCACTCTCTCTCTCGTCCGCGTTTCACTGAGGCCCCGTCGCCGCCGCCGCCGCCGCTGCCGCCGCCACCGCTGCGGAGAGGATTTCCGCGCGTGCACGCTCAGTATCCCGGGATGGTTGGGCCCGCGCGAGCCGACGCGCCGACTTGACGAGTGGACATTGTAGATCTCGAGTCAGCGGGCCCCGAGTCTCCTCGAGTTTCGCGCATAACCAGAAGGCCGTCCAGACTGCTCCTTGCCGCTTTGCGGGCCCAGTGAATCTCGGGCGACCACGAAACCGCCTCTCCTCCGACGCCAAGGACCCCGGGCGTCTCTGGTATCCAGGGTACAGTAACCAGTAACCAGGCACAGCAGCAGTGGTAACGGCGTCTGACTAGTGACACAGACCGCGCTGCTTGCTAGTATCCTGTGCATAAGTGGTTTGGGTACGCGCATCGCAGCTGTCCGATACGGCTGGGCCCTACGCGCTCATTCCACTGGGCCGGACGGCGCTTCAACCAGGCCTACTGTGTCTCCCTGTGTGTCTGCCGTGCGCACTGTGTGGTTCTCTCGTGTAACGCGTGACGCGTCCTGCATGCCGCAGACGCACACATACCTCTCGGTACGTATCCACTTCGCCACCCATCTATTCATCACACGCGGAAACAGGAAAGATCTTCGTTGATGCTGAGATACTCGCATTCCCCAAATCGCGAGATACATCGAAAACTACACCTTGCAGAATCACCTGTTTGAAAAACAGATCGCAGTGTGCTTGGAGAACGGAGAAGGTGTGTGCGCTGCGCTTATCGTGGTATTCGAGTCAAGCCGAGGAGTGCGGCTGTTACCGAGCCTTCTTTGTTAGCAAAACAATCCTCGGGCTCGCTCGATGCGAGCCCGTAACGCAATCTCGCCCGGTTTCACGCCGCACACCCTCCGCGAAGTACGCCGGGATTGCGGAATGCCCGCTGGAATCTCCGCTCTGTGTTGTACGACAATGTGCGGCTCTGCCTGGCGCAACCGGTTGAAGCGGATACCTCTGCCGAGTGCCAAACTGTACACTGGCTCGTAAGAGCTGAGAGAACGTGTACCGTAACACCGGACGCACCCAGTACATCTTCCGTCAGATGAGAGCCTCTTCGAACGAGTTCTCTGGTACCGTAGTATTCACGAATTCCAAGAGTCAGGATAATCCTGCTCTCTCTGACAGAATTCCAAAATTTCAGACCGCTTCTGCCTTTCTCAAACAAACAAGAATCACTTGGTAACTCTTATTTAAAGTTCACGATTTTTAATTATTTCCAATTGACTCTTATAATTCTTAAAGAGAATAAGAAAGAATTTAAGTAGATAGTAGACATGGTCGAACAGGAATAGTTAGGAAAATGAGAAGATTTACTAAGATAGTAAAATGTGCAGTCAAAGGGAAGCCGCACTAATTGTCGTATCTCAAATTGATCATCTATAACTTTACTTATCACTTGTTTCGCCGGGAAAGCAGTATCCGAAGATCCGGCTTGCATTCGCTCGTTTATCAGGATAGGCGCAATTATGGAAGTAATGCGTTCGTCACATTTGAGTGGAAGTTAATCTCTTAGGATGCTGATTGCACCGAGCAGGTCAGAGCATAGCGAATACGCAAAGGGTTCTGTCTATCTTGGCGATGCAGATCTTGGTGGGAACTGATTCTTCTCGGGGCCACGATAACGTAGAAACGGGTTTAAGCGTGAAAGTAATTGAGGAAGCGAATGAACTGGCAATCGTTGCCTGCCGAGCCTCTGCCGACGAAGGTTCAACTCCCGGAAAATCGGTCTTTTCCTTGTACAAGGACTTATCCTTAAAATAGAATGATATCTACTTTAGTCTCCTTTTAGTTAAAACCAGAGATCAACTCTGATTTGTATCTTCCTTCAATTAAATCAAATGATCTTTTATTTAATAGATTTAATTCTAATATAAAATATCAATAATGTGAAAGTCAAAGGATCAAGATTCTATCGACACAATACACGACCTTGTTGTTCCCTTTAAGTCTAACAGTCCACAGACATCGATTGGCTATACTCGATCAAGCAGCTGGCACCTCTTGCCAATCGGTTGAGCACTCCTCCTCCTTGCATCTGTACCATTCGAGTCTATGGAATCTTTATACGGCATAAGTGCATAAGTCGTAGAAGGCAGGGAAAGGAGCGACGAAGAAAACGGTGTTGACATTTCATGCCGGGGAGAGAACCGTGCACTCGATCGGCAAAAGAATGTTGCAATTTGCAAGCCGGTGCACACAATGCACGCGCACTTTTCGAGCAGTCAGCTTGAGCGAGGTGTCACGCGAGACCTGAACTTTCAAGAGGCGCAAGAACAATCTCCGCATCCTCGAGACAGGGAGAATCAAGGATTGTGCAATGCGACACAAGAAATCGTTCGGATCGACTCGATCAGATCTTCGAGCATGCTCTCGAATCCTCTTTGCAAATCCATAGAGATGAGAACTAACAAGTGGTTATCGTTGTGCAATTATGATGGAACGAACTTCTCAGTTAATCGTGCTCCCATAGTCTCACACACCGACCGAGTTTCCGCATTCAAATTGCCAGTGGCATCGTGCGTTGTGTAGTGTATATTACGCCAAATAGTGCATCCTTATACGTCGTGCCATCTGTTATACAATTGCTGACATGCCGGAAGCCCACTTGCATCATCGCACGCGCGCGTCTCCCATTTAAAGCGTCTTGCGCCAAACCTGCCATTTTTTGCTCTACTCATTGGCCAACTGGCACTCGTAGATTAAGGGGTCGAGGGATACCTGCAGTACTTGATTGATTGCTTGTTTTCTACGAGGGATTACGAGTTCCTCGATTATCAAGGGAGGAATAAATTATTTCTTTTTAATACTAAAATATTAAAAGTATAATTGACAAACTAAATGTTCAAATATATAACATAAAAGATTTAAATTAAATCCTCAAAGAATCGTACAAATTTATATACCAATTTATTTTAACAAATTCTTGATCTATAAGATTGATCTATAAATATTATTATTGTGCGAGGGAGGAAAGGGAATAATTGGTGAAGAGTATGTATAAAGGACAATTGTTACAGTGAGTGATGGCCCTACGTCTAAGGGGTAGCAAGGATGTCAAGAAGAGTTCGTACTACGTCTGGTACCTCGGCGCCCGGGAGGGCAAGGGGTTGGACGCGATGCCCGGTGCCATAGCCTACCTGCTCGAGCGGGAACGACTTCAAGAACCCTTCAAGGTCACGCTGCAGGTGAGCGCTGCCATTCGAAGATCCGGTTTCGCCTGGCTCTCTCCCTGAGTGGCCCGAAAATCTGGGCGGAATCGTTCGTCGCACTCAAATGAGAAAACCACCCCCGTCATGTTTGTCACACCATCCCATCTGATCCATCTGATCCTTTACTCTTCGTCCTTGCATTCCTCTTTTTTTTTTCCTTTCGGGGATTTCATACGACTTTATCAAAGTTCGTGTCTCCTTTTCACGGCCTTTTCGGATTCTGCTTCACGGCCGTGGCCAGTGAAAGCAGCCCAGGACTCGAATAAAAATCACGAATTTATGACCTCAGCCTACATACGCGTTGAATCTCGTCCTGCCTGCTGGTTATCGGCTTCCCCGTATATGATGTTCCTTGTTTTTGAGGATCCTTTCATCGTTTAGTATGCTTTCGTTTAGTGTTAGATGAGAGGGATAATATAAAACCCTTGGGAGAAATAATAGTATAAATATACAATCGAATAGCCCTCCAAAGATCCAAACTACAGGTTTGCTATTATTTTTATTACAAAATAAAAAAAATACAACAGTCGTTTCTTGGAATCTAACATGGTCAACTCAATTCTTTCTTTCCATCTTTGTCTTGGCCTTCCACCCACTGTCGTTGTCATCTTCTTGCGGTTTCGATGTTTTTCCAACATTCCAAGATGCAGTCGTAGCATTCCTTACTACTTTTAGGACATTTCTATTTTCGGTGAGAGTGGTCCTGCATTTTTCTGCTTTGTTAAAAGGACTGCATTTCTTTCGGGATTCCTTGATAATGCCAGTGGGAGGACAATGACTCCGTAGACATTGGGTCCTTCACCGGGGACGTTTCTCCCGTTGGCTGCGGTGACTGCCAATTGTAGAAATGCGCGCGTGTCGACGAAGGCGCATCGTCGCCCCGTTGCATCCTTGGCACGGCCGAGTTTGTACAGTCGGCTTGTGTGCGGTGAGCACCAAGCGACGAGTGGGCAACGGAACCAGCATAATAATAATTTCGTTGACCTGGATCTTATAGAAACGAGCACGCCGCTAATACGTCCGGTGCGCGCGCGCGCGCGCGTTCGATATGGGAAAGAGAAAACGAACGGATGACACCGAAATTGCTCCGCGATCGTTCACACTAAACCACCTGCTAGTATAACTTTCGTGATAGGAAACTTCGACTAAGATTATATGTTTTTACTGAATTAATCCGAGCAAAATCAGGAATGCGTCATGCATTGAAATTCGAATGTCGAAAAGATAAAAAGTAAAGCAGCTTTAAATTAATCGACCAGGTCTTGAAATCTTAGTACGGCTATTAAATGCTGAAATTTACCGTAGCACTGTGAACACGTATTTCACTTGGTGAACGATGCATTACGCAATCACGGGAGCCGCCTAATTGTTGTGTAAGTCTAATTGCTGGCTTTAACATCGACTTCACGATGTCTGCGCGAGCGGCAAACCGAGCACAAGATACTCGCAATCCCACCAGGCAATGTTTCATTGCACGCCGGAATTGCCTGATAATTAGCATAATTAAGAATTGGATTCATTAGTCTCTCACAGTAGCCAATCCCGATCGACATCCTGGAATGAGTGGAAATACAGACGCGCCCATTTATTCGAGTAACGTTCAATCATTTGATTACAAGTAGGTTCGAAAATATCGCAAGTCTGATGTAACTTGAGCTAATTAATTAACTAATTAATATGTGCATAAGAAATTCTAGAATTTTTGTAGAACATTAAAAAAGAATTACAATATCTGTCAATTGGAAGATCTATTTTTAAATTAGCGATCGCTTGGCGAATTCTTAATGTGAATCGAAGGTTACTAATGAGCGAGGTCAGATTAGCTCAACAAGGGAATGCGTCGCTCGTAGTCAGACGCATAGTTTTTCCTTATGTAATCTACTTACGGTCACGCGGCAAGTGTTCGTCGGCTTGATCGGCTTCATCATGCTGGCAGGATCGTTCGTTCGTGACGTGTGTGTTCGAAAAGGAGGAGGCAAGCCGAGGGCGGGCGGGGCAACGCACTTCGTGAAATGTCATATCGCGATCCGACACCGACTTCTTCGTCACGATGATGTATCATTTGCACCCGATTCACTATTGCGCCACCGAACTAGAACCTCAACGATCGATCGAGTTCGAGCGAGATGAACAACTGCTTCGAGAAGAACCCATTTGTAGTAAACATATTATTATTCCTCATTCCAATCGAATCTCTGTCAATTCATTAAAAATAAAGTAGTTTGATTGTGAAGAAGTAAAAAATATCGCTATCAATTTCTTATTTAGATAATTTTTTTAAATATTGCATAAAAGAAGAAATGGTGAAACAGGAAAATAATTAAGGAAATGCTTAATGTTTCGTTTTAGAATCAGAAATTAATTTATTCAATTTATCATCTGTCAATTCTGATCTTTGGGGGTGAATTTTTTATGATCGGCAGGTGAGCAACAAGGGATTGAAGATCATCCAAACTGTTCAGCCTGGTGGTTCAACGGCATCTGCGGTGAAGCACTTGGTACCAGGACGAGATGTCCTGGCAGCCGTGCAACGGGAGGACCTCGTCGCCCTGTTGCTTCCAAACCAATCTGCTATCAACCCTGTTCACATACACGCTTACAGGTATGTAAAATCATAAATCTAAAAATGATATATTCGGTAAACATTAAATTTACTTTGTTATTCATCTCATCAGACAAGTGTTGACATTTTTAACTTAATCATAAGTGGATGAATTATACTTCAACACTTTGATTTTGCTTCGATTAACTCTTTGTAGTCTCACGCGTTAATTGGTCGGTCTTTCGTAATTCTAACGGTGACGTTAATGCTTTCCGCAAGTCAGAGCCGGGTGGCACACGGTAGCCAACATAGTCAGGAGTGCATGAGCGAGCGACTTGCATGCTAATGCATCCTGCTATTACAGCACCAACCAATCCACCACCGGCATTTCGTGATAAGCGGCGTTGTGAGTAACCTTGCCATTCAGCCGTAAATCATCAGCGGCTCAGGCTCACGCCAATTAAAAAGACCGAGTCGACCATCAGATAAAATCAGAGGGCATTACCTTCGGCTAATTATCGCGTGATCATCCCAACGTCATCTCCTTGCAAATCATCCCAAGATTCCTGCGCGAATGACGGTGGGAGCTGCTAGAATTTATCGAGCCAAGCTATTTCAAGTGCAAAACACTCAAGAAATCATTCCAGTATGACGTAAATGAATGATAAACAAAAAATGAAGTTATTAAAATGCATTTGTATGGAAAGATCCCGTTTGTTCAATTGCGATGATGTCAATCGACATGAAATGGCAAGAAGAGTAGGCCAAATCGTTCTATATCGCGTGGGCATGGATCGATGAATCGATCGATAGCCCGAGGCGAGTGCGTCTCCGTCGAAAGAGGAGACGCGCCTTTTAAAGAGACGATTTGCATCGGGAGAGCGTAACAGCGTCGTCATCCGGGATATAATCGTTGGCGTGGGCATCGAACTTCTCGATATTCCAGGTGCGACTCTGTCGAGACAGCCGAGCTTCTTGGTGGACAACTCAAATCTTTGGTTTCGCCAACGGTGAATCTTGTACGACTGAACCTGGTCGAACATAGAATCCGCAGTAATTTGGGCAGCGATGGCAGAAGCACCAGGGAATCCGAATCCTCCGAAGGCAGCGGAGAACTTCGTCAGGACTCCGTTCAAACTGCTACTATCTACGAGTCCCTGGCAGCTGAACTCCGAGCCAAATTAGGTAGGACGAGTTGACTCGGATTAATTTATATCGAAATAACAAACACCATTTAAAGAAAAACAGAAAATGTCAAATATTACAATATTAATTCGATCTGTTTATAATAACTAATATTGAAAATTCCTAATAAAATTATCAATACAAAAGTACTAGTATATTGCGGAAGTGAAGATTAACTCACACGTTGGCGTGTATAAATGACTCTTGCGCAAGAAAGGTTGAACAGTGTACAAAAGAGCACCGCGATGATCCCCATTGCACAATAGGGTGAACAAGCAGTAGGTGTTAAGAGCGCTCGACGGGTAATCCAATTAGCATGTTGTAACCATGCACGCACCAAAAGCACCTGGCAACTTTTTATCCTGGACAGGCAGAGGAAACGGGGACAATGACGTCGGACCCATTCTACTACCACCAAGAGACTACGACACGGTGCATCGTCATCGAGGCAACCTGGCAGGCATCGAATATAGGCGATGTTTGAATCAGACGATAGTCGGTGCGAATACAGCTTTGGAACGAGGTGGCACGAGAAGTGCAGCCAGCAGTGGAATAGGATCGGATAGCGCAGCCACACCTCCGCCTTACCAGAGTCATCATCCACTTGGTTCTAGACCCTCCAGGCCATCTCGAGATTCTTCCTCCGGTGAGAACGACATTGGCTAATTCTTTAACGTTTAAATCATTTCTTCTCACGCTAGTTTTTGTTCTCATCACTTTCCTTTCATGATGATTCACGCTTATAAACTGGTTTGATCATAAGCGATTAATTTTGCTATTAATCATTTTGGGTAGTTTTGATGTGACGAATAGATCGACTTTAGGACTAAGATTGATGATACTAGTCTGGTGTCATCTAGGAATGATTGTTGCATGATTGCATCATGTCCGGTAAACACGAAATAAGCACTATTCAGCAAGCGCCCGCGGGAAATCGGCTGACTTGCTCGAGCGCATCGTCATTACATCGCGTGAGTGATTGTGACAATGGGCGTCGTTGGAAAGTGAAAGTCCTTTAAGGCTTCTTTTCCTTCTCTTACTCATAGGATCATCACCTCCGGGGCAGCCTGATGATCATCCTCGATGAAATGGTCGGCGGATGACTCTGCGAGAGAATTGTGCTCGCGCAAAAAAATCTGAATTCCGTTCTTCGACTGCTTTATAAATAGACGTAGGGGAAGCACGGACCTCTCGCATTTTTCTCGCCATTCCTTTCTGATTGCTATCGGAAACACGGTATACCGGAAATACGAGCAATGCGGATACACATGAGTCAGCTATGTTGATATTATTCCTCGTCCGTGTAGAATAATTTAATCTGTGTGCGAAATATCACTCGTAACATGTTTTGCTTATGATTTCTCATAAAAATAGATGATTACAGTTAATATTATATATCTTTGTTATATCAAAAAGCCTTCGTATGACCTTCTCACACTAATTCAAGAGATACTTTATAGTTCCGGTATATAAATCAATTAAAGAAAGTATCTACCGGAAGTGATTTTCCAGTATCGACAGTGTACTTGCCGTGGAATATAAGATTCGAGAAATGCTCGACGCGGAAGTGAACAGTGTATGGAAAGACATACACCAAAGGCACTGAGAGCAATGACAAAAATTTCGACGCTTTCTACCGGTCGAGCAGGTGGCCGTTCAAGTGTATGCGTATGCGCGTATGTACGTGTGCGCCCGTGTCTCGAATCTTATCGGAGCTCGTAGAAAACCGGGCAGCAGGCGACCCCATAACCCAGTTCCTCGTACGAGCTACGAAAAATCGTTTCTCATCGTCCTCTTCGTTACAAAGCGCGCACTGATCAGCAATCGGCGCATCGTCTGAATGCAAAATTCTTGGCAACACTCCGGATTACCAATCTTCCTTCAACTTTCACTGTAACCCGCGCTAGAAAAAGGAATCCGTGTTTACGAGGTCCGATTTTACGGGGGGCTTTCTTGGAATCGAGTCGAGTCGATCGCCACTGGCGAAAGTGCGATTTAGAAAACGACTCCTCTCGATCACCAGCTTGTTCCTGCTTGGAATTCACCAAAGAGGAAACCGGATGGCCAATGGCTAAATTTGACGAAAAAGATTGTGACTTCGTTTGGTAAAAGCGAAAAACACTCCGAGGAATGACATTTATTTCTGTAGATAAGAGAAGTTGAATTATAAAAGAATAATGAAATTAGCGCCCACATTCCATTGAGATTCTTTATCTGCGTGAGAAATCAAGCGCGTCCTATATTTATAAACTGAGTAGTTTATTCATGTATGTGTGTGAACGTCGCTCGAAGGATAATTAAGATTGATTATTCAAAGCTGTTGGCTACGATTTCTAAGGCGGTGCTATTTGATCACGAAATCGAAGGGATATTTCAAGATAGGCCATCTCAAGAGTGAAAGAGAGAAGAATAGAGAGAGAGAGAGAGAGAGAGAGAGAGAGAGAGAGAGAGATACTCGCTCGAAGAACAAGTTTTTAAACGGCCACTGACCCATATATCGTAAACGAACAAATTTCGAGGCGACGAAAAAAAACAGCATGTTCGTCGTGCGTGTATGTGCGATTCCCTCTCGGCATACAGCATCCGCTGGACCCGTCGCCGCGCGCGTACACGGGAGAGTGTATTGGGCACCTGTTACAGTCGACGGAATACCGTTAGGATGTCGTGTCAGCGGCAGGTACCATGGAACACTATACATATATCTCGTAACCTCGTATCAACCTGACAAAAATTGGGACTTATCTGATCGAGTCTATCAATGATGAAACTTTGAAAGTGTTAGGAAGCTTTACTAGATTTAAATATCAATATTTGGCAAATTTAAAGATTTTATTGATGGAAATAGAATTTCTATACAAATAATGAGGTTCTTTGTTATTGCATGAGTTTATTTTACTTTGTCTATCAATATTGAAGGGAAATCTTATCATAATATATCTTTTGTTTATCTCCGAGATAATCATATTGTAGTCAATATCAAGAATGTATAACAGGAGCAACGCACTTGAACTCTCAGGATAGAATTGACTAGTGGCACATGCAGAACATGACAGCTGAGGTATGCCGGACAAAAGTGGGCGCGCCCGACTTACTTGCTACTAGATATTAACTCGCATATTAATTGCACTCGAGATCATAACGAGTATCGAGCTGTGTTACGAGAATTCCAACAGAGCAATTGATGTTCTAAGTGAATTACCACTTTATTGTAAAGAAGACACTAACGAATCTTTTATTATTCAACGCTTTATAATTAACAAGCATAAAATTTACTCTGGTATAACAAATAAATTGGCGAGTAAATTAACTAGAAACTCCAATAGGAAATTTCGTGTGCCAGTTGCACACTTTCATTCTCCGCCACTAACTCTGACTCGGAAAGTTAAGAGTTCAATGACTCAGCGTTGTACCAGATATGTGTCATTTAATTTTATTAGAGATTTTAGCGTAGAATCTCTTAGAAAATCTGTTAGTCGTATCTCCGGTTGAGCGTGATTTTCAAGCGTTGGAAGCTTCGTTCAAGAAGAGTCGACTCGAGTGTGCCCGATATCCCGTGGCCGCTTCTTTGTGGCACACTTAGGAAGGAGAGGTAGTTTCTGGTGCGCCAAGATTTGCGCATATGTATGCATATACCTTTGTATGTGTCGACCTACGTAGTGCGCAGACTATCGGCGCGCTTCCCAGATTCCACTCTGAGATTAGCCGATCTCCTCGCTCGCCTCGATCTCGATTAATTTATCGGACGGCCGACTACTGAGTATGCACGTTAGCCTGAATGTGTTAGCGGAAAGGCTAATTGGACGCTTTGTGGGAAAGGAGAGCGCCGCGACGCCCAGCCTTTCATAAGCGGTTACGAAGAGAGGAAAGCGCAGGCGGTCGCTTTTCCGGGAACACTAACAAATCAGCCAGGGAATTGTGCGTATGTACAGGTTGACCTGAACCTACGTGTCAACTTTCTACTAGAACATTTATTCTACATCATTTCTACATTCGTGTTAATTATTTAATACACCAATCATATTTTTAGTATGCAAAACAATGATACATACGATAATATTGATCTAACTGAATTATCTATCACCATATAATCGATTGAGTAATTCAAGACATCGATTACCTAATCGATCAATCGGCAAGTCCAGTACCTGTTTCTCTTCTTATCTGATACATTTGAGAACGAAACATGTATAATTAGACTTAGTAGATACTTATAATTAGCAGCTTACACCGTTCATTCAAAAGCAAGTAGATTCAACCTGTAAGACAGGCAACATTTTCTGTCAGTAGAATATGCCTTACGTAAGACAAACTTCATTGCAAGCTTCACCAATAAAGTTAAGACAGGCGAGATGAATCTTCTTTATTCCCAATCTCGAAGTCCTTTAGTTTTGAATTGCAAGTCTAACCAAGAGTAGGTGTGTCGAGTCATAAAGATCGAGTGTAACGCAGTAGGCTGGCGTCGCCGGGAAATTGGACGCTCGAACCGGTACATCAGCCCTCCAGTTACATTCTGCGTACAAGCCGCACGCAGTGGATGCCGGCCGTTTACGGCGACCATAACATATCCGAGAAAGGGTATCAACGAGTTGAGATCGGTCCATTCCAGGGAGGACCGGGTATCCTTAGAACCCTCTCTTATCCTTCGAGAGTCTAACGAGTCTCGAATCTCCAACCACTTTCTGATACATTCGCCCACCCTTTGAAGAAAGGAACTTCAATCGTTCAAGCTCGACGATCATTTCTATTAATCGCTCATACCAGTTTATACATTGTTCCTTTTGCAATGTAAACCTTCATTAATTCAATCATAACGACATGTCCTTTTTTTTATCACTAGAATGTAAGTAATTGTCAATATATTACCTTTAATTATTAGTAATTTAATTCATTATCTATTTGTAAATGAAGTATAAAAAATGTCGAATCGCAACGGTTGGAAGGTAGTTCTTTGGACTCGTAAATAAAATCGATTGGTGATTATAAGCGTTTATGAGCATCGACCCAGAATACATCCTATGGGAGGAGCGTTCCTCGTCCCATAGAAGTTCGCCGGATGATATTAAGAAGATGCCAGTGGCTTACCCTTTAACTTTTACCGAGCGCACTAACGGCATTCCGGAGGCTCGATTGCACGGCCGATTATTGCGCAAAGGAGTACTCTCCTCTAACAAGTAAGTCAGAGTGAGTGAGAGAAAGAGATTTCCATGTGGTGAATGCAGACTGCTTGTACACACGGTACAAGCTGTTCCTTCGTTCGCCAAGGTAATGAATGCTTGGGATGATGATTATGACGAGGCTAATGTCGAGGAGATGCTGGGGACAAGTGTGTACAGGAGAGAGGCCCCCTGAATTCGTGCGCTGCTCGACCTCACGGGAGGTCACGCGGAATAAGGTTCCGCATTCTCGGCCCACAGCCTCAGGCTTCTCTTTCAACCTCCTCGAACATACGCGTTTCTTTCAAGCTTCTTCTTCTCGCTCACTCTTCCCTCTCGGCCTTCACTTCTAACAACGAGTACCCCCCTCTTCGTCGACCTCACTAACCCCTTCTTTTCGAGGCCCAACGACCTCCACGGAACTAAGAGATCCTTAACAAATCTCTCGGCCGATTTCCATCCTGCCACTGCTAGTATTTTACCTACTTCTCTCCTCTCTGAAATGCTTTATCTATCACTGACTAACGTTTTCTCCATGTTGACAGCCGTAAGCCTACTCATACACTGACCCTTTCTACTTATAAAGCATCCATTGAAAGATATAAGGTTTCCAAGACTGACGATGGTGTTTTTAACATGTTGACTGTCAAGTCATTTGAATTTAATGTATTTGCTTGTAGAAAGTAGTAAAACTGTTCAATCTTTGCTGTGATTAATCTTACTCTTTTTATTGAATATAACATACTCAGTTATTTATGATCGTGAAATTTAATTATAATTAAATATCGTATAATAAAAATGAAGAACGATCATAATTTGGAAGAGACGAACTTGATGACCTTTTCACTGACCACAGAGGATGATTGGGGAGCCGCTACGGAGGAGAACGACTACCTTCCGGAAAACGAGACAACGGGAACAGGCTTGACATTGCCACGATTGCTACGAAGCCCGGAGAGATTACCAAGTCAAGTGACAAGAGGCGTCTCACCAAGCTGCCAGAGGAATCGACGTGCCCCAGAATTTCGGCAACGCTCACCAAGTCCTCAATATCAACCTCGTGTCAACCCTGGTGAAATAACCAGCCCCAGAGAACGTTTCCAAGATGCCAAGGAGATGTTCCGAGCCATGGAACGGGAAGCAATCAGTAGACCTGTCATCGCCAGGCAAAGGGAGCCTGAACATCATCCTGTTCACAGGTATTTTTTTTTTATAACACCGAATAAAATATAAGAAAAGGTTAATTATCAATACGAAGATGCAGTCGAATGCATTCTCTTCCACTAGTTCAAGGTATACAAGTTCCAATTGTAGATACAATCTCATGGTAATCAAGTTCGAGCTTATCAAAACAAGAATTTTAACCGTGAATAATTCTTTTTTATTCTATAATTATTACTAATGATTCATGGTATTAAAATTGATATGTTAGTCAATAATATATTCGTTATGGGGAATCTATGAATACAGAAGCAAAGTAGATCGGCTGGTCATTCGACATTGAAGCAAAGACGCTCATTAGCGCGAGGGGATTGGAAAGGAGAAGGCAAAGGCATGCAGTCGTGACTCGTTCTACGGAGAGGCAAACCTCTAAGAGAGACGCGCCCTTCGGGCTTGGAAACCTGGTGATTTCATATCGAGTTCATTTTCTACGCGCGACCGGACAGACTTGTTTGAAAAGTGTCGCGATATCTGTTTCTTACTACTCCCTCGTTTCGGCTTGACAATCACCAGTAGCAATCGTCGACTAGTAAAAGCTGTAAAGTCGTCGTTCTCGTAGAGAGTGACCCCAACGTTGATTCCTGATTTCGATTTTCCGACTTGTGCCTCGGCTTTCCAGAAACTGGTTTCAAGAGCTAGGATCGCGTGGCAAAGACGAGTATATCGGATGCCCGGCGCTTGATTTATCACGCGCAAAAAGTGGGCTTTCGACGAGGCGCTCGCTCCTGGAAGTGGCACGCCCGCCACTGACTGTAACTAATTCGGAAGTGGCACGAATACCTTTATTTATTGGACATCCTAGTACTTCATGGGACAAACAAGAAGAGTGTAAAAGTTTCGCAAAAATCTTATGATGAGCCTTTGCCACGAGAGAAAGCTGCGCGAAAGACTGTTTTGCTAAGCGATCGTGCTCACTGGCGTCCTCGTTGCGTAACGCTATCGACGACTACGTCACAATATTTCCAGTATACTTCATCAATTCTTCGGAAATCATCAAAGCAAAATCTGTTTAATTATTCTTTCATATTAATACTGCTATAATATTAATTTTTCTAAATCACAGGGCGGAATCTGCAAGGCAAGCACACGAAGATCGACCATCTAGGCAACACTTGTCAAGCACAGGTTCTCAAGTGCATGAACCACTCATGAGACGAAATCACTCGGAAGCATCGGAACGAGAAAACGATATTACTTATAGAGCAAGACTTCGTGCAAGAGCGCACAACTATCCCATAGAACGTCCTCCCGAACAAGAAGTAACAAGGCCTCGGCCTAGGAGCTTCTACGAGAATCCCACTCCAGCTAGGGATTTCAGGGACCAAAGGAATCATATGGATCCCAGAGAAGTAATTCTCCTAATTTATATTCTATTATTATTATTCTATGACAATTTTAATTTTAATTCCTATTTTTCATACAGCTACGAGATTTTCGAGAACGGGCGCATATGAGGGAAGTGCGGGAGAAAGTGCGTGCCCGGGCGAGTACTTATCAAGAGCTTTCCGAACATGAAAGATATCCTGGTTTAGATCGAGAAAGTGCTCGTCCTGCTCTTGAAATTGTCCCAACACCAAGCAGATATCGACATAGCTATGCCGAACCACCAAGATTGGGTTTAGCTGCTCTTCATCCTTACTGACGTCGCCATTTTTTGTTAATTCATGGATTATCTCATTGGAGGCCGTCGCATCGTTCGCCTCGTTCTCTTCGCCCAGGGTGACTCGATCTGCCTGAATAAAGGTCTGCTCGAGAAACGTAGTCGTCAATGCTGGACGCACGACGAATACGAAATCTGCCAATCCTGCGAAACACTTTACGAAAGATTCTCTTTCCAAGTGTTCCTGTCAATTGGATCGAATACCTTTGTACTCGATCACTGTCACCGCAGGATGTTTTTTTTCCTCGGCGACTTATTATTGTTGAAGCGTAATGTGCCCGGGAGTTCGTACTACTACATTGTTACGCGCTGGATGCCAGACTAACGATAACCATAGCAATTGTAACAGCAGTAATACCGGTATTGATAGTAACAATAATAATCGCAGTTATAATAAATCTGTCTATTATATTTTTACCCTATCGTAAAGATGATATATGTTGAATGAGAAGAATATGTTGGTAAATGTTGTTCTTGGTGAAATATCAAGAATGGTGGATAAGTTTAAAGGCTACTTTCGCATGAGCTCGAATTACGACTAGATCGAGCGATTCTTGATGAAATCTTGCCAGGAACAATATTGCTGCAACGTGAGAAAGGTCGAACTCCAGTGAAGATTATGAAAACCGAGTGAAGCCATTTGTGATTCCCAGAAGAATGTAACCCGAGGCGGAATATTGGTTCAAGTTGATCTTTGTCAGGGAGGTGGTAGGATCAAAGAGTTTGAGATGAGCTTGTTTTTGTTATTGACAAAGGAATGCCGCGCAAACACTGACAGTTTTTTTTTATTAATACCAGAGTTTTTGATACACGTGTTTGCGTGATTCCATGAAATTCAAGGCACTTTGTTCCAATTCTTGGAGACGAATGGTTCAGCGGCACGTGTCGCCTCGGTGATCACCGCAATTCCAAAAAGAAAGACTTTTGCGGTTTCCTCCGCAGAGTCGATATCTGCTTACCGTTCGATTTCTAATGCAACATCGGGCGCTCGGGGATCTGTGGTTTTCTGGACGGACACGAAACAAACACTTTTTACACTTTTTCCTTTCCTTGCAACCCTTCCTACGTGAGCTGCCTGCTGACTAAAAGCAATTCCGTAAATCTCAGCTCAGGTTAAATAAAACCCTGCACAGTTAACCCTTTGATTACTAATGTTGACTTTTTGATTCAAGTATTAATAGAATGGAATAAAAACAAGAAGAATTGAAAATGAACACAAATTTTGAATTCGTCATTTTAGCAGCTAAACCTTACAAGTTTTATGAGTGATTCTGTAAAAGTCTGATGAAATATGTTTGTCACTGTCCAAAGAATTTACTTGAAGGTTTGCAAGCGCACTTTCCCAATGGAATTCAGAGGTTCGACTACCGTTGTTAAACCGTTCCTCGGTCGCTCACGATGCGTTCGAACGGGACACCTTGGCTTAGAACACCATCCGAAGAATGTCCACGAGTACTCAACAAGCCTCTTTTGCAATGCTATTCGCGCCCAATCACACTTTTCGATCGAATTTCGCAAACAGACGCATCCACATTCACATTCTCATTAATCGTAATTACTATCTTACAACAATTAAATTGCAATAAAAATTTTCACCACTGAATAAAAAGGAGGAACCAAAGCAGGAATTTGCAAACAGCAGATGCGAACTTCCAGCATTGTCCCGCAATCTGAAAACCGGCGAGTCATTAGATGATAATCTCGGCCGAGCTCAAACCGTTAACTGATTCCGATCTGTGCAGTTTCCTGGCGCTCGTTCCATCACGCACGTGTGTGGAATAGTCAATTCATCGTCCCAGAAGTCACCATCACTGAAAGAGCAATCATTCTCAAGTGTGGATTTAGAATTCAATTATCATCAAACTTGAGTAGAATTTCTTCACGACTCACTAATAATAATTGGCTATTCAAAGTAATACTATTATAAAAACATCATTCTATTAACTTCTTTAACTATTTAGAAAACCACTTTCTTTTTCAGAACTTTCTTAAAAATATTTTCAATCAATCTTAAATCAATTCAATCCAATTTAAGTGATATTTAAGTCAAATGAGAACTGGCAACCTGCTGGCTTCCTTCGATGGCAGTGACCTGTGTTCCAAGCGGTCCCACGGAGCCTCTTTATGCTCACGTGCAATGCCTGCCGCTCGTGTTAAATGCCAGGCTTCACCTATAGGAAGCTCGTGCTCTCACAACCCGATGCTCCCTCACCGCTTATTCAAACGGCCAAGCTATGAATCATCGAAAAGTCAGAGCAGCAGTCCCATAGAAACTCTCGCAATCAATCACTTCAAATGCTGATTATTCCTTTTACCCGCACTTGACGTTATCGCTCCAAAATAATACTGTTACAAAAGCGGGTAGCAACCTGCTTTGGCATATGCTTTGGCATTCAATGACTTTCTGCCAATGCTACTGCTGTTTGCTTTGAGTGCACAGCAATGGGCTCTAATTTCGAATGACGCTCATGCCTCGCAGTGCGATCAACAGTCACGACAGGGTATTGCGAGCTGTCGGGAAGAAGCCATGACTATCTAGAGCCACGCATACGTGACACGGAAAAGCGGATACTCCATGTCGGAAGTGCCGCTGCTTCTGATGCCTTTAAGAATTTCTCTGGAATTCTACATGTTATATTTCTCTCATACATTGTATATTAAAAAATATACTTTTGAATTATTCCAACAGGATTTATTAACTTTTCATCTGTTAGTCATTTAATTCGTTGTTTAACATTCTAAAATTACTTTTGCGAAAGTTTCTCGTATCTCAATGACACGCAAAAAGATAATAGAAGTTATAATATGGTGAAAGTATAATAATAATAGTAATAATATAAAAACTGTAAAAGTATTATGATAAAATAGTAAAAGTGAGCGAGTTATATCTTCGAGGAACTTTGTTCATCGGTTTTACCCGACGTTCGTGTCTCCCGTTATTTCAAACTAAACCAACCAGGAGACTTGAATGCGCGCAGCATCGAATGTTGCGTGACGGTGAGCGCGTATACTTTAAGTATCTATTTACTTTATGCGGGCGACCTTTCTCACAGAGTATAAGCTTGGTGTAAACACGCATCACAGAAGCAAAGAACAAGTGGAAAAGTTAAAGAGAAGCGTGTGCCTCAAGAAAAATGTCAAATGGCCAGGAAGTCGGCATCCGTGCCGGGTCAATAGACTCGGAAGTTATTGAGAGAGTGCGCGCGCGCTCACTCAGCAACCACGAGGCGCTTATTTACATAGAACTTTCGAATCGTTGCCCGGCGAAAAGCGAAGGAATTCCACTGGCACTGTGAATACCTGGGCATTGATGCCAAAAACGCCTGGCAAACTGACTGACAAGGTGATCTTGCTATTTCTTAGCCACAATAGAGTTGGGTCAGGGTAAAAGAACAGGTATACACCTGTCAAGATACCTGCTCCAAAAGATTTCCCTTAAACTTAAACCCTCTGCTACCTGCGTTCTATTGAAAACATTTCCAGCTGCTTCTAAATTATCCTTTAGAAACCCTTGAAACTTTCGCTTCTACATGGAATTCTTATATTTCATTCAATTCCTTTAAATAACGCAAAACCATAAATTCATTAACTGTAATACTATTAAATTCTAGCTATAGAATATTATTACAAAGGTAAAATTCAGATAGAAAGTGTCGAATATCACAACAAGCTCAAATAATAGTCGATAAATGACTACTTATTATGTATGCATACAAAAAATGGGAAAAGAAAGGATTGAGAAATCCAAGGTTCTCTCAGAATGCTCCTCGCAATGTGCGTTCTCTTTGGCTGACGCAGCAAGGAAAAGAGGATGCGTTCGAAAGTGAGAGCAGCAAGTAGGAGGAAGGGAAGGCCAGTTTTAGAAGTGAATGTCCAGTGGAAAGAAATTTAGGGTTTAACCAAGGAATAGATGTACAGGGTGATTCACTTGCCTTTGAATCGCCAATGATGTACATACACCGTTGAAAATGGTATGATTATACGGTGTTGAGTAATTTTAATATAAATGAGTATTTACCGAGTCTTTTCCACACATTGACATTTATTTATAATATCAAATTGTACCAATAATGGAAATAATTGGAACTCGAGTGTGAAGGGGATGATTCAAAGGCAAGTGACTCATCCTGTACACTTTCGTCCATCTTATTCCTTCTCTTGACTCTCCATCTCACACGAAAGAACATCATCGAACTCCAACGTACGAGAAAGGATGATGATGCTTTCTTTTCTTTTTCAGCGGGTGACCGTTCGCTCTTGCGAAGGTTTCTAGGTGCGTTAACAGGATTCTCCTATAACCGACCATCTTTCTTTCATGCCAGTTTTTCGTATATACCGGCAAGCCAGAAGCGACATAACTGTAACACTATCATCGACACAAGCAAAATGTAAATTCCTGTTAGGCTAGCTTTTCCATAAGTGCGAACTAACGTTACCTGTCGATTGCCTATCAAGTTGATAGATGATTGATTCAAAGGGTTAACTGCATAGCAGAGAGATCTTTGATAGAAGAATTGAACCTCATTTTCAAAGAGAGGAATACTGAATTCGTTGCTGGTCAAAGTATTTTTAGCAACGTCGACAACGGTACCGGTTGTATAGCGGAAACGACGGGCGGTGCTCCTTGCCATTTCGAAGTTGCTGTTGAGATTATCACGCTTCGCCGCTGACAATGTGCCTGTCAGTCAGCCGGAATGTCGGATCACAATGTCGACGGTAGCTGACTGCACTAAATTTACAGATCGACGGATTCAAATATGGTTTAAACAGCTGTGTTCATAGATGTTTCTTAAGGAAATTAGTCTTCTTATTAAAATTCCATTGTTAGTAAAAAAAAAACCTGTTTCTAAAAGAACATCTGTGAATACATTCGTTAGACCCTTCTTTCTATCTTATTTTTTATTCACCTTCTTTTCCATTCTATAAAATTTACAATCGACAAAACTTTGTTTCACGTTGAAGATCAGAAATTGAGACGTTCACTTAGAGAACGTTTTATTGGATATTGTTCGGCATCCAGGAAGTGACAAGATAGACTTTGCTTTGCGGTCTCTTGGCCGACTCCGTTAAAAGTGTTTCCGTCTCGGCTCATCCGTTTCCCGGCGATACACGTCAAAATTCTGTTGTAAACGTGTCGTAGCCAAGTTAACGGTACCGGAAAAACGCCTGGTTCGTTCAAGATTAAAGGCGGCGACAATTACATCGACGAATGAAAGATGGGAGCTACGGTAAATTGGTTTCAAGTAATTGGAAAGAGTAATATTTAAAGAGTGCCATGCATGTAGTTGCGTTCGATTTTGTATACAGATTTTTGAGAGATATTTTAGATATATTTAGAGGTATTATAATCCGTCGCTGACACGAAATCCCGGTGGCAGTAAACAGTCCTTAACTGGCCGCAATTTAATTAAGGGATACGTTATCCCTTTAATTAATAATATTTCAAAAACGTGTCCCCGAGTACATTCTCAAAGCCGAGATATTTAAAATATCTCTGAAATATCTCTCAAGTGTAGCGATAGTTAATCGATTCAACGATAAATCGACGTTTCTTGTGCCGCGCGCATATCGTTGGCGTTAATTAGCCGCCAGAGATTTTCTTGCGCTCTGCTGCGCTCGATAATAAGGGATTTTCCTTGGAAAGCCACGTGACCCGCATTCAAGGCGTATTCACAATTTTCCGCTATACAAAATCTCCGCTTAAGCATGTTAGTAATTATCTGCTTCGGTTAATTGATGCACTTGGAATTATAGCATGTTTAACCGACTTCCAAAAAAAAGCATATTGTCAATTCATAGTGTATATTTTATACTTTCTTCTTGTATAAAATTCAACTTTATGTATACTTGTTTAAGTTTTAATGCAGCATGGATTTTATGAATCGCGATTGCTTTTCTCATTGGATTACCAGAAAGACTTCTTTTTGTAGGAAGATCACTGGTTGGTACGTCGCACTAACCGATCATGCTTCCTACTGCTCTCAGTCATTGGAGAACGGGCACAGAACCGCGCTGGAGTGGTATGGATGGAGCGGTGAAAATTCTTGAACAAGGAGGAGGCAATCGCCCGAGGTGCACAGGCAGGCTGCCTCTGGATTCTTTGTAATTAAAGTAACGACGACCCACTAACCCACTTCCGCTTGAATTTTCATTCCCCACGAAACTCCGAAACCAAACCAATCTTCTTCACGAAATATGCGAGAGATACATCATCGATTTTAGTACGATGACTACCGAAACAGGAGATATTTAAAAATTGTATTATTCATTGCTAAAAAATCTCCATCAACATTATTTTGTCAAAATAAATATGCGTGTGGATGAAAGTACATGTAGAATGTGTTAACTTGTTAAACATTAAAACATAAACGATTGATAAAAGTAGTAAGAAAAAAGGCTGTCAGACGTTGTCGTTGCCACTTTACTGGCATTCTGGGTTGCGAAGAAAAAAAAAAGGACGCCATCATTGGAAAAAAGCAGGTTGACGTCTTGGCGTTGGAATGCGCACGCTCGACTGGTGAATGACACTCTTACGGGCCGACATTCCAGCAATTAAAGTCTAAATGTCACGTCCAGCGTCCGAGCAATTCCTCATAAATCCCCTCGGTAGTGCTGAATTCATTAAAGTCGACGGCGCACCTGAGATGACGTTACATCTTCATACACAAGAGAGAGTGGCACTTGATTGCTTTGCCAATTGTTTCAATCAAGCCAAGTGAATCGGAATCGTTTCAAGGATAAGAAGAACTTTTCATCCATTAGGAAAGAAACTTAATCTCGAGTTCAATGTATATACTTTTATCGCAATCGAATTCATGCTTCGATCGTCCGAGCCATGAGTGCTCTAATGAAAAGAATTAATAGTCGAGCAAGGATCGTTAGAGGCTTTCATCGGGCCGTTAATCAGCCTGGAATCAAGTGTCCGATCTCTCAAAGGCATTAGCCTCGATTTATGCGACTGCAGTTTGCATCGGGGAATTGACCGGTCGACTACTGAATTGCTGATTAGCAAGTGCAATTAGATGGGTACACGTTACGCCTAGTTAATCCTTTTGCTCGAAGCGAAAGGTACGAAAAATCGATGCTTGACCAATCATCGATTTATATCGGTGATCAGTGTTGATCCTCGGATTACTTCGATCTTGCAAGGATTCTCACTGAGTTGACCTTCGAGTCTGAAGTGTCGCTTAGCTACCCAACTGCCGAAATCAATGTTTGGAGAACCGGAGACCTGAATCCCGACCTGTTTGGCTCTGTTTGCATACTAATCGAGCTGTGTCCTCTACAGCTTTCCGGAATGTGCCTCTCCTGGACACTGACCGGCCCCGAACACCATAAACCAAGTTTATTTACTTCGCACCATGACCTTAATACCATGCCTTACACCAAGAGCTAGTGAAACATTCCGATGATTGTACTGGGTGATGCACTTGCCTTTGCATCAACACTATCGAACTCCACTTTAATCCAAGATATATTATATTATATGCATTTATATATAATATAATATTTAGAAATTTTCGTAATAAAACTGATTAATTCATTTCGAATTAAATCTCAGTATAATTTTTATTCCCATGCTACAACAGATTGCGTGATTCTGACTACTTGAAATGCTTAGGCCACGTGGGAATCATCATCACGGCTCGTTTGACGCATTTCGCACTGCGAAATCCTGGCATTGGCCTACGGTCAGGGTCTCCGGTCACGCGACCCTGATTCCACATCTACAGTGCCTCACGCGACATGGACGCCTTCCTTTTCCTCTCTTCCTGTCGCCGACACACTCGAAGCTAATTGCACGGAAAAGCATTCCTGTCGCTCGGCGTCATCCAGCTCGACATGTGCCGGGTGAGCTTGATTAAAGGAAGACGTAGGAATTGCGAAGGAAGTAGCACCGCTCGCAGGAAATCACAGTTGGCTTCTTTAGAGCCTGTGTCATGAATCCCAAGATAAAACCAGCCTATTCTCTTTCCGGAGAATGGAATCCAAACAGGTCTGATCGAAGTTGTCTGATCAGCGCTCTAATCCTATCTTACAACGTAGAAGACATTGCTACGATGATTTATCAAGTACCAATAATCAATCTTTTAGTGTCAAGAATTCTAACGAAATCTGACCCTTTTTAAGCTGGACCAAAATCTTAAAATCTTTTTCATGACCTTGATCTTCCTCGAAGAGATGAGATACTTTTCCAATGGAAGCAGGTGGTCTACTTCCCACGAGTCCCGAGATGGACACCGACTATACTACTCGAGCGCACGTACTACTCGAACTGGGATTACGGAATGATCGTTGTATGGATTTCTCTGTGCAGTTGTGATCGGCATCGTAATCGGCGCAATTACGCAACGAATATTCGTGATATCTGCGTTCCGCCAGGTGCCTGGCAACTGGGAGCATCGCGTAAAGGACGGGGCCAGACGCGGTGACCTCGAGACCTCGAATCGACGACTCCCTGTCAAAAGAGAGCCCGGCGCACACTTCTCACACATACGCGCGTATCTCTTTCACGGTTACAGCCACGCAATCACCTGACCTATAAAGGGCACAGCCTGCACTGCGTGTCCTTAAGCACTGCAGTAATTGCAGGTGCGTCCTTATCTCACGATTGTTCCCTTGCCATTCTTGGGAAACAACATAGAACTGTATTTGTCCTCTCGAAATAAATTTATACAGCTACAAATATTTACTGATATTTTAGTTAATAATTTTATTATATCCGCACTGTCGAAACAGTTCAATCGAAATTAGAAATGTATTAGTGGGCGGTCAAGCCCACTGGCATACCATCGACAAATCCTGTTTATCTCGTACCAGTTCGACTAGTCGTTACGCGACTATTACTAAATACTAGGTAAGTATAGATAAGTATAGACTAATGCATATCCATGCATGTTCACTGCAGTGAAACATGAAATTCATGGATTCAAGATTACAGGGACACTCTAAACTATTTTATTCTCTAAAGGTTCTTTTATGTCTGACCCATCATTGACCTACACTACTGACACACGATTTCTGGTAGTTACCAATGTGTCAGGCCTTCTTAAATCGATTTTTTCATAAACAATGCCCAAAAGAAAATACACACTTATACAAAATAAAGAACTAGATAATAAACACTAGAAATAAAACTCCAAAAAAACCACGAAATTCCAGGACAATTCGAGTCAGGCGAATTCTAAAAGTGTCCGCAGTTGTGGACGGTGACACGTCTCGAGAGAGAAAGAGATCGGAGGCAAGAGGGGGTTATTACAGCGAGGGAGTGCCTCTCTCACGAGGCGAGCGGGGAGAGTGGAGCGAGGAGGGGCAAGTCGGGGCCCAAGGAGGTAGTGGGGCCCCGTCTCACGAGGTCTCACGCCTTCCTGTTGTTCCCAGTCCAACGAGGAACGTACAGCCGACCAGAGCTCTCGCCTCTCTCCACTTGGCCGGTCTCGCTCCGCAACATTCGAGGCAACAACCCGGCTGGAACTCTCCTCGCCAGTCACGCTTCCGCATCGCATCGATCCCTCGCGCGTGTCCTTCCCAACGATCACAACGAAACAATCAAAAGTTACAAGCGGGCCGAAAACAAGGCCCAAAAGTGAAGATCGTGCATCGACTTTCAAGAAGAGTTTTGATCCGTGGGACTTGATACTTCGAGCTGGCTGGCGAGCGCCATCTGCTAAGTCCCCGGGCGTCCTGACGTAGAAGGGAGCGTGGGACTTACTCGACTTAGCGACGCGTCAGCACTGGGTCAGTTAATCTGCTGCTCCATGAGGTTTGGCCGATTTTCGGGAAGAGGGGAACGCGTGTGGGACCGCGCCTCTGGATTCCAGGAGCGCCGAGACCGGCCGCTACGAGGCCCGGGGCCTGAATTCCTTCGGACTCTGTCTTAGTGAGATCCCCTCTCTTCTTCTTCTTCTCGCTCTCTCTCTCTCTCGCTCTCTTTCTCCCTCTTCCTCTCTATCACAGTGTCTGTATCATCAGTCCCAAGTGTGTGCCTGTGCCCCGATGTGTACAGTGTGTACGTAGCTGTACCGATCGCTCGCTCGCTGGAGACTACACACAAGAACAACCAAGAAGGAGAAGGTGGTGTGTTGGTGTGCGTGCGGGACAGGGCGACGGTGACGCTGACGGCACCGGAGTGTACCGCATACCAGAGGAGTACATAGCTGGGGACCCCGATAGTGGGGAACTCCGGGGAGAGAACTCGTCGAGGAAGGTAGGAGGAGGCCAGCCAAGCAGTAGGAGAGAGGAGAACTGTCGGTGCAGGAGCCGGCCGCTACGGAGAGGAGGCATACTGTGTTCCTTCGCCGAGGCAAAGGACGGTGAAAGAACACCCTGGAGGAGAGCGAGAGAAGCAGGAAGGAGAGAAGCAAGATACCAACAGAGAGAGAGAGAGAGAGAGAGAGAGAGAGAGAGAGAGAGAGAGAGAGAGAGAGAGAGAGAGAGAGAGAGAGAGAGAGAGAGAGAGAGAGAGAGAGAGAGAGAGAGGAGAGAGAGAGAGGAGAGAGAGAGAGAGTGTACGAGAGGCAGGCGAAGGTGCCCTGTACCTGGTGGGGATCAAGCAAGAAGGCGGCCATAATGGCCTGACGCGATCTCGAAAGAGCGGCTGCTACAGCTGCTGCGAAATATCCCAACACGCTCCTCTCCCTCTCTCTCTCTCTCTCTCTCACACTCTCGCTCGCTTACTCTCTCGTCCAGTCTCTCCGTCCTGGGGCTGCCGTTTCCACGCACGCGTCTTTTGCAACCTTACTTTGCCGCCGCAGCCACGGCAGAGGGCCACGTCTCTTTGGAAAGTGACTGCGTAATCCTGTGAGTGTGCAGTGAGTTACCGGGTGGAGTCCCCCCGTATGTGAACTTACGTGCGGTACCAAGCGTCTAGGAGAACTCGTCCTGGGCATCGGGGAAACCCTGATTCCCAGCCGAGCTAATCAAGAGTGAGCGTGTTTTCATTAAGAAAAGGAGAAAAAAAAAGGGTGCTCTTCTGGTGTTTGATACTCGCCAGGTATGAAGTGGATCAACAGCTTTGAAGCTCTAGCTTCTGTGAGGATCTGACATCGAAAGAAATCCTATCATCGTTATTTTATTGATAACTTAGGATAACAGAGAAGAAGATTTGAAAATGAGGGGTGCCAATCAGGACACTGCTATTCCCTATTGTAGATGTAGAGTTTTATATCTGGGAAGTTCTGTTCCTCATGCCAGTAAAGAAGGACTTCTTGGTGTACAGGAACCCTTGCGTGAACTTTATCCAGAACAAGGCGCGCTAGGAGCACGTGGAATTGACTCCTGGCTAAGTGTCTGGAGTAACGGCCTGTTGCTCGAGAATGTCGACGAGCACCGCAAGAAGGTCACGAGGTTCTTTCCGATCGAATCCCTCCACTATTGCGCGGCAGTGAGGCATGTAAAAGGTGGCAGCGGCGACGCCTCCAATACGAGGTTCCTACCGTTGGACTCACCGTTTGCTCGGACACCCAGTGCCAATCACCCACCGCTCTTCGCCGCTGTACTACGCCGAACTACTGGAATCAAAGTCTTGGAATGTCATGCGTTCATTTGCAAGCGTGACATGGCGGCCAACGCCCTTGTCAGATGTTGTTTCCATGCTTATGCTGATAGTAGTTATGCTAAGGGTTTGGAACCATCATCGGGTACAACGAATGGATTACCAAGTGGTCATACAGCATCTAATAACAGTCTCTATCATACCTTGGGCGGATCGAGTACCACTTTGGATAGTCCTCAACCAACACGTTTGGATACTGCATCGAACGACGATGTCAGCCTTTACAACGGTGATGAGAATCATAAAGTCTGGGCGAGAGGTCGAGATGAGGTCGACGGGGTATATCAAGAGCAAGGAACCCTTCGAAGTACCAAAGGTTCCAGACCTCGTCAACTTATTGCTCCACCACCGCCACCTCCGCCACCACCACCACCTGTACAACCCTTAATGCTCGAAGAAAGTTCATCTTCAGCGCGTAGGAAAACGAATAAGAAGTTGAAGAAGTTGAAAAATCGAGGTCTACCAGAGGATATGTTACAACAACAACATATGCATCAATTGCACCAAGGAATATATACAAATGGACATGGTCATCATACTCTGGGTCATCCAATAAGACAACAACATTATCATCCACATCCTTTGCCACCTAGCAGTCGTTCTGTTGCTGGAACTTTGGCGAGACCTGCACCAGTACTTTTAGTACCAGCGGCAACCTTACCTAGAAAAGGTCATCATCATCCACGAGGTCTAAGACCTATTCCAGCAGCCGCCCCTATTGTCCCTGTATATGCACCCTTACCAGTGGTTCCGCCACCCCCAGCGGCGGCAATTTATCAAGCTGGTACTTATGGCACCGCCGGAAACCGAGCAAGACGCCAACACCCGGAAGCTGAGAATTCAACGCTTGGCGCCTCCCGTCGGCTAGCTGCTTCGCACGCCGACCTCACCTCGGCAGACCTCGCTCATGCTGCGGCACCCGACAGTCCTGAGAATGAATCTCGTTTTGGAACAGGCATTTATCGACGGAAGGGACATTTGAACGAAAGAGCATTTTCATACAGCATCCGAGCGGAACATCGTAGTCGAAGCCATGGTAGTTTGGCATCACTTGGATTTAGTGCTCAAAATGGAAATGCTCTTCCTAAAGAAGAAAAAAAGGATCGTGAAATTGCACAACTTGTAGCAGGATTAAGTCTTGAAGATGGTCCTGAAAGATCCAATGGTCCTACGCCAAATTCCAGAGCACCATATTCGCATCATCATTCTCAACAACAGATCCAACCACTTCCCAGACCTCGACCTCGTTAGGAGCATCGATAAGACTGATACTTATCGTTCAGACGCTTTCGACTTCCTCTTTCTTCGACTCCTTCCTTTCTAAGAGATCTTAGAAAATTCTTTAATACTCGCAAAAGCGTTTTCCTTTCGTCTTCGTGTAGATACACTCTCGTGCGTTTTGCGAACAAGCAAGTGACGCTTTTCTCGCAGCTTTCGCGTGGAAAATCGTGCTACAGGACTGTGAGATTAGATATATATCGAGCACGCGACTAGCCTTTCTTTCGCTCGTCTCACCACGATGGCTTTCGTTTCTCGAAAGAGCTGCGTCCGAGTTGGGAAGTTGTGCAAAAAGCTGGTGGCCAATCCAGGTAGTCCTCGTCAACGTTTCTATTTGCGACCCCGTTTACGAGTAGTCTCACAGAGCTTCCTATGACTGTCTGAAAGACATAGTTTCGATCTCCGGGTCGACTAAAAATAGCAATCAATAAAGATAACAATTCAACAAGAATTTTTCTTAACATGAATTAGTTGACTTACTCACAAGTAAAGATCGAAGCGACTAATATCATTTTACAGTTCGTTACGGGACTGGATTTTCCTCGGGCTATGGGAATTTCTCGCTTTACCGCACGGACGATCAGTGTTACGGTAGGTTTCTCGGGATCACGATATCGTTTCACCTAGACTTTGCATTTCACGTCCGACGATCGCACGCGATTGCACGAAATTCGCCTGTTAGTAAGATTTCGAGGAGACGGCGTGTGAGAAAGTGAGCGGATCTCAAAGTTCCAGTCTTATTATCACCGCATCTTCACTCTCTCTCTCTCTCTCTCCCTCTCTCTGTCTTACTTTCTTACAGACATATACTTTTTATCCTTTGTAGTCGCATCGCGTTACAGTCTTCGCTTCTACGGACTGTGGGAAAATTAACTGTTGCGATGCCGGCCCACGGTCACCGTAATAACCGAAGCCGAGCACAAAGAATTACCTCTGTCACGTGGATAATTACTCAGCGCATCTCTGTAATTATATCAAAAACAAGAGAATAAGAGAGAGAGAGAGAGAGAGAGAGAGAGAGAGAGAGAAAAAGGAAGTACGAACGTAACAAAATCACGATCGATAAGAGGAAAACTATATAAGCAGACATAAATGAATTCCGTAACTTCTCGTCCATGATCTTATTCATTCAATCAGGTCAAGCTATCTTGTCACGCGTTCGACAAATGCAATCAGTTCGAAGCGATTTGTCATGGACAAGTTATTAGCACTCACGAGACCTCGGACTGAAGTCCATTTGGTTAGCTGTAATTATTAGCTAACGTTACTGAGATTATCGACGGCCGGTTAGAACTTTGAAGTTTAGCAAACAACAGCCTTTCGTGCCACCAGTTACGCAACACTTCCTACGAGCATGCCGGTATTATGTAGAGCGAGAGATTCTGCAAGAGTTTCTAATGGACCGCTTTCATCATAAGCCGTCCGAGTAATGACACGGAGAGCAACAGGATTTCCCAATAAGATTCTCGGCTCGCACTACCAAGCTAATTAAGATCGGTAAAACGAGTGATATCAGATGGGAATCAAGATTAGTTGAAGGGAGAATATGCCGAAGGGTGAAATAACTCGTCAATCATTCAAAGCAATGATTTCTGATCCGACATAATCAACAGGATAACTATGATCGACTATTTTTTTTAAGAAAGGTGCATAATCATACGATGTACCAAACAGTGCGATCATTATAGCGAGTTCTCGTTGCGTTGAAGAGACTTGTTTCCTAGGCGCACTCGGCCATTAAGGCGGAGGCCTGCGGTTTCTTTGAAGCACTATTAAGCTCATAAATAGCCGGTAAACGTTACCAGTAAGATGCGAGAGTACGTCAGCAGCTGTAAAACTTCGCCAAGAAAATCGAGCAATATTTCCCCCTGAGAACAACGTAGAAATCCTGTTTTCCATCTTAACAGAGTGTGAGAGGAAAGCTGTCTGTTTCTTTTTTTTGTTGTTTAAAGTACTACTGTGCTCATAAACAGCTGGTAAAATGTTCTGCGAGAGTGCTCGCGTTGGCAGATATGAAACTCTGTTGGGAAAATCAAGTAACTGAAGGATGATTTCCAGTGAGAATGTAGAAATCCTGTTTTCCATCTTAACAGAATCGACCACGAAAGCTGTTACGCGCGAGCGACTATTATCTCACTGCAAGAAGCAATCGTAACTCCTCTTACAGGATATGCGCAGCATACTTTATTAGATTGTTTTCTATTGCGATTGTCTTTCCACGCGAAGGCTGCTTTGCGAGTAAGCCCTTTTGTTAGTTTACTAACTTCCTGAAATACGACAAAGCGAGAAGGAGGGAAGTGAGAGAGTGGGAAGCACAAATTGGACCTTGCGAAATCCATGTGCACGGACCGAGTAATCAGTGCCAAACGCCATAAGAAGTCCTCATGACTACTGAATGTCTGCCGTAGTGTTTCTACTTCTACTCGGCCCACGAGTGCCGCACGACCCTGTACAAGGCGGCGGTACTCTATTTATTTAATTGTATGTGCCAGATCGTAACACACGCATGTCCGAATCATGTAGAAATCTCTTAGAAAGCGCTCGACGATGCCGCGGTGGTCCCGAGAAGCTAATTTGTAGGATAAATGTACCATTTGCGGCCACTTTAATTATTTCCATACCAGTCTGAGATATCACTTTAATTAAAAATGAATGAAAAATATATTGAAATAGTCTGAAACATATCTAAAATTAAAAAATAAAAACAATACCATTCAAAGATAGTATTGAATAATTTGCAATCATATGATTTCATTAAACAGTATAATATAAAAAGAAAATATGCCACGCTTGGATAGGTTCGTGAATTATAATGAAGTTGGTTTAGAAATAATGAATATATCAGAATAAGTAATACAATCGCAAATGGTGCAGTCGCCACAAATGGCAAATCCTAAGTGTACGATGAAACGTGACCTTTCCTCCTCCAATCACGAGTGCGCCGCTCGTCCTCTTTACGTAAGAGTCGTGCAAATACAAAGTGCGTACTTCGAACTAGAGGATAGGCGAGGCAAACACGTATTCTAGAAGCGTTGCCATTAGCAAAAGGCGCTCGGAATCGCCCGAAATCCGCAGAGAAATTCGCAGAGAAATCGCGCGCGCGCGCGCGCTCGGATTATGGAAATTGCGCGCGCAATAGTTTAACAGTAACTTTCTACGGTGTCTTCGTCGAGTGGTGCCTGGAGAAGCGCGCGCGCGCGCGCTCTCGCGCACTATGTGGAACTTGATCCTTGTAAATATCTGAAACGTCTAATTAACTTCCTGATATGTACGTATTACGAAGAATGTGATTTGCGTGCCTTTGAATCGACACTTGCTACACGACTTTTATCCGACATTATGTATATTATATTACATACGTTATTGATGGAAATATAATATTATATATAATATACAAGATGCGGTGGAAGTGTTTGGTAATTTGTGTAAAATTGAAATTACTAGATAACTTATATTTAGCATATATACAACCGATTATCTTATATATAATACGTATCGTATATAATAACACGTGAGAGTGATGTTTCAAAGGCAAGTGAGTCACACTGTACGTGCACACAAGTGACAATTGGGCCGACAGGAAGCGGCACGATAGCGATAAAGCGCCACCAGTTTTATCCGGGCACCACGTGAACGAGACAACCCTGGCGTCTTCCTCTATCTAAGTTCTTAACGATGTAAACATTGTAAACTGCAAAACCGAGCGGATGCGGCCAAGCAGTATGTATAATTCTCTAAGCAATCTAACACACAGTGTATAGCCACAGGTAAACGTGACAGCCCGAACTAATCACTTTGTTTTCTAAAACTCCAATGTTAACCGAAGTGACGAATAAAACCGAGAACTGTTTGTAATTCTAATAAGCCTTCGTTCATCTTCTCCAAATCTTATGTTTTTAAAAATTATCCAATTTTTTTATTACATCTAAAAAATTTATGTGCGATCTTTGAATTTTCCTGTTTCTACCAAATCTTGGTTTATCCAAGACAGGTTGTTTTATTTCTGACAAGAACAACAAAATTCCTCGACTCATCTGCACTAGGTTTTGTATCTGCTGTTTCTACTATCGCCGACTATAATTCCGAACCGACGTATTATTTTCAGAGCCAACCGCAGTCTTGGGGAGTGAGGACGGAAAAGGGGGCTTTTGGAATGCAAATCGCCTTGATTGGCAGTCTCCGACTGGAATGTGATATCCCATTCGCCAAGCAGACAAAATTATTGTCTACGATTTCTCGAAACGAAAATTTACAGCGTTGTCCTGGCCGAATGCTTCTCAGGAATTCCTCCACTTCTCAGCACTATTATTATCCTGGTCGATCCCAGCCTTCAACTGGTCCAGAGTTAATCTGGTTCCTTCCTCTGACCTTCTCTAAATGGACCACCCAAATCGATTTCACATTAATCCTAACGTTACACAGTCGTCGCAAAGTCGATTCAACTAATCGTAGGTCAATAATGTTAATCGATGTCTGTTACAATTAATTGATTGCTTCGAGGGAGTAAGGTCAGCTGAGTAACGGTAAGTGACGAAAGACTAAGGTCGATTCGCTAATTCGCCAGGTCTAATTGGAATCAAATGCTTTGCACAGTGCAGTCATGGTTAATTAATGATCAGTCTTGTTCCGAGACTGACCAATGATTCAATCGATGACACCAGGCCCATTGGAATCACTCGTAGTTACAGACTAACCTTGAGTCCAATGAGGTGATGCTCACTTGCGTTAAGGTCGATCAGAAGCAACAAATCTCTCATGAAAGTTCCCTTCACTCGTATTCCATCCGTAATCGATTGGATCGTTAGATTGTCATGAAATCTTAAAAATAGAATCCATTAACTTTCCGCGGCGACCACGCTGGATCATTAAGCAAAATAGCGCTTTGTAAGTATGATCCTTGACAGCGATGCGAAGTCATGATAATGTGAGAACTCGCAAGCCACATAGCATGATCGTTGAATCTGATTAACCGAGCGCACAATACTTGTTATACAATCGATGCAACACTCGGATAGTCGAACTCGTGAAAGCGGGGAAATCGATGTGGATGATCGAACATCGAACATCGAAATCCTACGAAGTGCGACCTTCACACTCACTGTGAGGAAGTCATTGAAGGCATACTTCATCACCTGTAGAATACTGTGTTGCGTAAGCGCAAGGTTCTACAAGCAAGGCGGAAACTTTCGAGCGGTCTCTTCCTTTATAATAATCCTTCGTCATGCACTCGTGATGACGGCATCGCGCGATCATCATCTTTATATTATTACACTGTCATTACACGACCAGCTCGCCAGCTCGGCGACAATTAAAAAAGTCTCTAACGAGGCTGGTAAGTCGAGGAATGATGCCGCCTTTGCTGAGTAATTAAAAGCGTCCAAGTACTTACTTCTCCCAGGACGAAACTTATTTTCACTCGCTTTCGACCACCGCAAATTCCCTCAAGGAATTATTAAGGAATTATTACGGGAAAATGATTAGTCTATCTTTACTTTCGAGGACGCGTAACTGCCTATGTTCAGTGTAATGTGTTTACCTTGGAATCAACGATAATTGTATTACCGAGAATATACAAAATGATAGAAATCTGAGAACTATTGTATTACGAAGTATAGTATGTAAAAAGTATTTTATTTAAATTAAGATTGAATATCTTTTTTTAAGTTTCAGTAGAAACATCTTTTATTTATTGTGCTATCTTTCCAGGGATACACTATGGAAATAGAAATGCCATTCCTGTCTAGATAAACCTCCCCACTTTTACCATTGAGTTACCAGGGCGACCTTCGCTTATGTTACTTGCGCATTTGTCCTGACTCTATATCTTCCTCGACACTGACCTACCGTCCACTTTCCTCGAGTAATGGAGAGACGCGTGCCACTGCGTACTTTCTTCCACGATCGCCTCACGAATGCAAGAAAGTTGTGCTGCTGTACTAATTGCTTACCGCGCGCTAGTTGAACATTAGCGGAACTGCCGGGGATGGGAAATATCTTAAAGCAAGGGAAAACATTGGTGTCCGTGTATTAAGCGGCATTTTCTAAACTTTCCAACCCGATTTATTGGAAATAGAACATAAGGGCAAACTAGTAATGAACTTATAATACTTTCGAGTCAAACTAGTAACTATTTTCCGTAGAACTAACAAGGTGACTTCATCGTCTATTTTTATAATCGAATAATACAATATTCGAATCGTTGCGGTGCAGCAATGACAGGTGGAAAATTGACCACCAATGAAGCTGGTAGTGAGTTCGAGTGGGGCACCTCGAAAAGCTCGAATTACAGTTAGAACATAACACGAGCGTTTACAGTTACCTGGCATGCCGAACAGATGTTCGGAGGAATGTGGGTCATCGATGAAATTAGTCCCTGATAAATAAGAATCCAAAATTATGCTGAAATTCTAGGAAATTACGTCTGACAAATACGTTAAACTGTTTACCAAGCTGTTGTTTACTTTGAATCGTTTAAACGATATTCTGAAATAAAGAGGAACTTATGTGAATACGTAAAACTACGTCAGAGTTCGAAAGAACGGTAGACAACATAATAAAGCGGTCCACAACCCGAAAGAAGGACCTCGAAGAGGGAGAATGTTGGGATTTCAGAAGGAAAAGCAGTACAGAACCAATTCAGTTGAGGTGCGCGTAGCAACTGAAGTAGGGACTTGTAAGGAGTAGGGAGATGATGCTGATCAAATGGACCAATACAACGCCGACTCAACTTGCCTCCACCACTGACTATCTGCGTCCCATTGGTGCATATATCTTTCCCGCGCTTTTTAAAACTTTCTTCATTAGCAACTTCTTTAATTATTAACTACTAAATATCTGGAATTAAATAAGAAATATATTTACTACTAACAAACTGTGGATCGATTTTTGGTCAAAATTAATTAATTTTAATTTCTATAAGGCTGCAAATAAACAGTTAAGGATTAACATTAAAAAATTGCTAAGCAGTAATTCAATGACCGATAATATTAATATTACATGCAACTGAACACACATGTGCGTCGGTAGAAGATAGAAAAAGTTAAGATCGACTACGGAAATATTTCCAGCAGTTTCATCTATCATCTGTTCCTGACATGAAGTGACAGAGCTGTCTCATTGACAGTCTGCGTGCAGGCGTTTGCAGTCTGTTGATGATCGTAAAAATCAATCATCCCACTTGAGCGGTGAACATCCCGTATTCCATACAGTTCGTGCGCTTCACACTGCATGGAATCTCTCTCGACGGATGCGCCTTCCGCGTCTCGGCGAGCTCGCCGCTCAAAACTACACCGTATGCCACCTGTTGCGGGTTCGAGGATACTCGAGAGAGAAAGAGCTCCGGCATAATAGCACAATGAATAAAGCTGCACCGTAAGAGCAGCTATAATCACTGTGCTTGCGGTATGCTTTAATGAGGAACTCAACTAACTCGTGGTTCATCGATCTTTTAAACCTTCGACATTGATTTCATTCTTCGATAAAAGGACGCTGTACATATCTTTTTTTCTATTTCATTGTACGTCGATAAAAATGATGTAATTTCTAGGATTATTTTGTTACCCTATTTATTGATATTATTACAAATTTATTGAACCCAAATGAAAAGAGGACTAGAGAAAACAACGAAGAAATTTGCATATTGGGCTACGGTGTCTGGCTGCGTCACCTTTAACTTGTGTCAGTAGAGATATTTATGCGCCCGCACATTCTTCGGAATAGTAAACATCTCCTTTCTCTTCTTCTTATAGAAGAGTTCGAAGAACAATAGAGCAATAATAGAGCAAGCATCGAATTACAAGGATTACCTTAGTGATCCCATCATCCGCAAACCCTGACCCTCTGACACGAGTTACACGCAACAATAACCAACGTCATCATCGCTCGAGAATCGAAGGATAACAGAGAGAACGACAGACTGGCTGATGACCGCAGGAAGATCCCGTTGTACAAAGCGAGGATAATTAAAAATCCAGCGGCGCCACTCCACGTCATCCTTGACAGACACATTAGAAAGATGTTTCAACCGGGATGCTGTGTCTCGCATCTCCTGGGATTTACAAGGAAAAAGATTCCCAGTGGTCGAAGGAGTATGAAACCGAGGAGCGTAACAAGTGGTTGGAGATCATTCGACCACCAAGCCAGACAGAAAAATAAATCCCACAAAAGAATAATACAAATATTTTACAAAACCCTAACATCAACTCTTACAATTTAAGATTATAAAACAACGCTAAAATCAAAAGTGATTCTAAGGAACTTTATAAATAAAAGATAAAACATTTGATTACTGAATGGCATTCTAAGATTACATCAATCGTCCCAGAGAATTCAAGAGCATCGACTATCAAGCCAGACAGAAAAAGGGATGTGAAAGGTAGGAGGGAGGCCGATCGTTTCGAGTGGTACACTGTGGGTACCAATGGAAACTCGAGGGGCAAGGCAGCTGGATGCTTGGGATAACAGTACTCTCACATTGGTGCGGCACCGGTGAACAGCGTCGTCGAAGCACGGTACCGTTACCACTTACGGCGTTATGTGCCTCGTCCGACAGCCTGGACAGCACAGCACAGACGCACTCCAGCATGCGGCGGCAACGTGCGGAGAAGGTAGTATGTGCTCGCCGCTCTCAGAAGCGAGAGGATCCAGAGTGGACTCCGAACAAACCACTCGATTCTCTCATAAACACTCGACCGTCTCGCCGACGGACTCGTCTGACTGCGCGACTCATACTACTGTGCCGCTCACCACTTAAGTCTACCGCACACGACAGACTATTATTAATGAATTATTTGTTGATTTTTAATGTTCTTTGTGTATTTTTATATAGTATATAAGAATGACTAAAAAAATAGATAGATATATAAATAAAAAAGTATGGTGAATACTGTAAGAGAGAAAAAAGTCGGCCATTGGGAATCAGTCGTGTGTGGCAAGCCTTACACTTGGTTCGCAGATTCGAATCGTCCTCGAGTTCTTCTCCACGTTCGTCACTCCCAAGAGGGCACCTACTTCTGGAAAAATGTCGGTCACCCAATTGCGGATGCTTGAAAAAGCAGTCTACATCCTTTCCAATTGATCCTTGTCTTTGTTACAGTCGGTCATTCATTGGTGTCCTGCAATTTTCACTTTCCTTGTAAGGACGTTTTGTCAGACATTCCATTCTATGTTTCTAGCTTGAGTGTCTCGTTATGCAGGACGCTGATGGGATCACTGATTAATTCTTGACCTCCTCGTGGTGCGAGCGCCACTTTGGAAGGTCGATTTATCTCAACAGTACGCCCAACACAGACTTCTTGCTTATCAGGATGCAGACTAGCAGGGATCTCGGTCAATCGAATGCAACAGCCGTTTGCTACGCCGACGCACCATTCAACAGTTCCTTGTGAGCTTTTCATGCGTCGGCTAGATCGGTTTTCACTCTCCTGGATTCTCTTCGAGGAATCCAATGGAGATATAGGACGCCCGGTTTTATACGGACTTATGACCGGATTTCATTTGTTCTTCATTCCGACTTTCCACTTACAATTGTAGGTCTTATTTTATTAAATTAAGTCGTTGGAAATTAACTGGAATTAGATGATTCTTTCCTTCGATTTCTAATGCGGTTGATTTTCGTCAGATGAATTATTTCAACGATCTCTCGTTAAATTGGAACCGATTCCGGAGAACGATATACAAGAGTACAGCAGCTGGGCGGCGTAATTAGATGAACATACGTGGTACTTGCTTTTTGACTCGTGCCTAGGCATTCCTCTCAGCGAAAGCAGTCATTTTCTAACCCCTCTTACAGCCTACATAATGACTAGCTCGGCGTTTCATTATGCAGCCTGGCCGACCAGTCACCTATGATTATTTGCGCTTCCATACATGCGCGCGATGCTCTCAGTTTAAAGAAAAACTCGGAGATATAAAAACGTTTTAAGGCTTAGGGAAACTTCAGTTGCCACAACCTTGCGGTCGATGAACTGTACTTTGGGGTACTCGAATTCCAGAGTTGATTTTAAGGCGGCCCATAAAGCCAGCTTTGGAAAATACTGAATTACATATGCGAATACAATTGTAAGTAATTTATTACCAGGAAAAATATGCTGGTCTAAATTTGAAGTTAACACTAGAACTACCAACGGGGTCAGTGCAACTTGTTTAACATTTGTTCATACTCGTTACACATTTCTAAAAGGTTTCAATTTACAAAATTTCACTCAAGTTTTCTCAAATACACATCTCGTTAATTATATTAATACAATTTCTTTTTTACGTTCTTTCCAAAGATTTCCAGTAGAGTTAATTATATCGGAAGTGATCATTTTGAGCCCTTCGATTCAAATAAATATATCTTTCTTTGAAATATATATAATTATCTTCAATTTTAATATTAAAAATCGTTCTTTCAATGGCAAGAGAACTCACCCTGTGCGAGAGAGGAGATCGAGAGAGGTCTCTCTCTCTCTCGATCTTCATACGCTGGCTGCTCTTTCGGGGCCCCCGCCTCGAGCCTCCTCTCTTTTCGTTCCAGCACGGAGGCGCCGACTCACTGACTAGAGAAGCCGAGTCTCTCCTGCGGAACATCCCCGGCAGTTTCACGCCGACGGTCATCCGGATCGACTCGCGGCCAAGGTCGTCCGCCCAGAAGACCATCTACGTGTCCTTTCAAAAATTCAAGAACACCCAACTCTTCAACAACAATAAAATTAAAATAAATCACGTGTTGATTATTTAAAAATTCTAAATTAACGTGAATATTTCCTTAGTGAAAAATCGAATAATACATTTCCAAGTGTTAAGAAGAAGGAAATAAGTGAGTGAATAAAGCAGAATTGATCCTGATAAATGATGGAAGTGCTCTTGGCAAAGTGAAGCTCTTGTCGATGGGAGTTCGACGCCCCCGGGGATTTTGCGCATCGAGGGGCACGCGTTCTCCGGTAGCTTCGTGATATCTAACAGGTGAAGCAGACGTACTGTGATGAATAGAAAACGTAATAGTGAAGGATCGATGCTTCGCAAGTGATTCCTGTGACATAATGACACTTCTACCGGAAGTGGGTGTACGAGTACGCTGCAGAGCGGGAAGAGGGTGACTTTCAATGATTGAGGAGAATATTGATTGGAGATGTACTCGAATGGAAATCATTTTACAGATGTAAGTACATACAATAAAAAGCTAATTATATAGTAATAAATCACTAGTTATTATTAAAAATATTGAGAAATCGGAAGTGGCAAAAACAGAGAAACGATCATCGTTCGATTCAGTCCTCATTAAATCTAAGTCGGCCATTAAACGAGCCGTGAACTTGGTAATTGCTACTTGAGCGATGCACATTTCGAGCCATGCATGCTGCCACGCGTATATCGGCTATTTCTTTCCACGAGCCAACCGACACGTGATGGAGTAATCCATTTCTCGACCTTAATAGCAACGACTTGCAAAATGCCACTTGCTGCACCAACCTCCGGTGGAACAGTGACTCCATCGAATGCTGCTGGCCTCATTCTGACCTCCTAATCGAAATCCATTCGATATTCCTCAACATCCAAAGCAATAAAAACGATTTTTTAAAAACCTACTTTGAATATCTACGAAACAATATTAATTCCCATTGGTATAGTAATTAAACGTGTCACGCAAAATTCTCCGAAAGCGGATTCGAATGCTGGGCCAAACCGGCCAAGAACTTTCGTATTTTCTGCACCGGCGAAAGAAGGAACTGGCCCAGTTTCGCCAACTGGCTTTGGGATAATTATTTTGACCGGCACTGGTGCGTACTCTTCAGTTCACACTTATATAGGAAGATGCATGCAAAGGCGGCGAGATGCAAAAGTTTCCTAAGTAAATTGATAATGAAGTTACGTAATTGCAATAAACCTTCGGTCAAGTGACATGAAACGACTCACCACTCAAGTAAATGTTAGATGGTCGGTTAGGTTTAGAGGTGTTCTTCACATCAGTTGACCGCAAACGTAGCTCTCCCGCGCCACGTCCGTCGCAAGAATTATAGTTACCGTTGTGACAATTAGCCGCAACGGATCATAATTGTCTCGGCGGTTCCCGATAACCGCCTCTTCCGCGTCGCGTACGATCTTGTCCAGTAAAAAAACAGAGTGCACGCATGAAAGATCTGACTGGAGATGCTGCGAGTAAACTATGCGCTTCAGGCGCTACTATTATGTGCATCTCACAGTGGAATTTGCTGGAACTAGGTTTTTCAGGAAAGTAAAGAAAATAGGTTTAAATGTTGTATATTGCTTTTTCAATGTTTTCAAATCTTTCTGAAGATTTTATTTAATTCATGAAATTGAGTTTATGTAAAAATATTTGTTGACTCTCAGGAAACGCGTCACCCTATACTTACTATGATGCGATGACGGAACCTGCCATCGACAGTTATCTCGAGCAGAACTCACGCTTGCTAACATTGACACTTTTACGAAACAGCTTTGCCAGCGCGTCTTCCTAACTGTACAACACATTTACGGCGTTCTTCCCAGGACACTTTTACGATGAAATTAGCTGGGATTAGAATTTCAAATTCCAAAGGGCTACCAAAATGTTTCCATGCCTAGTCTCCCATTAGGACAGTGAACCTGTGCTTTAAAAGTCATTGTCCCCCACTGATTCTGGAATGCCATTGGTCCACCTTCGAGCCGTTAGTTTTTCGAACCGGATTAATCTCAGTAGAGTTCTACCTTCCTTCTAAGTTCGTGTTGCCGCGCAATACCGGGAAGGAAATCGCCGCTTAATTAGCTTAATTAACTTTCATGCGGATCGCGAAAAGGAATTCGGATCTACCGGGCGGATGCGTGTATGTTGCGCGCCGATCCACACGCACTACCGGTGAAATCCGGGCAATGGTCACGGCAAATAGCACGCACGCGAGATTTCTGCACGTGCATGTATACAATATCGCAGTAATTTCATAAAATTCTTTACACTTGTTGGAATTCTGACCAATCATTCGCTAAAGAACAGTAGAATTCTTTAATTCTTTCTTATATTATAATAAATATTCTTGGAATCTACAACAGTTACTCCCCTTTTACTGAAGAACTTTACAAGCAGTCAAGTGTAATACTATCCCCTTCACTAACTTCCTCCTTAACATATTCATAGAGTATCATAACAATCCGATGGGAAGGAATTCTTCGTAATAGCAAAGCACCTGTGCCCTCATGAGAAAATTGAGGCATAGCATATTACAGAAACATTACTTAGGAATTTTCTCTACACGTATTATTATATTAAATCCTTCCTGTATGAATTATGTTTCTTCGTCACGAATACGAAGAAGAAAGACTGGCACCTGAAATCTGAGGTCGATGGCCAGTTCTCGGGTGTATGAGGTCCGGCGTATCCGGGAAAAACGGAGTTACAGGTCATCCTGTGATTCGCCTATCACTTTTACTCACCGGCCCCGTTTCGCGCGCTTCCTTCTCGAAATTCCGCTTCGATCTCGCACTCTGCGAGCGAGCCTTAATTGCTGGCTTCTGGTAAGGCGCATAAATTTAACGGCGCGCTGAGGACGAACGGCAGGGGTGCGTGGAAAGGAGGTGAGAGATGAATAGTATGGCCAACATTTCTTACTCCTCGAAAATTTCTATCCCTTCTTCTTCTTTATATGTAATTCTTATGCCAGTGATTTCGACCAACATTTATTCTATTCTTATCCGGCCTGATTCACCCACATGTTTCATTATCATTGAATTATTATGTGGATCTTTCTTGAGCGAGATCTTCATTATTGGGTCAACGAGGAACACCGGTCTAAACGGTTTTACGTAAGATACCGTAATTTCTGGGCGACACCAACTCGGCTAATTCAAAACTGGTTTGTTCAGTTCATTTGACTTGCCTTGGAAGATCAAGACTAGTGTGAACAGTCGGCTCAAAGTAATCACTCAACTTAATGCTCAACTTGTCTGACTGCTGACCTCTACTTAGTTCTTCGATATGAGCACGTTCTTCATCGAGAGCTTTCTTTAACACTTTCCGAACCAGTCTTGATAGATAACGGTTTATTAAACTAAATTAACGGTTTGTTAAATTAAATTAATCTCGCCAGGATTATCTACGCGTAGCTAGTCAATCTTGTAATTGAGAGTTAATGTACCGCTCGTAATGGAAGTACGATAAGTGGGCTAATACAAGCTTCGAATAATCATAGTCGATTTTTATGAGAACGAATTGCTTGTATTCTAGGATGAGTCAGATCAGATAGTACTGGTTGGGATTAAAGGATAAGGACTTCTCACTACAAAGCAATTGTAGGAAGAGTGATTGGATTTTTCTACCATTGAGAAACAAGACAAAATGTCGTGTATGGGAATATCCTGCTACGGAGACGGTTTCCGTCTCGCAGGTCCTCCTTCAGAATGTTCGCTTCGCAGTAAAGCTCGAATCGATGCACTCTTCGAGGATTCAAGGTGAATATTCAGATGAAATAAAATTATTATGTCTAAGATTTAATAAAATAAATGCAAGGTAAAAGTATGTGAAAATTCTTTAAAATTCATGAAATTCTTCAAGGTCTATGTGCAGCTCGACTCTAGGTGGTTGGTACGCAAGTGTTTCGACAGTGAACACGCGCAACCCCGAAGATGTTGGCACCGAGGAGCAAAAAAGAGTGAACAGTGCGGTACAGGCTCGAATCGAGGCGATGTTCGCCTCTGTCGAGGCCGAAAACAGCACACCTGGCGAATGCGCCGCTGCAATCCTGCCGGTGAGTGATAGAAATAAATCCACGGGAAAAATGAAAGCCTCTCTACCGCATTCCGCACGCTGTTAAGTGGAAAGAGAACTCGATCAACAATGCGGAAGTTTCGATACTTTATCGTGCGCCGATATAAGAACTACACTGCTTGCTTGTCCGACCACGTCCAACTGAATCCACTTGCACTCTGGTTACTGCACGAAGGACAGCATAGAGTGTCTCAGAAATTCGTGCATGTTCTTAATAAAAATTATTCCATATTAATATGTAACTGTGTAATGAAATTATGCAACTTCGAGGACATATTGGAGGAATATATAGTAACGTAAGAGGCGATCGATTCGATTTCACGTAACAATGATTGATTACCCAATTCGGCAAGGAGACGAGCCGCCGGGCGGGAAAGTTGTATGATCGCATCGGCGCGTACTTAATTCGAAAGTCGGACAAACCAACCGAAGAATCCATGAAGTGCTGTGTGTCGCCGCCACGAATTTCACTCACGCTCACACAAGGAAGACACGCGAATTTTCACTTATGCTAATTGTATGCCACTTACCGCCCCGGAAAAACGACTATAAAGACGGTCGATAGTCTCGAACGGAGTATTATTTACTATGAGCAGGAACCACTCACCGAGTATATGTCTGCCGGCACTTTGCATAGCGAATGTATCGGAAGCCCATTAAAATGGTAATTGCATTATGATAACAGGTACGGTTGTTCTGTGATTATTTCGATAATTATCTACTCTTCGACTACTATCTACTCTACGCTGTAGGTCCGATACGAGAGTTATTCGTGGTCAAGTCGGTCGACACGAAGATTTAAGTCTTTTCGTTCAGACGTATAACATGAATATGCACATTAAAATTAGAGAAAACAAGTTTTACATTTCAGCTTCCAAGCGTCGCTCGCAGTTTCTATTTCTTAATCGTTCAACATTGGTTACTGACCGCGAAATAAATCGAATTCAATTTTAAAAAACACTAAACCTGTAGATTATGCTCGTAATATTGTGAATTACAAATAATAAAACCAACATAAAAATACTTCAAATATAATAATAAAAAAATCAATAGCCACGAATGGTTCACCTACCTTAAATCAGACGAAAGTAGATAAAAAATAGGTTGAAATGACTTTTCTAAATCAGGTGAAGTACATGGGAGCTGCTCCCGTGGGCGGTCGTGTGGCGAGTGTGCGTGGCCTCCAGGAACCCCTTCGCCAGCTACTGGAACGCATAGAGGACTCGGTGAAGGCCGAACTAGAAGTATCCAGGCGTGGCTTGACATTTCGTACGAGTGAGATCTGTGAAAAGAACAACCCCTTCCGGAGAATTGCTGTTTGGAGTGCGTTAAGACTTCGTAGTAAGCGGCTTCCTCAGGGAGATCTGCATCACGCTTTCTTGCCACTGGTCGGCGATCAAGATCAGCACCAAGTTGGCGAGGAGAAGCACGCCGATCTCTACAGGTGATTAATATATCCGATGAAAGTCTCCTGCTACCTCATCTTATACTCGTCTTCATATTCACGGAAGATAAACACTTTTTGCGTTAAAAGCCTTACACGGAGAAACGGCGCCAAGGGTATATGATAAATCCCAAGTGAAATTCCTTGCTCTTATCGTTCATTCTAGCTTTCGAGAAATTCTTCAGCAAGACTTTATTGCCATGTAATTCTTTGTATTAATTATAAACTCCTTATTCCAATGTCAAGTGAATGAAAGTCTGAAAAATAGAGAGTTACGAATTAAATAATATTCAATTGTTTCCAGGACAATGCGAGGTTTGAGAACTGATCTCGATCAATATCCACCGATATTTGCAGTAGTAATGCGACGTCCCGGTGCGGCCCGAGTCCTCGAATGTCATGCTTTTGCATGTGAGACAGAAGAGGACGCCGTAGCCGCGGCAGCGACGCTTTACCGAGCATTGCTAGCGGACCTCGACGCTAATAGACGCCGACCGAGACACGCGAACGGTGTCGGCTGTATGAGTATGGCATCGATAGCTTCAAGCGTGCGGGAAGCCAGTCCCAGTAGCAGACTGAGTCACAGGCTAAACGTGCTATCACCACCTGTGGTAAGACCGGCAGTCGCGCATCCTGTCAGGCCACCCAGGACGAAGAAAACGTCGGCCTCGAGCTCGATTACCGAGGACGATGCCAATAAATCGTTCGAACAGAACCCAACCAGCAGGCGGAAGAAGATCTCGAATGCGAGTGCCGAGGACATCCTGGAAGGTCGAGAACGAAGAAGAGATCCAAGTCAAAGGAATTGCGAGAATAATCTCACTAAAGACGAAGAATGGCAGAATTCGAAGAATAAGACTTACGGATGCAAGGTTGATCAAGGTGCTCAAGTAAAAATTGAAATTGAACGACCGGCCAGTAGACTCGAGAAGGTCTATGACAACAAGGCGAGTGAGATTTACGAGAGGCAGTCTAATAAATACGAGAAGCTGCCAATTAAGACCAGTGGAAAGAACTCCGAGAAATTGTACGATCTAACGCGACAGCATGAAATTGCCAGGAGTAGAGAAAGTATTTACGATCTAAACCGGAAGGATTCCTCGAAGCAATCGTCGCAAGAGACTTACTCGAGCAACGAGAGGAATGCAGTGATCTATGACAGGGTGGAGAAATGCAGCTCTAAGAGCGAAGAGAATTCGATCTACGAGCGCAGCAGTAAACGTAGCAGCAGCGTCGACAAGCTCTACGAGGAGCACTTCAGAGATGCCGACAAGATTTACAGCCTCGCCCATGAGAGCACACCGGCCAATAGAAGCAACCGGTCCGACCGCAATAAAGCAATGAATAGCCAGGAAGACATTTACGTGAGCCGAAGCTCAAAGAACGATGCGTACCTGCTGATATCACAAGAAACCCAGGACACTTCCGTCTTCGTTCAACGTAGTCGAGCGTCCCAAGAGATTGAAAGAACGTTGACTGGTAGAAGAGTTAGTAGGGTTGAAACCATGGACAAACCATTGAAAAAGCTTGACAACTCGTCGAGTATTCCAGAATATAGTCAGCCAAGAGTCAGGAAAAGGAGCAGAGCTGGTAGCGAACCACCTGTGAGTCGCACCGAGGGTGCTGCGAACATCCTGCAAGAGAATAAATTGAAGAGATCACAAAGTGACGTGGAAGTTGATCGGGGCGATTTATTAACAAGGGTCGAACTGCCTAGAAGAGGCAGCTTCCTGAATCCTAGTAATGCCAGGAAACCAAACACTATTAATGGGGGAACACCCTTAGGTTTCACTGAACTCTTCGATGAATTCAGGAATCAGGAAGGCCTGACAAGTGTCGATGATATCCTGGCAGCAATTATCGGTAAATTGTCAAGAATACTTTCAATATAGTATATGATTTATAGAAACTCTAATAAGTACATCATTATATTTGCAGATCCCGAAGGCATGTCCTTTAACGATCTCAAACCGCTCTACAAGGAATTCTTACTGAAACTTGCTGCGACTTTAACGCAGGACGAACTGTACCAGAGATCAGCTAGCATAATGCGAAGACGTCGACGACCACAACGACGACGTTCGACGCGTCGTCCTTGCCTTCTTGGTAGAGCCATCAAGCGATCGGTATCGAGGCTTAAAGGCGGACCGACCGAATTCACTTCAGTGATTTTTCCAGCTAGAAGATTGAACGACAGCTTTGGCAGCAGTTCGTCCTGCGACGCCAGACACGCGCACAGAAATCGCGTGCTGGCCAGTCGACTTGGCAGGCGAAAGTCGTCCTGGAGGACGAGTAAAAGTGGTACATGCCACACTACTTCTGAAGATAGTGACACTTGTATGTAAATCATTCTTATATTTGCAGATAAAGAACAATAGAGGATCTAAAGTTAAAGATCCTCGTATAATTTACAGGTAGACGATTGATCAAGAGTGCAGCAGGTGCCAACAGAAGTAGCAGCGGTTACGTCAGTTGCAGCGAATGCAGCTACGACTCCGAGTCATGTACGTGTGTCTCGGCTGACAAGTGTTATTGTTCACTATCGAGAAGAGTTCCAGCACAAGTTGTTCCGGATAATCCTGTGGTATGTGGCTGTGACACTGACAGCTGCTCAGAAAGCAATAAGTGTTACTGTGCACAGCGCTCAACACGGCCAACCATCCTGGAGCAACTGAGGCAGAGAGGCATTGTACCGTCGGAGAGCACTTTGAGCAGAGGTGGCAGCCCTCCAAGGTCAACAAGGACAAACAAGACTCCTGCAGCCTGCAATCCTGACTTACACAAAGTAAGTCATAAAAGTATAATTAATATCAAATAATTACACTTAGTAAACACGGTGTTTTTACCCAATGTATCATTTTCAGACCCGGTCATCGCCACCCTGTGTCAGCTCGGACAACTTAGCGCTGGACTATGATCTCTTCAGTCCTGGTAGAAAATCCCAACAGTCGTCTGGCAGTGAGAAAGTGTTGGTAGTTAGTGCAAGGGACACTCAAGGTCGTTTAGTATACGTGGGTGGTGCAGAGAGGAATAAAAAGTGTTACTCCCATGGCAGTCAGAGATCAAATGGTCATCATGAAGCACTTTCCATTAAGAAGAGCGCAGAAATTGCTGCGGTCTTCGGTGCAAACTCAAATAGAATTTGTAGAAGAGCTAGCAATGCGTCTAGCGTTAGAAGTTCAATCAGTCTTGAAGCTGGACTCGGGTATCTTCCCTGACATTAGTGATTTTATACAGATTATGTGATTATTTACGTTAGCGATAGGTTATTTATACCTTACGAAATAAAATATCAACGTTTGTGAAACAATAAAAATAATTCCGTCCAACATCTCCTTTTTATTGCCATCGCCTCATTCACTCGATGTTACAAATTTCAATAGTTAGCTTAAAGCTTTATCATTTTAGGTCTTACTTAAAATTTAAAACAATACATAAAAATATAAAATTGGTATCTTCGCGGTTATTATAGTACAATTTATAATTAATTACTTAAAGCATTCCCTATGGGAAGAATCTTGTAATCGCCCTTGCTGAACTATTAGGTCTCCAAGACTCTAAATCAGTCCTTCGTTTCGCAGGACTGTCTTCAGCATCTGACTCGACTTTTCTTTTCGTAGAACTATTGCTCAATTCTCCCGCGTTGAGTTGTAGCTGCAAATTTTGTGCTACGTGAAAGTCAATGTGTTCGTTAAGCTTGGTTACTGCTATAAGTTGATCACATTGCAGACACCTCTCCAAAGGCACTTTACTCGTACTATTCGAAGATTCTTTAACGAGAAAGCTGTATATGTTACTCTTCGGCTTTGTCTTGGAGACATTCGACTTCGATTTTGAATTCTTTTGTTTGGAGCCTTTCGTTACTGTTTCTTGAGTCTTTGAGGTATTCTTGTTTTTGGACTTCATGTACTGTCTTGCTTCCTCTTGCAAATCAGGCGGTAAAAAAGGCACTATACTTGGATCTATGTTACTTAAATCCGGAAATATTTCTTGCAATCGCACGGAAGAAGGTTTTAGAATTGGTTCTTCTACGTGTTCTTTACTTGTAGAAGGCGCCAGTGGTTGCGCGAGGATTTCATCTTCCTCGCTATTATCTATTTCCCGCACATGTAATTCTTCTTTTGAAGACTCATATTCATCTGATGTACTTTTCCCAATATTACGCTCATCAAAGTCTTTACCCTCATAACTGCTTTCACTATCGCTGCTGTTAAGTTTGAATTTACTTGCGTCTGGTCTACTTTCGTTACCAGTAAAAGCGCTCAAGAAGAATGATCCCTTGAACTTATCTTGGTCCAAGGACTCACTCGCATTACACGCACTCAATATGTTCTTAGACAGTAGAGATTCTTTACGGTAATTTAATGATTCGATCAAACAATTTACTTTTCTCGATGTTGGAGAGTCATTGTTCGTTGCAGTCGGGGAAGTCGTCGTATTATTTTTAATAGCTACACGTACTTTACATTTAGGAACTTTTTCTTTCTTCGACGTCGAAGTATGACTAGGACTACCTATCACCGCTAATGGACTATTTAAATTCTCTGAAACAATCGGTCGTATCGGAACATCGATCTCCGACTTTCCATTATCCTTATCTACTATATCGTCCATATTCGAATTGATAGGGACAGGATCATAATCTACCTTGTTGTTCTCTTGTTCATAGTTTACTTGTACATCATCGGCGATCTTATTCGGTTTGAAAAAGTTCAGGAAGCTTCCACTTCCCTTTGCTGGCACAAATTTCCCTACCGATAAGCCTACAAACGCGATAGGACACTGCGTAGACTTTGTGATAATGTCAACACAACGGTCTGCCATTTTTTCTGGTTTGTATGAAGTTAAAGCACTTGAACGCGATTGAGTGATTGTCGCTCTATTTTGATAATAGTGAAAAGATACCGTCAGTAATGTCGCGCGTCGTTCATTCTCTTCGAGATCCTGCTCGAGTCTTTCACATACTTCGGCCGCTAGCTCACCAGTCCAATGCTTTAACTAATAGAAAACAATGCTTATTCTATCTATTTATGTTTATCATTCACTCAACACACTTTCATTTACATACCACATCCAATGTTACAATTGCTTGTTTTCCTGGGAATTTCTTGCAAGCTCCAATCGATTTAGAAACCAATCGTGTGATAACTGGTTCATTATCAATACCACGAGCAATGTTGTACAACCATGATCTAATGAAATATATTTACAATTGAAACATATGTTACACAAAAAGATTCAAATAGATCAAAATCTTGCACACCTACCCTGTCTTTTCATCAAATCGTTTTTGTAAATATTGCAAAGAATATTGCAATAAGTCACCCATCACATTACAGTTGAGAGATTCAACTACAGTATCCCCAAACTTTCCTCCAAGATTTCTAACTTTCTTTACAGGCAATGTGGAATACAATGCTGATACTGCAGCAGGGGGTAGAATTGTTTGCCGGTTGGGCTTGTGTAAACCACAAGCTAATTTTGCTAATATCTAAACAATATTAACAACTTATAGATGTGCGTATTTAACTTCTGCCATATAGTCTCATCATTTGATATCTACCTTATTCTGTGCAATGCCAGCAGAGCACCTATATCCAGTAATTTCATATATACAACGCCTTAACTCTTCCACAATGACTCCAGCCATAGCAAGTTTCTGGGACTGAACATCTTCAAGTTCTTCAAAAATATTTGATATCCAAGTCTCCGTGCCCTTTTTCCTTTCATCTAAAATTATAGAATTCTTTATCAAATAAAGAATTTTAAATCTATTACTCTGTATGATAATAAAACAGTCATACCTTCATCATTTTTTCCTATTTCCGAATAGCCCACAATAAATGTATTTGAGAGTTCTCTTGCAAGCTGTTTGAGACTTAAGGGGTTCGAAGATATTCTCTTCTCAACAATGTCTGTGATGTCTATGTACGCTTCATCGACACTGGCACGCTCTATTACACTGCAGTGTTTCTTTATCGCATCTACAACTTCACGACCAGCAACTCTGTATCTCGATGTGTCTGATTTCCCTCTCAGACACGGCACACTGGCTAAGATGATTTCAGGACATTTTTCCTTGGCCTCTTCACCTCTCATATGTCGTGTAACACCACGTTCTCTCGCTTCATAATTAACGGCGATCAATCTGAAAGAATAATATTATATTCGAGTATTCAATTACTATAGTTTCTTAACTGTGAATTGCGTTTGCGTACCCGCCTAATTGCCACTGGTTATACTGCACGACAGCAAGTGGTTTTCCCGCGTATTCTGGTTGGAGCTTCGTTTCCACTTGACAGAAGAAACAGTCCATGTCAATTAAAACAACAATTCTGTCGATGCCGTTTTTCGCCATTTCGGTTAATGTTGGTGATAGAATTATTATATTTATGAGAATTTAAACTTGCTCTAAAACTGTCAAAAGCAGTACGAGTCTAATGAGAGTGTAATGTTTGCGGTTTCGTATTGCGTAATTTTAAAAACGCGCCGCGATTGATCATTGTTAAAATTACAGGATATTATATTCGCACTAAAATATTGAGCCGGATATAAATCGCGAATCGCCCGAACATTCTTCGAAACGCACAGTCACATTTGTTAGCAAACAACGCTCATAATTCAACCGGTTCAACCATTTTGCCTGAGCAAGCTGACCAACGTAGAGCAAGTTAAACAGCTTCACCTACTATTGACTTCGAAAATGGTAGCCAAACTTGAATCCCATTGCAAGCCAACAAAACATAATTCATCTTTTTCCCTGGATGCGTAATCATTGTTTGTGGAATGCACTTTGGTGAAAAAAGATTTGACTCTGCGAAGAATCGGTTGTTCCCATTCTCGTCAACACTGACGGAATTGAATCGTAGCGCTTGAGGGAGAATCTCTATCGGAACATCAAGATCCGTCGCGATCTTTATATACACTTCCGTGTGTAGACTTCCTGTAATGCTGTTTGACTTTTCAAAGATTGTTTACAAGCAGGCTCGAAAGTGTAGAATTGTGATTTTGGCCTCAAAAGTTGTGGTATTAAGCATAGTCGCTCCAGGAAAGTGGCGAAAAATGACGGCGCCAACGCGCCTAAAGCCGCTACCCTGCTTACTGTGGTAGCTTGGACTTATTTTTCATGACCCACTTGTTGCCTTCAGGTTATAGTGTAATAAACAAAAATATGCTATGTGTAAATGCTTGTTACTCTTCTTGAACTCGTGAATGCCCGTGGCTAGGGATGGAGGGACCAGGTCTGAGTTTGTTTCAAGGCTCAGAAAGTATACAATTAAACGCGAGTGCACAGGGACTAGAGGAAGATGAGGAGCAAGAAGATATAAAACGACGCGATAAGGAGGTACTTAATCTTTCAGCATCAGTCTAGTCATTAAAAAGCTAGATTACATCTTCCCCTAAATGGCTTTACATAATTTAATACATCTGAGAGTTTGAGCTTAATGCGTTTGTCTTCTTTCCTGTTCTAGATCAACGACTTACTAACTAACGCGTTCGATGACTTAGATGAAGAGGATGATGTTAGTTCTGTCAATAGTAGTCACTATCACAATAGCAGTAGGGATATAGAATGCTCTACTGCCATGGTCAATTCCGGCCATAGCACAAAGCCACAAACAGTATCGCAGTTGCAGAAAGAATTTGCAGTCTATGACCCCACAGAAAATAGTTATGATAACAGTTTAACAAATCATAGATCTGACTTAGAAATTGGACCATCCATCTCTGACATACAGAGGGATTTCAATATGTATAATCAAGTTGAGACACCGTATTCCAAAAGCAATAGAACAAATGACATGCATAATACAACAGTCGAAACACCCTACGAATTAAGGAAACCTCCAAAATCTGGATTTGCCCATGACATAAGGCCCCCGCCTGATGATGGATGTACTTTCAACGAAGATTATCCATACAATTATAATACCCCGGCTAATCACTATGATAAACAAAATAAAAATTACTCTAACAATGGCTACATTGAGGGATATCAAAACAACATACAGAATAAGCAAATTATTGAATTTGGTGGTGGTGATAATTTATCTTCTGATCATACAAACCACTGTTACCAAACAAGTCCAAATGGCAGACATTCTGATGATCTTGCTTATAAAACTGCTGAATTTAATAGTAAAGAACAACTAGAAGTCTTGTATTCTGTGAGATTAAAGGAGATAGAACATTTGACAGAGGAGCTACAGCAATTGAGACTGGAAAAAGAAGAAGAGAAAAGTCAACTTGGTAGAAAAGTAACATTGCTTCAGGCAGAAGTTGAAAGGTCTAACATATCGCGAAACCAAACACAAAATGCCCTTGGTAAGAATTCAGTTTTATATGATTGGTTCAAGCAATAGAAGATATATGTGTGTATCAATATTCATTAATTTACAGTGGATGCCAAAGCGGAAATAACTGATCTTAAAAATCAAATAGCATCTGTAAAAGAAAAGAATGCAGTCCTTGAAAAAACCAACCAAAATGTTAGTGCAGAGTTTTTCTTCTATCTTTATTTTACTCTTATTGAAATGATGTATCATTCAGAATTTTTTTCATTATTCGGATGCAGATGACACAAGACTTGAACATTGCCAGGGATTCTGTTATAAACCTGCAGCAAAAAATTGCTGTCTTGGAAAGGGTTCAAGCATTACAATCGAATGATAAAACCCATGAAAAGTTTTTAAAACAGGCACAGGAGAAACATGCTGTGGAAATGAAGAATATGCAAACTCAAATAGATGCCTTAACAGACAAACTAAGTTCAAAGGTATAAGCTTCATAAGCCATAAATATAGATTAGAATTATAACAAGAAATACATTTTGAATAACAATCAGTAATATTTACAATAGCTGCACAATTCGGAGTCCAACAATAGTATTTGGGCAAGTCCTTAATATATCTTACTTGTGTTTATATTATTAGCTGAATAATAATGTTAGCCATATCACCAATTTTGAAAATTGACCCCTCATTTGAAGTTTAACATTTTACGGATGATTCTTTAATAGGAGGCATCGTATGTTGCATTGGAACATAAGCTTGCCGACGTACGGCGAGCGCATGAGTCTCTTATGGTTGAAAAAGGCGACACAATGAATCGTTTAGCACAAGCGTTAGAGGAGAGTCAGGCACAATGCCGTAATCTAATGGCAACAAACAATGCTCAACAAGTTGTACAACTTCAAACACAAGTTAAAATGCTGGCACAAGAAAAGGATGACTTGTATAAAACTGTCCAGGATTTACAAGTAATTTTTGTTTCTTTGGGAGAAATCATGTTGAAATATTTTATAATATTAACTATGCATAATTCGCAGAATAAATTAGAACTCGTGAAGAGTGATGTAGCACAATACGACTCACTTTTGGCAACAACCCTGGAAGAAGAGTCTGATTCCATGAGGCAGTTAAAATTAGGAGAGTTGCACAATAAATCGAAGTCCAAGCAGGCTGACGATCTAACAAATAGATTACGGGGTGAATTACAACGGTATGTTATAAAACTGGATCGCAGTTGGGTTTTTACTTCCACGCATAATGTTGAATGATTCTTTTACAGGTGTTTAGCAGGCCATACCGTAAAAAGAAAAGAAATTAATAGGCTTGAAAATACTTTATCACAAAAAGAAAAAGAACATGAAAAAGCAATGGCATTGGCTGATACTTGCCGGCAAGAAGCAGCGCGCTATGCAAAACGAGTTAAAGAACTTGAGTCAGAACTCAAATCTTTACTTACTGACCAAGCAATGAAAGCTAATGCGCAGATACAAAAATTATCTGATCATCTGAACGATGTAAAACAACAATACGATGTGTTGCGCGATGAAAAAAATACTTTGCAGCAAAAATTAGATACAGCGCTAGCTGTTAACGAAGACACACTAAAAAAAATACATCAAGAAACTGTAAATGAGGAAGAAAAAGAAGCAATCAATGAGTACAATAAAGAATATCTAGAAATACACGCTAAGGCTGTCGAACGGGTTCGACAAGAAGCACAAATTGAAATAGTGCAATTAACGTAAGTGTTGCATTGCAAGCTATGTACTTACTTAAGAGTTCTTCCCACCCTACAATCCTTATATTTTATTTCAGTGTGCAATTAGAACAAACGCAAAAAGAGCTTAATCACATTAAGGAGCTGTACATAGACCTTTGCAGTACAAAGGAACAATTAATAAGTGATCATAAGGACGAGATCGAAGCGTTGGAGGAGAAATATTCTAGTTTAAGAGATCGTGAGAAAGACATCGAGAAGTTGGAGCATAATTTGCAGACCAATGTTAAAGTAATTGAAAAATTGACAATGGAGTGTGACAATTACAAAAGTAAAGCTCTTGAACTCGAAAAGGATTTGAGTTACGAAAGGAAGAAGAAAGAAGAGCATACAAAAAAAATCCATCAAGAAATCGAGAAAGCAAAAGAAGAGGCTTTAACAGAATTACGAAATGCTCATCCCAATCAGGAAATCAGTGTGCTTTTGCCAAACCACTGTTCCGAGCATTCAGAGAAAATTCAGCAGGTAGTTTTATAATTGTATACTATGTTAAATTCATGTTAGGAGTTAGAAATACGCGGTGGTTATTTTTCATTGTAGCTGGAAGAAGATTGTAAACGTTTGGAAGAAAAGCTGCGGGTAGCGGTTGAAGAACATAAAAAGACGTTCGACTACCAGTCTGATCTTGATGAAGCGAGATTAAAGATTGCCCAATTGGAAATTTCACAGGAATCGTGGAAAAAGAAGTATGAAGGCGCTCTCAACGAAAGAAATGACTTGATCGCCAAAATTACAAAGCTGGATTCTGAGTTACATAATGTGCGAAAGAACTCAAAAGCCAATGATACAGACGAGACGAAGCGTAAACTTGCACGGTACCAGTTGGAAAATGATACTTTAAAAAATCGATGCGAAAGTTTATTTAGCGAGAGAAATAGTTGTAAGGAAAAAATGTTGCATTTAGAAAAAGAGTTATTAGAAGCAAAAGATATTATCACGAATTTAGAAACTAGGCTAAAAAGGAATAGTGACGCTTCAAGTTCAATATCCGAATTGGAGAAGGAACTCTCACATTACAAAGATCTGGTTACACAATTAAATAGTAGATTAAGTATGACCAAGGATGGAACGAAGTATGATCTCACTTTAGAGCAAAGAATCAAACAATTAGAAAAGGAGTTACAGTCGAAACAAGAGGAACTGGAAAGACTCAAAGATTTTGAGAAGATCAAGGACGAAAGAGACCAACTTCTCTTAAAACTGAAGAACCAGGCTAAACAATTCGAACAATACATTAAAAATCAGAAACAAGTATCAGCAGAATTGAACCTTTCACCGCGAAGTTCAGGTGATCCCAGTGATTTTCAAAAAATACGGGAAATTCTCATAAAAGAAGTGCGGGAGGAGATGGAGCAAAAGGTGATCGATGAGTTGAGAAGCATTGAAGAACAACATCGAGAGAAAAGAAAAGAGATGGAAGAGAAATATAAAACAGTTTTACTAGAGTTGCAGACGAAATGTAATGAAAAGACGCAGGAGGTAGAGAGTCTAAAAGAGTCAATGTTAACAGAAAAGGTAAAAATTCAATCATCTTTCAAAGCGAAGGAGCAATTCGTTAGCCAAATGATTGAGAGCAAACTTGAAAGTTACTATCAAGAGTTATTAGCGCGAAAGTTGAAAATAGAACAGTTACAGGAAGAGTTAAAGCAGAAAGAGAACGATATGGAGGATGAAAGAAATTTAATGGCACAAGTGATGACGAAGTGGGCGGCAGAGATTAGAGAAATAAAGGCAAAGGAGGTAGAGCTGAACGAAGATTTACAGAAATTAAAGGAAAGTGAGGAAACACTAAAAAACGAAATAAAATTGTTGAAAGAAAAAGAAAGTGAAATGAAAAGTAGTATTGATACTTTAAAACACAAGTATCAATCAGCAAAGAAAACTGCTAGTAATTATAAGGTGAGCTAATCAAAGATACATATGCTTTAGATCCCATTCAAATTTTTTACACATATAATAACACACATAACATATATCATAGGAGCACGCTGAAAACAAAGAGAAGTTTTTATTAAGCGAATGCAAGCGTATCGAAGAAGGGTACAAAAGAGCCATGAATCAAGTACAACAAAAACTCGAAGCAATCGTTAGTACTCAAGAGGAGCAAGTGGCGACGAAGCTCAAGGAGATCGAGTGTCAATATACAGAGAGGATAGAACAAATGCGACTTACACTGAAGTACAAAAACAAATGTTGAAGTATGTATTAATATTATTATAATATGCAATATAGCTCTCATAGCTTAAAGAGTAAAATTGTAGTTAGAAGAGGCTAGACATTTTTTAATTTAAAGCACTTTATTGTACAACACATTTGTAGACGATTTTTATGTTAGGGACCAATAAGATAAAATTTATATATGTATATTGATAAGATTATCACGGTTTGCCTGTCGTCTAATGGGGGCACGAAGGACAACATTACGATATAATCTTAAGCAAACTTCTGAAGTACAATTACCCGGTTAATCTATAGAGTACTAAGAGTAATAAAATTTATATATTAGTTGCAACAAGAATGCAAACTTGTAAAAAGAGAAAAGATATCGATTTACATTTGTTAATGTTATTTTACGATATTATAAAGTAACGACATGTAGGATAGAAGCGAGAAGTCCCAATTAATTAAGATAGGAACTTTAGTCAAGTGTTTCACTGAGCATTGACATAATATGGTAATACAAGACTGGATCATTATTAGATCGTCTTTTTTGTACGAAGTAAGCATTGTGAGTTGTAGTGGACTATAAGAGGAATTAGATCTTTTTTTCCCGAGTAAAATCTCAATCGGAATATCAAAGGTACATACACCCTCGAGTATTAACGAACAATTCACATTCAGAGTTAAGCTAAGATGAGCATAGAGCATATAAATTGTACAAAGTGTGACTTTCTTTATACGAACTTACTCTACGTATAAAAATTCTCGTAACTATGCGAAATTCAACAATGCGTTTACTTTCGGCGTGCAAAAACGATGATACTCTTATGAATTCGTGATGGAAAACGAAATTCTTCTATTCGAATCTCAAAACGAACGAATTGTGTGAACTGCGTAAATAACTACACGTTCACGGAGTCATAATTATTATTTTGATTTCCAACATTGAAGTCAAAGCTGTAATATACTCACACGCGGCTAGTAAATTATAGACTGCTAGTATCACATTCGTCAAGAACGACAGACTTCTAATATTTTTAAGGCCGGCTTTTGAAAAGCACATTTGTACCCGGAGTATCGTTTTCGTAGAGAATTTATCGGCTTTACCAAGCGAGCTTAAAACATTTATAAGATTTATGATTTATATTGTACATTCTGTACTATGATTTACCGGTGTCATCGCTATCCATACTTTAATAATAATCTCCGACGTACTGGTACAATTACCGAAATCATCACTGGATAGAGAGTATTATTAATATTAATTAGTTATGTATTTTTGTATGTAGAGTGAATTAATTTATTTTTTGTAATAAAGATTTTATGTCACTGTCCGGGTCCGCCTTCGTATCATTCTACTTCCACTACCAGCCGAAACTTTAATTCTTCCGATAGTCACATCCCATTATCTGGTCAGTGCCGTTCGGAGTCGGCTCCGAAACGCGTCCAGTGGAACAGTGTTCGGTATTTACTTTCGCGACACCGTGTATTTCATCTCCGCTTTCGAGCTTGAAGGTCGTTATTGGTCATCGTAAATCGAGCCAGTCGCAATCTGGATCTCACTCACGCATGACACGCAATGTTACTCCGTGTGTTTCTCGTGATTTTTGCGGCAATTTGCCAGCCAACTTTCCAGTTCAGTCAGCTGAGGAGGAATACAGAAGGCTTTGGAAGCCGGACGGCAAGTACCAGCAATAGCTTGACTAGCGCCAAATATAAATACCATGTCAATAAAATTGAGATGCCCGTAAGTATTATTTACAAAGCAACCTGGTTTTACCGGCTCCTACTAAACTGTCCATCTACATTGAACTTATAACATAATTCTACCGTTTGCTAAGTTCTCTGACATCCATCAATTTTGCTGCTACTATTCAATAGTTTGAAATGTATCGTGGCTTGATATTCTCGTGTAGGTGGACCATTTCAGTTTTGCGGTGCAGGATTCATTTCAACTGAAGTATCTTATTAATGACACCTGGCAAAGGGGGAACGATGCACCGATCTTTTTTTATACTGGAAATGAGGGTAACATTGAAACATTCGCCGAGAATACGGTAAACAATTGCGATAATAATGAGAATGTACAAAATGATTAATACTCTATCTAATCTCCTTCCGATTCAACATTTGTTCTTTCGGTAGACAAGGAATTCTTCATTATTTCACAATGACAGTTAACAAATTGATTTTCAAACAGTCTTTGTTTTCAATCCTATAATTTTCACGCAATGTAATTTAAAGGGGTTCATGTGGGACATCGCCCCAGCTTTTGAAGCTCTCTTGGTGTTTGCTGAACACCGATATTATGGAGAATCTATGCCCTATGGTAACAAATCGTACTCTGATCCACATAATCGAGGATACTTGACTTCTGAGCAGGCACTCGCTGATTATATCGATCTCATTCAACATTTACGATCGAAACCCTCTATGAAAAACAGTCCCGTTATAGTTTTTGGAGGGTCGTACGGCGGTATGCTTAGTGCATGGATACGTATGAAGTATCCTCATATCGTTCAAGGGTACGAGAATTTTTCGACTTTTAAATATGAAATATAAGATTATAATATTCGCTCCTCGTTTACATTTGACTCTATACTATGCAGAGCGATCGCAGCTTCTGCCCCAATTCTTCAGTTCACAGGCTTTACAAACTGTGAGGCCTTTTCTCGAATAATTTCATCCGACTTTCGAGCGGCACATGCAAACTGTGCAAAACTTATTCGCAAATCTTGGAATGTTATTAATAACATTACATCGAACGGTATGCTCTTAAATCCCGACCTTATAAATAATGAAATCTATTTTTTCGTAACCTTGGAACTATTAAAGATGATGGCAAGAAATGGTTGTCGAATACATGGAAACTGTGTCAGCCCCTTAAGAATAGTACAGACGTTAACAAACTTAAATCATTCCTAGTGAATGTATATGGAAACCTCGCTATGGTTAATTATCCATACAAAGCAAACTTTTTAGCACCGTTACCAGCTAATCCCATTAATGTAAGTTTATTGTCATTCAATGAAAGCTGAAGTATTCTATTAATGTAACTTTTTTATACCAACTGCAGGTTGTCTGTAGCCGCTTGACTGATCTTTCTTTGAAAGGAAAAGATCTACTGGTGGCTCTAAACAATGCCATTAGTGTGTACACAAATTACACTGGTCAGGCTAAATGTCTAATGATAGATGATGCTTCACCGGATTTGGGTGCAATTGGATGGGACTATCAAGCTTGCACTGAAATGGTCATGCCAATCTGTACGGATGGTGTTAATGATATGTTTGAACCCACACCATGGAATTTAGAGGAATATGTTAGTGAATGCACAAAGAAATATTCAGTGAAACCACAACCGAATATTATTTGTCAACATTATGGATGCTCAGACTTCTCTAGTGTTTCCAACATTGTATTTAGGTAAGTAAATTGAAAGTCGCATTTATCATAAAAACTGAGCGGGATTGGTTCTTAGCAATGGCCTGATGGACCCTTGGTCAAGCGGTGGTGTATTGAGGAACCTCTCTTCGTCGGCAATTGCCATTCTGATACCAGAAGGCGCTCATCACCTCGACTTACGGAGTAGCAATCCGGATGATCCATATAGTGTGCAATTAGCACGGAAATACCACCGATATTTCATAAAGAAATGGATTAAACAACATCATAATCGTCAAGAGCGCTTTACGATTTCCTAGACAGATACTTTGAGTCTATCAAAAGACATATCACGGATTTTCATATCGTCAATAAGATAGTCAGATGTTTATAATTTATGCGTTTATTTTCAAATCATATGTGTAAATGCTGATCATGCACAGTGATTTCACTTGATATCTAAATCACCAATAACTTAATTGGAACGCAACGGAAATTCAAACAATGTAAGCGTTGCATTATCACAGTACTTATGAAATGGACGTGCTCCATGAAAGATCTATACGTAAACACATCGCGATATCTTTGTAATAATAGCGAATAAAATTCAGATTAATGGTAAGAAAAATGTATAAATTTGATGTGTACTTTGACTATGTACACTAAAACGGCTGATATTTTTTCTCTCTATCTCTTAATGTATATGCATGTCCATGCTGGTAAGTATGAAACGAAGTTGCCTATTGGTCTATTCACGCCAATCGAAACTTTCATATCTAAAAATCAATGAATGTTTCGAAGAAATATATAAATTAGAATAATATAAAAGAATAACAAAAGTCGCCTGACTTTAAATAAGTTACAACCATTCTAGATCCTACTACGTATTCTACGATACGACGTTTAAGAGAATTTATGCGCATGTTACGACAATAAACTAATTATAATAATACAAATAGTTGAAGTACAGTCTTTAAACGAGGTAATCTTTTATATCACTAAAGGATCTCATTTCTTTTAAAATAGCAGAATTTGAGAACCGTATCATACATACCTGATGAAAATACTGACATTTTATATCAATTGCAAAATCAGGAATAAATTAATTCAATATTAGATATGTAAAAAAAAGTCCTAAAAATATTACATTGAGAACAATAGATATTTGTATCGTTACATAGCTGTGTCTTTAATGTGGAGTTCGGCGATGTGCAGTAGTCGGCCTCGGAACCCCAGATCGATTTTTTAATTTTTTTGGTTGAACAAAAGTATTCTCAATACCATTGTTATATGAAAGATATATATTCGACATGTCAGGCTGAATTTGCTGCAAAATTATCCAATTGCGTTATGAATATTCTCATGATTGACTAATAGGTAATTACAACTACGGTACCTACGTCTTTATTGTTTCCTACAGCTGGCGTTGCTTGTGCTTTGCGCATATTATTTCCAGTATATGCTACGCACTTCAATTGCCATTCACCGATGTCTTCGTTCCAGTGAACATATCTTTCAATCATGGTCTTGAAAACATTAAGAAATTAAAGTAACTTTCTTACCGAATCGTTTCTAACTAATATCGCATATACATACTTGGTACTGAATCGGTATATAACTGTTAACTATTAATTCTTGAAGTTGTAGTTCACGACCGATGCCTCTTACACCTTCAAGTAGGCCTTCCATTTCTCTCTGATGCTCTTGTTGCAAATCAGACAATTCAGCCTTGACTGACATTAGCATTGTATAAACTCGCGTTAATTTCTTCGTTTTTCCTATAGCTTCTTCTTGTAACGACGAATACTTTTCTTCAATATCAATGCGTTCAGCTTCTTTAGCCTCAATAGCTTTCTTTAATTGTTCTTCTCTACTCTTGCGCTGTTCCAGTTCAACAGCTGCAGCAGCAAGCAAATGCTCTTGTGCTTCAGCCTTTTCCAGTAGATTTTCACCACCCACTAGTATTTTATTCTGCAAATTCTGCATTTTCTCGCGCAAAGCTTCTTTCTCGCTCCTACAAAAAATTGTCGAAGCATTATCAAATACATGCGATATGTTTTATATCGTTATACTTACTGGGTCTTTTTTAATTCTATGACATCTTTATCATCAGGACTTTTATCTTCTCGTTCTGCTTTGTCGATTTTCTCCGTCGAATCACATTCTCGATCTTCTAGTTCTTCCATAGTTAGCATTTGGCTTCGCCTATGCCTAACTTTCCTTTCACGCTTACTTTCCCTATGCTCTTCCGAATCTTCAGATTCTTCTTCTGATTCTGATATCTCCGCGCCATTCTCTTCCAATTGTTTACGAAGCTGCTCGATCTCGACTTGAAATTGCCGAAGTAATGCATCCTTCGGGTCTTCGTTAATCCTCGCTCTGTTCTTTATATTCTTCGCACGATTCGCGTAACGAAGAGTACTTATTGTTTCGTCGTAATTCACGTCTGCTGGACTTATGTTTGCGCACTAACATAAATGTTACAATCAATGGAGTGTTATTATTTCTGCAAAATAATTATTTTCTTTTCACAAACCATTAAAGTCTTGGAGTTGCCACCTAGTGAATCTTGTAATAATCTTGTTAGTTTGGAATTTCTATAAGGCACATGGGAACTTTGACCATCGACCAATGCGGATATAACATTTCCTAGTGTTGAGAGGGATAAGTTAATTTTTGTTGCCTCCCTCAGTCTGACTCCAGAGGCCTTTGTTTTACTCTGCCTTTCTGAGCCCTGTAACCAGGCCATGTCTCCATCATTTCTTATACTAAATTAATATGATAACTATGAGAAACTGCACTACATACAGCTAAATCCACTAAGTGAAGTTTTCCCATTTTCACGTGCTGTTCCCCATCTTCACCAAGTTGACTAGATTCAACAGTAATTGTGAATATCGCATGTGATCTTGAACTTGATACATTCATTGCTGTGGCTCCAACAACCCCTGCACCAAAATTCTTCTTATACTTTTGATCTTTTATAGAATCAAGAATCTATGACTGTATAACTTACGATTTTTGTTTCCAAGGGACATTATTCTATCTAAGTCATCCGCATTATTCACTACATATCCACTAAGGTCCTTTACAAATACACCGATATCCGGCCTCTCTTTAACTTCCAATCTAGTGTTCTGATCTTTACCAAGTAGGTCCCTAACTTCCTCATTATAAATCTCCAAGTATGTTGCCCTCACAAGGAATCTACAAACCAATGCAGCACCATCATAAAACTCATACTACCAGAGGCTAATAACTATATCTCTGGTATGTAACGAGCATACTTTTGATTTTCATCGGCTTTGGCTATATGACCAAAGATCTGTGCAAAGGTATTCGGAATAATGCCTCTAAGTTGTGGAGAAGTTTTTGCGCCAGACATGGTGTACGTTTTACCAGTGCCAGTCTGGCCGTATGCAAATATCGTCCCATTGTATCCTTGCAAGACCTTGTCGACAATTGGCCTCGCAGTTTCATTGTAAATGTCCACTTGAGTGGAATCAGTATCGAAGACTGCATCGAAGGAGAAAAACTTCGGCGGTTCTCCTTGTGCGGCATTTGGATTCTCGACGGTGACTTCGCAATTGATAGCGTCCACTTGCACTATATTTTTACAGCGGGTCTCGGATTCCCTCGTGCTCAGAGGTCGAACTCGAACAACCACCCTCACATTCTCTATTTCCCCAAGTTCCGTTGTGCTTTCCTAATCAACAGAAATTTTCACCAGGATTGAAAGCTAGACAACTATACTTCACGATGTATCTAAAATTCCCACTATGCTAAATACATTCGTACTTCTACGATTTGACGCGTCGAAACGTCAAAGTGTTCGAACGTCAGTTTGACAACTACTTGCAAGAACTAGGTGAAAAATAGTGGAACTTGCTACAATACTAACTTCAGTTGCTGGCATGTCGTCCTGTTGTCAGACAAGAGTCATAGAGGAAGGTTTATCCCCAAAGCATAATACTTCGCAGAAAGTTCACTGATGAATCACAACGAAGGACTAGCAGAAGATCACCCCATAAACAAATGGATCGATTTGTATTGTAGCTCGCCAGTGGGTGAATGCAGGTGAATGTCGGCATAAGGAACTTGCGTCACCTATGCTTCACCTATTCTTCAAACACAGTCGGTAAATGTATTCTTGCTCGATCGGTTCCATAACTTTCCCTTTTATCATTATGCTATCCTACTGTCAATAAAAGTCCTGGAAAACACTTGTGGAATCAGCGTGGATTTTTAAAATAGGAATATGAATAACAAGTGTGCTAATATAATTATACTTTCGACAGACTATCAAGTGCATAATTTCTATGACATGCATTACGTAATAACATTCAATACCAGCTGCTTATTCCTATCGTAGTGTATCGTATGCACTGTTATACCGTTGTACTGTATTTACCATTCTTATACCACGGTGTCATTCAGTATTTCGCTTCCGTAATATCGGTGCCGCATCGGCATACATGTATGAATTACTTTTTCTCATGCGAACCTCATCCTTTTATTGATTATCAAACAACACATTTGTAATTCCACGCGATATGTTACAATTAAACGAAAGTTTTTCACTTAACTTTCCATCGTGAAACTACGATATTCATTTCTATGATCACGATAGAACAGGTATTCGTGCCTACTGGTCGGTGAATCTTAAGATAGTCTTTTAATGAATTATAAGTTGGCTTCCTCGGAGCTACATTTCATTTGCGAGCTCATGCATTTTTCATCAACGCTTAGGTCTTCTTCGTAGACTTTTATTGGCCCTTGAAGAACGAAGCCGAAGACACTTTACTCTCTCGAGGAAGCAACATATCTTTACCCTGTATCTTAGCGCCGATAAAAACGAATGTAAATCCGGTTAAGAGTGCGAATCATCGCAACGGGTCCACCCTTCAAAACGAACAAAGGGATTTCGCTCCCCAATCCACTTATTCGTCGTGACGTACTACGTCGACAATGCATGCAGGAGCAAGGCAGTAAAAATTTCGTGAATTTTTGAAAGAAAGCAACGTCAAAGAATGCATAAACTATTGAAAGGGTAAAAGAAAAAGAAGTTATTCTAGCGAAAGCTTGTTTTTACCGTGAATCTCTAAAGGCTTCAATCGGGAGCAACCGACCAATTTGCGGAGACAATCGTCGGGCGAGAATTGCATGCACACGCACTGCCGACAATGGGGCGAGAGCGAGTGCCCCCTCTCCGGAGTTCCCCCTGGACGGGGGGAACGAGAGTGCCGAACCACAGTGCATATACATACATATAGTATTCTGTGGCCCTAACCCCCTGATGCAACGGGCCACCTCCCCTAGGAAGAGAGCGCTCATGGAGTAGAGCAGCTGACGAGCCCAACACAATAGTTCTCGGCTGGACACGTACGAAGAACTCGAACTCGAAAAGCACACAGAAGAAGAAGTCGCTGAACGTTCGGATAAACGCGCGTCGATCACTGTACTCTCTTATGCGAGATGTGCTCTTCTCGACTCAGGTAAGGCCCATGGGACTCCTGATATCCATCTCGTTTCTCGACCAATGATAATGCTGCCAGTAAAACCCTCGTATTATCAGTTAAAGTCATGAGAGTTTACTGCGCAACAATTCGTCCTACTACTAATCCACCAGTAGAAACTTTGGCCGATTGCCCATTCAGTTAGTATTGTCCGACGCTTATGCGATTATTTGCCGCACAGCCATCGATCGCTGTTGTTATGCTTGCAAGAAGCTTTTGTTCCTCTTATGTTGGAATAACCCGTCAACTACTGTGAGAAGCAAATACCTCTTGGAAAAAAACATGTTCTGACGGAGCATCTAGGGATTGACTGCTCGGTGCGCATACATTCTTGTATGCTACAAGTACCGATAAGTGGCTGGATATTAAGGTTTTACGAGAGTCAATGTCCGTAACGTAAAGATTCCTTCTTTCCCTGGCTTCGCTCCGAAGGCAGTCGGCAAACTCGATTGTTAGACGATATTTTCTATTGATTACGATCTGGCTGAATTCCGGGAAGTCCTTTTAATCAATCGAGACACGAAGCAAATAGTCTAATTGATATATTGATTAAAGAATGTGGAATTTTGTAGGTAGCCAATTCTTGGATCGTAAGGAATCCTGCCGGAAATGGCAGATCTCTTTCGGTGAAACAGTATGGCAAAGTACCAAGGAGTGTTCGACAGTGAAAAATCGCTTGAGTACTGAAGCTGCAAGTGTCTCTGCGCCGCTTCGACAGAGCCAGGATCGAAATGTAACAAGAAATCGTGACGAAGTGTAACGACAGGAGGGTGAGACAAATGAATTCAGCCGGCTGCAACAGTGCGAGAGTACAGTCGTAATCTCAAATGAAAATAAAGGAGTAGTAAAGAGCGTCTGACGGTGTGGAAATAAAGGCGAGAGGACATTAGAAAGAATTCAAAGAATCGAAAGGCGTAAGGCGCAGCGAGAAAGGTGGAAGAGGTGAAGGAGGAGGAGGAGGAGGAGTTGGCGGGAGGAAAAGACGACGGAGGATGCGGTCAGGGCGTTAGAAGAAGAGACATCAGTGGAGGAGACGAGCAAGAGGAAAAAGTAGAGTCCAGCAGAGCGGAGGAAGAGGCCACGCGGTGGCAAGGGAAACAGAAGAAGACGAAGAAGCCGAGAAGGGAGCAGTTGAGAGGTTCTGTTACCCGGTCCTCTCTCCTCTCCCTCTGTGGTGGCAGGTCAGTGTTGCCGTACTCGTGCTCGGGGACGGTTCTGTTTGACGTGCACCTATTTCCCATCGTAGAAGAATCGTGCCTCGACCCTCGCTCTTCAAGACAACTACCTCTACAATGTTTACTTGACAGTGAACTCTGCCACTTTTCCCGTGACGCCGCGGATATGTGATCTGGACACCTGGTGGTAACCGATGACCTCTTCGGTAGAAGCTTCGGAGTAAGACAGGGTACGTACTCACCAATGACGGCTTGACTTCCGAACCGGGAAACTCCCGCTCTGTTCTACGATAATCAATTCTTTCCTATCTGTCTATACACTGTTCAATACAATTCAATACCAGTGTTCGTTTGTTAAGATAAAGGATTTATGTTGCTTATAACGTTTCATGTCGATACCGAGCTACAACTGTGTTTGCTGGTCGACCTATTGAAAGGCTAACACATTTGGAATTACCTCGGGCGTCTGGCAAGTGAATTAGCCACCGGCAATTAAAACGGCGATGAAAAGGTTGGCGTGTAACAGCGGCACATTGAGTAGGTAGGAAAATTGCCGGTTCTGCTCTCTCTCGGGATCACGGAATCGCCGGTGCACGGCATGCGATTACATGGTACACACGTGTGCTGGGGTTCAGCGGCGGCTGAATATTCAGGGCAGCGTGAACAGCGGTCTTCTCCGGCGCACGTGAAATATTTGATACGCTAGCGATTCACGTAATTTATGGTGCTTCCTGCATAACGGATGTTCGATTACGATACCGCACAGCCGGCCTGCCTGCTATCTTCCTAAGCGGCCCGTTGTCACAGTATACTGCTACCAGGGATAATTGCTGGAAGACCTAGCGGTAAGCTGTCTCTCTTCCCGGGTCGTGCGCATCCCCGGACTAGCACGTCCCGGCAAAAGTCAATTTGCAAACTACTGTTGGCGCGCACGTGCATCTATCGCTGCAGGCGAGCACTGCGAAAACCGTGGCACTCTCTAGCGCAGATGTTGAATAAATACACGCTGAACAATTTTAGAAACGTTGGCCACTTATTTTCGACGTAATACATCTGGCTACTCATTGCTGTTTCTGGTAGCGAATGGGGGAGCGAAGCGTATGGCATCCTCTTGTCCGATGCTCCGGGCGCACGTCTCGCCTGGTGTAAATATGTAAATAGGCTTGGAATAGGAAGAGGCTACTACCGAGGGCGTCGAATACGTCGACAAAACAAGAACAGGTTTCAGAAGTTTACTAACGTCCGCTTCAAAGGCAGAGGCACTATCGTCCCAAAAGTGGCTTGCGCGCACAGCCACTAAGCCCGTCGGATCGACGAAGTTCACTTCTTCACGAAGATCAAGTCCCCTCGCGTTGCAGTTTCCGTTCAATGCAAACGAGAGAATGGAAAGAGGCAGTGGTGCGGTGAGGATCAGTTGAAGCCTTGTTGCGCTAGATCGAATATACGGACATGCTGGCCGCGTGCATTCTTATCACCACACCCACTTGGGCTACTATCACCATAGGTCCACGCCACGTTTCACCTGGCCTCGTAGACCAACGTTGGAGCGCCGAGAATTTACATCACAAGATCCCCTGACATTTCGCTTCCTAGTCGACATTCCTTAGTCGACTGTTCCTCGATTAAACACCGTTGCCATTGGACACTCGTGAAAAGATATCTCTGGCCGGGACCGTGTGTCCTACAACATTTGCATTTCGGGAGCGACACAGGATCTCCACCAAGGAATTCCAGCCGTACGACTTTTCACCATTAGCATTTCAAGGCCAATCCACCCTGGAATAAAGCAAAGGAAGAAGGTGGTGGTGCGTGAAGTGCGTCATTCCCACGGGACAGAGAGTTGTTCAAAGTCGAAGTCGAGTCAGGGATTGTCGCATTCAGTGAAAGCAGGGCGACATGCGAGTGGCGATGCGTCCCTGCGAGAGAGCACTTTTTCCCCGAGAAATTCTCTGAAATTCCCGAGAGCTCTCTCGGCGTGTGCGTGCGCGCCGGACGGCGTGCACCTTGCACCATAAACCTGGTGGACTCGTCGGATCGCCGCACTCTGGAGGAAGGCGTGTGTGTGTGTGTGGCTTTCTGCCCAGGGTACGCGCATAGTAAGGCATGCCGCGTAAGACAGATGTTGCCCAAGAAACAAATAAAAGCGACCTAAAGAGAAAGAGAGAGAGAGAAAGCAAAGTACTCGCTGGGACCAGGTAGCCACGTCGAGGACGCCACTCGTTGCCCCTCGGGCTACGAATGCGTAATCGATATGAGAAACCGATTGATTTCTCCTTTACCACTGGACCCTGCCATTAGAACCAGCTAACTTACCGGATGCTATTAAACTTCGACATTTAACTGATAGATTCCTTTTCTCCCTTTAGTTGCTGGTCAGTGCACTTCTCCAACATGATTTGGTGGCGCTTCACTCACCTCCCCTAATTATTCATTTTCCTCCATCATCTTTGCACACCACGCCAACGAGAACTGGAGCGTACGTACAACCGCCAATTAAGAGCTCATAAATACGTGATTATACGAAGTATGCGTGTGTAGAGATCCGTCATAGACTGGTCGTGCAATCAGGAATGCGAGTCTCTTAGGAGTGCCATGTACTATTTGCATCAAGACAATTCTTCGAGTTATGAATATTAACTACATTGACAAATAAGATGTATTATTATTGAGTAGTATTAAATAGTGCGTATGATGAAAAGCGTTCAGGGAGATCGGAAATTTGGTCGGACATGCACTGAACACGCACGATGCCGTTAGCCAACGGTGCATCGCTCGTTCTCGCAGAACCTCCTGCATTAACGCCTGAGGCTCGCAGGGCCCCCTCACTTATCACGAACTCCCTGTTCCATCTCTACTCCCTATCGATTTAACAAAACTGTTCTGAATTGCAACTGGTACTGCCCCGCTAATGTTACTTCCGCATCGCCTTACTTACCGTCTTTGCGATACACGATTCCTTCAGATGGCTAAGTAAAAGTGGGCTAAGATATCTATGATTACTTACCATTACGATCGACTTACTTCCTATATAGAGTTACCAAAGACATCTATTCTAATTATATTGATTCCTCTCATCTATAAATATTTCTTGAATGAGACTAAATGATCGATGACTTTATGATTGAATTGAACGATTGGATCATCTATCTGTATTGTTGCAGTACGTGTGGATGATTTATACTATAGTGAAGTTCTCAGGAAGTCTGAAGATAATAGTACAGTGGTAGTACTAGTCAAGTTGTACGGATCTAGGAATGCGGCTGGTAGCAATCAACCCTGTAATCGAAAGAAGTACAGCCAGGTACATGGACAGAAGGGTCTCGTGATAAGCAAGAGGTAGCGCAGGCGCGCGTGCACCGAGTCCTGAGGAAGCGAGGAGATGGGCTTGCGGCAAGTACTCGACTTCCTCGGTCTCGCAGTACTTAGAGTGGCATCGGTGCCGAGCGAGGGTGTCGTCCGAGCTCTTCCATGCCAATCTCTCTGTTCGCCCTCTCGGAATTATGGGAATGAACCAGTTGTGGCGAGTGTCGTTGCACGGCACAGCCTTAACCGGTTAAGTACGCGCGCGTATCACGGGCGAGCGCGTGCAGTGCTTTCCCACGAGGCTTGACAGTAACGAGGCCGATGAAAGTTTCCGCGACGATGACTCTCGATAAGACGAATCGGCCCGTTTCGCCCGGGAATCGCTGCAACTATTGGATCGTCCTACCCGGAGACAAGCTTCCCATTGTTCAGCAAGATTTCCACGCCGAGTCCAACAGGTTGAATCCGCGCTAAAGCGGATAAATCGAGCAAAAAAAGAGGGACGGTTCAACCGTACCGATTCTACCTTGCAATTGCGATTACTCACTTCCCCTAATCAAAGACTCTTCGTGATCGGCTAACACTGAAGTCCTATACTTTTTTTAAAGGATGTCGCACAAGAAGTTTACAGACTCCACCAATCATCTTGTTCCCGCGAAAGGCACAAAAGAACGTATGCTCGAAGGTGTGTGGTACTTGTATCAAGATATACATGAGAAAAAAGTGAAGGAGCGTGTCAGTGTTATTTGCAAGTCAAGCGATGATTTATGGCAGTTATGAAGAATATTGATGGTAATAAGTTACTGTAAGGACTTCAGCACTTGCACTTACTAGAAGCAGTCGCAACGATACTGAAGAAAAAGGCCAACGTTGTACGTTGGATTCTTATCGATCGCCAACCCCTTTCTACTGATAAACGAGAAAGGGCGATCGCTCGAAAGGGTGGAAAGAAAAAGAGTCCTGTGAAGCTCAAAGAAATAGTGTTGGTGTGTGTTGGCCTGTGCTGTGATAGCAAGTAGAAGACAGGAAGAGTAGGCCGGGAAGAGAAGTATGCAGCTACTTTCCAGCTTCATGGCGCGGCACATGAAGCGAGGAGCATCCTTGAAAAAAGGTACGCTGCTGCTAGCAAGTCGAGCGAACGCTCATTTAGAACAATGCCAGCGTAATTACTACGGTAGAAACGTGCGACTGCTCCTCTGCCATGCTCTCTGTCTCGCTTTCCTCTCAACCTGGAAGTAACTTCTATTAAGAACATGTCCTTTTCTACCCAAGTTCTACCGGCCACGCTCTTTTCCCTTTTTTTCCCGCCGATGCCGTGCGATTAATCGCAATTTCCCACGAGCAAACGAGCCCGGGAACCCAACCACTATGGAGCTGCTATTCCACTGGAGGAAAGCGGCATCTCCGCCTATTTAAGTTTCCCCCCTATTTTGCTAAGTGGTTAATTCGGCTAAGAATAGTGAACATTCGACTATTTATGACTCGACTTTCCAATTGATTTTCTCCCCTAAATGGAACAGTCAACGTAATTGATAGATCATTTATTCATTTATTACGTTGCCATTGAATTCATTAATTTTGACGTACAGACTTGGTTTCATTGCTTATACCAATTTTGTTGGAAAATAACATAGTTTTGACTTCATATGTTAGATTGCATTCAACGCTTTCCTTAATCAGTCATTAGTTTCTTCATTATCATGCATAAGAGAAATCTATTCCATTAGCATTGCGTATTAGAATCATTTCGAGGAAAACATCGAGGTTTTTTGGAGTCATATCGTCATAATCGACGCTTCTTTGTTAGTTCACCGTTCTTCCTGGTTATTGCTTACGCAATTGAGTTTAAATTTAACTGCACAGACAGTAAATTTATCTCAAAGGAAAACTTAGCGGATTAAAGCTTTTCCTTCGAATCTAAGTAAGAGGCGTATGAGAAATCCTTGATCGAGTTACACAGACAAGATGACAGAAGTGGGTCGGGCATCGGTCGAAAATCTCTCCATCACGAGTGCACTCCTTTCGCTTCTGATGGGAGAAGCTCTATTTCATTCTTCATCGATCGCTATGTAACATTCGACACTTCGTGTTGTAGTTATGCGATAGTTTGCGACGGATTAATTGCAAGATGAAAAGCCAAGCTGAAATTCCTGAAGGTAACTTCGCTTGACTAACATAAAAGGTCCTTTATCAAACCATCATCACTTGGCAAGACTTCAATTCGTCATTCTTCATTACTAAACCAACCGCAAATACCAAATACCATTAATTATACCTCTAACTTTAAATTCCACTTCAAAGATTAATAAAATAAATAAAAAAAGCTATATTTGTCTCTTTGGTTTGGAGTAAAATCTGTAAGACATTCACGCTTCGCCAGGTAAAATCACGTGAATGGGCTCGTTCGATTAACGAGCGTACGTGCCGGAGGTGTTTACAAACAGCAGATGGGGCGTTCGAGTCACCGCGAGCGCGCTATGGAAGACTTGATTTATGTGAGCGTATTTGATCGATACATCGTGAGAAAGATATCTATATGAAAGGCGGTGGCAAGGTACAGGACGATCACGCGAGCACGTTATTTTACGAGCGACCTATATAAACGTATATCGAACCGGACGATTGTTAGCTGGGCGACGAAATCTTTTCCTCCTCGTTCACAGTTCGCCACTACTGCCTCGACACACTTTCCCATTTCATTGCTGCTCTCTCATTTCGATTCTCCTGCATCGTATCCACCTTTACGTCTACTCGTTCGAAATATCCACTGTAGACCAATCGCACGATGCACTTGTGTCACATGTGTCTACTGATGCAATTATTGAAGTGGAAAGCCGTGTAAGCTGTTACAAGGTTGCTTTAGTGCTTTGTCTCAATTATGAAAATAGGGTGCGTTTCTTATGTGTATGATTTGTAAATACAGATGGCAAATAATGTGCTATGGTTTTAGAGTACATGTGTTTACAGTGTGTTTGAAAGATAGTGATAAAAGACAGTGGAAAGAAGATATCACATAGTGAAATTACCAGTGTCGAAATGCTTTTGATACTGCATAGTTTTAGGTGTTCTAATGTCAAGGACGTATGTACTCACTGACCAAATCGCTCCCCTAACTATAGCGCGATCAGTATCGCTGACATTTTGCCTGAGAGTTAGCATTTAGTATAAAAAAATCAGGTTTGCGTTGATATAAGTTATCGAAATAGCTTATCTTCAACATCTGCCACATGCAAATATCTGTGACGTTTATTGTAAAATCAGGAAGTTCATGTAATTCCTAATAATCGGCACGTGAACAATAGCTTAAAGAACAAAGCTTGAATGTTTCGTACGACGAAGGAGTCCCAATTGAACGTCCTCGAGTGCTTTGAATGTCACGGAAGTTCTATACGTCCTTCGCCCCCGGCATTCGATTAAGAAGGGTTGTGACTTAACGAGGGGGATCGTGACGCTGGCGAAGGAACGTCCTCGATACATCTTTCTTCTAACTAACGTTGCGGTATCGTTAATTGCTATACGACGTACGTCGTCCTTGCACCCTCGCCTGTCTGATTTATGCAGAGTACGCTTGTCGAGGGTGCAGCTGTTTGCGAACGAATGAAAACATCAGAATACGAATCCTTTGATTTTTAAATTATATGATTCCTTTCAACGAATCTTCATTACCATTTCTACTAGTTTTGAATTTCAATTTCTTAGGACAGACTTTATTAAAATGAGAACTGACAAGTTTATTTTACTTGTAGGAAAACGAAGCGAAGTTACAGGAGGAGGAAACCCTACAGGCAATTGGTCCTCGTCAACGGGGGGTCCAGCTCGACCCCTTAACGGAGCCGTTGGCTGTCCTGCTGCTCCGGAGGGTGCCAGCATGACCCCAGAGGACCCAGCTCCTGATGAAGATTTCGCCCTGGCCATCACTCAGAAGGCACAGGTACTTTCGTATTCGTTTATGGAATATTTAAAACTTTAAATTATCCCATTTGAATTTAAGTATTTCAATATTCTCACTGATGAGTAATCATATTGTGTTCTTGAAAACAATTGAAACCAGTTGGACTGTTTTCGTGCATTTATGTTCGCTTTATTTATGCTACATCGAATGCCAGAGTGGCACGATTCGAATCGGCATGCCAGCGGGGAGTAGTATTTTTCCAAGGGGATCTACGTGATACGACTGGTCAACGCGGTTAAAAAGACATCGAGCACAATACACCACTCTTTCCACGTGGGCTTTGCTCCCCTGTAACTGCAGCGTAACGCAGCCTGCATTATTACAAGGTGGCAGATCCGCAGGATTGGGTTACAGGATTTCCACTGGGCGATTGCACCTTTACAAATTTTAACACACCTTTTCTCACACGTTTATTTTCGATAGTCATCGTTATTTATGTGAACGATTCCAGGACGATACTCAAATAATCTTTATAAAAAGTTCTATATTACTTTCTGAAAGAGAAACGTATTTCCTATGGCAAATTAGGAAGATGCACGTTGTTGGAATGTTCTCCCATTCTTGATACCCTTTTATGAAGGGAAACGTTAATTTCATACAGTTTAGTGTGTAGCAAAACGCTCATATGTGATTCACAAGGTGCTGGAGAAGGCGACCGGCGAGCACTTTGAAGAGGCAACGAGTTTCGCCGCCGACACTTTCACCTTTCCAATATTATTTGCGATATCGGCTTAATTGCTACTTTCCCGGCGGGGACTCCAGGAAATTTGTCGTCACGCACATCGCGTCACCGAAATTCAGGAGCACAAGAATTTGGAGCGCGTCTGAAAGCGAATACCATCGTGTATATAACGAACAGCTCGATTCCTATTATTTTTAATGGATAATAGTCTTTAATTAACTGCTCTGATTCGTTTGCTAAGTCGTTTAATTAGTTAATGACTCACATTTCACAGTTTATGATCGTCGAGAGTGTAAATATCGGTACAAAGTAATTTAGATTGATTATAAAGCTGGACTTAGCTGAAGTGATGATGATTTCCCTTCTTAATGGAGATAGATGAGCTTGAAACAATAGGCCAGTTAGCCCTGATGGATAATCGATCATGGATAATCGACGAGAGAGCTAGACTCTGCAGAATTATCTTACTGGCACGAGTAATTGAAGTATGAGTCGTTTCACGCTACTTTCCAGCTCAAGTTCACATGCGATCGAGAAAAGTGTCCCAAGTACTTGTGGGAAATTGTGCTTTATAATGCCGATGTGATTTGTGCTCTGTCGTATGACGGTGGAGGACACCCCTTACCCTTTGACGCGAATCAATTGCTATCCATGCGAGTTAATCTGATCATTCGCCAGCTTAATGATGTTTCCCGTGACGTCCGATAAGACTTCGTGGCGATGGTTACACGCGATGTTGCGTGAGCGTATAGCAAGCATGTCCTACATCCCTGCGACGTGAAAGAACGACGTTTCTTTATACCCTACGTCTTTACATCCCACTCTTACAGTCATGGCACACAGCTGCTGCCTTATCCGGGATCACCATACTCATTTGTATGGAAGAACATTCATCAATATGTCAGAATTTCCATGGAACACCCATAAAATCGTTAAAAGGAAAAGTTGATAAAAAGTATAATATGATAGCAAAATGAAAAGAGAGATACGTGGGTTGTTGGAATCAGACGATCTTATTGAAGGACCCTTGACACGTTCAATGTTAATTGGAAAGCAATTAAGTTTCATTCATTTGTCGAACTATCCCGCTGGCAATCCATTAGAGTTTCAGTTAGGGTCACTTTCTTTTCCTTTTCCAGAGGGATGCAGAAGCTGTGCGGGGCGCGCTTTACTTGGGGGTGGCTTTAGCCATCGCATGGATTATCGGGGCGACAGGACTTTCGCTAGCATGGCTGGTGTTAGTCCTTGCGTTGGCTGGAACGATCGTTAAGGCCAGGATTTCTCGGCTCCTTGAAAATGCCATTCAACATGAATTGTCAAGGCTGCGCCGACGACGAGCACTTTACAGGGACGAGTCTGCCGAATGGGTCACTTTGCTACTCAACAAATGGTACGTGTCCAACAGTAATTAGCACTTTATTATCAGTGCAATTAATAGCTGTTAACTTATACGTTAATCATTACTTCGTTCAGCTCTGTTTCTGACATGCGTGCAGTCAACAGGTAGAACAGAACATTCAAGAACAGATGAAGTTGGGCTCGCAGAATCCAGCCGATTGCTTTGCTTTATTAAAAGTGTCATTTTGCGTTCCATCTTCTCCGCTTGTTATCTGATATTTGGAATGGAATAGTGTGGAAGTTTTATTATGGACTTGGACACAATAGGGCATCCTGGCATCATCGGATTATGAATACAGCGCGTGTGCCCGCGCGGCAGATAGGTGAACGAACCTTGTTCGCGAATGAGTGCTACACGGGCATTTGTAAACATTCCACATTCCATGTGTATGCCCGCTGCAGCCGCTGCAGCCTTTCACGTTTCTCTGATATACCGGTATGCACCGCGGACACACACTCCAACGACGTCGTGCCGTTGACAAAGCTACGCAAATAGAACGTTCGTGAAATCAGCGCGTTGCTTTACTCCCCCGTCGTTTTTTCCTTTATCTTGACACATTTTTCAACGATTGTTTTTCACGCAAAAGTAACCCGCGGGTTCTTCATCAGGTAAAATGAATGGATAAGTAAATAAATCTCGACAATTTTATTCTCTGACATTACTTGGCATCTCGGTGGCAAAAATAAGCGGTTGAATATCATGTTGGTTGATATTTGCTTTTCCATGCATGGAAATCCGTTGGTAGTTCTTCTTCAATTTAACGCGTTGCCGACTCTGCGTTTACCGGCGATATTTACTCGGCTGCTTACACTTTTGCTCGCGTTCGTCAACAAAACACAAAGTCTGCTGCTATTCTGGTCGGTCTCGAGTGAGAGACGAGAGATACGTGTACGTGCAGAGTTCTTACTTTGTGGTCGTTGCCTTTCACGTCTCTGAGAGCGTCTCGTGCGCTATAGCGTGGGATATCCCTCGGACTACTGCGGGAGACAGAGCGAACGGCACATCGAACTTTTTAGTTCGAATTCACCTCAGCGAATCCGTAACCGGTGAAATAAATTTGCGGACTGAGAGTCATGAAGGGATCGGACTGTGGGCGTAGATAGGCGGCATACTCCATAAGCAACCACTGTAGAACATCCCATGTTTCCAACGCTTCCGGATTTCATCACGAACACACATTTATTCTGTGTGAAATAGATACTAGTCTCTAAAATGAATCTAGATTTTTCCCAATTTATATGTAGCTGCTTTTAGAATGTAGAACTTAAAGTATACTTGTACTTAATCGATTAGTAATCCTAGCCAAAGTGTTCCTCGATTTTCTGACCGGCCAGGATCGCGCGAGCACTGAAACAGCGCGCGAGAATGTGTCTGGAAAGAGTATTACTTATTTGGATAGTTGATAGACCTGTTCGAGCATTCCCGGACACGCCAGTCCTCTCCACTCGCTTCTTCGCTCGATGCAACTTATATTCCCGCAAGACACAGCACCAACTGTATTTAAAGAAGACCTGTAAATGATTTCAACAGTCCCATTGTTTCCTGAAACTTCGAGGAGACGAAACAATGATTATTGAAATGCAGTACCAATAAATTTCCAGCGTAGGAATTGCGTGGAAGAAAAGTTGGTGCTGTCGAGTAGTAGTGTCGATGTTTGACAGTCTACGCCATTCTCGCGTACAGATTACATGTACGCCTGCCACTCGGCAGGAAGTAAATGGCAACGACTTATGCCTCGAACATTATAACGCGGAGCACCTCACTCTGCCGGGTGACCGCAGTGCCGCGATAATGACACGAATTCATTACCATAGCACGGCGAAAGGAGAGCAAGCCTCGCATCCACGTGCTCCGCTATGGTAGATTGTCAGAGCGATATAAGTCTTGAAAGAAATTCGACTCGCATTCCGCGACGGTGCTAAATAATAGAAAATATTAATGCTAATGAAATAATGTTACAAACAGCAATCCATTAACATAATTGTCTGCGCGAACAGCTACTCGGTTCTCACGAGCGAAACTCGAGACTTGTTTCCGATGCTCATTAAATTCTCGTGACACTCTGTCGGGTATTTCTGTGTTCCACCAGATTAAATCTCGCTACTCGGGTAATTATGTTAAATTAGTAACAACGTTATTTTCAACACAAACAACACCACAACAGGGTCGTTCATATCTTCATTTCTGTCCAGTTTACGTTTTACTTAGCAAGAACTCCCTAGAGACGTGTTGGACTTAGCAGGTCTGCACGTGAGGGCTTGAAAAGTCGCATTCTACCACTAGTCATTTTTGCAAAGCCCTGAACAGAGTGCAGGCGGGCCGTGAATGCAAACGTGTGTCGCGTGCGAGTGAAAGTCCGGTATCAATTGGCATCGTAGGTTTAAGGCCAAGTTACACTAATCAGGGGAAAAGCTCGCATGCCGTTCGAAGGAAAAAAGTGGAACCGTTAGAGCGTCGAATTTCTCTCGTTTGCATAGACAAGACGAACCCGTTGCACATTCAGATCTTCATTTCGTTCTTATTTAAAAGCCAAAGGCTGATCATACTGAGATTATTATGATTGGATGTTGAATCATCGTTATACTAATTTTATTCCTTGCAGGTGGAGGTTCAGTGCAGGAAGCATATTTTCCTTGGCAAAGGAGCGATTGGAACCTCTTTTAAACGAGGTCAAGCCAGGAATCCTGGGTAAGACTGATTCCATTGCATCGTTATACGTACATCGTTATGATTTCAAAGGAACAAGTTTTATCTCGCACTGACATTTCCTTCTGGAAGAAAATTGGCTTCAGAATCACCATGGCAATATTTCCAAGCTCTACGATTTTAATATACACCTTCTTTGTTCCCTTTGGCATTTGGTCAGGATGAGAGAAATTTCTTTTATAATTCAACAAGAAAAATGCGAAATGGAAAATGTGGTTGCAGGGCCGTTGGAATTGCGGGAATTTACTATGGGCGAACAGACACCGTGTGTTACACGCATCAGAACGCTCGATTATAGTAGCGACGATGATGTCCTCGACGGTCAGCCCGGGCAGACTAAGTTGTCGATGGAAGCCGACATTCGCCTTGACTGCGAGCAATTTCGCATGCTCATCACTACCAGGTTATTTGGGAAAGGGTTAGTGATTCATGGAATAAAAATGTGATAAGTAGAAGCAGAGATTGATCGATTAAACCTTTGAAGTACGAAGTTTTAATTAAAATAAAGAGGCCTGACCTTTCGGAATGAATTCACAGGGTTGGCATGGACGTCGACTTGATCGTGGAGAAGCTATCGCTGTCAGGAACGATCCTCGCTACCCTGACCCTTAACTCCAAGACACCGTTTCCGCACGCAACCTCCCTCAGTATCAGCTTTGTGGAGAAACCGGACGTCTGGTTCAGCGTGAGAATTCTCCGCGCCGTGCAAATGATGGAGATGCCTTTAATTAAGACCTGGATCCACGCTGTAGTCACAGACGCATTGGCATCCTGGCTGGTGGATCCGGGTCGTCTCGAGGTGGACTTGCGTGCACAGGAACGACCTGGTCCCAAGCATGATTCCATCGCTATTTCAATTCCCCAAGGAGTACTCACAGTTGTTCTTTGCCAAAATGGCTGCCCTGGTAAAGCTCGCATTCCTTTATTCTTTTTGCGTGAATATTCCTAATGAAAGTTTCATGCTCGTCCCTATCACTTAGGCTTTATTAAATAACTCGTATTTGTGTGGGCTGATCTTAGGACCGGCTGGTGACGAAGTGAGGTGGCTCGTCGTTACAATCGGGGATCAAAAACGCGTTACCGCTCCCTTGAATTCAACGTGGAACGAGGATATCTCGTTCTTGGTGGGAGCGTTGGATAATGAAAGGGTCACTATCAAATTGAAGACGAAAAGGCTCGTTAGTACAATTACCTTGGCGCAGTTCGAGCTTGCGTTAGGTGTCTATAATTGGGAGAACTCGCAGATGTAAGTGTCCTCGGCTAGTACGATCGATTTAAGGGGTGGGATATAATGTATTAATCGCTTATTTCGGGCTCGTCAGAGTTGAGACTGTCTTGCAACAAAAGAAACCATCACGCAGCAGTGCTAACATTCCAAATATCAACGCACGATTAGAATACACCGCGCTGCCGAAATTGGATCCGGATTTGCCGCAACCGGAGCTGGCGGATGATGGTCTTCACTCAGCAGGTATATTTCGACTTGATCCTTTTCTATCTTTCATTACGCAAAAGGTGCCCTAGTGACATCCACCATCCAATTGATTTCAATACTACCGGAAGATGATTGATTATCAGATTTCGCGTTCGGTGTTATCCTATCTGATATTTTCAGTGCCCCGAAAGTATTCCTATCGAGCACAGAAGTCAGGTAAAATTCCAAGCACGGAATCAGTAATACTACTGAATGTCGTTTTTGAGCATGGTTTTTTTAGATACTTTCATTGGGCATTTATGCACTTCGCAAAAATTTGTCTATCACATTGGTATATGTGTTTGACGTGTGGGTTTGTCACAAGTGGATCTGTCTCGCACTATGAATTCAACTTCTCTTTGACGCAATAATAATTTATAGGTGTACTCGTCGTTTACATCCATTCAGCAGAGAATCTCGCCAATGACAATGCGCAATGCAATCCGTATTGCATGTTATTCAATAATCGCAAGAAGGTACTGCAGCCTTTTAAACGATTTACGGAATTTACAAAAAGTAATAATGTCGGCAACGATAATCGCTTACCATGCTTGTAGGTGAAAACAACTCATTACATTCGGGGTACCACGTCACCGTGCTGGGAATGTAGAGCGCAATTTCTTGTGCAGGATTATACACAGGTTTCCTTGAGTTTCGTGATTTATTCATGGAACATATCAAAATCCGTTGATTCCGATATGCTTGGTCTAGCAATGCTTTCTTTGAGTCAGGTACTTTCTTTAGAATGAAAAGATACGTGGATATTAATAAAGAAATCATCTGATAAATATGTAATCTTCAACGTAGGACAGTACGTGGATTATTAGGAAAGAGTTACCATTGAGTGGATCTAGCAGTATGTCGACAATGACAGTTTCTGTGTTATTTTATCCTGTGAAAAGTGTGCAACAAGTAGTCACGAGTCGAAGAAGTAGTATTGTTCCGCCCATCCCAGACGACGAGCCCAAAGCAAAAAGAAATAGTATTCCATGGATGCAGCAAGCTGTTAGTACAAACTTTGTACTACAAAGAAATAACCACAATATACAGTATTCGCTGCAGTAATTATTTGAAATTTTCGTCAATTATTTGTAGAAGTTACTACTATCGCATAAGGACATGGACCCCGCCTCCTCGGATATATCGAGTCTCTTATCTACCGGAAGCGGTTTAATGGAAGTGACATTATTAAGAGCAAAGGATCTCGTCGCGAAGGATCTGAATGGATTCAGTGATCCATTCTGCGAGTTGAAGTTGAATAATGAGACGAAGTACAAAAGTAGCATTAAGAAGAAGACATTAAATCCTTGCTGGGATGAAAGCTCCATCATGGGTCTGCCGAGAAACGGCGAGACTTTAGATATCGTAATAATTAGATTAACCTTCTCCTTTCTATGTATATCTGTAAAGGAACTTTCTTCATATCCTGTTTCGCCCACAGGTATTATGGGATCATGATACTTTCGGCATGAAAGACTATCTTGGTAAAGTATCATTGACTCTCGACGACATAAGAAAGTTATCGAACAGCGATCAGTCCCACTGGTTCGCCCTCAGGGGAACTAAGACGGGATCTGTCGAAGTGAAAATTAAAGTCTTGTCTGAGGAATGCGAGGTACTACAGTAACTTCCTATTTCCCTTAGTTTCTCTGTCGTAACAATAAACTGTTCCCGTAGACCCAAAGCACATATGCAGCCAGTAATATCAGTGAGAGTTCGGCGCAATTGAGTCTGGAACCGGAAACCCTTTCGAATATCGTTAGAAGGCCGTCCATGGAGAAATCGAAGATGAGATTGCATTTGGATGTCGTACCACCACCACCTCCACCAAGGACAGTCACCCTTATCAAACCTACCACTTCTATTCAGTCTGGTAAAAACTACTGCAATACTGAGTTCTCCAGCTATTATCTTCTTCTGTTAATTATAAAAAATATGTCCACAGATAAAACTAGTATCGGAAGCAAAGATTCCAACGAGATGAACGGGAACCAAAGTACATGGATACCAACAGTGATAACTGAAGCAGTTCCGGGAGTAACAGATGAAACCGATACTGGTAAAGTAAGAGAAAGACGACCTTCCCATCACAGTTTGACTCCTAGCCCAGAGCAGAACTTTGGCAAAAAAATGCCCCAATATAACAGCTTCCGCGTCATGAAGCAAAAGGTACTTCTGTACTAACTCTATGCGGTGTTGCATCTCATACTGATATTTGATTCCAGGTGAAGAGAGGTTTGAAACTTCGCCGATTCCGATCGGAAGTTAACATCGAGGAGAAAAATGAAACGAAAGGAATCACTTTGAGTTTGGAACCGAGGGGTGGAGGGGAAGCTGATGCCACGGAACTCTTACAAGGAGCTGGTTTAGCTCACGCGGTATCACAACCCGACATGCTGAGTAGAATAAGGAATCCTAGTCCCCGTCTGCGACTAAGACCGAATGGTTAGTATTATCATTATAATAAAATGTTAGTATCTTTTTTAATAATGTACTGTCTTTATCAGAACTGAAAATCATTAACGGGACTAGAGAAAAATATTCGGGCATTGAGGGTAAAGTTCTACAAGCACAAGGACTGCACGTTGCGCATATCGCGCAGCTATATTGTCGAGTAAAATTGCAAACGTAAGTTCGGAGATCTAACTAATTTAGAGGGCCATAATTTTGTTCTTACTACATTTTGAGTGACCACAGGTGTACAAGTCCGGATAAAATAGGCTCATCAGCAAGCGGAAAAACCCTGGCAAAATCCCGCCTACTCCCCGCTATGCCTAATCCTCAGTTCAGTATAGATTTTCACATCGACAGCGATAGTGTCCCAAGGCAGTCGCTACTATTCTTTGAAATCAGAAGTGCTAGCAAGGAATTGCTCGCTAGTCGACGTATTACTTTGCACGAATTATTAGGTACTATCAATATTTCATTTTTCATCGAATAGTATCAATGATAGGTGTACGTTTAATAATTTTTTCTAGGTGTTTCCGCTGCGAGCGATGAGATTCATACGTGGTTGGCACTGAACAACGGAGCCTCATTGGAAGTACAAATCGCGCATGGCAAAGAACTAAAGTCTAAGTCCACAAAAAAGTTATTCCGCTCATGGTCGGTACATCGGATAGGGAAAATTTGAAACTTACTCAAACGTTAAATGTCTTCACCTTAATTATGATTATCCTCGAATTACTATCTTCCACAATTCCTCGACAGAGATTAAAAATAATGCTCGCGTTCGACGCATATTCTTGCATTCCACATATTTGTGCAGCTGTACATAATATACATACAAAAAAATCGGAACTTTTACTATCATTCCAATGAATGTAATATAATATGCAACTTTTGTACTATAAGTGTGTAAAAGAGAATTGGACGATTCTATTTTTTTCGAAAGAGAAATACTTGTTATAGAAGAGAATGTAAAAGTTTCCCGTATTCTTCCACTATATCCTCAAATCGCGTATGTAATTATACCTAACATGGAAATAATTTATCGACGTCATCTCGGGAATTAACGTAATGTGTATTTTCTAAATAAACGTATTTTCTTCGATGTAAATAATACACCTGTTTTATTAGAGCTTGTCGGATAGCTTTTAGTACACTATAGCTCGCCAAACATTACAAATATTTTGGTATCATTAGTCGACGTCACAATAATAACAATAATATTAGAAGTGATATAAAACTGTGGGAATTGTGAATATTATAAAAATTATGCTGAAGCAGACTAACGCAGAAGATTCAACCAATAATATCCCACATTGGGAAACTTTGTACAGTATTAATTAATTCGAGGTATTAAAATATTTTTCCAAAACGTGTCCTAGCACGATTATTACAATCATAAAGTCGCAATCGATCGCGATACATTGTACAATACAAGTATAAATTGCACGTGCTAGTAAAATCGTATGTTGATATATATGTGAATTTTATGATAAATATTCTATTGTAACAACATTCAGTATAATACAATCGAAGATCGTGTGTAACTTTCAATACATGTACTGTATAATTTTATATAATAGTCTTTTATCTCAGACTGGCAGAGCATATAACAGCAAAGAAAGGAAAAAAGTTTTAACAGCATAGAGTAGAGTATTAAAAACAGCTATGGATGCAATTTACCATTGATGCCACAGTGCAAGAAATCAATGATTCAACAAAAACATATATTCATTAATATAAGTAATACTTTTTACATTTGCAACTAACTATCTGTCGAACAGAAGCTTGTGTAAAGTACTAATCGCTAATTGGTACATGTGGGTGAAAAACCTCCACCAATAATGATATTTTTGCCAAGTATTCTTTACATAATAATAATTATGAAAGAATCCATAGAATGCAATAAAAATGATGTCACATTAACAAATGACATTTTCCTTCAACCAAGGCACAATACGCCCAATTAAAGCTCGGATAACCACCCACATCAGGAGTCCTTTTAAAGATATTTCTTATTATGCAGGTTTACCTGCGAAGCTTATTTTTTGGAATTCTTTGTAACTATATTGAATGCTCGCCCACCTTAGTTCACCTGCCACTGAAACAGAAAAGGTGTTCCATGTTGTTGGATGTCAAAGGCAAATTCTACGCAAATAATGCAATTAACAATATGACTCAATGTTTGTAGAATTCATGGACCAGAGTTTACTTACTTTAAGATTACCCTCGTTTCCTTCTGAGCCAACGTCTTGACGTCTCTCACGTTCTGCGTCGAGTCTTTGCTGCCTTTTCACGGAGTCGATGTTCTTTATACCCCGTTGCTCCTGTTCAGCTAGTCTTCGCTCGGCCGCCTCTGTTTGCTGCTTCCGCCTTGTTTCCTGACGAATATGATACCTTAATGCTCAACTGCACTTGAGTGCACACGAGAACTCGAGATTCAGTTGGAAGGAAGAATTCCTCGAACTCTTGCTGTCACCGAAGCAATATAACCTTAGATTACAAGGCTTACCGGATCAGGTGTTAAATCTTCGTAATTAGTAGAACCTCCGCAGCAGGAAGCGAAGATGTTTCCCATGTTGTATTTAGAAAAATGTTCGGTACCGTTCGAAGAATGAAGCAATCTACACGATCAACACTAACGGAGTATTTCTCACTGGGAATACGTAAGTCTATATATGCTGCGCGCACAGGAGCTGTCAAAACGTCTCTCCGGAAAGGGGGTGGGCGGAGAAGGGAGGTGCTGCTGTTAAACTCAGAGATCTGTTATATCTATAGATTGCTATAGATGACTGATAACACCTGATAACACCTTAATGTGACGATTCATAAAATCAAACTGCTATAGTACGCGCCACGAAAGATATCCGTCACCACAACGAAAAGGAAAGACGCAATTCTCGCGATCTCTTTTTTTTAGGCTTCGCTCTCGCAACCCACTGCGCCCCCCAAAACAGCAAAACTTGTCTTATATATATATATATGTCTCTCACCCTCCGTAATATATTTTTAGAGGAAGCGTGTCAAGAGTGCGAGGCAGAAAACTTTAGAGCGGCAGATCGGTATATACTTTTAGAATTATCGGGAAACAAGAAATCAATGACAGTAATCGATATACTACGTTATAAAAGAGTAGATGAATGCGCGATAGCGATGCCGAATGTCACTTTCGTTGTATTTAAGCACTCGTAGCACCCATCTATGTACGATTGCTTACTCGAAGTCACTCTCGTCAAGTAGGAGCATCTCAGATCGTTTCTATGTATAAACAAGTGGATACGCGAAGTCACCGAAAAAGTTTCTCGGGCCCTTGATTCCACGTCAAGCTGAGTTACTCCCGAGGATACAAAGAGTGCCCGGGACTACGACGAGAAATTGGAGTAACGTAATGTTCATTACTTAGCACGCTGCGAAGTGGAACATTTTCCTCTTAGCATGGTGCATATCACTCCCGAGAGGTTTTTGTACGATTTGATTATTACGCTATTCGCAATCCAAGCTTCTTTAAAAGTTGTATTACTAACTAGGACGGCCTGATATCCTGGATAGAAAAGAATGCTTTGCGGCGAACTTTGAGAGAGGGATTCCTCATTGAATTCGTACAATGACGTTATGAGCCCTTTAACGTCAAGAAGATTTCGATTTTCACGTAAACCTGAATACTTCATGAAGACATGAAAACAATGTGGTTGTGCTGAAACTGCATTAACTCTATAGGTAACAAGGCTAAATCACTCTGCAACCTTTGAACCAGTGAATCATTCAGTATAGCATTTGTTATTATAAGAACTTTCACCTTCCATTCAGTAGCTTATCATACTGGTACTTTCAGCATTCTTTTTCCATCTGATTTTTTTCTCTAATCCTGCAATAAACGAGTAACATTTCTTTCCCTCCATTATTTATAATAAATATTTCGATATTTTGTTTATTCGCGCAATCTTTTTAATTCGAGACTTGCATCCTGTATCCAGTATTTAGATTCTCGAAATGCTAGTTTAACAATAAATAGTTAGAATTTCCACTCCAGTGGAACTTCATGCATGCTCCTTTCTTTATTGATTAATTATTGCGAGTTTTTACTTAGTCATACATCTAGATCTACTATAGCATCAATTTCTTTTTATCCATATAGGATCATGTACTTAGGACTTGGCGATATTATTTCTATAAGTAATGTTTTTAATGTATTAACTTTAGATGTAGTTATGTATTACTTACATGTAAATGACTAGTTATTCATAGTCGTGTGCATAGATTAGACCCAGTATATAGCGTTCCTATTTGCTTATTAGGTGCTCTGGAACATAGGTAGTACTGCTGTTCATCTGAGAGTACAAGTGTCTATGATGTTTTCGTCAGGTCTTAGCTGTAATCTCTCCTTCCCTAGTTGTCTGGGTTATTCCCAAGACAGCGAAGAGTTGATTCCAAAAATGGCACGAGAACCAATTATCCTTAACGTCTATGATATGGTAAGTTCTAATACAATCATTCAAGTTGATTAATCTTTCACATATAAAACTGATTGAGAATTTCTGATTTACAGTATTGGCTAAATGAATACACCACTCCCATTGGGTTTGGTGTTTTTCATTCGGGTGTCGAAATTTATGGAACAGGTATTTGAAAAAACCTAGTAGTATTGCTTATTGTTTGTAACATAACTGGTTTAAGTAATTTAATCATGCAACAATCATTTGTAATATAGAATATGCGTACGGTGGTCATACCAAACCCATTTCTGGAATTTTTGAAATAACACCAAGAGTTGCAGCTGAGTTAGGTGACAAGTTTAGATATAGGTAGTTATACAAGTATAGCAACTATTTTATCATATCTGACTATCAACTTCCCAGAATTCCTGTATGATAATGACATTCACATCATAGGCAGTCGGTTCACATTGGATATACTGATTTCACAGAGGATGATGTGTCCAGAATTGTTTCTGAATTAGGAAAAGACTTTCGGGGTGATCGGTACCATTTAATGAACAAGAATTGCAATCACTTTAGTAGCCAGCTTACAGTGGTACGGTTTTATCATATTAATACTAATAAATCTAATAATTACTTTGGTTGATCATAATGCTAATTGATTTGTGACTGTAAAAATAGATCTTATGCGGCCAAGAAATCCCTGGGTGGGTAAACCGTCTGGCCTATTTTAGCTCTTGCGTGCCATTCCTTCAGCGGTGTTTACCAAAAGAGTGGCTTACACCAGATGCACTCCAGAATTCTCTCAACCAAGTCAGCAACCACGAAAGTTCACCCTCTTCCGAAACATCATTGTAACATTCGGTTAATTGTATGGAAGTGGAAGATCAGAAATGCCACAGGAGTTATACGTTTTAGAAAATTTATGCAATGAGGAAAAACGGTTGGTCATAACTGGTCACAAATCACCAGAGTCCTGCAATCGAAGCAACTAAACCGTCAAGTCGAGGTACAAAATTTACTACTGTACTCCTGAATTGCACTGGTAAATATTACTATTGAAGGTATTGCCTTTTTGCAACGTGTCACCTCGTAAACGATTGAATGCCTCCAAACGGCGGTTTACAATGTCGCGTGTGTTCTTCGTTAAATTACTTGATCAAAAGTTAACAAGTACATGATAAATAAGTAATTATATACAAATCAAACAAGCAAAGAGACTGGAGTATTTCCCACTTTTATTGACTTATTCGTAATGGAATTAATTTAATTCGATATATGTTAAAATTAAACTTGATAGGTCCATTTTAGTTATCAACGCACGAAGCATACTTGAGGTCTTATTGTCGGGAAATACGCGCATATTATGGCAACTAAAGCCGCGCCCATTATTTCGTAATCTTCTTGAATAATTATTCATTTCTATGGGACGCTGATTCATGTAAATCGTATATTTAATATTACAATATTTATTTATACATGCGACGCCACTTTGTATAGCTGCCAATTAATACTGTTACATAGCGTTAGAAAAGTGGTAATTTACCAGACGTTGACAATTAAATGTAAAGGGAAAATTCGTGATGTTAGGCAGAGCGCGAATTTCTTATGGTTTAACAAAAGTTTTATCAAACGGAACGTTTGATACCATGCTCACTGATAATTTAGCACCAGAATCAATCACATATTGATCTACGTTGATAAACGATAAACAATGAGTTATACATTTCTTTCAAGCACTCATGGCATTTAAAGAAACTACTCATGTTAATATAACTGTTGTTAATGTCAAATTTATAACGTTAGGTAGACAATTAAACTTATAGTGTTGATTGCGACTGGAATATGCCAAATGAAAATAAGTATCGGCATTAGACATGTTGTATTCGCAATGTCTAAAACAAAACAGAAAGAGAATTACTAATGCGAACTTTAATTTGCTGCTTCATTTCCAGCAGGTAATATTAGAATGCCATATATTCCATATAAGGCAGTTAGAAGATTATGTATTCAATACGACGAAAATCAATTTCATAATTACGTTTTCGTGTAATGACGATTTATTAATGAACAATACCAGATGATCTGGTCCGTTTATTGAACTTACTGTTCATCGCGCTAAAGCATCGATATTGGGAACACTGAAAGCAGCGTTTCGTTAGTCTTATAATAATATTGTAAAATATACTTCTTTCATGTAAGCCGTGAAAAGGATTGTGTAACATATGAGATTATATTTCTCAGTTTAAAAAATTCTGATTAGAGTTCCAAAATATGCAGTGAGCTACTCGATACTCATTCAACAGGAATGATACAATTGTATTCATGGTTTCTGATGTATATACTTATAGTCCAAAATTCCCGAAGAAAATTAGCGTGCACGCATTTGCAGAGAATCTAATGAAACTGGAATTAAATGAATAATATCTTATGTTTTATAGATCGGATCAATCGAGTATTACTTATATTTCTCATTGCCATTAACAATACCGATAGTATTGTATCGAGTATGCGGAATTACTTTATGGGTTAGATAGAATGCGAATATCCTAATAAAAGGACGAATTATAAGAAGCACAATATACGATATAAGTACAAAATGCTTATTTGATGGTTTAAATGATAATTTTTATAATCAAGTAAGCGGCTTCTCGTTTTAGCCAATACTATTTCCATAAAAATTGTCATTGTTTCCTTTTCCAATAATATGCATTTAAAGAATGTTGAGAGTGCCTCGTTTATTGTCACAAATCCCACTGTCTCGGCATAGCACAATTTCGGAAGAGGAGGAAGATATGTATATAAAGTTTTATCTTTATTAATAGATATCTTTTACACAGGGAAATTAAGTTATTTCTTACTCGATGTATGAATGAACGGAAAATGCAACACATACGCTTTCCTCAATTATCTCGTTGTTTTGCACAGAATCGGAAGTAAAATGCAGAGAACATAAATACTACAAAATTTACAAAGAACATGTGGTGCGAGGGAAACATGAATATGCAGGGCCTCGCTGTTAGAGCGCATTCTAGATAATTTACAACGAAATACATTTGCTTTAATTAAGCTTCAAGTAGATCTCTGTAATTTGTTTTTAATAAATATAGTAAATAATGCACATAGTGTTATAAATAAGTATATATAATATAGAAAATGCTAAACTAGACACGCTAGAGTGAGAAAATGGTGAGTAACAAAGTCAGGTAATTACGTGCACTGGTACAAAACCAATGAAATACACAAATCATTATCATTCATTACAAAGGCGCTACAGCATCTTAAAAAATACGTATGCTGCGATTTACCGTAAGATTAGAAGAACTCACAAGCATTGCATTTTTTACATATTACAAATCAGTATTTAGCGATTCCCATATAAAATAATATGTTTACATCGAACGAAAATGACGAGAAACAAACGAAAGGGTCTAAAATCAAGCGGGTAATGCAGACTTTTTCCGACAATAGCTGAAACTTTGAATTATTTACAAAGATATAAAATAAAAGCTATACAGAGAGGTGACTATTTCTTCCATTATTTACGAGAAACATGTTTCTTTGATTTTAGAACCCTTAAGTAACATTTCGACGCAAAATATAATCCTGAATTCGAATTCCAATAATAAGTACAGTTACATGTCACTATAGCTTATAAACGCATATCAAATGCTTCGATTTATTTCGAAAACGGACAGCGATTCCACTATTACATTCTTTCATCAGTAATATTAACACGTTTCTTTCGTAAAAGGTTCCTTCTACGCTTTTAATGTATGATTACCGAACCCGTTGCAATCGGTATGAGTTTTATTTGTATGTTTTCATATTCTACCATAATAGACATGTGATAAAGACAATTCACGGTATTTGGTATTACATTGACCTTCTATTGGCAGTATGTTAACTCTATGCCCCTTTAAATGTTCCAGAGATTTGTAACGTTCAACATCCGTTACAGTGAAATCAGTCATTATATGGAGACGCATTTGTTTCCAGTAATTAAGAGAGATACGATATTGTGCTTGTTGGTTCCCTGCATTAATATTTTCTTTTGAAATTCTAGTATCCAATACTTATTTTCATTATCAGACACATCGACGGACCATTTACATTTTTATCTTAGCCGGTCTTCTTATCGGTCAAGTATTATTTCATATTAAACTAATATGCACTCCTGAGACAACGGCCTTGTACGATCATTAGATTTCTTCACTTAGAGGCTTTTACAAACTTGCGTGAAAAATGTATGCCCTATACATTGGAACATATAAAACTTGGTATCTCGCCAGAGTCGTTTCGTAAGATTTCATATCCTTTTGGGGACTCATATAGATTATGTTAAAAAACTGAGTGTAAGTGTAAGTCGTTAAATTTTAGGAAGTATAGTTTTCCTATAATACAAATTCGCTGTATCTCTTCTCTGTCACCTTGAACATTTCAATTAGTTAGTCGACACTTTCATACAAAAGTAACAAAGATACCATGAGATGTATGAAATTTCCTAGTACCACGTTAAAGCGTCTCAGTGAGGGGATTCTGAGTAACAATCGATGATCATCTTCTTTAAAATAATACAATACTTTGTCGTGCTTTTGCACTACCGATTTCATATATAAATTCTAATGCATTGCACAAAAATGACATATGATTAATATTGATAAGTATTTTCTTCAAAATAATTTTCTATTTTCGCAATGATAAATGGATCACGAATGAAGACCGAATGATAATTAAATTATAATTTGCGAGCAGTCATTAAGCCCACAGTTCTCGCCTAGGTTGTCACCACGATCGAGTTATTTGTAGGTTGTTAAAACGTGGCCAGTGACTTTGATTCATAATAGCTACTTATCATCAGCAATGGCCTTCGATACATTGCACGATTGTTCTACTATTCACACGCTTGAATAATATGACGCACCTTACGGCATTATTACGCGGTAGAAGACATTCGATCGTAAGGCATCTGATAGCTTCACATCTTCAATAGTTATTTATGCCTCTAAGAATGATTAAGTATACGATGTACTTGAAACTGTGTTATACCTAGTTTTGGATGTAGGTACAATAGATTAAGTAGTTAAACATTTATTGCTAGTTAATTTGACTGAGATTTCATTTGTATTAAATTAAAAGCAAACTAACTTGCCCCGAATAAGAATTAAAATTATGCATAAAATTGCATCGAGAACAAGAAACAGTGTACCCACTACGTAAAAATGTTCCTTTAAAGAATAAAATTATGCATAGAATTGCGTGGAAAATAAAATACGATGTCTACTTTGTTCAAATATGGCATCGCAAGGCTTGTTCAACGATCCCCGAACGCACAAATTATTTACAATAATTTATTGTTATGTTAATTATAGATTTCTTCGGTAAATATATTATAACTTAATAAATGTAAATTCCTACAAACCGGAAAGTTACTGCAATTTTGGGTCAGAAAAATGAATCAGATCGCATTAATGAGCTGGAACCTAGTTGTCTATTACAGATCTAAGAAACTATTTATAACATCTCTTTTTCAGACATAACACAGAATATCAAAAACGTTTTACAAAAATTATTCGCAATAATAAGATTGAATTGCGATGTAACTTCCCGGTATAATCATCGGAAAGAGCAGGAATTTATGGGGTAGATGTTACGTTATACTGTACCTCTATCTTTCAGGTAGTGCACATATTTCTATTATTTAAAGCATTATATAATTCTTTACGAATCATACGACGATGAACCGTGATCGTGAGCGGGGCTAGGAGGCGTTGATGGATTTGAACTGTTGTTAGAAGCTATCGAGTGTCTAGGACTTCCGCCAGACGTATGTTCCTATGGAAAACACACAATCTTGATACACGTTCTTATTAAGTGTTAATTATAATAAAATTAAGACATACCTTATCTTGTAACGATGCAATGCTTCCAAGGGATAACGGAGTGTGGGACCGTAAATGACCAGACTCTGAGTCCACCTGATCCACAGGTGTACGTGGTAAAGATGGTGGAGTAGCAGTAGGTCGTGGCGGCGCCGGTCCTCTTCGAGATGATGTTGAACCTAGAATAACAATCAATCACAATCAAGTTTACTCAAACATCGCAATCTCGACGTTCTATAATGGCTTCCATGTTTACCGTTGTGGGGTGAAAACCCAGAGTTTCTAGACATGTGAGAACTAAGTCGTCGTGTATCGGAAGGAGGATGTCTTGGTGGAAGTGGTGCTGGTTTACTTGGAGTTTGAAGCGCCGGACCATATAACTAAAACATACAAATGAAATTTTAGAAATTAGAATATAGCAGATAGGCAAACAATTTACAAGAAAAATATGCCCCGTATATTCACCCTTTGCTGACTACTGTGAAGATGAGAACTGCTATGATGACCAGTGTGTTGGTCAGCTGTTTCAAGTGTTGTTGGTAAATCCAATAAACGTTGGATCTACATAAAGAAAAATTATGATGTTAGTAGTGTCAAGTATAAAAGAAACTTTCGTGCATGTAAATAATATATACCTGAATTCCATTCCCAGGACCCATGTGACTGATGTGATTGAAATTGGTCGGAGCTGATATCATTTTCGAGCGTCTATCCGTGGGGCGAGCTGCTCTATTTCCTTCTCGTAAGGAAAATCTTCTACGCGGTCTTGTCATTTGTCTTCCGCTCGCATCTAATGGCGTCAGATTCAACAATTCCCCTGTATCATCGTATTGTTTTGTAGAAAGAAACATAAAAATATCACAAATCCTTACAACAAGACTCACTTACGTTGGTGTAAATTACTGAGATATATGACATGTGGCATATCATTAATCATACAAGATGTAAGGGATCCTGAAGTATTTAAAGGTCTTGCTCGCTTTACATTAAGTGTTTGTAACCAGTCTCCCGTAGAACAGTCAAACACATCAATATGAGTTTCACTATAAACTAATAAGTAACCCTCACAATAGCCTGAAAAATATTTGCATCATTGTGAATTTTGCTTTCTCATAACCAGTTAACACCATTCCGCATAATTATACTTACTAACTGCAGTAGGAACAGCTGGATACATAATTTCTCTATCTCTACTTTTACGGCCTTGACTGTCAACGTATAACGCTAAGGTATGGAAGACTAACAAGAATTCACCACGCGGTAATTCGATGCAACGCAATGCATCCACTGCACTATATGTTAGGAAAACTAATAGCGCATTGTCAGGATGGACCAATACTAGAAAAACAATAGAGTATTGTAATATTCCTGAATTATGAAATACGATTATTTTACGATGTTTATAATGTTATCTTACAAATGGGGTGATGGTCTCCTAAAATGCTGTAGACAGAAAAGCCAGAGGGGTACCCGACGCATAGACGTCCTTCCGAGAGTACTTGTATCGTTTGTACGTGATGAGGCAACATCAGTTCGCGTATTCGTTTGTGGCGTGTTTTCGTACGCGTTATTTCATATATGATTAATTGTGACGCGTTCTACAAGAAAACCAATATTGTAAGTTCAAATTCCTGTTAAGAAAGCACAGGATAAAAGCGGTAATACTTACTTGCTTCTTTAACACAACGCATAAGCAGTATGTCAACGGATTACGACGTACTACTCCTGTTGTTAGAGTAATACATCCCTTAGTTTCAGCAACTTTGATCCACTCTACTTCATCCCCATCTAATGCACGTACTGGTACCAGCCGTACATGGCGTTGTTTTCCGCTCAAAACTACGATCAGTTGCTCTTCCGTAACATACTCCAGTTGATATATCTTTTTCCCTTCCCCAACTCGCGCAATTTCTGAAAAGAGAGTACATTATAATAGTAATACAAATAGAAACAGCGCAATAATATTCGAGCACTGAAAAGTTAACATACCACTACGATCTAAATCTAAACAGAAGAGGCCCTCTTCTGTGCCAATGACTAGACGATCTGGATCAATAACTGCTCCTGACATCACATTTTTTATAAGCGCCAATGTATTATCTAATAATTCTTTCGCTCTAAAAATCTGTGCACGTAATAGTAAAGGTCATTAATAAAAAAAATCATCTTTCAATATAAAAATGTGTGTCGGACAGGCATACCGTTGTATTTGGGAGATTGTTCCTCTTCAATATTCTGTGCAATTCACTCAAAGCCACTACCCATTTCGTTTTTTCACTTTCAGTATCGGCGAGCATTAAAGTGTGATTTTTCAAGCCGGGTGGTTCCAATAAAGACGTTGTTATCTAAGAACGGAATCAATATTTTTTAATTTGAACACGAGTAACATAAAAAAGCGACGTTTGTTGGAGACTCACTCTGAATATGCACGGAATGTCTTTCTTCGTGGCATGTATGACGTCTGAATCTCGAACCGAGCTCACGCTAAACTCCTCGTCCCTCATATCCAAAACTTGGGAGACGTACACAGAAGGGAGGGCATTGCGATCTTGCGAGATATCATAGAGGAACAACTTGAAGTCACAGACAACGACGAATTGACGAACCCATCCCTTTTTTACACCACCCATCTTTGGCACTTTTACATATCCTTCGTAAGCAGTGCCTATTCCTCGAGTAGGATCGATACCTAATGGTCGCTTTGCTATAGAAGAATAACAGCCTCAAGTTACTCCGGATCTTGCAATGCAACTTCAATCTAACAACCTCATAGAATGGGTATCATTAAAAACTTACTTTGATCATGTGGTACGGGACACATTGGCGGAACTTTATCGCAACATGGCATATGACATGCGAAACCACAAACTTCACATACAACTCCTTGTCTAGTTAAACCTACCATAAGTGAAGTACAATGATTGCACTTCGTAGGCGCTGAGAATGTTCGTACTATAAATTGGTGAGATTTGGGCTTTGGCTGTAAAGTCGTTTGTACATGCGACGTCGATGATTTTTTCAGAAGCTCATGAGATAGCGGTGATGTTGGATCCTATTAAATATAGAGTATGTATCACAGAATTCAATTAACTACTCTGGTCATCTGAATGATACTTACGATACTGAGTTCTGATAAGTTACTCTTACTACTGGTAATACTTGGCGCACGATTATCTTCTATATCACCTTCCACACTGTCGACGCTTCCATGACGTGTACTACTTGCAGTTTCTTTTAGAAAATGTTCCAAATATGACATTTGAGACGTAGGTCGTTCTAAAACTGAAAAAGACAACGGAATGTTAGTAATATTCTCGCAGTCTTTACTAGCATCATCAAGATCTATCGCAAAAAAAGAAAATACATTTTAAAAGATATTATGCATATCGATTTCATAAATTATAGTTCGTTGTTTAATTTTAATCTGTAGTCGTAAAAGGTACCCGATTATATTAAATATCTCGTGTAGTAAATAATGAAGCAATAAAAAATTGGGCAATTCAAAAACTATCGTGGCAACAATTAACTATCGTTTGCGATTTAATCCCTTTCCTCTCCCAACACCCCTTATTACAATTACTTCACTGCAATATTCGCCACACAAAAATCGTTAATATCACAGTTATTGCAACTCCAAGGATTATGGTGCAAGAAGTGTCGCAGCATGGTTTGTAAAGCAACATATAGGGAAGATTCATTCTAATCACACAATTCATTCAAGCCACAAAAACACCCGGACAACACATACCTGTTAATTAATTCAATCGATCGACTAACAGCAATTAATACTAAGGATGACAACCATCACCTAAAACAGCTAAGAACTACGGGCACTACCCTCGTTCACCGAACGAGTATTTTCAACGTAACACATTGTTGGAATAAATGCTGCAAATATTAATAGTAACACAGAGCTATGTTTCGTCTGAGATCTAAGAGACATTTCTGAGGCTCTAAAAAATGGTACACTACTTTCACTTCCCATCTATTTTCCCTATGTGAATTGCGTAAACAGGTTGTCTAAATGAAGCCTGGCAAAATACTGGAAATCTGTACATAAGAAAACTTCGTATTTCCTGAGGGTGAAAAGAAACTCTGTATGCGGAAAAAACATAGCACTGTGTCCCCCAATTAGCAGTTCAACCGTACAGTCAAACAAAAGTCGCGTTTCTTGGCTGGCACATCATTTACCGGGCGGCGATACGATGGCGACGGCATTCTGACTGATGAAAGTGTTGACGGGAACGAATCTAGTTAATAAGCGACATGTCGTGATGCGGGGTGCACGATTTACTGCTAGGGGTGACGACGGCTGATGCGCGATGATACGTTGGGGTTGGGTGCTAACGATGTTTGGTGATTTGCTTGACGTATTGCTGGATAGGACAGCTGTCACAAATATAGTTTGAAGATGAGCAACAAGAGGCCCCACACGCAGCTCGTTACGCCAATAAAGAGAGGCACTTTGTAGTCTAGAAATCAGAATTGCATTCCGTACCAGAGAACCGAATTACTATGCTGGAGAGATATCCCAATGACAACGATTTGTATTACCGACATATGGATACTACTAACAGTTATGTCTTATAGTGTATCTAACATTAATAATTAAATGCTCTGTTAAAAGCACCAGAAGTCGCATTTATCAAGTGACTAAAGACAATTCAACATATGTGCCTTGTAATTTGCGAGGTAAAGCTGAACTAGCATTATTAGATTTAACACTGTATCATATATTGTATACTCTCATTCTTACATTCGTTGAATATTTGTAAGTTAGAATAATGTACACAGAAATACATGTGCACGAGCGAGTAATAGTGCAATCTGCGACTCACACGTACATTGATGTTTACATATAGAGACTCGCACACAATCCTATAAATAATTATAGTAATGATATTTGCATTAACAATCATAGTGAGCGCAAAGTATGTACTTTCCAGCTTAAGAATTAAGGAAATAATTAAATGATTCTTACTATAATTATATGCATTGATTGTCAATGAAAAAAACCTGATCAACGTGATAATTCCTTAATTCCAAGTCTGAACTTTGTATCATGCATGCATTACCATTTCTGAGAAATTTATGAAGGGTATAAAAAATTACTAAAATGTGACATTCCGATAACATAACGTAATTTGCATACTGCAACATACTCCACTGGCACCCTCTACAATCGTACTATTTTGCGTATCAATAGCATAGGTATCAACGTCATATGCCATGTACTCTTGTAAAGTGCGAGACAGAAAAGCATACTTATCGTTTTAAAAAACTACGAGAAAGATCGAAACATTTACACATTACAAATATGGCATGTATAGTAACAGTCTGCATGATAATAGTAGATACAATATTCCCATAAAACCGTAATATAGAAGTACGACTTTCTTTTCTAGCATTGTCAATTGAAATGTACTTACAGCCATCTCCCGTGTCAATCCTCGCTTGTAATTCTTTTACTTGCATTTCTTTGCGCTTCATCTCGTGCGATATGGAATCAAATCGTTGCCTAAAGTCCCTAAGTTCTCTGAAATTACACAAGAAAATCGATATGTTTAGCATTTCGTTGATTAAATAGAAGTTTTTATTTGTATGTAATGTACGATACTAACTTTTGAGCAGCGATTAGATCCGAGCGAGTTTTCGTGAGTTCTTCCGATATTGCTTGCTTTGCCTGGATCTCACTTTGCAGTGAACTTTGTAAGTTCAATAGTTCCATTTTGTCAAGTTTTTGCGACCTTCGGTTACGCCAGTTCTTATCAGCCATAGTTGAACCACTTCCAACACCTCCAACACCTCCAGAATGTTTCAGATACTCAAGTTCTTCTGTCATCTTTGTTGCCAATGCCTTAAAGACAAAAGTAGTTTGTTAGAACAATGAGACTATAATAAATGAAAGAAATATAATTATTCATTTGATAGAAATGAAACATACTTGGAGATATCCACGAGCATCTTTTTCATCTGACACCCACTGAATAATCTCAGTAATCTGTGCTTCCCATTGTGCAATAGCTTCCTTCTTATTTCTCAGCTCCTCATATTCTTCCTCCAGCTGTCTCCTCTCACCTTGTATTCTATTCACGCTATCTGTAAGAGTGCCGAGTTCTAATATAAGCTTTTTGTTTTCTTCGACTAGCATAATCTTTTCCCTTTCGTGACGCCGATTTAACTCATTTATCGTTTCCTCGCTGTCAGTAATATTTTCAAGTCTGGCAGCATCCAACTTCTCTTTAGTAAGTTGTACTTCGCGTTCTAGTAGTTCCTTTCGTGTGTCACCTTCATGAAGTTGTTCTTGAAGGCTTCGAATTTCAAGATTATATCTACTTTGCTGTTGATTTAAGTTTTCATTATATTGGACTTCAAGTTTCTCAACTTCGGCTTTTAACCTATTAATCTCTTGGGTTGCCAAAGCATGATTTGCACTTGCGTCGTTCCCTATAGATCTTTGTCTAATCTTCTCTGTTTCCTCCTGCATTTGCTTACAATATTCTTCACTGCGTTCACGTAATTTCCTTTCCTTGCTTGTTTCTGCCATAGCTTCCTCCACTCTGTTTTCCAGCTCTCGGCGCAGCTTCTCTGCTTTTCGGATATCGTGGCGTAAGCTATCGACCTTTTGCATGACAACTTCTAATTCCTCTTCTTTGTCTCTCACTTGCCTAGATAACTTCTGCTTTTGCTGCCGCAATTCGGACAACTTGTCAGTTACTTCTGTATACTCCGCCATAGCTAGCTTACGTTGTGTTAACGCATCTTTAAGTTCTTTATCTTGAAGCTTTAATTTCTCTTGTGTATCCAACTTGTCCTTAATTGCTTCCTCCTTTTCGGCACGAAGTGAACGCACTAGTTTCTCCAATTCCCGAAGTTTCGTCATTTCGCCATTATCCAATTGGCGCAACTCTCGTGGCACTTCCATAGACTTCAATTGTGATTCCAGCTCGCAGTTGCGTTTAGTTAATGTGTTAATTTCATCTTGAAGCTTTCTTGTTGCGTTGCTGGAATCTGGAGAAATCCCTGGCGAAGTTTGGTTAGTGGACAGTTGGTTCTTTAAATCTTCAATAGTTTTGGTCAACTGTACATTCTCTTCTTCCAATATTTGTACTTGCTTATCTTTTTGAGTATTCGCCGGTAGACAACCAAGATCGGATATGCAACTCCCTTGAGTGAAACTGAAGCCTACGAAAGGTAGGTGAAGTGCCGAAAACGCCGAATTAGCAGCAGGTGGTACGGCATCGGAACTTCGCACGTCAGTATCATCCACATCAAAGTTTGAAGTATCAGTTGGCGAAGAAACTTCGGGAATGTAAGGTGCAGTACTATCCCTAAGAGTATCCCAATTTACGCCTTCAAACCACGGATGCTTCTTGAAATCCTCAATTCCATTCTGACCTAATCTAAACTCGGCACTGCATATTAACTTTCTCATTAGATCTTTCGCTTCTTCCGAAACATCAAACATATCGTCGGCTGGGAAGTCAAAGCAGTTCTATAATGACAAAATAATCAAATTTCAGTACACATATTGGCACAAATATAGAAAATTTCTATTGCTGAGTAATGACCTTGTGGTTCATGATTTTTCCATATGTTTCGACTAGAGATTCGGCATAAAACGGTGTCTCTCCATAAAGCATTTCATACATGCACACTCCCAAAGACCACCAGTCACATTCCGGCCCATATTGTCCTTGACCATCTTCCATTGCCTGAAATATTCCATAATGTTTCACAAACGATCGCGATATCTATGCTGAGTAATTATCGTTTTCAATAATCAATTTACCCTTAATATTTCAGGAGAAATGTAATCTGGGGTTCCCACAGCAACATTATTCTGCACTGTACCATCCTCGAATAATCGCAAACAGGATCCAAAATCAGCTAATCTAATATGTCCATTTGCATCTAATAAGACATTATCTGGTTTGATATCGCGATGTACATATTGTAGGTCGTGTATGGATCCAATTGCTAGCACCATTTCAGCTATATAGAAACGAGCCATATCTTCAGGAAGTCGGTCCTCGAACTTGCTCAGTAATGTTAGCAAGTCCCCACCACAGTAATAATCCATGACCAAGTACTATAAAGCAATGAGTATTAATACAATTGCTCCCCAATAAAATATAATTAAGAACTGTTAGGAAAATTACCAAATTATTGTCATCTTGAAAGGCATAATGAAGATTTGTGATCCACCTACGATCACCATATACCAACACATCACGCTCCTCTCGAAAGCATGCTGTTCCAGCACGCTTCAGCATTTCCCACTTGTTTAGGATCTTCATTGCGAACACTTTGTCGGAACCACGCATTCGTACAACACATACTTCCCCAAATGCACCCCTACCAATAACTTTTACTATTTCAAAATCCTCACGGGCCAACTGCAAACTTTTTATGGAAGTGGCAACTGGTTTTACTATAATAGAAGTAAACAAGAATGACAAGGTAATATAATAGTTAGGAAGATCTGAAAGATTAAGCGAATCAAAAATTCATACCAAATTCTATGAAATCCGAGACTGTTTTCTCACGCCTCAACGAAGAATTACAACATTCATCATATAAGACAAGTAGAATATCAATAAGGGTCTCAATAGAAAAAGTATGGCCTACTTTTTCTCCGCCCTGTATTGGACCCCCAAGAAAGAGAGCTTCCAATTGACGCAACCTTCCTCCAATGCCCCCTAATAAAAGTATTAGCTGGAGTTATTAAATAGAATAATACACAATCGATACATCTGTCTATTCATTTCTAAATGCACACCATTGATTGCCAATCCCTTTGGCATAATATCAGGAGGAGGTTGATTATAATGGTGTTGGGATGACTCTGACATCTCTTCTTTTTGGTAATGATTATCTTTACCAGAGTTTGTTAATGCTACCTCCGTCATTTTTAGTATTGTATGCTAGTGTTTCATACCACCACATTGTGGTATAAAGTGACCCCTAAAATATTTTACAGATATTTTATACAATATGTACTTTAAAGCAGACTGTGACACAGAAGGTATGAAATAAAATGCATTGCACCATGATAATCAAGAGAATGTCAAATGCAAAAGAAATAGGTATATTATAATTTTTTCGAAAATTCCAATATTAATAACTTTCCATTTTAACAGTGTTTTATATACAAAGTTATTATTGGGTTTACATAAGTTACATCACAGTGGGGATGAAATTGAGTGACAAAAGAAGTTAAGAAAATGTATTCAATATCAAAGGAACAATTATTCCATTGCTACAACCTCATTTCTTCATCAAGAATATGAGCATGGAAAATCGTCGATTGGAGTAAAAGGTAGAGGGGACGTGAAAAGTCGAGTAAGATCGCGCATCATTATGATAGCGTGAATTATACAGGTATACTTTACCTTAAATAGATAATTTCCTGTGGTCATATCTAATCGGGATCACTCTCACTAGTTCAATATTAATATTGTTTACAATCATTCAGTAGTCATCCGATGATCATGTTAGCAATGTAGTTCTGCTTAAGGATCGAGCCCTTTTTTTCGTCGCGCGAGTTTTGTCGAAAATCAATTCTCTCTCTCTCACTCTCTCACTCTTTCCCCGAACTTAACGCGTGGAGTGCATGTCCACATGCGACTACGTATAAAACAATCGAGTTTCATTTAATTCATCATCAGCCATGGTGCCGGAATCACTCGCGTCGGAGGAAATTACGTAACTGCTACAAAGATAGCCAAAATATTTGGCGAAAACACGCAATAAGAGAAACAGGCGTAAATAAAAGGTCTAGATAAAAATAGTGCGACGGGGTAGGGCACCGCATTCGCGATCGACGAATTCAATAAAATCACCAAGACAACTGGTGTTGCAGAGGAGATCGGTATCGCGCAGCAGAAACTTTCGGCAGTCGTAAGATCCAACTATCACCGGGGCTATCGCGGAAGCAGCCTACATGCATTGTCTCAATTTCTGCTATAACCTTCTTGCGGCACTGCACTCCTGTCGCCTCGATCAAATTTCACGAGCGAAACTCTTGTGTCGCATGTGAGAATGATGTTTTGAACGGGAGGTCTGTTCCTTGTCGATCCGGACCGATCGCCCGAGCGTCTCGAGCATACCCGCCGAAACGACGCGGCCCGATTTTATGGCAGTTCAATTGTTTATTATGCACACCATTCGATTATCACAAAACATCTTGCATGGCCACCTCCAAACCCCCAACAATTTGGCTGACCCCCTGGCAGGCCCCATATAGGAAAAATATGGCAGTCCTACGTCATTGAGACTGCTGTCTGTGAATAGTTGGATAACATAGATCGGCGATGACCAATCCGTCAAATCAACTTGCGCAGCCTTAGTTCAGACATTCATCGCTAATGATTCAGCGATGGAAAACTGTATACTTTGGTGAACCCGCAAAATTCAAAAACGAAGCTGTAACACTTCTGTGTCCGCAACTTCTGTCAATTATGCATACTGTATTTTAAACCGGAGCTTGGAATTAAGTTACTGTAAAACAAGCTTATAATTGTCCTTCCATATAAATCTCACGCAATTTTTGAAATTCCATTGTTTTTCCTCATTGCGCTAAAGCAAATAACATAGGCTGAAATACGCGATTTAAAATTCAGCACCCTAAAAAATACAGATATTATAGATACATATATAATATATGTAAATGAAGATTCAAGTGTAAGTCGAAGTGGCATTACATACCAATGAAGTAAAACTATCCTTAAAGGGCCCAGGTATCATCATTGAAAAACCTGTTGCAAACAGGCGTACTTTAACTATGGTATTGATAGTAAATTCATAAAATCAGAAAGTCAACGGCATCATGAAAGAGCACGGACTCCATTGGGGCGCTGCGATCGATGCAGAGTTGCCGATCATCTCCCGTATTTATTATACGACTTTTTGAATTTGGTTACTCTTATTACGAAAAGTTGTGGAATCAATGTCGGGTGAATATTTTATGATCATCGAGCACGGCGGGGAAGCAGTTCATCACGTAATTCTAGTAATTCGAACTCAGTACATTGTGGAATGTGCGACGAGGAGCTACTGTGTTACGCAGCTCCGCATGATGCCATCCCAAAAATACATATTAAACACGAAGAATTCGTGCCTTATGCACTATCGGATTGACGAATTGCCGCTTGACATAAGATACGAACCGTTTCCCCGGGATATGTTCTCGATTAAATGATATAAATCCGGATTTCTTATTTTTACTCGGTAGCATGTATACGTGGCAACAGAGCAAAGCTGTCGAGTGCTCTGTCACTTCCTAGTCAAAAGAAATTCTTGGGGCACAAACAATAATATATTTTTGCCATTAAAACCGTGGGATGTGGTGTTGGTTGAAAAAAGTGACCGCGTTTCTCACGTGAGAATAATCCGGCAGCTTGCGAGGCGCCGAAGCTCAAACTTTCCCCATGTATCTTATCGTATAAGCAAGCGTCGGTTTATATATTACATGTGCAACCTGTGTTAAAGTTCTCATTGCATCCTACGATTATACTAATCGATGAAATTCATGACTCGATCGATGAACTTCGTATCGACGATCATTAATTGCTACGCATAGCAAGTGTTCGTATGCACCCGACTCTGGGTAAATATACGTGCATAAACATATACATATACGTAATTGTACGTACCAAGCCTCTCACAGTGCAGAGATGTGCAAGGATGTGTTCTGTGACGATTAACGACGACAATTAAACGTTAGTTCATTAAGGTATGTCGATCTTTTCATTTTCATGCAAAATTCAATACCTCTCGCGTGTAAAAATATTCGATATTAATTGCCATTACTTTCAGGTTGTTAATGCAGGAGTAATTGCTGGACTGAGAGTTGTATGAATTCTATGGATATGATCCAATGGTGATAGAATTGCAGCCTCGAATGGTATCACATTCTCCAAACATTCAAGATTTCTACAAGTAACCCCATGAAAGGATATCATTGGACACAGAGGAGAAGCGGCAGGGACGTTGCTGCTAATGGTGCTTTGGCACAATTATCATCATCCTCCTAACATCACAATGGAGGAGCCAGTGAAGAAGAAACAACGTATTGATAATCATGGTGATGGAAGAGACTCGTTCAGCGATATCGAACAGCTTCAGAATAGCCTTCTGGCTCAATGTTTGTGCAATGTACCAGAAAGCAGTCTGAGAAAGCCATTCACCAGCACAACAGTGGAAGCATCCGATGGGAGCTTCCGTTGCTCAATGTTGTCAGAATGGGAGCCGGATCAAACTTTGGAGTTTATAAGTGCTTTGCAACTTTTGTTTGATTTGGCAATTAAACAGAATGCAAGAGGTATTATGTGCAGAAGGGTGGCAGATGTTTGTGATGCGCTGGCGCGAAATGAGCATGGCATTGTAGATCAAATAATTGATCTGTCCTCCACTTCAAATAAGTTCATATCTTTTGCTGCTAGCAGAGTTCTTGCCTCATTCTTCATTGTAACAAAGGAAAACATAGATGCAGTATGGCTAGAGAGACTCACTCAGTCTCTAGTAAACACTCAGTCACCGAGTCAGATGCTTTTCACTCTGGATGTTGTAAAAAGGGTTGTAGAACACAAGGACTGTAGTATTCATCCACTCGAGGAAATAGAGACTTTTGCTACCCCACCACAGTGTAATACCATAACTATTTCAGACTCTGAAAGTTTTGACAGTACTCCTGTAAAAGCTATGTGTGTCAAAGCTCTGGAATCTAAGTGGACAATATTAGTATCAAAATTTGATGCTATTCTTTCTGCGTATACCCCGCAACACGAATCAGTTGTTATTACGTTTCTTGATTTATGGGAATCTATTATTTCGGTAAAAGCTAATTTGTCTGTCATTGACACAAAGCTGTTCTACTCACAATTGGACAATTTGGTGGTACTTCTAAATGCTAATGTACCTGGTGTAATTTGGAGACATCTTCTTGGTTTATTCAATGAAGTATTGTGTTATGGTAGCACATTAGCATTGCAAGATGTACTCCCTGAAGAACCATGCTCTCTTGCACATTTGATCGTGCGCGCTGTTAAAGATTGGCGATTGTTGGATGCGTTACCATATCGTCATGGTTCGGGGAGATTTGGCGGAGGAACAGGCGAGGGAGATCGACCACTTCTTCAAAAAATTGTGCTTTTGATTCTCAAGAGCGTCGCAGTCACCGTAAAAGAAACACGAAGCGATTCGAGTGATTCATCACTCGGTTCGGAGGCCGAAGATCTCGATGCCGATATGGCTGTCATTGAAAGAAGTATAAGGGAGGTATTAAGGCAATTAGATCAATGCGTGAAAACACTGATGCCTTTCCATCCCGAAATGCCACTTTCGCAATGGGTAGTTCAAATGTTTCACGATCAGGATGATTTTTTAATCGAGGGCATGGTTTGTTGCCTGGATGTTGCTGTTGGTCTCTTTTACAGAGGTCCGCCACAGAACGATCTGGGTCATATGTTGAGCCCGACGTTAACTTTCATCCGATTTACACACGCTGTTTCACGCGACCCGGATGTTCTGTTAGACCTTCTCGTTAGTAATGAAACGTGCTTCTTATTGTACTTATTAAGATTCCTGAAGTATGTTAGGCGAAATTGGACGGAATTTGTATCATGCTGTGGCAGAGAATTGGACGATACCATGACAATATTAATAAGACTTCGTTTAGCGATCGATAGATTAGTATCTAAAGCTTTGTTCCCGTACAACATTAATCCAGTGTTACGTTTGTTAGAAAAATGTGAATCCTTCTATGAAGGGAATGTAGAGAATTGAGCCATACGGAAACTTGTGAAATTCGAAATTCAGAGCAGGTAGATCAATATGTACAAACTGTAAGAATATAAGCCTTACGAGCAGCTGATGGACTAGCTCGGGACTAGCTCCAAAATGTGAGATTGTATAGCCTTATTAATTTCATATCAAAAAGTGACTGATTTTGACTACCATCGTGTAGTCCTGATTATCTAGATTAACATTAGAAAAATGAAAAATCGTTTCTATTTATTATACTTAGCGAAATTTCGCATTTGCGCGCAAAAATGCTGTTGGAATCCCGCTAAACTCAGTGTCACGATTTTGCATTTCTTCGTTGGACAAAAAGAGAACTCTGAGTGGGTAAAAGTAGTACAAAAGCTAGCGATGTTTCTATGCTACGAAATAGCATTGCGTTTGTATGGTGCTAGAACAACAGGTTTTTGCCAAAGCACCATTGATCATGCACATCAATGTATACTATTAGGATAGTATTTATATGTACACATCGAATGTAAAACTTGCCAGTCAAATAGGATACTATGATACAATAGGACGATTAAAGTCAGCACATGTAATAGAAAGATACTCATGTACCATATGCGCTTAAATTAGCGTGGATAAAAATATTGAGAGCCAGAATACGTGTTCTGTAGCAACAATGTCTTCCAGCTTGAATCGCTCATATAAGGGTTCAAACATAAATATGAAAATCTCCGAGTATTACGCCCTTTGTCGTATACTTAATTATTATGCATCAACAGTACAAGAGTATACAAAATATATTACCATCTGGAACTATATAAATATTGTTGAAAGTGCAGTATTGAATGATATATGATCACTAAAAGCTACTGCACAGTTTTTATACAAGTGATTTTGGCACAATATATGAATCTGATTTGTCGCACAAAGTGGAACCCGTATTTATCACATTCTTGTTGCGCGGAAAATTGCAATTCGAGAAATGTTATTAGGAACCGCCAATCCGGAATTTGTAAATGTACACGTTCGTATATTAATTTTAATTCCCACTGTTATACATACATACATGGTACTCAGTACGTTTAAACAAGAACTAAGAACAATTATTTTGGTATGTATTAACAAGTTGAAATTGTAAATATCAGCTTTTTAATTATCTGTATTAATATAATTAACTTGTAAGTACGGTACATGTAATACACTAAAATCTGCATATTTTTACTTTTATAACTATGTGGAAATATTATTTCAACCTACACACATCCGTTTACCAAATCCTCTCGATACTTTTCTTCTGGAAAAAATCATTTGAACGAAACATATATAAGACTTCATTGGACTGTGTTATATATACTCACGTGAGGTTTCGCAAGTCCATGAGTGCCCATGTCAGTCTGTGTATCCGGCAAGACGTGCTTGTTCCATCTGTATTCTTTTACTCATGCAGTAAGTATACGGAATATGATTGCAACATTCCTACAAAATGACTAACTTACACCTACACAATTTATTGGTTTTAAAGCGTTCGTCGAAATGGAGGCCAAATTGTTGGAAACATTGGAGAAAATTGGGTACGTAAAAGAAGGTTATGCTTTAACACAGTCGTAAGTTGATCCAATAACCACTTTTACTACTCGTACAGACATGTAACTTTCCCTGTTGTAACATGTAATTTTAACCATTTGTTGATGAGCATATTGAGTCCAATATACTTTGAGCAAATTTTGATTGAAAGTGCCTATTTATTTTATTTTTGCATATAAATCATTTCCTGTTTTTATAGATATACAGGGCAATTGTTAGAGGCCACCCAATTCTCAGAGGCTGTAAAATTGGGACCAAAATCACCAGAATTCACAAAGCTAGTAGCATGGTTCGCACATGAACTTTCTATTCTAAACGATATTGATGAAGCAGTGCATCCCACCACATCGCCTGAAGACGCCAGTTCCTTCTTATTAGAATTAAGCTTTTTCCTTAAAGAATTAGGATGTGTAAATGAGCAATTAATGTCTGGTAATGTGAATCAGAGGCTATCAAATGAATTGGATAGGTATATATTATTAGATTACCTAGCATCTGAGCTAATAACTAGCAGACTGTTGGAAGCCAGAAAGGATAACACTTCATCTATGGAAGTTAAGATTGTGAGTATCATTTATCATCGATTAATGATTACATATTGTATACTTTATATTAATTTTTTGATATTTCTATAGGATGAGAGTGAAACAGCAAAGTATTTGAAGGACATGTTGATCGCTTTAAATTTCCAAAAACCACCTGAGAACATAACACCAGAAATGCTATTTTCAAAAATAGGAGCTAAGATTAACAAAGTATTAGAAACTGCACAACCGGAGGTGGTGGGTAAACCACTTCTTACAGATGAATTAGCCCCTAGTCAGTGGCAGCAATTAGATGAAATTTCAAAAGATTTACATCGAGAATATACAATTCGTCGCGATATGTTATTAAAGAGGCTTGACTGTACAGTCCAGTCCTTCCTGGTAAGCATATTAATAAATTCAATTCTCAAATACTGAATAAGTTGACTGGACTTTTATTTATTCACAGTGGTCCGATACTGTGAAATCACGAGAGAAAGAGTTGAATGCAAAGTTTCAAGGGACTAGGAAATTTCTACGCGAAGAATCAAATATCACGATCGGTGATTTATTGGCGGCGAGAGATGACGTAACGATTATGGAAAAAACAAGCAATGCATCAGTTCGTAAGAACACCCGTAGTAAAATAAATTCTGTTATCATTGGGGCTGTGCCCGATCGAGGCGGCCGACCTTATGAACAGGAACCTCCTCCACCAGAGATGCCACCGTGGCAAAAGGATAGAGTTCCTGGACCGCCATCATTCAGGTTTGTTATCACATCTTAATGGAGTCACACTGTATTTGTCATTAAAATTGCACAATATCAATAGTTTTATATTTTCAGTGGGGGTCGGGGTGGTGGCGGCCGAGGTGGCGGTGGTCGTGGTGGAGATAGAGGCAGAGGCGGCGGAGGAGGCGGTGGTGGTGGATATAATCGAGGTGGAGGATCTGGCGGTAGTAGTGGTGGCTATGGAGGTGGAGGAAGTAGTGGATACAGTGGAGGTGGAGGAAGTAGTGGATACAGTGGAGGTGGAGGAAGTAGTGGATACAGTGGAGGTGGCAGTGGAGGTGGCAGTGGTGGCTATGGAGGAGGAAATACAGGATATGGGGGAGGCGGTGGTGGTGGCTACGGAGGAGGAGGAAACACAGGATATACCGGAGGCGGTGGAGGTGGATACGGAGGAGGCAGCGGTGGTGGCTATGGTGGAAGCAATAGTGGCGGATACGGCGGTGGCGGTGGCGGTGGCGGCGGCGGTGGTGGGGGATATGGTGGAGGTGGTCAAGGCGGAGGCGGACATGGTGGAGGTGGACATGGCGGGTATGGAGGTGGAAATCAAAATTCCGGTGGATACAGTGGCGATGGAAGAAGGGGAGGTAAAATAAATACTATAGATTATTACTATTGGATCATTTAAGAAGTCGTATTAATGTATTGTTTGATATTAATATTAATGCACAGGTTACAATCAATCCGACAATAATGATGGACGTTATCAGAGAGGAGGTGGTAGTGGTAGAGGAAGGGGAGGACGTGTCCAGGGCGGTTGGAACCAAGGTGGCTCGGATAATTATCAGCGTGGCGGATATAACAGAGGCCGCCAATACTAGCAGGCATTATATGCTTTCGCATAGCGAGCTGTGTTACCCACAGTTCATGTTTTCAAGCATAATCAATACTTTAGAGCATTATTGCATCACAGAACTAATCAGAGTCTTGATCACTCATATACTCAGGCATGTAATGCTTTTCCAGTGCTGCATGAAATATTACCTGAACAAATGGGGGAGTGTCAGTCTTGATCTAAACTTACTTTATGATATTATCGTCGATAACAGCGTTGAGATCTGGAAACTATTTATTACTATATAGATCTAAGGAGCAAAGAAATATTTATAAACGCCTTGAGCATTTTTAGGAATTCTTCGAACTTGATTTCGTTTTGTAAATATAAATTCAATAATTTGAATTGTAATTCGTAAGTGATACTGTTGAAATATATTTGAAATATATCCAGCAACTAAAAAACATCTTTACCAATATATTCACGAATCCTGATTCCACCGGCATGATACGTTTTTGAAAATCGAACAGTTTGAATGAGATTTTGCGCTCTGCCGTCAGCGTCAAGCAGCGCTGCAATGGTGGTCTCGGTGATCTCTCGTTCCATTCGTAAACTGTCGTAAACTTCCGATGAACACAGACTGCTACAGACACGTAACTTTTGACGTATCGGAAAAACACAATGTTTATACCAATATATGAAGTGTCTTCTTTGACATACTTTTCTTCTGATATACGTGAAAGGAATTTGCGATGGATACAATTTTTCTATTAGCTCGCAATGATTCAGTGGCTTACGGGCATCCTGCGTGACACACCGACTTCAACTGCGGCATTTTTAATCGAAACTAATCTTTTCTCACTATAGTATCATTATCAATTAGCGAAGAAAAGACGACGCAGGAAGGAACATAATTACTTAATCATTCATATGCCTGTGAGTGTCATTACACTTGAGTGCTTATGAAATGCGTGTGAACGAAAAAGTTTCAACATTTAGAATTGTTTATCTATTTGTGTAGACATGCATTCCCCATGAAAAGTGAAGACGAAGACCTGTGTTGACAATATGAAATAATGTATGAAAAGAAAGGATAAGAATCGAAGCTTCGAATTTCCCGACAGTATGTCGAGTTCCTCAACATATTTTGACAGCAGTGCTCTCATTTAATTGTCAACCGCGAACGAATTGTGAACCTGCGAGCTTTCGCATAATTGAAAGATACACGCTACAAACTTTTGAGGGACAAAAATGTCAGGCGGTGAGAGGAAGAAACGGGGATGTGACAGAGGACATGGGTGGGAAGAAGCGGGTGCTGAGTTCTACCAGGAAAGTTATCCTGCTGCGATAGAAGCAGACTTACAACAAGCACTACAAAGAGATCCATCTCACATAGCAACTTTGCTCCCGAGTAAAAAGTCTCGTGTTGGTACGTCCTTGTTGATATGATAATTCAAATCTAAAATAAGTTCCTTTTGAATTAAATTTCTTTGCTCCATTAATAGCAACTGCTAAACGAATAAGAACTGACACCAAAACTACACTGAGGAGACGAACAAGCACAAGATCTCGTGGTACAAGCACAGTAAGGCGCATGTCAACAAACATACACGATGCAGCAGTTTCTATGCTACCAGATTTATCAGAGAACTTGTCAAACGAGGAACGTACATGGGAAGAAATAATGGAGATTAAGGCAATGCCAGTATGCATGGCTCAAAAAATACAATTGAAGAATCAGCTCCAGGTAGATTTGTAATTGGTACACCCTGTATTGTTAGTTCAATAATACAAAAGTATATTCTCTTTATTCCAGAGTGCCACAAAATTAAGACTGCAAGGCTTTGAACAATTGAAATGGCAACGCAGAAAAGCTTGGCAGCAATTTCGCATACAACTGAAAGAGGCGTATTCCAAAATGGAGCTCTGGAACAATAGCTTTAAAAGGATTGGTGGAAATTTTGGAATGGGGATAGTAGCATACTTTCTGTTCATTAAGTGGTTAATGTGCCTGAATGTCGTTTTATTCGGAATCATATTTTTATTTATTGTTCTGCCTGTAATATTATTAGAGATACCAGAACAGGAAGTATGTGTGTCTAACAATAGTTCTATTGTGGCGTGTTGTTCCGAGTCATATTGGAATACGACTCAAGGGACTAACATTATAACTAATAACTTGGAGTATACTTTGATATTTTACGGCGCATATACACATATGATATATGATGGTAAGGATTCAGGCGTCTACTACAACTTGCCATTGTCTTACATTGGTACGATAATCGCAGTATTTATCGTAAGTCTAGTAGCAATAATTAGATCGGCAGCTAAAGGGTTTAAAGAGAGGGTGGTGGAAAGTGAGGGTCAATTTTATCAGTATTGCAATCTGGTCTTTGGTGGTTGGGATTACTGTATACAAAATGAGAAGTCTGCGAATGTTAAACATAAAGCTCTATATAATGAAATGAAAGCATTTCTCGAGGCTGAAAGAATGGAGGAAGAACGGCAAAATCGAACAAGGGAAGAAAAGACGAAGTTGTTTCTTGTACGTTTGTTCATCAACTTAGTTGTATTGACGGTTCTAAGTGCCTGTGGCGCGTTCATCTACTACATTATTCAGTATTCATTCGATCAAGTATCGCCACATCTGATCGCACAAAGCTACGACGGCTATGACGTACGGAATATTTCATTAACCAAGATCGCTCAGTTATTCTTTGAGTTTCTCCCATACATATGTATCGTCGGCCTAAATCTCGCAGTACCGTTTCTCTTCAGATACTTGGTGGCTTTAGAAAACTACAGTCCTCCATTCGTTGTCCGAGTCACTCTATTTCGAACAGTGTTCTTAAGGTTGGCGTCTCTTCTCGTTCTTCTCTCATCATTCTACAGATTGGTCTCAAGTAACGTGGCAGAAGACGAGTGCACGAATAGTATTTTCAAACGTCCCTATTGTTGGGAAACGTTTGTCGGACAACAGTTCTTCAAGCTATACGTTACCGACTTTTTTATCCAATTCTTCATGACATTCTTTGTGAATTTCCCGAGATCGTTGATAGCCAAACATACCGAGAACAAAGTTCTCCGTTTTGTTGGCGAACAAGAATTCGATTTGCCGAAGCACGTATTGGATGTAGTCTATTCGCAAACCATTTGTTGGCTTGGATGTTTCTACGCACCAATGCTACCTTTGGTCGCCATAGTCTGCTCATTCTTCCTCTTCTACGTGAAGAAGTTTGCTTGCTTGGTAAACAGTACGCCATCGAGTAAAATTTACCGGGCAAGCAGGTCGAATTCTCTTTTTATGTTCATTCTCTTGGTATCCTTCATTCTAGCAGTGATTCCAGTTGGCTACTCGATTGCTGAAGTTATACCGTCAAAGTCGTGCGGCCCATTCCGAGGGCTGCAATCTAGTTGGGCGTTATTACTCGTAACATTCTCTCATTTCCCAATGTGGCTTCAGTCGAGTTTAAATTTCCTTGGTACCACTGGTTTTGGTGTACCAGCATTCGTTATTTTGACATTACTTTTATACTACTATTACGCGGTATCCATTGCGAACAAGCATATGGTTACAGTATTAAAGAATCAATTGGTATTGGAAGGGCATGATAAGCAATTCTTGTTAAACAGACTGAGCGCCTTCATTAAGCAGCAACAAGATCAGAATAAATACCATCAGGATCAGGCTAACGACTTAGGTACATTTTCATAAGTGTCATTACTCTTAAATGTAATTTAACAAGTATTCGAGTACACAGGAATATTAGCCCACTCGAGCAAGTTAGTGACCAAACTCGTTTGTGTCCAATTTTTTATGAAAAGACTGTTTAACTTTTATCTCATGATATACATAGCACAACTAGAGTTATAAAACTAATCTACGAAATTTTTAACATTCCGTGACTTCTTCGAATCGACTTTCAGGTTTATACAGGGTTGTCACTAAAATTGGAAATATAAGCAATAGGATAAATTTCGACGGATTTAATTGAATGAAGTATACTGTCAAGTATACTTTATGCATTATTTACATTGGATTTTAATTGCACGTTGCAACATCACTGCCAAAGATTGATTATTAAGTCCTGTATATAGATTTATAATCCGGGGTATACAAATAACTATAACTCTCTTACCTTAGATTCAGTGTGTTAGAAGGATTATCTGAAATCAGGGTACAAACATACGCACGAAAACTATAAAATAGTTTGCGTCTACCAACAACTCATTTACTATGCCTACTACTAATCTTTAACTAAAAGCATGAAATGTATTTAGTTGGGTGGTAGATGTAGAGAAAAGGAATGTACCAAGGATGTTCTATATCTATTGCAGCACAAAACAGTGGATCCAATTGCAATGTAAACTCTTTAATATTACATGTCGACGTTAGGGTGCTTTTTGCCGAAAAAATGAAGTGATATGCTATGGACCTATTTTTAAATTAGACTATCATTAGGGAACTCTAATGCTATATTGTAAATACGTTACTTAGGTCTTTTGGGAGGCAGTTTAACTAGATGGAACAACTCTACAATAGAGTGCACATGAACTATAACGAAAGTATTAATCAACCAAATGCGTTTCTTTATATTTGTTGAAATGTTGAGTACTTCATTATTAGTGAGAATTAATTCCCTTGTTTCAATATTGTTCCTTTTTAAAAAGTTTATTATTTTAGCGTTAGTCTTGTAGTATAGTTCGTAACGCAGAGCTTAAGGAGCGGCTCTAAATTTCGTAGGTACTAATGATATTCAATGTACTTCATGCCTAAAGAATGTGCCAGCACAAGTGTTGCTTAAACGAGTAAACCCGACGAAATATTCTGTAGGAATGCATGTGACCGATACGTACAAATATCGCAATACACATTTAACCTTGTTGCATTGGGTCCTAAATAACTTAATACGCTGCATAGTTAAGGGACAGAAGTTTTGTATAAATTTTATACAGTTACGAGTACCAAGTATTGCGACAAAACCGAAAACTAACATCCGTTTGTCTCAGCTCCTATCAATATCGTATCGTAATCGCCAATATCTTATTTGTAATCAGTATTCCAGTTTCGCCCCTCATGATATTAAAGACAGTATTCAGGATTCGATGTAGAGGCTATTGTAACAACAGATATATCAGCAGATTGTCGCCTACAAGGAAGACACCGTGAGCGAGATACACTTTCATCTGTACTGCAATTTCTATATCTGTATATTGGAGAAGCAATTATCTTCCAGACTATGCATTTTTTAAGCATCTTCCCGAGTTCAACGAATACGAGTCACTTTTTAATCTTTACCTATTTAAAGTATCACTGTACATTTTCTAGTAAGGTACAGTTACATATTTAATAAACAGTAATATGCGTAAGGCAAGCGCGTTTCGTGTTAAAAGAAATCCCTTTCATTCATACTTAGGTACAATTTAATTGTTATGTATATAGGTACAGTAGAAAAATAGAAATCTTAGTCTTTCATGAACAGGCACAGTGTTTGTCTCCTTGGGATGCTTATGGCTCTGTCGAATGCAACTGGAAACAGAAATAAACGGCGGTTAGACGCTACATCGTTACATTATCAATTATCTAAGTATCGACGTACAACTTCAGCAATGTCAATCCAATCTAAGGCTCCAGCCAAAGCGTCATTCTTGGAGGGTATCTTATCGTAGTTCCAGTACGTAAATTCCGAGAACTTGCCGGTGCAATACAAGTTGCGATCGGACCCCTCTTTCTTTGGTTTCTTGTACTCGTAGAAGGTCACACCCTCGTAACTCGATGGTACAGCTATTCTTTTTCCCTGGAGCGGATGTCCTCGAAAGGAACTATCGAAATCTAAAACACAACAAGTTGCGTCGGAACAAGTTCGATGCACCATGCCGGCATCACTGCACTCGAGCTTTCCTTCTCTGGAACTTTTATAACTCACGTTCATTATCTATCTTGCGTATGTACGGTGTAAAGTAGGAGGAGACGTTCGCAGTGTCGTCTCCGTGAATTTTACATGGCATCAAATGCAGGACTGGCTGTTTGTCTTCCAGTTTCTCTGGCTCTATATGCAGCCGTACGGCCATGATAAACCATAAATAACCTTCACAGACTGACAATGTGCCGCACTTTGTAACACCAACTTTCCAGTGATTATGACAGAAACACACGCACAAATTAGAATAAACGTACTTTCTCCTGATTCCTTTTCCTTTCGGATTGATCAGCCAATTATCTCTTCTTCCTTCTGTTACAATTACGTGTATGATATATTTTTTACTGTCTCGGTATAAGTTTCTCTCGCATTATCAACTTCTCGCCAGTATAATAAATCTGTCCAAAATATCCATTAATTTAAACGTAACAATATCACAGTATGTTCAGTGCATATGCCTATGTGTGTGTGTATGTAATGGGAAGGGTAAGATTATCACTTGCTCCAATCTTATCAGCTTCCTCGTTCCCCAAGTATTTATCAGCTACTGTAGACCTGCAGATTCCGATACTCGATTCTTTTGCCCAGCTTTTGTTCGAGCACCTTGTAATTTCCGAGTTTCAAGAGAGCCGTTGTCTCAGGAGTATGGAAGGATCAGGCGAGACTTTTCTTTAGGGGCAAGTTAGGGGTGATCAACCAACCAGATCTTCCCCGCTTCTACATTATCGGCAGGACTGCAAGTGGTGGGGGAAAGCAAGCGTTGTGAAAGCCGGGAGGGGGCAGACGCGCATCCGTGCGGTCTCGCTTTCGCGCCGTTTGCCAGTCGTAATCAGTCGATTGCCCAGTGCGGTTTCCGCTCTGTACGCACACTTCGAGCCTGCTCTCCGTGAATTTCGCTTTTCCGAAGCAAGGAAATTCGGCGAAAAGTGTCGTTTACGGGGCAAGCGTTCTCTGACGGACCTTGGTGCGACGTACTGGTGGTACTGGGGGTGAACTTGGGGTAGTTGCACTGGGACGACGTGATCTCGTGGCGAGTCGAAGATGAGCACACCCGTGAAGAAGGTGCCGATCCACCTGCAGGTTGGTCCTACAATTATCTTACTCTCCCTTTGCCTTCGCCTTCGCAGGATCCACCGCCGCAGGAGATGCTGATCCACTCTGTATTCCACTTTTTCTAAATGGAAGACACTGCTCGAACCGTAAGATCTAGCGTCTTTGTTTTATTGGATCGTTTGTCAACTAGATACGCGCAGCTTTTACGCGCGATCCTCCAAATGTGGGCGGAGTGATAAATAGCCGGCGTTTAATGCGCAATATCTATCCTCTTAATGCGGCTGCTCCAATTATTCAATGTTACGAGTTTCAGAGACGGCAGTGCGCTTTTTTCACGCAGTTGTTGCGTCTGTCCTATCGACTCCGGACTCCACCGGTCGCTGCCGGGGTTCTCTCTGATGTTACCGCACCGCTTGCATGCATATTAACGTGTGAACCCCGGCTAGGTATCAATACATTCCTCTTTTTACGGGGACTGGTTATTCCGGTGCGAGATTGCACTCGAACTCGAGCATGAGACGTTATCAATATATTTCTCGAGAAAAGGGGAACAAAGTGCAGTTGCGCCAAAGTCACCGATTTCCATTGCAAATCGTATGCGAACAGCTCGAATTAACGTCGCCGGAATCAGTGCGACTGGGCAGCGACTGATCGATGGTACAACGAACCCCTCTACCCGTAGAGCAACGGGTACTTCGTGAATAAATTTCGTTAACCGGCAGCTCTCTTGGACGATTACTCCTATTGGCGGACTGCGCTCGCCTGCCCCGCCGATAATTTCTATCGGGACCGTCCGCGGTAAATATCAGGTCTATATATAGTTATAATAAAATAATCGGAGTCGATAAACTTGGCGCTCGCTCGACCACCGATACCAGCAGACACGCACGCTCTCTCTCCCTCCTGTTCTCGCTCTCTTTCTCGGTCTCCCTGCGAGTGTAGACGCTCTCACCGTGTGAGACTTTTTGTGACACGCGACCGCTATCGAATGTTACAGCACTTGGATGCTCTTACACGCCCCGCAGCGGGTTTTCGCACCTGCGTCGACTGGCACATTACTCGGACATTAGCTGTATTATAACGTATTATCTTAGTCCGTCCTTCCAATTGGTAGGTTGGGCCCAATAAAAAGAACGTAAAATTGATTCACTCCAAGATTAGACTTTCTTATCCATTTCTTTCTAGAATTACAAGTATCTCTTAATTATTCAACGAGCAATCTTTTACCTAGAAATCTGCGATCTCTCCACTTGGAAAATAAGTATTGTAGTCGACATTGAAGGGTGTTTCTCCGCAATGGCTTCATTAAATGGCATAAGATAATACACCTTGTATCGATTGCAGTCGCTACAAAGTCGGTGTGTGCCTACGTAGACAAGTCTCGTTTGGTTGATTCCCGTCGCAGCAGCTATGCGGGCTTCCGCCTGCGATGCGGATTCTAGCCGAGCAGCAGCTACGCCCCGAACTTGATTCGGCAAATATTGACTGAAAAGGAATGGGGCGGCGGTGCGAAGGGCGGCGGCAGAACGCGACGGGGTTACAATGAATGATGATAGTTGCAGGAGTGCGTCGGGGTCGCCCTGAAAAGGGAAGAGAGGGAGGAAAAACGAAAGTTTGGTTGGGCAGCGCGCGTGGAGACGGCGATCGCAAGGTTGCTGCCTTATTGATCGGCGAGCGTCTTGGCGCCCGCACACCGGTCTATCTCATAAAAGGAACTAAACGAGCCTTACGCTATACATAATGCAATGATGTACACGCGATCCGATACATATGCGTTCTAGAAGAACAAGGTAAAACGAGGTAGACGCCTATACTAGCAGGATCGAATACTAGCTCGAAATCTCATTAGCCAGGAGCGAGCTCCCCTTTAATTGAATACTAATTTCATTTCTAGACACCTTCTACTACTCGCAGCTGCGACACCAATGTAATCAAGAATTAAATCATTCTTAATGTGTGCAAATTCGGCAATGAGATGGACGGAAATTCTTCTGTTACTTTATGATGATTCTTGGAGTACCGTTCGTTCCCTGGGAATAGGAAAAGCTAGTTTCCACGATAGAGGAGACGGCTGCCGTATCGAATTAACCTGCTACTGTGTATCTGGAGTCCGAAGGCGACACTCCCCGACAATAATCCGCCCTGGGAAAATCGTACGGCACTGGGAAGACGGCGAGAGCAGCCGGAGAACCGCGCTCTCTCTCCGCGCGAATCAATAGTTCGTCGACACTACGTCCTCTACGGCGCGGGGAGTGTCGGGAAAACGGAAAAGCATCGAGCCGGTTTTACTCGGCCGCCCCGTGTACGAAAATGTCGTGTGGGCGAAACGTGCCTGTTCGGCCGTTGCGAGCCTCGGCATTTTTGTCTCGCTTTCCTATTTAGATAAACAGTCTCTCGTAACGGCGAACCAAGAAGCTTCTTCCGCGTGTAAAAATAGGCAACGGTGCGTTGACTGACATTTTCGCTCGATATGTTTCGATTCCTAATATAATGAATGTGCCAGCACGAAAGTTCCTTGAATAAGTAAACCCGATGAAATATTTTCATCGTATTACTTATACAAATTTTATTACGACAATAGAACTAAACTTCGTTCTTAATACTGCGTAATTTATTTACTTTGCCAATTGACATTGCACAATACAATGATAATAAAGCATATAGTTTAGTGTTTACCGAAATTGATGAGCTATTACTAAAATCATAATGCAGTATGTAAGTGGCTCGTCCAATTCTCAAATGGAACGGTGAATTTCGAGGGAATCAGGGCGAGAGCGCGCGTTCGCCAGCGATTTCGTCTTGTTCCCTTTCTCTCTCGCCGAGAACTTGAGGATGAATTTAGGCGCATGGAACTCGGTCGAGCGAAATGCAGATTGGCCGGCATTATTCTTGTGATATACTATAAATAGGGTATAACGGCGATGCGGATCGCCAGGTGTGACTCCACGCTGGCCGTTTCCGGGGCCGAGCGTTTTACAAATGTAAACCAGACCATGCGAGACAATCGCGCGAGCCATCCGCCTCCCTCTACCAAGTATTTCCTAGGGAATTAAAGAAGTGGACGTTCTCGGAGGGATCAGTTCAGCGGCACGGAAATCTTAAAGGTGAATCGCACATAAAGAAGCCGTTTAACGCCTCATAAGTCGAGCATTCTCAAGACTCTACGCGTAGTACAACAATCTACCAAGTTGTCTCGCTAGGAACCGGGCGAGCATATCCAGATACCAGAGTTAGAAATCGGAGTTTCGCTCCTTAAAGATTGACAACTGAAAAGTACGCGTACGAGAGACTGCTGGCTAATTACCCTTTCAGTTTGCCCGTAACGAGCAACGTGGAATCGATGGCGGCGAGAGTTCTTAGCTCTCTTAATTGTATTTGATCTCAGAGTGAAGGTTGTCGGATAAATCCAGTTCTCTTTCGAATTACTTAAAATTTATTGAACATACAAAAGAAATTCTATATTACAAATTAGAAGAAATATCTAGAATTAGTATTAGTATTATTAAAGAGATCTAGCTCGGATTGAGTTCGGTGACAGTGGACTTCCGCTAACGAAGATCCGTTCACCAACGCCTGGGAAGAAACTTGACGGTGAAATCGAGCCGCGGTTGGCATTGTCAGTTGCTATCGACTCTAATCACCAGAGTATTTCTGACGGCCGAGAGGAATATCCGAATCGTGCTTGTATCTCGCAATTTATCAGCTTTATCGCTTTGCTCCAAAAAGCTCCATTTAGAAACGGGTTAACGGCTCGTCGAGATTACAGATTACGTGCGATTGCGCCGACCTGCCAATACTCGAACAATATTCGAGCACATATGTATACATATTCTCGATCGAGTACTTTTCTTTTCATTGCTATGAGAATGGCCTGTGATGAAATCTGTCTGAAAGTAGCGAAGAGTTCTCTCCCGAAAAATCAGCGCAGGGTTCATCTCGTATTTTAAGCTCGAGCCTGCTGAAAATATCCAAGAATCTCACACATGAAACACAGATGTTCTCTCGACTCTCTCAGTAATAACCACACAAGGAAAGATGACAAGGTCTCCCTTTTTTCTTTATCTCTTTCTTACCACGTAAATCAATCGAAACAACTTTTCAATCTGTACTTTTGAAATCCTCGATTATTGGGAAAGTTAAGCGCCTTCACCTACTTTTCCGATCGAACTTCCCTGTCTCTTCCTATCACATAATCCTTGGCTAAGTCAAAGTACTGAATCCCCGTTGGATTATGTATTGGATGTAGAAGAAAAGCGAGGGAGAAGAGAAGAGAGAAGCGTTTTTAGCGAAGGTGGGATAGAAGAGAGCCGAGGGAAGCGGTTGACGTAATCGATAGCAAACGCAGAAACAGCGGCTAGGAGGAGAAGAGCCTTGACGAAGACGCGTCACCGATCGCGTCTAGAAACTCAATACATTTCGCCGCGCTAATGCGGAAAAGCTGACTCGCGCTAGCAAACCACACACCTCCACACATACACATATTCTATCTTAGAGTGTAATGTACCAGATATATCGAACGAGAGTAAAAGAGATGTGAGAGAGTAAGAAGGGTGGTAGACGAGATTGGGATCGGTTTCGTGAAAGGCGCTCAGGGTTAAGAGTAGTTCGGTAGAGAGTAGCTTACAGAAGCGGAAGCAATTTTACGGGGTGGAGATCATGCAAGCATACAAGCATACAAGCATACGAGCGCGCGCGCGCGCGCGTATTGCTAGATCGGGGTTGGTAGGCGCCGCATTGCAGGACCACAGAGCACGTAGGGGTTGGTTGCCTTCCCTTCGAAAGGGTGTGCTGCTGCGCTGCAACGGACACCAGCGACGCGTGGGCGGTGAATGTGAAAGATTGTCCTTTTTTGCACTCGGCTGTCCTTAAAAGAAGGAAAAGAGCTGGCTCGCTTCCCATCGCACTCTCTTTTACCCCGTCGAGCAGAGGGGTGAATCGCTGAAAGTCCTTCGCCTCTTAGTCTGGACCCTTTGTGTCGCCGCCCTTCGTCGAATACCCTCGCCTTTCCTACAGCGACAATTACACGTTCCATACCCACCACAGAGGCCTGTAATATTTCACCAGGTGCATCGACGAGAGGAATGAATCTCGTTGAAAAGAGAAGAGATTTCACTAGGTGTCTGTGGTAGAGTGGACTTTTATACTTGGTTAATATCATAGCGATAGATCGATCTTTGCTGAATCGCCTGGACCCGAACCTGGCCTTGAATGTCTCCCCTATTAATTAGTGCATGTATCCAGCTCAACTTGAGTACAGAGAGGCCAAGCGTACTACACAGCGAGTGTACATAGTATGTACTCATCAGTAGAGTAAGAGCGCGTCGTGCGGAAGAGGCCTACAACCCTTGACGATGGTTCACGGTGTTGGTACTCGGAAAATTAGTAAGCGTGGCGGAGAAAGCCCCGATTGCATAAAGATGGGGCCGGATAACCCATGCCTGGTATAACCACATATATCCCCCGTAGAGGTAGCCTTATCAGTCGAGGCACATCTCGCACATGCTCTAAATCCAGCATTGGCGGAAGTGCCGGCTGCGTGATGTGGCGCTCGTACGTGTCTCTACCGATTGGTACACACTGTCTGCCCTCTAACGCAATCTACGCATATGTACGTATACGCACACTGATAGTTGCACCCACCGGATATGCCCGGGCGACCCGTTGCAAACTTACACCAAGGACAGTATGCGGGTAGTAGATTGATTACCGGGCGATGAAAAAAACACTGGGAAAGAGTGACCGAGGGCGTCTTTCCGTTCTGTAACCGTAGCCGGTTTCGATAAAGGCCTTTTTCTCGTCCGATTTCACACACCTGTTGTCTACTTTCTGAGAAATCGGAGGGGGTTGCTTGTGAATGTCTAAGTGACAATGACACTGCAGCCAATTTAAATGAGGGTGAAACTCATGTGGTTGTTCTGCTTGGATTTCAGAGCGCGCAGAATAGGCTGCTCATTAAGAACGGGAAGGTGGTGAATGACAATGGCATCATCGATAGTGACGTGTACATCGAGGATGGCATTATTAAGTAAGTATAATGAGAATTACACTGGTATTATTAGATTTCGATGCAGAGTCCATGAAGAACTCACATGGATTCTCGTCGAGGACGAATTATTCAGTAGTATTGGACAGTGGCAGCCAGACGGAATTGCATAAGCGTGTTATGACTTCACGCGATTCCTTCACTGGTTGTACGCGAGCGTAAACGTAGGAACAACTTCTCCGAATTTACCTCTCTCGTCGGTATGGCATTCCATTGAGCGATTCGCTCACGTGTTCGCCCCGGCGTTTCGCTCGAGCGAAACGTGATATAAGGCTCGCTTTATCAATGAGTAAGTGAATGGAAGCGCGCACGTCGTAGCTTACTCGTTCGAGATAATACAGGCCGACGTTCGTTGTGATTTGTCAAACAAGCCTGTGGGCGCTTCGGTGTATGTATACAAAAGCGAACGATGTAAGAACCCATCAACGCTTAATGTCCTTCTCTCGTGCTTCTAATTATCCGGCTTGCACTTTGCGAGCAAGTACCCCACATGGAGATGGGAGATTCGCTTCTTTCACAAGCCCATCACCGTTCTCTTTCGCTTTGCTCTATTAACAATTTTACTTCGTCTTGTGAACTACATGGTTGGACATTTATTCGGAAGTAGTGTTAATTAAGAAGGGGCAGAAGACTGGTAGTGTTCTAAATGGATGTTGGACTTATTTCAGGCAATTGGGTCGCAATCTCATCATACCAGGCGGGACCAGGGTGATCGACGCCCGTGGGAAGTATGTAATGCCTGGCGGCATAGATCCGCATACCCATTTCGAGCTGGAGCTGATGGGCGCCAAGTCGGTCGACGATTTTTACCAGGGTACTAAAGCAGCGGTCGCAGGTGGTACCACTATGATCATGGACTTCGTTATCCCAACGAAAGACGAAAGTCTTTTAGAAGCGTACGAAAGATACCGGGAAACTGCCGATCAAAAAGTCTGCTGCGATTATGCGTTGCATGTTGGCATCACATCCTGGAGCCCGAAGGTAACTTTGTAGTCGGGTGTAATTGGGAGCACTCGACACAAAAGGGTTGCTGATAATTGAATTACTTTGAAGCTTCCTCGAGTTCTCATCGTGACAAGCATCTTTTCAAAGAGTCGAAGAATTTAGTTAGTGCTATCCTACTTTTAGCTCGGAATGTATTAATGTAATCTACTAGTCACATCTCATTCACTGGGCGAGGTCAGCGTTACAGTTCGCACGGGGTCCAGCTCTCTCTCGCTCCACGTCATTTAGTCCCTCGGAATGAGATAATTACTGTAACACGAGTCTTTCCGGGAAAAGAAAGCACGACTAGATGTGACTCTCTTTTTACTCCACTTTACCACGCTCTTCTTTTCTACTAGTACAAGTCAATGTTTCGATCAATGAATTGAATGAAACCACCGAAACATCGACTTGCGTAACTCTCGAGTGTCCATCGGAAATGAACGGAGTGGGTTAAAGCAGCTTCGGGTTACGCTTGCCGCAGGCTTTATTGGGGTGCGGTACACAATCGCTTTTAATCAAGCGGTCGATTAACAACAAAGTTACACTGACATCCTTCGAATAGAATGACATAAGGTGGAAAGATTTCCGGAGTCAATTAGCGCGTAAATCAAGTATTATTCAGTGAAGCGTGTAGACCTATGAACCAGGGGAACGAATGTATCCCTTTCAGTCGATACTAGTCAGCCAAATATGGGCAGAGTAGATAGGCCCATTCGTTAAATCGAAAAATCGTTTGAACACGGTAGTCGTGTACATGTCAGGACGACAGTGCACGTAACTGTGATCACGACCGTGATTGGAATATCGAGAGGTGCATAAGGAAGTGGAGGATGCACGTGAATTGTCGTACATCCTCGATTCTTTACGCCCAGTCGGAATACCCCGGAATCGATATGTACTTGTCTCGAGCGCTCGTCGAATGCCTTTTCTTTCAGGTGAAAGAGGAAATGGAGACCCTCGTCAAGATTCACGGAATCAGCAGCTTCAAAATGTTCATGGCCTATCGTGACTTATTCATGCTGAAGGATCCTGAGCTGATTGATGCGTTCAAGACTTGCAAGGATCTTGGTGCGATTGCCATGGTACACGCAGAGAACGGTGACCTTATCGCTGAGGTAAACTGCGATTATGATAATATCGCTAGTCGTACCTCGTTTTTTTCCTTTATGAATTTCACGGTCTGCGATGACTCTGATTGCAAGTGGGGGGCGAAACGGGTTGCGCCCACAGCAAATTGTGTAGCGGACTCACATAATGATAGTCCGACTTAGCATTTACCATTTCGATTGCCGGATCGAAAAACTGCGGGAAATATGGATTGTCGGAGTGAACGCTTGGGTAATCGGATCTGTAAACAGAGGAAATTGCTTTAGAATACGAAGCGCCTGCTAGCCGCTGGTGTAAGAGGACCGGAAGGTCATGAGATGTCACGCCCGGAGGAAGTAGAAGCAGAGGCTGTGAATAGGGCATGTGTCATTGCCAGCCAAGTAAGTCAAATCGGCAATTATTCAGTAAGTATGTAACGGATTTAGAAAGCTGTGCTCGAAAGTTGACCTCGTCGTTTATCCGGCGTGCTCTCTGTATGTGTCTTCACGCTCATCTGCTATTCCTTTCGACGAACTACCTCTAAATTTAGATGCTATGAGACCAATACTTCCTAAGAGAGACTCCCCGGGGTAGTTCGCTTCTTTCTTTGCACATGTCTAGACAGTATGTTTCATCGCAGTTATGCTTCAACGCACGAGTGGGTAACACCGCTCTGCGGCGGTGCTTTCATCCCCCAAGTTTAACGATCAATATTCACTTTTTTAAGATGTCGTTCAATACATGTGGTACGTTTGAGTAAAAAGTCTGCCCATTCATAGTGTAGTCATTATAAACCAGGTGCGCATGCTGGACCAAATTGGAGTACAGAGACTTATCTCTTCATTGGAGAAGTCTGCGGAGGTTCAGTTACTCCGGCACGTGCGCCTGGCGCATGATCGATGTCAATCATTTCGAACATTCGTAATTTCGCATGCTTAGGTGAATTGTCCACTGTACGTAGTGCATGTGATGAGTCGTAGCGCCGCGCAAGCAGTGGTCGCTGCTCGCAGAGCCGGCGTCTGTGTCTTCGGCGAGACCTTGGCGGCCGCAATCGGCACAGATGGCACGAACTATTCGCACAAATGCTGGAGGCATGCCGCGGGACACGTTTTGAGCCCGCCTTTAAGACCGGATCCTGAAACACCGGCAGTACTAGTTACCATGTTGGCCAAGTGAGTCGAAATTTGCCGAGTCTCAATTTCACCAGGGTTGACTTTGACATCTGACCTTAATGATACCGTATCAGAATTCCTCTCGCTCGCGAATATATTAATCACACAAATGAATACAAGTTACTTTAACAACGTTTTTAGATTACTATCCAGAGATTAGAAGTGATTATACGAACAAGCATAGCCCTCCGCAGGCGTTCGAGCGGCAAAAAGCAGTAGGTGTCTCAATGACCGTCTGTTTCCACTTAAAATGGACAGCGTACTCGACGGGCTCCTTTTTCTACGAGCTTACCAAGCGCAAGCTAGAACTAGTAGTATTGTAGAAAGTACGAGCAATCTATCTGCTGTGTTTGGAATGTGCGTTTCCTCTCGCATTTTTCCGTTTATGGAAGACGTACTGACCCGCCTCGTTGATGATTGTGCACTATCGCTCGAACGCTAACGGAAAACGGAACGCTGAATTATTTATATTAGCTTAATCGCACAGCGTGACGCGAATCTTGGAGTGCGCAGTAGCCAGTTATCGGCTAATAAATCTTTCATGAAGGATATGGGTCGGCGTTTCGGATGGTACCAGGCCCGATTAGGCTTCCCCAAGTACGCATCGATCGCGTGATGCACCGGTATCCAGCTCGAAATGCTTCAAACGCAATCGGCCTTCCCCGAAGTTGCGTGCAGCGCACAATTATATTTAGCTATTCCGTTGAAATTCAGTGCTGCATGCCCGCCCGATCGTAGCCCCAGTTAATTTTACTTTTCCTTCGGCCTCTTTCTTCGATGCCGAAAATTGTTGCACAGCTGGCATGTTTCTCGCCCTGCCTCCCGCTCGTATCTAGGCAAGAAGTAGTTCACTGCACCCGTGTATATCATCTTGTGTACGCGCTAATGTGTCAAGTGTATGTGACGATGTTAGGTACACGTGATCATGGCTGAAAATAGTTCTCGTAGATCGCGTAGTGGTCAAGTGAATTTCCCTGGTAGAAGATAGAGCAGTATGTCAGTAGGCCTGAAGAGGCGGATATTGTCTTACGACCGAAAGAAGATCCCCCTTGCATAATGACTACAAGGATCTTAACCGATGTCGCCGATCGGATTACCTTTATCCTTTACGAATGAGCGAGGTATACTTATTTCGGCCGTGATCACTGCTTCCTCGGGCTAGTATGTGGGCATTCGGCTGTAAAAAGGAATGAGATCAGTAGGGCACTGATCTGTCGCGTTTAGGTGAACGCGCCTCTCTATGTGGCCGCGATCTCAAGCAAATCGGCGGCGGACGTCATTTCTGCCAAGAGCTCAGAGGGCATCGTAGTTTTTGGCGAAACTGTGGCGAGCGCCTTGGGTATCGATGGTAGCGAGCAGTATGGGAAAGATATGACAAAGGGCAGGCAATATGTCACTAGTCCGCCTTTGAGGCCGGACCCCACCACACCGGCTTACTTAATCGAACACCTCGCCCAGTAAGTAGTCCACGATGACCATTCCACCATGGCCTTCACCGTTATTTCTCTCCTTTTGTTTAAACAGCCACGAGAATCGTGGCTATTTTTTTTTACTCGTTGGAGACTCACCTATATATATATATCTATATATATATATATATATATGCTTTACACACTAGTTAGGTAGTTACCATTACAGACCCCTTTGGTCCTTAAGTACTGATCGGGCTATGCCAAGCAACCACTCCAGTTCTCAAGTGGTTGCTCGTCACCGAGCGATTTACGAAGTGAGAGATTCATGCACGCATCGGAGTATCGTCTTCTGATTAAAGAGAAGCCGCGGTTCGATAGAAGTTCGTGGGAGCGCGATTGTAGAGAAATGTACAATTGCGTCACATCCGCTAGGATCGCAGAAGTATTCAAATGATCGTAATAAATGGGAGCAACAAATTGACATACACGCGAACAGAAGAGAGGGCGAACTTAATTTTCATAGAGGCGTGTGACGTGGGAAGTGGCCGGCTTTATCGCGAGCATTAAGCCTAATCAAATAGGCAGAGGAAAACTCGTTTGTGCATCGTTGCACGAACAATTTACATCACCTAAACTTTTACCTCCACCGCGTTTTCGTTTTAGTTTCACGGGATGTCAAAGGAGCCTTTTACTTGTCGTTTATACATTCCTTGCCAAATCCTACTCCGTAGCTCCGCATAGATTGATATATTTCTTCACTATTATCAGAGATGGACTGCAAGTGACAGGCAGTGATAACTGCACGTTCAACGCTGACCAAAAGGCACTTGGCAAAGATGACTTCTCGAAGATTCCAAACGGTGTCAATGGGGTGGAAGATAGAATGTCGATCGTATGGGAGAAGGGGGTGCATGCTGGTATAATGGATCCTACACGATTCGTTGCTGTAACCAGTTCGAACGCAGCAAAGATCTTCAATCTCTATCCGAAAAAGGGAGCCATCGCCCTGGGCTCCGACGCCGATATAGTCGTCTGGGACCCCAACAGGAAACGCACGATTTCCGCCCAGACTCACGTTCAGGCCGTTGACTTCAACATCTTCGAGGTAAGCCTTAATAAACCTTAATAAACCTGTTATAAATGCTACCCTGCTACGATCAATACCTTCTAACAGTATAACTCAGATTAAGTCCAAATAGACTCCCCCTTTTGAGATCGATTGATGATCTTCAAAGTAGGCCATGTAGAATTGGATTTTGGAATCGATGAGATGGAAGGATTAAATGAATCGTTTTAAATGCAGGGTATGGAAGTAAATGGCGTGCCAGAATATGTGGTAGTGGGTGGTCGAGTGTGCGTGGACGAGTGCGAGCTCAAGGCTGTCCACGGCTTCGGGAAATTCGTGGAGACGCCGAGTCACGTCGACTACGTATACAGCATGATACAAGAGAGAGAGAAGGTACGTGTCCCCCGCAGTTGGTAGTACTTGACCTACAGCAGAGGCTTACCCGAGGGCTTCTGTGTCTCCCCTTTCAATTTAGCGATTATCGGATTGGCTGGCTCCCCAATCGTTTGTGCGTCAGCATAACTTTTCCGTGTTAGGGAGAACGCACAGTGTCTCTCCGATAGGGGGGACGCAAGGAATCACTGGTGAAATTTCGCCTTTGACTTCAGTCCGTTTATTATTACTAGTACGGGAATGTTTGTGAGATTGAGATGGTTGGTAAATATGCAGAGACCACGTGGAGTGGCACGCAGCGAAGCTGATACGAAGAGATTCGCAGAAGAGGATGCGGCAATGGCAAAGGCGAAGGAGGAAGCGAGGGCTGCTGCAGCGAAAGCAGCAGCGGCAGCAGCTCTTTCGAAAGCCCATCAAACAAACGGTACCCATGAGAGCCCGAAGATGAAAGTACCGGGGATTGACTGTGTACCGACACTACCAGACTCCGCAGTGATGACACCATCCTCGAAGGGTCCGCGCCTCGAGGGCCAAAGAAATCTGCAAGACTCCACCTTCTCCATCAGCGGTAAGCTTCCCGACGAGGAAAATAAGAAAGGAGATTGCTAGTCTGATTATTTTCTGCGGTACTCTGCTATAGGCGACATTTCTAAATCTGATTTCAGAGGATGTCGATGAAGGGCGAAGAGCTTGCATTCGCGTCAACAATCCGCCAGGCGGTCGCAGCGCGGGAGGCTTCTGGTAATTCGCCGAGTGGAGAGGGCAGCCAAACTTTTGCTTTACGCGTGGAGTTGTTGAGAAAGAAAGAAGAGAAATAACTCCTTCTTCCCACCTCCATCCTCTTCCAACCTCCCTTTTCCCCTCAATTTCATTCATTTCGAGAGCATCAGGTTCGCTAATCACCAAATACTATTGCTAAGTTTAGTAGTAGACAGGTATCCCATGGTGTAAGGTCTGTCCCATCAAAGGAGGATTTGGAAGCCAGTGGCCAGTAGGTTGCATCCTCGTAATTCATATTGATATGCCATTTCATTGTCGCTTCATTATCGCGTCATTATCGCGTCATTATCGCTTCATCGCCGCTGGGTGTACCGTACTGCTTCGTTCTTTGGCCTTGGGTCACTCGAAAGTTCGGTGGTTCAGATTCCCGCGCTTGACAAGTCGATCGATCGGTGCAATAAACCTCTGTTAATTAAATCACGATGGAAGAAGTCTAAGTTGTTGAACATTCACAGTTTATTTCCGTGTTCTTTTGCGCGCTCCCGGGTTTATTAAGCTGGTAATATTGTTATAGTAGAAATCGAGCAACGGTACGTAATTCGACCGTGGTACATAGGTCTTCGCTATATGAACGCACAAGCAAAAGTCAAGGTACCAAGTGTCGACAGGGATTTCGGTATTGGCACGAAGACACCAAGGCCACGCTTATAAACACGTTCATATTTATGGCATCTGTTTAACGCGAGGAAGTCACATTCTCATAGTCTCTCATGATTGTTGCCGCCGGCGAGCCGTTCCCATTCTGTCGAAAGTAACACTTCTCGTTTTTAGCGCGTAAAGGTTTATCGGTGGTCGTAAGAACACCGAGGCACTTGATGTTAGTATCCATTAATTTATAAGGCACTTGGATGTTAAGTGATCACTGTTTTGTTGTCTAACATTGCACAGGTATAATATATATATGCGTTTAACGTTATCCTTCGTTGACGAGTGCATGCATAGAGATTTCATCGATTCGCGCAGTTAATTGTGACGTCGAGTTATGTAAATATTGAAGTGTCAGGTTTTATTTATATACACTTGTTTAAGAGACTATAACAAGAAAAGGGAAAATCCTCTTACGTTGAAACGCGTTGCTGTTAAATAGCTATTAACGAGCCCGACAAAGTTCACACGATTTGACAAAGAGAGCCTTGAAAATCGAAGTTAAGGGAACTTTTGCATCTTTTTCAACGTATTTGTACCGCCGTATTAGTATGCGAGTTCTTGGAATCCAATTCCAATATATCTGTCGTACAGGCATATGGACGTAAAATAAATCACTTGAAATCAAAACGATGATGGGAGGAATATCGATTTTTCAAGCTCTTTGCGCAATAGTTTCAGTGGATTCGTGCCCAATAGAAGGACAAAACACGCACAAAGCAGCGTTTCGCAGTGACGAAGATTAATTTATGAAAACCAGTTTAAATGAACTTTACGTCGACTAATTTCAATTAGTCGTATTATCTGTTTTAATCTTAACATTCCGTGTTTGAAAATCATATATTTAGTAGAAAGAACTCGCTCCGTTATCGGTTAATAATATCGAGGATACACTTCCTCCTTTGCGTTGCTAGACCCCGAACACTTGTGATGTCAGTCTTGATATGTCTGTGAAAGTATCGCCTGTTACAGGGCGGTCGTCGTTTTAATGCTAGCATTAAGAATAATGAGTAACGATAGTAATCACCGATGCATAATCATCACCATAGTATATCAAATATCAATTAATCACTAAAGTCTTACGAGGTTCGCAAGATAATAGAGCTTCGCAGCTAGAACTTCTCGAAGCTGTTCATGACCAAAACTTATACCATCATTATGGTACAACTCATTCTAGAGGTCTACATCCACTACCAAGTCACGTAATTTTTGGAACCAAGTTTTTTAGGAGGCCTCCTAAGCTTGCGAGGCCTTTTCTAGTAGATTTTTTATCGAACGTCGCTTTTAGAAACACCTTATGAGATTTTCTATTTTACGGCCAGATTTTTGCGACAGCCTATAAATCGTCAGGACGAGACACCAATGATCGCTGGAATCGGTTTCACTCGTGCAAGTGGCATCAGTCGAAGGGCAAGAATAACTTTTGTCGATATTTGTCCTTTATTGAATGTAGTACTACTCTTTATTTAACAAAGCTATTCGTTGCTCGTCGTATACAGTGAGGTTTCGTTACACGCCAAGTATGGCACAGGCGCGAGGGCTTAGCAACCGTTTAATCTTGCTATAACAATAAGAGCTATAATTATCAATGTGTTCACGTTTGCGTGAGTCGAGTATTTGGAAAGGGATTTATAGTTTATCGATACAGTAAGCGATATACATTGCTAGAGTACCTATTTATGTCTGTTACATTGTATGTGATCGCTTGAAATAAATATAACGTGACAACACACTCACTCGGTCCTCCCGTTAACAAGTCGAACAATACTTCTCGCAGTAATCATCAGGCCCCGAAGGACCGATCAATTAAAACCAACAAAAACTCATAACTATTAATAGTTAAACTAGCATCCATTAACAGTGGTATGCGTGCTTTGACTATCACTTTATGGTATACGTAAGAAGAATCATACGTAAAGTGTGAGTTCGAATAAAGTGCGCACGACAATACCTGGGTTTTAGTATCATCACAGAGAGGTACAACTACTTTGGCATAAAATCTTAGCACGATATTCGCTTAATGACTAAATAACTGGTAATATACACGTAACTCTTTACATAAATATCTAAAATTGGCTAGATACATCTTGAAAGCTCCACTTTATGACTTCCTATGATTTATGACGTGCTTGCTTGAGAACTGTCTTGAGGTCGGAAGATCTTCTTGGCTTCAGCTATGAGACATTTAAAATTTTATTCAACCAAACTAGTTATATTTAACATTATTACCTACCTCACTGTCTTTCCTAACTCGAGAAATCTCTTCGTGCAATTTACCACCTTCTGCGGCACCGCAATATAACTCGAAATCCTGTCGCGACAGGCTCAGTATTTCTGAACCAGCCATATCCTTCAGCTGTTTCCGGGTTCTATAAACAATGACAATAACAGTTTCTATACTCGATAATCAAAGATCTTATTTTATTTCGGAGTTCAATATACTTGTCAGTGAATCTCTTGGTAGTCAACCATCCTTGCACTTCTCTGGGTGTGGAATACTGATCAAGGACAACTTGTTCACTATCGACTATTTTAGTACTCGTCTTCTTCTTCTCACGGAACATTGTCAACACGTGTTTCAACTCCTCTCTGAAATTATCCTCGGCATTCTTTCCTGATGAGAGATCGAAAATCGTTACTCACTGATTAAAAGATTAATAAGGAACAAAGTTATTAGAGTAATCAGTGGTAATTAAAAACTTACTGCTTTTGAGAGTGCCAGTCCTGCTGGAACTTGTCGAGGATACTGAAGACTGTGATTGAAGAGGAGGTGGCGGTGGAGGTGGTGGCGGCGTCGGCGAGGGTGGCTCTGACGTAGACGTTGTACTTGTCACTGCCGGAGATGCTGAAGACGCTGGTTCAGGATTCGGAAGAACTTTGGATGCCACTGGTTCTTTCGGAGGTTGTGCTTTTGGTATTAAATTTTCTCTCGCATTCACCATGGATGTCAATACGAAAGCTAATGCCTGTTTCGGGTCTTGCATCGGAGGTAAACTTGAAGTCACCACTGATTTCGAAGTTGAACTTTCAACAGTTGACACTGTTGGCGTCGAAGTTGGTGTCGCATCAGATGTTGATGGTACACTGACAGTTTCAGTAGAACTGGTTGTCACTGGTGTAGTTGTACTGGAAGTGGTAGCTGAAGTAGTTGTGGAAGTTGTAGGAATCGGTGTTTCCTCTTCAGACTTTTCAAACTTCTCAGACATCTCTAAGATTATATTTCTCGGCGGTGGATGCACTTCTACTATATTCAACGAATTCCTCGGCATTTCCGGTCTCTGTCTCGGAACTTGGCTCGTAGTTGTCTTTTGATTTTCTCCTGTATCCAAGCATATCTCGAATTCATCTGCAAGAATAACTTCTAGTATAATTAAAATGTTATATCTTGATTGGAATATTTAAAAAGATGATTAAAGCATCGAAGATGGTAGACAGACTTACCATCGAGTCAGCCAGGGAAAGTATAGTCGAAAGCAGATCGAGACGAACACAGTGGAAAGCACACTCCAAAGCAAAAACGGCACTCCCGGACGATCACTTTATACGAAGGCAGAAGGGTAGGGCAGATTGATCGTGGATAATATTTATAACCGAATATATTTATTAATCAAGTGATGTACATAAATTACAGTGCAACGAAATAATCTTGGACGGATCGCATTCCCATCCCGTGAGAAGAAAGAGAAGGAAAACACGAGGAATTACAATCTTTCCCGCCGAAAGAGACCTCTCTCTTACGTACTGAATTACGTAGATGCTGAGATACTCTCGTATTCTGGTTCGAAGGAAGCAATTATCGCGGCGGTTGTGAGAGCTTTCGCAAGCTACTATTTTCACGAATTCTTAGAAGTCGAATATAAAACTTAGAAAATTACAAGCGTGAGCCATTCGACCGGAGTACTTTCAACAGACCCTTTCTCCGATCTAACTGCATTCCAAGCTACTCGTTTTCACAATCGCACATCTCCCTAAACAAACGCCCAGTGATTTTTAACCAGTCGAATCTTAGAAGACAGGAAACATGGATCGCGTGTCATTAATTAGTCGATCAAATTCCAACTGCAAGAATGATGCACCGGCAGATACATTTTACAAGGAAGTAGAGTCATGCTGATTGCTGATTAAACTTTCTCTCAATTAGTTCGGCCGGGCTCTTTATACGGACGGATCGTGAAAGTCAAGGTCGAGCTATTCTTTCTTTAGGCTTACGCTTGCGGTTGAAGTCATTAAATTAAAATTGGCCGCGCGATTACTTTTCCGCATTGCTATCCCTTCGGAAGGGGATTTGTACATAGAATACAAGCTTATTCACACTGACGATGCATCAGGGGACCACCCATGCGACAACAACTTGACACGTACGTGACGACAGTGGACGAACACACAATGTTTGTTTCTCGCAAAAATTATATAGTGTATGACAATAACAGGAGGGGGGGGGGGTGGATATGTGGAACCAAATGAAATATAACCAGGTCACAATTTGACGTTCCGTCACATTACAACTTGTCTTACCGGCTAGAGCTATACATATATTCCTCTCTGCGAAGTAATTCGTACGTGCTAAGATTTGGTTAGTCGATAAATACATATATGTAGAATTGTGGTACTTCTCTAAGGCCATTGCATAGAAGTCGACGAAGCGATTCGTTTACCTGTCACTTCGCCATCCACGATTGCACGTGACGTAAGTAGAAAAAGAGAGAGAGACAAAAAATAAAGAACGTGCTCTTTGGCAACCGTGGGCAAAAGGGAATGGCCGCGGATGGACGTAATTCGTAACTACAATAGCAGGATGTTAATTCCGTCGATTATTGAAGTGTCTACATTAGTCATTAATCCTCTGTGTTACACAATTCAATGTGGGTTCCACGATCGAACCGTTTACTCGGCCGTTCCTCCCTCGAATAGAAACATATGTTTCTAACGAGAATTCTATTAGATCTAACGATAAAGTAACACCTATCGTCGCAGTCTCTTAATGAGGAGAGCTGGAGCCGCGCTGCTCGTCTTAACAAGCATTTTACATATGCGTACAACTACATAAAGTAATCGATACCTTTGGATAAATTCGTAAAAAAAATGGTCGTGAGAGTCATATTGCATAGAGTTTCAATTAAAATTCCTTTCTCTCACAGATCTGCGATAATAGAGTTTCAGTCTCGACGCCAACAAATATCTATGTGGAAGTGCCACTCAGGCTTTCATGGACGGCATTGGGTTAATAATTAGAGATTCGATATAGTTAAAACTGGTGAAGCAGCTTCGTGGGAATACCCGAGACTCTGATGGACTGTAACGAATTAAATAAGATTGTCGCTCGACTAGCTAATGTTGTCGAACGCGAATTAGTAAGTGTCGCACTATCGACTATCCCGTGTGATGGCTCAAAAGTATCGGAATTCACCTTTTTTCCCAAGTCTCTCCTTTCGTACCCAGTCCGCGGGTGCCGGCGGTGGAATTGCATGGGTCCGATGGGTTGCTTCCGGTCCTGGACTAGTGCTGGTCCTTTCGATTTCCGAATCCTAGAAGAAAATTGTATTACTGTCATGCAATTCCATTTCCTTCGCGCGTAGAACATAGTTCCGCAATAGTTCCGTGACGAAAGGTAATAATAATTATATAGAAGAAGTTTAGTAATAACTCAGTGTCGCAATGATGACAACTTCGGTCAACTTATTCCTTTGCTAACGTTGATGAGCGACCCCATTATGCTTTTTAAGGTGTGTACTACTGACTGGACCCTCACCTCGTAATTGTAACCGTGCCCCTGCCTCTGGAATCGACTGGCGTATAGTGGATTATTGAAAACATCATTATCCGTCGCATGAGAAGGATTATGTGGCGTGACAATGGTGTGGGGAACATGGGCCACTTGTCCTCGAGAATTCCTCGCTTTCCACCATTTCCTACTGTCATCTAAAATCTCTAGGTATTCTCCTCTGACCACTGTTAATTCCTTGTCGTTGTTAGCTGTCCTTGGATAGGTAACTTGAACAATTTTCGCTCGTCGAGAGACCAGGTCATCCAACCAGGCTTCCTGAGCTCTTTCCATACCAGCTGCTCTTGGTGTTCTTTCGATCGAATCAACCGATATATCACTATGAGCTCTTGTTTGATCCACTCGCTCTTCTCTTCCATATAATTCCGAGGGATTTCCTCGCAGTTCGTAATTCCTCTCGAAGTACTCGTTACCAGGACGTTCCTCTCTGCTTTCATATTCCAAGTAGTCACTGCTATAATGGGATTCATCCACTTCTCTGTGATTGTAATAAGGGTCGTTTTGTTGTTCGGGTAATTCATCCCTCTTTTGTTTGTCAGCATTTAACAATGACGCCAAATGATCATGATCTCTATCCTCGGTGATTAAATATTCCGGGGACCAACCATCCATGAAAATAGGATGATAGGCTGGCACGTGTCCTTTCCATTGATCCCTTGGCACTAACCAACTATCACCCAGAGAGTGCCAGAGTTCGGTTTCCTTGCTTGTTACACAGTTGATCAATAAGTTGACAGCTTCCATTGTCAATAAAGGTGAGACAACTTTGCTTGGTAGATTAGGATCGTAATTCGTATCGTGGGAAGCGTCTACGATCAATGCTAACGGTGTAAAGAGGAAGTGTACGAGTTCTGGAGCATTGGGATCGTGAATGTGCGCCTTTAATTTTGCCAGAAGATTAAAGGAGAGTTTGAACTTCTGGAAGATGTCAATGAACTCCATCTCAGGCGGTGGTTTCGCTCTCATCGTCAGCATACCATCACCTAAGTTCCTCTTCTTTGATTTCCTGTTGCGTCGTCGACGTTCTAATTCCCTTGACGCTGCTGCCGCATGTTGCAAACGTGCTATGAACTTCTCGATATCGTCGAAACAGTGATTCAGAATGGTTACATCGCGCTCATATTTCTCCGATGACGTCGACGAGACTTCATCGTTATTCTCTTCTCGAGATATGTCATTCTGGTTGTCCCCGTTGTTGGCGTTGAACGCAGACACCTGTTCCCTCACGTTCACTCCATTCAAAGGAGGTTCCGGCGGTGGAAGTGCAGGCGGTGGTGGAATATGAGCTCTTGGTCCTCTAGGTGATCCACCAGGAACCAATTTTCCCATTTGCAGTAACTTTAAATCTTGTACAAGGTCCTGTGCCGAAACACTCTGACATTGGAATATATGCATCTCTGCTCTTTGCCCTGATCCACTATCATCCGCCACTGTGAACACCAGGATATTGTTATACATCTCCATTGGATCTCTCGATGTGAATGCAGTTGGTTCCTGTATTAGTGATGCTGGGAATCGTTCCATCACTGCCTGTAAATTGATATTAATAAATATTTTAGATATACTTTAAATTAGAACACAATGAATCTTTGTCGATTCTAGTTCATACTCACTCCTGTTTCATTATCCATAATGAGGACCCAATTCCATTCCAATCGGAGCTGCATCTTTTGGCTCCAGATGCCATTGCTCTTCTCCAATTGCAGTAATCGGCGCATGCCGTCCGCCGGATATACAATACCGTTTTCTTTCGTCACGGTGAATGTAGCCAAGTGTTCCATCATATAGGTAGGTTCGGTAGTGCTAGCTCGACCGCCAGAAGTGCTTGATGGCCCACCTGAACCACCATCTAAAACATATATTCTTATTAATATCTCTTTGATTTTTCAATTTCTCTCGAAACTTGAATCTTGACTCACCTTTATTATAAGTCGAAGGGCTGTGCCCGCTGTTGAAGTACGGCATTGTGTCCGAGGCTCTTCACTGGTCACTCCTGAAACAATTTCGCACCTGATTCTAGCTATCATTCAATAAACGTGTCGATTACAAGAGAGCTATAATTCGTGACTGATATCGGACTACCATTATCAGCTTCTTTTTTTTTCGCGTGATCGCTCTCGCTCGAGGCTCGTTGTAAGCTTCGACGAAGTATGAAGCTAAGTCAGTGTATTATTTAATTGCTTAATGACAGAGGACGTCAAGAACGGCACGTCGGCTATCATATCCGGCTACCGGGTAGCAGGGACCATACTTGGCAGCATGAAAGCCAGCCCGTAACCCAAGTGAAATTCCAATGAGCCTAATTCGCTTGATGGCCATGTCGAGAATTCCGTTCGCGCACTTACTATTTAGCGCAACCCACACTCCTACCAATTCTCCCACCCTATGATTCTATCTCTTCGAGAAATCGTTTTGTATGCCGGAATTGTGGTGCTTTCAAGGAATACCTTTTTCTTTATCTATGAAATGGTGAACGAGTCTCGCACTTAATGAAACGAAATGCTACCAAGGCCGCTGATTATCGGCACGCTCAATTAGATGGATTATCGTTCGACAACAGCGATAAACCAATGAAGAGCACCATGTTTACAAATCTATTTTACTCCAAGAAATGAAATAGGAGAAACGAAACTACCAACGACATTCCCTCGCTTTTTTTGCATAGCTATGCGAAAGGAATGTGAAATTCCGAAATTGCCCGCCGGCAGAAGCCGATTCGAGCTGGTCTTTCGACTAAACAAATACCAAAGAAGTATCTTTTCAAAATTAAAAAGTAACGAGTTAACCACTTCTCGTATAGTTAGTATGCTTGGAAAAGAAATCTTTGAAATGTAGAATTTACACGGATGAATTTGGACGGTTCGAAGAAATTCCAAACGAGTGAAAGTATGGCTCTTAAAAAATATGATAAACAGTTCTCGTGCAATTAAAATAGATGATGAAGGAATTCTTCAAATTCGCAAAGGATGCCTAAAGAAATTTAAGAAGATAAATTTTCGATAGCGTTGATAAAAATTCCATGATCAATCTGAACAGGATTTGCACGATTCTACAATTCGCATAACCGAAGTGCGAGCGTCGACAGACCGTCGAGATCTGAGTGCACCGTGTTTACCAAGCTTTTCACAGCTGTCAGCCAACAGGAGCGCTCACACACGTATGTACCTGCATGAACGAGGGGAGACTTTCACGTCGGAAATTCGTCCCTAACGACTCTGGCAACCAGGCAATCCTCGAGTGCGCACAGCTGTGCAGAAAGTCGACTAGAAAAATGTTGCTTCAAACTAGAAGAAGAAAACTATAGCTAACTCGTGAAAAACAACATTACTCAAAGAGCAATTTCTGAGTAATACCAACGCAAAAGATATCAGAATCAAGGCTTCGATTCATATCGCTGTTAAACAACGCCCAGTTCGAACTGCTATTATATTTATAAATAAGAGGAGCGGTCGCTGATAGTAAATACATCGAGTGTGGGATAAGGCGTTGTCCCTTCAGACAGTGCTTTCACTGGAAATGCGAAGCCAGCTGCCGTGGGAATCCGCACGACGGAGAAGGCATTGTCGGCCGATCTATCAGCTGCCATTTCCTATCGCCGGATCTACCCAAGCGATTTCCATTTTCACCCTGAAAGAGTTTCACCCGCTTCCTACGACATTAGTAGAAGACCAAAAATGAACAACACCATTCCTTTTTCGACTCCTAAAATACGAAGGCGTTCAAACTCAATTCAGACTTATAAATAGTCAGATTTATAAATAATAATTCGACAATGGGAAAGAATAATTTCATTAAGAAATTCAACCTGTCGACGATGTATTTGGGTCATAAGCGTCTACGTATCACAGCTTTAATAGGATTGCGCAACGGAACTCTTAACAGTATGGGTGTATATAAGTGTGTATGTTCCGTGACTCGAGGCGAAGATAATTGTATTGGGCCGCTGGGAATCTGACCAGATTTCCGTGGTGAGCGGGGGCGGCGAGCTCTTTCATTTCCTTCGGCACTTGCCAGCTGGCGAGCAATTATGCACGCCTGCCTTGGTTCTATTGATGGCGAAGAATGCTTGAAAATCTAAGGAAAGCCCTACGATCAGTGACGGCTCGGAAGGGAAGATTACTACTCGAGTGGCCAAGTAATTGTAGGTTTGGAACGGCAGGAAAATTGGAAAATAGTCGACAAGAGCGCCTCCGTTCACCAAGGCGCGCCGTAATAGTTGTAACAGCGTCTTAAAAGTAGTTGGCGGCAGTGTTGCGAGAAGGTAAGAGGCCAGCTAGGATGGAAGAAGGTGAGTGGGCTTCGCTTATGTTGCCTCTCGATTGAAGTCACCACATGCACCTCGAGACTGGCGTGCCTTGGATTCCACAGCAGCGTCGCTGATTTTCTGTTTTCCAGCCTCACTGATCGTAAACTTAACACATTCTTTAGTAACTCGAATATCCTTCTGTTCGCAGAAACACTGATTTCACCAATTATCAGATATAAACCTTATTAAATTGTATTACAGAATTATGTAATACAATTAATTGTTTTATTCATTATCAAAATTGAATATTAAGGAGTTTTTATAGAATAACATTTTCCATGGGGGACTTCGGAAATACATGGTGGTTTCGTCAAGAGTGACTAAAGGAACCAATAGAAAGTAGAAGTAGATTCACGATTTACATGTTATTAGTATTGCCGAGTTCCCCTCTTTTTCTTCGCTCGTTTATCAACGAGTGTATAACGGAATTCGGAAATTTCACTGTCGGCGGAAGTGGGAATTCGAAATTCCAGGTTCTCTTGCGCTCGGAGGTAGTAAGTGGAGAATAACAGGCGGCAACCTCGTTCGAGAGACTCCGGTGTACGCCCGTAATTGCTTATGGATGCGGAGACACACCCTGGGCGAGAAAAATCTCGCCGGGGGGAATGCGAAGTAAGTGAAGTGAGTGCGGCCTTGACCGTACTTGGCGGAAACAGTATCCGCCCATGAGGAACACACGCGTGTATGCACATGGTAATGCGGACACAGTATTCAATTATGTCGATGCTTTCTATCAGCTTTTACTTATGTTCGTTTACAAATAAAACATAATGACAAATTAATTAAACTTTAATCACTAACCATTGATCTAACAATTATTTATTCAATTCCTATGAATACCTATCATTTCGAACACAAATGTTCCGTTGAGAACAGCGAGTATGCATATGGTAATGAGGACACGGTAGTTAATTATGCTGATACTTTCTATCAGCTTTTACTTATTTTCGATGCAAAGAGAATACTGTGACACATTCATTAAAGTTCTTTAATGATTAATAATTATTCAATGGGGAAAAGTATTTATTATTTTTGTTATAAATTAGTTTTGTATCGATGATTCCAAAATGTTGAATTATCGGATGACTACCCTTGCGAGTGGTGAAGAGTGCGTTATGACAGGTAGAGAATCGATCTCCCAGAGAATCTTGGTGACTGCTGATAAGGTTTTTCGAGATATCGAGAGGGTGAACAACCTTCGCCATGCTCGGCATACTCCGCGCACCGTGGAAGGACGGGAATGCGAGTAGACGCACACGTGTAGTGCAGCGCTGCGCTCGGCGCTCGGTGCACGCACTATGATAAATCGGGAGAAGAAGAACGTTTTACGAGGCTGCTTGTAACCGGCTTATGCGAACGTTGCGCTAACGACATTGCGAATTCCACACAACCCTCGCAGGGACAGAACTCCTAGCAAGCAAGAGTGTCCTGAGAAACGGGTGGTGTCTGAGTCCGACAAGAATCGTAACGTGGTAATCGTAATCGAACAGAATCGATAAAGAAATTGTTTATTTCGCCAATTCCTTGCTGATAGGAAACTAGTTTTCAGATATAAATGTACCATTTAACTATTATAATTGAAGCAGATAAAATAGAACTGTTTTAATTTAAAATATAAGATATAATCATTTGATTCATTCAATTTATTATAAGGTTGTATTAGACCTTTAAATTGAAAGAGTTAAAAATTCGCCTTGCGGAATGAGGTAGAATGAAATTGTCAATTTGAACTCCACTTCAACGACTTGCGCTAGAAAAACGCAGCCTCTGGAAGATTCCTTATTGCTTCGAAGCTAGTGCCAATTCGGTTTCATCATTGCCGACCGACTACGTGTCACGTAGACTAGCACAGGCAATTTCCCTGCACTACGCAGGCGGTGGATGAGCCTCGTAGGAGGCGGTGGAAATCTTGAAAGACATGGAAAATGGAAATCTCCGGTACGCGCGGCAATTGTATCCTATTTCAATTATTCTTGCAAGATCGAACACCAACTACTCTTAGCCAACTATTCACAAGCAATCACTATTTTCCAACACACAATAAAAAAAAAGGCAAAATTAGTACTTGGAAACGCGTTGAACGAGAATTGTAGCTTTTCGGAAAATGTCACACTCGACAGGACAAGCTGGCGCGGAAGTGCGCACACCTATCGGACACGCCGGTTGGAGGGCCTGAAAAAGTGGAAAGAAAGTTGCCAATGCGCCTCGCATACCGACTGATTCGCCGCTCGCCAACGAGTTCCGCAGTGAATGGACCGAGCGGGTGAACTTTTCACTTGCAGGCGCGTGTGCGCCAGTTAACGGATTAAAAGCGAGCCTCATTAAAGGCTGACGGTGTGTTTGTGGGATTCCAAGATCGGACGCCTATTTTATAATCTCTATCGTCGGTTATTCTTGACTTTAGTATCTCGATTTATTCTCTTCGATGTCTGATAGATCAGATATTCATAATGCAATCGCGACTCGTTCAGAGAAAAGCGAGGAGTGCAGGTGGTCCTCGAAAGAGGCTCTCAGTGGTAATGGCAGTCTCTGCGAAGAGAAGATATTCGAGCGGCGCATAAGCAGCGAGGACGAGAAGGCCGCTGGAAGGTGGGAGGTTAGGGGGACACGAGCGGAGACAAGTAAAACGTGCTTTTTCACATGGATTATAGCCTACGACATTTAGCCTGGTGAAAGAGAGACCGGAGTGTGTCGGTCAAGCTCTCGAAGAGTCTTTTCCACGCGGAACTATTATAGGAATGCGACGAAGCACCACTTCAATAGCTTTCGAACGAAAGCCAGTATTGTTTACGCGCTGTATTCGCCCTTCGGAATACTGCACATGGTTCGGCAATAGATTGCATCGGATTCCAGTTAGAATGAGGCGTGCGTTAATATACCTACTAACTCACTGACTCCGCACCTCCTCTAGAAGGCTGGGCATGCATGCATACATGCATAAAGACCTCGAGACAAAATCACGCTGACTTACATTTGCTATGCGCGCGCACTCGCTCTTTCGAACCGCTATTTCTCTCGTAATCGCGTGCCGGCTTTATGCCACAGTTACGTGACCGCAAAAATGACGAACTACTGGGATCTGCCGGGACGAAGGACAACAGAGAGCGTTGTCAGTGGGACTCGTGCGATGCGGCAAGAGGGGCTCGATAAATCCTAGCGCGATTTGTGTCACGACGATCACTAATGGGCGAGAGAGATATTACACGTAGGTTGAATCTCACAGTAGGCGTGAATTGCAGGTGTCATTCGCCAAGCCGTCGCAACGAGGGAGGATCTGCCGATTGCGCGTTGATTCCTTTGGTCGTAAAGGCCATGAGAATAGCCAGGAATACAGCCTCACCGATAATGCACTAAACGATAAGCATATACTCACAGTCACATACGCAGCTATTCAAATATTAAAGTCCAAAACTGTGTAAATTGCCAATTACAGTGTTATGAAACACCTAATCCTAAATTATGTACAAACAGAATTCAAGGAGTTTAATTATACTTTCGATGGTAGTTACTTTTTAGTTAATCATGGGAATGGTTGGTGACGCGCGTCCTCTCTTAAAGTAGCTCGCAAGCAATGTGTGTTAACTGTTAACGAAGAAATCCGACATGCCGTTGCTGCGCCAAGGAACACAAAGCAGAGGGGGTTTTGCAGGCGACGGCTCTCGGAATGGCTGCGCCGCGTGCAGTCCGGGCATCATCATCTCTATCATTAAGATAAGAATTTTTACGCGATAGGCCAACCGACTTTGTCGCAGTCAACAATTATCGCCTCCCGATCTCCAACGATCGGGCGAGGGAGGCGAATGCCTTGCGATTTCTTCGCGATAAACAATGCAATCGCCAGAGGACCCGAGCAACCGGATGTGTATGTGTTCGAAATGTCATGGGCGGGGAATCTCTTGGCGACTAGAAGCTATGTAGCAACATTCCTCGAAGCGATTCTCCACAGACAAAACCCACCAGTTCTTTCGCACTCCCCTCCGAAGCACAGCAGAAATACAGGCCTAATTGGTGACGGTAAAAACCTGCTCAATCCGTCGCCAGGAAGAAAGAAAGCCTGGCTGTATCAGTGAATCATCATGAATCGTCGTGAAGCAATCAACAGGCCAGATAAAGACACTTGGATCGAATCGAGACTGGGACAGAAATCATAATAAGGTTCGAATGCAGGTCGAATGCACTTGCGAGCCGTGCGCTGAGTAGAATATAGTCGGCTGAGTCTTGCGAGTGCAAATGAGCGGCACTCGCAAGCTGACATCACGTAGCCGACGATTAGCATAGAAATCCGAAGGAACGGGCTGTGAGCCTCGAGATTCCAGAGCGATACACGCTCACTGTTTACCGCCGGCCCGAGCATCGCCCGAGAGGATACGCTCGCACGGAGTACACGCTTGCAGCGGGCTCCAGCGAGTGTTAGAAATCATTTGTGAGGCAACCAGGGGTGATCGTGCTCTCGGCTCACTCTAGCCAGTATTCTATGTTCTTGGGCGAAGAAATCGAGGCGAGCAGAGCAGCGGGAAGTCGCTTGGAGAGCGAAGGAGCGCAGAGAGCCGCGTTGAATGCGCTCAAAGCGTAGTGGCACGAGTGGCGGAGTACACGTTTGGCCGATGCTACGCCAGGCATTTACTGGATTGCCAGACTGGACTTTAATCGTCGAGCGTACTGACATGCGGAGGTGTACGATTGGCGCGGGGACGACAAGGCGGTCGGGTCGCCTCGACAGCAACAGGTGTGACCAGGAGACGGCGACTTCGATGGGGTTCTCGAGCGAGACGGTGACTCTCCACGTAGCTAAACGAACGCGCGATCCACTCTCTGCGATAAATACCTTGACAGGCCGAGAGGAGCTTTCAGTGTGGAGTGCCAGCTTTTTCTCCAGGTTCTCGCTGCAGTTGTACCCGGAATTACATGGGAGAGTACGAGGAGGGCACACACACATACACGCACAGAGAGACCGCACACGGGCCCGATTAGCACACGAGCGCCCTGCCACCTCCGACACGATTACTTACCTATCTACGAGAATTTCGTACAACGCGCACACAGCCAGCGACGACGACCACGACGACGCACGCACAAAGAGAGAGAGAGAGGAGGAGGAGAGAAGGAAGGAGAGAGAGGAGAGAACTTTTCCACTCGGAGCTACGTGCCGATCATGCTCGATTGGAAATACCTGAACGACTACCTGACCGATCTCTCGCCTGCTCACTGCTTACCTGTCCTGCCCAGGTGCATTCCTCGTACACGCCCTCTCATTGGACGATTCTTACCTGCCAAAGCGGTAACGTCGGATCTAACGGAATCGGAAATCGTCGCCTACCCGGGGATACCGAGGAATGTATTAACTGGCCCGTGGCAATACGTTAATTATGTGCTTGAAAAGTACATATACATTGACTGGCCCATTCGTTGATTTTATGTTTAGTACCAACTTTCACTGCGGCAAGTACTGTCCGAGCGACTGCAGTATATGAACTTGTAGACATTTGGGTAGAACAGGATAGAATTTATGATTTTCATGTACTACTTTCGAAAAATGTCTAATAAAACTCACACGGTAAAAAGAAATATTTTGAGAATTTAAAAAACGCGCCTATTAATTTTAATAGTTCCTTTGATCGTCTTTTGTGCGCTACCAGGACCAGATTGGCCCAGATGGAGAGTCCGCCATCTTAGCTGTAGTACTACTTGCGTACGAGGAATTCTCGGAGAGTATTTTGATTTTGATGTAAATTGGGGTATTTGATACAACTTTTGGAATTCATGATATCCTATAAAACATTATGATAGCAAGAATAGAATTGTATGATAGTCGAAAAACTACATTGCGTACTGTTCATATGGTGTCAAAGAAATCCGAACTCCGGTATCTTCAGCCAATAGGATCATTGGTTACAAAGAGCAAATGCGATGATTTTTTCGCACGCGAATGTAGGTAACATATGCGTATTACTCTCTGATGTTACTCGTTTCGCCTCAGTCGGTATTCTTGAGAAGCAGCATACTGCACTAAGATTTTTGTATTTTTTTCACAGTCTGTATGTTAAAACTTAACACTTGTCTCAATAAATTAAAATAAATCTACAGATCGACATCTCTCATTTTGAAAAAACATATTATGTCAAAAAATACCTCAACTGCAATCTTATTCGGTTGGAGCACGAGTTTTATTGCTCCTAATAATTACACAAACGGAAAATTAACATTGAATTATACATAAATAAGGTGTAAAAAAACTTCAATCTCACAATCCTATTTTTCTTGGCAATAATTATTTATTTACATATTCGCTTTGCCAGAGTCCAATGACACAGCATTGAGCCAGCAAAAGCGAAATAATAATGCGCCTGTCTTGTAAAGACAACTATGCAATTAGTATCTAGTAATTCAGGGCTAGTTTACGAATCATTCTCGTACAGTTTTGGGTCCTTACGGAGAACATGGTAGTTTGCCTCGTTTCCCCAAGCATAAACCAGATACGTAAGGGCCATGTCTGTAACAGAAAGAGTAAAAATCAGAGATTTTTTCTTACCAGTACAACTTTTCTTGTACTAAGTGGTGAAATAGACTTACGTGGTCCGAAGCGGAATATGCAGCCGTCAAGCCTCCGAAGAAGGTTCGGAAAACCTTCCGATATAAAGCCAACGAACGGTTTCTGCTCGTACGGGCTGATCCGGAAGTATATGATCCGGCGCAGCTTGTAGAGATTTCCGAATCCCAAGCCCATTTTGTTATCGGTCTGAAGAAAATATAGACGATTATTCTAGTAGTACATAACCAAACTCAGAGTGGAAAAGTGACAGCTCGAATTCTATATCAAATGATCAAAGTAATGACTCCTAACGCAGGGTTAGAGTTTGCGAATAACTTTAAAGATTAACAATCATGCGTGTAAAGATGTAATGAAAGAATTTATATTTAATAATGAAGTTATATAATATTAACGTACCTGCTTCGTGCAATGGATCGCAACAGACTGACGTTGCTTAGATTGTACGCGATATCCCCAAATCACCTAGTAATCGATAAGTATCGCTATAGTGCGATCATAGCGCGGCAAATTCAAATGTTGAAGACTACACATTTTTACAACGTTCCATTGAATTACAGGACACATAATTGTAATTCAAATCTTCCACGTGGATCAGTAGTAAATAAAAATGAAAGTAATAATATAAGAATTCCATCACCAACACAAAGTGAGCGTCATAACCAACTACTTATCCTAGTAATATCAGAAGACCAATAAGAAAGCATACTTCACTATGTTATATAACAACCAAGAAAAACAAGATGCTAGGGACCTTAGTTTTCCTAGTTCTGCATAGCCAATATTTAAATTGGCTTTAACCGAGCTTCGTCCATTCTTCCGCTCTCTCTCGAGCCTTTATCTATCCAACAGAATCAAGTTGAAAGTGTTACAAATAAGAGCGAGTAATCCGCTCTCTTCCCCACCTAAATTTCTCAAAATAATATCAAAGAGAATGGTAGATAGAAAATCACAATGGACAGGTGGGAGAGGATATTATTCGGACTAAAATAAAAGAAAAGGCTCAGTGAACGTAGATGTCTCTGTCGTCGTAGTGCGGGCGATGGAGTAGGGGTGAGTGCAGGTAGGGAAACGGGGAGAAGGACAGTCGCTCGTGTGCGAAGCTCCGCGCGATACCGTGAGGCCGTGTGGTGCCGCATGTCGCGTCGACAGCGCGTATATTGTCAATCGGTTACGGGGAATTAAGACAGATGCATCTCGAAAGGATGGTCGATCCAGGAAGGATTCCGGGCAATTCGGGCGCGCTGACCGTGTAAGGGGAGTGCGGGCTCCGAGTTTAGGAGGTGCGTGCGTCCCACCTATCCGCGTCCAAGCTGTGGAGCACTCGAGTCATGGTATCGAGGTTCGACACGAACTTCGGCTGCGAGGATTTTTTCGGAACTTATCGTTGCGGTGGCCAAAGCATGGCTTGTGATCGTACAGAGACGGACTTTGAGTTCACGGCACCACCGGAGGCGCCGGTCTTCGAGCCGACCAGCGAGGAATTCCTCGACCCCCTCGGCTACATTGCCAAAATACGGCCGATCGCGGAGAAGTCTGGCATTTGCAAGATCAAACCGCCGCCTGTGAGTAAACCCCTCTCGATCATCGGACAGCCCATTATTCGGAGGGACGGACGCACACACAGCATGGATTCACCCGAGAGAGAGAGAAAGAGAGAATTGTGCGCTGCGGCATCTTCTCCCATGCACGTACGATAGGCTCTTGGCGAGGATTGCTTTGGCCATCGATCCCTCCTGTGCCTGTGTGTGCCGTCGTCGTCCCTTTTGCAAGCGAGCATCCTGTGCTAGTCTGATGCTAGATGTACAAAAGTACTTGATAGCAATTCTAGTAACAGTGTTTCTTCCTCTCGGGCTATGCTCGAGGAACGTGCGGAAATGCGCACGCGACCTCGTTTGCGAGTTCCGAAGCTGCTTGGGAGAACAACTCCTCCTGCTTATCGGGGAAGCGGGCGACGAACAAAATAAATTGGTTCTCTCGCAATCGCGGGCGTAAAGATGTCAGATTTTCGGTGACATCGTGCGCCCCTGCCCGTGAATGCGACAAAGAGGACATGCATACATGCTCGGCACGGTTTCCTCTACGATAGGCTTGCTCTCCCGCGGGCGCACCGAGCGAGAGACATTAGGCTTGCGTTAAAAGTCACGACGCTCCTGTCGGCGGCATCGAGATAACGAGGTGAAAAGAGAAAAGACAAACTCGGCTGCGCGCACGGAAAGATTTTCGTTTCGAGGCATGTACTGTCAGCTTGGTCGGACATGTACCATATAATGCGTCGTGACTAGAAAACCATGGTGTGCGTGGAGAGGATCCTCTCCCTCGACAAAGTAACGGTTCCCGGACAAAAGGTGCATCGGGAACCCGGTAGGGATCTCGGAAATTTGGCACGCTCGCTGCCACTGCTCGCCACGCTCTCGTGGCTTTAATGTTGTTGCTGTTAGGAAGTACGCCATATAAAATGGCCGGGGCAATCGAAATTAATGTCAGGCCATTTCGACCTTACCAAGCCTCCCGCAAATTCGGAAGAATGCTTCCTGCGGATTGGTGAAGCAGTCGTTTAAAAAAATCATCGCCATGAGTGGCAAAATGTTCCCGTTAAGCGTTCCTCGTGCTTTTACACTCGCTGGATCTGTTAATATACTTTCATGCCTCTCCTAGACTTCCCACTCGTTGAATGAAAAGTCGGAGCGTAGTTATGCAAGCAATTGAATAAAAGTATCGTGGCATCTTTTGTCGGGTGGCTTTGGAGGGACGCTAGTCTATTCGACGTTCGAAACTTTTTCGGCGTCCGCGGTTCGTGTCCAAGGGAAAATCATCGATGGAGTGGCCGAGCTGTCGTGGGAATTATTTCCTTCACTATCTGCCTCCATTTTGCATCACATGCCGTATAGGGAAATACGTTGGTGATTGACAAAATAACTGTCGTAGAGGCGCAAAACTTGGCCTTCGTCTATACGAAGTCGGAATGGAAAAGTGCGGCTGGAAAACGATGTGTAGACGTAATTCATATTACTGTCAATCCAATAGAGCGTACACCGCATCGCACGTCCGTTAAAATATGTCGGCTGGCACTGAAAATGCAAAGTTCCAATAAATGGTAGCCGTCGAAGTAGATACCTATCGTAATTTCGTAATCGACGAGGCAAAGGAACGGTAAAACCGAGGTGAAAGATTAATATCGCTAACTCTCGCTCGACACTTCGGTTGATGTGTAAGATCTTTACAAAAGGGTTGCATAAAGGGCGTGTTGAGCGTAATGCAAGTGATCTCCGTGCGTGGCTTTTGCGTTGTGTCATAGTTAGTCATGGCAACTCTAAAGAATCACGGGTTCACCTGGGGTCCCGCCTAAGAAGTAGCAAAATCCACGATTCTCGAAAAATTGTCTTGTGTGGTTGTTAACTTCATAGTCTTCTTCCGAAAACTGTTTTCCTATTTTTAGCACAGACTCTCGTCATGCAAGAAGGATCGAACTGGTTCTTTTGATTTAGGCGTTAGGTCATTTTCTCGCAATCTGCTGATCGATAGGAATCGTATTAATGCTTTGAGAATACCGTTCACCATATCATTTCTACATAATTACAAGGTACTTGGAGCAGTAATTAAGGTCACAGTTCTCGTAGACTCTTCTGCGAAGGTTCTTATTCGCATTCGATTCTCGCATACCCTAACCGAGCAGTACGTGAACCGTTTAGCGTTGAACAAATGGTCAAGAAAAGCCGATTAAAATCACTGCGATCTGTCGTTTTGGAATGCTTTTTTAGAAGTAAAGAATTTCTTTCTCCCTTTCTTCCAAGTGATGCAATCCGTTATGAATGGGAGCATTCGTCTTCACCCAGCGCGAATTGCTTTAATAAAACTTGGGCTTTTCTACTGCGAGGAGGCATTTATACGAAGACCCTTTCTTTGGGTCAAGGAATTGCTTGCCTCCGATCCGGCCGATAGATATTTTTAGCGTTGTCCCAAGCTTTTTATGAAGTTCATGTTTTCCGATGGGATGACCGCCATTACGGAAGTACCCATAGAACCGCGACAGTAAATGGGCGTACTGCACGTATGGAAACTTTTCTCGTCGAATTAGATTGTCAGGATGTTCGGGCTAGTGTTTGAGTATTGATTTCATTGGCACCGGCCGACGATGCATAGTTACTTTTTCTGCTTTGTTGTTTGAGCGAATAGCCGGCAACCATAGGCCATTGGCACTTTACTCGAAGAATTGATATTCTCAATTTCCAGTAGCTAATTGAAGTTTTTTGCCGATGCGCACAATCCTCAATGATTCTATGAAAATTTCCACATATTCGGAGCATATTACATCAGGGACAGTGACACTTTTGAAATCGATGGTTTACTTGGAGTTTGTATCGAGTTGTAATTATTGCAATTTCGAAAGCGTCCATACATATCGTGGAAAAGTCCACTCTATATGTTTTCAGAGGTTGCGCTGTATCGATTTATGTTCAAGTACCTTGATGTATAGGTTGAGCGAATTCTTATTTTATTGGACAAAATGTGTCACTGGAAGACCTTTAAGTACTGCCGAGAGACGAGGAACGGAAAATGATATTGAGACAGATTATTGGAATCATTTTCAATTTACGAAATTGCAACGTTGCGATGCACATTCGATATATAAATTATTTTAATAACTTTTTTCGCAAAATAAGGACAAATTTGTATTAAAGGAATCTGTCGTTTGTCTTTCAGAATTGGCAACCACCGTTCGCGGTAGATGTGGACAAATTTAAGTTTGTACCCCGAATTCAAAGGTTAAATGAATTGGAGGCCAAGACAAGGATAAAATTGAACTTCCTGGATCAGATAGCAAAATTCTGGGAACTCCAAGGCTCTTCCTTAAAAATTCCTCTTGTAGAGCGTAAAGCTCTGGACTTGTATTCATTGCACAAAATAGTCACGGATGAAGGTTGGTTTCATTTTCATGATGTGCGGAATAAATATTCTGTAAGAAAATTAGAGCATGTATTACATATTAGCATATACATATATTCTAGGTGGTATTGAAGCAGTGACAAGAGATAGAAAGTGGGCAAAAATAGCCAACAAATTGGGCTACCCATCAGGCCGTAGTGTGGGGAGCATATTGAAGAATCATTATGAAAGAATTTTATACCCATTTGACGTCTTTAAACAAGGAAAAACTTTAACAGATATTGTAAGTATAGATATCGATTTGGTATAACACCAGATGTCTGTTTCACTTTGGCTAAAAAAAATAATTGTGTGGTACTTATTCCAGAAAATCGAACCGAATTCTGAGATAACTGAAAAAGTAGAGAAAAGGGATAGAGACTATAAGCCTCATGGCATCATATCGAGGCAGCAAATTAAACCGCCGAACGAAAAGTTCTCACGGCGCTCGAAACGTTTCGCCGGGCAGGAGGAGAAACAAGAAATTTCTATTAAACAGGAAGACTGCAAGGAAGAGTGCGATTCAGATAATGATTGCAAAGATAGCATTAGATGTAAGAATTTTGACGACAAAGACAACAGTAAAGAGCTTAAGAAGTTACAGTTCTATGGTGCTGGCCCGAAAATGGCCGGCTTTAATACCAAAGAGCCGAAAAAGCCGAATAAAACGAGGGGTCTGAAGCTGACATATGAATTCGATCCTGTAAGTGCACAAAAGCTTGTGAATCAATTTCCACGATTACGAGCGAAGTCTGTGTCACACGTAAACGTACATTTCCAGTTGGCCAAGTATATCTGTCACAATTGTGGGCGAGGAGACAATGAAGAAAATATGTTACTGTGCGATGGGTGTGATGATAGTTATCATACATTCTGTCTCATGCCACCTCTGACAGAGATACCTAAAGGAGACTGGAGGTGTCCAAAATGTGTTGCAGAAGAAGTGTCTAAACCAATGGAAGCATTTGGTTTTGAACAAGCACAGAGGGAATATACTCTTCAACAGTTTGGTGAAATGGCAGATCAATTTAAAAGTGACTACTTCAACATGCCTGTTCATGTAAGAATCACTCTTTCTTTTCTATCAATTCTTTAAGATTTTAGTCTATAATTTTATTCATTCTATGTTTCACAGATGGTTCCCACGTCGTTGGTGGAAAAAGAGTTTTGGAGGATAGTATCTTCGATCGACGAAGATGTGACGGTAGAATACGGCGCGGATCTACACACGATGGATCACGGGTCAGGCTTCCCAACGAAAACGAGTGTCAATTTATTCACGTGCGATCAGGAGTACGCTGAATCGTCGTGGAACCTAAATAATCTTCCAGTATTACGGGGAAGTGTGTTGGGCCACATTAACGCCGATATAAGTGGCATGAAAGTTCCATGGATGTATGTGGGTATGTGCTTTGCAACTTTTTGCTGGCACAATGAGGATCACTGGAGTTACTCCATTAATTACTTGCACTGGGGTGAACCAAAGACATGGTACGGAGTGCCTGGAACGCAAGCCGAACGATTCGAACATTCAATGAAATCCGCAGCCCCTGAACTCTTTCATAGCCAGCCAGACTTGCTGCATCAGTTAGTGACTATTATGAATCCGACTATTTTGACTAGCGAAGGTAATTAAGTGAAGTTCAATTCGCGGGTTTATCTACCCGATAGCCTTAAATATTATCAATCGAGTGGAAGTTTAAAAAGCTATTGTGCTTCTGCAGGGGTACCAGTATTTAGAACAGACCAGCATGCAGGTGAATTCGTAGTCACTTTTCCGAGGGCATATCACGCAGGATTTAACCAGGGATATAATTTCGCGGAAGCAGTCAATTTTGCACCAGCCGATTGGGTGCGTACATATTTCATTGGTCGTATAAGACGATTTTTGGGCCGGAACGGGGACCTTACGATATTCGATGGTGTTAACAGCTGAAGATTGGAAGGGACTGCATATCGCATTACTCAAACCTACGACGATTTTGCGTATTTTCGCATGATGAATTGGTCTGCAAAATGTCGCTCGATCCGGACTCACTGGATATCGGAATCGCAACAGCAACGTATCACGACATGTTGCAAATGGTGGACGATGAGAAGAAATTGAGGAAGAACTTACTTGAATGGGTAAGTGCAAGAAATAAAATTACTAAATACGGACATAAATTACTCATATATTATCACTCTCTCACATATCATTAACATTTTTTCAATAAAATTATAATATTGTACTAACGTGTCTCGGGAAAAAATGTCATTTGCATGGGACGCTCGCGTCGGTTCGTAAACCGAATGCTGCTGAATGGGTCGTAGCTTCGGGACGGGGCCTGATGTATTCAGGTTGGGTAGTACAGCGAACAGCATAGGGTCACACACAACAGTGAGCGCTGCATACAGCGACATGTGCACTCACCTAAATACACACGTACACACATGGGATCATAAATGTAGAGATGCGGCCACACGCGGTGAAAACGACACGCGTTCCGTGTTTGAGCGTGATAGTGCCGATCAGTGGAAGTTGCATTGGTGCACCGGAGTCAACGCTGCAGCCTTAATTAATGACTTCGCGTATATCGGCGCATTTCGTTTACTTACGTAGGATATCACAGAAATAGTCCTTACTGTTCTCGACTGGTTTAGGCGTCGGCCTTGACTAGTCGATGTCTATTCGGTCTGTCTCTCATCTTGATTATGTAACTTGTATTGGTGAGTCCAGGTTATGTTTTAGAATCGTGCCATGATGCTAAACAAGCAGTACTGCTTTTATTAATCGGACCTGGAAAGTGAACGCGTTCTGTTGGCGGCATCGGCCTCGTGTTCGAGATGCCGAGTGCTCGTGCGTGAAAATTTTACGTATTTCGGTCTTAACGCGACGACAGATGGACTCACGCATCTCCCGTGAAATTATCGCTGAACGGGCCCTCGCGAGTTTCAATGATCCAGATTAATCTCCCGGCGAAGGTTTTATCGCGTGAAAGGAGTCCGGGGTGACGGACGAATTGTAATTCTCGGGCAAATATTTTCCATGTGCAGGGAGTAACGGAGGCAGAGCGCGAGGCATTCGAATTGCTGCCCGACGACGAGAGGCAGTGCGAGGCTTGCAAGACGACTTGCTTCTTAAGTGCAGTTACATGTTCGTGTCAGAGTTCACAGCTCGTTTGTCTGAGACACTTTACCGAACTCTGCGATTGCCCCCCAGAGAAACATACATTACGATATCGCTACACCTTGGACGAATTGCCCATCATGTTACAAAAGTTGAAACTGAAAGCCGAGTCTTTCGACTCGTGGGTAACCAAGGTGAAGGAGGCGATGGACCCGAAAAATGACAAAATAGATTTGAGTGATTTGAAAGAACTTCTGAACGAAGCTGAGAGCAAAAAGTTCCCTGAGAGCGAATTGCTCACAGCGTTAACCACCGCCGTACAAGATGCTGAGAAGTGTGCAAGTGTTGCGCAGCAACTTTTGAACAGCAAGCAACGTACAAGGTCTGTACACGTGAAACATATCTATTGAATATATTAGTCTAGGTTCTACCTTGTTACTTATTTGAGCTTTCCATAATGTTTGTTTATAGGACTAGACAATCAGTAGAAACCAAATATAAACTTACAGTGGAAGAGTTAACATTGTTTTATAAAGAGATTACAAATCTGTGCTGTGAGCTCAAAGAATCGGATGGAGTCAAGTTTATATTAGATCAGGTGCTACAGTTTCAAAAAGATGCGGAAGAGTTGGAGACTAAGGGAGAAGATTGTGATATTGAAAAGCTGGAGAAGTGTATAGAATTTGGTGATTCCATTTGTATAGAGCTACCTCAGTTGCTTAATCTTAAACAGGTACATAAAGAAGATGACAGTTATCTTAACCTATGATTTATATGAACTAGTCTTAACAATGTTTTTATATTATATTCCTTTTCAAATAAGACAATAAGTGATATAAATCATAGGTTACATATAATTTTTTAATGGGACGTAGTATATTTAATTGGTTCATAAATTTTATAACAGAAGTTGACACAAACACAATGGTTGGAGGAAGTGAAATCCCTGCAAGATGACCCAAAATCTATATCACGGGAAGATCTTGCAAAGCTCATCGAAAAGGGCATGACGATTCCTCCACATTTCAGCGTGGAAAATACTCTGTCTGAGTTACAAACATTACTGGTTGGACTCGATCAGTGGGAAGACAAAGCTAAAACATATCTACATACAAAGAACAGGCAGACTATTGCAGCGTTAGAAGAATTTCTGCACGAAGCGGATTCGGTTGAAGCATATCTGCCAACTTTAGATACTCTTCAAGATGTTTTAAATAAGGCTAAGAACTGGATGACAATGGTAGAAGAAGTTCAAGCTCGAGAAAATTTCCCTTATTACGATACTATTGATGAACTTATCAGGAAAGGGCGAAATATTCCACTTCATCTAGACAGTCTGCCTATTTTGGAATCTACACTTTCCCAAGCAAAAGCATGGAAGGAGAGAACAGCAAGAACATTCCTAAGAAAGAATTCGCATTATACTTTGATGGAGGCTCTATCTCCAAGAATCGGTGTTGGTGTTCAAGCACTGAAGACTAAGAAGAATAAGGGAGAGGATACAATCGGTGCAGTTTACGTGTGTGACACAAGATTAGATGACACAAATGATTCTGCTAGTGTCGTGGCTGCTTTCAAGTTGGCCGAGCAGCGAGAAATGGAAGCAATGAGAAATCTCAGAGAACGTAATGTAATGAAAGCAGAAATGGATGACTCGAGGTATTGCGTATGCCGACGAGCTAGATTCGGACTGATGCTCCAATGTGAGCTATGTAAAGATTGGTTCCACTGTGAGTACTTTTGTCTTTAGAATTCATAGCAAAACGTTAAGTCTATTAAATGCTAATGATAAATATGTTTTAGCCAATTGTGTGCCATTGCCGAAAACATCTGGGAAAGGGAAGATCCCATCACCTAAGGATATTAAATTTTTGTGCCCTTGTTGTTTACGATCGCGGAGGCCGCGATTGGAAACAATTCTAGCACTTCTAGTTAGTCTTCAGAAAATCCCTATCAGGTTACCTGAAGGTGAGGCATTGCAATGTCTCACAGAACGTGCAATGAATTGGCAGGTATGTTAAACTAAGCAACCGGTTGCCCTTCGCTAAAGTACGGCACAAAAGAAATGTTTATCTTTTTGTTGTGTAGGATCGAGCGAGGCAAGCATTGGCTACTGATGAGATATCAACGGCGTTGGCAAAACTCTCGGTGCTTTCGCAGAAACTCGTAGAAGCAGCAGCAAGAGAAAAGACTGAGAAGATCATAAGCAGCGAATTAAAGAAGGCAGCAAACAACCCGGAATTACATCAAAGGGTTCAGGCAATTGCACCTTTGAGTGGTGTGCATTCAGATGATAGTGCACTTAGCACCGCTGTTAGTATACAATAGACTTTGATTGCGTATTAACGTGTGCGTTCTAAAGTTGTATACTTTATGTGATATGTCTGCTTCTTTCAGGACGACGATGATGACGTGGTTACCATCGATGATGAGGAGCCAAGTTGCAGTACTTTCAATAGTAAGGAACACGCTTATTCGTATAGTAAGTTTGCGTTTTTGGTAGAAGTAGAAGTTTGAACATACAGAATAGAACTTGTATAAAAAAATCTTGTTGTTTTTAGTATCGAAACTTCAACGGAAATCTCAGTCCAATGACTCCGGTGAAGCACCTGTTGTGTTATCGCAGTCTGCAAGATTACGTCTCGAAGAATTAATGATGGAAGGTGACTTGCTAGAAGTCGCATTGGATGAGACTCAGCACATATGGCGTATTCTTAGTAACACCAACAGTCCTAGTACCATTAGGAAATACGCGGCACTCGACGAAGTGCAAACGAACAATAACCAAGATAAAGATATAAAGAAACGTGGTAGGAAGAGGAAATCTGAAGAATTCGAATTGCTAAAGAAACTTGGTCGACAAAAAGTAGAAGAGAAAAATGTTGTAAAACGCAAAAGTATTGCGAAAGAGAAGAAGTCGGCGAGTTCACCGGTGCCAATGAAACGTGGTCCTCGCAAGGTATACTATACACTTTTGCGATACCCACAATATTTTTACTTAAATTGTATTATGTATTTTGATCATATACGAATTGCAGATGAAGCGAAAGGAAGGCGAGGAGGGCCCGAGAAAGAGGGGTGGCAACAGAAAGAAGACCAAGCAGGATACATCTGACGAAGAAGATGATTGCGCGGCAGTCAATTGTCTGCGACCCAACGGTATGATTGATCCTCTGCTGTATACATTCTATTATTTTACTTTTTTCAGAATTGTATCTATAAAATTATGTTATTAATACATTATTAAATTTATGTATGAACAGGAAGGGAAGTCGACTGGGTTCAATGTGATGGTGGTTGTGAGGGTTGGTTCCATATGCATTGCGTTGGTTTGGACCGTACAGAAATCGCAGAAGAAGATGATTACATATGTAGTAATTGCAAAGGATCAGAACAAAGTTCAGCGGTAAGTGGCATCAAGAATGTTTAATGGATTATCGATGGCCACAAGATATTTTCATCCACATATAGGACCTGTTGCAATTGTGTTTCAGTTGTGATATTTTGATACTTTGTCTTCGTTGTTCTGTATGAATTTATTGTTATGCTGTTGCATAGTGCGATCTACATATTGCTATTTTCATATAGTTATTTTTTGCGGTTTGCCCTTTAAAAAGATTGATCTTAATTTATGATTCGTGAGCCGATGTTTCGAACTGTAGTTTTAGAACGATCTTTTCTTTGTGTTCAAATTCTGTAGTCAAGAGGGCCAGACCCACTGGCTGAATCATTAGGCCTGGATGCACTTCTTTCGCTTTCTCAATCCCAGGGATACCGGGCGACAGATAGCGAGGCCGACATTCAAGAATCACCATCGTTCGTGAGGACCTACTAGTTCGCTTTATCCCGTCAGCTTCGCACAAGGCTAACATGCTTATCGATTTCGTGTTAACTGATCTGTGATCTGTCACAGACGGAAAATTAACATTGTCTCTCTGAGGTTTGTCTCAGCCCATTGATACTGCAGGTCGATTCATACCGGATGGAGTCTTAAATAAGAATTTGGGAATACGAATGTTGTATATACTTGAGTTAAATTACGATATTTATAATTCTATTCCTATCTCGAAAGGCGACGAACGTCAATTTGTATTTGTTTCCATCCGCGAGGAAGATTCTTATGTTTTTAATGCGAGACTTACTGATCTTCGTTTTTGTTGTGACCACCGCGTATCCTCGACTTTTTCGAAGATTCTGAATCGATTATATCCTGACATGATTCAGTGTCGTTGTTATCGGATCGTTTATCAGTAATATGTATTCTTTTTTATTTCTATACTTCGATAAAATTAATGTCACGGATGAACCGTGACATTGTCCATGAGTTTTTGGTCGAGTCTGGACGTTTGATAATGCTTGCCTTTAATCAAGAAGCCAAGTGGTGAACAACATTGTTCTTAGTGATGGTGATCTGCAGTGTTATTAAGTATTAAACATACCAACAAACGGATCGGGATAACGAGACTAGAGAGCCTGGGACTATAAGACAGCAATTTTCAGCGACGATGATGAACGTCCAAGAAAAAGAGTTGTACTTGTATTTTGGAGGCGATTCCGTCAGTTTTGTAATAATTTTCAATTTTTATCGCGGCCAAGGTAATGTGAATTCCCTTGCGCTATGTAATGTGTATAGATAGACTGACAGACATACGCGTATTAGAGTATGAGAACATTATGCGTGTATAGAAAGCCTGAAAATGGGTATACCAGCAAGAATATTGAGACTCTTCATCGTTAACCTGGATACTGATACACGTTTGCTAAAATTGTAATTATGGACAAAGTTGTAGAATGCGTCCCAAATGAATGATAGAGTATATAGTATATACATACAGTATCTAGGATAACGATCCGGATAATTATATTCTTTCAACACGCATTTTCAGACAAAGCGTATATAAAGAATCACATTGAAGTTTACATATACGGTGTAAGTTATAGTTTGTATAAATACAGATGAAAAGTATTGACTTGCAGGTATATTGTATATCTGCCTTCCTGAATTAATAATAAACTAGAGCTCATTGGATTTTGGACCAGAGATTACAAATGATAAATCATCCATCTTTGGAATCTGTTATTCTTCCTTAATTTTGGAACATTGAAACGCAATAGTTCCTAATCGATAGACAATTATGTACAATCTGTGGTGAAATATACATTTAATGAAAACAAATTTGGCAGCAATCCTTCCATCAAAGTCTTATGTTCTTTTTTTTTTTTGTTGAATGTTATAACTTCACACGTCACAACACCTGAATTGGTTATTAACATTTAAAAAGAAAAAACTCTGGTATTTCGAGTGGGAAGAAAAGTTTGTACGTTCAAGTACTGGTCAGTCATTGAATACTGTATAAACAATCTTACTTATCATTGAACATTAAGATGCGAAGACACAAAGTATTATGAAGATACTTATAACACTGATAAAATCACATTATAACAAATGACTTTATAAATGTTACGAACATCATAAATATAGACCTCAGTGTGTTTTATATGTATATGTATAGTAAAACATAAATGATATCGCTGTCGGTTGGTGTAGATTATCAAGTATAGAATGAAATTCATATATGAGTATATATACATAAATATATATATATATATATATATACCGTTGACTCTGGTACAAATCCACATTAGACTACTAGTTCACGAAGTCCAACCAATTAGTTTTCAATATACCTCTTGGAAACTATTTACTTACGTTTTTAAAGAACGACCCGTTCAGTTTCGTATAAATGTCCCATAGACGTGTCTCTGTATACTCACTGCATAGTTTCACGTTGTAAAGTATACCTGTGTAAAAAGAAACGTTCACCTTAGGATAAGCTGCGAGAGTGCACGATGAGCGCGGAAACTTTGTACAATTACTCGTTAATGACGAATTGTCGATCTTTGAGTTTCCACAGCGGACTTAAACTTTCTGGAGGCGTATTATTTGTGGAAAGTCGCGGCGCACAGTGTATTTGAAATATTTGTATATTGAACGTACAATGCGACTCATCGATGTTGATATTGTGAATGAATTCTGTTAACGAAATACATAGATAACTGTATTCCACTATTAGTTGTAGTGTAAAAAAAAACACCAAGAGTACGGAGTGTTTGATAAAAGCGAGCAGTTAACAGAATTCATTTTCTCGTAGGTTTAGTAGACGCAGTGGGAAATTACAATACTTCTTCATCATCCACGATCAGTATGCGTTTCTTTAGAAATTTTTCATTTAAAACGGGCTGTGAATCAAAGAATCGATGAGACATTTTATGTGTACACACATATATTTTTGTACAGACACAAAAGGGCTCAACAATCTCTTTGATTGCTGCACCTGGGTACGCGGGAACACGGTAAATTTCGAGGAAATGTGTTCTTCGTGAGTGAAACGAAGGCATAAACTTTCCTTTCTTCTCATGTATAAAAATTGTGGAGTATCTGACTGATAGTGAGTGCGAATGAGTGTCTGCGTATACTTGCATACGTGTATCAACGTATGCTTATGCTCGTACGAGATGAGCCCCTTGTGTGATGATTGCTTAGGTTTTCTACGAACTTCTTGCGAATTCTTTCGCTGAGTGATGCTGACACGGTACGAAATACGCGTGCTTTCCTTCATTTATATCGTCATAAAAAGTACATTGTGGCTAATGGCTTAGAAAAGTTCAAACTATACGACTACTCGCAATTAGTGCATTGGAGCTACTTCCTCGTCGACTAGAATGTCTTTTACTTTTCATCGGTACATTTGAACAGTTGTATTAATCACCATGTAAAGTTTATCAAATGTTCTCTAATTTCCCGAGTGACTGATAATACACATACTATTCTATGAAATTACTTATACGTTTAATTAATATTGCACGCAACACGAAAATCCTGCACACACACACTCGGACCTGCGTTGGATTTGCCGAGGAATCTCATAGTTTGTTTTCTTGTCACTAGCTACTTGCATTTTTATGAATCTCCGACAAATTCAGCGAACAGATCTTGGCCGATTGTCCTTACACCTGCGTGGTCACCCATACGAAATAACTATTTTATTACACAATCCCCGAAGCACAGTTGATTTCCTATACACATGCTCCACTACACCAGAAATATATATGGACAGTACACGTAATTTAAGACTAAGTAGCGTTATACTAGAATTTATTTGTAAGATCACTTTTGGTTTACGATAAAAATATATTAAATGTATATGTGTAAGTGTACTTTTAATGCTCCAAGGGCTCGTGTACTCTTTCTGTGCATTCGACCTTCGAGTACTTCTACTTTTACATTCTCGAATTTTGTGGACCTTTCAAACTTTCGCGTGTGCGCGTAAGCTCCCGCCATTTAAAAATAATCGATATTGGGCAGTCGATTGTGCCGCTACTCTTTCTATTCTCATTTATCTTGCTTCTTCGTCTTGTCAGTTGAATCAGTATCCCTTCTCTGTCACAGCATAATACGCCGCGCGTGCGTAGTGCGTGACTTTCTGGCGCGCAAAGTGACAGTTTTGAAAGTGGCTACGATTTCGAAAAGGGAAAAAGGATCCGTGGCTTTGCGCCGGAGTGAGCAATAATATACAGTTCGGTAGTGGATTACTAGAAAGTAGAAATGGTTGTAAAAATCAGTGTCCCGTTGAATGCGGAAAGTAATTGCTGTGGATTGTTGTGGTAAGTTTCTTTTATTCTTTTAACACAGATCGATTTAATACGGACTATATACTTTCTCTGTTATAGCAGAATAAGATCGAAACCACATTCCATGCGTACATCTACAAGAAAAGTGCGCTTAAATTCAAATAGTTATCACTAACCGACAGTGCACAACATCGTCATCGCAGCATTGAAATCTCTCAATTAGAAGAACTGCAGATTACTCTTCGAAGCAAGCAGGACTTCGATCAAGCCACATCCTAACCAATCCTACGTATCAAAAGCAAAACTCTCCAAACTATCCACCAAGAATGATATTCAAAAACATTCACACCGGAAAGAACTCAGGACTTTCCTGTAACTTCTCAGATGTACGTTCATTCCCAAACATTTACAAGAGCTACTCAAGACGATTACTCTCAAGTGGACACAGCAATGACTCAAAAGCATACAACGTTCCACGCTCCAGATTTCAGACAGTGTTCCTAAGAAGGACACTCATCGCGAGTGACATTAGCTTGACCTCGGTGGTGGTCCCATCGTGAAAGTTCGGGCGTGCTCGTGCAAGTGGCGCGCACTCTCGTCGGCGCGGAGCGTTTCAGTTGTCGCTGCGCTCCCGAACGGGTGGGATTCGTTAAACCGGCTGCTGCTGTTCGGTCCTCTCTCCAGCAGACACAGAAGCGCGCAGGAATCCGAGCGAAAGAAACTAAAGCTCGAGTCGCAGAGAGTAGGCAAATCAGAGAGCATCGAGCGATCGAACGAGAAGGATCCTTGGCAGTTGGAATAGACACAAGTGCTCGAGTGTCCTGATTGGGGTTGGCGTGCGGCGTGCACGAGACAGGAGTCTACCGCGCATAGGAGGTGTAGGTGGCGAGGAGGAGGAGCGGTGGAGGAGCAGCGGGGTCGGAAGGGCCAGGCTAGGGTCTCTGCATTCGAAGGGAAAGGCGGAAGGATTACATCCGAGCAACATGGCCACCGCGATCGACGACCGGCAAGAGTTGTTGGAGCAATTTCAAGCGGTGAGTACACCTTTATCTTGCATATACTATTGTTTCCTAAAGTCAAAGTCGAAGAATGATCCTTACATTCCACGGTAAAGCGTCCTGCTAGTATGAGCTGTGCAGGTATACGCTCCTTATCGATCGCCGGTGTTATCAGCCTGCTCTCGTGCAAACCCACCCTCGTGGAAGCATGCCGGGTGTCGCCGCCCTAAACCGTCTCTCTCACCCTCTCTCTCTCTCTGTCTTTCACTCTCTCCCATTCTATCTCGTACACTGTTCTGTGTTTTATTCGGTACCGGCTCGCCCTTCGCTCCAGTTTCAAAGTGTCGAGACATTCGCTGTCAGTCTCTCTGCCGTACTCTCTGTGCTTGACATACGCAGTACGAACCGTAGGAAGCCCGGATGATTCACCGTGACGTTTCTGTGGAATGATTACTCCTGACTTTATTTCGCGGAAGCCAGCGTTGATCAGGCTGAGAATATGCGTATGTGTGTGTGTGTGTATGTGAGAATACGAGAGTAAAAGAAGGACGCTGTTTGCTATGCAACCGAGTGCGCTCGGCTCCGGTGCACTTGGGAGTCTTTTTATCGTCGACGCGGCTTTCATTCACTTTTGATAAACGTTAATGCACCACCTCGGAGCTCGCTCGAGGCTAAACGCCTCGCCTAGACAGTGCGGGCGCGCACATACATTTAGATTTGCATTTACATTTGCATTTACAAGCGTTTGCACGGGTATATTAATATCAGGTGATGCGTGGAATCCTGAGTTATAGGACGAACACAGTGACCCGGTCACTTTTCGTTTCAACCTCCTCGTCGCTATCTGTTCTATGTTTACGCACGTGTGTGGCCATTGTCTGTCGTCCCGGTGGCGTAGGTGTGTCGCTCGCACACACATTTCTATGCATAATAGGACACCGGCTGCCCGAGCGGCAGTTGTACGGCGCAGACGAACCTCTCTTGCTGACACGTGTCGCCTTGTTCGAGGGGAACGCGTCGCTCTCATTCACACGCGATCACATTCGAGGCGTCGCGACGACTAGAATCGACCGAATCTCGCGGTTACACCCTGTTGATCTTTACGGTGAGAAAGTTCTACGTAAAGAGCAAGAATGGAATGTTTGAAGGTATAAGCTCTTTGCGGTAACTGCCCGTTCAAGATCATAAATACGAAGGCTTTAAAACTGTCATAAATTTAAAAAAAAACCAGAAGGTATAATTTAATAATAAAGTATCTTAAAATTGGTTTGAAAGGAAATCTGACTTTAAGTCTCGAAGCGCATCACAATGGGAAGATCGAGAACCGTAAGAATCAGGCTGAGCTTCTCTCTGAGCCGGATCAAGTATGCAATGACAAATTGCGCCGCTCTGTGCTCCCCGTTGTACCGTTATAGGCATGTACGACCCGCCAGTTGTATCCAGTTGGCTCGAATGCGAGCGTATCACGATACTAGCAACGTAGACACATGCGACACTGACGCACGTGCTCGTCCTTCGAGCACACGCACTCGCTCCAATTACTTTCTACGTGCCGGTACTCGACAGCTTGTCCAGCGGCTTTCCTTTGCAAAAGCGAACTAGTAAAAAAAAAAGGTGGTTAGAACAAAGTAATTTAATTAAAGTATTTTTATTATTTAGCATTATTTCATTATCTCACAGAACCATTAGTGGCTGGAAACAAAGTTCTAGTAGATATCTATCGGATTATCGGTCGACAGTATCTCCTTAATGGCTGACCACGCATGCACTCATATTCCTGACGCCCAATCTTTTCCACTTTTCCCGCAGGGCTTTCGACCGGGAACAGTTATCTGGCTGACATCCGATACACTCGTATTCACAACCGGTTAATCCAACATCACAGTCGCTCCGTGTAAGAATTTCAATCTTGATCCTTGAAAGAGAAAAAGGCCTCGTAAATGTCGTGGAGACTCTTCATCAGACTCCCCCTTGGTTTCTAAGGCTCTCTCAGTTTGCAAGTGCTAATTCTAAGTAGAATGAACTAGAAGCGAGCGGAGAATTACATGGGGCTGATGCATAGAAACGACGATGCTCATACATCGTGCGCGACGAGAGGAGGCGGAGGATCCCCTCGAAAACAATGACCTTGCTTGTACGAAGAGTACGAAGGGATATGACGAAATTGCTCCCTTCCGCCGGCGTTGTCGAGAAAGTCTTCAATTATCTTATTGATCGCGTTACCGGCGCGAATGCAACCCCTTCCGACATCCTGTGACGAATTCTGCTGATCTTTCAGTTTCCACGATGGACTTGAACTTTCCCAAGGAGTATTACTTGTGGAAGGTCGCGTACTTTACGTTTCAAGTATTTGTATATTGAGCAGGCATTATGAATCATCGGCATTGATATTCTCAATGGATTCTGTTAACGTAATACATGGATAACTATATTCTACTATTAGTTGTGGTATTAAAAGACGGGGAATATATAGGGTTTGATAAGCTATCAGTTAACAGAATTTATATTCGATACTTTATCATTCACCATCAGTATGACTTTCTTTGGGTATTTTTTTCTGTCATTTGAAATTGGCTTTGAATCAAAGAGTCAATGACATATTTTATGTATGCGCATATATTTTTGCACTGATACGAAAGGGCACGACAATCTCTTTGAGTCGCCGCTATGAAACTGTGGATGGTTACCATGGTCGGCATCGATGGGGTTTACCCTTCTCTCGAGCGTCGAACTCGTCATCGTGGTGCTTTAGATTCGATCTCGGTCACGTTTCGACGATGATTTGCATTCCCTTGAGATAGGCGCGGCAACCCCCTATTTTACCCTCGGGGCTTTCGCCTCTTACCAAGGATAACGTTACCGCCTGCAAACAGACAACCCCTTGGTTTCCAGCATACTCGAGCTTTTAAGCTCAAACGCACATTTTGATGAGGGTGAACATTTCAAATTAAAGCAATATTATTATACTGAAAATAGAGAATTCTAACACGTAATATATAATAGAATTAATTTAAAATTTTCTGAAATTAATTATACAATGAACACTTTATTCATTGGTATGATTTAGAGTTCTGATAACAAGCTCGATGTTATAAATGCGAGCTTTGATAATTTATGATTCATAAACAGTGAAGAATGGAACGCTGTGATTTACGAGGCGAGCGTCGGTGATGGAAACTGCTTGTAAAGTCTGTCAATTGAAAACTTGATGTGCATACGTATATGGCATCGGTGGCGTAGGGTGTAGAACAGATAGAAGCATGAAAGAAAGACTTCAGGGTTGGCATGCGCATCACCTAGCCTTTTGAGAGTGCAGCAGAGAATCCCTGTTGCCGAGATTGTTTCTGACGGGCTGACTCTCAACCCCTTGGGCGTCCAGCCGAGAGCACAAGCCGAGGGCGACCATCTATCTCTCGAGATCCATATTTCTTCCATGTGCATACACCTACCTCCCCTTCAAGGGGCGAGCGTGAAATCTGTTGAAAGAACTACCGCCCTCTTTCACTTCTACGTTTAAAGCCGACGCCGCACTTTTCGAGGATTTTACTTGAGCCCTTCAACTTAAGCTAGATTCTCGTTACCAGCACTTCAACCTCGCTCTGAAATAATGATATTGTACTCACTTGGGATTTAAAATCATTTTCTTAAGATTTTCTTTCTTCGTTGAGTAATTGACTTTTAATGATATAATATTTAAATTGGTGAGAGGTCAGCTTTAATTAGAAATGCGTAGAGTTTGTACAAATGCGACTATTTAGAAATCCGGATATTGTTATGCGATGCCAGGCAGAGAAATTCTGCAAAGTCCGGTTGCTGGCCGATGCAACTTTCGTCGTCAAGCATCGACGAATTCCTTTTCGAGGATCGACTGATTCCTCATGGGTGTCGAGTATACGAGCGGAACGGAGTCAGTAGTAACTGAGAGTGAGAATGATCAGGCGCACCTGATACTTGCGCTTTCGAAACTATGCGGTAGCGAGAGACGAGTTCTCCTGGCAAGTGTACCTTTTCGGGGAAGTTGTAGATCTTCTATGCATTTCAACCACTTCTTTATTGGCTCTCTAAGATTAGCAAGGCAGGAACTCCTTTGTTTTACGATTTTTTATTGTTCCTGCTTTACTAAATAAAATAGTTTGAAAAATAGTGAAGAACCTTGATAGCTAATTAATAATTGTGGAATGAGTTTACTCTTTTTATTCTAATGAATAGTATAGCAATGGCTTTACCCTACGGGGGAGTGAGAGAAGGGCTGGAGACCCCCTGAAGCGCCCTTCCACTAAACCGCCACGTGCAGTTCTTTTCTTATCCGGAATCCATGCTGTTGGTCTGCCAGAGGGAGAGACGAACATGGACCACCAACGTGGCTTGGCTCCCGCAGACTCCGTTTACATTAGAATATTCATTTACTAGAAGATATTTAGTTAAACGATTGAATTCAAGCATTTTGAAAATTCTTTCTAAAACTATGTTGTAAAAACATAACAACATAGAGTTTGATTTAGTCGAGTAAGAGAAACATAAGAACTGTTAAAATTTCTACAAGTGAACAACAAGGAAAAGGCCAGATTTCCAATCGTTCCAATCCTATGATTTTCATGCTTGCTCGACTATCATTGGCACTGTTCTGTGCCTAAGGCTTAGCAAGCCTTTCAGTCCTTTCCCATGGTCCATTACGATTCCCAAGCGCACGCTGAGACGTTGTGAATTGTAAATTACCGCAATATTTCATGCGCCGTCTCCTCCCAAAGCGACTGTGGAACGGCGCCTTTCCTGCAAAACTATTTCATAGCTAGCAAGCATGAAATTAATGCAGAAATGCGTCGACCACGCCATGTTCGAAGACGGCAAAGAGCCTTCTTTGAGTTCCAAGTGATCGCTCATGGTTCAAGTAGAGTCAAGAAGAAGTCCTTTGCGCGATGATGATGCTTTGGGATCATTCGTATTTAATTGTCCTCAATTTTACTGACACAACTCTTCAACGTCACATCGACCGTCTCGAGTCGCCTTTCGAAAAGTGCGAAGTACGCGTGGGTGCGGCACAAAATAAAAAAAAAAGAAAGAAAACTTGATCAAGCGAGCGACAATGGTCTCTACTCCAATTGTTGCTCAACGAGCGGCTCGACAATGGGGCGCCCCGATTATTATGCAATTCCAGCCGGTCAGAATACTAAATAGATTGCGATCACTGCCTCGAAAAATGGGAGCATTGAGCAACTGCCGGTTAGATCGGACAATAGTTTGCTATCCGGCAGTTTTCTTTGACAGTACCGTCCTGCTTAGCAATTCCTTAGTCCTTTGCGATCTTTTGTTTAATCGGCAGAGTCATCTCTGTCAGTTGAAAAATCGCATTTTAATCATTGATGAATCTTATTGTTTGATTTTATTTTAATTATATAGAACAATGTAATTGAATATTCAACAGAAATTAGTTAATTATTTCTTAAGGAATTATTAACAAGTATGTATTAACGAATGATTTTCCAATGAGTGACGGGCGTCGACAATGACTTCGCGCTCATGAAACGGCTTTCTAATATGCTAATCTAGCTGTTTCATTTATAGACAATTTTTTGCTTGGTCTGCTGACCCGCACGGCTTCGGTCTTACGTGTTCGGCCAGCTCGAGCATCAGTGAGTGAGAAATGACTGCTCGTTGCTAGCGTGTCGTCTCCAGATTTATCATTGAGAAGCGGCACGAAAAGGAAGGTGCGATTCCTTTCGTGATTGGCCTCTGAATGCGTGCTTTATAGCAGAGAAATTTATTACCTCTCTGGCGCGTGGAAAGGCTGATGATTCGATGATTTTCCGCTCGCCAACTGAATCGTTTACTCTCTCGGCACGCGGCGGTCAATCTTGCTGCTCGCTCGAGCGTGTAGCAATGAAGACAAGAGCGACGATTACACTATACGATTTCACATCGATGTTCCAGTATTCCTGTGATTAGCCTGCGGCGCGTGCTTAATCGGTCCGATTTCATTGTTGCCATTAGTCAGATATCGCAAGCATTCACTCGTGCGGAAATATTCTCCGCTTCAACGCTCGCATTCGTACTGCAAACACGATCAAGTTTTATAAGACGATGTTCCTCGAAGAAGCGACGCTGTCTCATTTACGATGGCAGCCGCTTTTCAAGGTAATCTTATTTGAACCTCGAGAAAAGCACAGTAGATTGTTTCACTGCAGTCGATGTTGAATTCATTGAAATACTCGACATGGAATTCCATTTAAGTCGACATTCCTTTAAATCACAATATTTCGAAATTTGAAAGCGTCCAAAATCAATCAGTTTCGAAAACACTTAATTTTATTGTACCATTTAAATCAAGTATTCTCAACGAAACTTTTTCAATTTTACCTTTTATGTACCAATATTTTCGTGTCATTCTCACAAGCATTTTTAAGTACAGCCAGTTACTTTTTATCTCAGCCAGTTCATGCACCATGGCATTCCCACGCTTGGCTCCTCCACGCTCTTACTTACTAATTAAGTTCTCCCGTGGCAATTGACGAGCTACCGGTGATAGCTTGAAAGGAGATTCAGTAGAATAGGTGATTCGAGCGCGGCCCATTTCAACAGAATTCCGGTCGTGTCCACTTAGACTTGACAGTTTGAGGAAGTGAGTGGAAACATCGATTTCCGTTCGACTGTGGTAATACTGATTGAAGAGCCGAAAGCCGCTAGTATCCTTGGCAAAGACGAGCTTATCTTATCAAGCTTTAGCAAATGGCACATCTTTTTATTAGCTTTACCAAAGCGATAAGTCTTTGTTGTATTAGTGTTTGCACCATGTTTGTTGTACCGAATATTATTCTCTTCTCGTCTTACTAGGAATATCATCGTTTCACAGACTACCCTTCGGGAATACCAAATACCCGGACCGACAGGAAACACACACTCTATCGGGCAACTACCTCCGGGATATAAGCGTCCTGAGGGACCCGCAGGCTCCTTCAGAATTCATTTTACCACCGCAATTGCTTTCTTCCACTTGAAATAAGATACTTAAACTGAAGATTATGTGTTCCTCGAACAGAGTAGAATATAAACTCACTTTATTGTTATATACTTTAATAAGTATGTTATATACAAATGGAATGAATTGACTGTTGTTTTAATATGTTTAGAGTGATATGTTTTCTGAATGACTCAAAAATTTGTGAATGATTGGAACGATGAGTAATAAGAGAAAAGAGAGTGGATTCGTAGTGCGTGTCTCATAGGTAAGTAAGGTGTCTCGAAATTGATGAGTCAGGCAGCGGATATATCTTCTTGCGGGGCTTAGCCTCCGTTTAATGAGTTCGCTCGAGTTACCGATCCGCCGTGAGCGGCAGTGTCGTGTGTCGCTGCCGGCTCAATCTGTCAATCGAGGTTTTAAATTTCCCCGAAGCTCGTGGAAACACGAGCCTCGCTCAAACCTGATTGGAGCAAGCTCGATAACTCTCTTTCTCTCTTTCTCATTCTTTTCTAATACTCGCCTCTCAACAATCGGTACCGGATTCCGGAAACACCTGAGATTCCGGTGGAATCGCTGACTTTACAGTTTACACGGCGTTGTCACGTTCAAGGGAAATGAATGTGTCGTTGAACTGTGAGGGAACTAGTGCTTCCCGCCAACTCGTAATCTTCCGTTCTACTGTCACCTAAGTCCTGAGAAATCACGCCTGAAGTCATTCTCGTTCTGGTATGCGCTACCGTTAATCCATTTCGTTTAGTTCTCATGTCAATTTTACGATCGTAAATTATATGACAAAGAACATTTGTCATGCTTGTCTCATTCATTGTTAAATATAAATCTTTATACGATGTACTTTGAACGCTGAACTTTTTTTTCATGATTATACCAAGGTAAATCGAAACAATGGGCTTCCTGAATAAGAAGGCATTGACTTTCGGGGAATCGTCGTAGCTAGTGTGTCCTGGGAAACCAACTCACCTTTCTTATTCGGTCTCAGTCTTGTTTCTTGCCGAGTACGCCGTTTCCTTGCGATAATTATCGCTAGCCGCCAATCTTGGAAGGGGAAACAGCGGTCTACCGCGTTACAGATTCCAGAAATACTAACGCTGCCAAGCGAACAGTACTGGCACTCATGAGTACGTTCGTCTATGTATATGTTCTTGCTCTTAGAAACTCCATTCGCCGAGGACTTTTCTCCACGAGACAACCACCGGCAGTCGCCTCGGCTTGAAACCCTACGCGTGATTTCGTCCCGAAGCAAAGCGGATTTGCAGACTTTTCCCGTTGCGATCGCACGCCGACGCCCGACGATGCCAACCAGTAAGAAATTGAAGCCCGGTGCACAATGTAATTACGAAGCACTCGGGGAAAAAGATTTTACACTGACCTTTGACGACCTATGTGTTAGGATAGAATATAATAGTATTATAAAAGCTAGAAATGAAAATAATATAATAGCTTTTATTATATTTCTGTAAAAGTATTAATATTTTTTAGATCTGTCTTTTTAATCAAGAATTATTTGAGATTATCAAAGGTTAAGTAGAAGAGGTTCCTGTTAATGTGAGATTGAATTGATAGCGCGAGAAAGACCGTGAGAGAGTTCGTTACGAGTGGAGTTTGCACACCTTTAACATGAACGAGACTTAAGTGTTCTACGTAAACAAGCGATTAGCTTGAATTGTCTTAATAGACGTGCTTGGCGAATAGCCGAAACGAGTGAATGCTTATGTCTGTTTGTTCAAAGAACACGTAGTCACGTGGGCGTATCGACGAAGGGCATTAAACTCTGTCACTTTCACGCAAAGTGCGGCAGGTGTGTTTGTCATGATAAATGTAGTTTCGATATTTGTAGCATAGTCGACTCATTTTAGTGTTAACCAGGACCGAAACATATTTCGACTGATAACTCAAAAGCGACGAATTCTTATCGAGTTACTTGATAACGCATCCCATCGACTGAATCATCAGGAAAGTAACTTTTCACTCGTCTCCAAAGAATGACTGTGTCATTGACGATGTCATTGGCCATTTACTCACAGGATCCGCGCTATCCGCACACGCCTACTCGGGAAGTTGATAAAAATAACGAAGGAGTATTTTAACATCAAGGAAAAGTTATGCATCGAATTTTGAATGAAACACGGAAATACTAGCAACAGTATTTATCCCAATGATTCATTAACTCTCACTTTGAACTGTCTCATTGATTCACTCTTTCGCTTGGTATGACTCGACTTTCCAATCATTACTCATCATTTTCATTCTTGTCATTCATTTCATTCGATACATTCCTGTCTCGATTTGTATCGACCATCTCAAAGTGAATGTCAAACTTATGAATGAATGTGAAATTCGTAATGAAAATCAATGGGAATTCTTGATAGGGAAGAAGAAAGAGGGTTTGTAACGTTTACTTGGAGTCCTCGAGAGGTCCTTTACACAGAGGACCGAGCTGTACACGAAGTGTCGGAGGTGATCGTACTTTAAAGTATGCCGGCTTGAATCACCAACGCCACTTCGTGTACACATGCATGCTCCTCTTCCCTTTGCTCTTCTCTTCCTCTCTTCGTTTCGAGGTCTCCGCTCCAAAAAGAGTACTCAACTGCGCCCGCGCACACGCACGCTAACTGACTTTTCTCTTGGACGAAGATGCTTCAACATATACTGGAATGTTGTAGGTGTGTCTTATCGGTGTACACCGATATATTCTTGCATGCATATAAGCAGTCGTGGTAACATAAGTAGCAGGAATATGGGTACCCGCAAACAACGGGGAGGCAAACACCGCAAACGGGAGAGGTGAATTCTATCGCCAAGTATTTCAAGAGCACAACTCCTTCCGATATCGATCACATATGATATAAGTTTTGAATTCCATAGAATTATGATTCTGCTTTTTTTGAATAATACAGGAAATGTTTAAAAGTGTGGGAAAAAAATAGTAATATAAGAAGTGTATTATAGTAAAATATTCATTAATCTTCGTATCAGTAGTAATATGACAGACAGAAAACACGAGTTAATATAAAAGCACATATATTAGAGCGAATCAACGCTACCTTATCAAAGCGCGCTTCTGTCTGTTATCCTTCGACTGACTGTGTAATCCGTCCAATTATCGCCACTTCAGTTAATCCCAAAGCGAGCACCAGACTTTTTCATCCACTCGTGCCCCACCCCATTAGCGAATCATTGCGGTGCTTTCAACGGCCTTTTAAACGAACCGCAAACGCACTCTTGAAAAGTTAAACCTTGTTTCACAAAGTCTCTTTCTCGGCGACGAGCAGATAGTCAGTTTCAGCCTTGGCATTCTCATTTAAGAAGCTTCGTTTATGAAAAAGACATTATCACATATGAGAAGTGTCGAGGTGAAATATGCAAGCTCATTGACTTTTAATTAGGTCGAGTTGAAATTATTTTACCTGACTACTTATACTAGAAAATATGAATATAATCGTTGTATAGAAGTTGTTGCGTGCATTACAATTTGCCATTCTGAGTGATGGCAACCTTGGGCAAATTCTAATTAAGTCTAATCGCCAGTTATCTTCGTCTGGCTGGGATAAGGCAGCCCGGTGTATGCCAAGTAGTAACGGTGCGGCTGTGACACGGCATCTTTCTACAATATTCTGACGTTTCAATAAATGCCGCACCGAAACACTTTACTAAATATACACACTCTTAATATACTCGTCCCGTCTCTGACTAATCAGTTCTTCCAGCCTGTTTTTTTTTTCTTCTTTACTCATGATGATCGCCAACTTAATTGCGAGGCGTGTACATGTAAATCTCCGATGACCCGTTGACGAGTCTTCTGACTGAAATTGTAATTAAGTCGAGGTTCGTATTTCAAACCCATATCATTCGCCTTCCATAGACGTTCCTTTGAATTAAGGTTTCAAGAGAGTCTTACTATTGTGCGTCATCTTATAATCGCATTATGTAATTGGGGAATTTTTACTTAATATAGTCTAATAAAATAGTTAGTCGCAATTGAATTTAAAGTAGAAAAGAATAAGTGAAGAAGTATTCTGACATTTCATTCATCAATTCTTTCTTTTCTACTGTTATAAGAATACATGTGCTTTCACGTAGGTGGAATTCTAAGATGACACTTGTCATCCTGTCTCGCCTTGGATTCAAGGAAAGAATCGCTTTGACTCAGCCTCGAAATCTGGAACACATAGAGTGTGTTACAACCACCTTGTACGAGTTCCTTTTCGGTTCTTCGGAGTGACGTCACTCCGGCTGGCATTCCTCCGAGGACTCTCGCCTCTGACTTCATCTGTTACTACCATGCCAGACTTTTCTGTCTCCTGTTCAGTCATACATAATTGTCACGTTATTGAAGAATAATAAAATCAAATTCCATTCACATTATCATTTGACAATATAAAAAATATCTCTATGATTATAAAATGAAAAATTTGTGGATTGCCAGTTCTAAATATAGTCAGATATATCAAATTTTCTAAGAGAACGATTTCAGAGTTCGAATGAAGATAGGAAAGGATTGCTCACGGTGGATTAAGGTCAATCCCATGGGCGGAACACTCGGCCTCTCCTGCACAGATTGTGTTTATTACTGAAGGCGGAGGCAGTGGTACAAGTGCTAACACAAGCCTTTTTCCTGTGGGTAATTCAATCACGATTTCCACAGGAAGAGAGCCCGGAGGGGTGTGGACCCGGCAGGAGGGCAGTGCGATGCCCGGGCGAAACCAGTTCCTCGGATATATGAAAGGGAGTGCGGGAGAGAAAGAGAAGTCTGACCCCGGCTACCCAGCTTCTACTCATTCTACTGGGTGTCCGACCACTCCGTTGTAATCCCCTTTCGGGCAAGCCCAGTCGCTCCGACAAATCGATTAGCTCAGAGCTACTTTATTCGATGTATTTCTTATACAACGTCTAACAAATTATTATCACATTCAGTATAATACAATATAATACAATATGAATTATAAAGAAATTGTTTTCTTTAAGGATATTTTTTTTAACCTGTATTTGCGAATACTTTTTTTATTCGCTATATCTTCATACGTGCATAACACCGGTATTTCTTTGGGAGAATCCGACGGGTTTGTAAGCTGTCTGACGAAATTGTAGTTGTGTAAGAGATAAAGGTAACTCTAATGAGAACTAGGAAGATATGGTGCTCGCCATGCGAAACGTGGGCGCTCAATCGCACGGGGCGAGTTTCCTTTCTCGTTGCCGACCATGTCCGGATTCCAGAGTGTTAGTTAGTGTCTGTTAGTTAGCCATTATCCGCACTCTATGGTTTTCCCTGACGCGCTTACGCGATAGTTTAAACCGCAAATGATTCATCGCTCTCGTAATGCGTTGGGGAGCGTTCAATGTGATATCTTCGACTCCTCGATGCCAACGTGACACTTGCCTTCGTCATTAATTTTCAAGGTCAGTAACTGACTATTTTCGAAACTAAATAAAAAAAGATTGTTAAATCTAAACGACTTACAATTACTTTATTCGTACATGCTGATGAAGGATCATTTAAACTCCTAATTTGTAGAACTTGGATTTAATACTAATTACGTATAAGGCTTTACAAAGAAGTACCGCTTAGTCTTGGAACTAGAATATCCTGATATAGGTTTCTGGCTCTTAATATAAATTAATCCTGTTGCGAATAAGAGTTCATTATTTATTTATATTAGACATTTATCCACTTTCTTACGCAAGGCGGCCTCATTGGCAAAATTCAGGCTTTTATGGGTGAACACCTTGTAGAACGGTAAGTGGAAAGGTAGTACATTTACGGTGACCCCGTTGAGAATTACCCACGATCGAACCACTGCACTTTCCCGGGTCAATGCGCCCCAGTTAACACGCCCGCCCGCTCCACTCTCACCGGTGGCAATAACTTCTGGCAACGTCCTCTTCGTATTCTCCAATCTTCACACTCAATATCGCCGTCCAATTAAATCCTTCGCACGCTCTGGATTTCGTTCTTATCGATTATATCAGAATTGCATCGGTATGCCGTTATTCATTGTGCTAGTTAATCACTTGGCAGTGTCACTCTGTCGTCCGACTGATACAGACTTTCTTATCGTGAGATTACTTAATGGTCAAGCGTGGCCAATGTTTTCTCTGAAGTTCTGCCACTTCTTCTTTGAATTCGTCTTGAATTTAATTTGCGAGTGTCAGAAGTGCATTTTTGAATTTCGTCGAAGGTTCTTCATTTTTGTATTTTTAATCTCTATTGAAATTAAGTTAGCAAGACTTTTGGAAATTAAAATGACACTGTTTAGTTTTGATTAGAATTTGTAGTTTAGTCAGGTATTCGTTATTCTATTCTTTATCTTATCTTCCTATTTTAGGATTAAATCAATTGGTCGAATAACTTGTTTATTTCCTGAACTTTGTCCTGATTAGGCTATTCTGGTCTTTGTCTTAATTAGAGTATTTTTAGTGTATTATTGATACGAGACTGCGACACACAAGCCATAAATGACAACTTCGGAATATCGAAATGATATTTCTATATTTAATTAACGTTTTGCGGATGGATAAGCGAACTAAATGACGGCCGAAGTACAGCCAATCATTTCGCTTATCATGTTTTTCGCATTGCAGGCATTACACTTTTTAATTCTACTTTTCATTAGTAGAATCGAAACCGGAATTCGCTCCTTGCAAATTCACATTACTGACACTTATCAATTTACAATATTTTAATTATCCGTATATCTTGATTAGATTCATACATTTTTCACTTTTGTTAGTGGGCTTTAAACTGCCATAAATGGCATATGTGGAAATCATACACGCGCGCGTTCTTATGACACTGTGACGCGTATCACGCGACAATAATCGCCGGTCAATTTTTTCCCCTTTTCTCGCCCGATTCCGCTTTATCGGGCGACTCGATAACACACGTCGATAAGGCATCTAATGCCTCGTCGCAGTCTTAACTTGCACCTCCCTCGCGAGGCAGTGCTCTCTTGCACCTCTTCGCTGATCAGTTTTCCAATTTCGTGCGCCTAATTTCATCGTCACGCTCTAGACACTCGCGCACACATACAAACACAGGAAATGGAGATCCGTCATGTGCGAAGGTGGGACGTAATCGAGGAGTACTCGAGGGATTTCACTCAGTGGTTCAAGTTAGTGAGTATTTGCCGAAGCTCCGCCAACGAACCCTCCAACCAAACAGGCCTTTTATGTAATCGAAAGACTCTACTTTTACCCTTCTCTTTTTCTCTCTCATCGCCGTTCCATTTCAATGCCGAGCAATTAATTGTCAGCTTAGAAATGCAGAAAATGCGCGCGCTCTTGTTACGTAAGTTGGGAGCCATCGGCAAGACTTCTACCATGCAAATCTTATCGGCACGTGTTCTCTTCTTCGAGCTAGCCTTGCTGATTTTATTTACGGGGACGCCTGATTCACAGGAGATGATTAATCGCATGATTCGTCTCGATAAATGTACGAATAGAAACACTAGTGATTCATTATATCCTCGAGTGTAATGGTGACTCTTTGTTGCCGCATTGCGAACCTTGTTATTCATTACGCGCTTTTCATAACAGTTTTCACAATAGATTTCCTTGCTATATCGCAGTGGCCCGTTTCGATCGGGATAATAGAATGTTAACACATTGTCGAGCGATTGTTTTATTCTAACAAGCAATGAGTGTCGACAAGTTGATGCATATGTGTTAAGTTTTGATTATACAGTCATGACCGAGTTCATCACGTGTTTGGGAATACTGAGTAACTGATTAAGTCAATAGCAATTAAATTTTTAGAACAATGAAGTGTTTGTTATTTGTGTTGAAAACACATACTTGGAATAATCCTGAATTTTGTGGTTCAGGTGTGTCAGAGTGGAAACTAATAAGCGCGAATGAATTTTGTAAGTCATTGTGTATGCATTCATACATCTGCAGTCAGCATCTGCATTGTTCTTGGGAAAATGGTGAGAGCATAATGGCGAGAATGTTCTTTCAGAGTGGTGCGCCTAAGCGAAGCGCCTCGGCTAGATAGCGAATGACATATAAGTCATGATAGAATCCGCAATTGTCACACGCACTCATTCAGTCAGCTATACAGCTTGCTCGACGTAATCTGACGAGTGCGCCACTTAAACACACAGTTGACCGACTTAACTGGAATCCCAGATTTCTTACACGATATACACCCGAGCGAGTGAGATGGGAATTGCCGGAAACGAGTATTTCAGATTCTATAATATTTCGAAGAAAATAATTCCTATCACCATTGTGAATTCCCCAAGAGAATTTCCAATAAAAAGATCTTATCCTTCCAATTCTCTTATTTAAAGAAAAGTAGAATTTATTTAAGAGAAATTGTCTGTTTCACGTAGATCGATGAGAATGGGGATGGTTTTATCAACCTCACGGAATTACGGAACGCCCTGGATGTCTGCGGCTTTAAGATGCCCGGATACAAGGTGCGCCAGATGATCGAGGAATACGACGACAAGCAGAGGCTCGAACACAAGGGCAGACTCTCCTTCGAGGAATTCGAGAAACTCTGCAAGGAGCTGAAGGCCAATGAATTGGGCTCGACGTTCAAGCAGGTCGTCTCGAAGAAAGAGAATCTGGAGACCTTGGGTGGTATCTCGGAGGCGTCTAGCGAAGGCACCACACATTCTGTGAGACTGGAAGAACAGCTGGCTTTCAGTGACTGGATCAACACTAACTTAGGCCACGATCCCGATTTGAAGCACCTGCTACCAATAGATCCTGAAGGCAAGGCTCTCTATGATAAAGTCAAGGATGGAATACTACTTTGGTAAGTTGAAAGCATCATAGATAATTCGGATAATAATTAAAAGAGATATAATTCTGATTCCTGTATTTTTACAGTAAAATTATCAATCATTCCTGTCCTGATACGATCGACGAGAGGACGATCAACAAGAAGAATCTGACTCTTTATAAGAAGCACGAGAATCTGACGTTAGCTTTATCTTCGGCACAAGCGATTGGCTGTAATATTGTTAACATTGACGCTCACGATCTTACAAAGGGTTCGCCTCATTTAGTCCTAGGCCTTTTGTGGCAAATTATTAGGATTGGTCTTTTCAATCAAATCACTTTGGAGAATTGCCCTGGTTTGGCTACTCTTCTGCAAGATGGAGAACACATCGAAGACTTATTGAAATTGTCACCCGAAGCTATATTGCTCAGATGGGTGAACCACCACTTGGAGAATGCGGGCATTGCCAGGCGGTGCAATAACTTCCAGTCGGACATTACGGATTCCGAGATCTACACTTATCTGATCAAGCAGATCGCTCCGAATACCGCTGGTGTTACTTTGGAAGCACTCATGGAACCTAATCACACCTCGAGAGCCGAGATCATGTTGCAGCAAGCGGCTAAGTTGGGCTGCCGCAGTTTCGTCACACCGAGTGATGTCGTGAATGGAATTTATAAATTGAATCTGGCTTTCGTTGCTAATATGTTTAATAATTATCCAGGCCTTGATAAGCCTGAAAGTAATATCGAAGGTTTGGAGTCCTTGGAAGAGACCAGAGAAGAGAAGACTTACAGGAATTGGATGAATTCGATGGGTGTAGCACCACACGTTAACTGGCTTTACTCTGATCTTGCTGATGGTCTTGTCATCTTCCAACTGTACGATATTATCAAACCGAGCACAGTCGATTGGAATAAAGTGCATAAGAAGTTCACGAAATTGAGAAAGTTTATGGAGAAATTGGAGAATTGCAATTATGCGGTTAAGCTTGGCAAAGAGATGAACTTCTCGCTTGTTGGAATTGCTGGTCAAGATATCAGTGAGGGAAATGCTACTCTGACGCTTGCATTGATCTGGCAGCTTATGAGGTCGTACACCTTATCGATCCTCACATCGCTCGCTGGTACACAAGGTAGCACACTCGTCGAAAAGGAGGTTGTGCAGTGGGCGAACTCGAAGCTTCAGGGAGCTGAGAAGACTAGCAGCATCAAAGGGTTCCAGGATAGCTCAATATCGGATGGCAAGGTGGTCATCGATTTGATTGACGCTATCAAGCCTGGAACTGTCAATTACGACCTTGTCAAAGACGGTGTTACTGACGAGGTAAACCATCTGTTATACAGTTTTAATATTATTTTCCTCATTGTCACACCTATCACGAATTAAAATCCTCCTGTATACTGGTGTTATGTAAATCAACTAACTATTGTGTGCGTAAGAGGAAATATCGAGGAGGAAGATAAAGCGGGAATTCACATAATTAATTATCGAACAGGCGTTACTATTGGTTAAATACCGCTACTCTTTGTTGCAGGAAAAGTTGGACAACGCGAAGTACGCGATATCCTTGGCACGAAAATGCGGTGCGCGTGTCTATGCACTGCCAGAGGACATAACCGAGGTGAAGCAGAAGATGGTGATGACGGTGTTTGCGTGTCTGATGGCGATGGACTACATCCCGAACATGGATTCCGTGAAGCAACAGAATAATATCAATAACGGGCAATAATAGCGAGCCGGCGAATGGCTCGCGTGTCACTCGCACTGTAAACACAGACATTCGATTAGGCTACGCTTGTCCTGGCAGAGTTCACCTCTCTGGCGAGCAGACATAATAATTGTATATACATCTAGTATAAGTTAGCTTGTTTCCCTGAATTCCACCCAGAACTCTCATCGGAACGAAAGGAAGGAGGCATCTTTCGCTCGGCTGATCAAGACTGGTGAACGTACTTTTGAAATTTGTATACGTAGAAGAATGTTAATTCGATCACTAAATCAATTTGTAATGTTAAACTCTAGGTCGACCCGTAATTCCGGAGATACAATTGATCTCCTAGCGTTATTTTGTTGTTAAAACTTAGTGAAAGAAGTACAATCATGAAAGTAGGGAAGATATTGAACAGTCGCATTTTTCAAGGAAATTTTTCGTACTACAATATTTACAATTTATTGGTGTTACGCGCGATGTTATGTCAAGCTACTTGATCTGGGATTCTCCTTCGATGCAGTTTCTACAATCATATCCTGCCCCACACGTCCATTCCCACGCTACAAGTAACGTGATCTTAGATTTGTATAAATCGATTTTATAACAAACGCTTGATGCGTGTTCCGGATGTACGTGGTCTTCGAGTTGCCGATTGTGCATGGGTACACTTGGACCGGGTTGTGCACGGAAAGTGGACTGATTTTGATAAAATGTAATTCATACTACGTCGAAGCAGCTCAAACAACCGGTTCAAACTGTAATAAACGGTATCTCGACGTCCTTGATTTCTGGGCACACGTGTCATTTCTAGTGTTCCATCTTCCGTGCACCTTTATCTATATCTGTATACATACTATATGCATACAAGACATATATTTACACGTATTTGGTACTATAGCTATAAACTGTCATTTCGTGATGATGGTAATACCTCCGATTACAGGACCTAATTAGGGAAGACAACCGATTCAAGGAGATATATCGCTATCGCAACGTATACTACTCAAGTATTTATTAAAGGGGGCATTGCAGTGTCTTCTCTCGCATTTCCAATTTTATAACACACGCGTTCTCTTGCCATTTTAAGGCAACATATATATCCGAATTTTAGGCATTCCCTTTGGATACAAATAGACGATTCACAAATGCAGTACTACAGTCAATAACTGTACCCCCCTTTTTTACAGATTTTAGTCGATTTTTGAGGAAAGACATGTTAAGCAATGAAGAGAGAAAAAGATCGTGTTTCCTGTTCTTAGATATATACTGTCTATGTGGTGCGTGTTAGGTGGATCTTGGTGTAAGGGATATTTGCAATAAATGGCAGGTATCTGAGAACCAAGTCGGTCAGCGCATGTCGTTGATGCGAACTGAACGCACAGGGGTAATTGAGAAAACGTGCCATTTCAATTGTTGTACGTAACTACGCTGGAAAGTCGAGTTTACGTAATTTTAGGGTTCACTGTATGTTCTTGAAGCGACTGAGAATTCAATTCCTCCTTTCATCAGTCGCTAAAAGGAAAGAACCTTTTGATCACAGATGGTTTGCGAGCGTCATTTCTCTTGGATGAAACTTAGCTTTATCGGGACAGGAGAAAGAAAGCAATCGACTGAGTAGGCACGTTTATTGTGCGCGATTTAGGCGAAAATCTACGTTGCAACGCTTCCAAGCGCATCTAGCTGTACCAACGTCGAGTTGAAATTGATCAATCTTCGACTAATCATAGTTGAATATCGCTGACGTTGGACAGTGAGTGAAGCGCAAAGTATCACGAAGAGTGCAATGGAAACCGAGAGCTGCGTCTCGATAGTTCCTCGAAGCGAAATAACATACGCCACGTTCCATTTCTCGTATTTCCAAGTTTCTAATCACTCGATGTAACTATTTACTATCTCTTATTACCATTCCATGTATCCCGGTAACTAACACATGTATACGCGGCAATATTGGCGAAAGTTGAGCCACCTGACAAAAATTAAGCGTGTCTATCAAGTGGATCGAGCTTTTTCGTCTACGCGGCAAAACACGAATGCTGCAGTGTGGTGCGTACATTCTAACTACGCTATTACTATCTAAAACACGAGTTACTGAAATCCAACGCACTTGTAGGCGCGTTTTATCGGAGGGACGTTTGCAATCTGCGTACCTAGATTTAAGGATTAGTCAAGTGGATGGAAGCGTGCTTCTTTCCACAATATACCGGAGGCGCGCGCTCGTGAAATCGACGTAGATATTAATTTAATGTATTCGTCAATTGAAATAAAAAGAAATTTCTGTAAAACCTGGCTGCGATCAGTTACATTTTAGAAATAAGCTATGTGACACGACTTGCATGTTACATTTATTTTCTTACACGTGAATTGACATTGCGAGTCGCGTTATGTAAGAGGCGCTGCTTCGTCTTTTCTAATTGATCTAATAGTTTTGGATATTGGAGTACAAAAGGTGTCTTCATATCGTCGAGAAGATTCTCTTGACAGGGGAATTGGCGACGATCGAGGTCTTCGATGGACGTTGTATATGTGGTAGATGTTCTTCCGCAGAACGGATGTCCTGTAGGGAGAGAGAGATATTTTCTGCGATGGCGTAGTAATCGTTGTTCTCATACGTTCCAATTGAAGCTTTCTTCGTTGCCGATGCCAAGTAACGAACATCGGACACATAGGTGTGGCTCGTGAAACTAATCTGAAATATTTATTAGAAAATTAATTTCTATAGAATTCTTAAATATTGGAGAATTACTTACCATGTGTGATGAAAGGTCATTGTTGAGATTCGTCGATTCTCCGTAACTTCCGAAATAAAAGGTCGCGTAACAGCTACAATTGTCTAAATTCTTAGACTTGTTGATTTCAATAGTTTCGCCGTGCACTTTGTTCAGGTGAGGCAGAGATTCCAACATGTAGCGCTGCCTCGTCGAATGGGGCGAAATATACTCTTTCCAGGGTGTGTGATTAACATCGAAGGTGACATTACAGTATCCAATAGTCGAGTTTTCCGTCGCCTCAAATTTTCCATCAGGCACGCCATTTAAATCGGCACCAATTGACAAAAGTTCGGCGATTGTCTTGAGAAAGTTTAATTCCTGGGTACAAATATCTTCGTCGACGATGAGATAATCAATGCCACGATCGCCGAACTTGATCTCGAACGGTTTCTGATTAATCTCCTTCTTGAGTTGTTCTTCCGATATCTGAACGTTCTCCTCATTAGTCACATCGGTGTTTTGCTTCTTCATATTGTCCAGTCGGCAATTGAGAATATCCGTGGCTTTCGGTCGGCAGAGAAGATTAACGAAGGTGTAATTACTGGTTTGCACAGCGTCATGGCTCATCGGTGTCCAGGTGCTTTTGAATTCAACGTCGAATTCATACTCCGGTCCATATTTCCAAGCACTCTCATCGACCTCTATGTGGGCAACTAAAAAGAGTCCAAGATCACGAGTACGAAATTTGTCAATTTCACTGTTTTAACCGATCTCTTTGTGAACGTGACATTAAAACGTGACATTAGAACATGACACCGAAGTAAGTGCGAAGTGACAAGATACTTATTCGCCCGAGAACTAGCTACCGGTTACCGTGTGCCACTTGATTTGAAACGATTGAGGATAGCACAGCGCTAAATGGAAAATTGGCTCATACCGACCTAAGAAGAACGGAATTAATGTGGCAAGCATGGTCTCTCTTGCAGAGTGGCGCGCTCGACTGGTTTTACACTCTTCTTAAGCTCGAAGGTCCTTTTATATCACCGCAGATGGACTCTAACGAGCCCGACGTGTAATTTTATTCAATCGTCCCACTACCGGTGGACTAATTATTAAACTACTTGGCGCGCCAACTGCCGGCCTCTAGGAAACTCCCCTATCTTTACAACCATTTCTCTTATAAAAGACTGAGCCTTGTCAAGAATACTTTATTCACAATAACCATAACTATTGATATTTCGATCGATGGTTTATTAAATGGCTATTAAATAATAAATTAATGGCTAGAATAAAGCAATCCATTTTTATGAGCTTTAATAAAGTATTCGTTCGTAATTCCTCCTTTTTATTTTTTCTATCAGATGCAACTTTTCCGAATTCAATAACAATCTTTTATATAGACTTTTGCGAACTTTCGAAGAAGCACGTATTTGCAAGTGAATGCATCTCAAACGGACTAATAGAAGACAAACGGTCTTTTACCACGACGCTTTCGAGCGACCGAAGAACTTGACATCACACGACTTTAATGACAAAATTACTCGGATGTCGTAGCACAGGCAATTTTACATTTTCTACAAAACGTTCTTCACCGTATGTTTCGGGATAGTGCTTGGCAGAGAATCTCGAAAACAGGTTTGGTGTAACTTTATTTTAAATTTTACTTACATATGCTATATCGTATACATGGCTTTATCACAAGTAAATAAATAAAATAGGTACGATTTAGAGCTTAGCGCGCTGTATGCAGGAAATTAGAGATTTATAGCAATTAGATTAAGACTGCGTCGAACTCGATCGAAGTCAGAGTAAGCATAAAGGCTTGCCGATGCAGGATGCAATATTTCCGGCATAGAAGAATTAGATTGATGGACACTGGACAGTGTAAGGCTCACTTTCTGATAGAGATTCATTTTTCTGGATTGCTCAGAACTCTTCATTACACCTGTTACTTCCGAGGACGCGTACAAGTGGTCCTTGGTTATGTCTATTTGACTTGAGGAAGTGACCTGAATATTTTGAAATGACACATTATGTTTTATAGATTGTTATCTACATATTATAAATTCTAGTGTTTTGCATACCATATTCATGTAGATACTATCATTCTTGAAGCTAAAGTCTTTGTGATTGCCGAAAAAGTATGATCTTCTATTAGCACAGGTTTTAGGATGCCTGGCTTTTTTAATTTCCAATCGAGCCCGATCGAGAGACACAATATTCGGCCTTTCAGGCTCGAAAACTATATCAAATGGTAAATCTAAATGTTCACCCTTATATGGTAATCGATTTAATTTCACTTCCACTTCGCATTGACCCATATTGGAATTCTCAGTGATTACCAATTGTTGGTGACCTTTTTCTAAATCAAATCCAATGTTTAACTGATCTACGATCAGTCTGATTATATCCAATTGCCATCGAGGAATTGTCCTGGAAACGACGAGGTTCTCGATGCCCCTCGAATTAAACCTGACCTCGAAAGGATCTCCATTGACGAACCTTGGCCTTACAGGAAGAAAATTCCTTGCATGTGAACAATGCTTGTCATTGGGATCAGGACCACCAATTTTGGAATTTTCAAAACGACATCTCAAAGTATCGCTGCCTTTTGGTCGACAATTTAGCTCTGATTTGATGATCGAGCAAAAAGTGTCTGTTTCTCGGGTGACATTCGACAGGGTCATTTTCACTTGAACATCATAAGTGCATTCTGGTCCATAGTGATAGCTATGTTGATCCTGTTGCTCGTCGAATGCCACTTGGGCAGCTAAATATTTAAGGAATGATTATATTTACAATAAATTATTCAATTTATCTTCTCTATTTTATAAATGTACTTACCTAAGAAAAACGGGAGGATCGTCACTAACATCTCTAGTATCTCTTACCGAACTGATAGTGCTACTTCGGATTCGCGTCCTTTTTATACTACTGATAACGCTATTCATTCTTCTCGCCTTGGACATGAATCTCCTTAACGACTACTTCCGTGTGGACCGCTCGTTAGACATTTGCACAGGGAGCGCCTTGGAAAATTGTAAACGAAATGTTATCAATTCTGTATAAAACTAGATTTCTCTATTAAAAAAAAAATTCTTATTACGATCCTTTATAAATTTAACACTCTGTCCTTTAAATTAGGGATAAAAATGCCCTCAAGTATTACTCAAAGTCATCCATTACTTCCTTCTTTCGCAGATTCTCTCCAATTTACACGCGCCTTGAAGCATCTCGTGCTTCGCTGACCAAGCACACTATAATTTAGTGATTAGAGTAGGAAGTACTCAGCTGGGAGGAAGCATTGTCATTGAGTATCATCGAGCTCTTTATTGTTCCTTTTGCAAGGAAGAACTAGTATACAGAATAGTCTCTAGGAAATAAGATACAATTATAATTCATCATAACAGCTTTTTACAAACGATCAAGCAGCTTGCGCCATTGTATCTGAATCTGCATCTTGTTCATCGCGAGGATCAGAAGATTTTTCTTCCGAACGATGATTCTGTGAAGAATCGATACTTTTGGTGGTAACTGAATCCAACACCAATGTGATCTCCTCGAAGAGTTGCACAGTTTCACCAGTGATAAGATTCTTCGCGAGGAGATCATTGGCCGTAAAAGAGGTGTAATTAGTATCAGAGATGAGAATACGGCTCATGGAAGTAGTCTGTAAGAAATTAAATGAGATAATCAATAAATCATTAGGTCATTTTTAAAAGTAATGCGACTGTCTCACCATTCTCGTGGGGACATTTTTATAAATGGTTGAGCTTGCTGTCTTTCTATGTATCACTGGATCATAATCAATGGAACAATGTTTCAAATTCCTTTCTTTCACGATTTCCAATATCTCATCGTTGTCTATTCCTTTGTTGCGTACTGAGATGATCGTATAGGCACTGATATCAGGCCAAACGTGTTTCATATGATTCAATCTTTGATTTATCGTGATGATAGTCTGGCAATTACCGATATAAGACCTTTCTTTGGTTTCAAATGTTCCGATATATGGTTGGGTACGCAAATCAAAGCCGATATTTAATTGATCTACTATCGGCTTTATTATTCCGATCATCCAAGTTGGCATACTTTCATCCACATGCACCATAACAACCCCTTTCCTGTCGAAATGAATTTCGAAGGGTTCCATACCAAGTTCCCAAGTGTCCATAGAAGTTTCGCCTAGATCCAATAGTGCTCGATTTTGGGATCTTACTATTGCACTGTCGACCCGACAATTGAGAACAGTTGGTAAACGTGGGTGACATTTCAAGGTGCTTGTCATATGGAATGGTTTTGTCTTCAGATTCGTTGTTGAATTTAGACTGTAACAGCTCACCTGTGCGGTGTACGTGTACACCGGAATATGCCGAGAACCGTCATTGTTGATCGATGTACGAATCGCTGAAAATGATTGTTTTTCGATTAATCAAAACTTATACTGATTCTTCGAGAATAATTCAATTCCTTAATAATGACGAGAATAATCATGCAATTTTATTTGATTCAATTAATTCTTTTAGAAAATGAAATAATCAATAAGAATAAGAAATGTTTGATACTCGAAAGTTTAGGACTTCCGTCCAGTGGTAATTACGTCGACTCACCCAACAAAAACGGTAGCATCAGCAAAGTCATCATGTTGCTGCGGTGTGCTCAACTGCTCCTCATCTATTCTGGCTCCCTCCTCTTATACCCATCAATAATGATCTACCCCGATGTGACCTCCTAAAGCGATTTTAACCAGATTACAACTGAGGCACACACACCGATCGTCCGGATTCTACGCCTCTACTCCAACTACAGCTACGCAGTTCAGGGTGCAGTGCTGTTTCAACCAGCGAAATTGCAAAGTTCGAAGTGGTCCATTCACACTTTATACTCGACGGGAGATGCATACCTTCTCCCTCCTCTCATTCTCTCTTCAGCCCTCGATACAGTATAGTTACGATCACGTAGCGCAATTGCTTCAATTGCGTCCGGGGAGATCTTCACCAACTACAGCTCGAGAGAGAGAGAATGATGGGTAACATATCATGTGATACTTAACAACACTTGTATCATAGGATTCCTCCTAACCAGTTTATTTATCATTTACAACTATTTCTTTCTTTCTAGCTAAATGAAAAATCAGGTATCAAGAATTTATTGGATAATGAATCAGATCTTATGTACACATGTTATGTATGTCTAAATAATCTAGATCTTCGAAAAGTTAGTTTATATGATTTTCTATGGAATATTTCGTACAAAAATTATATTGTCTTTATTACTTTTCGAAGATACTGATGAATCTTATGAACTAATAATGCAATGAAAAGACTTGGTTTGTTTATTCGATCACACAGGTTCATACTGGTGATTACAATAGTCTCGTTGAGGAGGTAAGACACTTGAGTCGTCACAGAATACTGTCGTTCAGGGTACCACGAGTATATTGTTACACAAGCGGTTTTCAGGATTCGTCCTCGAAAGAGCTGTCCATGAGCCAACTGCCGATGAAAATACTGGCGTATTCGGGACTTTTGACTTCCGGTGGTTCGCCTTCCGCTGGATTGATCGATTCTAATCGAACGCCGATATTCTCGTAGAGAGTAGTAAGCAATGGTTCGTCGATCTTGCTTGTGGTGACAATATTTGTCGTACCGGAAACAAATTCCGTTGGTGTGATGGTGATATGACTTTCCGACGAACTCTGCAATACGATTACTAATTAATACAAAAGAATACTAAAGTATATCTTTGTCAAAATATTTACTTACCAGAGCCGAAAGAATATCTCTCTGTTCTCGAAGACTGTCGGCACTGCCGAAGAAGTAGGCAACCTTGTGCATGCACATGTAAAGGTTCCTGACCTTGCGAATTTGTAGAATTTGATCTGTCCTAAGTCGAAAAGCAGTCTCCAAGACATAAGGTCGTCTGAAGAAAGATGCTCTCCATCCAGATTTCCGTTCAAGGAAGAAAGTTGTCGCACATTCTCCTTGAGTGAAATTTTCTACAAGTTCGTAACTTCTTTCGGTCCTATTAGTAACGATTGCTCCAACATGTAATTGGCCCACTATCACCCGAATCATATCCAATTCCCGTGGTTGTATATCTTCGTTCACCAGAAGACTTTCAAGGCCTCGTTCTCCAAACTTTAATTCAAACTGATCTTGACTGATTTCGTATGCTTTCTGTCGACTTGCTTCGCTCATCTGCGTTGCATCCACCACGTCCGGATCATGACTGTCCGAGACAAAACTACTTGCTTTCGAATCGTCGAAGTGGCAGCTAAGAGTCCTCAATCGTTTAGGTTGACAGATGAGTTTAGCAGCAAGATTCAAACGTACGCTGTCAAAGCCTTCTTCTTCAGGGACGGCGGTTGAATTCACTAGGACTTGGAAGACATATTCCGGTCCATGTTCCCAGGTGGAGTCGATGCTCACGCGTGCCGCTGGAAGCAGAGGTCCAGGAAGCTAGTAATGCTCTTGCTGTCGATTCTCCTCCGGGGATGCTGAATAGGGACGATTAAGTGACAACTGGACCAAGTGATGTCATGCGGTGATTGTGTGTATGTGTGCCTGTCTCTGTGTCTGTGTATTACTCTCCTGATTCGAGAGAGTTAACCAAGCAGCTTTTGATGCATCGAGATCGTAGAGCTAAAGATCTCGGGATTGATGGCTGATGAAGATTCTGCTGATGGTGATCGGTCCATTATTGGTCGATCCTTACCTAAGAAGAATGGTATCAGTACCACGTTCATGCCGAGCGCGTGCATCGTTCGGCTACTTTAACCAGTCGACTGATGCCCCGGCTGCTCTTATAGCCCGGCAAAACTGCACTACTGACCTCTTCTTACGATTAGTGCGCGGGTCCAATTTACCGGAGCCGGCCACACTTTCCTGCCACACACGGCAAGTAAACTGTGTATGCAGAACGCCCGTAATGGATTTGAAGAATTGATGCTCCGGTGCTAGCTTCAATCGGGGCCATGAACGGACCTTCCCCGAAAGCCCCCTCGTTGACCCTCCCCCCGAACGCGTACCGTTTGAAGACTCTGCTTTGCCAATTATAATGGACGAATTACAAAGCTTGTGGACCCTCGTCACCCCATTAGTTTCAAGCACGCCCCTTTTCCTATGAATCAGTTTTCTAGGCTGCACTTGATTACTTTCAGATTTAATATCACTGACCGACTCGAACCTCTTCTTGTCCCTAATTGGAAGTCTGCAACGGCTGATTGGATGTCCACACCCACTAGTAACATCCCATTTTATCTGTTGTGAGATTGATTGTGAGTAGTAGAGTGGGGTGTTGGTATTTAAGACGGTTCTTTCGAAAAATCGTAGTAGATGCTCTTGACCATTGGAACATCGCACATATCTTGTTTAGAAGAGACACGTGACGACTGGTGTCACGTTTTGGTGCTCTATGTGTTATTCCTTTTCTTGTTGGATACTTGATTGCTTTTGATTTTTATTATTTTAGATTGATTTATAGTATTAGATATTGATTTTAATATTGTTTTAGTATACAAGTTTATTGATTTATAATTTTTTACTTTATAAAGTACAGAAATGCATGTTTATTAAAAGTATAAATTGACGTAGGTTTTAAGGGTTTCAGAGAAATGCCAAAACTTATCATTAGACCGGCAACCTTGGCGCCACATTTATTAAGCGCAGTGGAAAGGGTAATTTGCTCATTAGTGAGCTAATCAGGGAGCACGGTGTCGTTTACACTGGGTAGATTCGCCGCAAAATATAACGATGACTGCCAAGTGTAAAGGCCATCTAGTTTTGTATCATTTTTGTTCATCCCATAACTCATAATTCGCAGAATCTCTAAGTTTCCAAGTCTTATCAATGTTAACGCGTTATCAGAGATTCCCTTGAGCCGGAGTCTGGGATTGTATGGATATTAAATCGTAGTTTGGAGTCGAAGATCAAAAAGAAATGCCTTCATCCGCGGAAACAGGGGAATCTGACGCTTACTAGTAATCCCGGTGACGCAAGCACCTCTCAAAAAGCTGTAAGACCGGCGGTCTAGAAGACCAGGAAACACACAAGCTATTTTAGAATTGTTCGTTTTCTTTTATAACTTTTGCAAATTCATGTCTTTAAAACCACAAAATTTTTTGACACTCTATTAATCACACGCGTAACATTAAACCGCTTGTAAAACCAGTGTCGTGTGTATGTTATTTCCAAACTTTGGGTCTCACTTAGGAATTCAATGATTTAAATATTTGGGACTCAGAATTATCCAATCGATCTATCACTTGTGAAACTTCGTTCTAAGCCCAATGACCATGGAACTGTCGACGCACTCGGGTGAATAATAGTGGCGGGAGACAAACGTGCGGGTAGATTAGCAAGTATTCTGGTAGAGATAATAGCACGCACTTGACCTTAATATTGCCTGCATAATGAATTTTATCGTCCTATAATATCTCCAAGACCTCACTGGGAAAAACCCACAGTTTGGTTTTACTTTGACAGCCGCTGAACCTTGTTTCTCCAAAGGAGGCTTCCCGCTTCCGAATGCCAATCGTTCATTGGTCCTTCTTTCCGAAGAGTCCCACTTGCAAAAGTGAAATTCGCTGTCACGTAGTATGCAAATAGCGGATCGTTCGATACTGAGAAAAGGAATTCCTCGAACTAATTAACTTGAATTCGGATGCTGGCGAATTCTTTATCACCGGAACGTCCGAGATTCGCATGAGTCCCAATATTTATTTACTTTACTTCGCACATGGGAGCTTTTCCGACACAATAATAAAACATTCATTTAATAATACTATTACAGGTTTAGTATTTAATAATTTCGATGAAGTAAGCAGCTTGTTCCTTGACTTTCGTAATCATTGGTTCACTTAGGAAAACCGCAAGAACCGTCACTATAATAACAAGCCCTTCCACTTTCTTAGTGACATCAGCGATTAAGATTCTTCGGAGAAAAGTAATCAGAGATCGAACGACTTGATGTCCTAGGGGGACTTTAGCAAAAACCCTGCACGCATCTTCCGCACAGAGATCTCTTGCGGAATGAGGTCCTTGATGTGCAACAAGAAGAATGTCCTGGGATTGTATCTGTGATGACTCGTGGAGCAGGGAGTTACGGCGAAGTTTCCCAACGACGTCGTATGAGTCGGCGGATGTTTCGTGGTGGGGAACATTGGTATCTCCTGGCAATTTATATGCGAGAGTCTCCATGGGCATCGATACACACTCGCTTCTCACTCCGAAATCCGAGCACTACAGCACGAGAAGTCACGCGAACAGCAAGATTTCTCTCTCGCCAAGTATCGCTTGCTCTCTCATCCCACTGCAGTTGGAGTATATCGTACCTCGCACCACCCGCAATGGTGAGCAAACAACAACTTTTTTCTTCAGCATCGGGCACACATGCTTCCGCTTGTAATCCTTGGTTGCATGCAGAACAGTTACACTGTACTGTTCTGATCGGGACTAACGGTAAACGTCGGAGAAGTCTTCTCCGTTCGCTTTCGAACATTCTGATTTTGCTATTATCAGGAAGTTTTATTTTTTCAACACTTTTTGAATTTTATTACAATTTTTATTTATTAATATGATAATGTATTATAATACAGACTTATAAAAAGACTATTAATTAACGGATGATGTTACAATGTCAGAGATAAGTGATTGAAATTAAACAATATCTCGTTGTACTATAGATCAAATGTCCACTTAGGCCTCTTAGCCTTTTGTATTCGAGCAATCATTCTTCTTTTAAAGTTCTCTGTTCAGGTCCGCGCAAAGAGTCTATATTATCATGACACATCTTGCACAGCGTAATCACTCAATGAATCCTAATTATCCTTGCGCAAGAAACCCTGAAAACACTTCCTCAATCAAATCCTTTTCACGCCAGCTTCGCGAAGTCCGACAAATCGCATAGTTTCGTATATCGAAGATTATGCCAGACAGTCAAAGGGCAATATATATATATATATATATATAAATATATATGCATACTGAATCCTTATGGAAGATGTGCTATTTTTAAATGTCTGGCATAACCTTGCGACCTATAATATAAGTAGTCTGTTGTCCACCGCACTAGTGCGATGCCCGCCTCTTCCGCCAGTTTAGTAAACTATGTCGAAAAAGCAGGTCGGGTAGAGGCCAGAACCGTTTGAAACGGGAGTTTATAACATTGCAGATGAAACTGGTCCCAGTGATGGCAATGATGGTGTGCCTGGCATACTCGCAGCGACCGCCTTATGCTGGCAGTGCCAACAAATGGCCGATGGTTCTTCCCCAGTATCTCGAAGGTCGTGAAACAACGCCATCACCACCATCGACGCCCATCAGTGGGGAAGACACGATAGGAAACCGAATCGACAGCAGCGCAGGAGCAAGTTTCAGCCCGTCGAATTCCGTTGCCTCGTCTGGATCAGCTGCTGCTCCTAGTTTAGGAGCGTCAGCTGCAAGCGCCGATATCCCTCTTGATCTTCCAGTAGACGCACGTGGCGATATCGAGCTGATAAACCGCATTAAAACCTGGCCACGTGACAAGCAGCCCTTTTGGTTCATCAATTGGCAGCAGATTCAAGAACATCGTGGCAACGCGAACAACAGAGGCCAGGCATCTGCCGCTCAAGTCAACACTCGATCCTTTTTCGCTGGTTAATAAAAGAATTGTATTACAAATGAAATAGCACCTAAAGAAATCTTGACTGCCGGATGGTCTGCGTACCTCGCTTTTTCATAATCACAAACAGCCATCGGGCAGACACAAAACGATGGTCAGACTGTCGGTATATCATCACATTCGTTACAACCCATCGAAATTCACATCTTCACACAAGCATACATCTTGAAAATTCCATTTGACGTGTTGGTATGATCGAAGGACGATATGTTAAGCATTTTGTATAATTTAAGACACGATATCTATATTTGATACTTACTCAGAGAGTGAAGGACTTCCTGGCATTCTCTACATTTTTATACGACCCCTTATTGGGGAGGAAAAATAAAGAAGGGTTAGACAGAGGGAATTTGGCTTTTTTTCTCATGTATTATTGATGCATCTTACCAAAGTGCGAATGCTTGTTGAGAGAGTAGACTAAGTGACATAATGTCTCGAAGATCACGACAACAAATTGTATCGTCAATCGTGCTGTCGGACGCGCGATCGCTCGTGACGTCAGGGGCTCGCTAGTAGTGGTGGTTGGAGCACGCACGAATCACAGGATCGTAGGTAGAATGTGTGCGTGCCACTCTCGTGTAGTATGCCCGGTGTGCGGTGCTCTGGAAAGGAGCATTCATCCAGTTCCTCGTGGAGTCCTTGGCAGGGCATCGCACATCGCACCAGTGGTCGTGATAGTTGGTCGCTGTCACTGTGGTCGCTGTGGCTCGGTCGAGAAGGAATAAAGGGGGCGGGGGTGCAAATGCATCATCAGGAGTGGCGTGGCATCGAGGAATCATTGGAGTTTGGAGGAGCCATCGCCGCCGCCGCCGCCGCCACTGCCGCCGTACCTGACAGTCCACGCGGCCGGGCACCAAACACTTTCGCTTCGCTATATACACAAGGGATCGCACGGCGTTTCATTCACAACGCGAGCGCCCACTGGCAATGTCGGGAAGTGACAGCCCAACATTCTTTCACGGTCAGCCGTGGTCCAGCTGGATCGAAAGAATCGGACGAGACAAGCCGCTGAGTAAGTGCGCTCAATCCCATCGAAATGCGAGTCGCCCGCTGTCGGGTGTTCGAACGCGGCGACCACGACCATCCAGCACCCACCTAACCTCACTCTCGAGATGCGCTCCCCCTTTGTATCCGTCCTCTCCGATGCCCCTCTCGTACACGCACATCTGGCCCCTATACCCGGAGAATCTTGGCTCTCTCCAGCCAAATCTCTCGCCTCCTGGCCAGCGGCGTGTATCGTTCTAGCGCGCTCTTGGAACACCATGCACTCTTGCAGACACTCGCATTCTCTGCCGGCATTCGCCGATCAGCAAACTTATGTAATTCCCCGTAGATTATTCCCGTGCGAACTACCCAGCGTCCATTCGGTTGAGAATGCTAGTTCGATCTGCTTGGGACCGCAGGGATGTTTCTCTTGTTGAAATTAAATGAATGCCTGGATGTGTAGCCTCTTCCTCATTATGTGCTCTTTTCCCTCCGCTCTCTTTCTCTATTTCCTTCTCTTGCCCTCTATTTGTATTGTTTTACACAGATTTGTCTCATGATTACGCATGTACAAGGTGGAAGTAAAATAAATGTTCTTTACCCAAAAGTTTGTGTTTTTTATTTATTGTTCTTCGCCGATGCGAGGCAGATCTCTGGCAGTCACACGTCTCTGGATTGGTTTGGCTCCTGTCTGGCTGTTCCATTTCTAGTCTAGGAGTTCCATGTAGCAGTTGTAGTTAGAAAAGAATGGGATCGTGGAAATTGGCTGTACCGAATCACTTCTAAGCCAACATGATTTGGAGTGTGGTGTGGATTTTGCACGATGAAGCGTAATTCTTGCATGGGATATTTCATCTGAGTGTCTGTATGTTACAGGTGATGATGAGTCCGATGTTCAGCCCTCTACTTCGGTCACAAGACTCTCAGCAGAAGGTATATATAATATTATAAACCATGGGAAGGTATTATTGAGAGAGAAAATATTGAAAACAATTGTATTCACAGATATTGATTTATATGGATTCTGCCCGGAGAGAGACACCTTTTATGGAGTGGTGTGTGAGATATGTAATGCCATTGTTAAACCACAGGCCCTCATTCAACATATGGGTATGTTGCATAAATTTCTTTCACTCTTACATCTTAAACTTCCAGAGGACAAAAAATTGATGATATCTTAAAATAAAAACAATCTTTACTCTGCTACAGAAAGCCGCCATCCATCTGGTACAGCGAATTTCCCACCTCCCACAACTCCAACCACAAAAGCCCCTGTGAAAACCCCATACTGTAAAGTGTCAAAGTTGAAAAAGGCTCAGGCTTCGCCGCAACCATCAGCAGCAAGCAGTAGTAGCTCTAGTAAAATCAATCATACGAGCGTGAAGCGCACAGCAGAGCAGGCAAATGTCTCAACGAATTTGACCACGACATTGCCGCTCTCCTCGTCGCCAAGATCACCCCTGGAATCGATCTCACTGCAGAGTACGAATACAGGGGGATCGACTGTTGCCACAAGTCCAGTCAAAAGTCCTGGTACTACCGGGCAACCTCGACGGAAAAGGCTCAAAACGGACCGTTCGCTCCTCAAGGATCGAGAGTACGATCCTGACAGGCACTGCGGTGTCTGGAACGATGAGACCGGCAAACCGTGCACGAGGTCACTTACGTGCAAGGCGCACACAGTTTCCCTGCGACGGACAGTCATTGGTCGGAGTAAAACCTTCGACAAGCTCCTCGCGGAGCACAGAGCTTCGAAGGAGCTCCCGAATCGGCCGACGAAGTTAACTCTCACTGGCACTGTCACCCTCTCCTCAGCCACCTCGAACCTAAACCGTTCCTTAACGCATAACTCGACGGCATCAGCCGCCGAGACTGATGCACCCAGCTCACCACCGGTTTTGTCGCTGCCAGATACTTATCCACTGCCAAAGGTAAGAATTCATACCTTACTGCTCCTTTTAGTTTCGATATCCCACCTGATCCTTTTCTACCTTGACTTATCTCAATTCCACCGGTTTCGTAGACCTCGTGAGTGTGAGTTTTCAGTTTCAAGGCCTTAGTATGTGTTGAATGGTTTGGATTTGGCCAAACCATATCTTCCTTTATTTTGATGCGTTTTATATCACCGAGTAATAAGAAGTTTTATGTCAATGTGACTTATACGCCAGTACGCATGATTAGGGTTTTATAGTACCGTCTTTGATCACTGGCTGTTTTGTATTTATTACGGGAATACTGAAAGAAGAACTAGGTATTCTGCAGAAATTCTCAATGTGTGGTTTTTCATGATGAGGTTGTAGGAAGGATTGAGTTTCTATGGTTTTATTGTCTATATTGTCTCCCTTTTGTATTGTTTGCAAATTTAGTTTCGGTTTAGTAATTTGATTTGTTCCTTTGTAATATTTTACAAACGTCGACCACAAAGAATCCTTTGTCAAGTTTTCTTACGTCTACGTTGGATGTAATAGTTACAACGTATAACATTAGTACTATGTGTTCCGAGATCCCATGTGTTTGTATTCCGCAGCGTCCTTAAGAAATTTACGAATAATTTGAATTTAATATTTTTCTTTCATTCTTTCTCGTGGCATGCAAGTACAAAAACGTCTGAGCTGTTACTGAGACAATAAGTGTATATCATTGGTATCAGCGAGTGTATTTATGATTAGATAGTTTGGTGTATACAGAATCAATCTCATTGGCAATAACGTGTGTCAGATACCGAAAACAAATTCCAAGCAAAGCTAAAAAGAAACAAATAGCAGCGAGTATTAGACAAAAATTCGGATGAATTACCCGAATATTGGTGCTAGTTCTGATCAGCCGATACCCCCCATCGATTTTCGTAGATATCTTAAGACGCAATGTACGGAAGTATGCTTGACTCAAAAGTGATTGCGAGCAAACTGAAGTCAAGACGTAAGAAAGCGAGTTTCAAAAAAAGAAAATCAAAGAAGTGTTAATAAGTGTAGATCGATCGACCCAGAGGTGTCAGTTGCAACGGTAGCACGCAAGGAGGGTGTCGGTTGATACTTGTTTTCTGTTTTTGTTATTGCAGGCTGTTGATTTGCTTTATCGGTGTCTGGCCCCGCATGGCTCCACTAAACCTGTAAGGCATGGTTTCTTTTGGGCACTTAAGCGCCAACACCACCTACGGGCCCTACGGTTCTTATTGCGAGTCGCCAACGCTTCTCTTTTTTAGACCAAATTCGAAGAGGACTTCGCGACCGATGAGCTTAGGAGTTTGGAGTCCTCATTGGTCAACTCGACCGGTTCATCCCAATCGAGCACAACAATGGCACCAATATCAGTTGTACTGCCATCACTCTCACCACTACCATCCACCGCTGAGGATTCGCCAACCCTCGCGCTCGTCTCAAGCCCTGCTACTTCGTCGATGCCAGTTGTCACAGCTGCCGCACTGCCAACTTCATGTGCTCACACTCTTCAGCCACCACCATCGCTCACTCCAACACCATCCCCTTCACTCAATTCAGCACAGACAGTTACACCCATACCAGTTGCAACACCAACGGGTACAGCAACGACACCAACTTCCTTGGCTCTAACGCCAACAGCATGCACCACGCCAACGTCATCTGGTGCACCAGCATCAGCCGTGACACCATTGACAGTGACGACAGTACTTGATACAGACACACCAATGGACGTCGATCCCCAGGCAGCCATGTCCCTTTACTCGCCCATGTACAAAGTTGTACAATTACCCAGGGCAAACAATACCGTCCATTCCCCTGTCTCGAGGGGATATCAGATTCAGGCGTCGATGCCTAGTTTAAGTATATTTGAGCCAGTGGAGCAGCTTGATCAACTGGATCATTCGGATCATTTGGAGCATCTGGAACAGCGGCACACTACTCAAATCAATGGAAAGAGACTGAATCATGCGAGTCATTCGAATCATCCTGGCCTTGTGCAACGGAAGTCTAAAAGAGCTAAGCTCGATTTTCAACAAGACTTATCTACCGCGATCCAAGTAGAGGCTACTACTACCTCCTCACCCTATCCCCACTTCGGGGAGATACCTTGGTCGAACTGTCACCCCGAACCATTGGCAGTCACACGGTGGCTACGCATTTCTTCCAGCCGTAAGCAATATAACTTTAATATTCACTGACATAAGACCCCACCCACTCCAGGCTGAGGACCGTGCACCGCGGGTGTTCGTTCGTTTACTCTCGTTTCCTTCAGGACCTTTTTCCTTACCATTCTCATAGCCATTATCGCGAAATTCGCCATTTCAATTGCCGCTGATGCTAGATCTGAAGCCTGTCGAGAAGGGATCATCTGTATATCCAGTGAAGCTGATACGAGCACACACTGGTTTATGTGCCAAGAAGACGGCGTCATGCCGAGTACTTTGTGCGCTCGTACGCTGAACTTAACGCGATGCGAACATTTTTCTACGTGCTCGTCGCTGTGTGTGCCCTGCCACGAATGCAACGGTAAACCTCAAGTAATTCCCCCCATAATGTTCCTACGTAATATCTAATGAAGTACCCAGCGCCTGTCACAGTGAAGTATTAGGTATCGCGTAGGTAGTTGATAATATTACTGAGATTGATGCACTCATCGCTCGACGTAGAACACTTCAAAGAGAAGAATCACACACACTCACTCACAAGACACACATATTATGAGTGTTACTTAGTATTGTTTTTAAGAGCTATACTTGTAGTGCAAGTGGTGTGAATTTCATGTGTCTGCTAGTAGCGACTTCTGCCTAGATAGGTACAGTTCGTGCGTAGTTGAGGAGGAACCGATGTGACTTAACGGGTGTAGGACATAGTGGAACATTCCTTGTGACGTATCGGTACTCACGAAAACTGTCCTGGTGTGTGAAGAAAAAAAGGGGGGGGGGGGAGTAAAAGCTTCCTTGCTTTTAATCCTTCTTCAAATTAAGTGTAGCAAGATCGTAAAGTATAAATCCCTACTTTCTTCGTGGTAGTATAATTCTGACTGGCTTGGGAGGTGGGCAGGGTACGAGAACGTTATTAATAATCGTTCATATTGTGCACGATTAATTCCTGCCTATTTTATCACTTGTCTTTTATCTTCTCCCTATCGTGGGCGAAGTATATTCAAATAGATCATCACGAATCACCACGAAGTATTAATAATTACGGTGTTTCCGAAATGTGAGTCCTCCCGCTTTTACGTTCCCGTTTCCTCAACTCCGCAACTAGCTACTTTTGCGAGATAAAGATATACGAGTGACATAGAATTCGCACTCGACGAGATTGTACAATACCATTTACTTCACCATAATCGCGTGTGAATTTAGCGGCTGTAAGATATATATATTCGCGATCCAAGTATTCCTTACGAGTGTCATTAGTACTCGTGTTTCAATGACACTAATCGCGCAATAGAATGATCGCATAGTAGACATATATGTTTGGTGACCTGTGCCACCTGTGGGGCCAATTCACGTACAAAAAAAAAGAAATGGATCGTTATTAAGTGCAGTTGGACTTACGAGACGCCAGGAAAAGCTTGCCCGAGTTCTACAGGTTCCACAAGTCAAGGCTAGATTATAATCTCCTCTTTTTTTGTACATATACATATACATACGAATTATCGATTGTGCGCCGTTGTTCTCTCATGGCGATAGCACTCCGCTTCTCAGAAAGTTCGACTCGCTTTCCACGATCGGGCGCGCGCGCGGATGATTCTTCGTTGTACATATACATATAATAGTACATAGATGCATTCACACTCGTGTAGACCCACTCCCACGCATACACACATATAGTGACACATATATTTTTTTTAACGATCGCGATCTCTACCTTTTTCCGCATATATACGCGTGCTCATAGCACGATGCCCACTCGTTCACGGAATCTCGCTGCTGCTGGTCCTGCGTGTACTGTCTGTATAAATACTAGTGTAAGGCGGCGAGCGAATCACCGGTAAATTAATGACTTTCATCCCATCTAGTCGCGCCCGAGACCGCCTTCTTCCCTGAGCGAATTAGTCTGCCAAGCACAAGTCCAAGTCTTGCTAACAAAGTCCTCTGAAGTACCATGTCACTCTGACAAGAAGGACCGAGCTAGTACAACACTATTCTTTTGCTTCCCTTTCTTTAGCTAAAAATCTTCAAAAACCCTATGCGCGCCTATTCGTGTTTTTATAGCTATTAATTAGATTTCGATAAAGGCGTTCCCGTTTCATTGGGAATTATGAATACGCCTGCGCAGCGTGGATGGTCTTTTCGTCCTGGATTGTGATATTGAATTGAATGATTTCTTTAGGAGAATAATTTTGAATGTTTAAGAGTCAAAGGAATTACGACTTTTTAGGAAAATTTCGGAACAGCGGCCTTTTCGGATTGAAACCGCGTCCAAGTAGTATTATTAGTTCGATGTCAGCATTAAAAGAGGTGTGATGGAATACTCAAAGCAAGTATCCTATCTACCTTGGGTCTCGGGAGCACCCTAGTTGTTGCGCTTATCCCTAGCACCCGCGTCTATTTAGGCAACGAGTGAAAACATGCTTGGCCAATGCCCAAATAGCCAGCCAATCGCTGTATAGCTGATATTAGCAATCGATCAGAGGATGATTATTTTTTCTTTTTCTCTACGTAATAATAAATTGCATTGGAATCGACGGTGGGATGCCGAGCGGCGAGATTAATCGCTGACTTCGTAAAGAAGCGTAACACTTTCAGGCAGATCAATGACTACTTGCGAAATTCGATGATCTTTCAAGGAGGTTGGTCCATTAAATTCTACTCCGACCTATTATTAAAGAATTCTAAAAACGCCTATTTTATTTCACGGTGTTGATTCCATCCTCGAATGATCATCATTCGCAGTAGTAAAAGGCGAGAATTAGGAATACGGGGGACACAAGTACATAATACATGCGAAGTGTAAACGGTCCATTTTCTCGCCAGCATCTCGAATCGGATGGATTACCTGAAATCGTGATATATAATTTGTACATAATACGCGCAGAAACCGATTATATACCTGTAGTATATACAACTATGTACCTACGAACACGCGAGAGATCTAATGACGATAAAAATGGATGCACTCATTATCCCCCTAATGAATACATACTCGCGTGTGTTAGATCGGCCTGTGTTATACATACATAATTTCATTTTTTATACGCATAGAAAGAGATACGATTTCATTTTTCACCCCTCTGCCAAAACACTACCCCCTCCATTGACTCGCGTCTCGAGTAAACCTGTGCTTCTTTAGTTCGATGTGGAGCCAACGAGCCTCTTCCGACTGACAGTATCAATCTCGCGCGAAACAAAGGAAGAACCCGACGGCTCTAATCCCACACGTAACACGAGAAAAAGAGATTGTGTGTGTAAGAATGAGAGTGAGTGAGAGAGTAAGAACATTTTGTGGCATTTAATTTAAATATATGTTTTATATTTATTTATAATCCGATACTGTTCATTTTTCTGTCATTGGCTTCTTTTGCCATTGCTTCCCTTTTCCCCTCAAACACCCCGGCTGGAAAAGCTGATAAAGAGAGCTCGAGACTTTTCAGTATTTGATTTTTGATGTACCTTTATCCAAGCTCTCCCCGTTGATCTTCCTGGTATTATTTACGGGATTTTCCTCGGTGATGTTTCGGCGAACTTTTATTTCGAACCCTGCTGTGCCCGACGATCGATATAATCAGAAATAAGAGGGGGTAATCGATGAAGGAAAGATTTCGTGTTAAGTGTAAACGGGATTTCTCATCTTGGTAATAACCGACAAAAAAGATGATTTATTTCGATGGAATCTATAATCTTATGACAGCTGTTATATATGCTTCATTCGAGTCGCGGTGTGACTTTTTATTGCTTGCTCAGCAGATTGACGGGTTATTTTGAAACCAATTATGCCGCTCGAACGGCTTTTGCATCCAAAAGGAGAAGATTCTAGCAAAACGTAAAATTAGAAAGCACACGAAAATAGGGTGGCCGAGCTCGCTCGCCTTTTGAAAGCAAAGGCAAGTCTCATCGGCACTTGGTTCGTGTTGCTACGACAGAAGGAACAAGGCGCTCTCCGACACTGGTACATGTACGTGCATACATTAACCCAGCTCTTAAAAGACCGCCGCAGGAAAACAGCACGAATTGCGGCGTGACACTTTCCGAGCCTCTTCGTCGACCGCGTCCCGTACCAATTAGCATTCATTAACACCGCCTGACACTCGTCTGCCGATAGTTACTCCACCCACACACACATACACATTGACTAAAGAATCATAGACAAAGTTTCTCTTTAAAGATTTATCCAAGAAAATATGATACTTTTCAAAGGAGAGAATTAAATCGGTAGACACACAGGAAACACGTGCCAAGTAATGATTTACGAAAGTCAATCGTCGCCTACGTAGATTTCAATGATGAGTCACACCCGAATTCGAGATCTAATATATCCGGTCAATGGAACTATTATCGAACTACGATTTTTCTCAAGTCACCGTGAACACGCTGGATTTTTTAACAGAGATAATAATCTAAAGTGTAACATGAACTAGAAAGAAAGCATCGTGCTTGCTTGAATCGACTTCAACTGAAAGTTATTGGTAAAGTTCGAAAGCGTGTATTCTATACAAAGATGGCCAGCAGTGGTAATTCCCTTTTAGAGAGACCATTGCTTTCGGTCTGGAAGTAGTCTCAAAGTAAATGTACATTATAGAAGTAGTCGGCAGATACGCCGACGCACTCGTGATCACGTTTCTCTCAGGTATTTAGCATGTTTGTATGTAATAGCTTGTCTCTGTGACAGCTAGTTAGTGCGTAGTAGTACGTAGAGGGAACCCTTTCGTGAGAATCTATGCGATAACGACGATCCGGCTTTCCTTCAGCGACACTGCGCACTCGTACTTGTACGAACGGTCGTTCCTCTCCCGATCGAAATATATATATATATATATATATATATATATATCGCTTTGTGGCTCGCTCCAAAAGAGATCAAAGGTAATTTCCAGCCGGGTCAAATAATCTTTTCCCATGTAAAATATTCGTGTAGATTTTTATCCGCTTTTCTAGGACGCGAGCCTCGTAAATCCTTGGATTCCTTACATATTTCGTAGGGATCTGAGAAATTATCGCAGGAATTACGGGAGAGTGATTGGCAACGCGAAGGGAAAATGTGTACATTAAAAAGGTATGAGTGATTTGTGCGAAATAACGAGTGAAAGATAAGTTGCGATCAGCAGCGACGGTATTGTTACACCGTGAATCGTTGTGTGTGCGTAAAGGCTTTGGAAATAAAGATTCTAAATACCAGAATAAAGATTTCTTATTGTTAGTATCGTTAAGATACAATTTTTATTCGCGAGTAAGGTTTTTATTTATCAGAGTTGAATCTTTGTATTTCTTCGGGTTGAATGGACCCTCGCACATCGGGTCTACCTGAGCCGTCGAGCTTGGAGGATAAAGTTTCAAAGGACCAGCTGGAAGGGCCTGGCATCCGCAGGACCCTATTCAGGGCCGAACATTTGCTAGGTTTAACGGTCGGTTTAATCTCTAGTTTAGATTTACACCAACGAAGATTCCTGGAATCGATTTTTCATCCAATTCGCCAATCATAATAGGAAGGTCCATTTGGAATAATGGAGATTTCTTCCTTGATGGTAGAAAGATTTCCAAATCCTAGCCTCTCCTGATTGGGTCAGCCTCTCACCTATGCTTCTCTCGAGGCAGATTGCTTCACTTTTATCTCCCGATTCGCTCAAGCATTACTAAGAGTTATTCACTAATCTCTTGACGAGTGGTTACATAACTCTGACACACACTATCTCCGCATTCGTCGTTGGTTCAGAGATAGAACAATTTCGATTTCATCTTGATTGGATATTAGGGAAATTGTCTTTGAACGATCAGCGATTTCGCAGATTCCGAAGGCTCGAAGGATGAAGAGATGCTGGGAGAGGAGATTGGCTCCGGCCCTGACCCTTAGCCGATCGACTTCTTTTCTTCCACGAATGGAAGGAGGGCCGAGCAGACCCTTTGCCAAGCTTCCTTCGACAGGAAGCAACCTGCGGACGCGTTCGGTGTTACCGGAGCGTACCGCAGCATCATCTCTTCTTCTCAGCGAGCGCGCGTGGTCCATTGGATCGTTGGAGTTCTGCGTGTGGCAGTACTCGTAAACTGCATCTGTCTCCGTTGCCGTGCGCCGGTGGACATAGCGCGCGGTTGGAAGGGGTCGCCAAGCTGAAGGAGAAGGAGAAGAAGCAGTCGTGAACCAGAACCGTCGGTCCTCAGAATCCCCAGTCACCTCTTCGAGGCTGTGCACGGATCGTTCACGGGTAGATATCTCTTCCGATCGTTAAGATCCTTGCGCGCTTACGTACGCCTACAACCCTGTGTCTCAGCATCCTGCAACTACCAGCATCCAACCCAGGATGTCCTGGACCAATCGGCCAGCAGACAGCTCCGGTTACGCAGGTTCGTACATTAACATTTCTTCTCTTTTCATCTCCTTATTTGTATCCTTGTAGTCATTCTCATCTAAGAGTATTACATTCTCACGTTTCGCATCATTGCATTTCACATCCTGTGAATAATTGTGACAAAGAGAACTTAGTTTTTTTACAATTGTCATTGATAATTATCAAAATTCTAATGAAGTTACATTTTTTAAAATTATTAATGGTATAATGAATCATTGAATTCGTATATTGATTCAAAATGTAATCAATATCTGAATACAGAATTAAATAATTCGAACGATTTAGTTCGACTTTCATAGCGCGTCTCATAGAAACGGAAATTCGGGTGGCGTGCGCAGAGTACTTTCTAGTCGAAGGTGTCATTGAGTGGATGTAAATACATATCTCTCGAAGGCCGAGGTGTGTTAGCGTGTCGAATCTTTGGTAATGTCAGGAAGACGCATCCTAGATCCAATATTCATTGAAAGATCCGCCGACACTGACGCGAGAGGTCGCATTGTGCTCGAGGTGAGCGAGATGCATCCTTGCATTGGCCATCGTTGGTCGACGACCCCGAAAAATCTAGTGTCCGAACAATTCGCTTCCATTCATCTTCACTAATATCGCATCTTATTGTTTAAATGGCAGGTCGTTCATTAACTTCTTCCACGCGCAACACAGTCGATTGACAATAATTACTTTATACACTGGCGCACTATGTACTTTGACCCACGTGCTAGCTTGCGGAGTCAACAACCCGGTACTCTTCCCTCCGCGGAAGCTGGAAGCTGCATGGACCCATCGAGAAATCTCGATAAACCCTGCACCTTTGACTCGTACCTCGATAATAAAGGAGTTCCTACAAAGAAAATGATCGTTGCATGCGTTTGGCTTGTAACGAGTGACATTTGCACCATGCAATTACTTTGGAAGTACTTGAATTACTTGAATCGCAACGTGTAAGATCACTTCAAGTCTCTGAAAAGTAATAACCAAGTCGAAATCTCCACTGGCATCCGAAAAATGTCGACTTCTTTTTAAGTCATCTTTTTTATTGGACACAAAAAAATTGGACTGCCAATCAATAATAGTTCGACGAAAGGTCTGCATTTAACTGTATTACAAGGATTCCACACGTCAATGGTATTATAACAAAAAAATAAGATAGACATTTTATAGTCTGGACCGGCAGCCTCCGCGGGAGCTACTATGATCTAGCAGCATCGTTAAGCGGAGTAAAAATAACAATAGTCTCATCGTGTCAATGCGGAAAAACTACACGGGATGTTATATCTTCTGGAACTGTCAACAATCTAGCTAACAAAGAATTACTCACAGAATTAATGAAGCACTCAAGTATATTAATACTACTCAACTGTCTTAATTTTATAATCGTTTTGCAAATTAATTTCTTAAAGACATCCTAATTTATGATATTAAATTAACAAATAAGACAACATGACTAACTCAAAGATCTTATCTCGGTTTATCCTTATTACCTTTACAATTTCTCTCTTGTGTCGGGCGAAGGCGCTTTATGGGTTTCCGTGTTTGAGCGCACGGTTGTATGGAATTTCGCTGTGGCCAACGACGTGGGTGCACCCACGGCATTTTTCGATTTACATACACCTCCCTCTGGCGTTAACACTATTTCCCCACGAGTACTGTCTCTGCCCGTGATCCCGTTCTACACGTTTACTCGCTGGCAATAGCAAGATAACTTTAACTTACCAAGATATTGTAATACGAACGTGAGTTTTCGAGGCACGCAAATTTCGACTTATCTCCACGTACGACGCCCCAGGCGTACACTTTCTCCTGTCTTTACCATAAATAATTGTACGACTTAATTATGGTAGAAGAATTTCCGTTTCAAATTTAAGATTCACTTAAAATTGATCGCCATGGGGAACCTGCGAGATTCGTTCCATGTAATCTAGGATTAGAAACGATTAGGGAAGTACCGGTGTACAATAAACGTTTAGTTCCTTTAGATAGCTTATCATGGTCGATGATATCAGAACGCGCGTTGTGTATATTCGCCATAAGCGATGTTAATATAAGAAGAGTGTAGTGAACTTTGCATAAGCAATTGTCAGGTTTCATGCATTAGGAACGCTTTTTATTACAAACATTAGACGAGTAAAGTTTCTATACAATTGAGGATAATTGTATTGGTAGAGAAGTAAGATCTTAGGGTGTTTAAGGAGGTCTGTATTACCGGTTTAACATTTTTCTTAGCACTTAGAGCTCGATTATGCCATACGTGGACTCTCGCCGCTCTTTCCCAGTGACCTCAACGTAGCATTGCGGTCGACCTCACGAGCGCATACATAAGCGAGGAAGAAGAAGAAGGAAAAAAGTGTCAAAGAGTAAAGACTACTGGCGACTGTCGTAGTAATCGAATCCGACGATTACCGGAGAGGTAACACGCGCGTGTCCAATGCTGTCATGAGCGCGGGCGCGAAACGTGCTTGCGTGCCAGCTACGCCGATGAAAGGAAGACGTAACAGAATTCTCGTTTCTTTTCTTGCCGCAATCTGCTACACAGCGCGTAAACGCCCGTGCGCCGCGCACGTGTGTCGGAGCTTACATAATCATTGGGCGCATCGACGCAACAAAGGAATCTAGTTAGCGTTTATGCCTGTTAAGTCAATGAAGCGTCCTGCCTCCGCATCGTTGAGAAAAACTAAACTTTAGTTAAAGCCAATCATAAATAAGAGTATCCTTGGTGATATATTAATATTAAAACAGAGAATTATAACTTTTTTTTAAAGAAGGAAACATTTATTTTCCTATAAAAGTGAAACTTTCTTTATAAAATATATTTTTCTTTAAAATAGAAACTTTTTTCTATATCAAAATTCACATCAAGTTCCAGGATGTAAACTTTTTTGATCCACTGTGTTTCTAAACGATGCTAGTCAAGTGGGATCCTCGTTACTTGTATTCCCACGTCATCTGGACGAGCAGTGCAGCTCTGACTTGGTAATGATCTCCTTTGCAGGAGGAAAGTGAACTACAAGTAATGGCACTGAGACAATACGTGTTATGGGGGAATGTTGCCAACGCCAATCAGGCGTCAATGCCAGGAGACTTGGCGGTGCAACTTTGCCGGCAATTACGTGCAACGAACAAGTATGTGTGTGTGTGTGTGTTACGGGACACATGCAAACATAATCGAAGTGAGATATACTTGATGAGGATCGAATTTAAACGAATGCTCTCGATTATCAGGATACGCGGTTACCAGCTGCACCAAACACTCAGCATCTTATGTAACTCCAAATGTAGCTGTAGTAATGTTAGACTCGTTTAAATTCTTCCATTCATTCGCCGCATTGCTAAGAATTCATCTCTGAAGTAGACTGAGAAGTCCATTTCCGTTCAAGGGAGATTCGTGTTTCATTGAGCACCTGGCATACCAGTATTTCTTCATTTCATCCGCACTGCGAATACACTTTCTAGAGACGCGCCACTGGCTTTGGTATTTTAATGAGTTCATATCCGATGATCTCGCAGTTCGCGAAATCGAAAAGTGATCGGTAATTAAAACGTGTATTGTCTTTTATTTCGTATTGGAGGATTGATTAATAGATATTGTAAAAATGTTAGGAATTATTTTACTTCAATCAATATTATTCTTGAGTATTATGGAAGTCGTACACCAGGAGCTGCTTATTTTCCCAGCAAAGTATACGACGAGTCCGTAGTCATCGGATAAACGCCGTCGTCATCGGATAAACGCAATCACCTTGAAGATCGCGAGACGAATACGGGATCACCGTATTGGCGGCGAGTCTCTCATCAGGGAGAGCCGCGATTCATTCTTAATTAGCCGCACGCTACGTTCTATACCTGCCAATACTGACCAATGAAACACTTACACCGCCCAGGATCAATCATACTCACTAATCATACTAATAGCATTCTCAATTATACGTTTGCGAGTCGTTCCAATCATTAAATTGAATTGGAGCACTTCAAGCTTCCGTGAAAGTTCTCTTAAGAGAATTCTTACTCTATAAAATCTTAAGCAATGGGAACTCATGCAAAATGTTACTAAGAACAGCTATTGCCAAGCAAGAAGTTACTCTCTTCAAACCGTCATCGCCCACGCAAGCACTAAACCCGACGACATCCCGTCGAGAATCAGGGGGACACACGATCAAGATACTATTTATAAGTGATTCAAGTTTATTATCGTAAACATCGGCGTGGACAAGTCCGGTGGTTTCATCCGGTGGCATTAAATGCGAATCGTGACAGGATCGGATGACGCTGGAGCTTGGAATAAATCTCATGCGAACAAGATGAACCCTTTCGATGCGAAATATTCCAGCATCACATATATGTATTCTTCTCTACCTGTTATGGGGAACGAACCGAGGGAAGAATGCGGAGAAACAGCGAGCTTAAAGGAGAAGAAGCGAAGTAGCAATTGGTGGAAGAAAGACTTACAGGATGAAGGTTTGCTTGAAGAAAGATAGAATGAAGAAGGGTCAGTGTGTGTACTTAGCTGCTCGCACGGTGTACCCAAGACCTGATCTCGCTTCAAGGAACTTCAAACACGTTCCGCATCACTCATACTAATGACCGTTCTATCAGACTCGAAGGTCTCTGACATACGTGTCCAAAGCCTTTGCCCTTAGAATTTTCAATTTTCAAACTGTCCATTTACCTAACACGAAACAGTCATTTCTTATTACCAACAAGTTACCTTCAATGACGAAGGTCATCTAGAATGGATTTATCATCATTTATTTCGCGCCTAGAGACGCAATCGGGACTTTACAAGTATTACAAAAATCGTCATCGGCTTTCTAATAGGATTCGCAAACAGAGGTGTACGACACTTGCGGTACGAAAGAACGTCGCAAAGTGTTTTATGCTAGCAATACGGTATTTAAAGTTCTGCAAAGGAATACGCCAGAGTGCATGTACATTTGCGAACCGGCTTGTGTATTATCCAGGCTCTGGACACGCGCGTGTGCGTGTGCGTAATGTGCATGGGCGAACGAGAAAGGCCGATAGGTGGGCACACGTGAGCACAGCAGTGTTCCTTTTCATCTACCGGGTGTTATATCTCTGGATCAGGAACAGCATTAAAATAGTCTTGTTATCTGATTGGCATCGATCTCAATGACTACCACGTGCTCTTGACCACCGACGTTGTTGCTGGAATGTTAACTCATTCGAATCCTAATTACACCAAGCAATAATATCTTCGCTTACAATTTCCCAAGGGAAAAACAATGCCTGTGAGATTCGCAGTTCGCACGCTCGTAGCCTTCACACAACTGTGAGTCTCACGTCGATGTGGGACATCGCGCGTAATTCGAGGAACGCTCTCCTCCGAAGAGCTCCTTATACAGAAAATTGCTTGCCGCACGAAGAGGAAGCTGTGCTACCTCCATTTATGCCATCACCATTTTCCAGCAGACTCCCTATTAATCTTCTCTTGGAACTGTCAGTTTATCAAAAGAAATTTCGATTTAGAAATACGACTTTGATTATTATAAAAATTGAAATATTTTCTTCCTATTAAAAATATTTAATAAAATTTATATTGATCATTATTCTCTTTGTCGGAGAAGATTGGCACAGGTGTGCGAACCTTCCAAGCACCCTTTGCAACCTCGGATCCACAGATGGACGAGGTGTAGTCCGGTATGAAGTCGAGCATACGTGCTCACACTTACACGCTTTTACCAGGACGAGTGTGCAGCGCATATACGCCCACGGCAGTTACGCCTCCGCCATGTATACGTGTGTGTATGTGTGCACCTCGCTGCATGAGAGGCCAAGTGTTACAGGCCCAATAAAGGAGCACTCGCTCTCGCAGACCTCTCGTCCGAAAGTGACACGAATCCCGCGGCAGACCGGTCTCGCGTAAAAGCCAGGGCGAGAAAGAGAAAGAAAGAATACCACCAATTAAATTGGGTAACTTGTTTCAGGGTGAAATAGACTTGATTCATAAAAGAATTTCTTCTTTAAATGAACTATATTAGATGAGAGAAATTAAGAGACTTGAAATTGCAATGATGTACAGATTTGTTAAAGTCAATTTGATTAAAGTTCAAAAGATATTCGACGACAGAAAGTGGATTAATTTCATCTTTTAAGATCCAGCGAAGATGCTTCATCGTACAAAGCGCACTGTCAACGAGGCGAAAAGTATTTCCTGTTGTCAGAGGAGAACCGAGGCCGGAAAGCTCACACACACACACACGCGAGGAATATTTGTCGCAACTGCCACGGAAATAAGTTATGCTTTTTCTCGTCATCCGGTCTTAGCAGTATTTTTGTGCGGCGCTTTCACTGAGAAAAGACGCGTAATGGAGCGGTGCGCGCGCCACCGCAAACGCGGCCAGCGCATTTACGCGATCCCGATCGTTGCATTTGTATTCCTTTTGCTCATTGAATGCATACAGCATGAATCTGCGGTGACAGAAAGACTCTTATTCACAAAGAAGCTCGTAAATCATTATAAAACAAATCCACTTTACAATTATCTAAATTATACACAGAATTAATGCGAATTTTGTATAATGAATAATATATTTTACTAATTCTAACGATCATTAAAATGAATCTTGCAAAAAGAATTCAAGTAAGTTCACAAAGTGTTCTTGACATATTCTATCATTTTTGACTTACTCATTTTTCGGTCAAAGGGCTGGCAAAGCAAGCTAGTCAGCTCGATGATTTATGGACAGCCACCCCATAAAACGAGAGTCAAGTGTTCCAGAAAAGCACGTAAAGGTCTCAGTCCCAAGTTCGTTGTAAAAGGAGGAGAAGGTATCGTCCAGGCCTCCCGCGCTCTTTACTCCGGCCAAGGCACATGACTTTTTATCTTTTCCGGCCCTCTTCCCTTTCACTTGCCGCGTGCCTATTTATACCTTTCTACCGAAGAGCCTCTTTACTATCTCCGAATTTCATGGTTAATATTAACCCCTGGGAAAAAGGCTTGGAAAGGGGTGGCGGAAATGCGAGGAAGATGAGCGGATAATTTGGGAGCACTGGCCACTTCCAAGTGACTCATTACAGTCACAATTTCAGTCCGCCCCCTTTTCGGAGATTCGCGATTCGAACTAATATTCTGAGTCGTCTGTAATAAATGTATGAAATTTGTCTTTGTATTTTAAATCTGATAATATAATTATTTTTTTGAATCATTTTTGTGAGTTCTGTATGAATCATTTGAGTCATAGTTCAAAGTTTGTATGTCAAGTATGAGAATATCGTGATCAGATTTGAAACGTTTGACATTTCAAAATATCGTTGCTAGTAATGGACGAGTAAAATTGGTTATTGCATGAGAACTTGTACGGTTAGTCTCGTGATAGAGTGGAACCACTTGGAAGTAAATGGGCAGGTCTCGCACGATTTCCCTATTGTTTACAAAGGTCCGCTTACCCGAGGAACGTGATCATTGGTCGCGGGTCAAGGGAACACCGGCGTGACATGCCTTTGTCCTATTTACTTAGTTAGTGCTGACTTGTCGTTAGAGAACTTGTCACGATTCATATAATCAAAATAAGAACTTTCATAGTTAAACTGAAAAAAATAACATCAAAATATTTTAGAATTTATTTAATCCCATTTTTAGAAAACGTATTAAGTTTACAAAAAATTATAGTTACTGATTCACACGTGTGTTAATAATTTGTTAAAATATGGCAAAAGTAGTTAGATTTTGCAGTGTTAGAATATGAACGGCAAATCATATGTGGCGTTATCGGCCTGGCGATTCATAGGACGTTACTGCGACGGCGTATCGTACCTCCCATAGTCCAACAGACCCACTTTACAGTTCTGCTGCTCTATTAATCGGCGATAAGTCGCCCGCCTATTGACGACTGATCGATTCCATCGACAGTACTTCGTGGAACACGATCGCCTGGACTTGACATCGACTAGAACATATTATTATCAAAATTGGCCTATGTTGCCAAAGTGCACTCTCAAAAAAGCATCAACTCAAAACACGGAATATCGAGCTTAGACACTTTTATCGCCGTAAAAACCGTAATCTCGAGATAACGGTCGGGCAAAAACCCAAAGTTGTGAGGAGAACGAGTGATTGTCAGTTTGTGAAAGAGGGATAAATCAATTCACGTACGGAGTGTCAACGTTATGGATTGGACGGGTAATATTATGTCGAAATATTATATTATCATTTTCTATAATAATATTCATAAGGTAGACTAAAAATAAAAAGATAATGATAATTAGAATTCATTTCGATTCATATTTTCAATCATATATCACTTGAAACTGATATCTATCAGACATACGATAGTAATATATTAAAGAATAGGGTAAAGTGCGATGTAAGTACATTCGCAAAATGTTTTCTACCATCACAAACACATAACTCAATCATCTTGCCAGAGGCGTTGAGATAACGCTCGAGAAATGTCAAACGTGACAGAACAAATGCGGATGAGCCTTGAGTGGGAATTGATCATCGATACAAGCAGAAACACCTTTCTCTTTAGCCTGTTATTAATTACAGTCGACACAACGACGAATTTACGAGTCGGGCACATCGGGTAAGACAGGTCGTTAAAGATTGAAAACATGGGTTTCGATAGACGGGGATAAAAGGAAGTAGTCGATTACGTGCCTCCCGTCAGTTTTCAGGTGTACAAGCACGCTTGGTAGAAACGTCTCTCGGCGAAGACATCCTTTGAATCCTAATTACCATTAACGGAGATCGTTTTAGCAAGTAGATCACGTACGCGCAAGTTTGGCCCCGGAATTATAAGAAATGTCGAAAAGCTTGGTAGTTCAATTCACACAGAAAGAATTCGAAACTTCGTCTTATAAATAACAGAAATTTAATTTCAAATTAATTTCAAAAGTCATTGGAAGAAAAAGGCTTCTCTTTTTCTGTACTTAATATTACTCTGCCGGAAACCCTGTCGGAGATTCCAGCGGGTCAACAGCTCTCCGTCTTCCTTGAACAATTGGAGTTCTCGTCGGGGAACTGAAGAGAACGCTAGTGAGAAAGAGTGAGAGGGTGTCTCACTGTCGTCAGACCAGAAATCCGGGATACGAAATTAGCCTCGAGTCTCTCTTGGGAAGGCGACGCGCAAATTGTCGGCTTCTAAGAGTTCAAGAACTTGCAAGGGAGCATGGGAGAAAAAATGTTGAGTCGTGTCGAGATTAATTAGCAAGTATTTATTTCTCGACCTCGCTCATGGCGGTCTTCTTCCAGTTTCTACTTGCTCGAGTATTTCTGCTAATGTTATGTGTACATGGCTTATTTCTTATCTTGACCATCGAAGAGGATGCCTCTTTTATTACCACATGCAACGAGCAGAATTCTACCCAGTGGGAATATTGCGTGCTATGCTGCACAATAAAGTACTTTCATTTAAGTCTTTACAAAGCAATTGCATACTGCAAATGTCACTTATTCCAACTAAAACACTCTTTGCAACCACTTTCTTCGTATATCTACTCTTTCAATCTTTCCCATAACATATACAATTACTATTAAACTAATAAGAACTTCGTACTCTTTTGTTCCAGACCAGTAAAGTCTTTGGATTGACAAGTGCAACTTGGCGAACATAAAAATGGCTTTATCAGTGGTACAGCCTGCTCGGGTCTTCAATGGAAACGGTAAGTTTATCATCAATTATCCGAAAACAGTCTCAAGACTTCCAATAATCAATGTGGAAAACTTTAAGCGAGCTTTACTCCCGGACTAATTGAACCCCGCTCCATATAGACGATCGAGATTGCAATGCTCCGGAGATTTCTCCTCGAGAGAGGGCTGCAATAAGCGGACCAACGTTGCACAGCATCCCGCGTGCGCGCGCGCGCGCGCTCACGCGGCTAATGAACTTCGCCGGATTATTATTACCGTGCGTCTGGATGCTCGCCAATGGTTACAACATATTTCGCTTTACCTCGTGTGCACGTCGGTCGTTAACCTCGCACAATCGAGCCGCCAGGATCGAAAACAATCAATGTTCATGCTGGACCATCCAATTAAATTTCATCCCTTCTGACAAATTCAATAAAATTATAATTAATATATAATATTGCACTTTATGGGATTCGATTGAAAATTTGTTCGATATTGTAAAAGTTCTGACAGATTAATAATTTGTGGAAATATCATAGATTATTTCAAAAAATTTGCAATCTTCTTATGCTATATTTAGAGAGTTAATAGCATGTAAGATTAGCAGGAAAAGAGACTTAATGAATTCGTTTGATTAGTGGGTACACAGGACTTCCTGCCGGGATCGACGGGCTCGACGGGCTTGAAGTGTCATTGTTGCCCTTATGGTTACCACATCGACCTGGATTTTGTGCGATACTGCGAGGCTGTCGCCGCAGGAAGTGCTGGCGACAGACACAGTATTGAAAGACGCAAGAAAAGAGAACGAAGGAGACAATGTCAATCCATGGAGGTCCTGCTTGGTCTGGTAAATAATATTAAATATAATAACAAATATACAATATCATCTAATTAATCACATTAGAATCACTTGCATTATAATATACAGAATTTAGAAACAGTATATTTAAAATCCTTGAATAGTTATAATTATCGTACAAACCAATATGGATTCTATAAATAATTCCTTGACAAATGAATCCTGTAGTCCAATGGGAATCGTAATTTCTCTGGGAAGATTGCCAAAGCATTAGTGATCGACAAGTGAATCGTCCTTTTTATTTTGGAATGTAGGTGAGTCCGGCTCTGGCGGGAATAGAAGCCGAACTCCCAAGAATAGCGCAGGAACCTGGGACGATTAATGGACTGACGACTTTACCGAGGTCGAACTACGAACGGCCAGGAATTTTGCAGAATTCGACAGCCCTCGACCTCAGCGATGTTGTTGGCGATTTTGAAGCAACCCTTCGTCGTTCCAACAGATCTTCTAAACCGGAAAAATGTGATCGCTTTGAAAAAGAAAGAAAAGGTAGGAAATTACGTCAAAGGTGTTTCTCACTCGTTGGGAAAACGGTATTACCGCAACACAGGAGTTTTCCCACTTCGTAGTTTAGCCGAGCATCGCAAGGTGTTCACCTGGCGAACACTCGAGCGTGAAGGGAGCATTGCTCTTAACAGTCTCGAGGGGCAAAAAAGCAGACTGAACCGTGTCGTGATGCACCGCTGATTAATTCTTGCGGAACCACCTGTAAATTTGGAGAGAAAGAGGAGGGAATTTCACGCGGATTTGACTTCTTCGCACTAAATCCGCACTCAACTTCGACTACCTTTCGATTCACTTTGTGCCTCAGTGAATTCCATAACGGAAGTGCGATACAAATTTCGATTTTTTTCCTAGACGCTTCATAGAATTATAACTTTGTCTTCTTTAAGAACATCACTCTCTCTTCGAATAGAAGTACTTCCTTCCCAGTAAAACAAACGTTTCCCACGAGATTGTAAACGGTAAATTTACAATCTCAAGTACACTGGCAATTGTTCGGAAACTGGTCCCACGATTAATATATCTGCCTTTGTACAGTCATTGTTAGTTACTCCAAGTGAACTCTAAATGAAGAAAATACAAAAATAATGAAGACAATACTTTTAGTATTGTTTACTAACATTGCCAGGTGATTAGTTTAATGAATGACAGTTCGATGACTGATCAAACGATGGGTCAAAGATCGTAGAATGAGATCTTTCCTGAAACTCGGAAGCGAGGAACTTGCAACCTGCTAATAACGTATACTTGAGAGCTCGTGCTGCGGAACGTGCCGGTGGACTCGGCGGTGCGTGGCTGGAACCACCTGCTTCCGGTGGCACAGTGGAACGGTTGCACGCTCGACTCATCCATTTTCCCGGCAACCCCTGCTCTCCGCCACCCTATAACTAAATAACTTGGCAGTTGAGCTGTCCCCACTTTCACCCAAGAACATAGTCATCAACTGACAAAACTTGAGAACTTCTACTTTGTCGAAGGACGAACGAAAGACTTTAAATCATCCGAATCGAATGACTGACTGATAATGATGTTACCGGTGACGGGTTGTATCGCATGCCATTAATTCCAGTATAATACGCTCGTCTCTCTGTTAACGACGGTGTAGAAAGTACAAAGAAATGTGAGAAAGGAAGCTGACTCCGATGCTTTCTAGTCCTCTTTCCAATGGGACGACTGGAACAAACCATTCGCCTGGATTCGACGCTCCCACAGCTGTCTCTCGTAAAATCATTATTATCAATAATCGTTCTGGATACTTGATATTAATTCAATTGAATATCCAAGTATTAAATAATACTCTTCGTGTTTCTATTATAATTATTGTATTCAAAATTTTAAAAATAGTATAATAAAATCAATCAATGTATTAATCCAGTGACACAAATTTGAAAATTGAAGTAAACGAGAGAGTAATAGATCGAAAAAGGGAGCATACGATGTTAGCTGTAAATATGGAAATAGAGCAGCTAGCAGTGAAGAAAAATGCTTGCAGTGCGGGAGAGTGTCTTAGGATTGCAGAGATATATCTCGATTTGGCAAGAACTCGTGACTTCATTGGGAATGCTTTAGACCGATTTCGGTACAACCTTGTCGGAACAAGGTGGTCGCATATGGTGTCGCTTGCACCTGCCACCTAAGCAGAACAACTGCTCCGCGACCATCATCGAGCACACCGGCTCGTACAGATCGCCAGCACCTGACTGCCGGCGGAATGCCAAGCCAGGATTTCGTAAATCGAATAACAGGTTGACAAATCTATAAAAATGAAAATTCCACGTTAGAATGTCAATGTAGAACAGTGAACTAATTGAAACGAGTACGTGAAAAAGGAATGCAAAGCTAATAAGCGATAAGAGTTGTAATGGCGATCTAGAATTTCTCAGTATTATTTATTATTGACCCAGTGGAAGCATAATCATTGTTATTAATGGCATGATAACGTTCGCTGTCGTACGATTTAAACTCAATCAAGGCCGCCCTTTATCTACGCGGCACTCCTCCCGCCATTCCGCGTGTGTGCTCGACATGCCAAATCTCAAGAGTCGTTCACCACCCTGAGTATCGAGGACTAGGTAAAAGTGGAACAGTTGTTCAAAGAGTGACTGCAGCCTAGCCCGAAGTGAACTACTCTAAAATTTTGAAGAAAAGGAACATCAGATTTTCAAGAAGACTCGATGATCACAAAAGCCAAACTACTAAGATCAGCGAACTTTTTGATAGTTGCAAAAACTGAAGAAATTCTTGTTGACAAGATGAAAGGCGTTTGGACTACTATAAAACTTTGTATGTTACATCTTTTTTGTTCAATTGGTAGACAATTGTGTCTAGTAGAAATATTGGTCGATGAAAAGTCGAAGGCGTCGAAGAAGAGGGATTCTCCTCCTCCACTTCCTCCCTCTCCATTCACCTAGCAGCTCAACTGCCGGCAGACGGAGTAGTCCTCGTTGGCTGTAACCCAGAGTTCGTCGTCACAGTCAAACGCAAACGGTTGCTGCGGCAAAGCGTGGCTCCTAGCTCGACTGATCATCGAGAAAAACCGAACGAACGAGAGAAGAAAATGCGATCGCTTCTCTTTTATCGATTATCATTGCTTGATCGATTATAACGCGAATGTTGATAACCGCATTAACGAAACGGGATTTGCCGGGATATCCCGGCTTTTTCCCGACGAGAACAAATCTCAAAGACGACTTCGAACGAGTGATTTTTCGGGATAACGAGGTCATTGCCGGCAGACCTTACAGTGGAACGATAACTCGCCAAAGTGGATCTGCTACTGTCGTGTGTTATTCACGTGTCGTTTCTCTTAGTGCGAGCATGGAGTGCTCTCGGTTCTAAGTGGGTGCACCTGCGGAAATGCAGTTTAAGGGTTGATTCGCACTGATGACAGTGTTGGTTCTGCTGAATGGCCATAATTGGAATTTATTCGAGCCTTCTGCGAGATCAACTCGAGACCGGCCAGAAGATGGGGGTGAAGAATTTCTTTATGAAGCGGATGCCTTTCTGCAAACCGAAGACAAAAAGGAAGCAGAGTGAGTGACGATGTGAAACTCGTCTTAATCCTGATGTGTTTCGGGAAGCAGTTTGAACTCTCTGTTCAGCTAAGCGCCGTTCGACACGATAACGCTGTCACGCAAATACGTGTGTTTTCACTGAATGACGACGCGATAAAGCTGTGAAGCGCATGATAACAATTTGCCGCGTGAGTTAATGACACGTGACTCGATGACGAGCGGAGAGTCAACCCTCGCGCGCGCATGAAAATCACTCGGCTACCTGTTGCTCTACTCGGCCATGTGGAGATCGATCTTATTAGACTCGAGCTTGCATTACTAGTCTTCAAGAAGTATTTCACAAGTACAAAGCAATTTAGAGATACTTCTTTTTAACGAGTTCTTTATTAATAAATTTAACTACTGTCAAAAATGACACATAAAGAATTATAGTTAATTTATTCCACTTAGGATTGACAAAGAGATACTTTTTCTTTGCTAAAGCTTTCACAGATTTAACTATACTTTGAAAAGATATAAACAGAATTAATTAAGATAGTACTAATCAATGATTATTAGTGAAAGAATTTTTGACAGGTGAAGAAATGTCCGAGAAAAAGTACTGAATAAGAGATATATTATCGAAGTCTATATATATTGAATTCATTATCGTGAAAGCTGATAGTCGACAGACTTACAGAGTCCCAAATCCATTCTGATCGCATACACGCGTCAAAGCCGGAGCGGGTCAGAGCGTTGATCGAGAATCAGACGAACGTTGTCGACACGCGCTGTCTGTCGAAAGTAATGGGAAGCCCCGTAATAGATCGGCTCCCAGTTTTGCGCTATTATTTCTCCCGGCGCTTTCAGTTCGCTATAAATATCCTAGCGAGTGGATTTGATCGAAGTTAACAAAAAAGTTTCAAACGGAGAGTGTGTCTGCCCTTTTTCCACTGCTTTCACGCTCGCCGGGCCTTCCTCGAGCGATGTGGCGATGCACTTTTTGATCTAGTTGCGCAGTGCGCCAGAAAGTCAGGCTTTTGTTGCATTGCTTATTCGATTCTAGATAAAAGTCCTTGCGCTTACGAATTGACAGGATTTAAACGGAATCCATGACACTTTTGTCTGGTTTATGAGTTTTTGTACTTTTCACTTATTTTATCTCGAGATTCCCATAAGAGGTTTTCTTCTGAATCATCTGAGTACCTCTCCATGTTATCTAGGAGATGACTTATCTCGTTGCAATGACACATCATTACAACATAAGGAAACCTGTCTAGGAAACCTTAAATTAAACTTCTCACTTTAGTAATTTTCAGACATTCTTCGAACTTTTTAAATTGGAATATAAACTTACTTCATTATAGTAATTAAAAAACTTAACTTTTCCTTATTTTGATTTACTGTTTACTTAAATGATATACGGGTTAATAGGTCGCAAGTACGATGGACATTGTAATTCCAAGTATTATAACAAAGAAAAAAGAAACAAGATTGACACGATCGATCGATCCCTTGCTATGTGTCTTCGGTCCGCTTTTAGTCCGCTCTATTTCAGCAGCACGTGCTGCCCCGAGCAGCCGATCCAACGCGTAGACGATCGACATCACTAGCATAAGTAGAATGATGCCAGCCGCGCGCGTCCCAGCGGCCAGGACGACGTTCCATTTACCTGAAATTGAAAGTAGTGCGAGCAACGTTGACATCATGAACTATAAAAGCGTCTTCCGTGGAATTGCTCGCTTGAGGAAAACCCACCTGGCAATGCACCAGGTGTACAGGGCGATTCAAATGTATATGAATCAATTTTATTGATACTAGATATTTGGAAAATAATTTTAAATTTGATTCGTTACTTTTCATTAATTGATTCGTATGGGTTATCTCTTTTATTAATTAATGCAAATTGGAATTAAAGAAGATGATTATGTATGCAGAAAGTAATATCGAAATGACTGACACACGTGTCTGTGTTGAACTGTATATACGAATATCATCAAAGATGTTCCATATGTCTCATCCCCATTTCATTTGCCACATGTTTCGTGCGTCGTAGTACGCCCGCTTACGCAACATGTAATTAAGAAAAATTGTACCGCCAGGTGAACACCACGACTTGCGCAAGATCGTGCGGTAACGACTTGCGAAAAGCGTGTAATAATTAATAACAATCAGTCTGAACTTGGACTGTTTGTCCTTTCTCTGATTTCTTTTTACTTTTTCTGTACTGCTTAAAAAGAAATCCAAACAGAATTCGAACTTACAGTGGTCCAAAAAAGTATTGGCACACCCAATATAGAAAAAATTTCATTCCATACGCAGACAACTCCTTTTTCTCTGTCATGCTTCCCGTTCCGAGGGTAAACACGAACTGATTGTGTCACTCGAGAGAATTGATCAATACATGCAAAGTCTGTTTATATTTATATTCTCATAATTCTATTTCACGTATGAGAAAGTGCGTAACACTAACATTTACCAGTCACACGTATGCCAATACTTTTCAAACTACACAAATTTTTATTCTTTCTTTACTTCCTTAAAACAAACTATAGAAAATTCTGAATAAACACTACTTCTATATTTTAAAAACCACAATCAAATATATTTAATACTAATATATGACTCTAACTTAGTCATTTTAAAAAAGTACAAAATGTAGAAATACATTGTTGACCCAATGTATGATTCACATGGTCATTTAAGAAAATCTGTTATTTTTGAAATTTTGCCAGATCGAACAAACACAGCAACTTCGATGCAGAGCAGCCCGGCAGGCGATCAGCCGGGCGAGCTGGACAGCGCGAGCGTCGGCAGCGGGAACTCGAATCTGAGCACGGGTGCATTACAGGTAGATACGCAGTGATCCTAAGACAATGATCATATTCTCGAATTGCATTACGAAACTAGCGTGCATGCGACAGAACGCATAGAAGAGAGGGGAGGCGGAAAAGGGAAAGAAACGGACGTAGGAGATTGTTAGAGGTGGGTTTTGACAGGCTCATGCGTTTCAGAGTGTCAGGGAGCAGATGGCGGCTTCTCTGGAGAGGATGAAGGAGCTCGAAGAACAGGTCAAGGCAATTCCCATGCTACAGGTGAGTTCACACGAATGTCCCTCCTTCCATTATACAAGAGCCAACATACACGAAGCATAGAACACTTTCCACTCAAAGACTATTCCCACCAACTACTTCGCTTCCTGCACGCTATCCTTCCGTCAGTACAGAAACACACGACATCCTCGTTCACCAACACCTGCTAAAATTGTGAAATTTTATTACGCAAAAAAATCTCTTAATTATCCTGTTACACTTGTGTCGTTGGAAATTATATAAAGTTGAATCGAATGTATTTCTGTGCGAGTGGAACGTCGATTTTATATCAGGACTCTGCAGGTGCAAGTGTCTGTGCTGAAAGAGGAGAAGCGTAATCTACTTCGACAAGTGGATGAACTCAGCAGGACTAACTACTCGGATGATAGTCTTCAAAGGTATCGGAGTTTGTCATTCTCGGAAGAACGTGGACCCCTTCGAAAGACACGAAACACCATCATCTCTACCAGAGACACTGGCACGATGTGCGGCGTCATGACAAGGGACGTCGGCGTCTCGCACCAACAGGTACCACATATTGCACATCCGCTCGCGGACATATCGCGTGTTAGTCAATCCATGTTTTTTCTCCTGGGAACATAAGAGAAACTGGTGAATGCAACGAGTGCGAGAAATTTGCATGCGTGTGCTTCTGGGAAATGAGGCCTCGTTGTTTCTTAATTGGCGAAGAAGATCGGTAGAGAGTGCGACGACGCTCTTCCTTCTGGAATAATTAGTTCGAAAGTTCTTTGCTTGCTTCACTTGGGATAATAATAGTGTTAGCTTCGGGTTATAATGGGAGATTCTGTGATAGTTTAAATATATAGGAACAAGTATGAAAAGAAGCTTATGTTACTGTGGTGCGATTAGGTGCGAACCCGAGACGTAGGAATGATAACAAGTACACCAATAAAGCCGACCCTGCAAAGAGGTCGCTTGCAGATCGAAGAAATTGTACCTGAAATAAAAGACTCGAGCTCATCACTCACCGACTCCAGTTTTGACTACGAGTCTCGCGATAGTTGGAAGACAACTTTATCCAGAAGTCAACTGATGTACGAGGATATTCTACCTGAAATGAAGATCAGGAAGCAACTGAGTAGAAGCCCACTTCAAGTCGAATCGATAGCGCCAAGCAATGTCAGACTGTTTAACAGTAAGGAATCCAGGAGATTCCGGGATTGCGGGAGCAATACAGACAACGACAGACTTAGGAATCTTCAAAGAAGTGAATTCCTGATCGAAGATATTCCACCGGTTATTCGACAGGAAGTAGTAAAGAGAACCTGTGGTTTTAATACGCAACTCAGTATGAAGGATATCCTGACGAGCGATGACGTCGAGGTCATCGTCGACGATGCCCTTAGAATCTACAAAAGTACCTTGATCAAGGACACAAAGTCCAGAGGCAGCCAATGTACTCCAGAACCTGTGAGAATTCCTGAAAGAAAAGATCAATCTATCCAAGTGTCGGAACCTTTCAAGATGAGGTCGAACGTTGGTCTGACTGTGAAACCACGGACCTCGGAGATAGGAATCGAAGTAAGGATAGGACCAGGTACAAGAAGTGTTGCTATTGGTCCTGATCCCACCATAAGCAATCCTATTTCCCTCCACTCGATGAACTCGAGAAGTCATTCGTTCAACTACGGCGACACAAAGGTGAAGAGAAGGTCAACGAAGAGCGTCGGCGTCATGGTCGATGATCTCATCAGGACTAGTGCCAGGAGCACCGACACTTCAGGCTTGGCGCCAAAGAAACGGGAATTTGGTACTTCGCCTGTAAAGAAAAAGTTCACTGATGTATCAGTCGGTGATTCTATCAGACCTCACATTTCCATTTCTTGCACTGCTAACTATTGCGATAACTGCAAGGAAACCATTAAGAATCTAGCGAAGCAAATTGTTAACAATGCTGAGAACAATATGAATCATCAAAACACAAGCCTCGTATCGAGGATACCCAGACCGTCCCACATACCCCTCAACACAAGCGATCACAGACGGCAAATCAAAAGGCAGGACACGTATACGAAGATACCAGCGGGAGTGATAAGATACGACTCCGACAACAAGGAGCACTACGACAACAGTATAAACAGGTTCGTATCATAAAACTACCTTTTAAGCAAATCACTAAATTATCAGACATTCAGATTCTGTGTCCTCACTGGACAAACAATGAGGAACTTTAATATATTTTCATAATACTTTCTTCCTACGAAAAACACTCAATACTTTCAATATCAATAACAAAAGTAATGACTTATTATTTACATATCAATAATGCTTGAAATAATTGATATGTATTTCTCGAGTAAAGACACAGATATCTAAGTTCTCAGTCGGTATGGAATACTTGTATATCGAGAAGGGGTAGTTGAACACGAGTCACCCCATCTGTTATTCGGTTGGGGTTGGTCGGGTTCCATGGCATTGTGCAATGTGTTGAGCCCCTCCTCTCGGCAGGAATATCGAGCGGAAGCGAAGTAAGATGTGATTGGGAAGGGTAGTGCGTCCGGCGCGTTCCAGGCGTCGCGGGGGTTGTTCTCACGGTGGTTTCTCGAAGGTCGTAGTGTAAATATTCGAGCGGGAGGTCAGTGACAGCGCGGCCGTTAATCGGAGTGTTAGAGAGTTGTACGATGAGCAAGTAAGAGTGTGCTTAATCGTACAGAGAGATCGATGCTGCATCAGCCGCAGCAGAGGCACGCTGTATCTTTAGCCAACGGTGCCGAACTCAACGCTACCTTAGCAGCTGCCTTCCTTCAGGAAGGGTAATCAAAATATTGCACCCCCCATCATTGCATGACTCATTCCTTGCTAGAACAGAGAACGCCACATTTACGATTCGCAATATTAACGACGATCCTCTTGGAATGTCTGAAATTTAATTAGGAATAAATTATTGACTTTTGTTGAGGGTTCATCGAATTATAACCTGTTTCGCTTTGTTTTTGTAGCATACAGCAATCGGAGGGAGAAAAAGGGAAGAATGAGAAATCCTTATCGGAGGAGATCTACACGACAGAGAAACAGGGTAACGATAATGAGAAACACGAACTCCCAGAATCAGCCCTGTTCCAACCGATTCAGGAGAAGCCCCGGAAAAAGGTTGAGCCGTCCAAAGAAATGCAAGCGGCTATGAAAGTCTTGAATGACAGTTTCAAGAAATCACCCAGCAAGAATATCTCCCATCAAATGAAGAATGCTATTAATATCATACAACAAGAATGGTTCAAGATTTCTAGTACAGCAGAAGCAAATCCTCTCGATGTCGAAGATTACCTAGATTGCTTCGAGGAATGTTCCAGTTTCCTGTTGGAGTATGTCGTCAATATGACCGACTCCAGCGGGAACACTGCAATGCATTATGCTGTTTCCCATGGTAATTTCGATGTGGTTTCCATCCTGCTGGATTCTAAGGTCTGTGACATCAACAAAGCGAATATGGCTGGATACACAGCGGTGATGTTGGCAGCGCTCGCTGAAGTCAGGAACTCAACGCACGCTTCGGTTGCGAACAGGTTGTTCCAAATGGCTGATGTTAACATCCGAGCGAAACTGGTAATTATAAGGCAGAGTCATGGATAATAGATTTTTCAAGACATTAACCTAATTGTTATTTTAATTGTACAGCATGGACAAACTGCACTTATGCTGGCGGTGTCCCACGGTCGCAAGGATATGACCCAATTGTTATTGGACGCTGGAGCAGCGGTGAATATCCAGGACGAAGATGGTAGCACAGCTTTAATGTGTGCGGCTGAACACGGTCACACTGACATCGTCAGACTATTACTTGCACATCCGGACTGTGATCCTTCCATTCTTGATGTGGATGGTAGTTCTGCTCTAAAAATCGCCCTCGAAGCTGGCAACCGTGATATCGGAGTCTTGCTTTATGCTCATGAGCGAGTCAGCAGAGGTACCAGTCCATATTCCTCGATGAGACGAAGTAGAAGAGGCTCGAAACCCAGCACACCAACAGGACCATCTCCGTCGGCACCGGTTAGTCCGGCACCATCCAGAAGGATTCATTCTTCGTCCGTCTCTCTAAATACGTCGAGATATTCGGGAAAATAATAATCGGTAATTAGGGTCGGTAATCAAGCAACATAGAATTTCAATGTTGCTCGAGATGTAGGTACTCGTATTTCCTATATTTATTGCTAGTATCCTTTCGTTTAACATCAAGCACTGTAAGGCGAAATGTTAATTTAAAATATGTTCGCCAAGGATAATCGTACTTCTTGCGTGAGATTTCATTAGTCCCCAACGAACGGGTTTATTTTAAGTGGTCCATTTTAACTGCTCAACTTTCATCCAGACTTAATCTGGAAGAGTCGGAACGTGCTGTCGCGTCGAATTAGTTGGTAGGTGTAACGAGTTTGAAAGAAATACGAGACTTAATTCTAGGTGCTATAAGAGAAGGATCAGGGGTTTGCCCATTGTTGGAGGATCATAGACTACAGGAATCGCGTCTGAATTTAGATCATCGGTAGTGTGTAGGGTCATCTACTGATCTAGTAAATCGAACATGAGATTCGTGTCTAACGTTGGTGATAATAGAAAGTTTTTTCTACTCGAAGTAATAGATCACAGTGGAAACAAGGAATTCTTAAGTCCAATGTCTTCCAGCTTACTGTGGCGTCGAACATTCCAAAAGAAAGAGAGAAGCTCTGACAATTGGGAGTTTCTATCAGTCGAATTTCATCCTTACAACAGAGCACCTCAATTCTCGGGCCTAATCTCATTTAAGACTTGGGAACAAGAACTGTCGTTAGACTAATTGAGATGCTTCGAAAAACAGAAACATAATATCACGGTTAATAGTGGATTTATATACAAAGAAGTAACCGTAGATGGTGTCGATCGTCGTTCGATGTTCGTGTAGAGGTGTGTTAGACGTGTGTACGAATCTAAGTGTGGTGCTGGTAATATCTGCAAATGTCCGCGGCACTCGCGCGAAATGAATTAATGACTGTTGAGACTTTCTTACGTGAAAATGTGTTTATTTTCCACGCCTGTGCTATAAAACGCAGAGTACCCAAATCTTTCCGTTTCGATTTCATATCTCGTCCGTGGTGGGACAGGTTCCAGGAATTGGCCGTACCAATTAAAAGGAATTGCACATTAAACGTTTATCGACTGGAATTGCGAACATAAACGAGATACCATTAAATGCATTTACGTTCATCGTCGCGACGGTTTACGTTGTCATAAGTACTTTCCTCTCGCGTTAAGATTAGAACACTATGACAATGTAAAGTGGCGAGTATTACAGTGTTGACGGTAACACTGATCGAGAGACATCGTAGCGAATAGAACTATAGAAAGTAGAGCAATACTTTTCATTGTTTGTGCCTTTATATTTAACGTTGGATTGGTAAATGAGAGGAGAGGATGTGAAACGAAGTTGAATGACCGAAAATCGCGATGTGTGACAATTCACGTTCGTGTCTGTTATACTATTATCAGAAAGACAATGTACATAAAATGCACATAGTGTTTACGGCATCGGCTAGCCAGATGCAATGGAATATTGTAAAACTAATAAATTTATTCCTAGTCACATTAATACTCCTGTGTATTTCTTTCACTGCGAAAAGTCACAGTAAAACCTTGTTTTTATCACCTCGACCTTGAGGTCACCTTGACATATCTTATCTAACTTGGAAAACTCTCGGCCGATTTTCTGACACATTACTAGGAAAAGGTATGTTTATGATATCACAGAATTTCCATGAATTTTCTCGAATTCGGCCATCAGTCAAGGTGTCAGTCAACAAAACACCTATCTGATTTTATTCAATTTTGTTTTACATATTTAATTTAACGATATTTAACAGGTCTAGCAAAAAATATGCACATTATTCACATTTATCAAGTTAGTTCAACATTTCTGTCAGATTTTGCTCGCTGTAGATGATAAGACAAACACATCAGCAGCAGACATTTCACATACATATAAACTAATTCTTCTATTGCTTCTGGATCCCATGACAAATACCTTTGATTCGCAATCCACTAACTCATACATATACAACGGTGTATGGAGATACATATAAAAAAAAATCTTAATTATTAAGCTCGTTAGTTCTAGGAAACATATAAGCGATATGTTCATACATAGTAGTACTGTGCCAAACAATATACAATTGGTACGGTTATTCGGCATTACGATTTCCTAAGCTATACATAATCTCAGTGACGTACTTCTTTGTATGGTACATGAAAAAAAAGTCGCCAATTATTTCCATACTTTGTATTATTCAAATACAGAAGTAAAAAATATTTATACACAATAAATACGCATCGTGAACTTCGTCGATCATTACCAGTTGCGCACACAAGTGATACAATAAATATATCAGTGTAGCTGTTAATTAAGATGAAATACAAAAGTACAAAAAGTCCTGGTTCAATAAGCATAAACGCAAATAACATTGGACTATGCTGAATCAATGTGTCACTCATCTGTCTAACTTACAGACACAACACGAATAGCCTGAGGATACTATTTGTGACATTGTTGTCCAGTAAATAAAAGATTTCAGACTAATATCATTGGTTCTCGAGTTATGTATCATAGTCTTCATCAAGATTGGCTGTATGCGCGAAATTGGACGTCGGTGGATTGCTCGCATTGATAGCTGGTGTATTTGTACTTATGCTCGGGGTGTTAACTTCAGTATAAAAGTTTGGTTGATTAATATTAAACGATGGAGGCACAGATATTTGGAACTGAGGGACTGGCGGCGAAGGGGCTTCCAAAGGATCCTTCTCTGTACTTAAATTAGTGGCTCCCGTATCACGCTTTGTATTCCTATGATCTGTGCTACTTTCAGCTATACTCACTTTTGGAACCCTGCAACAGTTGCTAGTTAATTAGATTTCTATATAATAAATGAAATAATGTTTCGGTATAGTAGAACACTTACAATACTTCTGTATATCTAGCTACTGATGCACAACTAGTATTTGACAAATTGCTGCTCACTGGAGCAGGCGTTAATGGTGGTGTAGGCACTTCGTCATCATGCACTGATACATCTGGTAAAGATTTCACTAGATCCTTCAGGAAATCAAACCTGTTTTCTGATAGTATGCATTGTTTCCTGCAACAAGATAACAATGAGATACATTGAAACTTTTACTCCGATACATTTGTAACTAAATTTAATATACTCACATATGCGAAGGACTCAACGTCTTAGCATTTCTGGCACTCGTTATTTGCATGGCTTTCGTTAACAGTGAATGTACGAATAATTCTAATGTTCTAGGTATAGAAATAGTTATGGAAATAATGTAAATATGACTGAATTAATTTGAAAACAAATGAGTCTTAGAGAGTAGTATGGTAGATAAAGTAGATGAAGTATGATGATACGAAAAGGATATAAATTATGATTGGGACCGCCTGTGCAACTTTCCCAACTTCTTCGTCAGTTTGCATAATTTTCTTGATTCGCCCCTGTTGTGTATATATATTTTAATACGTATCAAGTAGGTTGTACGGATTAGGTTAACCCCCGCACAGCATAGCAGCTTACGCTACGACGAACATTATCATACAAACAATTCTTCGAGCATAATTTAGTGTCACTCTGTGCGTTACTTTCTAGTGCCAGAGGCGAACGTGGAAGTTCATGCATATTTCCCTCGGCCAATTGCACGGGACACTTTGAAAACAGTAAATCATTATTTCGAAATACTCACTGCTGGAAAACGGGCATTGTATTTTTTCTTTTTACTGGGCATCGTCAAAAACCTAATAACACCTCACAACACGAGAGACACACGACTAGACGAGTGCGAAATTTTTACAAAAAAAAATACACACGTTTGTTTGCCTTGTAATAAGCCCGAAGTGTTCGGAAACTTGACAGGCATTTGTGATCGGTATTTTCGATAAATTCATAAAACATTTCACGTTCGTAAACTTAACGGCACGATCTGCTCATGTTGGAAGTTGGAACAGTCGTCACGGTGTGTTCCAAAGCGCTTTTTGTTATATATCATTTCTCCGTCGGTTTCTAGATATGCAGATATAAGAAGATTTACGGCGACATCAAAGGGATCAATAAACACACAGTAATGATAAACTTTAGTACGACTTGAAAAACAGGAAATTCGTGGAAAGCACACGATATCCTCTACTTATCACCCGAGAATGTTCCAATCCAATGTATGAAGTACAATATAACCCAGCTATAAGAAATAAGAAAGGACTTAACCAACTAATACAAGTTTAGATAAATAGAAGAGCGCTTCTCTCCACTGCGCATGTGTACGCGTACGTTACATTGTGCACGTATACACTTCCTTTCGTATTTAGCGACTTACGCCATATAGCATTTACAGTGATTGTATATATCAATAACAAATCCAGCACTACAACAAAAACGTGATTTGCCATAAGTATGTGACACTTGATTTTAATTAATGCACAGTCAAAACAGCTGATCCTATCAGTTCCTTGGACGACGATCGACTGACTCAACCACGGACTGAACATCCGTTTTTGTCTACTTGCATTTACTTTCATCATGAAAGCTGTCATACAACGAGTAACAAACGGCAGCATTTCAGGTACCGACCAATCTGCAATGTAAACTTTACTTTTCAAAAGTGGAGCGATTTAGGTAGACACTGACAATTACTATCACTCTATGAGAATTACACAGCATGTACAACCCTTCAAGGGTCTGAATAAGTCTTTTTATGCTACACATCTGCAACCTTACTATATTTTAAGAAAAGAACAATGCCCCTGAAATACGTATTCCTTCTTAACACAATACATTTACATACTTCTCATTATAAATGCCATAACAGTAATCAGAAGAATATTAGTATTCCACTATGCGTTCAGTGCGATATCTAGGTAGTTGCTGGCTTGAATAGGAGTATATTGAAAGATAGTGTAACTTTTTAGTTAACGGCGAGGTTATTAGCACAATTGGAAAAGGACTATGTGTATTGGTTGGAATAAAGGCCAATGACAATGCAGTTGATATGGAATACATGTAATGCAATATTGATTCGCCTTTTATACTTTATTCAAATTTATTTGGCTTAATTAGTAATAAATATGTATCACCTGTTAGAGTGAGGAAGATATTAAACTTAAAGTTATTTGACTCCGACGATGGGAAAAGGTGGTGCAATAGTGTAATGGATAAGCAATACGAAGTACTATGTATCAGCCAATTCACACTGTACCATATACTCAAGGGAAATAAACCGAATTTTTATAAAGCTATGCCTGCGCAAGAGTCAGAGCCGTTCTATAACAAATTTATAGAAGAACTTAGGAAAAAATATAAGCCAGAATTAATCAAAGGTAGTGATAATTGAGACATCAGTAGAGTGGATCATAAATTCAGTAGGAAGTCTTCCATCCGTCTATCCTTGTCTTTAAAATACTTCACAGATGGTAAATTTGGGGCTATGATGGAAGTATCTATACAAAACAGTGGGCCAGTAACATTGGAAATAGAGTCTCCATTAAGAGGACAAGCTTCAAACACTAGCGAGGAAATAGAGAATCTTGAATAAATTATTTCAATCCGCTCCCGAAGTTGAGAAACAGTTTTTTACAAGTAGAACATGCATCTGTACAAAACAATACCTGATATCAGCAAGAATAGAAATAAAAGCTACCCATGTATCACATAGTTATATTTGTATTCAATCACCTCCCCCCAACTGAATCTTACAACTGTAGAACTTCCATTGAGTTAACTCATTCTTTCCTCAGGTACCTGTTAATACATATTTAAATTACTACTCCGCAACCATGGAAAACCTTGAAAATGAAAAACTTGATGATGTAAGTGAGGAGCTTGAAGAGGAAACTGATACTGTAATAGAAAATGACTCTGAAACAGAGCATTCTGATACAAATGAATCTTCAGATAGTAATAGAAATGAAAGCAATCCAAATACTCGCGAGGTATACATTTCCCAATCACTCAATGCATAATGCTTAAAATATTTTGGAAATTAAGAATTAATTCTTTTTAGTCTAGAGAAATACAAACAGACAACGTAGATCTAGAAACGATAGAGCAATTGAAAAATCAATTAGGCACTTTAATGAATTCTTTGGCTACACTATCGGCGGAGAAATCGAAAATGGAGGAAAAGTTTCAAATGGATAGAAAACAACTTAGGTCTGAACGTGATGAAGTAAGTTTCTTTAGATGCGAATTAAATCGAGAGTGCACTATAATAATATAATTTGTTTTCATTCAGTCTGAGAAAATTATTAAAGACCTGAGAGAGAAGCTGAAAAAGGCACAGACTCACAATTACTCTGAAATCGAGCACGTAAAATGTAAATTGATTATGGAAAAACACGACAGGGAGAAGGAACAAGTAGAGCATGTAAGACTGCTCAAGTAAGTATAAGGAATAAACATAAGGATATTATAAGTAAAATAATATCCTATGTCTTCTTTAAGAGGGCTCGAAAAACTATTAAACGACGAACGTCGAAGTAAAGAACAACTGGAAAGTCAAATGAAGATTTTGTTTGCACACAAAACTCAATGTAAAATTCTTGAAGCGGAGTTGGATATAACGAGAAACAAACTCAAGCAAGCAGAAGAAGCAGCCAAAGAAGCGCCGCCGATGCTATTGTCTTTGCAGGCAGAGATGGCTGTTATGAAGAAGCAACACTTAAACGCTATACACGAAGTACTTATAGAAACATAGTACAGTTAATAGATTGAAAAAGATTCTATAGCTATCATCTGTCATATGCTAGGAGCAAAAGAGAGCAGCTGCAGCAGAACAACAAGCTAGAGCATTAGCAATGACACATGAAGCACGCGTTGCTGGCTTGGAAGCAAGATTAGCGGAACTCTCGGAAATAGTTGGAGGATACGACAGACTTAGGCAACAAGATCAACAAGCGATTCAGAAGCTAAAAGAACAATTACTTAGTTTGCAAGATAATGAATATAATGATACCCATCTTGAACATCAGGAACCAGAGGAATTGATTTATAAAATCAAGACATTGTATACAAAGTTATTGGATCTGGATAACAAAAAGAATGAATCGGCTCACGTTAAATGTATGTTAAGCGAATCAATTAAAAACAGATTTGCCAAGCATTAGTTTAACATTATCATTATATTTCAGCATTGCTAAGTAGTCTCGGCCTATGTGATCGCGAAGACAACACCGATTACAAGGAAAAGTATGATATTCTTCTTCAAGAATTTGAAGAGTTCAAACAACAGCTGGCGCATCGATATAACATACCGTCGATTCACCATCAAACACAAAGTTCACAAATATTGCATGAAAAGTCGAACAATAAGACACAGTTGCATATCCTTAAATCGCATAATAGCAGCTTGGAAGAGCGAATTCGTAAGCTGAACAATGAGATTGTGAATAAAGAAACGGAGTTGCAATCTAAACTAGAACACCAACACAAGGTTCGTACATTGTAAAATAGAAGGTAATCTTCTATCAATCACTCTATATCAATTTAACATTATTTTCCAGTTATTCCAAGAAGAACGACAAAGATTACAGAATCTATTGGCACAGAAAGATAATGAATTTCGCGGAAGAATAGCTAACTTGGAACAACAATTGCTACGCCAAAGAGAACGTTCAATGGCTCTAGTTGAAGAGAAGGATAAAGAAATTCTTACTTTGAAAGCATCATTCCACGCATTAATTCCGAAGAAGGAGAGCAAAGTTGATATAGAGAATAAAACTGAAATGACTAGACATGAAAGTACCACTGAATCAGTAGCGGATTTAATGACAGGTCTATTGAACAGTGATAGTCCACCAATCTTGCACTACACGCAAGAATTAGCCAGGAAGGAAGTACAAGTCTCTTCAACGAGAAAGAAAATTATAGAACTAGAAGCAACATTGCGCGAGAAGCAACGGGAAGTAATGTATATAAAAGAAAAGCAAAAAGACGAAGCCAAAAGTTTGCAAGCTCATATTACAAGGTACACTTGACACATAATACTGCGCTTTGTAAGCAATTTTACCAGTCGCCATTTACCAAATTTTATATTTCAGACTTGAGGCGTGTAAATCCAGGGAGGGTGCAAATCTGGAATATTTAAAGAACGTTTTTATTAATTATCTAACCACTAATGATTTCTCGAGTAAGCGTCATATGCTAAATGCTATATCAACAGTATTACGGTTCACTCCCGAAGAACTCAGCAAGATCAAGCATTGAATTTCAGAAAGCCTAGATTTTGTGCCACTACTCAATCCGCCAAGATATTAAACTACAATGGTATATATACTGATTACTTTTAAGTTGACAATAATTCCTTCTCATCAATTGTAATAAATCTCGTGATATAAGTATGTATTAAGTGGAAAGATTATTTATGTACGAAGACAGGGTAATGGAAGCTGTATTGCAAAGGGCCAAATGCAAATAAGGGATACTTCTATATATCTTCTTCTTACTACTCCCGCCCCTACCCCTTACCTTCATAAAAGAATAAACAATTACTCTATATTCCATCGTATGTACTTTATTCCACTTTATACTACGTGCGCTTATGTACAAAAAGAACAACTACTCGGGACTGCACCAGAAATTCGTTAATTGCTTCACCAAGGCAAAACTAACGAACATATGGATAGTGTCTTTTATGATTATAAACATGAACATTAATTCGTACGCAGTTTCTTAAAATTTGATTAACATATATTTCCCTTTTATATACTCATTTGCGTCCGCAGACGATAACTATGTCAAATCGTCTTTGCAAAATACATGACTGAACGATTGACGGATAAAAATTCGACACCTCAAAATCGTAAACCTTATTGAACATTCCGTATCGTTAGCCAAGTGGAGTTCGAGCAATCAGTTCGAAATCTGGCGTGTGTCTCTGTCCGTCTGTCAATTCAGGCATAAAAGCAAAGTGTTTTGCAACGATCGCGGAGAGCGCGATCGGTAAAATGTCCCCTCTCTCTCTCTCTCTCTCCCTTTCTTTATTGGCGTACAAGAACATCCTGTTTGTTAGATCGGAGTACGAAGGAGAAGCAGGCATTGCCCGCGTATTTCTACCTTCCAGTGTGGCGATTAAAAATTTGTGAAATCGTAATCGAAGGCATTACGCACCTGTTGCCGGTCGTTTCAAGCTCAGAACGTTGGCGATTGTCAACACAGATTACAACATTTTTATTCGATAACTCTTGTCTCAATATTATCTCATACTCAGACATCGGTATATAATATATATGATTCTTTAATATACATTTGATGAAGAATATTTCATATCTATCTGCTTCCTGAAAATTCGTAATCTGTAATCAGCTAAGTCCTTTATACACAGCGGCTATTATTAGTAATACTAATATACAGAGGCCCTTAGAAAATGTTTCCCCGAGAACAATGCGTCCCAGTGTATACCGAAACAATGATCTCCCCTTAATGTACTCCACCGAAAATACAAGTGCCTTCACGCTACCCACCCAAAATCAGTCCGGAGAAGTGATTTCCTACCAGTACGGCTGCTCGCCCACAACTACTCTAACTCTAACGACGATTGTATGTACCTGAATCCGTACCTGCTCGGAATCGAACAAAAGAACCCTTGTTTTGCGGCCTATTGGGGAAATGGGAAGCTTCCGGTGCATGATAAGTGCATTCTTTTATCATTCGTAACGGGAGCAGTGTGACATTTTTAAGACTACTTCAGTTAGGAGTATATTGTTAGCATACACATCTTTGTATTTTCAATGCGAGAAAATGCAGATAAATATGTCGAGTAGTAACTTAATAATACGGAACTGCTGAATCGGATATTGCGAAAGCAAGGATTTTGCGGGGTGAGCCTTCAGAAAGAACCATGGTATACGCATATCTATGCTTGAGATCAGCATAGAGAGACTTTTTCTCTTTATAATTCTCAACACTTCCTTTTTAATACATCTGTCCGCCAGAAATGTCACAGTGCTTCTTGAGCCATCTTTACGGTCAACGTTTTGTTATACTAATCCGACGTATCGTACTGATCGTACTTTAGAAAATGTTAAGTTCTAAGTCACGCTGGCCACATCGGCAATTTGGTCCAACAGCTGGTTCTCGTGTAAGGGCATCGGAGTTAAAATCTGTAAATCGCGACTAAGCGTCCGCATGCATTTCAAGTTCTGGACTGTCTGGAAACTGCGAGAATAAATCTGGGATGCTTTATGCGTACAGAAAAGAATACGCACAAGAGAGTTCGCCAATTCGAACAAGTCACAGGCGTAACTCTTCCCCGACTCGTGTGCAGAGAATATTTTACCAATTCTTCGAGCGCCGTAGAAAGCAGGTTTCATTGCGGAACTTATAATTAGACTGTATAATGCGGATATACGGAGACCATATCACTTTCTCGTCACTCGGTGGGCAGATCAGAGCGCCAAGATTGGTACAGATTTTAATGCCTCAGCCATACATCACTCTTTCGACGTAAGATATATATATATATGTATCGTATATATATGCACATATCTGTATGTATTACATATGCCATGATAATTAAGTAGTTTAGTGTGTTGTATACGCTCGTTTCGTTTTATACATGTACACTTTATTATTCACGCACCAATACGCACCGTATACATTGCGTATCACGCGAACCTGTACACAAGAGAGAAGATTCACTTTTGCATGGATATACGTATAATTCGCTTCGCCACCTGCATGCACGTTATTCGTTTCTTTCGTGTGCTCGGTACACCTCTCTATCTACACATTATTGGTGACTGATATATATATAATTATATAACAATTTTAAAAATATTCTCAAAATGAAACAAGGGGCCGTAGGATAATGACTATAATATAGGTGGTAGCAACTTAATTGGTAGTAAGAATACGATACCGTAAATAAGGATATTGATACGTTAATTAGTATCGTGATAATCGCGATGATAAAAAAAAGGGATGCTGTATGGACGTTGATGGATGGGCAATCGATAGAGTGCGTCTTTCTTTATACACGTGGGCAGAAGTCGCGAGGATGGTGTACAGGGTGAGGAGACTTAATTTGGTGAAGAAATTGCCAGTAGAGTAGCCGCCACTTTACTTTACTTCTGGTTTCCTAGATCACAGTCACAAGCATGGCTGCTAAATCACGGAACATATTTCATCACCATTTTTAACAAAAAAAATAAAAATAAAAATAAAAAATAAGAAGTGGGAGAGAGATTGAAACGAGAGAGAGAGAGAAATAGAGGAAGAGAATAAGAAAGCATCCTCAAAGACCTTATGAATACTGGAAAGTAGTTCGCTAGTTTACGCAAGTATAAAATATATATAGTATTCCTTTTGAATTCTTTGAAGGAGTAGGGGCAAGTGTGAGGGACACTTGACCCCTGCTAGGATGCGGTCCTATGTGCGAAGAATACTATACAAAAGCTGTGGTTTAAAATTGTGATTTCGAGTAGCGAGTAGTAAAAATCGGCAATTCCATCTAAAAGTATCTTTAACGGAGGAAATCCTGAAACAGTTTCATCGATCTTATTGTATCACCGATTGCAACAGTAACCATTAGCATTAGCCAATGCCGATCTGAGAAATCTGAAAACGCAATTAAAAGAAGAAGTAAACTTTAGAAATTCATTTAATTTAAATCGCTCGGTAATGATCTATAATACATCGATTTCTAAATACATCACTAGAGTATAGGAGTGTGCTGGACACGATCTTTCAAGCGACATGGTCGCTCTAGATTTGACTGAAATGTGATTCGCGACTTGAAAAGGCAATAAAAGCTTGCAGAGGAACAAAACGAATCGGAGGAGGATACACGCCGAGTCTACTTCTCGAAGGTTAAGAGCGATATGGGAATGCGTGTCCTCATCGAATGTATTTAAAGCCGACGCAAGCACGGAATCCGCGTATTAATTTCATCTAAAATAAATAGCTGAACGGGAGAAATAAGAAAGAGAGTATTCATTCAACAGGTGCCATGGGAGCAGGTTTCAAGTATCCCTCTCTCATTATGCTGTCGCTTGCCACCGGTGCGTTTGACGCTTGATAAAAAATAATAAATCATGAAATAATAAGAGAGTAATGTAATTATATTATATACAAATAATAGTATCCTAACATTTAGGAAAGGATTAACTTTGGAGGAGGGTGGGGGACCGTCCCGAGCGCAAGTGTCCACGACGTACGAAGGCCCATAATCCGTAATCGATCAATCGTAATCCTGCCTGCGCTTTCATTTATAATACTTACTCTACAAATTACAATACTCTATACTTTACTACTTTGTATATATATATATATATATGTATATATGTGTATATATATATATATATGTATATATATAATATATACCCTAACTTTCATAATATATACTCAGTTAGCGTTCTCGTACTGTTCCTATTTACAAAATATGTAGAATAGACATTGTTCCTATCCTAACTACAATATGCGTGCCGTAGCGCGAGACTTTAAACCTTTCAAGGTGCGCTTTTTCTTTATAAACATATCACTAATTACATAATCTATTTTACAGCCAAATTCAACAATCTCCGCTAAAATCCAACACGTTCGGGACGCCATATGAAACCCGGGGCATGCCGGTAACATAAAACGGATCACATTATCGATAAAATTTGCTAAAACAATCAAATATAATATAGTGTTAGCACTGTGAATGATGCGAGCGTGATAAAATGGTATGATGTGGTGGTTCTCTTCTAGCTATGATGCTATGCCAGGTTATTCCAAAGATATTTCTATATACCGACAAGTAATTTGATGATGCAATTTCATCCTGTTTACGAGACAAGTTGCCAATTGCATTCGTATAAAGATTAAATTAAAATCCGTATTTGTCATGGCCAAAAAAATAAAAAAAACATACAGGGCCTGTATAAAACAACTTACACCTAAATCGGCCAAAAAATCAAACAAAAATCAACAGACCTTTAAAATTATTCGTAAAAGTTTTGGCGAACGCGTGGAATTTTAGCAAAGCTCTAAAAACAGTAGATAAGTACTTTCGAGAATATTGGAAACATATTACATATTATCTATATCAAGTGGTGTCTAACAATTAAATTTTACCTATCAAGGGATTTAATAACGCATGCATTCCCTTATCTGACACTGCACAATGGCACGATTTTCTTTATCTCTCCAGATTATAATCTATGAATCACCAAAGAATGCTTCTGTCCGTAACATGTTTACAGACCTAGCATTATAGATACTTTAAACTCTCCGGATATCTCCTACTTCAAGTCATGCCATAGTATTTACAAGTAAAATAAACATATCTGCCGGCTGCATTACGTAAATTTTGTGCAAGATTTATCGCAGCTCTCGATCTATAGTTTCTTCTTCATCTATATCATATGTATAAAGTATAACTAAAGTATATAAACTCTGATTTCATTTTATAATGCTCCATTAATTCTAATACTCTCCAATTGCAATTCTTTCTTTCCCTGCTTTTCTCTCACAAGCATTTCTTAACATACATACCAAGTTCCTCTTATTCTTGCATTCATACTTATTCTTACATGCGAACGATTTTCTATATCCCTCTCCTACATTATCTATCTGGATCTCATAGTATTTTCAACAATATTTAACAATGGCTTAGGCCTTCCGTATTCCCTTTAGAATGAATCGATATACGTGTATATGCTTACACACTTGAAATTGTGTACTGGATCGTCTCAATGTGTAACAAAATAATTTCCGTCCTTTTGTCACTATCCGCACCTTTACGAATCTATATCCAATTCGGAGTACTTTAGCCGTATTGTCTTTCCTTTGTTCCAAGACCAATTTCAATCACCATTGAATAATACAATTGATCATAAAATGCCAAACTTCAAATTTACAACTTTTAAAAGTGGGTAGAATAAAATCTGCGAGAGCCTTCCGTATGGAAGAGCAAAGTGTAAAACTTCACACTTCGTCATCCAATAGATCATTGGTCTTGCGATTATATCATTCGATTATGTACAATATGAGAGAATCATTGTTACACACGTACATCGACTCACCTCTTTAAGCCCTCCTAAATTACCTGTCTCAATTTCAAGAAATCAGGTCTGCATCAATATTCGAATTGCACTAAAGCCTTGCAGTACTTTACAACACGCAAAAAATTGTACATCAACAATTCTCCCAATAAAAAGTTTCCTCGTCAGTGGATAATGATGTACTCATGCTGTGGAGTAAGGGGATGCATAGTATCACAGTTGGCACGTGGGTGCTAGCTACCACTACTGCTTACAGGCAGTGAATGTGGAGCTCCCATCGATGTAGGAGGAGCAGACAATGGTCCTGTAAGATAACGTACTAGTATGATACGATGTCCTCAGGACGCACCGTGTAATTTTACAACGGTGCATTACTGACCAGTCACGTTGGGTGAAGACTCCGAGACCGGCAGCGGACTAACCAAACTGTTAGCACTCATTGGTGTTGAGTTTGCTTTCAATTTTTGTCTGACTTCGCGAATTTTCAATTGCAAGCTTGTCTTGCTCGGAAATATGTCTGAATGCTTCGCTTGAAATGTCGTGGTAGCTTGCGTGGATGGAAAATATCCGTACTCTTGAAATAACTGCATGACAAGATGCCTGCGCTGCTCCAATACTTTTCTGTGTCCGCGCTCGTTGTCACCTCTACCGATTCCCACAGGATTTCCAGCACCGCCTCCGGGAGTCTTCGGAGTTCTAGGGGAACTTGCGTCAACATCTCCTACAAGATCTGAATTAGCTCGGTAGGCATCAACGTTAAAGTCTGGGCCAAAGAATGTGTTTCCAGTTAGCTTGACGCTTGATGTCGATTTTGGAGTAGCAGATACCGGTGTATCTGACTCAATGTCCTCCTCATTCACTGTTGACAAAAGTTACATTTACATCAGGACTAAAATAAAAAGACAAAAGAATCCAGAATCTTAAAGATTCTTACTTGTGGGCCTATGAGGTGCTTGCACAGACTTCTTCCTGTAGCTTTGCATTTGTATTGACGACTGTAGATTCGACGGATGTGAGCCAAATGTTACCACTGTACTATGGCCAGATGCACCTGGTGTATTTATGCTAATCGCACTTGGGCTCTGCATGTCTTCGGGCTTGAATTCAGGCAAGGACGAGAACTTTTCTTTGAAATTTACTTGCTCGAGAACTCTGCAAATTCGAACATATTTTTATTACAATTTAATCCATCGAGTATACTCTCTTCATAGAAATTCACAGGATTCATCCGTACCTATCCATGCCATCTTCAACGTTTTTCTTAAAGAATGATCCCTTTTTCGTGGAAGGTGAAGGAGAAGCTTCTGGATAATTCTGTTGTTGTGACTGTTCCGAAGTTTGAACCAAATTTCCTTGTTGACGATTATCACAATGCTGAGACGTCAGAGGCCCATGGTCTCCTGCAGTAGATGTGGGAGGCATTGCTACATATTTACATAAACAATCTAATTAATTTTGTGACACCCAAACTCATCTCTATGGAAAAGAAAACTTATTAATTACTTATCCATACCCATTGATTGTCTCCTTTGCAAGGGAGCCCGACCAAGCTGAGCTGGAGTGGGAGCAAGCATAAATGGACCCTTGTTGGGACCAATGTCGGTATTCTGAGATTCATCAATGGTGTACGATTTGTTCGATGACACGTCTGGCCCACCATGATTATTATGAGGTGTGTGGGGTGTATGTGGCGTTGATGGTTGCTTATGTTTATCAGATGAACCTGATAAAATATTACTCACAGCATCTTTCCTATCTTGCTCTGCTTTAACATTGCTCACTAGAATATAAATATCGCTAATTTATAATCACGATCTTACTACCAACAATATATATGTATGAATTGAGAAAATTACCATAAAACTGTGCATGATTATTCCCAACAGAATTCTCATTTTTCTCGGATTCTGCCAGACGAGCTATAGAGTGACCAATCCCCCGGTAAGTGGCTGCAGTAGATGTCGGTACGGAATAAGGTTTGCTCACTATAACACTTTGGGTTTCCATCTTTGTATTAGACACTAAGCCTTGCACCGATATGTTGCGGTTCCCGGCATCTGTAACAGAGATATATGAAATGCCATAAATATTTAAGAAATAATCCCAGGCATATGATTCACTTTACTAGATAATTAAGAAACAAAAACAACTCACCGGAGATGGGAATGTGAAAGCCGCAATACATCCGGGAGTGCGGTGGTGTTGGAGCCAGATATTGCGATCCCTGCTGCGGTTTGGAAATAGCCACCAAATCGTTATCGAGCAATGTTACAGTGAGCGGTGGTTGGTAAGGGACAGCTGAAGTAAAGGGACGAACAGTACTGCCTAAAGTCTGCGAAGGCTGCTGTTGTTTCAACAGAGCCATCATAGGTTTCGATCCAATCTGTTAGTAGTGTTAAAGCTGTTACTTAATTACCATGTATCTTGCACGTGTTAACATCTCGACTTTCAGAAATACGATAATGCGCGCAATGTTGGATTTAGGGTAAATTTGATGCATCGACTTTTATTGAACAACTGATTTATTTCGAAATGTTTGCACATGCCTAATTTTAAGGATCTACTTGTAATTGGGAGATACTCTTTTTTTAAATAAGGTAAGTGACAATATAAAATAGGATGTTTTTAATTATACATCGATATTATTACTTACAGAATGTAGCACTGGAGCAGCAGTAAACTTAGGCACATTCCTTCCATTTTCGTGCATGCTTGCTACCAGATTACTGACACTGTACTGAGTGCTGTATTGCTGTTCATTCTTAACGGGTTCTGGTTTGACTACTTTTGGTGATATCGGCATAGTAATGAATGCTCCGCCAGTTGGTTGAAATCCCGACACTCCGGTTGGATTGACTGGGCTATGATAAGGGTACGTACTCGACAAGACCGATACAGTGCCTCCTTTGTCCATCGATGTATGGTGATATTTTGTTGTTGTTTCTATACCTGTTGAGGGTATTCGTGCTAGACAAACGGAGAAACTAGCTTTACCAAAGCACACTACGTTACTAAAGGATGGGTAATTATTATTACCCTGAAACGAACCTTTAATCGGCTTAGGCCTACAAGTAACTTCTTGCTTCACATTTCCGCCGTCTCTTTTTTGACCACTCACAGGTGAAAATTGCGATTGCGAATAAGACTTTTTTTCACCGTCTTCTTCCGGAGCTTCATTATCACTGTCTGTCATTTTATCCTTACATTTTAAATCGATTTCCGGCTGAGGGTCCTCGCAAATCACCATCTGGTCATCATCAGATCCATTGCCATCCTCCTCCTGTTTGAGATCAGATTCCGTGTGTTCCATTGATACAGGCATTTCCAGAATCCGGTGGGTGTGGGACTGATTGATAACCTGCATAGCAAATCGAGTGTGTGATTCGCACTGTTCATTTCCACCTACGCCACTGCATGAAGATTATTATAAAGTACCTCAATTGTTGGAGCTTCGTTATATACAGTAGTAACCGGCACTGATACCTCGTCAGTGACCCTTGGTGTCAACGGTACGTCGTCCGTCGATGGTCCCATCTCCGTCTCTTCACCAGTGCTGTTCAATTTCCCCCGCGTATCACCACCTTTAAAACTAGTGGTGGACGATTTCCGTCTGTCTTTACTGCACCATTTCCAGTCTGGGTGCGCTTTAAAATGCGCTTCTTTGACTTCCGATGCTAGATCATGATATTTTTGTTTCTCTTCTGGACCCAAAGCATACCACCACTCCCCTAAAATCTTCGATACTGTGCGATTGTCTTGATTCGGGTGTCTTTGATGCACAACTGCGCGATGTCGTTTGGAGAATATCATAAATGCATTCATCGGCCTTCGTATTCTGTCCTTAGTCTAAAAAGTAATAATGACGAATAGTTAAATAAAAGCATGACATTCCACTCAACTGTAACATATAGTGGTAGACTTACTTTAAGTGGACTTTGTGGCTCTTTGGAATGCAAAGCACTGAGGGATTGACTGCGCCTTTTATTAGCATTAGCTTCAACTTCAGCAGGAGTTGCGCCTTCTGGTTCAAAAACGTCGTCGTCTTCTTCTTCGGCAGGTGTTATAGGATCTGGACCAGGCCCGGGCCCGTCCTCACCAGGAGTGCTCATACTTATCGGGACAGGGGGTGCACTCAAGGGTGGGCTCAAAGCCGACGGCGGTGGACTCACCTCCGACTGGTCCAATACTGTCGTCTGCCAGGAAAAAGCTGCAATGAAATTAGTGAGTTAGTTGCGATGAATGTGGTTAGTAATGATGCGGAAGAAGCAGCGAACACTTGAATGTTATGCCAGATATTATGAATGCACGATTGCTGCAATGCTGATGGAGAAAACAGAGTGTTAATATGGATATTTACAGTCAAGGTACATATGGATATTAGTAGAGATACCCTTCCCCAGCATTAATGTAACGTTAAATGGATCTCTGATTTTAGTCATGGACAAATGAGGCGAGAACAAACGTGAAATGATCAAGAGATTAATCAGGCGCATTTGTTGTAAAATAGATAGTGGTGCATTTCAAAAGAAAGTAAATGAAATAGAATCAATTCAATAGAAAAAAATGAATAAAAGTTACAAATAAAAAAGGTGGGGCGAAAAGATGCTATCCTAACTCTACAGGATCTGATTTGAAGTTCATAAATATTTGTATGTACCACTATAAACACAATTTTTACAACAAATACATGAGGACAGTCATACATTTCGTTTGGCAGTGAGAACTCAAACCTTTTTTCCAGTTGCGTACTGCATTGTTCAGTAATGATGGGGGCTGGTATGCGGGAGGAACTTCGTGGCTGCCATCTGTGAAAGCCTTACCGTTTAGTCACATTCGGTTCTATTATTGCTATCTGAATAACTAATGCGTAGGCAAACTTTTAGCTTAGTCCCAATTAAGAGAAAGAAAGGTGCAATGAATCTTTAAAAAGCGTGCTAGTCACAGTGAGTTCTCGGGCATTGAATTATTTTGAAGAGCTTGCGATTAATATTATGCATGTATGTAAACTTACACAGAACTCCGTTGTTTTTTGAATTCTCTTCCCTTGGCGGCTGAGATTTGGGTAATTGCACCAAGTGACCAGGTTGAACGATTACATGCTGGAAGACGCTAGTTGGAGTAGAAGGATTCGAAGCCTCCGTCGTAGCTGTCATTACGGCGCTCGTAGGTGGTGGTTGGGTTCTTTGCATTTCTATGTGTGGTGTTGAATGCGTGCCCACTTTGCTTACTTGTTGCAAAACTGTTAACTTATCGATGTGGACGGATGAAGCAGCAGGTGACTGTGGAGGTTGACATTGTGTCTGATGCATCGACGACGGAAGTTGACCCAAATGGTTCATCATCCCTTGCCTATACTTCTCATCCTGACTACTAATGTGACCTGCTGTCCCCACGTCCATACTGTTTTTTATCACAAGATACTTTTTTTCATGCTGCTGCTGCATTACATATATCGGCTGATTTTGTGTTTGCTGCTGAGCATAATCCACTGGTTGCTCCAAAGGTTTATGCAGCAGTGTTAAGTTTTGAGGCGCAGGCGCTGAGAGAGGCATGTGGGGCGAATGCGATGATTTCAGTATTTGCTGATTCTGTTCTGGTATTTCAGAGTGATTAGAGAAGCCGTTGTTCGATGTGAGCGCATGCTGCAATATTATGCCTTGCTGTTGCTGTGCTATGGATGTCACGACCGAAGGATGTCGTGGTGGCGGACTCTGTTCCGACCAGGACAACGCCAAATTCGGCCCCGGCATACCGCGGCCCACAGGAGAGATTCTAATCACGCTCGTTCCTATACTAGCGGGAACAGGAGCAGTCGGGGCTGGTCGATTTGATCTGACCACTCTGTTTGGCTCAGGCTTTATAACTTGCTGCTGATATTGTGTGAGAAAGGTGGACTGAGTGGGTGAATGCTTCCATTTCGCACCAGGCGAAATCAAAGGAGCAGCATGATGCGCAGGGCTTGATATAGGCATAAACACATTATTTTGGTTGAGACCCAACGGCGGTACCGGTGACTGATTAATGCAGGGTGATATCGAAGATTGGCCGGTCGGTGATGAAAACGCAGGAGTCGCCGATCTAGAACTTCCTAAAGAGACTGTAACAAATGAAGAAACATAATAACAAAAAGAGCCTTTGAAAAACGATTGCCGATTGATATGTATTAAAAAGTGAACACTCACCGAGCATATTTGCGGCTTCGGTTTCATCTTGATCGAATCGACCAGCAATTCTTTTGTCGCCATAATTCGGCGAAGTATCAGAATCTCTTGATGTTTCTTCGCCATCCATCTTACCACTGCCAAAGAAATATGAGTGTGTACTCTCCAAGCGGGTACTCTAAGTAATTGTACGGTGACGGTGGAAAATTCCCTTACCCAGGAAAAGTGTTGGTTGGACCTCTAAGACCAGACCCTTTCAAACTAAGATGACGAGAGCAGTACCCCCTCCGTTGACTTTCTTTGGAACATCCTTCCTTACTACAAAGCCTACGCCACTGCTTGCCATTGAATTTTTTCCTAACTCCATTTGGTGTAGCCACGACATCACCTTTTTTATATCTATGTGGCGTCGCCGCCTGAGATCTGTTAAAAGAAAGGATTGAGGTTGCCATTTCAGAATTAGCGGAAGCTGTTTAATAAGATACGGGACAGCTATGAAACAATTTGTATACCTAGGTGTGGCTGCTTGAGAACGAGGAGTTATGCTACGTTGTTCAACTAGGCTACTGGTACTCCCCCGACTCTGCATACTGCTCCTTTTACTGCTCCCTGACAATTTTGCATCTGTCAGTTGAATATATCTGCATTACTATACTATTGTTTTTACTTAAGTGTACTCGATTAAATGCTCGTGGAGCAGAGGAATTGCACGCAGCAACATCGTCATGCATAGAGAAGCGTTGCGTGATATTATGGAAAGATACATCTATGAAAACATTCGCCTTTATCTTTCACCAAGATATCGTAGTATTTTTTTTTTAATCGTGTAAACTGCACTTCTCTTATTTCGAAGTTTTATCTAACCTGCATCTGAAGGGAATGTAATATCTTCCCTGTCTAAGTCATCTTCGCTCTCTAAGTCATCGTACGGCCGGCTCCCGTTACTTAACGCTGTACTCGCAGAATGCGCCGGTGTGCTTAAAGTCATGAGGGGACTAGTACCAGTCGTTCTATAATAACCACTCGTGTCACTATGAGTTGGTACATGAGGTGTATGGTGAGAAGTGTGGTGGATTTGCAAAATTGGCACTGCTGTGGGCGCATCCGAAGAATTTCGATAACCGTGATCTGAAAATAGTGAAAAGTTGTCGTTCGGGTTCTATTGATTTCTGATGCAATTTGCTATAGAGAATAAATCATACCAATTCCTTCGATCCGGGAGGTATCGCAATCCTCGAGCCCCTCTTCTAATTCATCCCACCAGGGTGGTTGCACTAGCCGCAGATCCGCCCGCCTTACCACATAACTATCACTCTGATCATCCTCCCTCGGTATTTTAACAACAAAACGATTAGGCTTCGTTAATATCTTGCACACTGTCCCCTTTACAAACACTTTTGCCGCGTCTATATGATTGTTTGACGTTGGGCACCGGATGCAAACTTTTGCATCCAAAGTCACTTGCCCCACCGAAGGGCTTGCGTCGCCTATCACATCGTACCTCCCCGCGCCGAGAACGTCACTATATCGCACTACTTTCCTTTCCCCGTCGAATTCTACAAGAATCTCTCCGTGTATAACATTGCGAATAACACCTGGGTAATAACGCGAATCCCTTAAAGCTAGCACTCTGTGTTCACGCCACTCACTGAGATCAATAGCAACAGTAGCAGGCCGAGGGCGAGAACGTAAAGGTTCTTCTCGGAGAGAATAGTCCACTGCTGTACTCTGCGGCGGTAAAACTACCACCGAATGCCCCGCAGACACCTGTGAAATAATTCGTACCATTTCAGGAACCTACCTTCCAACTAAATGAAGCTTGATCTATAAATTCTAATATCTAAAAGGGTATCACGATCCTAAATCTTTTAACACATAATTCCCTAAGAATATATAATACTTCGTTCATGAACTTGAAGATAAACTGGTTGCTGGCGTGAGTAAGATGTAATACGAAAGGGGATCGATATCGAACAAGAAGTAATGAAGACCTTGTAGAATTGAAAGTAAGTCTTGCTTTTACATACTTGATAGCAGTCGGATTCTTGTTGCTGCGGTGATTGCCGTGTAGTTGTTAAGTTCGGCTGCTGAACTAAACCCGATTGTCCGACTGGCACATTCGGCGGCCGTATGCTCACTATGTTGTTAATATTACTCGTCACATTACTAGTCTTGTCCATCTCCTCAAGCTCCGATGGATCAAACTTTCGCTTCTTTGGAAGTTTTTTAGCACTAATAGTTGTATCCGACGGGCCCCGCTGTGGAGGGGCTGGCGGCGGGGGCGGGTGTTCCGGAATAGATTTCTCTTCAATCGAAGCGCCACCACCCCCGCCTGCCCCATATTGTCCACCTCCAAGGGGATCCCGCTTCTCGTGCATTTCAGGATGAGCAGTCAGCATTTTGGCCACCTCACGCTGCTCTGCAAAATAAAAATAATACTCCTTCTTATCATCTGCAATAGTATATAAGTATCTGTGACTCTGCAGCACGTGTACTCCACACAACGTATTGGTATTAGCCACTAATGTCGCGTACGTTCCATACGCATAAGTATCAATATCTGCTTACGCATATGCAATGGCTCATGAGTAATGTGCGGAATAATTCCATGGGTAAATTCTTGCGCCGCATTGTGCCGCGCAACTTTCAATAGGCTCTAATGCAATTACTAGACAGGGACAATGGCTCTGCCACTGATTTGTAAAACGAGCTATTACACAAGATATGCAGAGCGATTGTTTTCCCTACCGCGCCGAAGGACAAGGCAACAAATGAATTTAGGATATGCCACCCTTCAAGACTATGTTTTATCTGAGCCTGGAAAGTGCAGGTAACATACGTGACTATTCCCCCTCTTATCTAATATACTGTCGTTAACGAACCGGCAAGTGCAATCTGTGATTTCACGAGTACGAATAAAAAGGTAAGGTAGAGCAATCAAGAGATGCAATCCTGGAGCACTTCACATGCGAGACTTGGCGTAACGACTCTGCCCAACTACTTAGAGAAGTGCACTACTATCATACGATTCACTTCCTACAAACAATGAACGTCGGACAGCTTACATATCCTCTTTAAAAGTACACACCAACGCGTCGGTGATCATCTCGCGGCTCTTTTCCGAGCATGCCGCGTCAAAGAGTAGACTGCGAAATTAGTGGAATCGGCGTATAATTAGTCTCGAGTTCACTCGCTAGGCGAGGAGTGCGCGAACAAAAGCGTGAAGCAAGCACAAGTAAGCGCGCGCGGGAGGAGGTGGTGGAAGTAGATGCTGTGGGGGCTCGAGAGAATGTTGGCCTAATATATTCATACGCACGAGGTAAGTGCGCGCGCGAGAATCGCGTGCGAAGATACAATTAGAGCGCGCGCGAGCGAAACCAAGTACGCGTGTGTTCCCTACATGTGATCGGCGGCGCTCCTGTGCCGAGGGTAATATCGCGGCGAATCAGGAAGTGCGAAAGCGTCTCTCACTTTGTGTTTCACCGAAAAGCCAGCGGAGTTCCTTGTCATTCCGGGTTGCCTGTTTAAATTAAATAAAAGGGTAAATTCTGAGCTCTCGTATATTATGTGTTTCTACCGTTATAAAGATGTTAGTATGACGTAAGCGGTTTGAATATGCCAAAATATACTTACAGTCCGTACAGTCGAGAGGAGGCTGCGTGCTGAAATGTGGCGAGCTGAAGCTGGGAGGGTGGTGACACCGGCTGGGTGCATACCTCAGCACCCGGCTGTCGGGGACAGGATGCGTTGAGTCTGGGCTCTCTCGTCTTTGTCTCTCGTACGATGGGCTTACTCTTCCCTCTCCCAACTCCAATTCTTCCTCCCAAGCCCAACTGCCGAGCATCCTCCTCCAAGAGTTCACCTCTTAGCCGAACACTTTCCTCCTCTCGCTTAATTGTTCCGTGCCTCTAGTCAATGTCCTGCGAACAAGGAGAGAGAGACTTCTTAGACCATAGAGCCGAGTGGACCGCCCGAGATAATGCCCTTACGACCGAGGGTTGCAGACGTAAGGAAGTTCGCCGCCCTCCGCAACTCTTATTACTCGGGGTTTTCAACCCCGTCGAGGGTACAATTCAGCCTGCGCTCAGTGAAACAGTGTCAAAAGTTCAGAGCAATTTATCTATTCACTCGTAACCGGTTCAACTGACATAGAGAAATTCTCTATGCCATATAGGTGTGTACGGTGCCAGTTGCGGGACAATCAACGTAAATTCGAGTTCAAAGAAAGCGAGGCTCAAATTGGGAATTCATAACGCTGCTCGAACTCGTTAATGACGCAACTGACTCCGCGCAATGGACGAGAAAATTACGTCGTATTGGCCCGGAATTAACGGATATCTTTCCATTGATTCACTCAAATAAGTACAAGATTTTTTTTTTTTCGACGAGGATAGAATCCAACGGAATATAATGGAACGCGCATGGCTGCCGTTCGGAATAGAACTGGACCGGCGAATGTCATATTAGAACAGATAACGTTCCCGCCGGCTAGCCTTTCGAGCGAGGAGCAAGTGCCTCAGTTGAAAGACCGACAGCCAGCACACCGAAGTCGCTTCGCTATTTGACTCGCATTATCCGAATTTAGAACGGTATAATAATGGAATTACAATCGCTCCCGTCGAGGAGTTGAGATCGATTGCAGTTCCAAAAATATTACCGCCTGACGACTCCCATTGCCGGAGTAGCACGAGATCAATATGAACGATTGGTCGTTACGAACAACGTAAGACTTAAGCGAGCAAGCATTATATGCATCTATCAAAAAAGCATCACCCTAACTTTAGAATTCACCTAACTCTAATAAGTAAACTACAAGATCACCCACTGGGAATAAACCATTACAAATCTTCAAGGGAGGGCACAGCCAACTAACGCTCGGCATTGGCAAAAGATCGAGTCAAAATGGTAAACACTTTGGCGATCCTATTATCATCGCGTTCTAATAACTATAATGAGTGTCGGCGTGGTATTCATTTGTGGGTAAAACACGTCTACAAGATTAAACGGAGCGATCGGTCTTTCCCGGCGTTGCTGGATCAAGCGGCGGCTCATTAACGCACCGAGATACGCAAGGACACACACTCGTGCCGAGCGCGCGCGCGGGCCTCTTCTAGTCGCAAGAGAGAAACAGAGAAGGAGGGAAAGAAGTGAGCCAACGAACCTCGGACATTAGGGATGTAAGAGAGCGATCGTCGATCGCTGCCAGCGAGGCGTTCGGCCACATATTCCAAGCATCCAAACATCCAAGAAACAGTAGTCCGTCTGAGCGTTGGTTGGACGTCGTGCACACTCGATCAGATATTCCGCATTCGCGTGAAAAGCCCAGTTCACTGGCTACCGACTACACTGCTACACCGAGAGCCCGGCGACCTTCGCACTCCGAGTGACAGAGCGAGAGTGAGAGCGAGAGACAAGCAAGCAAGCAAGCACAGGCAGGCAAGCAGGCAAGCAGTCAGGCAAGCCAGGCCAAGCCAGGCCAGGCAGGCAGCGTGTCTCTCAAAGGAGGCAGAGAGTGCGAGAGATATTCGCAGGGAAGCGCGCGTCGCCGTTGGTTGGCGAGAGAAGCGTACACACGGTGGCCCGATTCACGTGTACGTCCAGTCGCTGTTACGACTGCGACGTACGTGCCCGGCGAGGGAGAGCATTGGGAGCGAGTGAGAAGCACCGAGATCCATAGATCGGCGCGCGTGCGCGCGACATAACCTATGTGTGCGGGAAGAGGTATAAGCGGCTTTCTTCTCGGAGCTCGCCGGAGAACACGGCGAGTAACTAAGAGAGAATGAGAGAAGAAGAAGAAGAGGAGGAGAAAGAGAGAGAGAGAGATGGATAGGCCGGGTGGGCGCACCAGGGATCCCAGGGCCGACTAACGAGTAGTCAACAGGCACTCTCGGTTGGAGAGCCGCCACCACCGTTGTGGTGTGGTGTGTGCGGTGGATGATCAGCCGTACAAGAAGAAGAGCGGAGAAGGAAGCAACGCCGTGCACACCGTGGAGAGAGAGGTGCACGAGTGTGTGAGCGTTGATGGCACGCACGCCGCTCTCTGGAGAGAGAGATAGCGAGCGAGAGAAGATATTAGATCGAGCAAGAGAATGAGCGAGCAAGAGATACTAGACTCCAGCTCGTACTCGCTCGAGCCGGTGCGCACCGAGAGTCAAGAGTCAGGGGAGAGTGCGATAGGAGGGCCGGAGCCCGAGGTGAGACAAGGTCGATCTCGGGCATCGATTAGAAATCACGCAGCCGACAACAGAGTCAGCAATACAACTCTCACTCTCTTTCTCTTAAGAGAACGAGAGATAGATATGTTGTACAACAGGAAGAAGAAGCACTGCGAGTGAGAAGCAAGTCTTCGATGCGTTCGTCCACCCCGGCGTCAGCCACGTCAAGTCCGCTTCTCCACTTCTCAGCTTTGAGCTCGTTACGAGCAATGCTCGGAGAAGAGAAACACACAAGCGGACACAAGCACAAGGCACTTCTCGGTGAGGGAAAAGCGGCAGCGGCGGCGGCGGCGAGCTCGGACCACTGCCGGCTAGCTGCTCTATCGTGAAGCAGGGCCAGACGAGGACGGAACTAACACGCGTGACGGCCTTATCTGAGGGGCGAGCGGGCGGTCACGGACCTGCCGAGACAGTAGAGAGCAGAGTAGAGAGGCAGCAGCAGTGGAACACACACGAGATAGCCCCAGCAGCAGCAACAGCAGCAGCCAGGGGAAACAGGGAATCGGAGTCTCGAGCGATAGCACACCGAGCAGCACACGCTTCTTGCTCTTCTCTACGTCCTACCACCTTCGACGCGATCGCTGCACTGACACCGAGCACCGGGTTCACTGCTAGCTCCTCGGGAGGAAAACAACGCACTCGTGGCTCTCTGCGCTGGTATTGGTAAAGGACTAAGGGGGAATGCACCAGCTTCACTGCCCCTACCACCAAGCTGACTCACTTTGCCTGGCTTGCCTGCTCCCAGAGCCTCCGCCATTGTGTCGTGGTGTACATTTTCTCTCTCTCTCTCTCTCTCACTTACTATCCTTCTCTCTACCTTTCTTTCTCGACAGCGCTGTACCTCTCACTCGCTCCTGCTCTCTTTCACTTTGATATTCTTCTTCCCGTACGGACCCTCTCCCTCGGACACTTTGCCCCGTCCTCCTCTGTCTTCGTTTTGTCTCGTCCTTACCCAGGAGCCTTTCTCACTCCCACCACTCTCGCACTGTCTTTCCTCTTCTCCCACTACCCTCCAACGCCACGCACCTCGACGCCCCCGCTGCCGCCGCCGCCGGTCCTTCCTTCTTTTCTTTCAGGAGCTCGTTTCTATCTTCTGGCTTGTGCGTTTACAGGTACGCGAGGGTGGCCCCGCCAACGACGCCCGTAGTCTTCTACATGTGTAGTCGGCCGAAATTCAAAACCTGTTATGCGACGCCGGCCAGTCGATACAGGCGCTGATGGCCGAATCCAAGTTCTTTCTACCTCTTCTTAATCTACACTTTTGATCTTTCTCTCTCTCTCTCTCTCTCTCTCTCTCTCTCTCTCTCTCTCTCTCTCTCTTTCTTTCTCTCTGACTCGTGCTTTCTGTCTAGAGAAGTGTGTGGAGAGAGGTTGCCAAGCGCCGATTTCTGGCCACTTCAACCTGGATGTCCGAGGCTCATGAAAACGTGGGCAGAAAGGGACTTTTTTCGGATGCCGTTACGGGTGTTGCCGTGTGCTTTGGTAAAAAAGTCTTCGGGATCGCTGGGCGGTCAACGATGTATCGTAAAGGTAAACACGTAAGTGTTCGACGCTGGCACACCGGCATTGACAGAGAATCATTAAGTTCGACAGCGGAGTGGTGGAAGTTGAGTTAAATTTAGTTAAACTCAAGTTACAGGATGGATAATACGACAGTATGGATCAGGATGATTATTGGAGTTGCAGTAGAAGATGTTGCACTCGGCAGTTGGCAAATAATGATGTTAATGCGCCGAGTGTGTATCATTTAAGATTAAAGTAGCGGCAGCAGCGGGTGCGCGCGCGCTACCGCCAAGGTGAGGATGACTCACCGCTGCGTGTGAGTAACACGATAAAACTAAGTTTCTAATTGTTGCAGCGATTGGCGCGCGCCCGCGCGCGCCAGCCACTTAAAATCCCTGACAATACTATCAAGCGGTATCTCACTGGGAGATCGAGGAGAATCCTCGAGACGATTCGACTACAATCGCTGGTGACATAAGCGCGAATCAATAAAAACGCCCGGTGATAAACGATTCAGCACATTATCAGTTCATTGGCTGAGGGAGACAGTAGCCAAGGCTGTGCTCGACTTCCAGATTTAATTACCGATTCGATGCAATAAGGAATCGTGACGATGCGCGGAATGAAAAGAAAAGTAGAAGAAACCTGGCATAGGAAAGTATCATCTCCAAGAGAGAGTCAACGTCATAAAGTTGAACGAGATTCCGGAAAGAATCACGCTTTGCTCGACGGACTAGGAAATTCAACGAAAAATTGAGATAGCGAAGGAAATCGAGGCGATCGATGTGCGACGTTCCGCCTCTCTTCCGTGGTAGAACTCTCTTGTTTACGTGGGAATATCGGCTTCTGCTCGTTCCGTTGCCGAGTGTCACCTGATATTGTCAAAACACGACACTTCTTTAACAGAGGCGACAAGGGGTCAGGCACCCCAGTGGTCATCTCGGAAGGACTTCTAAAAATACTGTTTTAATGGGATTAGTACGCGAGACGGGTAGACGCGCATACGAGGCCGATAACGCGGCAGCCCTTCTCTCGCCCGGAGACGTGGAGCAGTAGAGCGACTCCCGTAAATGAAATCGAACCAGACAAGGCGAGGTGGGTCTCTAATTAGCGAGGCCTACAAATTGCAGCACGCTCGTGCCGCTCCTCGCACTCTTGAGAGCCGGTCGCACTAATAACAAAGCCGGGCAAAAGAGAGAGAGAGAGAGAGAGAGAGAGAGAGAGAGAGAGAGAGAGAGAGATGCGGTAGCGTTGGATTTTTCTTTATTCGCAATTCCCCTACCCAAGTGCACCTGTATTGCAGGTTGCACACGGTTACACGCCCGTTACTAATTCGACTGGATATGCCTAGAATGACGCACACTTCACGGGCGGTCGCGTGAATGCGAACTCCCGCTTCGCCTACCAATCCCCTTTTCCACGCGTTTATCTGCTGCTGCCATGCGAACTCCCGCGGTGTGTGTGTGTGTGTGTGTGTGTGTGTGTGTGTGTGTGTGTGTGTGTGTGTGTGTGTGTGTGTGTGTGTGCTGGTCGGCTTGCACTCTGAAAAGTGACCTCGAATCATCGGATTTACCGAAGACAATCCGATCTCGTTTCGCCTTCAGTCGAGAGAGCAAACATACAAAGTGTATGCTGACTTCGTCTCCGTCGAGTTTCAACGAGACAAGAGAGAGGTCCATTATAAACCATTCCTTGTGTTTTCGAAGCATCAGAGAAGTCCGGGTGAACTTTATCTGGATGAAAGGAGAATCCATACTTGCCAAATGGGGTCTGAAATATCTCTCGATCGAGTAACCGGGCCACTGTTAACTCGAGCTGGGAAGGGAGAAATACTGTTACTTGATACTTTCGTCTGACTATCGAACTGTGCTAGAGATGTGCATGTCAATTACAATCAATGATACATTTCTAACCGAAAGAGGATCAACGACTTGGTTCGCTTTGCTAAGTGGTTGAGAATCGTACGCAATTCTAGAAGGCTCGCACACTGTTACAGAAGGATGCACCCGTGCGCACGTGGAAATCCGAAGTGCTATATGAATGCCCAGGCGATATCGTATTATGCAAAAATTGCGCAATAGCTTTATTAGCCAGGCCGCTTTCCCAGCGGCGCGTGTGCCGCAACTTGCCTCAGCTGAGTGAAGAAAGGAAAAAAATGGAGAGGAAAAGTAGGGGAACTCTCTGTTGGTTGAATTTATCGCGATAATAACATAATACCGTCCAGTGGAAATTAATCAGCCCGCATCTACAAGCAGCTTTCTACCCGAGTTTCGCACTGAGCCGCCCCTCTCGGATGTTCATTGCGTATCGCCGAGTGAGTTGCGACAGAGCAGAGGAGAGCGCAGTGCCAAGTTTAGCGATGCATATGAGAAAAAAAGGCAGGGCGTACTAAACCAATTCTCATTCTCATGAGGAAAGGGCTTCGGCAATCGAAATTAATTATCTCCAGTCATTCATGTCGTAGCTGATTGACACCCGCATAATAAAAGATAATTGGGATCCGCGGAGGATGTCACCTGTAACGATAGCTCAGGGATACTGAAATATAACTGAACGAACCGGTTGACGCAACGAGGGTCGAAAGGAGTAACTGGGTAGTTGGAATCGTCCAAAAGAGAAGGAGAAGTCAACCGAGGAACAACAAGAATCCTTTTCAAGAGAGGCGTGGAGGGGTGGTCGAGTGACGTCAAGGCGTACTGAAATATACACCTTCATCCCCCTTGGTAACTCATGAAAATGTCAAACCAAATTCGTTTGGAAGTGACACCCCTGCCGATTCCCCGGAAATAGCCGGTGTGGCTGGTGTACAGGTGCCATTGAGAACAAGGAATACGATGGGCTATCCCTTGGGAGAAGGGGGAGGGAGAGGGGGACCCGTTCTACGGTAGGGTATTAGTTTCCTGACTTTACGGGGGAGCTAACTTCAAAGAGAGGACGATACGGCGTCACAGCGAGTATCGGCTACACGAATTACGCGTGAAAGAGAAAACAGTGGATGATACCTTCGGCAACCAACCACTACCACCAACGAGGATAGTGAGCGCCTGCCGAAAGGAGCGTAAATACCACCCGCAGACCCTGGCGTTCACTCGCAGAGCCCCTGAAGAGCTTTCCTTTTAACGGGCCTTAACAACTTGTAACCGATACCTGTGCCCCTTCTCCCCTATTGGACCTCTCTTTCTTACTTGCTTAGTGGAACTAGTCCCCCCCGTTCGTTCTTTCTCACTCTTAGTATCGTAGCATGGTGAATGGCCTCAATGAAAGGGGCCAAATCGTCGCGCGAATATTGTATACGTGGCGGCCCATCTTTGCCGCCGGTCTACGAAGCACCTCTTCTTACAATGGGACGCAAGCTAGCTCGGAAGTTACTCGGCATTCGAGTATACCTTCATAGCCCCTCAGCAACTCGTCGTCTCGAACAGGCATAAATCAGACGCACTAGACTCGTAATACCTGGCAGGTAGAAGAGCCGGTGATCCTTTTCCTTACCAATTGTTCCAAGATTCCTTCTCTTCTAAACTATTGTTATACGAACGAGACCTCTCTCTTTCCTGGCACGACTTTGTCTCAAGAAACACCTGCTTTTCTTACCCGGTGTACCGAACGCTATCCCGCCTCCGATGCTTTTTGTTATGATTGTCTTAGAAGTTCGAACATGCCTTCGATCAGCCGTCTTCGCAGTTGTCAATAATCGATGGTTCCATGGAAAATTGTAATTGGCAGATTCCAGTTATTCAAAGATGGTAGTTTCTAAAGTGTTTCTTGATTTAATACTGCCAAGGATTTTACTAGTTGGTCCATTGAAGATGTGATGCTAAACAGCATCCGGCTATGTCACTCTATCATTGTACGCAAAAATAGCTTTGATAGATCTTGCAATCTTTATCTCTGTTTGCGTAACGGACATTTAATCGTAACGTGACTCTGTCTGCCTTGATTTCCAGCGACCACACGCGAAGATAGTTCCAACTTGTGATGGAAATTCTAGTGGGATATGTGATGTGCATCGATGACCGGGGGGGCAAGAAGTTAGTGAAAAAATATCGTCGTATCAAGCATGCAAAAGCAAATGGAATTCGTTATGCGTTGAGAGTCCGGTGGTAAATACGATCGAAGCATCTGTGCACGTGTGTGTTACATAAATCTGTAGAACTGCGATCTGCTTGTTGGTGGTTTACTTCTTCCTTTTGCATACGCACTCGCTTTTAGGCAGCTTCGACCACACATTCGCCTGATAAAGGATGTTTCACACTAAAAGTACAGGTAAGAAAGAAACGTTTCTACCTTGAAACACGAATGCCTTGCATTTAATAGCGTGGAAGCTCACGTTCAACTGGGAGATGCGATGCGCACGTGAGTGCAAAAGAGTAAAGCGTGGAAGTAGTTGCAATGTGAATCGGGCATAAGGCGCCGTTCTGCATTCGGGAAATCATGGTATGTGAATGCAAGCAGCAGGCAAGCAAGCAGGCGAATGTGCAGACGCGCAGGAGCCTTTGTCATGCTCGGCGGACGGTGCTCCCGAGCAAAAGTTCTGCCTGCACGAGGCATGGTGTCACTTCCGGCGTGCTCGAAAGATAATAGTATCGCTGGAATGCACGGCTCGTTTGAGAAATGCAGCCACCATGCACTCGCTTCGAGTACTGCGGAGCTCTCTGAATGCGCTTAATTTGTTCCCTCCGCCTCCCACTTCCCTCGCACATTCATCGAGATTATTCATCGCACATGCTCACCGCAGATAATAAAGTTTCTTGAACGCGGTATAGAATTTTTTTCGGACCGCAAGCGACCGTTCTTGCTTGCTGGCTATATTACCGGTATGTGACTCAGAATGATCATTAAGGCATTTTCCTCTCGTGATTCACATCACTCTCCGCGAATTCATGAATGTCTCCGAGTGATAACGAGCCGGTTATCGGTACGAAGCTGACGCTGCCAGGTAAGAGAACATTACGGCATTTCGGGAGTTCAGAGATAATCATGGCCTTCCTTACACCATACTTTACCAATGATCTCAGAGTTATATTAAAATACATCATTCATCTTTCAAAATAATCACACGAAGAATCATTAAAAATCGACTTTCGCAATAATCGAAGTATAAAAATAACATAAGTTGTTATTACAATATTAATAAAGGATCGAATCTTATTAGAAAAGGGTTGATGAAGAAAAGGATGCGCGTCGCATAATAATTGTCCACGAACGATTGAGACGAATAGACGCGGCGGAGGCAGCGTTCGCTAGCAAGAAATGCAATAAAAAGAGCGGAGTAATTGAGAAAGCGAGCCGACATACCAAGCGCGCGTCATCGGTGGAATTTATAGTCTTCCCGTCGAGTTATCGATGAATTTCCAGAGTCATGACAGCGTGGCGATTGCCCTTTAGTGTCCCGTGAACGCGCGCCTCCACGAGGGAGCAGAAAATACACACACTGTATACGCGCGCGCTCTTCTTCTTGGCTTCTCGCTCGGCCGTTCTCGTCAACACGCAGAGCCCACTTTGCGTCATTAAGTCCTACCTCAACCGGCGGCAATAAAAAAAAAAGCGTCGGCACTTGGAAACTTAATAGCGACGATGTGGCTCTGCTATCTGTCCAGGTGTCGCTAAAATAGATAGTAGCCCGATAAAGGTACAAGCCTGTATAAAAAACGAGTGATTCCTGTAATTGAGCCTCGTAGTTCATACACGTCGAGAAGCGAAGTTCCAATCAACCACCTTGCGACCGATTATTTCAATCTAGCTGTCACTCTTCATAGGTTATAAAATATCTCATATAACTAGAAACCGTAATAATTGGCTGAAAACTTATTATTTCCAACAGTATAAAAGTATGCATGTTATATCAAATTAATTCTAACATAAGAACTAACATATCGATCACTGAGAGTTCTCCAAATCGAGAGTGACTTTCCGGGCGACTGTAATGAGAGGGAGGGGGGGGGGGGGGGAGATTCGGTTGGCGGCTGCAACCTTACCTAACCGAGCGGTCAGCCTGCAAATAGGACAATTAAAATTCAAGCGAGAGGCAAGGTGAGCGCGAGCGCAGCACCACCAGCTGACCCGTTACTTCGATCGGAGTTTGCTGCATATCGACTATGCAACCTGGCCGAAATTATTCAAGAGGGCCGCGCGCGAATGTCTGAGTTGATCTGTTATCGTTTTGGTAAGCAGATCATTTGGAACCCTGTTAACTCTTGTCTTCGAACACGCTTGAGAGTAACCAAGCAACGACAAGCGAGCAGCAATCGAATTATAGAACGTGTGCAGCAGCAACGATCTTCCATAAACAGATTGGCTGACGCCTCGTAACCGTTTACGCAGAGAGAGAGAGAGCACTTCGACGTGACGTCATTCTCATAGTACTACGCCGCTGTTTCGCTCTCACACACACACATACAGAGAGACATATAAGAGAGAGAGCAGTGGAGCGAGTTCTACTTGCATTTAAGCCGGGGTTCACATTACCAGTGCGCTCGAAGAAATGATCGCACGGGAACTCGTGGTGACAATGGATTCACGCTCCACTGACAGAGGGCACTGAATGCTAGAAAAAGGGAAGGCGGGTTCAATTGTTCAGTATTTAAGGTACCTTTCCATATGAGTTTCCATTGGAATGTCTAAATCATCCGATTAATGATTTATTTATAGGTTTAATCATATGGTTAATTTCATTGCTCAAAGTAAAGCGTTAAATTGAAGTATTTGTACTTGAGTACAGGAATTCGTAATTAACCTTTGATTACAATTTCCTCTTTGCTAGCTTTGATTCAAGTGTATGTCTATGCGTGTTAAACTGACAGTTCAAAGGAATACATGCATTTGTACCTTTATAGTACTTGCAATGTGAACGAAGCCTTTAAAAGTCGTAGTTCTGTCTACTCTAGATAGTTTAGTTTTCTATTTCCGACCAAGACGAACTTCCTCCCAACTTCCTATTGAAGTTCTACTCTAATGATGGCTAGCGTAGACCGGATGGATATGCGAGATATCGATCGAGAAATTCGAATGAAGAGTTGAGTGAAATTGTTCAAGGTTTCAAAGTACCTCCGGCGTGTTCAGGGAGTAGAATTCTCAATGAGTTGGTTGCCAAAAGACAAATTGAATTTCATGATTCTCCTGGCAAGTGAACGCTTCGACTAGTAAAGACAGAGCTTAAGACTTTTAGTAATGAAAGAGAGTTCTTCTGCCATGGTAAAAATGCCATTTCGGGAATGAGTGACATTGCTTAATTGTATTCGGTCAACCACACGATTTATTGGCAGTATTTCTGGTTATTATTGGAAAGCCGAGATCCCGTCTGGCATGGAAAGCAGACTAGTCTTTGAGTGGGCTGCTCGTTGAAGCACAGTTGCAGGAAGCTCAATGCTAGTCATATTGACGAGGAGTAACTGGACGCCTAGCTAATCAACGTCTCCTAACTGTCGGAAGCACTTTCATAGATCTGACATGTTTCAAACGATTAATAAACAATTATTTCTGTTAAATAGAATTAGAATTCCCGATCATTATTTGACTCATCTCAAAATACCTTGGGTTTCTTGACGCGTGCGGATACGTGGTCAAATAAAGGCGCGTGCAGGCGGGATTGTCGACGTGTGTAGGACGGCGTGCACTGCCATCGTACACACGACACAGTAGACAACGCGCGCGCACCAGCAACCGGAGGAGTCAGATATGTTGGTATATACATGCTATCTACTACTGTGGCAACAGGAGCGTCTCAAGCGACTGATACGCCACGATATTAAGATTAAGCGAAAAAGATGCTTAATAATGCAGTCCTATTATGATTGTAAATCTTACGAATATTAGATTCTTTTGTTATACTAAAAAAGTTGATTAAAACTGTTTATTACTTAAATTTGGATGATAGTGATGAAAGAGGTGTTTGTTAATAAAGCAGAGTATAGAATTTATTCATTTTTCCGATGGTCCATCAGCAATAAGGGTGCTGGGTGTTATAAATATTATGCTATTCTGATAATAGAGGCATCCGGCGGACTATGTATGCATAGAGCGATGTCGCTGAGGACGGAGGTCACCGGTAGCTGGAGTGGCCGGGCTCTGCAGCGCACAGGGTCAGTGGCGCGCTCAAAGGGTGCCTTTTGGAGGTCACAACCCCCACCTTATCTCAGAAATTTAAATAATCCCTTATTTAGAAAATGATTAATAAAATAATCAAAAACAAGGTAAAATCTTTAATTGTATCAAGTATATTCATGAATTAATGAATTACAATAAATTCTGTTAAGTTATAATACAAATGAATTTACTAAAATAAAACATACAGTATATTGGAATACCTTTCTCCCAAATAAATAGTCTGGGTGCGCCGGTGAGCAGGGTCACCCGCAAGAATGTGCACCTCGTGCGCGCGCGATAAAAGGAATGTGACATAAGTTGGGGTTGCTTATCGATGTGCTCGGGAATATATGCAGGCGCGCGCGCATACACACGCACGAGGAAAGTCATTAACACGAGGGGCAGAACGCGAGGCAAGAGAACGCCGGCGACGATAGCATATCGCTCGGTTTCATCGACGGCGACTAAAGCCCGATTCACAGTATGGATATGCTCTAACACCATGTGCCACTCATATTCAACTGACAGAGCAGCATACCTGTGTGAGTGACTGGATACAAGAATTAAGTGTGAGTATACTTGTAATATGAATCAGACACCATCGCTGTTAAGAACTACGACTTGAAACAGCCGACATTGATTCTGTCATATTATGTTGCATTCGAATGAATTTCTTATGTTTGATTCATATTATACATTCATGACTGATAGAAAAAGAGAGAATTATAAGTGAATGTTAAAGATATCTACAATGTGAATCAAGCTTAAAGAATCCCTTTACTGTTGAGTGCAAGCGCACCAGTCGACAGGACGAATGTCGTCCGGGGTAGGCGACAGAGAACGGGGCACCATGAAAACACCATCGCGCTAACGCTACGACTTAGCCAGTGCGCGAGCGGCTGGCAGAAACAAAGAGGCAATGATTTCGCGGGTACGACGACGTGCGCGCTGACTGCTTCTTATGCATCGCATTACTCATTTAGCACGCATCCCGCACGGCAATGAATAAAAACTGGCGATGCGAACTGTTAAGCATAGAGAAGCTCTCGACGTATTCATAGTAGGCGTTGCTCTAATGAGCCGTGGATTATACCTGCGACGAGGATCGCTTCGGCATGTCAATTATCCTACAGTTCCATCCAGACTAGACAGTTCTGATATGTAATCAAATATCGATTCTCAGTTGTGCATTAGAGATTCGTGTACTATGTAGAACGACGATTCGACATATACCAGTGTCTTTCGTTTCTCACGAGTGACAATCATACACATGGGTAGGAAGCAAGCATTCTAGAGACAGTTGATATCTATGTGTATGTAAAGCATATAGTCTCTATCGCTAGGGAGGCGAGTATGTTTCATTTTGCATAAGCTTCCGCAGTCCGATCCACATACTTCACTAGTGCTACATTGTCGTGCAACTCATTTGTCTTTTACGATTGTATTATGACAACAAGACATTCTCTTAATAGCGTAGATCAATCTCTTATGTATAACAAATTGATAGAAAGTAAACTAAATTCGAATATATAATTATTTCTATCAAGTATTCAAGATACAACATCCTAGGATACAAGTGAATAATTCAATCGAAGTCTTTTCAGTGCACGGAAAAGCGTAAACTTACGTAATACTAATACAACACGCGTGGCACTCGCATTCCCTTGCATCCCGCTACTTGGTTGGATGCTGCGCGCGTTCCGTATAGTAAATAACACCGGGCGTGATTCGGCCAGTATCCTATCGCTGTTTCGATTAAGTATGGCGTTGCCGATTTTTACGACTTTTCCGAGAACCGGCGAGTGCGAACTATCGATTCGGTAAATAACCGGCGAGGAGTGGAGGAGAGGGTACGCGGGGGCTTTGGTCCGTACAATCAGAAACGCAAAACATAGATAGTGAATCAGAAAATAAAGCGTCCTTAGTCTCCCCCGAGTGGTTTATCTTAAGAAGAGTGACGACTTTTCTGTGCTCGCTGCTGTCGTGGATGATCGGTAAAAGTTTCCCCCCTCAATGATGCACTCATACAACCCCCCCCCCCCCCCCATCCCTTCTACCAACGATCTTTGATCTTATTAATTATTAATCTCAATCGTTACATAAGCTCCCGCCGGCTGATAATTATTCCCACTAATTGAATAATTGATTACAGACATTTCGGCTCTAGACTCCGGAAGGAATGGTAGACACAAATATAGGCGCGCGCGCGTGCTCCTTGCAGTAACGTTTTATACGTGTTTGGCGAGTGATAACAAGTACTGGGATAGGATAATCATTGGTTAGAGAGCGAAAGAGCGCCGCCGTGAACCTTTGTGAACTCTGAGAAGGCAATCGAGTATTACCGGCAGTGACGCGCTTCGATTATAAACAATCTGTCAAAATAGCGGCAGCTAGGCGGGAAGCAGATGTTCCAGATAGCAAATACGAAGAACGAGAGAATTAGAATGAGAGGGGATTGAGAAAGACGAAGATAACGCATCATGTGTATACGTATAAATGTATCGCTGCGCGGCAGCCGGCTTCAAAAATCATTAAGCAGAGAGCCGCCGCTCTTATCGTGACCCGTACAACACCGAGATACCGGCGCTTTTTCTACGCTATCATTGCACATCGAGACGCGCTCCTTTAACACATTGACTGCCATGACATCCGAATCCAGGTGACATGCGCACTCCGTTACTAAGACATACTAATTTAAAGACTAATAAATCTTTTCAATACGAAATAACGTATATCATCGATCTTTTAACTCGCCAATGTATTAATTCTCTTCTAAGGTTTCATCTTATCGCACGTTAATTCTTAACGTATCCAGTATTCCAATTTCTATATATATGTCTAACGTACGCTTCGATGGATCCACGAGCCCAATCGTATGAATATTCGAAGATCTCATCTACGTCTCAAAGTTAGATACGAACACCAAGTTTTCCCGTGTGTACGTGATTCCAGATCTCTCGGGAGTCGACTGATTTAACAGGGAGGACTCGAAGTTTCTGGCTGAGAGTCGAGTGACAGTGCGCATCTCGAGCGAGGGGTGGAATTGGGAGAGAGGGGGAGAGAGAGAGAGAGAGCGGGCGAATTAGGATCACGACAGGGGTGGCCACGTTAACACTGGTTTATTCAAATCGACGAGCTCGTATCGACATTCCTGTACCCCGGAGTGCTCGACTAATGGGCGACACTTAATTAGGCGAGTCTCCCACCCGGTCGCCGCGCCAACTTTCCGTGAGCATCTGGGTGAAAGAGGTGGCGGGTGGCAGAGTTGGGGAGGCTTCACTAGAGAATGGAGTCGTCCTACGCGCTGGGAGCGTACACCGCGCACTAGGCCGCCCAGCCAATCCAATCTTGGATTCGCTTTGGAAAAACTCGATTCGCATTTACCATAAAACCGGATCAGTATTAGCGTGTCACTCACAATAATTCACGTATAGTAAAAAACATGAATGTCTACTATCACTGGTTATCAGTTCATGCGAACAATATAAATATTAGATAGTAATAAAAGAGTCGACGGTTTCACATCGCAACTGTGAGTAGAAATACATGTTTCCAAGGTAAACGCATCAGTTTGTATCGCAAGAATTCGTATTTATCAGGGTGAAAAAAAAAGAGGGTGTATGCACCACTTACGGGAGGGCTCGCCAACTCGGAGGAGATCACTGCAATTTCGTAATCCTCGCTCGCTCCTAGCGCACGCACCATCATCTTGCTCAATCGGAACGTCCCGGGTACCGCGCGCGCACACACTCACACACAAGCGCACGCACTGTCGCGAGTGTCACTTCCCATTCAAGTATAGCTTCGCGGCATCGCAGTCATCGTCATCAGTCGCACCGCCGATCTCGCACGTGAGAGGAGAGAAGGGGCGGCCCACTATCGTCCGGACTCTGCAAGCACATGGAAGAGTGCCACTCTGAGTAAATCCGAGTAAACTCAGTGAACTAGTCGAAGCTAATAGAGCGGATTGAGGACAGAGACATACTGCGGTATCAGTTGGATAGAGAAAGAGAAGATGAAGGAAGTAAGTAAGAGTGAGTGGGAATAGAATTGTAGTGGGCGATCAGGGTGTCTAACGAGCGAGCGTGAAGGATCGCATCCGGAAAAGCCAAAACTGTGTGTCGTTCGGGGGAGGCGAGGAGAGAGGAGGCACAAAATTCGCCTGAATCACGGAAACACGAGAGAGCGTGACGAGGTACGGAAGGCCACGGCTTGCTGTGGAAGGGTTGGTAGGTGGAGAAGAGTAGGAGAGGCGAGAGAGAGTGAGTGAAAGAAGACGGAGAATGAGCGGGTAGAAACAAGCGACCGTATCGCATGCATGAATCCGTCTTGGCAGGAGTGAGCGAGTGAGTGACTGTGTCAGAGAGAAAGAGAGGCTGCTAGACACATACACAACACACATACACGAAGAGAAAGACCACCACACAGGAATAGTAAGCGAGCGATGCGAGGAGAGCGTACACTCTTTTACTCGGAGGATCAAGGCCCGTACGGTGCGGCTCACTGAGAAATCGCAGCGAATCCGTAGAATTCACGTAGCAGCGCGTCTGCCAGCAGCTCCATCTTGACTGGCGAGTCAATCCGAGTGTCTGCCGAGCTCTACGCGCACATTCTTCGGCCCGCCGTTCTCTCGACGACGGCGTCGTCTCCCCGTCGGCGTCGTGTCTCTCACTCACGGCGTAGCAAGTAGCGCGCGGGCGCGCCGCCGCCGCCTCCCCACACGCGCTCCTCTCTTCGCTCTTCTCGCTCAGCCTCTGGCACACCGACCAATTGTGAGCCAAGAGAGAGAGAGAGGGAGACACGCCACTACGACTCACTAACACAATAAATCCATTGTGAGAGAGGATTCCTGGCAGCACATTCCGCTTGCACGTAAGTACGGCCAAGCTGTACGAGAAAGAGTGGAGGACGGTGTGTGCGGCGCTGTTCCTTCGGCCCGAAGCGACTTTGCGAGCCACTCATGTACTCGCTCGCGCACAGACACACAGAGAGGATCGCTCGTTGGATATCGTCACGCGGCCGGGGAAAAGACAGGAGAGAAGAGAAAGAGGCGCGCAGGCTGTGGCAGAGCCAGGAGAAGCGGAGCCCAGGGTGAAAGGGGGGCCGATACGAAAGGGGAAGCTGGTGGGGCGGCGCAGTCAATGCGAGAGGAGGAGGCGAGAGAGCGCGAGCGACGGAGAAGGACAGCCTGGCAAGGAAGAAGCGAGGTGGAGAGAGCGAGAGACAGCGAGAGGTTGTATGAAGGAAACGGTGGAGTGACTGAGGAAAAGCGAGGCAGGGGAGTCGAGGAGAGGCGAGCACGATTGGTGTATGGTCGCTCGTATAAATAGACGGGGCGACGATATAGGCATCGTATAGTAAGACTCCTAGGCCAGGTAGTGGATGCTCGTGACAGCGATGAAACTACCTCGTTCACTTCCACTACCGCCGGCAGCCAGAGTCACTGACACACACTGGCCCGATCGGCTCGCGCGGTCGAGAGCGCGCGCGCGCGCCTCCACACACCGAGTACTACCTCGCGCACCCACACACCCTCTCTCTGGCGATGAGGCGCATACGGAAGCACATACATAGAGCGTAGAGCGAGTGGGTACATTCTCGCTGAGCGAGTTTATGCGCGCACGCGTGTCGCAGGGGCACACACGGGCAAACGTTGCACCGGGGGCTCACGTACGTCGAGCGTCGACGACGTTCTCTCGTCCGACGCTCGGCGTCTCTCTCCCGTCGTCGGCGCGCACTCTCCGGCGTGCCGAGGCCGCTTACACACCGGGCTTGCCAGCCCGCCTCCGCTTGTGGACGTGTGTATCGACGTGCCCAACGGAGAGGAGGCAGGAATCGTCACGGATTCCCGGGGATCATCGCCAGCGCTGTACGAGTCGCTCTTCTCCTTGTCCTTGCCACCAGAGTCGCCGCAATTCTCTCTCCTCCGAGGGACGGCGCGCGTCCGCTTGCATCGCACGGGCCCAGCAAGAGTCACACGCGCTGCCAGCCGACGAGGGAGGAGGATTTCGGTTTGGTAGCAGACACTGCGGCTGCAACACTGCACGAAGAAAGGGGAGCGCGCGCGCCGTTACGACGTGTCGTCATCGATGCTCCTTCCTTTACTTCCTTGCCACTCTCTTATTTACACGTGTGCCAGCACTCAGCTCTCTGCCACCCAATTATTGCCATCTCTCTCTCTCTGTATATGCCTTTCGTACAGTTGTACCTCCTCCTCTTCCTCTCTGTTTCTTGTACATCTGTCTTGCTCCCCCCTTTATCTCACAAACTCGCCTTTCTCCCCGCTCTTCCTCGTCGACACGGTATTCGTGCACACATACGGGCTCGGTTGCTCAACTGAACACCCTTGCACCTCGTCGGACCTTATAACCAGGCAATACGGCGCGCACACACACAGTCGATCCTCTCACTCGCTCTCGATTCCTGGGATAGTCTACTACCACTGACGGCCCGGTTACTACTACTCCGCTGCTAGTACTACTACAGTAGAAACTTCCCTCCCACTTCAGCCAGCCTATACTTGCTATCCTCGCGTAAGTGAACACGCACACGTGCGCGCCTGTTGGATACGGCTCCGAGTAACGCACACATAAGTCCTGATGTGCTGTGCTGTGCTGTGCTGCGCGCGCGCACTCACTGACAGCCACTGCATGCTTTGCCTCCTTTCTCACAGTTTTATCCTGGCTCACCCACACATATATACTGTGTTCGAGAGAGCCACGGAAGCACGGGCTTGCGCATGTGTGTACGAGCTCTGCCCAGAGCGCAAACCTTACCCACACGTAATACACACGTATGTACCTGGCGACACGCTGTGTACCCTCAGGAGCGTTGCTTCGCTCCCCTCGCACACACCAAGGCACTTGGCCACTTGACCACTCGGAGATCTCCCTGCGCTCGCGCGCTCCTACCACCTCCTCCTCCTTCGACGGCCCCAAGACATTTATCTCGACCACTCTTCCCCCGTTTGCTGAACGCTTCCAGGACTTTTTCTTCCTTCGTTTTTGCTCGCACGTGTGAAATGAGATTTATGGGATGGGGATTTTGTATTATACCTATTGGTACGCAAAGGGTGTTTCAAGTATACGTTTCCTTATTCGAAATCGATCCAACTGCTCCCTGGTGTCAGGGTTGCAAGTTAATGTTGCTCTTTATATGTTTTATGTAGAAGATGGTGATTCAATTTTTGAGTTACGAATTAGTTTCCACTAAGTGGCATTTGTAAGATCTCCTGGGTAATTAGGTGAACGGAATAGAAGACGGAGAGCGGAAAATACTGCTGCTTTATATTCAAGGGCAATTGGCGCAGCGGAGTAGTGTGCATCGTTCATCAGCCATTCATGCTCCACCATCAATCATAAATTTGGCAGAGGCCCGCGCGCACCATGAATGATACGGTTGGCTCACCAATAACCAGCAGCGCTCAGTGTAATCTTCCACGTGTAACAGTGCAAATAAGTAGAGCGCATTACGCCGAGCGTCAAATATTTGCAGTCCCCGCTCCAAAAATCCCAGCTCCAAGTGGATTCCATTGATTCGTGTCGGAATCGTCGTCTCTCTCTCGGTAATACTGCGCGAACTCTCCCTTTCTCTCTCACACAGCCACTCGCAAATTACTTCGAAACAACAACTTGTTCGAGGCAAGAGTGAAACTCGTTCGCAATGTGCTACGAATCAATTTACTCGACCATCTGACAGTCGTCTCGATCTACTCTTCCTTTTAGAACAGTATTGTTGATCACCCACAAACAAAAAATCGCTTCCATCCGCTTCGAACGAACAAGTGCGCGTCAGGGGCAGACTTTCTTTTTTAAAAGACAAAAAATAACAGTTGGAGTCTCTGAAGTCAGATATAATCGTGAACGTCGGTAGATGAAAAATTCCCATCCACCCTACGCATGGCAACCAACCACCCCTTCTCCCATGCACTCTGAATCCATAGAAGCGTGCGCGCGTGCTATTTCTTGTCGGGAATTCAGGGTGTTAAGTGTCAACAAAGAAGCAAATGTCTCCCTCTTCATCGTAGCCCCGTTGCCATCATGCAGTAGCGACATGAAGGCGTCTCACTAGCATTCGGGGAAACTGGAAAGTGATCCGGACGGGTTGGCCGAGCTGCTTGCAACTTGTGTGTGTTAACACAGAGCGCTTACTGTCGGACAGGGCACACTGTTCTCCAATGCTCATTGCTGAGCGAACGAGACGTCCAACTTGTGCTTTTCGTCAAGTGTCACAGGAACGTGCGTTGAGGGCCTCGTACGAGCGTTCTCCCGTAATGTGTAGTAGACACATCTGGCGTAACAGTAGCCTCTCTCGTATGCCATGCGTAAGCATTAGTGGAAGGAAGGCTTGTGCGTCACCCGCTCGCATGTGCATTCTCTTGCACAGCTCTGCGCCCACATAATCCTCTCTTTCTCTCTCCTTCTGTCTCTCTTGTCTTCGTTCGTACCAAACGCCAGCCTTTAGATACGTATTACGTGTCCGAAAATAGTTCGATCCCTGCTGCACTGACTCCTTCCAGTCGGATTTACAAGTAGAGGAAAAGTTCAACACGATTCTTGCTGTTTGATATTTCGAAAGACGAGTAGAACGACAAAATCAATCTGAACGATTGCTATCATTCGATTCTAAATTCGATTGTCTAAAGGACAATCGAACGACGAGGCTGCGTGCAATTCATATAGGCGTGCGTGCGTGGCATAAGAAACGACGTCGAGAGAGGGAGAAAGACAAGGGAGGGAGTATGAGTATGTAAGTACATAAAGGCAATGGTGTGTGTGTACCAGCCATAGGCGCCGGAAGAAGACATTCAGGATTGAATATTACGTTATCCCATTGAAACTTTTAGTATCTATGACATCAGCTATCGAAGGAAATTGTTAGTCTATAGAATCGTGAGTTTCTGGTCGATTTCACGGGAAATCAGTAGACTGTACGAAGGCAAATAATTTCCTTTTGGCAGAGCCGATCGTTCGATGTGTCTACGAGCGAATATGTGAGAAAGGGGGAAGAGTCGGGTTTATATTCTAGCATCAAAGTGGTTTCAGTCGTTCCATTTTCTATGCAGCCTACAGTGGAAGGTCATCCGGGACGCTTGTATGAATTCCACTTCAATTCTCTGTCAGAGAATACGTCCGGCAGAGGCTTCGTCAATGAGGTATTGCCGAGTACCTTGCAGTGACTCGGCGTCCCCTTCTGTGTTTCCCTTCATAGACTTCGTGCTCCGTCCATGAATGGCGTAACCTCGTTATGGGATTTCATGTGGATACCCAACCGCTCTTAGACCCAACCCGTCGCGTTGCCCTACCCGACCATACTACAGAATCGTTGAGACCAGCAGGGTGGAAAAAAGCTGATCCTTTTTATTTTAACTTTTCCAGTCTCAAAGAGAAGCTTATATGTAATCAAATGAAGTTCATCTATCGAAAAATTATATTTAAATGCACAGTTTAAATTATATTATAAAATTTTAGTGTAATAATTAAGAGAATAAAAGAGAGTAGGAAATGAACGTGAACGTTTCCTCTTAATCCTGCTTTTTGTTTAGAATAAAGATAATTGTTTGAATTTACAAAATTAATTACATTGAAAGGTTGAATGCAAGGACGATATGAGTGAGTGAAACAATAGCTAATTAAGCCGTCGAGTGCGAAGACTCATTGTGAATGGCCGACGCGCAATGAAATGCGTTATAAACTATTAATGAAGCTCCGACAATGACGCTCCGTCGATTATGAGCTTGGACCCCGGCGAACTATAGTTATAATTCCAGATATCTCTTTCTCGCACGCGTTTGTCGTTTTTGCCGACCGCACTCCGCCGTGCCGTCTGACTCCGATCGTACTGCGGTGATAAATAATTTATAGTTTTCTTGGACCAACGGTGAATCACAGTGGCCCCAGATAGGGAGAACAAGTTCCCGGTAGTCGAAACAAGAGTTTACCCGCTCCTGTAGTCTAAAGCTTGGTTCACATTCCGACGAATAATTGCATTAAGTTAAAAGGAACGCGCTAAATAGAATTTATGTTCAACTCACAAAGTACAAGTAGATAAAGAAAAATAATCACGGTCAAAATATAAATCCAACTTAAGTCAAGTATTTCTATTTTTAAACTTTTCTCTTTCCTCCTAAATTACAAAATTTTTGTTGTTTCAACTCCACTCTAACATATATCAGTATTGTATCGATTTACTCTCAGTTTGTTCATTTAATCATTATCGAAAAATTCGATTAGGATCAAATGTCCGGTGCGCAAAGATTAACGCGTGGCTAAGAGCACGTCGTCGACGTGAGAAGCGTGTATGAGGGGGGAACGCGCGATCGACTAGAGCGGTGTCCCAAGTGAGAAATAGAAAGCACGAGTTGCTACGATACTGCTTTGCGAGTGCTATTGAATGGGCCGCGACCTATTGGCTGCTCTTGGGTCACGTGCACACCCAAGACCAGCACTAGACCACTAGACATTCATTCTACCGCAACTGGTTCGCGTGTAGTACGTGCACGCGGCCGCGCTCCCTGCCTTCGACCGATATGACAGCCCGATTTTGCACTCTCCGTAGAGCACGGTAGAAATATCCCAACTCGATTTACTACATTTCGCAATGCTTCTAGTTCCACTAGCCGGAACTGGACAACCAAAAGGAAGTATTTGATTCAGTAAAGTCGTTGAAAATAACAAGTATTACATTTTTTACTGTACGGAAAAGATTGTGAATTGAAGAAATAAGTGTCTTAGGTATTGAAATATTCTACATACACAGGATATAATGGCGATGCTGACATTTCATGAAGTGTTTAAAGAATTCCGTAAGAATGCATGCGAAATATGTCTGGTCCTTCAGTGAAAGAAGCGACGAGCAAGAGTGAGAGAGCAAATGTGATTTGAGATCTGCTGGTAGGGTCAGAGAGTCAGTGTGCACGGCTTAAATTCAAAACAGTGTCTGGCTGGGTCGCAGCGACACAATCTCGATCCTCCCGATAATCTCGAGATTACACAGACGCACACTCGAGCTCGGCCCCGAAGACCGGCTGAGATTACATAATAAATCTCTTGTTTGTCCTGGAAACGGCTTGCTTCGACAACGGGAACGGGCGGAACCGGCCGGCCGAGTTTACTGAGGAAGCGTAACAGTTTTTTTCCTACTCCGCGCGCGTTCGCTCTAATAGCTAATCGATATCTGACTGTGTCTGTCCTCTCGGAGAAGAGAGGAGAGAAAATCGCTGGGATGCGAAGCCCGGAAAGGTGAGAGGCAACGCCTAGTGGCCACAATGCGACCGGGAGTTGGTAAGAATAATTACTAAGAGGAAAAGTCGTTGTTAGAAGTCGAGAAAAATAGAAGATGCGTCAATAAGTTACAGTTAGCGTTTAACAGTACAAAGAAGGTTCAATAAAAATCCGTAAAGAATATTGATGGCGCTGTGAAACATTGTCGATAGCGATTACCAATCGTGAATGTTCGTAAGAATCGAACAGAGAGAGAGAGAGAGATAGACACAGGGGACACGGTCAGTCTCGTACGAGACTGGCGAATCAATCCATTGACTGCTTCTGATGTCATTAACTCCCGCAACCTCCGACGCGAAGCCTCGATGACTGCTTCATGCTGCTAGTCGTCTATCAGTCACGTTTTCGGAAGAGTCGTTCTTTCACAAGGATCACCAAAAGTAAGATATATTCTGAATTAAACCACCTCAATGATTCGAGTCTGTTGATAACAAGGATTTATACTGTGACCGATTCAATGAATACAATTGGAAATGTTCATTTTGTCTCTCCTTGAACGCGACCGTAAGTCAAGAGTTTTTTGTGTACGAAGGAATAAATCATCGCCTTTGATCGTACGTTGTCGATCATGCACGAAGTTATTTCCTACTAATCACGTGCTAGTTCTGCCCGACTTCTTATTCATTCTACGACGAGCGGAATCGCCGCGTTCGCCCTGCCATGCATATACGTAGACGAGCAGACTTTTTGCTGGAAGCTACACCTCGCCGCGCTCGCACTGAGGTGAATCGATTCCTAGTCCATTGAATAACTGTTCCATGAATGATCCGTGTAATGACTTACTATTTGCCAGGCGTAAGAACCCTGACAGATTATTACCCGGTTGTTTTATGGTGAAACTGACGAGCGTTCCGGCTGTTTTCATAACTGTAGAAAAACTATAATAAATTCTAGTAATAATACTGCAATGACAGCTTACGCAACTTGTGCTTCAATGAGCGCGCGAGTAGACGCACTTGCAAACATGAATATACTTGTGACTCGGCAATAAAGTATCAACATACACAATAACCAACTAACATTCCTTCGAATTAATATACTACATTATAATAATTACATAACTTTGACATTTATATTAAAACAATCTGACTAATATTAAAAATAAACAAGAACGAAAGGCGATCTTTATAAGAAAAGGATGAATGATAAAAATTCCTGAATCATCGAACACCTGTCACGCGAACGGAAAGAGGCAATGAAGTAAATCTTCTGAACACCGGCAGTGCACCCTCTTGGTATTCAGTTGCACAGGGATAGCAGACTGCCCGGCAGCAGCAGCAGTAGCAGCAGCAGGCACCACCAGCACCACCACCGTCGTGCTATTATTACACGCAGAATCAATCGAAAGTCTCTCTACATATATGTATTTGCGTCACGCGCGCATCTCGCCGGGTTCTCCTCTCACGTACATAACACACACACACACACGCATACATACACATAGCCACACATGAAACTCTGGGCCGGAGACGTCGGCTAATAAAGGGGCTTTTGAGCTTGCCGTTGCATATAATGTAATTTGTTTGATCACCCACCAGAGTATACAAGCGACGCACCTCAATTGAATCGGCCCGGCGACCGAGCGATCGAACGTCCTCCGAAATAACTCGGTTGCTCGAAACAAAAAAAAAAGAGAGTCTCCCTGACTATCAATCGCACTGCCCTTTGACCCCTGCGCACCCAGATACTATTTATGACACGTCCCTCGAGCTACATTAATACTCGGCCTTCCAGGAAGTTCACAATGATGAGATTAATGGAAGTGCAAGGTATCTTTTCGCTCGAATGTAGTTGTAATGATAATAGTCTTTGAAGTGAAAAGTTGTAAAGGTCGAAGGTTATTTGATTTTATGAAAGGATTTATGAGAGTTAATTAGATTTGTTGTGGATAATATAGAGAAGAATTAGAGATGAATTTGAAGAGCTAGTATAAGTAGATACGGTTCTGAAAATATTTCATTGAGAGTTCGCTCGAGACGGACGATGAAGCCGGCATGTGCCAAGCATTGACCGTGGAAGACTGGTCTAGCGCGCGTCTATAGGCCTATTCCGTTGTCTATTAAAAGAGTAGGAGCTCGAAGGCCTGTAATCACAGACACAGAGATACCTTTGCGACCAAGAGCATGGTCGTTCGGTGAACATTCTGCGATCCCTACGGGCAAACGAATGCTTCTGAGGACGAACAGTGGTTGCTTACTTGCGCGCGCGCGGGCGGTCGGTCGAGCTGGCTGGCGTCTCGACGCTCTTGTGTCGTCCCCGCGTGGCCATACCTTGTCGCGGAGCGTCGTCGACCGACCCGACTCACCTCTCCGCTCACTCACTCACTCACTCACTCACTCACTCACTCGCACGCTCAACCGCAGCGCGCGCGCGCGCGCGGTTAGCAACAGATTTGACCAGGTTCAGTCTGATGCGCCGATCAAAAGGGTGCCGCGTCGGCCTCCGGCGAGGCCCGGACGATCGCCTATCACCATGCCAACTCACAAAGGCCACGGAATCCCCAAGCATGGGAACTCGAAAAGATCCGAGAAACTCACTTCCATCGTGAAAGGTCACGTCAGACTGTCTATCGAATATCTTGGTGATTCTATAACCTCGAAGTATAAGAACCCTCGACGACCTTTTATCAACATAGTAGTTCTTCAAGGTCGAGGAATTTTAAGATATAAGAGAAATAGAAATACAAGAAGAAATTGAAGTATAAATTGAAACTACTTCTTTTATTTATATGCAATTTTATCGAGAGTAAAGAATTTCGTAAATTGATGGTTCAAGAACCTTTTCATCTCCCATCAGGGATGCTTGGAAGATATGTATCAGCATGGGATCAAACTGCCGACAGAAAGCCTCTCGCGCGTCTCGTTTATTTCGTCGAGCGAGGACTTCCCTGTCCGGCGTGTATTTTCATTCCTGGCACTTGGATCCTTCCTAGTACCGCTGTCTGAATTGCGTCTCCTTATATCGTCGGCTCTGGCGAGCCAATTTTAATTTTAACCCTCGCTTCTGGCAACTGGTGAATAAACGGCGCGCGCTCCCCAACCGACTTACGAATTCGCGCCTAATGCTCATTGTCACTGGCCTCTGCGTAAGCCAAGACTAGTTTCGTAATGTGAATGTGTGTGTGCGCTGATTTTCGTCGGATCCTTTGATAACGCGTGGCAACTCGCCCGATGCCTCATTGATTGACGTTGATAGCGTAAGCAGAAAGTGGCACGTGTCGCACTCGCATCAACCTTTCTTATTACGATTATTTTCTCGCACCAACGATTTTGTTATAATAATTGGTACGAATTCAATATTAAATAATACTCAGGGAAATATTTGGATTTAAACTAGACTAGATTTACTATGCGTATATGGATGATGCGTTCTTGTGGTGTCAGGTAATGTAAAAGGACAGTAACGAGTGACACCACAGGCTAGACATACAGCGGAAAGCAGTAGATTCGGTAGCGGGCGTCAGCCCGATGAAAGGGTCAAGTGGAAGTGTGCCGGTTGCGTGAGGAAAAGTGGAAACCCGAATCGTGATGACCGAGAAACCGTTGACATTGATATTTTAATAAAAACGATTATTAAAATACTGTTTCTATAAACATAACATTATCAAATCATTAACTAAGTATTAACAATTAGTTAATACGAATTTGTCAGGTCGATCAGTATAGTTAATGGGGAATCCTTAATTGGATCGTCTTAGAAGATAACGGGAAGGGACGGAATAGATAGGGTTCGCCGAATTGGTTGACGTTTCACAGGAGAAATCCGAGCGATTGTTCTAATACAGTGTTCAGCTGGTAATGAGGCGGGGAGTGCGCCGCTTGGTAACAGTCATCGGATTTCTGTATATTCGATACCCCGTCCGGCACGTTGCCTGTCTTGCCACGGGGAGGAGTTAATGAACTTTGCGATCCCCCAGCGCGACCGACACACACGCACGCACACACACACACACACACCACACCACACCCAACAAGGGGGGTTCGTGCATCCACTAGTTTAATGACTGCGTCAATTGAAAGTACCGATTCTACTCGAAGGAGATTAGGAGCCATGTGTGACTGGCATAAAGAACACGAGTAAAACAACACATTGAATGATAACAAATGTAAAAGTGAAGAATACAATGAATTCAATACAGCATCCTGCGAAATGTTCGATTTTATGATACCAAAGATATCCTTCGACCAGCAGAGACTGATGACGTTGTCGTCATCAGTTCACCGCGCATGCAAGTTGCATCGCCTAGTTCGCCGTCGGTGACCCGCACGGCGAAAGTTCTTTTGTTCGCCGCTGGAATCAAGATCTCATGCACTTGCATGAGCCGCATTTACGAAATAGCCTTCTCCCATACAAGGGGGCGCCGGGCGAGGAGATAACGAGCCGAACGCGACGCGCGGCCGTGCGATGGAATAATTCAGCCTCGGCGCGCTCGTTAATCCTGAAGAGCGGAGCATTGTTTAGGCAAAAGTGCGGGAATTGCAGGGCGCCGGGAAAACGAAAGCGCAAATCGGGACCGATTGCACCGCGTCGGAGAGCCACTAGGAGCGCCGGAGAATGCTACGAGAGTCCGAGTGAACTGGTAGCTGGGCACACTGCACTTAAGTGCGATTAGATTTTACTAGATCCCCTGAGCCTGCTAAACCCAGTTGATGTATGTATACGGTCTCGGCCTGGCGAATACCCTGTCAAGACGCAAAGACAAACTAAAAGCATAAACAGTGGATGGAAAAGATATTTAAATTCCCAGTTTAACTAGAATCGATTTTCTTAAAAAAGACAACCTTTTTCATCAAGAATATATCATTCCTGAAAAACTGGGTGTGCTAATATTCTTCTTTCCCACTGCAAATGACTAAAAGATAGGCCAAAGTACCGTTCATAAATACAGAAAGTACCAACACCGCAAAACATACGTGACAATTGGACACGATCGAGTTGTAACGCATGGTTGAAGATAATACAATAATTGCCAATAGGGTGTTCGTAACCACTGGCAGAAGGGCTAAAGGACCATTCACACGTACCAGTGAACGTGACGTGTCAGAGCCGTTCAATACTCATTCATGCTGTCTACGTGCGTAAATACCTGTACAGAAAAAGAATCATACAACATTTGCCATCTACCTTGGCAGATCATTGACACTTCACGACTAACTAATAAACCGATTTCAACGCAATATAGTAGGAATGTGAGAAAAATCACGTAATCGATAATGATAATAAGAAGGTGTGCGAGTAATTTCGACCGAAATAATTCACGGTACCGGCAGCGAGCACGCCGACTGGAACTTTCACGAGAGAGCGAGCGACTCCGACATTCTATTCTACACGGTTGCCGCATTCACGGCACACACAGAGAGCGAAGAGAGTCACACGCATACTCAGCTCGGCCCGCAGCTAAGCAGCGCGTCTAGATGGGCGCACATATCTTTGATTCATACACAATGCCGGCCGTGTCACGGACACGTTCGATCCCGTGAAGCTCACGTGCCGTAAATTATTCGGTGAGAATAGCAGAGCAGCCGTGTCGTGGCGCATGCGCATGCCCGCACTCCCCGACAGCCAGGCACAAACACACACACACACACACACACACTCTCAAGAAGAAACAAGCATACATACAGAGAAAGAGAGTGAGAGAGGCAGAAATTGAACTGTGTGGATCGCTGCGATCGAAATAACTCGCGCGACGGAGAGAGAACAGGTTTCCACGGGTTCTCGCCGCAGATACATCTACTACTATATATGCGCACTGTCAAGCGACTTTTCCGTCTACGCTAAATTCAATTTCCCGAGCCGTCCGTACTGGCCATCCCTCTCTGCAGTTAGCTACTATTGTTATATCCATGCTTATATATCTCTTACCATCCAAACACACTTTCCCCTCAACCGCCTACCTATTCTACTTTCGATCCTTTATGCAATAGGATATTCTCACCTATCTCGAAGACTGTACGTTGATCGAGATATTCTACCAATGGAAGACAATAGTCAAGGGTTTTCCGCATCGGGCAATAGATTTGGTAGGTGCAGGTTGTACGATTGAAAAATGATTCATAAAGAGCGGCGCGCGCGCGAGCGCTCGTAGAGCGCAGGCAGGCAAGCACAGGCCGAGAGAGCTCGCGAGGGTCGTCCACCTCCTACGTACACTGTCTCGCTCCAACCTCGGCGTCTATTTTCAGGTCGTATCGTGCGTATACACGCCGGCGATATTTCGCATTTCATTCGCATGCACAGGAGCGCGCGGGCGGTTTGAGCGGATACGTCCACGAGGGCGCGTTCGCGCGCGCTCTTGCTCGCAATCGGCTCTTTCTCGACCCGGTCGAGTGGAAGCGAAGCATTTAATTGCATTTTCAGCGAGGTAGGAGAGCGGCCGCGCACGCTCCTAATTCCTCGCTCGCGCTCTCTTTCTCATTCTTTCTCTCTTTCACACTCTGCTTTCGGCCGTCTAGCAAGAGGAATGACGAAAGACGAAACTAACGTAAGTAAGCCGGAGCGAGGGGGGGGGCGCGCATCGTGACGAGCTCTCTCATCCTCTCTATTCATCCATCGAGGCTCGCTTGCCTCTGTCGCACTCTCCCGGTCACACAACACACACATTCTCTCTCTCTTTCTCGGGTAGAGCGGTCTTGCGCCTCGTGACGGCGGCGCCGGCCCTGAATCGGTCTTTACCTGCGGCGGCCTCCGTCCTGTGGTCGTGTCCGTGGCAACGAGAGCTCGGCCGAGTCCGAACAAAGGCGAAGAGGCGGCTGCGTGCTGCGCTGGCCGGCACGGCTCGGCTCGTCCGTTCGCCGTGGAGAACGCACGCACACACGCGCGAGCAGTACACCCACACACTCCACTCACACACACTGGCCGTAGGAAGGAGAGAAGTAGGAGTCGGTGGAGGAGGAGGAGGAGGAGGAGGAGGAAGACACGAGGAAGAGAGGAGGAAGCGGCGAGGAAGGAGAGCAACGAGGAGACTGGCAGGCAGGCGGACGAGGATACGGACGAGGCGTAGCGGGAGCGGGCGATAGCAGCCGATATATCCTCTGTTCCGGGCACAGCAGGGCGCTGCCGTCGCTGCACTCTCCTCGCTTGGAAACCACTATCGTAGCACCGACGCACCTTCCTCCATGTTGCTTGTACACGAACTCGATGCTCTTGGCTACCACTTGCATCGACCACCCGCACTTACGAGCTCGGCTATCCACTACTCCGTACGCCTCCGCTGAGAAACGGATTAAAAGCGTGGCCGGCTGACGCGCACACGCGCCGCTCTCTCTCTCTCACTTGGTCGCTCGTTCTCTCGCTCGCTCTTGCTCGGTCTCTCTCTCTGGCGCGCGCACACGTATCTCACCGCACAAGCTCTGGTCCAGGACTGCTGACTGGTGTGCACCACGGCTACGGCGCGCGGCCACTCTCGTCGCTGCTACCGTGAGTGAGAGGGAAGAACGCTCGTAAGAGGGACGAAGACGGAGACCGAGTGAGAACCGTGACGCGAGACGCTTGCTCGGCCAGGCGCCATTTACAGAAACGCACGCACCGGCGATCCTGCGCGCTCTCTCTCTCTCTCCCTCTTTCTCCATCACCCACCCCTTCACCCCCATCGTCAACCTTCTCTCACTCTCGCAGCCCTCTCCACCTTCCCTCCACCAGCGCCGTCTTTCTCTTTCCCCTGTTCTTACTCTCCCACCCTGACACCCTCAACGCTCCGTCCCACTCTGACGAGACTGTCGACTGATAGCGCTCGCTCGCTCCCACCGACGGCCCTATCCGACCTATCCCAATTACAGCAAACGTCCTTGAGGTGACTAACACCTCGTCGCTCGCTGCTAGCACGGAGGGGGATGCATGAAAGCGTCCTCGAGGAGGTGGAAAAGATGGTGGTGGGTTGGTTGCTTGGAGTGAGAGACCTCCGGACGACGTCGTTGCCGAGGAGAGCTGCTGCCCGGCGACCGACGAGGAAGGACTCTGCTGAGAAAGACGGAGGAAGAGGAGAGCGGCGAACGTCCGCGTGCAGCAGCGCGCTCGCTTTTCTTCTTCGGCTCGGCCGCTCCCGCTGCCCGACCAGGCCCGCCGGGATAACTACATGCGCCTTGCCTTCTACATAGTATCCGTATAGGTGAGAACTGGTGGGAACCGAAAGGTTATTCACTGTAGCATGGAAACGTTGGAACGGCGACGATGCTGCAGTTAGCGCGCCTCTTAAAATCTTCGACGCCGCCGACGCTGACTCGCGTTGCTGCTCGGCTGCTATGTGCTAGGCCTGAGTACCGACTTCTGCATAATGACGTAAGCCGTTGCCTCCCAAATGACTGTCGAACTTCCTGCCATATAGATGTAACTGTGCAACAAAGGATTATATATGACACGAAGTAAAATCTGGGTGGCTTTGTAATGACGTTGTGCACTGCTGTTAATATAGCTGTGCTAAGCTGTGACCCGTAATTCCAGGTAGTCCTGGCTCCTTTTCCCAATGTGCCCCGGGAACTAAAGCAATTTGATTGGTTTACTGATGGCTTGCCTGAGGTAGTAAATCAGGTGGGTGCACTTGTAATATGGCTATCCGTTCCACCGTTATGATATTTATTTCCTGACCATGACCACCCTGCCGCGCTATTCGATTAAGTTCTATTGATTTTATTGCGCGCTACTAAAATAGGCACTTGCCGGACCGACTATTAACCGGGGGTAGTGTAATGTAGGGATAATAATGGCGCTCTGCGCCGTTACAGTCCTATCTTATCCTGCAACTATACTCTATTTGCATTAGATAATTTTGATACTTTGCGCGCCGCCCGTTTCTCCCGCTGTGCAGCAGGTCAGTTCGATCTCTCTCGCTAAAGTGCGCGCAATGCTACTGTGTCAAGCTACCTACGAGGGTGTTAGAAAAATCCTATCTTTACTGCCTCTCGGATTTCACCCGTGCTTTCGTGGTGAGTTAGTCAATAGCGATTTATTGTCGAAGTAATCTGAACAGGGAAGCAAAATCTTGACTCGTTTTAAAACTGGGCTCGATTTCTTATTAGAGTTTGTTATCAATGATTCTGCGAGCGTTTGTTCGTCTGGTTAAATTAGGTGTTACTCGACGAGGTTCGGTCATTTCGATTACGGGGCCATCTATCTGTGCATTTACTGCGCGCAGAACGCACGTTCTACTTTAGCGGAGGATTTTTTCGCGCGCAACGTTCCGACGAATGTAGGCGCGCGAGGAGCAGCATCCGAGCGCGACGCCAAGCACCGGCTGGATGATTATCACAGTCTATGATGATTCAGCGACGAGCGCACGCTTGGGCGCGTATGTACGCACTAAAAATTCTCACACGTGGAAAGCGTGGCGCACAGCAGTAATGCATGCAATGCCGTTGTTACAATGAGCAAGTGGTATCGGAGATCGCAGTACGGCAGCCGCTCTCCGGCGCGCGTGTGGGAACGGACAAAGGAAGATAAGATTGCCGCTTTGTGCCCTAAGCTAATTGCGCGCCAGCGATATTTAAAATTAACGAGATACAGCTGCCCCTCACTCCCTCGCTCTCATTCCTCCTCCTCGACGCTTGGCGTCGGAAAGCGATGCGAAGAAGCTCTAACTTCGAATCGATTCGGTTTCATCATCCGCTGCTCCCGCCTGTTCTATCTCCTTGCAGTGGAAAAGGGGGAGTGGTGGTGATGGTGGTGGTGGTGGGTGGGTGGGCGGACGGGTGTGGGCGATGCACTTGCAGGATTTCATATTTCCAGTTGTGTTTTTATTTTGTTAATTTCTCATATAATACTAACAAAACATTTAATTACAAAACATGGGCATACGTGTGTGTGTGGGTGTGGGCGTGTGTGTGTGAGAGAGAGTGTGTAAGATGTGTTGTGATGAAAGCGGCTATGTGTTTTCTATGCGGTACGCATGTCACCTGGTTAATGTGGAGATATTACAATTACTTCGTAAGTTGTCTACAGTAAGTAGAGATGAATTTTTTCGTAACGACAATTTTGCACGGGCCGACGCGCCGGCAGTGCTGCTGCACGCGTGTGGCCCGACGCGTCCCATTTTTTCCGCAGCGTCTCTTCATTCTCACGTTCCCCTTATTTTTACATTTGCCACGAATCCGTCTTGTATTGGGTCGATAAACCAATTGTCTATGATCTACCCTCAATGAATATGCGAACGCAAGAAGGGGTGGTCGGTGGTGGGGTGGCATTAAAAACGCTACTATAGTGATGGAGTACAGTAGTAGTATCGTACCTCGATAGTAGTTATTATAAATAGTTTTCATAATTATTTGTCCAAACACTGAATATTTTACAACAGCCATCGATTTCTCAACTATTCATAATTCTATTAAACAGTTTGCAACTTTTACAGTTTCAATTTTCACCTTTAATATTATGCGTAGCGTGTTTTCTGATCGAATATCATATCAATAATAGGGGTATATCATAAATTTTGTAATTTCCTAAAAAATATCCTCTAAAAAATATGTCGACCTAAAGATTATTATGACTGATAATCACAGACAATTTTTTCAATTTTTCCCCGTCGTTCCATATTCAGTTTGTCAATAGTATTCGTCGTTCGCCTTTTTGCATTTTCGCGTAGCGCGTCATCAAACAAGTACAATAGTCAAAATTCTACAGCGTTTTTCGTTAAACGTTACAATAGTAGTAGTCTCATGTACACATGTTCCGAGAGAAGCGTTTTGCATTTCAATTTGGTGGTTCTTAATTTTAAGAGAATTCGTCTCCGAGGATAAAGCCTAGAGGACAATGAAGAGATGAAACCAGCTGGTGTCATCGCGTGAATCTTCTAACGCTGCGATCTGCCGAAATTGTCGTGGAAAGTAATGAACGGGCACTATACATTTGCATGAATAACTTAACCACTCATGTTCAGTATCATATCAAAAGTTAGCGGATGCCTAGAGCTCTCGGCGCCTAAAGCAAAGTTCGGATTGTTGAAGGCAAAGTGTATAGAATCGCGCGGAGTGGGAAGGAAACTCTCTTTGTATCCTATGCATCTGAATGCCTTCTGAGATTACACGACGTGTGAATTCCTCAGACTGTCTTAAGCATTGCTCTCGCCATACTCTCATTCCTCTCTCGCTCTCGCTCTCATTCCCTTTTACTTTTCGAAAGGTGCTGATGGGTGTGTGGTAAACAAACGGTGCACAATATGAGTGGTGATGTATTATGCTTTCCTTTTACGTATAGATTATAATTAATAGTAATAATAATAATGATAATAATGAGGGCTGATGCGTAATACTAAGGGGAGCGCGTGCGAAGGCGCACCCCATGAGTTAGGGATAGTTTAAAAGATACGGAGTATGCTTCTGAAATCGGCTCGGTAAGTTTTGACATCCTCTTTCTCGGGCAAGAAGAGCATCTATTACCTTAATCTTTCGTAGTTCCGTAAGACAGACGCTAAAATTGTCTTTTCCCTTTGTCCCGGCTTGTCGAAGCGGTACCGGTAATATTGTGTTACGAAATTTATAAATAGAAAAGGTGTAATTAAAAAAGACAGCGTGCTTCGAGTTTGACTACTGATATGCGCAGACACAGACATTGCAATCATTACAAACGATGAAAAATGAGAAAGAGCTTCTTTCCAGGTTTTGTAAAAAAGTCTCATTCGTATCCTCTCAACAATTATTAGACCATCGTGTGCACCATGTCCTAAATCACTCAATTTTAGTTAGTACTTTTTCGGCAACCCTAAAACCGTCTTCCGTAAGTAATAAATATCAATAAAATATCTAACATTGCTATTATATTTTCAAGTAAATTACCTTTCTTACGTCGTATTACTTTTCTTTACAGATTATAATTAATTATCATTATATTAACAATATTCTTTTCCCCAATAATAGTTACTAATTATTGGTAATTATAATATTTAAAAAAAGATTCAAAATACCTAAAAAAATGGCAATTTCTCGTGACCAGAACAAGTTTCCGCTTTCCCTTGTTTTACAACTTTTTACAACTCAGCATACGTATTTTGTACCAAACCAGGCCGATTAAAATGTAGCACGATTGACATTACGCGCGTGCTCAAATAATGTTCCTGCCATCATTTCACTCTTTATATTACTTCTTTAAATAATTCACGATCAATATTCTTCGTATAACGCATTTCTTATTATTATCAAACTCTCCCGCTGCAAGCTACTATCTCTTACTCTAGGCCATTTTTTCATGTAAAGTGCACTTAACGGTGTCCATAGAGCACCAAATTTAACGGACTACCCCCTCGGCAGAGATTGATTAATTCGCACTAAAATACTTTATTATAGCTTCGTGGATGCATAGACACAATTACTGCTTTTCAGTTTGAATCTAAGTAATTGGGATATTATCTAATTCTATCACCGGGTTAAAGCGTAGGTACATTAAAGGTAAGGCAAAACTGCATTTCACAGAAAGATGTCCGTACGGCGTGCGTATGCATCCGTAAAGTGTGAAATATATTCCTATAAAGAACATCTATAACTTTTCCCAGTGTGGGAAAATATCACAAACATTTTCTAGAATCTACTCTAGAAAAGTTTACTTCAAACAATGCTTAATTGTCCTCCTACGTTTTTGACAAACGTAAACGTGTTCGTGATACGTGTGCTGTAACGTGTGTGTCTGTACGTGTCTGCATGTGTGCCTGCACGCGCGTTTGTGCATGCGTGCATGTGTGACCCGTGATTGTATGGATTCTCGATCAGTGGTAAATTATATCAGATAAAAACTTCGTAAGTTCGTTAAAAAGATCAGTAATATTATGGTTGAATAAAGGTAAAACTCTCCCTCTCCCGATTCGATCTCATTGTTCTGTTAAAATACAAAAATAAAGCAATGAGATTAATATTGTAATATTGGCAAGGAGGAAGCACGAATACGCGGGTGCAATATTTAAGAACCTACAAAAAAGAATATATATCAAAATAATATTGCGCTCATACGATTCTCTATACCAAACGAACGAACAGATGTAATTTCGCGGAGAAGCGACCTATCGCTTCCCATTTTCACTATTACAAGACTTAAAATCTCATCAATATCTGCCAAAGTAGGTAAACCTTTGAACAGTATCTCAAGCACAGAGATTCTGCTCGTTCTTGCCATCTCCGTTTTCTTTCTTTCTCTTTCTCTCACTCTCACTCTCACTCTTTCTCACCCCCTTTCTTCCCTTAATGCCTACACTCCTAAACTTAAGTTAAACCGGTTGCTGTACTTACATCGAGACGATATCTAATCTAACAATGACATATTTTACAAGAACATTTGAAATCTGGCCCTAGAGCAGACATGAAATGTCACAAAGTTACTCATACACTGTACACCAAATTGAAATTTACATAAAATATTTAATCATAGCGTTACGCGTCGGTTTCGAGTCGGCTAAGAACCGTCTTTTCCGTATTACTCGCGACACGTTACCTTTGACGATCCTTCTAATATTTACTGTACAGTACTCGTATGTCGCTTATACATCGAGACATGTCGAGAAACATATCTCAGCAACCATAAGTCATGGTCTTCAGAAATGCCAACTCTCACTCCCTCTAAGTACGTCGATTTTGTGATTCTGTCTCTCGTCTGTTACGCATCTTATCTTGGTCCAACCGGTCGCGGAACGCGTCGTGAAAGAAGCATGCTTCGTCTAGCAAGAGTTTGCCACTTCGAGCTAAGGTACGCGCGAGGTGCTACCGCTTTATATGTATGAATACACGAACCCTATGTATTCACACATACTTCGATGTATATCTACAAGCTACAAGCGCTTACATTTAGTGTAAAGTGTAAGATAACTTGTACACTTAAGCCTCAATAGTACACGATAGGTAGAGTCTAAGAGACGTGCGTAGAAGCACAGGCGTGGATAAAGTAACACTTTCAAGGGTTGGATGCACGGTGCGCGCGCATCACCCTTCGGGCATGAAAGCAGGACACATTGAATTGTTTATTGCTATAAGTATACCCTTTAAATCAACTACAAAATGTAGCTGTCTAAAGTAACATTGTCATAACGCGATTTATTTCACGTAGCATATCTGGCCTTCTAGTATTTTAAATGTATACCTATTTTCCTTTATAGGATTAAAAAGCTGCAATCTCTGAAAATAGTTCGATGATTAAATGAATAACGTTCAATAAAATGAATCCTATTCCAAAGCGCATATAACTGTAGCACAAGTTTCTGCTGGCGCCTGTTGGCTGCTTATGATAGCTGTATATGCAGTCTCAATTGAGGTATTTACGACACCTACGAGAACCGCAGGTACACGGAATCTTGATATCCTCGAAAGGAAACTTGTAGTCGTACGTTAACTCTTCTCCTTGAATAATGCGGCGGAGAGCAAAAATTAAAATATGTTTCTTACCTAGGATGTCCACCACTCGTGAATAACAGTTTGGCTGAAACATAGAAAAATAGGATCGCTCGAATGAAACTTCTTCTCTAATTTAATTAACAAGACGACCCTGGAGCATACGTACCTCGCATGAGTGGTTGATGAACCTGGCTGCATTTCCTTTCATAGTAGCGTCGACGACCAAGTGGTCATCAATTTTGAACATATAACATCCTATGTTTTTACTGTCGTAATACTTCTCACGCTTATCGGTCAGAGATGCTCGAATTACCTGGTAAATCAGAGATATACGTGTTAGTTATATTATGACGGTTGAATCATCACAGTTTGTACTTGGAAAATAAGTGTAACTTTATTGATTGCTCCTCTCACCTCTCCAGCGTATTCGATAACCATCTCCCCAGCCTCGATATCTCTTAAGCAAAAGAGGCCTCTCCCATGGATATGAGAGTGATATACTCCAACCGATTCTTTCGATGTTTCTTTAAGTATTCTAAAACGCATTGCCATAGGCAAGTTCGTACTTGCAGCTCTCCTGAAACAAACATTTACTTATGAGTCAAAGTCCTTTTACAAATATATTTGGAAAACCACAAAAACCTGTGAATTGGAAACATTACCTGGATTCAGCTTCCGATATTGCAATCATTTTCGGTTGTTGCCTATGCCTCGATGCGAGCCAACTGAACATATCGTGTACCTTTCTACTCTTGAAAGGTTCTGCCCGAGCAGCTCCATTATCGCATGCGGCGGGCAGATCATTTTCTGTCTCTCCAGGCTTGGGTGGAGATAAATCATGGAATTTGGGTTTATACTTGGTGCATCTATTGACACCCGGTAATTGCTCGACCAAATATACTGTCGCATTATTTTCCAAGCCCAGATTTTCAGAAAGTGGATTATGTGGCAATGGAGGTAAGTTATGTGCTTTCCTTGCATTTTGCACGGCTTGGAAGACCGTTTCCCAAGCTTCCGCTATGGAAGAAGCAGTATGTGAAAATCCATCTTGTGATTTTATCTCGTACATTAAAGTCGGCCCTTTCGGTTGGGTCTTCTGTGCTTGTGGTTGTGGAGGTGGAAGATTATTCTGCACAGGCCTAATCGACTTGTTAATGACCCTTGGTTTCTTTACAGCAATTGGTGGAGTCTTTGTTTTCAATGCATTGACTTTGTTGTCAATGGGCTTGACTCTTTCGTCAACTTTATTCGTTTTTAGCGTAAAAGTCTTGATAGGTAGTAGTTGAAGGGACGTGATCTGCGGAACTTGCTTTGACGGTAAAATTTCTACCGACGTTATTTGCGGCGACTTCTTATTTTGTGAGACTTCTTTCATATTATGAGTGATCTTGTAAGAGCCATCCTGCAATTGCTTCTGCAGCACTATCTTCAAAGAAGAGTTTTGTAATTTCTCCTTCTCCAGCTCCAGTTTAAGGTCTTCTTTCACCTTTTCCACATTTTCTGTATTTGTTTTCAGAGGGTCTATTTCATTATGCAGAGTTGGCTCAGATTTCTTTACTGGTTCTACGACTTCGACAAGGGGCTTCTTAGGTTCGACGAGCTCTTGCTCTGGTTCAGCAGGCTTGATTGCCGGTTTTGTCGGTTCGTCCATAATAATTCCTGACTTTTGCATGGCTTTCGCCGGATCTTGTTTTGGCGTCACGGCTTGCATCGGCAAGACTCTATTCATTGGTCGACTTGTAGGTATATTACTTACAGGCATTGTAATTTTGTTCGGTATAGTTGAACTAGCGATAATTGGATTACTGTTACTCGTACTTATATTAATATTGTTAGAATTTGATACATTAGTACTGTAACTATTATGCACATTATTTACATCATGAGACAATTTATTTACAATTATGTTCCTCTGAGTAATGCAATGATTCGGTAAAGGGGGTATTTTCGATGATATGCTGGACTTTATCATACTGGTATTTTCGGAAACATGTTTCGAGTCGAAATACGGTCGGACACTATTATTCATTAGTTGTTCAGTGCCAAAGAGTGGCTCTGTAATCTTCCATGGTCCATTATGCGATTGTGTGACTGAATGGGAAGCCGGACTAGGGCGCACAGCTACCCTTGGAATAGTTGGTATGGTATTTTGTAATAATTTGGGTGGCGACGTTATCCTCTGCGTCATTGTGGAAAGACTCTGGGATGTACATATATCAGGTGCTGGAATTGATGTCGGTGCTTCCACCAAGTTGGCGGGTAATGCTGGAGACATCGGTTTACAAGGAATTGCAGTAAATGGTTGATCCGCAGACATAGATAAGCTTATTTTCGACCTCGCACTGGCTTCACTTGCTGCAATTGGTTGATTTACCACCACATATCCATTTTGGCCTGACGGAACACTGCCTACTCCCGGCATGGTCTCTACTGATGTTAGATTCGATACACCGGATACGTTTGGGACACTAGGTACACTCGGTATGCTTGGTACATTTTGTGTACTTGTTGAATTAGATATACCAGGTATGATCGGGATACTGGCATTTGTTGGATTAGGTACGTTGGTCATACCCGAGACATTAGGCATACTCGAGATGCTTGGTACCCCGGATACACTGACCACACCGGATACTCGAGGTACTCCAGGCACGCTGGATACGCTTGTCATGTTTGGTACATTCGAAACGTTGGGTATGGTAGGTATGCCCGGTACACTTGATATGCCGGATAAACTGGACACATTTGCTAGATTTGGTACACTCGGCGCACTTGGTATACTCGGCCCAGCAGGTACACTTGGTATGTTAGGCATATTCGGTAAAGTTGCGCAATTCCCTAAATTAGGCGTGTTGGGTACACCTTGTAGATTGTTCACATTGGAGATGTTTGTTATATTTGATACAGTTGGAAGAGTATGCACTGCTGACACCGTAGGTATATTGGGTACTGCTGATACAGCGGGTATATTGGGTACCGCTGATACTGCCGCGATGTTTGGTACATTCTGCATGTTTGCAATATTGGATACATTCGGAATGTTGGATACTGTTGGTACACTGGCCACACTGGGTACATTTTGCACATTTGCCACACTGGGTACACTTGGTACACCTTGTACACTTTGGACATTCTGTACATTAGGTACACCAGGTACGCCAGATACGTTCTGAACAGTCTGCATCGCTGTTACAGTAGGTACGCCTGGTACTGTCTGAACGTCGACGATAGGTTCCATAAGTTTTGATGCTTGGAAAACTTGCGTTGTAGTTTGATAACTACTTGCTAGAACTTGCGGTACGGCTCCAGCCATAAATTGGCTCGAGGACATGACGGTGTTACTGACAATGGTCTCCAAGCCATAGTACATCGGTTGATTCGAAAGAAACATACTTCCTGTTGAGTCAGTGAACATCTCCAATGTAGGTGTTGAACTCAATAAAAGCTGTTCGGATGATATAACACCGCACTGAATTGCACTGGGTTGTTGTTGAATTATTGTACCCAGAACAGTTGGTTGCGCCTGAGCGATCTGGACACTGGGCAATATTGATATTCCTCCGTTTTGAAGTGCCAATAGATTATCGGAAGGTGCTTGGATGTATGCGCCTGGTACTAAATGATTAGTTGTGATAAACTGCGGTTTAAATCCTGTCTCATGTTGTCCACCAATGGCTGTAATGTATTGCAAGTTTTGGCCTGATTGTTGTTGCAAAGCCTCGACATATGCAGACATGATTCCCGGTGAAGCAACTTGTTGTAGTATTACCGTAGGTCCACTGGGTCTCTGAGCTTGTTGTAATTGTATGACAGGCGCGTTGTTTTGTACCGGTTGAAACCTAGGACCTCCATTATGAGATTGGATAGCATTCTTTACTATCTGTGATTTTATGCTCTTTGCTCGAGATTTCGGCGCACGTGGTGATTTAGCTTTTACTATTTTTGTCATCTGGACATTCGCTTGTGGTTCGTTAACTGCTGTTTGTACCCCGGTTGATGAAAAACTTGGCGATACTTGCGGACTTGGTACCATCGGGGGGCTCGAACTGTCAGGGGAGCTCATTGGAGTGTTCACTACGTTTTGTGCCGTGCTGGTATCACTTCCCACTGATGGTGGATCTGTGATTTCTGTTATCTGAACGGTACTTTCCTGCGGTAATACTGTTGCGTTTGGTAAGGTCGTTGTGGTCCTTGTATATTGAGTTTGTACGATCATATCATTCGATGTTAATACTGTTTGGTGGACAGTTTCTACTGTTGCGTGAGTATGAATCTGCGGTGTAATGATAGCTTGCGCTATCGGCTCGATCTGAATGGCCGGATGAGGTGATGGTACAGATGCTTCTAAAGGTGAAGTGGCTTGTATGTCTGGATAATCTGTAGAGAGAGTGTGCCCTTCCGATGGTGACAGAGTTATGAATTGTGGTGATACAGATCCAATACTGGGGGAAAATCTTGAGTCCGGAGAAGCAAGTTTGTTATCCATAGTCTCTGAATCACTGTCGCTTGTGATCATAATATCACAGGTTGCTAAATGTCTATTATAGCTGTCTTGCGTCCTATATGTACAACGACACTTCTTACACGTGACGGGACGGTCATTATGATCAAATGGCTTTTCATACTGAGGAGTATCGGTACTAGTATACTGTGGCAATGCAGGCTCGTCATCGCTGGAAATATCATCTGCACCGTCCAACTGAGGTATCTTCAAATCTTCCTCCAGAGTATTATCCTTCAGCGTATTCGACTTCTGAATGCTTTCTTCTGATATATCAGATACCGCGTTATCTTTTACTTTCTCAGATCTATCGCTGCCGTTTGCAATGTGTGTCTTGATAAATTCATATATTCGCTTTGATCTTAAAAAATTCGTTCTCACGCAAGATTCACTTTCATTCACCGTCGAGTTCCCATTGCTTTCGCACGAAGACTCATCATTAATGCCATCTAATTGAGGGATAGATGAATGCTCAGGCGTTCGCAACGGCCTTGTTTTGTCTTCGATGCTATACTCTGGGGAACTACACTCACTGGTGCTACTTGGATCCGCGGGACCGTCGACTTGAAGTATTCGAGGCTGTTGCCTTGTGTGCCAAAAGAGTCTTTTATGTTCCTTAGCATCATCACGAGTTGCTGATAACACGCGACGATTAATACCATTTGCATCTTCAATACAGTATTTCAGTTCACGAACGGAATCAGATATGATGTTTGGTGTATTGGCTCTGCCCACTGTAACCATAATACTTTCCGGTATCCTTAGCTCGTGTAACATAGAACTGCGTTCAGTCTGCGAGTCGACCGTCGTGAGATTTGTGTCATTGGATTTTGTCATGCTAGAATTTCTGGGCAATTTCCTTCTTTTCATGGTGGAGCCGTAGGTGTTGTCCAACTTGCAACTCCACGTCAAACTGCAAGAGCGCTGATGATGTCTTTGCCCACCGACGATCAAAGGCGATGATTTATTTGCCATTACTTCAGATTTAGATCTTTCCAGTTCTCTGCCTCCACGCTTTTGATTTTTGGAGTTGAACAGATCATCTACCAAATCTTGTACAGCCGATTTAGCTTCCAAATGTACCCAGAGATCATTATGTGATCCTAGCTCCAAAATGGATGGATCAATTTTCGATATTTTACTATCTGGGGGTTTAACTATGTCATCGACATCAGATGCTAGCATGTCGTCTTTGAAAAAATCATTTGCAAATGTGCCATCATTCTTCAAGTCCATGGCTAAAAAATCTTCATAAGTCATCTTCGGGAATATGTCTTGCATTGAAATTCCGTCGAGTAAATCATGAGGTAAGTCTTCAAATATCGCTTCTTTAAGTTCCGGAGGAAGCAAGTCTGTATTATTTTGTTCCGCCAAGTTTTCGTCGACTTCTTTATTGCAAACTGAATCTATAAGTGCGTCGAGTGTTTGTTTTATAGTCATGTATTCGAGTTTCTGTGCGTCCAGAATGTCCTTTTTCTCTTGTTCTTTTGTATGATCAATTGTTATATTATTCTCTAAATCCGGACATGCTTCTGGTACGTAAACTTGTATGTATGTCCTGATATAATATCTCACAATTTTGAAAGGATTTACTGTAGACCAATATAACCGAGAACATTTGTACTCACAAGGTATAAGTTTCTCGATTGTATCAGAGATTTCAGGAACAACAGTACCTAAACAATCCACCATCAACGAGCCTATCATTACTTTTACTTTATTTGGCTCCGCATACTTCTTTTTCTTTCGATCTAACTCGACATATACCGGCCTTTTTATACTGAAATCGGCTTCACTCTGAAGTGTTTTATTTATGCAATTGTTTAAATGCAGCGAGCAGAATACTGTTTTGTCGTCATTGAAAGCAAGACCAATATTTCTTGCACAAGGATAATGAAAGGTGTTGTTGCAGTTCTTAGCACAACAACCAATACTTGCACCCTTCTTACCGCATTCGAAGCAACGAATTAAACGGCCCCGTGAAATAGCACTATGCACGTTCTGTAGCGAACCGTCGATTTCCTCGAACACCTCGTTTGACCAAAGTGCACAGTTTGAATGAACCCACTCGTTTTGTCCGCAATACAATAACCGGCCTTCTTTTGTTTCCTGCCCGTCCCCCAAGCCCTTGCACAAACAACACGATCTACTGTCTTCCGTATGAACACTATATAAATTCGCCGTTTTTGCCGCAATTGCTTTCGGTGCTTTCATCACTTCTTCTTTCCAAATGTCCAAAATTGAGTCGTCCAGCTTGGTGGATGATGGCACATCCCCACTGAAATCTTTCGTCGGTGTTAGCATCTCGTTCTTTTCTCCGCCTGCCTTGTAACTTTTCGGTGTGAACCATGGGAAAACTTCCTGCACTATCCTGTGATAAGCTTCAATCAGATCTTTAGCACCAACCCGATTGATAACGTGCTCCATATCGCAATGAAATTGCGCCAAAGTCTTATACTCATTCCCATTAACTTTTCGCTTGACGGAAATTAAAGTAGGCGAAGGCCTCATGATAATTTGTTGTTCGGAACAGTGGCATTCAGCATCAGTTGAGTTACTGCTCGATGACTCTCGACAATGTTGATCTTTTCTGTCTGGATCTTGATTATCCTTGGGAACGCAGTTCTTCACTCTGACTGAACACTCCTTTAGATGGAATTTCTGTCTAAGCCGCCGCAGTCCTCTTCGATTTACACCATCCGTGACTGGTTCATCATTATCCATCTTGTTCGACGTATCTGATCTTCCATTCGAACTGGAATCGCTGTCCCTGGATTTTTCAGTATTACTATCACTAAATTCATTAGAATTCGAGCTCTGCTTGCCAACAGACCCATTGGAATCCATTTTATTATCCGAAAAGTCTAATCTTCTGACGCTCAACACTGGACGACACAGACATTCTTTCCTGGGGCTCCATTTCAATGCTGCACAAGCTTTTCGATTCTTGCTCAGGGACTTGATAACACTGATAAAGCCTGTCTTAAGTTCGGCTTCTATCGCGATCCTCCACACCGAATTGGAATCTTGCGAACACTGACTGCAAGTGAATTCAATGGAATCCGGCAAATAGCTCAATATTTGATACCGTTCGTCCGAGAGACCCTCGCAACGTGCATGGACCCAACAAGAACATTCACTGCATTCCATCATCTGTGAGCATATAAGAACATACATAAATTAATATTGTATAGAACAATGAATTTTTGGCAAAGTGCATATAAAGAAAGTTAACTGTAAACGTACCTTTGTGTCATAATCGTTGTCGTTGTAACATCGTTGGCATAAAGGACAGTAATTTCCTTGCTGCCGTAACTTGAAGCACATCGAACAGAGGGGCAAATTACCAACGTGAACACTTACACCCTCACTACCACAACTTTTACATTTAATGCAACTTTGACAGACATAAGGTCTATCTGGACTGTAGAGCCGAGCACTAATACCCGATTTCGATAAACACGAATGATGAAACGATTGGCGACAACGAATGCAAGACAACTTTGGCCCAGATCTTTGTTGACAAGATTGGCATATTGTACATCGAGGACAGCACCAATTTGGCTGCGCACAGGCATTCCATTCACTTGGTTCCAGACAAAATGCGTGATATGGTTCGCAACAGCACTGACAATGAATCAGCTGCAAAGACGCGAGACATGGTAACATACTTATAAGATAGATTAGTTCTTGAAAAATATGGTTCAATACATACTGGTTCCTTCCCAGCGCTTCCGCATAAGTAGCAAATAGCTGGGATGTGAAAAATTTCCGAGCCAATGAGGGCAAATCCTTTCGCACCAACTTCAGCTGGATCGTACTGCTCCCAAAAGTCTATAGAGACAGTGTGTAATGTCTCGGCTACTACTTTCGATACCTGTAGCAAAATTGCACAAACGGTTCAAGAATTGTAATATACCAGGTGCAACTGTTATATTTTATTTACACTTACTGTTTGGTTTGCTGTTGATAATGTTTGTTGCTGTTTCCCTCTCCTTGGATGGGATTGCTGAGTTGCATTTGAGTTCGTACTTGAGGAGTTATCATCATTATTCTTCTGCGACTCCTTGTCCTTAATTTCTTCTTTCTTATCCGCCTTCTCACTTTCCTTTTTCGATTTAGGAATGTGTTTAACTCCTTCCGCGGCTTCCTTCCCTTCCGGAACAGGAAAAGTAGCGATTGGTTGACCAAGGGCAACACTCGCACTTCGGCATACATGTTTAACTCGCGGTCCTTTTAATTCAAGCCTTTGTCTAAGTGGTTGTGGACCGGAATTTAATGACGGAGAAGGGGAAAATATAGGATTCTTTATTTTCTTCCGCACTTTTATCCTGTTATTCTTTCTTCTCTTTTTATTCGGCGATATATTCATAGACGAATCGACTGCAAAGAAAATTTCATGATTACAACGCTGTCCTTTCAAATACTTTTGGGAAAACGATGAAGTCCGGCGAAACTTACATTTATCTAACTTGGTATATAAGAAACCCCCTGTACCCTGATAGGTAGACTTCTGGCCTAAATCGATCCCTCTCCAACTCATGGCTGATTTGAATAAGTTCTTTTCAGAACTATCTTCCGCGGGCCAACCCAATTTGCAAGATGCTAATTTCTGCAATTGGTTATCATTCGCATCTTGTCCGAGCGGTAGAGAAAGACTCAGGGGGTCCCGCATTGTTGGTGGTAATAGCGCATTTAGCCCTGTCCTCAGTGCAGCAGGAATGTTGTAGCATTTTAAGCACATTTTCAACCAGCATGCTGGACATCTTGCTTTGTACACACATCTCATGAGGTTCCACTGTTGACTTCTTACAACTGGTGGAACTAAGCAGAGTCCATCGCCTTTGTGGCATTGAAGCACAGGTAGTGTACTATTGTTCGATTTAGCGCATGCCTGCCTCTTAATCATTTTGCTGATAAACTTCCGACAAGATTCGCAGCTGTGAATCCCAAATTTCCGTGCCTGTTTCACGAATCGGTAGAACCGTACAGCACCACAAACGCCGCATTTTATTGTACCGGTTAATCCTAAATTATTATTCCCGTTTGAAGTAGCGGAATTATTAGTGGTCGAAAATGGTCCTTCCGTACCGCCGACACATTTGTTATCCAATTTCAGCCTCGCCTTTCGTAAGATCACTTTCCCACCATTTAATTTCATACCAGTCCATTCAGATTGCTCATCTTCTGTATGATTACTGTGCTCGCTACCACTTTCGGACACAGTACTTTCGGTATCAGCATTGTCATTGCTACCATCGATGGTTCTACTCTGACTTTCCATATGATCTTGTTCTGGCACACTGCATTCTTTATTTAATTTTTCATTCTCTTCCAAACTTGTCTGTACCTCGAGATTGGTAGTTTCACTTTGAATTCCAGACCTCGTTTGAATCCTGGAAGACTCTGAACTTGGAACATCAGACTCGGGAAGAACTTTCGTAGGAACAGAAATCTGCTTGTGATTTCTTGGAACAGTTGATTTTGCATTTTGAGCAGTTTTTACTGTAGTTTGCAAAGAATCTTGAGTACTACTGGAGTCACAGGCTGAGTTGTTGGTCTCCTTGGCTTTACTTGGAGTGTTAAGAAGTCTTCTTGTATCTTTATGAACAATTTTTGATACATGCACAATACTGGCCTTCCCTTCGATCTGCTTCTCTCTTACTTTAGCAGGAGATTTATTGATGTTAGTATCTTTTGATTCCTGATTCCCAGCTTTGGAAGGAACAATTTTAGCTTTCTTCACATGAGTACCCGTGTCATTCTCGCTTTGTTCTATACCTGGAGTTTCTTCTAATTCTTCTATAAATCTTTTGTTTGGCTTAATTACTCTAGATGAATGAGCACTGCGGACTGGCAGAACAAACTTCCTCATAGGATTTGATTTATCTCCAGATTGAGCTGTCATATTGCGTGCATTACTGCTAGTAGATTTTGCCCTTTGTAACAGTCTTTTTGCAGTGCTATTACGCAGCTGCCTCGTTCTCTGATGTTGATCCAAGATGTTATTAACAGACTTTAAAACAGGTGGTTTCATGAAATTGGAGAATTTGACGTTTTTGGAACTCTTCTGGTTCTTTGCCCTATTAATCTTAGGGCTTTCCGTTGGATCCTGCACAGTCTCGCTCTTCCCATTGCTTTCCAAAGGATCTAAACTTTTCTTCTCCGAGATTTCCTCTACCTTCTTTTCGGCATTCAAAGGAGTACTCGCAATATCCGTGTCATTCTTGTTTTCACTGCTTTCTGACGGGAGCTTCTCAGCATTTTCAGCTGGCTGTTTACCGGTACTAGTCTCAGTGTCATTTTGTTTCTGTGTTTTTATATAAGACACTGAAAGACTAGCCTCCTTAGTGCTAAAACCATGGAATGGTGGATGTTCCTGCAAGACAGAAATTTATCCGAATGACACGGATCCAACAAATAGATACCCATTTGCAATAACTAGCACATAAACAAAACTCAAACAACATGATATAAAACCAAGCACCGCGAAATCGTCAAAATACACACAAGGCCAAAGTACATGAAATCAGTGGAATAGCGAACGAAATAATATCAATAACAAAGCAAACATATCAAAAGTAAAGTAGAAAATATAGAAAAGCTTTATTGTCTCTGGATAGATCTAGAAAAGGCGAGAAACATGAATTTTCGATCGAGAGACTAGCTCAGAATGGAAGAATCGGCGATCGAGTCATTGACACTTTCAAATGTGGGAATACGTCAGTGTACGCTATACGCAGCTTCCATTCCGAGGTCGTGATCGCCCTGTGATAGGTTAGCCCTCGCTCCCGAGGCGAGTGGAGATCCTCGGCTTTTCTGGCAAGCGAATCGGCGCCGTATGCGTAGCTGCGACGCTTACGAAACAAACACGGCGGTGCGCCAGCGGGCCAAAGAAGCGTTTCGCGGGCGACGCTAATTAGAGTAGTGGAAGGCCGAGCAAGATCGGCCGCGCCAGAGGAGGCGGCGAATTACCTTTTCGTTGTCACCGAATGTTTCATTGAACAGGGAAAGTCCGTAGTAGATGTTCTCGGCGACGGTTACCGACTCGCTCTGGACGTTCTCGGGCTGGCCGAGAACCTTGATCCGTTTCCTGGTGACCGTCTTCGGCGGCTTCCCGGGAAACTTGGACCTTCCCATGTTCACTCTTTTCAACGGGCAACCTCAACCTCACAACGAAATTCTGTTTCCATTTTACGCGATTTTGCCCAGCCGAGGCGCACCAACTGAACACCAACGTACACTTTACACACACGGAACTCTGCCGTGCCTTCGTTGCAGCTCGGATAAGCTCGGCTGCACTCGTCCACAGCCGCGAAATACGCGCGTACTCTCAAACAGAGAGCTGCCAGTAGCAAGGTGGGTACACAGTCCGCTCGATCGGGTTCGGAGCTGTACTGCTGGCGAGGAATCGGAAGCCGAGAACCTCACCGTTGCGTGGCGATCGCTTTCCGGAAAGCCGACACCCATTCAAACGCTGGATAAACCCGTAAGAAGCTTTATGCAAGAAATTCTTAGTTGAATATTGATTAGGCTCGCATGCATTGATCATAGAACAATTGATTTTTTGGCATTTTTTAAAAGTATATCCTCAGAATTTCGAATAGGTACTTTGAATATATTGTAAATAGAATTGGAGCAAATAGCTCAGACTTAGATGAGAGTTTGCCAGTTTTGTGCTGGTTCTTCCGGAAGTTGATCACCACGTAATGTTGAATCCCACGAACTGTACCCACTTTGCCCTAGTGATTTTTACCCTACCGCCCCATTCGCCGTTCACGCACGATGGTTTTTTAGAATTCTTAATACGATTATAGATTAATTCTATAATAACTCTCTGCCGCAGAATTTGCAATTGTATGCTCAAAGTCTCATTCTACTTTAATACAGATTTGTCTTATTCATAATTTATAGTATGATCCATTTTATATTAAAAATAACATATCGTTGGCACATTAGAATTTCTTATTCTTTAAAATTGTAATCTTGAGAGATTACAAATAGCTATGATTACGAATAGAATTGTGCACGAAACTGGCATTGAGTCGGTAAAGTAACTTGGAACGAGCAAAGTGGTGGTAGGCTGCTTTCTCTGTGTTCTGGTAAACAGTGCCTAAACAGGGCCTAATGTGCTCTGCTCTAGCGAGTGTTAGTCTATGACATACTCTGTTCTATACCAAAAATGCGGTACGTTTAAAAATAGCCCTTAAAACAATCTTACCAATCAACCATGGTTGCTGATCGTATAAAACTACACAAAACGATACAAATAATTTTCTATTATAATCCAACACCAGACAGACATTGTTTATTCTTTTTAGTTCATCATATTTGAAAGTGATTTAATTATATGTTACGCTTACATTCATTCTATCTAATAATGTCTCAAGTCTAATGAAAGGGAAGAAGGATTGGTAGCTAAGAGAAAAGCACATTTCCATGGAGAATGGCTCAGTTCCCGTGCATTACTTCCGGTGACTGTTAGTCAACAGGTGAGACAGAACATAATACCGTTTGCCATAAAGATGCCTGATGTATACAGACTCTGTTAACTCGAGGTTCTGAAATTGTCTCGTTCCAGGAGGTTCAGAGTGACCCAATTAAAATGGAAATTGCAAGCGGCAATGTTTAACGAAGTATTATCGAGGCTCAATGAGCGAACGGATGGAAACAGTCATTACTCCATAGGCTGGCCGAATCATTTATTATTGGCCGCACGAATCACGTTGATTTATGCGATAATCCGAGCGCCGTTCGTTCGGGATGACGTGCCGCGTCAAAATGTGTACAACTTAGCACGCTCGACAGACTACCTCGCGCTCTCGAAATGCGTTTTAATTTCGCCCTGCGGCCAGCGCAGCCCGGGCGGACTTTAAATTAGCAATAAATTCGCCGCGTAATTTAATGAGTTTACCGTTCGGCTGACAGTATGCGTGTACACCATGCGTGCGCGCGTGTGTATGTGTGTGTGTGTGTGTGTGTGTGTGTGTGTTGGCGTCCTTGTTAAAGATTCACCATGCCGGATAGAAACACGGCAAAGAACGGAACTCCCGGTGTTTGTCTTAGCCGATGAATTATGCACATGAAAATGGCCACCGAGTGTCTCTCCATCCAAGCGTCCGCTCTCAGTTAATCATACACCCGGGAATCATTGCGGTGTCTTGCCAGGCATCATTATCATTAAACACGAAGAAAATACCTAGAAAACACAGGTACATCTGTGCCCAAGGCAGAGTTTATTTTAAAAAAATGACAAGAACGAAAAAAAAAGTCGTTGGTTGCTCTTCTCTTGCTAACAGCGTTGTTTGGCCAGCGTACGAAATTGCCAAGCGTGCAAATTTCCTCGTAACAAGATCAAACTCCGGACGCCCGTCGCTGGGTAGTTCATAAACGAGCACGCTGAACAGAGTAATTAATTAAGCCGCATATTCGGGACACAGTATGCGCCGGGCCCGTGCATGTTTGGCTACGCCTAGTTGACGATATTTGCGGCCGATATTACCTGTTTGCGTTGCTTCTTTGCGGATAGTCGATAATTTGAAAAGCGCAAACCCGCCGGCCGCTCATCGGCTCTGGCCCGTCTTTCCGTCTTTCGCTTCCGGATACTCTGCGCCAGCTGTCCGTGTGCGTGTGTCTCCGTGTGTAACGAACCTTTCCATTTTCCAGCCGCGGCAGATCGATATATATACGTGAAGGCGAGGACGAACGAGAGAACGAGAGAACGAGAGAACGAGAGAGAAAGAGAGAGAGAGAGAGAGATATCATCATACGCTACGAAGAATTCCCTTAAACAGCGGCGGGTGATTAATTGGGGCTCCATTTGAATAAGCGAAGCGAAAACAGTGTCGTTAAGTTACAGAGTGTGCGACGTCGTTACATATATTACATATAACGAGGAAAGCAGCAGCACACATGCTAAACCGTCAAATAACTTTGAGCAATTCCCAGGATGAAGGATCCGCAGTTAAAAACGCATAATGGCGCTTGACGATCGCATATATTTCTCGACACTTTTACCAGCTTGGTAGTCGAATGCTCGAATAGCACATTTTCCTCACCGCTGATAGCACATCTTTCCTTATCGATCAGCTCATACGAGTCCGAGGAAGCTCTAGTCGGACGTCGGTGAACATTGCCGAGTGCAATGCACACCATAACTGCACCTAGTAATACTAAGTCACGTTATATATTTCTTCGTCTTTCTCTTCGTCTGCGAAAGACAAACAAAGGGAGAAAGAGAATCGTAGACTTTTCAACCTGGTGGAGCTGTAATTATGCGTGCACACGCGTTCCGCTTCGGTCATTGCGCTCGGTGTTCGTTACAGTCATACTCGAATCGAAACCGATACATATTGTTTGGTACTATCCAATACGAAAAGCAGGCTTTCGCATTAGCGTTGATTATTGTGCGCTGCGGAGCCGGCGGGCTTTTATTGGATGAAATAACAGTAGGCCCCGGGGAAATTTGCGTGTGTGGAAGCTCGGCGACAGGAGGAGGAGGAGCGAGGTAGGATTCTCGGCAAAAATACAAATTGGGGGCTGCCTTCGTTCGTTCGGCACATCTCCAATCGAATCAATGAGTAATAGGATCGAACCGGCTGGCCAATACATTCCCGTTCAATGTCGATAAAGCTTCAGTCGCCCTAATATCCCCAATTTTTATTGCTAGCTTGAGTAACGCGATAAAACGAATATAAGACATACACACACACAAATTCATAGAAAGGGAAAGAAGGATAGAAATCAAGTTGGAAAGGGTGGACATTCCATTGAGTCATTCCAGCGCAAGGATAGCAAGCGATCGCGGGCGGACTCTCTTCGACGTATACGTGTAAAAGACGTCAAGTTAAATCGTCGCCCGTTTCAGGCGGAGGACGATCTAACGCGAAAGTTTACCTGCAGGCCTCGAAACCTGAGCCTCGTTACGCCGCCAGCCAGCCAGCCAGCCAGCCAGCCAGCCGGGCGTATTCGTTTAAAGCCGTCGAGAGCGAACGAGTTTATCTCTCGATCATTCCGCTCGAAATACCCGAGCGGGTGTGGTACCACCGGCCGTATTCGTTGGGATCGGTCAGCTAGCCGGTTGTAACGGAGCTATAAGATCTGCTGTTCCGTTTCGTTGCTTTGCATTGCGTACTTCTCCCGGTGTGCGCTGCACTGACCGGCAAAAGCAGCAGCGCACCACTACTACTACCATCAGCAAGAGCAACAGCAACAGCAGCAGCAGCAGCCGGCTTCGTTGCCTTTTGCCTTTGCTTGGTCTGCCTCGGCCGGACAAGTGTGCGATCCTAGAAGGATAACGCGCGCGTATACGCCCAAGACTTGCTGGACCATTTGCGGACCGGCAACGGAGACCGATAGTCGCTTATACATATTAATAGCCTAACGTATATGCCCGTATCGCGCCAACTCCCTGAACATTTTTCTCTGTGTATTGCATTTACGTACATTTTGCCATACACTATGCTAGTCTTCATTCTCTCTTTTTATCTTGGTGTGTGTGTGTGTGTGTGTGTTTTTTTTCACTCTCTTACTTTCTGTGCCGTCTTTCTTGGTACTATTTTGTGAATAATAGAGAGCCGCTCACCCTCGCCCCCGGCGGGCCGCCCCATTGTGCATACACGCATCGACAAAGAGCCTGTTTCTCCGATGAAAGTGGCGGTGCGGATTTTCCCTGAAACATTAAATGGCTTTGACGCTGGCTCGCAAATGGATTCATTCGCACGCCTTCCTTCCTTCCTTCTTCCTTTCCTTTGATTATGGTTTATTTAGAGTGAAAGAGGAAAGAGAAAACGCCTTCATCGCAATTCGATAGGCGATAACTTATTTTTATTGTTCTACATAGAAGTTCTTGCCTTTGAATTTGAGCTTTGTATAATTATAAATTATCTAGTAGTTTTAATAATATATAAAAGGTTTTTTAATTTTTTTTCTAGGTTTTATGTTTTATTAAGATTGTACGTGCAATCCACTCAGAGATAAGTGAATCAGGCTGTAGACTTTCTGCACACTTCACCTGCCAAGATGGAAAGTACACTTTGCCGTGAAGTCGAAGGTGAAAATGATTTAGCTGGCAGCGTGCGCTCCAAGGGGTTGTTTAACGGGGCGTTTTTTCCTCCCTCCACCCTCCTAGCGAGGCTTCCCATTCCCCAGTCTTTTTCCCAAAATGAATTTCACCCACCGGTGCTCCTCCACCCACCATTAAAGTGGAGTGGCTGCAGTTAGTAAAGCACGCGAAATTGAGCGCTTATGTTTTCACGCATATCGGAGAGGTGATTCGATGCGCGGCAACGACGCGACGCCCGGCACGCAGCCGATTTCCCGAATTATTTCGTTACGTAAATTTCATTAACGAAGAGCTTTCAGGCTGCGCTGCTGCTTTCCCAATTTTTGCGAGCGTCGAGTACCGGCCGTTGCGCATTTCGTGCGTAACGTCAATACCAGCCGCTCCCCGAGGCATACAGTCACCGACAAATTACATTCTATCAAATTTCATTCTAAGCCTTGTATTGAAATGTAATTCTTACACTATGATTAAATATTTCTAATTATTTAATTTTATAATAGAAAATTGTATAATAATCCTTAAAAGAATCTTTTTATTTTAATATCATAGTATCGTCTTTCTACTATCTTTTTTAATATCCTACTGTGACATTCGTAGCGGTCCCTCCCTCGCACACAACCTTTCACAGTCCAATCGTGTCAAACTGTGAGCTAGCAGCGGGAATGAATTTGCGAGTCACTGTATGTCTCGTCCCGTACGTTCGTCCCTACGTGGTGGACACGTGAGTGTCCAACGGGTGAGTGCGTGCGTGCTGCGAAATGAAAAATTTCCCGCCGTGAGCGGCAGACGAGCAACGAAGCAAGGACGACGAGGTATTCAGGGGGAAAATAATACCCGAATAGCCAGGTTTGTATAGACATTGCAAAAAACTGTTCGAAAGAAAGATAAAATGTTAGGTGGGTGATGAAATCATGAAATCTCTGGGAGTGTTCATCCATGTATTCCTAAGATTTCCTTATAGCAAAGACGGGCGTCGTCGCTCGCAGGAAAGTGGTGCGCGCCAGGAACAGGACGGTTCATCGCACCAGGAACGTGAGAAATACCCACACACCATTCTACTTTTTTCCTCCTGCCTATTCCTGCCGCATACGTAGAGCCATGCACGCGTCCTCCCCAGGAAGAAGTAGCGCGAGAGCGGACGAGCCAATGGCCAGAAGCAGAAGCCGAAGGAGTCGGCAAGAGAGTATGTGAAGAGAGAAAGAAAGAGAGCGAGAAAGAGGGCTCGGTGAGCGCGAATAACAAAACGACGACACCTTCGCTCCTTCCGTCCCCGTTAAACAGGTAGTTACCAGGTAAGAGCCACGCCACTTGGAACTGCGGCATATAAGACAACCCCACCTTTCCATGCCTTCTTCTCTCCTTCTTCTTTTTTTTACCCCCATTTCATGTCATCCACAACAATTTTGAGTGGCGCGTCGTAAATAAGCGATTGCGACCATCCCCGAATCTGTCGAGTGACTAAAGAACGACTAAAGAAACTCGAGCAGAAGAGATGGTGAGAAGACACGCAGAGAAGAGCGATCTGATTAGCGTGGAAATTCCTCGAACGATACAATTACCGAAGCTCTCCGACGACTTTTACGAGCGGCATAAAGAGAGAGACAGAGTAAAAGAGATCTTCCTCTAGTAGTGCGATTTATAAGCCAGTCGTAGCAGCATGCAGCACCAGCAGCAGCCTCCTCCGCCTGGTCGGAGCATTCGCGCGCGCGAGATGCAAGGAAAGGAGAGCGCGCGCGGAGTGGGCACGCTCGCTCGCGCGCGCCGCAGAGTGGACGCGCTCGAGAACGGTTGATAGACGGAGATGCCGGTGGAAAAAAGGGGCAAAAGGGAGAACGCTTCAGAGTGAAACAAGAGCGAAAGAGAGAGAGATGAAATAAGAGAGAGAGAGAGAGAGAGAGAGAGAGAGAGAGAGAGAGAGAGGCGAAGGAGAGGAACAGAAGCGAGAGCGAAGGGGTGAGGGCGGTAGCAAGAAGAAGGAAGATAAAGATAGACGCTTATACATATTAATAGCTACAGGTATCCACGTAGGTATACAAGTGTACACGTAGGTATCGATACAGAGACCGGTTCGTTCTTTACGAGTTGGGCCGAGCGTTTCCACGGGGACCAATGGACACACCGGGCATATATCCAACCAAGCTCTCCGATCCAGTTCAGACACCCACGTGGCGTCCATTATCCAGATCGTGTCTGCTCTCGGTCCGAAAAAAGAAATCTGTTTTATTATGCTCGCAAGCGAACTCATATTCCCGGCTGAAATCGCTGCCTCGGACACACAACCGCACCGATCCAACGATCCTTGTGTCTGCCGGCTGCTGCTGCTGCTGCTGCTGCTGCTGCTGTATTCGCAAGATCAGTGTGCGGTAAGAAGGGTGTGCGCGGCCCGTTCGAGAAGAGCCAAGCAGAACATGGAGAAAGAGGCGCAGCGCGGCGCGGCGCGGCGCGGCGCGGCGTCCCGGTGAGGAAAGGATAAGAGGACGAAGGAATACCGAGACAGTTGTTGAGAGAAAGAGAGAGGTGGATAGATGGTCAGATATACAGCTATCAATAGCTGGGTTGGATATATGGATAGAGGCCGAGAGACAGAGACCGGTTGGCGCTTTACGACAATGTAGCCATGCTATTCACAGGACTCAATAGATAGGAGATCTATATATCCGGGAAGCAAGGCGATGCCGTGCGACGCCTACGCCGTAACCATTATAACCCCCTTGGGCGTCCTTATCCCAGTGTTTTTTTTTGTCCTTCTTGTACCCTTGCAAAAAATTACTTTTCTTCTATGAAGAATCTTTGTCTCTTTTATTCTTGTTATACTTGTTTCTATCTTTCTTCCTTTCACTGTGTGTTACTATTCAACTGCCAGGCGAGTTTCAATCGGATGTACGATTCAGTACTGAATACCGGCACACACATACATGTATAGACACCGTGGAGGATTGCGAGGAGGTTCTCTCCTCGGTCTCGGTTCACTCGCTCGCAGCCTCTATAATCGGTATTGGGTGATTAATCTCAAGACAAATCACTTGGAGTGGATTCAACAGGATAGCTCTCTGCCTTCTATTACTCCGCGGTCTGTCCGATGTCACTAATCACCCAAGATTACCAGAGAGCTTCGCATTCAATAAATTCTTGCCGGATCAACGGGGAAAGCTCGCCCGACTTCAATATCGCACCAGTGTAATTCGTTTCGCACGTTCTCTCCCTCTCTTTCTCTTCTATCGTTGGAGAGTTGGGCGTGTTGCGTTCCGAGGGAATAATTGCCAGTTACTGGCGCGGATGTAGTATTGTTCAATACTTGCGCTGATCTAAGAATCGATGTAACCGTTATGTATTGTGGGAAAGTGGTCGATGAGATTATTTCTTGTTTTATGTCCTCGGGATATATATTTCTCCGATCTTTTCTATGTCTTTCACAAACCACTTCCGTTATTCTCGTAGAACTACGATAAGTTACTTTATTTCTTGACTTTAGTTCTAATCTTAAAAAGATCGTTGAAACTTCAGTGAATAAATTCAAATATAAAGAATAAACTTAACTGAATTGTTACTATATTTATTTAAGAGTTTTAATACATCAGGTTTCAAGTTGTAAATCATCTCCATTAGTTTCGATTACGTTAAATAAACTCTGTGTTGGATAAATATAAAGTAGGTTGTTATTTCTATCAACTCTGGCATGCTTTCACACGTATCTTCCGCAGGCTTTTTGGCTTCCCTGCATTCATTAACCCCTTTTCGCAGAATACTCCCAGGATAACTGTTGGCTCGTGGGTGTGCGGGATATATTTCTTTCGGGGAACAAGTAATTTCTTAAATTCGAGCAGGATCTCCCACATGCCCACACACACACACACACACACAAACACATACACTATCTCGATCTACGGTTGGGTATCCAAAGGGACTACTATCATCGAGGTACCGTCGGCTTCCTGCTACAACCCTTGGCACTACTCGGTGTATGCATGTGCGAGTGGTCCATTTGAAACTCGTTCCGAGAGTTGTATCGCCTAGGCGCATTTAATTTGCCCGGGTAAATACGCCGGCCACTCGCATTTCCACGAAAACGGTCCGTGTTCGTCCGTTGGAATTCGCGAAACGCATAATTATCCGAATGGTTTATTTGACCGGAGCGTATTACTCCCCTCTCTCTCTCTCTCTCTCTTGTAACTTGTAACATGCAGGTGCTCCTATGAAAATAGGGGCGCGCGCCGGAAAATTCTATACGCTCTGGGCACCGAGCGAGTTACATTTTCCGAATGAAGCCCATTTGTGCCAAGGCGCACTACTACTAAAATACTTGCTATGTATATGTATATGTGGTTGAGTTTACGTGGAACGTTGGAGGGAGAACGGTGTCACGATCGAAAATCATGGAGAGAGGAGAGACAGCGTGTGCGGTGCCTGGAATGAAATCTCTCGGTAACTATCGTATATCTACAAATCGTTCTATGATGAGAGACGAGGGGGATCCCATCGTTGCTGCTGCTGCTGCTGCTGCTGCTGCCAGGCAACTCGTCGACAATGCGTCAGGGATGTTCAATAAAATTGCACTCGCTTCCTCGGCAAGCGTGTCACGTATCGGGAGACAATATGCGAGGCACAAAGGCCACCAACAGTGTCATACAAATCGCATTGCTCGCTTTATCATAATGCGTGTTACACAATTAACCGGGATTGGATACTAGCCTTCTCTCGTCACTAGCCATACAGCTAATACTGTGACTAGGTCATTCATAGAACTTCGATTAATTAACAAGATAAATGTTATACCAGAAAATGTTCTAAAGTTAAGAATAAAAAATAAATACTAAAATTAAACATGCCACTTCTACTTATCTTTTTTTAAGTGAATTCAATTCTTTAGGAATCATACAAAACCCCAGGCAATTGGTAAGGAAAAGTCGATTCACGCGACAACTACCTTCAATAAAAGTGAAACACTCTCTCTCTGGGCATACGTCCGTCGGGTGTATCAGTTCTCTGGCATCGGACATGTGCGCTGAGGATCGGCCAGCAGCAGCACTCAGTGTGCCGTGGCACGAGAAGGGAGGTTGCTGGAGGGGGCGGGGGAGGAAAAAAAGGTGCACACAAAACGTCCCCAACGAGAATGTATCGGTCGGTGGTTCGTACGAGAAATCTCGTTTATCGTTTTACCTCGTAGGCGCGAAAACGTATTTAACGAGGTCGGCGTGCGCTTTTTCGTGGCCGCTTTTCCACACATATACACACACACACAGACATAGACATAGACACACACAGTAGTAGTAGATTCGCCGAAATGCGCTTGGTGTGGGTGGAAGCGTAGTAAAGCGGGATGGCGTGCATCGAGCATTCTTCTCCAGTTTCGGTTTGGGACCGTACTTATCGATTAGCCCCGTCGCCGTCATCCTGTAGCTGTACACTCGGCGTCGTCGTCGCAGTCGTCCTCGTCTCTTTCCACGATTGTTCCGCTCTTGTCCCCCGGTGTCGCATTGGTGGGCGCCCCAGAAACGCCGACGCCACCGTCGCCGCGCGCTGGTATGCGAGGCACGGTAATTACGGGCAAGCGAGAGGGACGAGGACTTCGTAAGCGGACGTCATTGTATGAAGCAGTACCAACTCTGTCTATGTACAAGCTGATTCACTCGCTTTTCAATATTACCATGTATTCACGCTTGTACGTGTAATTATAAATTATGTAGTAATTTTAACGCTTTCGCTCGATTGAAGTTAAATAACAGATACGGACTTGCGATTAATGTCTAAAGAACGCACTTTCAATGCGTGTATAAACGCAAGGATTGAGTTGATTATATATAAATATTTCTTTAGATTTTATATATTAAAAAAATGGAGTACGACAGTGTTGATTCAAAGACGAGTTGAACTGTATAATTGTCAGGGAGAAACAGGGAAGAAGCGACACTAGAAGAGAACGAATCTGAAGGATGCCAGATGGCCGTTTCAAGGCGGCGATTTTGAGGAAATGCGGGCGAATCAGCCCTTCGTATTCTCGGCAAGCAAGGGGATGATAGTGTCGTGTGTTAGATCGTTGCCATTCTTTTGGCGTCGAGGATACGCTGATACGATATTTATCTACGTCCCGTTGACGAGAAGCAGGTATTAAGGCAGCCAACCCTCCTAGCAATCCGCTTGGAAATCCAGCCGATATTTTTTGCAAGCCCCAACCCACTTGCACCTGACTGGACGGAGAGCGAACGACGCGAAGAGTGTCAGCCGGCAATATCAACTGTCGCCAGGCGAATTAAAACTTAGGCCATTTAATGAAACTCCCCCGCTGAGATTCCTTTCTCTCATCCTTCTCATTTCCTGCTCTTTCCCTTGCCAGCTCTCGATTTTTTGCACCGTGTCATTTCAGAGCGTTGGATTGGCGATTCTTGTGGTTTCACGGTAAAGCGACCATCCTCGTTATTCGACTGTTACGGTTTTGTTTTTCAAAGCGAAGCCCTGTGGGAGATTCAGGTTTTAATAGAGACGCCTTTTGTCCTCGACGGTGGCGATATATACGATTGCTGATGATTGAGAGACGTGGTAACCTGTGGCGCTACACGATTTTCGGTCGGGCGTATACTCTCCAAGCCTAGATTTATTGCTGGCGCTTTGTCTCTTTCAGTGATAGTTTGCTCGCACGGCGGTGAGCCGACTGGAAAGTTGGCAAGGCGGTTCATTACACCGCGAACGTGAGAAATACGCAGGCTAGTGCGGCGGAGTTTCTTTCCTTGATACCTCGGGCGTGTTCTAGAGCACCTACCGAGAGCTAGGCGCGTTACACATGAGCCAAAGTCATTATAAAGTGTCCTTTGAAATGTGGAACGCGCGTGTAACCAGGCAGGCTTGCGCGCAAAGTGAGCAAAGGAATGCGCCGCTCCAAGCGCGTTGCACTAACTACTTTCGAGGCGCGCATGGATCATTACTCATCCAAGCGAGCAGTGAACGCCGTCGTTCCAAATGCTCTCCGAGATTCCTGTTTCCTTCCCGACATCACACGGCCGTGTGCCGCATTTCACCCAAAGCGAGTGTGTTTTCCCGGTCGGCTTTCAAAGCCAGTAGGAAGTCTTCGATTCCGGGTCACCGTTACTGGGGAAACGCTCTAAGAAAAGCCGACGATTTCCTTTCTGCCCGCAGCCTTCGAAACTACAACGTGGACAAAGGGACTGATTCTTCTTATTGTATAGCCTTTGACAATCGAGGAGATATGCACTGTCGCACAATCTAGCTTATAGTATTACATATTACAATATTGTATTGGTCTCATATCTATAAATCCGACATTATTCCTTATTATTATGACCTGTATACAACTCAAAGTGAAATAGTATAGAAACATATAGTATATGTCGGATGCCAAGCTGGTAGCCATTGTGAACGAACGGTTGGTCGGCACTTAATAGAGCGGGGCCGAAAATCCGAATTTCCTCTTGGCGCAAGCCCACCTTAATGGCGTTTAAGTCCGTGCGAATGAGGGTGTGAATCAGCCGGTGAATAGGGGCCGCCGGCACGAGCTTGTAATATGCAGCCGCTACTGAAACGTAAAGTGGCCAGGGAGCCGCATTGTTCGACGATAATACTTCCTTTAAAAAACACACCCGTTCCTCCCCCTTCAGGAGCAACAAGAAAAAAATCACAATAGAGCTATGGATAAATCAGGGATAGTGTATTCGTCGAGGCGACGACGTTGGTCGCTCGCCCGAAAAAGTTCGATATCAACGAAGCGCGCGCGCGCTCCTACACTTCATAAATACGTAAAAGAGCCGTCCATTATCCTAGCGAGAATAGACATTAAGAATATTCGGCGAAAGGTAAACGGGAGAATTCCAATAAATCTGCGCTGCCGCCCGGATATCTCGCCCCCATGTAGACACGCCGCAGCGTCACGGATGCAGCGGATCGAGAAGAGCAGAGAAGAGAAGAAGAGAGAAGAGGAGAGCTCCATAAAAGCGAGCTCTCTCATCCGTGCTACGATCGACGTGCCGCTCGGCATCGATCTACGAGATTCCAGGCTGCTGCCGGATTCCAAGGGGGCATACGGCGGCCACGTCTCTCCTGTCGTTATAGTTCTAACGAGGCAGCCTGGCTCCTCCATGGGGATTTTGGTAGATGTATGAAGTGGCGGGGGGAAAGAGTAATTCGTCACACGTTCCATCTTATTATATCGTCGTGTCGTTGGTGAAACACGGTGGCGAAGGCCGCCTTCGCTAGGGAAACCGGCGACACCAGGGCGAGAAGAAGAGAGCGGCGGGTGAGTCATTTCTTTAAACTCGTTAACTCGTTACAAGCGGGCGGCTTCGAGGCAAGCTGCTCCGATCCCCTCGCGTGCTCTGTCCTCCGTGCAACGAGGCCGGTCGATCATCGCACACTCGCACGCACACATACCAAACCCTCACTCTACATACGTACACATGGCCAGTCGACACGCTATATAGTCGAGTTGGCTTGGCGTGGCGGCGCGTACGCCGACGAGCGTGCTCGCGCGCGCGCGCGCGCATGGCAAGGTGCAAATAATAATAATGCCAATAACTAAGGAGCCGAGCGTGCCGCAGTCGCCAAGTCAAGAGAGACGCTAGAAGCCGGGATTGGGTCGAAGGGGGTTCGAGGCTCGCGCTCTCCGAGCCTCATAATCGGTCGGACTCGCTTCGTCCCTTCCTTTTCTCTCCAATCTCTTCCTTTCCTCGTCGTCATACTCGAGCAGCGCGCGCGCGGCCTGGTTCTCGTTCTCGTTGGTGGCTCGCTCTCCTTTTCTCCCGCACGTTCCAGAGAGCCCATACCCGTGGCCGCCGCGTGTCCGTGCCCATGCCCGTGGTCGCAGCCCCGCACCGCACCGCCGACCCCACCAACCCGCGCCAAGCTGGAGTAGGACGGAGAGTCCGGAACAAGCGGAGCACCGCTCCCGGCACGATGCGGAGAGCGAGCGAGCGAGCGAGCGAGCGAGAGAGAGAGAGAGAGAGAGAGAGAGAGAGAGAGAGAGAGAGAAAAGAGAGAGGGAGCGGTACGGTCGAGAAGAGTCGAAGAGAGACAGAGAACGGGAGCGCAGATTCAGGGTGGATGGCCGAGTGAGAAAGAACGAGAGAGACACGCCCTGCTGCAGGTCGATAACGGAACCAACGCATCCTCTCTCCGGTAGCTCTTCTTGCTCTCCCGACCGCCCCTTCCTCCTTCTACCACGTTCTCCAGCCTACTCTACACCGCCTCCCTCTTTATCCAGGATCGCAACCCTCCCACTCGCACTGCGGACACCCTGCGTACTCGCTTGTCTTGTCTCTCACTCCCCTTCACCCTCTGTCCTTTCTTTCGACCTTCTCCTTCTATCGTTAACAGTCACGTACCACACCCGCCATTCTATCCGTGCCGACTGAGCGGACTCTGCCGACCGTACATACCTACTCCTCGCGAGAGCATGGTGTACGTACACTATACACTCGCCAAGACTCCTTGTACTTCTCTCTTTCTCTTGCTCCACCATGTCTCCCTCTCTCTTTCTTTCTTTCCTTCTGTTTCTCTTCCTTGCAGTGTGCTCGCGCGGCTCCTTATGCCGCCCGGCGCACTGCCACACTCCGTCTCTTGCTATTTTCCTTTCTTCCCCACTCTGACTCCTTTGTCTTCCTTTATCCTCCTTAGCGCGGTGTCCCTCGCTCTTGCAAGGTCTCTCCTCTTCTTCGGGAGGATACGATGTGCCGTGGATCGCATTATCACGCGCATCTAACCTCCGAGAAGGCTACGCCTGTCGGCGTAGCGTGCCAACGGAGCGAACGAGCCGAACATTTTCGAGCAAAGCGAATTCAAGAGAAAGAGAAAGAGAGAAAGAGAGAGAGAGAAAGACGACAATGTATATGCGCCGATACCCTCTCTGCTTCTCGAAGAGAAGTGTATGCATGAATGTAGGCATATGTGTATTTTGCGTGGCGGTGCGTACGCGCAAATATGTATATACGGGCGTATTTCTTTGGACAGGAGTATGCTGCTTCTCTGTCGGCCCTGTCTGCGTGAGAGTACACGTACGAGGCAGCCGTCGGGAGATACGTATCATCGGATCGAACGACGACGACGACGACGACGGCGGCGACGGTAGCCAGGGAACCGGAGCACAGTCCCGACGCCTCTTCCCGCTTCGTCTCTCCGCTTCGTCCCCTTTGCGGACCAGGCTTTTTTTTGTCGCAACGTCGCAAGCCAACGAGGAGGCAAAAGGCAGGCTCGAGGGATACGCGTTCGCTCGAGACGCCTGATCCTTGTTTCGTTCTTCGTCCTCTTCCTCCTGCGAAGAACCGTCCGTTCTATCCGCACCTTCTCCCCTGTTAAAACCCGCTGCGAGATGCGAGCGGCTGCTGCTGTGCCCGTTGCTCCGTTTACTGCACTTCTCCACCGGCTGAAGAAAAAGTCCAAGGAGAAGCGTATAATGTCGAGTAGTCCTTGGTGCGAGTCTCGCCTACCCTGACACGACATCTCGCTCTCGAGAGGACACTTCTTCTTTATCTGTTCGAGTCTCATCCCTTCCTCTCTCTCTTTCTCTCTTTCTCTCTCTCTGACTTTAAAAGAAATAGACTTCCAATGCGAATCAATCGAGATTATCCGGGCGCGGAAAAAGATTTAATTGGATTTATTGAATGGCTCTGCCCGTGCAAATTAACACCCCCCGGGCCCCTTCGGGATCGCCGTTCCCAGTGATATTCTGCCATTGGATGGGTTCTCTGGGATAAAAGCGATCTGGTGTTTGTCTAGTGTAACTCGGCGGGGTCAGCATTTCGGGACAGCGTGTGTGTAGTATGTACTCACTGGCGGACAGCTTGAAATATTCGCGCAACCCTCTAAAGAATTTCCAGAGCCGCGGAAGCCTTCGGGGGTGAGCCTCCCTTCTCCTCTTCCACCCTCTCGGCCCGAAGGGTAACAGCAGGCACGACAAAATGAATCCCCCGTTGGCCCGTTTGCTTTTAATATATTCGGAGTCGAGAGCGCGCGCGACGACGACGGCGGCGGCGACTTTCCCGACGCGGCAGATGTCGTGCCGCGATGAGAAAAGGAACGAAGAGAGAAGAAGGAAAGGCGCCAGCAAACAGAAACAAAAGCAACGCTCCACGACTAAATAGATTTCTGATCGCTCCTACCACGACTTATGACTTCCTCTTTCTTCTACCATTCTCTTTCTCTCTTCGCTACCACCCTCTTCGTCGACTTATAAAGTTCATTGGCGACAGAAGGGTTGGGGGGGGGGGGGGTTCAGAGCGAGTGGACCGTGCACTCTGAAAAGGGATTAAAATTACTTCCCGACGTTTGACTCGCACGATTTCAAGCCCAACATAGGTAGCCTGGCAGTGCGCAAGGGAAGGGTGGGAATATTGAATCATAGCTGTTACGATCTAGCCCATATTTCATTCCGTGCGACGCTCGGCGTAAAAGTTCCGCTTTTTTGCGCGCGCCAGCCACACGTAGCCGGTTGCGCGCTACTACCAAGCTGTGTCGAACGTATGTATGTGTGTCTTTGTGTGTGTGTGCGCCTCTGTGCGTGCGTGTACAGAGTGATAAAGCACCGGCGTTATTTTGTATTGTAAAGAGTTTACTTCCTTTATACGGACACGCCGGCGGCCGCCACGATTAATCCTACCTTACTACGCTCCGAATTAATACACTCTCGCGCTGGGAAATAGAGGGCGATTAATGGCCGAGCTTTGCACTGCTTATACTGCATTATCAAGCCGGCTGCCGGGAATTAGTATCGTCAGTCAATAGCGGCTAAATACCGATAACGCTAATTCCTCGTTTGTCCCGGCGGCGATTCGCCCGCCAACCTCCTATAACCGATTCTTTTTATTACGTCACGCTACTGATCAGCTGGGAATCACATTTCCCACTGGCTGAACACGGAGATGCCAAAATTACTCTGGACCACTGCGTTTGGATGCAGAGGATTTTTCGCTCGAATTTCATAGTAATTGGATCATTGGTTCCCACGGAATTCCGAGTATATCCTTGTCGCGTATACCAACCCTGTATGCGCGAGTTACTGCAATGGCCTACATGAATTTATGTATATGTATATATGTACTAGATTATACGCATATACTGTTCTAGTTGACATAAGCCAAGCATTTCGTGTGTCGACTGATAATGGTTTAGTTTAAAGAATAATAAATCTTTTCACTGATATCAGCAAAGACCCTCTGGCGCACTGGTTACGTCAGGTGTTCTTGAGACATTTTCCATTCCAGGACAACTGTAGAAAGGAAAAATAAAAATCTCATAGGATACATGTCGAACATATGGAGTATTTTTCATTCTCGTGCGGACTCACTGTTCGAATCTTTCTCGATAATAATTGGCAGAGGGAAAAACGAGAAGACCGAAGAGTGTGGAAGAGGTGGGCGTTCGAGATATTCGTGAATGCTACGGCGATCCATCGAGGTGCACGTGTATTCTTCGCAATCGAAACTATTCGCTCGCTTCGTTATTGTTTGGTTGCAATTCGCGCGATTCGCTGCACTCCTTCGCATATGTATTCGCCAGGTGCATCGTTATCCGTGTGTTGGTATGTTAGTATTAGTATGTGGTACGTCGCGCCGGATGGTCGGTTGCGAACAAAACTGCAAGCACATACCGCCCCGGCGCTGATTCTCGAGTAATTTCCATCTGTGACTTCAGCGAGCGGCGCCGGCAATTAGCGAGAGAGGTGATCGAAAGCAAATTTGATTTTTTGGAACTGGTTACCGAGGGCACACAGAAAGACAGATGGACGGACGAGTTGACACACACACAGACACACATATGGTAGCAATGACGTACATATAGGTATTCACTGAGAGACACACGTGCTAGCGGCAGTCGCTCGTATTGCAAATGGAACGTGAGCATTGTCACCGGCTTGCATTCTTGTCGACTGACAGCTCCGGCGCAGCCCAGACTGAAATAGGAACCACGAGAGCGAAAGAGCAGCCAGTGTACGTACGTCTCCTCCTATACGCACGCCTGTCTCTCGTCTCTCACTCTCTCTCTTTCTCTCTCTCTTTCTCTTTCTCTATGTATGCGTCTGTGTGCTAACGTTCGTTTCAGCCCGGGGATAAAAAAGATGCGCTCCTTTCGAGAGCGGAGAGCGGCAGCCAGCCAGCCAGCCAGCCAGCCAGCCAGTACTACCGTGCCAGGACGATAACCGATAATTGCACGGGCGAAAACAATGCGAACATTTCATTGTCGATGGCTTGGAATTGAATTTAAAAAGTGTCCCTCACCCTCCTCCCTCAACTCGTCCGCCGCCACCGCCGGCAGTGCGATCCTTATTTTATCGTGGCAATAAACGAGGGAAAAACGGGCGCCGCGACGCTAGCCACCCTTGGTAAGAGTGAGCGCACTGTGGGGAGTTACGGCTAGCCGAACTGGCGTGCCCGCTTCCGGGCACAAAGCCCCGTGCAACAGATAATGGCCTTACAAATAAATCTGAGTGCGCCGCTCGTTGTTGTTCGATCTTTTCAGTTACGAGTCCACAGCTTCCCCCTTCCAACCACTCTTGCGATATATCGCTAGTCGATATAAGCAAGGCAATACTCGATGCGGATACCTGTGACTCAGCTATGTCAATATTACCCCTCCGCATGCATAATTATAATCCCTAATTATATTAGCATCGACAAAGGGATGCAAACTAGCATACGGTTGCACCAGAATTAAAGAAAAGTGCGGAAGTGGATTTTTTAGAGGAGGGTTGAATCGACTCGTATGGTGATTCGTGAGTCATATGATGCATTTGCATTTCTAGTGTCACTGGTTGCCCACCTGGGGACTTACTCAGCCACGGCATGATTGGAATCAGTACTTTTTCGATAAAACCACTCATCCCAGCCGAAGCTCGTAGAAATAATAATTGCCTGGAATATCGAACGTTACTACCTAGCTATTTTTATAAAAAGAAGAGGAAAAAAATCGGTATAAGGTTATTATGACGCAACGCGCATGAACTTTGCTGGAAAGAAGTCAAGTGCTCCAGTGGCGGAGGTAGCAGAGTCAGAGTTTTATTTAACTAGGACTGAAACACTACAACCTATACTTTCAAGACTAAAGAATTAATAGAGCGTAGACATCCAAGTACAATCACACAATTATTTCATCCCAATAATTACAATCTTATATAAATAAATCGTATTTCAAAAATAGTTCACACTTCTATAAAATCCAAATTCAATCCACAGTATCATCTTTCAGATTCAACTCGTCAAGAAGGCAGGTACAATCAAGGTAGGCTCGAAGAAGAAAGGAAGTCGAAATAAGGAGGAAAAGGGCCGGAGGGAAAAAAGTGGTCGTGGTGGCCTGGTGGTGGCGCTTGGTATCTGGCGTCGGGCAGTCTACCCAGCATTGTTGCGGCCTGTCATCGAGGGGGCGAAGGGTGCCTGGCGTAGGTGTGGAGCGGGCTTACACACTCGGCTCTACGTGAAAACGAGCCAGGTGGGGTTCCGGCGGTCGGTTGGGCTCGCCAATAAGAGAGAGAGAACGAGCGAGAATGAGCGAGAGAGAGAGAGAGTCAGCTCAAAAAGCAGTCGGCAAGCGTTGTGTGTTCTAGGTGGATGAAACAGTGAAGAGAAGAGGGAGAGAGAAGGAGTGAGCTCGGCGAGGGTAAATATGCGACAAGTTAGCGTCGGCATATAAATCTAGCGGCGCTCACGGTGACAGGTCACGCAGCGCGCGCTCGGAGCCTTCTAGTTTAGATCGAGGCTCCCGTGCCGTCTCCCGAGCAACCCCTTCCTCCCGTCCCACTTACCTACCCACCTCTTTCAACCTCTCCGCATGCTCCACGCTCCTCGGAATCTATCTCGTGACAGACCCTTCTCTTCTCTCTCTAACCCTTATCCTTGTTTCTCTTATAACGTACCAGCGGTTAATTGTAAAAAGTCATCTGAGAATCATGCGTTATAGTTGCAAGGAGTGGAGAAATGTTTGGTTTTGTATTCTTTTTTGAACTGACCGATCGTTGGAACGACGAATCTCAGTGGTGGAGAGTGAAAGAGAGGAGAAAGGAGTTTATGGTTGGAGAAGGCCTGGGCGAATGTCAGTCTGGTGTACAATTAAGAATTAAGGCAATCGGGATTGCCTGCGGCTAAAGGGAGAGAGGGTAAGCGCACCTGGCAGTGGGGAATAATACACGCCAAAATGTCAGAGATATCGCGTGCAGACACATGGTATTCCTATCGTTGTCCTCCCTGCTCGTCGTCCCTGCTATGTACCGCGCACTATGGCTTTGCCACCCTTCTCACCGTGCCCGCCGCATTGCGAGGGAGCACCATTGCGGAGGATCATGGAAGAGGGTAACTCCAATGACGACGACAATGACGCTAGCATGAAATTGCTGGCTCACCCAATTCGACTTGGTTCGATATTATTATCTATATTTATGTCTGTTTTTTTTATTTACATTTATATGAACTCGTTTTATTCATCATGTTGTTAAAGGTGAGTAGATTCGTCAATATTTTTTTAACATTCCCAAAGTGTTCATAAATCGATTATTCGAGTAAAGGGGATAGAAACGAAAGAATCAGTGGTGAAAGTGATGGGATTGTATCAAAAACACTTGGGAAGGTTCTTTTGATTAATTGACCCATTCTGATTTATTTCTAACCTCTGCTCTTAGAATTCCTTGAAAGGCAGACATCCTGTTGGATAGTATAGCCAATGATGTTGTCCTCCTGATACAAGTAACGTGTAGGACACGCGATGCTAATACAACACGATGACTCTCCCAAGATAAACAGTGCTACTGAGACAAGGGGGAGGGGATGGAAACTGTAGTTCTGTATTTCTTTGCGACCCTCTCGCTATTCGTTGGCCCTAAAAACACAGACACCGCCGACTCCGTCGAATTTCCCCGGCCAATTTAACCAGCGGCTAGTTGACTCGTAAGCGAAGAGAGAGAGTTGGTCAAAGTGTCCGGGTAACGGCTGCCAGTGTACACGAGCTAGAACCGAAAGGGATGCATCGGCTTCGGGGGTTGGTTGGTGGGTTTCGAGTTGGTATTAGTGAATCGGTGAGAGAGGCATATATATAGTAAGAGGCAGGGTGCAGGTGGCGCGACGGAACGAGCCGTGCTAACTTCTCTCGGCAAACATGGCAGTCGTCACGCAAGTCATAGAGCCCGCCAAGCGATATCGTGCTTCGCTCTCTTGGCTCCGTAGGAGAAATGCCCGGTGGAGAAAGAGAACCTAGGATAAGGAGGAAGTGAAAAGGAGAATGTATTCGAAAGCTATTACACGCAACCGGGCAACGGCTATCGTAGCTGGCCACCGATAAACCCTGAAGGAGCCTTGGCGCGTCAGCGCGTAAACCCCCCTGCTAAAGCATTGCCCTCCAACCCCCTTGGAGTCTCCACCTACAAGGAGAGAGAGAGAGAGAGTCAGCCAGTCAGCCACCCCCAACAGTCGACGAGGCTTCGGCCCCGATTCCAGCCGAGACATGAAACTTTCCTCTTCGTCACTCGATACTCTCTCTCTCCCAGTAGCAAAGCAGGGCTGCCGGGTGGCGAGCAAAAAATGGCTGCGCCACTCGCCAGGCGTAGCTCAGAGATAGTAGTTGATCAAAGGACTTGAGAGAGGAATCCTTGACTCGTTGATGAGGGCAGCCGCACCGAAGCTTCCTACTCCTCTGCACCTGACGATAGAGAGAGGAGTACTCGCGCTCGCGCGGATGAAAACCACCTCTTGTTATCGGCCCGTCGACTACGACGGCGACGCCGCCGTCGAGTGTACTACTTCGGCCTCGGCGCTACTGCTGCTTCTACTGCTTCTACTACTGGCTGGCTCCTCTGCTAAAATGATGTAGGAATAAAGTGAACAGCGGATAAAGCCGATCCTTGAGAGACAGAAGCTTCTGCTATAGCTTCAAGCATCGCTACCACCTTCAACTCCTCTTTTACTCTCATCCGTTCACTCGCTCTTATAAAAAGAACTGCTGGAAATCCGTGCGAAATTCGGGCCAATGTTACCAACGATTGCGACACTCGCCCTGAGAGAATCGTTCTGTCACGCCTCGACTATGCTCTTTCGCAAGAATGACCCATATAACGAACTTGAGGACGCGTGCCACGACCACCCTCTCTTTGATCTCCTCAGGTGAAAGGTACTCCCGCAAATCTCGAGGACGCTCTCTGCCCCTCTCTTCTATCTCTCTGCGGAGTTGTTCCCTTTCTCCTCGTCATCGCAGTCGATCTGCAGTGAGAGCGGATACTCGAGTCACTACTCTCTGACTATCCCTCATAGTACACTCTCCCTCTCTCTTTCTATGATCTTTCTCTATGTTACAAGAGAGGATCGACGGAAATTGGTGTGGCCGGAAAGTACCGCAAGGAGTGCATTCGTAACTTCTCTTTCTCTTTCTTTCTCTCTTCGACTAGATTCGATCGCGTGGCACTGATAGCTACGTGGCGCAAGTAATTACAGGCGTGTGCGTCCGTTCCACCGGGGGAATCCAGCAAACTGGTTTCCAATGGAGGGCTGCCGCTGCTGCTCCCGCTGCCGCCGCTGCTGCTGCTGCTGTTGGTCCAGAGAGTCTGGATTGCGGCGGTACTGCGGAAATCATATTTTACGAAATGCTTGCGCGCACCACACATTGCCGCGCCTATGTGCCAACGGCTATAGACAGAGATTACTATCGGCACTTGGGACAAGTATGTGCCTGAATACTTCGCCAGGGAAGTTAGCCGGTGTTCTTGGTCTCGCATGGAGAATAAAAGTGCGTGTACCGTGCACTCTCGAGGGCCGTGCTAGCAGCAGCGCTCACGCGCACTCTCTCCCTCCGGCGGGTCAAACGGAATGGCAGATAGTGATTGCAATATGTCGAGACCAATATGGCGAGTCAAAAGGCATTTTTCAGCGGGTCGAAAGAGAGAGAGAGAGAGAGAGAGAGAGAGCGAGCGATTCCTGCCGGAAGTAATGGCGTGTGTGCTCCAGGAATCACTGTCAAAGGACTCGGTGCTGTGTAAATTCTCCTAGCAGACGACTGCATTTTGCAAAGGTCCTATACGTTTCTCTCTCTCGATCTATCTATCTATCTATCTTTCTCTCTATCATCCTCTGTCGCCCCTCACTCGGATACGGGCTTTCCGTATCGTCGACTACGAAATTCGCCATTTCCTGTTGTTTACGCGCACCCCTGCCGGCTAGGGAAAGATTTCACAAATAGAAACATAGCTTCCTCTCTTCTTCTATACTCTACATGTCTCCCTCCCACCCCCACCCCCACTCTTCCATCATACCCTGCAAGTTATCTTTCTCATTGGTTGTCTGTTTATTTCTATCTATCTTTTTTCCTGCGGATTCGTGTATGTATGTACGTACTGGTTGCACAGGCTGCGGCGGTGGCGGTGTAGGCGCATTAATAATGTAACTGTGCAGATGGTGTGCAGTGAGTGCGCGGTGGCGCTGACTAGGATCAATGTTCCGTTCGCGATCTATATAGTATATAGTACAGTATATGTAACGAGCGAACCGTTCCTCTGTGCGAGAAACAAACACCGTTACCACCGCGCCTTCCTACTCTTCGATAGAGAGAAAGAGGTCGTCCTTTCTCTCTCTCTCTCTGTCTCTCTCCTCGATTCGTTAATGTATATATGGATTTTATACATGTTGTAAAAGCATGTACTGATTATTGAAGATACATATTTGCAAATATTTCTGTGATCGAGGCCATCGGGTTGGAATTCGTCGTCGAAAATAAACAGTGACCCGTCTCTCGAATTGACTTCGTACGGCCGAGTTCCCACTGCATCCACTACCACCAACCCCCTCTTTTCCGGTTCCATCATGAAACTTTGTACGCTAGGTGAAACGAGTAGGAGAGGAGAGAAGGGGTTGGTTGGTGGAGCGGACTGGCAAAATTTTGTGCCTCGATTCTCCGAGTTGCGCGGCAACTCGAGTGACGCAACTCGAGTGCGGACAAGAGTGCGCGCGAGAGAGGGGCCGCCGAAATTGATGGTGCGAGTGGTGGTGGAATGCGCGCCGCACCATGGCAGTGATTGGAAAATTGGGTTTGGAGCCGGTCCGAACAAACGTGAAACGCCGTGAGAATCTGTAATAACGTACTTTATAAATTTATTCACAAGATTTAAATAAATCAAGTATACAGGTTTAAGTTTTGACCATCGGACACATGCATCTTGGCGGCGGCGATCGCGCTTTCTGCCGCTTCGACGCATTCTTCTCTTTCATTCTCTCTCTCTCTCTCTTTCTTTCTCTCTCGCTCTTCCACTTTTCCTTTCTCACTCATTAATTAATCCCAGTTTGCTTGTACGCGACGAGTAATATCTTACATGAGGCGACGTTTCTGATATACATATTTACATATCGTACAGCATTCGATCGGACATATAAAATTACAAAAAGGTTCTTGTGTATATGTTTGCATGTGTGTGTGTGTGTGTGTATGTATGTATGTCAGTGTGTATGTGAGTGTGTATGATGTGTAATGTGCGTGTAGAGACGAGTGTGAAGTATACATACTACCTAGTCGAGAATTCAAGATCGAAGCTAGAGCCCTTCTACGCGGCCGGCAAAGTCTAATCGACAATCGCAATTTCTCAATTAACGTGACTCCTATGTACAATGTACATACGTACAGATTACGCCGATATGCGTAGGTAGTGGGCAGCCGTATTTACATGTATATTGCGTTCGGGTGTGATAAATATATACAGGCGCGCAGGTGAATCGTCCCTACGATGACGACGAGTCTCGGACGATTCCGCCCTTAAAAAAAGAAACACAAGAAGAAGAAGAAGAAGAAGAAGAAGGAAATAGCACGTTGATACTTTATCGCCCGCTCGAAAGTCGTCAAGAGTCAAGTGGCAGAAGGAAAGGAGGAAGCGGGAGAGAATAAGGAGCGCCGCTCGAAGGAAGAGGGTATGAGAAGGCGGGGGGAAGAAGAGAGTGGTGTACCCAACGACGAACTGGGTTCTCGTGAGATGCTATTCAGAAGTTCACATGGCAGAGGTTGCGCGCGCCAGCGCGTTCTACCCCTAAACAGGCAGACAGCAGACACTCACGGACACACAGAAGAACATACACAGAACAGGAACAGAGGGAACTGGTGGTGACACGAAGAGACATCCTCTTCGGTGTCAGAAAAGCTAGGGGAGAAACTGGGTAGGACAAATAAAAACAGGAAGCGGGGAAAACTAAAGGGAGCAAAAGTGGACAATCACATTTTTCCCAATACAACAAAGTAGAAGTGAATCCTCCTTGTTGCTATACATGTACTATTATACACAAAAAGAAGAAGAAATAAGTAGGATACAAGATGAAGAAATAGGGGGAAGAAAAGGTTAGGCGGTAAAGGACAGTGTCCTTTGATAGAGGCTATTTCCGAAAATGGGCGTGTATCGTTCGAGACAGACGTTCGCTCGTTTCTCCTGGAAAAGGAGAGCGCGGCGGAACACAACCTTCCTCTCCTAGACACTACTCGAATCCTATAATCGCGCAACCTTTAATACCTCGATATACAATATTGTACGTGCTAATCGAAAATATATCTTTCACTTATCAATCACCGAAGGTCACGCGATGCAGCCGATGGCCGAGAGACGCTTTATTTATCAGATACGTTTCAGTTATGATCTCGGATACGGCTGACAAACTCTCTCTTTCTCTCACTCTTCCTCTTACGATATGGACACGAAAAGCGATATGATCCTCTTCTTGTTCTCGAGGAGGGTATGTAAAGCGGAAGGGGATTGGCGCGAAGCTAGACGAGATAGGCCTGTCCAGAGGACGGCGGCGGTGGCGGTGGTGGAGGTTGCTGTTGTCTCCAGGCGGTCCTTTCGAGCGTCGAATAATCCGAGTCGATGGAAGAGTATATATGCTCGGAAAGCGGCCTTCTGTGATCCTCGCTGCTGCCGCTGCCGACGGTGGTGTTGATGAGATTGCTAGCTGGCACGGTAACCGCATCCCGGTAAGCGTGATTGACGGTGAGCCTTGGTTGGGGAGATGAAGGTGGCTGCTGGGAGGACTGATGTTGAAGTTGGTGATGCTGCTGAGCAAGGGAAACCGTGCCGCAGGAGTAGGCGGGCGGCGCGTGCTGTAGCATGAGCGCGCTTGCTGGAGAGGAATCTTTGAAGAGGGAACGTTGTCTATCCGGTGCTCTCAGGGTCGACATGCCTGATGATTTCTCGCTCCCAACTCCATCCAATGTGTAAGTGTTGATATTGCGCTTGTAGACCAATGGGGACGATTTACTCTCTACGGAGACATCGGCAATATTCGCTGGCGGTATAGCATACCGTAATCGTTCCCAGAACCTCTTCTCGCCCCAGGTGAGGATAGCCGAGGCAGTGCGAAGGTAAGGTCGTAGTTCCGGGTCTCGTTCGACCTCAGGACCAGCATGGCCCGCTTGAACGATCACTAGTTGACCCGCACGACCTCGAAGTGCTTCGTGTAAAGCAGCTCGAAATTCGAAACGCGACCACTCCGTTTGTAAGAAGTTACGCGTAAGGACGATCAGGACACGTCGTGATGCGTCGACTGCTTCGAGGACAACTGGTGCTGGTGCCGAAGCGCGTAGGACGCAAGGTAGATCACGATGATGCAGACAAAGTCTAAGACCAGCGTTTCCATGCTCGAGTTCCACCGCTAAGGAATGCAGTACGAATTCCTCATCGCTCGGACTATAGCAGACGTAGCAATCATAGAGGCGTTCTCGATCAGAATCGCAACACGTGCCCATTGCTGCTGAAGAGGCCATCGTTGTCGGTGCCGAGGATTTGCCAGGTTTCGTACCGAGAAACCTTAAACCGTATTTCGAATAAGCCCAGGCACCAACTGGTTCACGAAAGACAAAAGCGAGGACTATGATGAGTAGAAGGACGAGAATTGCTGATAAAGTAGCTGCTACCAAAGGTAAATAATCCGAGACCATAATACTCTCGATGACGCCACCTTGAGAGAAATAATCCGAACAAACAGTCTCATTCACGTTTAATCGACGCCTATAAGCCGGTCTGGCATCGCCACCATAATAACACCAGACATCACTAGCATCCACGACCTTGTGCGCATTGTCCGAGACCCAAGAAGATAGCTCCTGAAGGAACTTACATCGGCATGACCAAGGATTGCTGCCGAGAGAGAGTTCGACCAGGCGTGCATTCAGGGTGACTTGCCAGACCGGGAAAGTAACTAATCGATTGCCGCTAAGCCTGAGTATTTCGAGGGAGCGAAGCGGCAGGAAGGTGAGATTACCAATAAAGCCGATCAAGTTGTTCTGCAAGTAAAGCTCACGCAGGTGAGAGAGCCGCTCGAATTCGAAACCTTTCAATTCTCGTATACGATTGTCTTCGAGGTGTAAGATCTGTAAGTTGTTCAGACCATTGAATGTACGGTTTTGGATGGATTCGATACCGCTTGCATTTACGTAGAGCACACGCATATTCTTGCGACCGATGAAAACGTGGTTCTGGAGCTCGCGTAACACGTTACCGTCGAGGTAGACCTCGGTGGCATCCATTGGTATGCGTCTCGGAATCTCCTCGACACCGAGACCGGAACAATCGACCGCGTTGGTGTTCCAGGTGCGGTCGTTGTAGCACTTGCAACCAGCCGGGCAGGTCATCTCGCAGTCGCAGGCGTCGAAATCGCAACAATGACAAAGTGCAAAGCAATGAGCTTCGTAACGGCAAAGAAATTGTTCTGATCGAGCAGTTGATGCAGGTACAACAGCAATACCACGTGGTCCGGATGTCCGACACATCACATTGTCAAGGTCCATGACACGAGGATATTCGCGTGTAGAAGTCTGGTTATTGATAGCTGGTAACCAGTCCATCGAGCAATTACAGTTGAATGGATTACCACCGATGTAAAACTCTGGCAAAGGCTTGTTTTCTGGGACCTTGGTAAGCAAGAGCGAGGACAACTCCATCGTCTCGATCATGTTAGCGTACATGTCAACCCGTGTCAGGTTCACTTTGTCTACAAACGTGTTAGGTCTGACTATGCTGATGTAGTTGTTGTTGATGAAAAGGAGTTCGACACTGTCAGGAACCGAAAGTGGTGATAGTTCTGTTACACGATTGTGACTTGCGTCGAGAGTCTTCACATTTGATTCTCGAATCTCGTAGTAATTGCCCAAGTTCTCGATAAAGTTTCCATGTATATCGAGCCATTTGAGATTCACTGGTATAAAGGCAAAGTCGAACCATTCTATATGATTCTCCGAGAGGTTTAGTAATAAGAGACTTGCGATACTTGTGAAGACACCGTTGATATCCGAGAGGAAGTTGCCATCGAGTCTGATAGCTTCGAGGCGGACATTACGCTCGAAGGTGTGCCTCTCGACATGCTGGACTTTATTCCTAGCGAGGTTAAGAATCTGGAGGTTGGGGAGGTCCCAAAGCATGCCTCGCGACAGGTTGCCGATGTCATTGCCAATTAGACGTAATCCGGTGAGTTGATGTAGATTGCGGAAGGAACCGTTGTGAAAATCGCTAATCCGGTTCTCGCCGAGGTCGAGGGTTTTGAGGAAGGCGAGGTCGCGCAATGCCTCGGGAACAGCGGTAAGTTCGTTGCCGCTCAAATCCAGTTCCTTGAGATCGGAGCAGTTGCGAAAGGCGAGCGGGTCGATGCTCGCGATCGAGTTGCCCGACAAGGTGAGGCGATTCAGTACGAATAGACCATTAAAGAGATGCGCTCCCACGGTGTGAAGCCGGTTGTCCGAGAGCTCGAGGGTGTGCAGATTGTACAGCGGCAGAAAGGCGTTGCTCTCGATGCGGTCGATCGAATTGTTCCGGAGATCAAGGATTTGAAGGAAGAAGAGATCCTTGAACATGCGGGCGTCTATGTGCGTCAGCAGGTTGTATGATAGATCAAGAACGATTAGACGGATCAAGCCAAGGAAACTTGATTCGTCGACCCAGTCGCTGCCTAGTCGATTGCCAGCCAGATTCAGTACTAGCAGCTGCTCCAACCGGGTGAATATACCTCGCGGCAATTCTCGCAACCCGTTGTACGCCAGGTGTATCTCCCGAAGGTCCCTCGTGCTCTCGAACAAGCCCTCCGGCAATGAATCCAGGGCGTTGTAGCTCGCATTAAAAGTACGCAACAAGCTCAACCCAGCAAATGCGTCCCCAGCGATCTCAACGAGCAAGTTCCGCTGCAGGTGCAACTCTTGCAGTTGCCTCAAACGATTTAGAGGGCCTTTCGCTGGCAGTCGCTTCAATTCGTTCCGAGAGAGGTCCAAAATCCGTACATCCGCGCGACAACCCTCCCCACTGTCACTGTCACTCTCACCCTCGGGACGAATTCGATTCAACCCGATTTCCAAAACATCATGGAACCGATTACCCGTCAAATTGAGCGTCTGTAGATTGTCCAAGTCACAAAGAAGATCAGGGGGCAGTGCTTGCACGTTGCTCTCGATGATTTCGAGGGTATGCAGCTCCCGCATGCCCTGAAGGGATCCCGCGATGAATTCGAGATAGCGCCCGGCGCCCCAGACTGAATTAAATGTCTGTATGGTGAGTCGTTTCAGTTCAAGAAGTGGTTGGAATGCAGCCTCCGGTACTCTGAGTACTTTGCAGCCATGCACGTGCAGTTCATGGAGCCCAGTTAACCGTTGCCAACTTTGAGCGTTGAAGCTGCTTTCAAAGTGATGAACATCACTGCAGCGTATTCGTAATTTAAGGGCACCATCGAGCGACGGTAGGAGATTTGTGATAGAGCCTGGGTCCAGGACTCGGAGGCTGCAATCTGCGGAGCGTGTGTCGTTGCCACCCTCGGATAGCCACCTGCACGAGGCACCGGCGGATTCCGAGAGCATTGCTGAGCCGACCGAGATCAGGGTCGCGTTCACCAGGATCAGGAGTGTGTGCCACCACGCTCTCATCTTTGCTGCTCTCGAGTACTTCTCAAGGGGTGGTGGTGGGCTGGCGGCACCGCCGGAAGTTGCGTGTATCACTTTCGGATTTCGGGGAAACTTCTCTCCTTCGAGCACCCTCCTCCGCTCTCGCCACCCTTACTCGCGTAGCACACTCGCGCAGCGGTGACACACTCACGCACATATACACACACGCGCGAGCGAGCGCGCGCGCGCTCATGCACCCCGTATCACGTAAGTGCGGATCGGCCCATTTCTCTTGCCCTTCGGCCGCCGACACCCTGCACCCTGACTTTCGCTCGCTCTCTCGCTCGCTCTCTCTCTCTCTATCTATCTCTCGTTCTTTCTCTCGCTTACTACCCTTTGCGAACACACCACTAACGCCTCGACTTCACCCTTTCTCCTTCGCACTGTCTTTTCTTCTAAGCTTATCCAGTCTTAGCAGCCGCCTTCCGATACCATTCCTCTTTTTTTCTATACCCGTTTCTTGATAGTTACGCGCTACATAGGCGCGCTCGCGCTACCACCGACCAAAGTCGATGCAACCCCGAGACGACTGGCGCGGGCGCGCGCGCTCACCGACCACTAACGTCAGCAGCACGAAAACAGGCCGCTCTCTGGGAAGCGGCGGCAGCCGTGGACCACACCGTACACTCGTCGCCTCGCATCAAGCACTGGCACTGATCCGGCCGAGCGCTGAGCGCGCATCATCGGCATTCCCAACCGTTCCCAGCGGCGCTCACGTACTTTCTCAGCGCAAGAGAGCGCCACGATATTAGAATTGCCTCGGCCACCGCCGACACCAACTGGGGGCGGAGAACGCACACCCGTCAGAAGCAACCCCCCTAAACCAGGATTCTACACTGCTTCACCCCTGTTCGATATTCCGATTGGTCGAATTCCGCTTGCACTGTAAACCTAAAGATGAACTACCCTGACGAATTTTTTGAAATCGATAATGTAGTCGATGCGAGATCAAAATATTGATCGTTTCAGAGTTATTTAAATGAATTTATTTTTAGTTCTTCATAGTTTATATGTTATTTGTTCTATGGAAGGGTGAGTTGTGTATATGCGGGGGTTGCTTATGGGGATTTCGGGTCTGGTGAAATTTCGAGAATGTTGATTATCATTGACGAACATGTCTAATTAGATGTTGATATTGTCAAGGGAAATAAATCAATTTTTGGCTTACATTATAGGGGAAGATTTAGCAGGGGTGAGAAAAAGTTGTATGTCAATTCGAGAACTGTGAGCACAGCGCGTGCCATCTGGAGTGGAGCAAACTTACTCGCTGCTGGAGTCACCAAGCAACGGCGCGTCGCTACTGTCTTCATACCAGCGCAGTTAAGCTTGCAGGACCGATGCGCCAGCGAAGCCTGGGTACCCTGGCACAGCAGCAGACAGCAGTACCAAGCAGTCCTATCTGAGCGTAAGCTTGCGTCGCGTGCATACCAGAAGTTACGCGTTAACTAGATCTTTCTTTCACTCTCTCCGCAGCGTACATCACTCCGCGTCACCTTCCCCGACCGGCTTTCCCCATCGTTCCAACGTCAACGCCGCCAGGATGAAGATTCTATATATAACCTGCGCACTATTGGCAATAACAATCGGCAGCTTTGCCGACAACAGTAAGTACAAATGTCCCATAAAGATTTCGGCGTTATTCGTTGCTCTGTTTCTCTGTCTCTTTGAAATTGGTCTTGTTGCTGCTGAAAAGCAGTAACGTTAACGCGCAAAATGTCTGCGACGCGCGTTGCTAGTTTGTTTCGATGCAATAATACGAGCGGCTTGCGCGTCTTATGTTATATCAGCTAAATTAGTTATAGTCTGACCTTCATTGCCCCTGTGCATGCTCTTGCCGCTATCGATTTTATGTAAGAACTTCTTATCGTACAATGATCTATGCGGTAAACGCTCCACGGATTTAACTACGCATACTATGAAGAGCCCGCTGCCTGTAATTACATTTCTATGAAATACGGGTCTTCGAGCGTAGTAGCCCGCCACGAGGGCACTTTTTTTCCGGAACTATTTCGTAGTAAATGTAGGTTGTCCTCTGCTTACCGACCATACGGAAATATTATATATTATCCGTGTGTACGTGATCGTATATTAAATGAATGCTAGCCTGCTGTTAATACACGTATCATTAATTTTTGTGTGTACAGCTGCGGCAAAACCAACCGACAAACCCGATAATCAACAATCAAATCCTGTGACTACGCAAACTGTTCCGTCTCAAGCTGATGTCAAAAAGAATGAGACTGCTACCACTGCTGTCCCTCAGGCCGAGACCCCCACAACTAAACCCAACCCTGAGCCCAAACCCGAACCCAAACCAGAACCGAAACCAACTCAGCCTCCAGTAGGAACAACAGCACATCCAAATGCTACGGAGGGAAATAAGACAGTCCCTACCATTCCACCGGCTGACAATAAACCAGCTACTCCTGTTGCTTCATCCACACCGACAAAACCTACAACCCTGCCTACCCAGGAACCTACCACTAAAGCTAATACAACTCCTGCGCCAACGAAACCTGCAACAACAACTATTGTCACATCAAATGTCACTGATGCACAGTCTACCACAACAGCACATCCAGATACAACAATGGCTTCTTCACCTTCTCCTAGCAAAGAAAGACACTTTGATGGATTAAGCTTCTTTGGTAAGTTCATTTGGAAGACATCTGGTTGAATTGAACGCAGGAAAGATACAGGAACTAATTGTGTATGATGCATGTCTGCTATTTTTACAGGTGGAATTACTCTGTCTGTCTGCCTAATGTCTCTCAGCGCGGTCGCCTGGAAATTGTACAAAGGTCGTCGCGACGGACACTACCGCACGCTATGATGCCTTACGAATAGACTGCCCGAGATCGCTCGGCCTTCTTCGCCAAGTAACCAGCGCAGTTACTTAAACAGAACACTATTGAATAATTATTTTACCGTAACAATATTGCGTATTTTTATAACGCAGTCACAATATTGCGTGATTTAAGTGCTCTTAGTAATTGTGATGTGCAAATGCAAGTTCCGTTTTTCTTTTCTTGTCGTCGTCGCCGTCAATTGTCACTGTCAATTGTCGCCGTCGTCGTCGTCGTCGTCTCGTCGTCTCGTCGTTTGCCTAATAATACCGAGTTGAGTCAAGTGTATTTAATACCGTCGTCCTCTGCACGCGTATTTGATTAGTCGCGAGAAGTATGCCAGGAGAGTAGTCGTATCGTGAGCGGGAGAAAACGTTTGAGATTAGAAGGGTGGAAGAAGGTGAGGTATACGAGTACGTGCGACAGAACTGTAATGCTAGAGTGACAGAGTAACGGTGCGAGCGTGAGAAAGAGGCAGTACCGAGTCGATGGAGCGAGAGTAACGGAAAAAGAGAAAGAGACAGAACAATGAGAAAAGACCGACTGCAGCCGGACGCGTGCGCAATCAGACACGAAAGTTGACGACCAATCAAACAGACATTCCACTGCGAGATCAATTATTCTACAATGGTGCAGGCAGACCTCTCTTATTACTCCTTACTCAAAGCGCTACCAATTCCAAAACCCGTTCCTCTCTCGACTTTTGTCATACTTCTCTCGTTTGTACAACAAAGTAAACCGTTAATAAAATAAGAGAAATAAACATAAACAGCTCTACCAGGGTTCCTATTAGTTGAGGACATGGCAATTGCATTCCAGTTGTCGGAAGTTTATTAGAGGACTGCGTCGTAGGGTATAAAAAGTGATAACGATTTCGCGGGCTCGAAACTATGATATTCTTGACTGTATTCAAAACCATCGCCCAGATGGTATTTCGAAATAAATTTGTCGCGATAATAACGTGGTCTTTTCCGGCCTTGGGAACGTGACCGGTCTTCGCGCGCGTACAGAGTGGTTGCTCCTATCGATGGCTTCACTACGTAATGCTGATGCCTCAAACTTTTGATACGACTCAGCGTTCCGGCGAATCTTTTCCAACAAGACCTTTGTACCTGTCGAGAAACGTAGCTCTTTTATTATCGAGCTGGACTCTCTAGGAGTCCTCTTCGTTAAAATTTGGACGTTCAGAAATCTATGTACACGATATATTCTCCCTTGTTAGGCACGATCGTGAGTGCGTTTTGTTTTGCCGTTTTAGTTACGTTGATTACAGATTATCGTTAATGTATATCCGTTTCCTTTGGGACCGCGTGCCTCCCACTAAACCTAGAGCGTTACGTTATGTTGCCTACAGCAAGAGAGACAATGAATTACCAGCACAAGAACGGATGCACTGTATCCACGGCTAAGAATTCTAGCTCCCAAAACTCCCTCGGCAGTCTGTAAAGCGCTTATGATATCCTCAACAGTGGCAGTTGTGCTACTGGATAAGGTACTCGCGCACTTAAGTTCGGAGCGATAGTTCTCCCAGAAGTGCTCTCCTGTAACGTGCGATAAATATTAATACATTCCAGCGATATAGCAGGCGAGAGGCGCGCATGCTGTGCTGCTCTCTTGTTTACCGGAGAGTGCACGTCCAGTGTGCGCATAATATAACTGGAGATACGCTCTGAAGCAATAGAGCCGATAAACCTTTACCGTAATCGTATGACATTCCGCCTACCCTTTCCCCAATGTACAATTGTATTTCCGTTCGATGTAATGTTTTTACGATCTATGTAACTCTTTGCTTATATCGGTTCAATAAAATAAATATCGCTACTACAAAATCTTTTTTATATCTTCATTTCCTACCTAATTCTTTCCAACGTTCTTCACGAATCATATTCATCGCTTCGACGACTCCATCATCCTGTGCTAGGAGTCTTTTAACAGCGCATATTACTTCTTCTGGATATACAGATTCCATGACAGATAAATCAATTGGTCGCGCGTACCAACGGGTATTCGTGTGCACGGCAGTCGCGATGGCCCTCGATTGAATTGGAATGGATCTCGATAATCGCCCTGTTGACTCATCCTCGACATCGATGAGAAACAGGCCGACCTGTCCAACGGGCCAATTGCAGGTCTCGATGCACAGGGAGCGAGCGTCGAAAAGGAAGAGGGTGTTTTCCTGACCAAGGATGGAAACTAGGGTGTCGGCAAAACGGAGACCAACTGATCCTCGAGCACGCTTCAATGCTAAATGACAGGTCAATGCTTTCTCGAAGGCATTGCTCGTATAACAATCGGTAATCGCTTCGAGGAAGGTGTAAACTGCGACGACCAATGCTGTGCAAGCTGCTGGCTCGTCGGCTCTTGAACGTTTAGCCGGGACAATTATACTCTTAAATCCAGGAATCTGTCCTGTTAACAAAACGGTATTGATCTCTCTGGCTGGGAACTCCAGCGATTTGCGGTATTCGCTAAAGCGCTCGCTTGACACACATATCTCGTCGGATCACGCCTGCCGAGCGAGCGTGTGACTTTCGAGACCCTGTGGCCACGCCACGGCGCGCTATTCCGCGGCAATTCCGTGCTCCGCTCGTGCATCGTGCAACGCTGAGTCTTGCGAAATAATTATGATCGAGTTTCGTGGTGCGCTTAGTAAACGCCCACCAATCCTAACGAACCAGCTCTTGACTTTTCCATGGCTGGTCGTTATTGGATGGGATCGACACTCTCTTTGAAAAGTAGTAGAGTGTTAAGCTAGACTTTTCCAATACGACTGAGAAGCAAGTTCTCTAGGTGACCTGTTCGAAGGGCAAACGCTCCTTCTCTTTCTATCTTGTATCAACTAATAGAGTTTTCAGTCGAAGGAAGAGAAAGGTAAGATTGAAGGTACATGTGTGTATTAAACGACACTACCTTGTCGCCTGGCCCTGAAACTTCTCATCGTTTCCTTCACATAACGAACCCACCAACTCTCCTCACCGAATTCCTCTGGACTTTTGGTATTCCCTCGTAACTTTACTACTCGGCATACTACGCCATCCTCTGCCTCCTTTCCCTCGCTCGGCTCGTCCAGAAGAATTTTAACGTGGCAGCATTTACTGGCCCGGCTCAATTTCCCTGCTATCACCGTGCCAAGTTGTACGGCCTGCGTTCGTTTCCATCGTACGATAAGGGAAAGCACCGCTCGGTGTTAGGTGCGCCTTCTGCTCTCTTTTTGCATTCGCCAAGCAACTCGGGAAGTATTAACCGTCGGACAGCGAAAGGTCCCGGGTTTAGATGAAAGGCGTAGCCGGATCGGGTTTAATAAATTATAATGTCTTCGATAATTTATTAGAATTTAAATTGTGTTCATTAATAATTAGTAATAGAATAATATATTCTATAGAAAGTCGTTGTTTATTCAACGGTGATGAACCGAAGTTTTTTTCACCGCTAATCCTGTAGTAAAGAGGATCAAAGAAACGAGCGAGAGCAAGTGAGATAGTTGCGTCGAGAACGTATGTGTATCGCATGAGTATTCCACTCACGTAAATAATACGGGACACAGATGACCCAGCTTCGTCGACGGACGGTTAAACATTCCGGGTTGCGCTAAGCTCCATTTGTAAGCAATGGGTGCCGACCATTGATCGAGCGACCAATCAAATGCAAGATCACCTACCATGCAGAGGGATTTACTCTCGGCGAGATCCGTGGCCTTCGTACCAGCGATCGTGATAGTTTCCGGTGCGAACACCATGCAACTTGGTAAACATTGGTATTGATTAATAAATTCTTGCTCCGCAGCATCCTTTAAGCTTTGTTTATTCCAAGCATACGGAATCCTTTCGATCGAATCTTGTGGTATATATTTCTTGATTTCATTGTAATATTTCTTGAAAAACTGTGCCGAGATATTTTTAATTACGCTCTCTTGCATTAATTTAGCAGCACGTAATGAGAGGGCGGCCGGGCATTCCATAGAACGGAAGCTTGGAAAATGGAGCGGCGCTCGATAGTACATGGAGTAAGTAAGTGTGTACTCCGGCGCTCGGCTTCTCCTATTTTCCCACATTGAACAATGCACCAACTCTTACTTCATTGTTTGCTGTACCATTCGACACGGAAGTCCTGCATGCCTCACGTTTACACTGGGATTTATTGCTCATCCTGGATAACGCTTGTGGATAGTCATATCCGCGCTCTCTGGTATTAACATTAGTTTCATTTGACGTTTCCGGAATGGAACCGGAAGTAAATGACAATCGTTGAAATTCTGATTATATTTCATCTTAGTTTCTATGCCTTCTTCGATCTCTGTAATAAGTTTATCCATACGATTTTTTACGACTTCCTAAAGCTTGGTGGCTTCGAGTAAAGCCTTGGGTATTAGGATCAGGTATTTGTTCTTAGAAATGTAATCTCTTTTTTGACCGAATCCAATTCAGAGTGGGTTGCTTTGGATTGCACTGGCTTTTCGAGATTATTCTCTTCTGTATACCCACGTAACCCCACATGTCACGCTTGGCAAGACTCGCTTGTAAACTTTGGCTTTCTTGTATCTTAGAAATCCTCGATATTTACTAGTTTCAATCACGAAATAATTCCAGATATTGTAAGATTAGTAAACTTCCATTTCTTGTACTGATTTGACGTTCGTTTACATTAAATAAACATGTCAGTCTTTCTATGCGATATGTATAAATATAAAAAGATTTGCAAACTTCCGCCAACGATTACTGATTGCTTCTGAATCTGCTTAGAGCACTAACAAGACCTTTTAATCTCGGTGTGCGCGTCGTATTAAAGGCACACGCGCAGCGATTCTTTTAATCACCACGCTCGCCTATTGGGTTTCGTCGAGCATGATAACGCCGGGAACGAAAGAGCGATAAGAAGAAGCACGCACGTATGCATGAAACAAATCACCGGCCACGTGAGCCGTGTAATGCGAATGCGCCTCATTAAGCAACAACTCTCTTTCTCTCTTTCATTCTCTCTCACTTTAATATACCACGAATATTTCACGTTATTAGAGGAAACAATGCCCGGGGAAATCCTAGTATCTCTAACGAGCTGGGAAAATTGTATTTTATCCACGAGCGAAAACTTCCTCTCACATTTGCCTCTCTCATTTTAGCGAAAAGGTCGAATGTAAACTGACTGGCAAAGCAGGAAGAGATCAGTAACGTTTTATATTACTATGATTTTTCCATCGGAACATTGACCGTACCGAGTCTCTCGAGAACTGAGTTAATCTCCGGTCCAACCGGTGCAAAGGACGTGCGCATAAAGAGACTGCCAATTAATTTCCCAGTGATGCCTTGAATCTGGAATTGATGGGACTTTTAATAGACGATGCTGCGGGGCTTACTAGGTCACTGTAATTCTCGTTGAAAGTTGGCTTGGCTCGCAGGAGGTCAGGGGGGCAAGGAAATGCAGGAGCCCTGCCCATACCCTCCCGCAACAAACCGATATCCTTTTACCAAGCGCAGTAGCATGTCTCCACCTAGCAGGAGAATGTCAGATATTGCTATATAATCTATCGACAGAATCAAATCTAAATGTTCTTCACTTATAATTATCAAAACAACTGTAATAATAAAATTTACATCGATATTTGTATAATTATATCTGCCTAACATTGTTTCCACATTATACAAGAATGATATAAATTCTTCATTATCACAAATACTATTATTTAAATACAACTTTCAGATTCCTTCTTTCCCACTGCTTTCACCGAGTCTTTCAAGAGCGTCTTATGAAATCAGTTGCACTTGCAACGCAGTTGCATCGTCACCGCAAAAGAAGTAGGATAAATCATGGTTCGATTCCTCTGGGATTTGATTGAACCGCCTTTCCAGCAGGGGAACGAACTCCCAGGGATGATTTGGGAGGACGCGGGCCGCTTTGTAGAAGGAAAGGGAGAGAGTGGTGGAGAAGGTGAGTGTCGTTGTGGTTCTCGACAGGGGCGGAGTCCGGGTATTCCATCGTCAATAAGAGAGCATGCTCGCCGCGTATTCCTCTGTTCGTTCCTCTCTGGCTCTCCGCGTACTACACCCACCCCTTTCCTTCCCTTTAACTCTCATCACGCGTACTCTCTTTTCTAGCTTGGTTTCCTCCCCTCTTCTACTCTTTTCTCGCTCTGCCACCCCCTCTCACCGCTGCCACCACCGCCGCCGCCGCCCTCGTAATCAGTCAGCCTCCCTCTTCAAGCCCGGCAACCACCCCTTCTCTCTTTCTCTTTCTTCTTCATCCCTCGCAGGCACTTTTCTATCCCGCGGGAGTACGGGATACGCGCTACACCCCACAGCATCCCTCTCTAAATCATCCCCTTCTCTCCCTTGCGCGGCTGCAATCAGTCAGGCTCGCCGTACTCTTCCTCTTCGTTCATCCTTCAACCGCCCACAACTTCTCCCTCGTTTTCCTTCTCTCTCTCTCTCTCTCTCTCTCTCTCTCTCTCTCTCTCTCTCTCTCTCTCTCTCTCTCTCTCTCTCTCTCTCTCTCTCTCTCTCTCTCGCTTTCTTTCTACTAGTCTCTCTCCGGGGGGTAGGAATCGCGCTCGGAAAAGCGGAGCTCTGTCTTTCCTTCGCTGCTCGCGCCTGCTCTCCTCTCATCCTATACCGGCGCTGCTTCTCTCTGCACAGCACAGCATCCTGTGTCGTAGAACAGTTCTCTGCTCGCAGCGTTTGCCACGAGAGAAGAATAAAGAGAGGAAAGAGAAGAAAGAAAGAGAGAGAAAGGGAGAGCCGGCTTTTTTTGGAGAGTCTCCAAATATACCGGAGGCGGCGGAACCTACTCGAGGAGCTCGAGAAACAGGCGATACGCCGGCAGATGAGAAAGAGAGAGAGAGAGAGAGAGAGAGAGAGAGAGAGAGAGAAATAGTAACTAAAATCCGCAAGGTACGAGGGCGCTGCATTTTCATGAATCCACGAGTCACGAAGATTCGGATGCTGACCGCCGGTTTCCGGTGAGATTCTTGCCAGGGTAAAAGTAGACGATCGAACAACTCCTGCATCCCGAACAGGATCCTCTTCCTTTCTCTCTCTCTCTCTCTCTCTCTCTCTCTCTCTCTCTCTCTCTCTCTCTCTCTCTCTCTCTCTCTCTTTCTCTCTGTTCGGTCCGGTATAGTAAACCGCGCGCGGGAATATGCGCGCCCAAGGTGAATCCTGATGAACGTATCATCGATCGGTGCTTACTAAAGCAGTCGGTGTACTCTCGCTGGTCCACGCGTACACGCGCTGACGACGCCGGTGTTAGAGCGAGCGAGAGAGAGAGAGAGAGAGAGAGAGAGAGAGAGAGAGAGAGAGAGAGAGAGAGAGAGAGAGAGAGAGAGAGAGAGAGAGAGTGAAAGAGAGAAAGAGAGAGGGAGAAAAGAGGGACGCGTTGGCGTCTGCGAATCCAGCGTCGCTGCCGGCTATCAGGCACCCTTGGCGCTGTTCCTCTTTGGTACAACGTGCCACCGTCGTCGACGGAAAGGAAGCAGAGCAGAGTCGACTCGGAGGATCGACAGTACAAATACCGGCACATACCCGGTGCACCCTCTTCGGGATAAAATCGGCCCGCGCGATCCGGAGAATCGCGCGCGAGAGAGAGAGAGAGAGAGAGAGAGAGAGAGAGAGAGAGAGAGAGAGAGAGAGAGAGAGAGAGAGAGAGAGAGAGAGAGAGAGAGAGAGAGAGAGAGAGAGAGAGAGAGAGAATGTCAGATCTTAGTGATAGATAAGCGAGAGGGTGAAGGACGAAGAAGTGTTCGAGAGAAAGAAAAGGAGGGAAAATCTGGCAGGACATCGCAGGAGTCGAGAAAAGGGTAGTGCGAGAGAAACAGTTCGAGAGGAACCAAGATAGAAACTAATATATATATATATTCTTGGTGTATGTGTGTGTGTGGGGGTGTGTGTAAGGGAGAGAAGCAGTGAGCGAGAGGGGTGACTTTTATCGATTGTCGCCGCGGGGGGACGCGCGAGATACGCGCGAGCGAGCGGGACGCGCGCCTTGCTGGACTCGAGAGTGCGAGATCTCGCGTCGCCAGGGAATCAATTCGTGCGGTCCACGCGTCCCGACGACAACGACGACGACGACGTCGACGCTTGCTTTGAGAAAATCGCGATGATTTCGCCGACGAGGATGTACGATTCCTCGCCGGCAACGGTATTAACCTACGACTCTTAATGATAGATCCCGCCTCCCGCTGGACCACCGGAAGAGGCTGAGTCGACGGCCGATTTTATCGGGGAGAAAGAACACTATGTGATTATACGTGTTCTTCTATTACTTGTGAGATCTGTTTGTGTACCAGCATCCCTTGCAAAGGATACGTCTGGCACACGCCGCCCTGAAGAAAACGTGAGTAACACTCTTGCTCTACGTGTCTTTTTTATTCTACTATCCCTGTGTCGTCCTTGAAACTTCGAGGATAACAAGGTCTGCTTTCATCAGTGGTCCATTTTCTACCTCGAACATGGATCCTGTGTTTAAGAACAGCCCTTACGAATCTTCGACGATTTATGGCTTTGTCAGATCGATGAGGAAATGTATACTAATTGAACATCCTTCATTGTAAGATCCTTGACAACTGTCATGATTATAGTGTATCTTTGATGATATTCATACGATCGTTGTTGTATGAACGCTGAGAGTTTAGAGAAAATGGTGACTCCATTCTTGTTGTATTTCGGATAAGATATTCTACCATACAAGATTTACTTGCCTCTTTGTCCTTCTCAGGAAGACAATAGGGATAAGGATATACTGGGAAGTCTTTGAGGGTTGCTCCCTTTCTGCGCAGAGGGCGATACACTAAACCTTCGGCATTTTCGGGAAGCAGAAAGAGAGAGAGAAAGAGCGGTGCTCCTTGGAAAAGTATGAGATCGATCGGTGTCGGATTCTTTCACCTACTCCGGCGTCTCCTGCATACTCTGGATAAACGCGTATTTACACGCCCGAGTTTCCATCACTCGTCAAGTACTGCGCCACTTTTTTTTTCCTCCACACAAGTCGATATTCCGAATGATCAAGCTTACTACTCGGAGCTTTCAACGTCGAGCTTCCTAGTACTTCCAGTAAGTCACGCACCAGTAAGGCGACGGGTTGAAGCTTTCCTATGTTTAAAGTACGTGATCTTGCAATAGATAACAACTGCCAGTCTTCCCAGCTGGTATCGTATTGTCACGACCAACGTGTTTGTAGACGTATTTAGTTATTGGAATACTGGTTTCCAAGGATCTCCATTCATTCCCGCCACAAACTAGATTTACTAGATGACCATGATGCCTCTTCAATCGCCACTGACGCAATCCTCGCCGGCCAGTAATCTCCGGACCGCAGGCTTCGAGTCAATGGGGCTTCGGATTTGATGAGTTATACTTGGCAGACAGACTCGATGGATATTACAACGTAGAATCATATATAGCTTGGAAAACGTCAGTTTATAATAGTATTAAGAACGATAAATCTAGATATACATAGGACAAATGTTAGATAGAAATTCTCTTTAAATCAAGCTCGAAGGATCATTGCTATCGGAAGGTACTCTCAAAACTCCGTAATCTTGTGACCTGACACCATGATTATATGCCGATCCACAATGCAATCTCCCGTGGCTAAGCAGGGATAACGACACCCAAGTTCTCACCGATAATTGCCTTCCTAGTTATATACATGCCGCCTTGAGTCCCTGCGCCAACCAGATAAGGAGATGAGCGATTCTCGAGCTTCCAACAACCACCAGACACCATCACTACCACTACTTTGTTAGAGCTAAGAGAGAAATCTTACCTTCTTCCTAGAAACTTCCTCTCAATTATCCCTTTGCAAGCAGGGTGAAACGCGCCTAATACGGAAACAAGATAAACGTCAAAGACTAATCGGCTAAACGCTGTTGGAAATGAATTAGCCATGAAGTAGAGGGTGTGTGGGTGGTAATCGAAGGTGCTTGCTTCACCCTTGATCGATCAATCTAATTGACACAGAACAGCAGCCATTCATCGAGCACTCATTCAACACGATTGAGACAACACTGCCTTTCTACTCTGAGATTGAGAGCAGCGGTGTCCTCTATCATTCCTCTCGAAAGCAACCGATTGCTATGAAGTAGAGAAGGGGAAATCCCATAATTCCAAGTGTCCGGCTATGTGACGTAAGATTCAACTCCTCTTCCCTGTCATCGTTTGGTACTTACTGCCACCCAATGCTAGTTAAATCCAATTGTCAAAGTCAGTGAGCTTTCGCGCCCAACTTCCCCTCACAACTGGACAACTGCGTTTAAAACTAGAAGCATGTATGTTGATCGATACCTATTAGCTCGTCCCGACAGATTCGTGATTACGAAATACATATAGAATGTTCTCACAACTGAACTGACTCCTCATTCAATTTTTTTCTACTGCTATTAAACCCTGTAAAAACGCCTGCCAAAAATAAACCTAAAATCAATAGAGCGACGAGTTAGTTTCCCCAGTCGATTTCATCATGTTGGAGATGTGTATGAATTGTTAGGGAGATAAACGTTGATAGAATGATACGAGGGAGCTCGCTTGACCGGCAAAGGGCAACGGGTATAAGTATTCCGGAAAAGAGAATGAGAGGGAGATGAGAGAGAATGGGATATGATCGAGTCTTCTCTCTCGCAAGGGGACAATGAAAGAGTGCGAGAGTGATAACTGACGCTGACTACGAATGCCTTGTGTACATTCAACCGGTCGTCCCTTGTGTTACGCCGTTGAAGGGGGGGAGGAGGGCGAGGATAGCGAGCGGGAGGGAAAAGTTGCTCGATTGCTGTTAACGAGAGACGAGAGATCATCCAGTTGAGAGAGTGCGAGATCATCCCATAGCGTGATGTATCTTTCTAGTTGCGATTTAGTACTCGCAGAAGCTACACAACCAACGCACCATCCCCTAAATCTCATCCCTTTTCGCTGGTGTGTCTCCCAAAGCGAGTCATTGATTGAGCGCATCCGTTTCTAGCAGATAACAGAGGCGGTCACGAGGTGAAAAATCGAGCTGGCGAGAAGAGGAAAGCCGGATATCGGGACGCAGCATCCCGAGGGCACACCGCACTCGCCGGCGATTAAGGGTGCAAGTGTGCTCTCTTAATGCACCGGGCCGGATGAATTGCGGGAAACTATGCTGGCGTGTTGTGCGGCCACGTGTTCGCTCGAAGGTAAGTCTCATTCTACATGTCTTTGATAGTACTCCGACTTATTCTACTTGGTCTGTCGTTGGATTATATTTTTGTACCTAAGTCGAATCTACTGTTAATAATGTATATTATAAAATAGGATAGAAATGATTGCTATTAGATAAAGAAATATGTATTTAGAGAGTGAAAGAAATGTATTACTTTTATGTATTAATGTACATAATTTATACATAGTTTAAACTTTTAAGGAAATTGGCACTCGGTTGCCGAAATCTGATTTTATCGGCAAGTGGTTCAGTAACCCGTTTCAATCCGTCGGCGTAACCGCATGCAAAGTGATCGTGCTCGGAAAACATCGAGAACCACCGGTGTGAGTTGAGGGAATACTAGCAAATGCAATTTCTATGCATAGAAACGCGACGCTCTCTAATACTATTCTAACGATGAGCCTCTCTTGGAGTTAGAGTCAAGTGGAATCGCGCTAATCATTATCAATGCTGTTATCGATCAGGATTGCGTTACATTATTAACAACGCGTTCGTCCATGGGAGAGCAAGTTTCAGGCCGATTGAATGCTGGAACACTGTTAAGCCCTCGAACCCTGAGCGAATTGGCCGATCGATAGGAATGCCCTGAATAATTCGGCTGCTCCCGCCAACCCGCACGTCTATTGTTATCACCTTAACCTACCACGCTTTTCCTTTTATCTTCACTACAATTCCTCCTCGCTTTTACTCCTTCGTCTCGTCCTTTCTCATCGCATACTATACTAGTATGTATCACTTAAAACCACACAGATATATACAAACGCGAAATATATATTAATATAGTCTAAAAGTACTAAAACATCAATAAAAAAATATTTGAATTATCGTATAAGTAGTTTAATGGAAAAGTAATAGTTGGTTAATTCTAAAATGAATCTATGAATATTTAATTTATCAGAATAAATAAAACAGTGGCCACAAATAGTATATCTAGAGTGTGTCACGTAAAAATCCGACGCGCGTAAATCACCGGTGTGATAATTGGGGGCGGTGGTATTTAGGGGTGGCAAGCGGACCTCTGTTATCGCTAGTGAGGCGTCGCGTGATACAAGCTCCTTTTAAAATTAGTTCTCGGCCCGCTAGCCACCTCCAGAACGAGGTGGTTCCAGCCTCTCGTCGCCTCGCTTTATCTCGTCCGACCTTTACTTTATAAGCGGCCTCGCGTCGACATCGCCCTCTAAACAATGCATACAAAGTCTCTATTTTCCCCCTTTTTTCTTCTCTCTATCAAAGAATAATAATACTAAAATATATCTTATGTCGAAATACATTATTAAAATGTCTACTAACTCGTCGAATATAAATAGAATCCAGAGCTATTTTTATTCAGCCAAAAAGTTTATTGAAGGGAAACTCAGTGTGCGAATACTTTTTTTTTTCCATCCGAGTAGAATGAAAGTCCGCCAGCCAACTGTTCCAACTTGGGCGACCGCGAGCTTTTTGCACACGCGTCAGACGATCCCGAGCGGAATCCACTCGGCTCTGCGGGGAAAGAGTGGGCGAATCCGGGGCGGGGGACAGGATGGAATAATAAGAGAAGCACACGTATCAGAGTAGAGAGAAAATGCGCCCTGCAGAGCAGAGTGGAGAGAACTGAGATAGAAAGCGAAGGCTGGACCGATGGAAGCCTTTGCAGTTGAAACGCAGGGATAATTTCCAGGCCATTGAGCGTAACTCTGATCGCAGCGGGAGAAAGTCTTGGAAAAGAGAGCGAAAAGCCAGAAGAAATTAATGGACGCGTTTTCCCATTGACGCTCCCGCCACAAACTCTCGAGAAGAGTGCGAGTGAATCTGAAACGGAGCTTGCGCGTACTCTCAATGATGACAGTTATACTCTGTGTACGCGTGAATTCTCACAAGCAAAGAGCTACTCGTAATAAAAAGAATCGACGATACATCTACTTTTCTGCGAAACTAATGCTTTAAATTAGACAATTTTTACAATATTTGATAAATAAAATGTATATTTTGAAAATTGGGTAAAAATTACGAAATGCGATAGTTGGTAGATATTTTGGGAGAAAAATAAAAGAGTGAATCGTGTGTTATATCAGTAGAAGGCGAATACTGCCTCTCTGCATGGGGTTCGCGTGGGTGCAGGTGGCAAAAGGTTGCCCGGAAATGCTGATAGTGCGGCAACTAGCGAATTGCGCTGGCACTTATCTCTCTCTCTCGCGCTAAAGGGCCTTTAGACATGCTCGATGAATATGAGATCATTAACCTTCTCACTACGGAGGACCAATATACTGGCCCTTTCGCTGAACTCTCAGTCTAAATTACTCTAACTTAAAATACTTATACTTTACACTCACTGTAATTTCGTCGCAATTTATTAATTTCATATTCTGTGTGTAGTACTTAATTATGAAATGTAAATTTTAACATCGGTCATAATTAAGAGGAAATAATGACGAGCATCGAAATCCCAATAATTGTGGTATACATTTATCGGTATGAGTTGGGAATCCGCAGACGGGGAAAATTCGAGTGGTTGAAAAGTATAATTATCCCAGCGACTGTTAAATGAAAATAGCGCTCGGATATATCTACTTTATTCCGTTCGCTAGGACATCACGGTTATTACTCGGTGCTATCGGAAATTATGAAATATCGGCGGATCAGTTATTCCATTTCCGCTAATCAGGCTCCCGTTTTATCGCCGTCGTCATCACCGTTACTCTTGCAAACCTTATCGACGCTGTGCCAGGGGAAATTCGATTCGACTCTCGGTATAGGATACTTCCACACTCCTGGCCACTCGAGCTTTGAACTTTGATCGCATTACCTTAGTAAAAGATGATTCTAGCTCGACAAAAAATCGAACACCAATCTTCACTACATTATAATCGTAAAAGAAACAATATTATATTATAAAGGAAGAATATTTGCAATCGACTTTAAATTGAGAGAATAGTTTAATGGAAGGATTTTTACAGAAAATATCGAACGACATCGCGAGGCAAGGAATACTACGTAGCAATGGTCAGAAGTACAGTGTTTGGGCTGTTGACGGGGAATCTAAATGAGGTGGGCGACCACGGCAGCCCCGGTGGCCGCCGGAAACCCGTATTCATCGGTGGCAATCTAGTCTTACGGCTCTTCTTGAGCCTCTGCTACATCACTGGTACCTGTTGTGAGAGGAGTGGCAGAATGCGAGGCATCAAGGAACTCCAAATGGAACTAAACCGACCACCCCAGTTGGGACACTGCGACTTGGAGAAGAGCTGCGATTGGTCCTGGAATGACACCATCGGCTTCAAGAAAGTCACCGCGCCCATTCGCAGTGGACCTCGCGTCGATGCTAATAATAACACCAGGGGTAAAACTCCTATTGTTTCGATTATATATATTTCACTCATTCAATGTTTTCGTATATGTTTGCATATACAAAATTCGAATTAATTTGAAAATCTATCATTCAAACTAATTTTTAACTATTTCTAATTGCTAACTACTTTATTTTTAAGAGATATCTAGAATTTGGAAGATTCAGAAATTATAAATCTTATGACGAAATTCTAAAGGATGCTATTATTTTTGTGAAGGGCGCTTTCTGTGGTTCAGTGGGCGAGGCGAAGCACAGATGTGGTCGAGAACGATCCCGCGTACGGGATTGCGCTGCCACCTGGAGATGGCTTTGCACCAATACGGCATGAGCGACGGTGTGATAAGCTTGGTGATTCAAACCAACACCTCAAACTTTATTGCCGCAGAGAAACCAGGCAATAATCGGGCAACGTGAGTCAGCTCCCACATTAATCTTTTGAAGAAGAACTTTAAATGCAATCATGAAATAAATATACTTAAAAATCACACTTTTTTTTAATCCAGATGGGAAATAACTCGTTTCAATCTAGGCGCGATTAGTCAACCATACCGGTTGGTCTTGGAAATGCTTGCACCTTATCCGAACTCGAGCATCGGCGTCGACAATGTCCGATTAGTCGACTGCTTCCCTGGTAATTAAATCTCAAAGTCAAGACGCACACTTGCGATATTTTGTCATTCCAACTAAACAATCGCAAGCGTGAGTCGAAAGCACTATGAGTTCACTTAATTAATCGAGGCAATTTGACCTTGCTCGCCTCCGCAGAATCGACGCCAGTGGGAACTTGCACTGAGGGTATGTTTCGCTGTAACAATGGATCCTGTTTGAATCGAACCCGTATATGCGACTTGACGAAGGATTGCGCCGACGGCGAAGACGAGGAAGCCGATTGCGGTAAGTGGTTTCGACTGTGCCCGATTCAAAAGCGTTTAATTCACCTACGTTAGCTTACAACCGCGAATCATTCTAGATAAAATGCCGGTTAACGCTAGATGCAATTTTGAAAATGGTTGGTGCGGTTGGACCAATGTACCCGACAGACCTTTGAACTGGACCCTTCACAAAGGTCCGACACCCTCGGAAAAGACTGGACCTAGTTACGATCACACCTACCGCAATGCGACTGGTACGTTTACTATTTATAGATTTCGAGAGATTTATCTAGATTTATTTATAAAATTATAAAGTTTACACAGCTTGAAGTATTCTTCAAGAGTTTCTTCGTCGTTATACGTGTATAGTTTGATTTAAACTGAAGGGGTTACCGTCGTCGTTTATTAACTTTCAGGAACCTTCGCGTACGTAAATATGCCTAAACGAGTAGACTACGGCAGCCGCGGTACCATAAAGAGTCCTTTGTTCAATCCTACTCCACCGTATCATAGTGATCCAAAGAGTCCATATTATGGATCATGTCAAGTAAGTCTCCGATTTTTTTAACAGAGATATAACAAAAGGAAGATATGATACAAAGAATTAAAACTAATTAAATCTAATTTCGATAGGTACGCTTTTTCTATCATCAGAACGGTGTCCACAGTGGTGCACTCGGCCTATATTTAGTACAAGTACGACCCCATCAAAATCATTCGGAGAGACTGTTATGGTCTTACGGTGACAAGAAAGATAATTGGTACAATAATGCAATCACTTTACCTGCCATCCGATATAGGTAAAGAATACTATAATTCTATATAAATAAAAATAGTAATAATACTAGATTTAAAATACAATGATTTTATTATTTAGGTACTTCTTTCTATTCGAAGTGAGCCAAAGTTACTCGTGGAAAGGTGACATAGCAATAGATGACTTTTCCCTGAGCCCCGAATGCTTCGGGCTCGGTGAGTAATGCAAATTTGCCCGGGGAAGCTTCTTCTTATGCAATACCAACAGAGAGATCGTTTGCATATTCAACGCGCTTACCCCTTTTCCTTCAGGAGTCCCGGCCGAGGTCGTTGGAGACTTCAACTACTATAACCCGGTCATCGATTACGAGAAGATACCTGAGCAACACGCCGACTTCATCAATGAAACTGGTACTCTACATTTTCTAAGAAATTATATTTTTTTTTTAAGCTGATTCTCTCTTGTTTTACAAACATGTACTTTTTAAGTCATTAAAGTGACTGCTTGCGGAGCTAAGGGTAGAAAAGGTCCTACGAGGGAACAATGTGCCGAAGAAAATAATCGCACTAATGTCGAACTGGTAGTGCAATCATCGACACAAAAGGAAGCTGTCTTTAATTTGAATGGTGTGCAAAGGTGGACAGCTCCGCGTGGTGGATACTATACGTGAGTACTATTTCTTTCTATTGTATTATTTTTTAAATATGATATTATATTAATATAGATATTTAAATTCGACAATTGAATATTGGATGATTTTGTAATATTACTAGGTTAATTGGAAGGGGTGCTCGTGGTGGCAAGGGTTCCAGTGGCATGGGCATCACACTGGGTGCTCTCGTTCGAGGAGTTATTGAGTTAGAAAAAGGTCAACAACTCTATTTTATGGTTGGTCAGGCGGGTGTCGACGCGTGTCCAAAGGCAAGTGTACTCTCCGCGTGGCATTCATAAACGCATTAACGGGGTGTGAAACATTCTATGGTGTTTCGAAACATTTCAGAACTTGGGATTGATATTAGACAGCTGTCAGAAAGGTGCGGAAAATCATAGATCATCTCATACATCGGAAATCACATCGATACTTCGGAAAGTAAAGAAAATCAAGATCAAAGATGGCGGTGGTGGCGGAGGCGGTGCAACTTATGTTTTTACCGTAAGTCTACGATTTACAATTAGCTAATTTATTAGTCTACTTAGTATGACATTTAACATTTGATTTTCAGTTAAAGAACAATGGCCAACAAAATCCTATTATGATCGCGGCAGGCGGTGGCGGTTTGGGTTTAGGACAATTTGTTGACAATGGTTTGCAACATGGCAGAGGTCCTGCGCCTCCTGGAAGACCACCCGGTTCTGGTGTCGTTTTATTCGGAGAAAATGGTAATGATAAAACCCTTTGATCATCCTAGCTCTTTTAAATGTATGAAAACTGTACTAATTACATAAACTAATTACGTAGGAGGACCTGGTGGTGGGTGGAATGGATCAATGAACGACGGTTCGGGTCAACGAACTGCCGCTGGCATGTCATTGGTGAGGGGTGGCCTTGGAGGGATCGGCTGCGGACCGGGCAACCAGACTCACGGAAACGGTGGTTTCGGAGGTGGTGGGGGTGGGTGTCTCACTGGTGGAGGTGGTGGTGGATATATTGGTAAGTCCGACACAATTGAAATTGTGTAGTTAATACAACAATGTATGAGGTATGATAAACGAACAATAGCGAATGAATATGTGCAAATGACCGAAATGAATTCTGTTATCCTTTATGCTCGTATTATTCATTCGTCCAATCATTTCCGCACATGATAATTGCAATTTTGTCTAATACTAATTGAAAGACAGAATAATAACTATGTCATTTTCGCAGGGGGTGATCCGGGCCATCGAGAATCTGCTCATGATGGCAATGGCGAGGGTGGTTATTCTTATACTGGTCACGATTTAACCCATGTGGAATTTCAACCCGGTGCTAATCACGGACCAGGCGATGTCTTCATCGTTCCTGCCATTAGTGGCTGCGGCTGTGACTTCCGGTGTGTCGCACTAGATCAGTATCTAAGCGAAACAAAATGTCTCTGCCCACCGGGTTGGCTGTTGAGTAATGATTCGAGATCTTGTATCAGTAAGTATGAAGAAATATCTCTGAAGATTGAATAAGAACATTTCGTGAAATGTGAAAAAATCTGTATTCCCACAGTGGCTGATGATTCCAAAGTTGCACATCAGACGTTCATGATCTTGTTGATCGCTTTCAGCATCTTCTTATTGGTTTTTTTCAGCGGACTCTGCCTTTTTTTTTGTAAGTATAACTCGAATCATTTCATTTCGAATCTTCATCGTTATTATTATACACTAATTTCTTATTTTGTAGACAATCGATATCAAAGTCGTAAAGCTCTTCTACGACGAAGGCAACAAATGTTCGGTACTGAATTAACAACACTGCGTGCCATTTCTGATACTATGATGACTGAGATCAATCCGAATTACGAGTTTGCTGGGCATTTGTATAGTTTGAAGGATCTCCATCAAATACCACGGGAACGCATCACCCTAGTCAAGTATGTGTCGAAGGTTTATAATTAAAAGTAGAGCTATCTTTGCTTAATGATTATTTATTTAGGCCATTGGGACAAGGTGCTTTCGGTGAGGTTTACCAAGGTGTGTACAAATGTCGACGAGAAGAGCGTCCAGTAGCAGTGAAAACATTGCCATCATTATCTACCACTCAAGCGGAGGCTGATTTCATGATGGAAGCACTCATCATGAGCAAATTCAGTCATCCCAACATAGTACAATTCATCGGCGTTTCGTTCGACAAAAATCCAAGTTACATTATCCTCGAGTTGCTGACTGGTGGTGATTTGAAGAATTTTCTACGTGAAGAGCGGCCGCGACCGGTACATAGATTTCCTGAAGAATTCTTTCGCCATTCTTAATGAACTTGTATCCAACTACCCTAATCATTCCATCTTTGCTGGAAGCTCATATGTAGGAACTTGGTGACTTGAATTACTATTGCTCGTTTTTTAAGTTAATTAGCATTCGTGTAGAAGAGCGACTTTTCCTTTACTATGTTTCTTCTTTCCTTTCTATCTGTTCTTTTTTCTCCTGTTTCCCTATGTTCTGTGATGATTCTTTACCGCCACACTTTGCTTCTTCTCAACTGTGTTCTATCGTTCCTTATAATTTGAACAGGAGCAACAATTAGTTTTTGGCGTGGAGGGTCAGTGGGCTGCATGCCTGTATTCCTGTTTGGCAGGACCGGCAGACTTCTCTCACGATGTTGGATCTCATCAAGTGTGGCTATGACGTCGCCAAAGGTTGTAAATATATGGAGGAAACCCGATTCATTCATCGAGATATCGCAGCAAGAAATTGTTTGTTGACGTGCAAAGGACCTGGTCGAATTGTTAAAATCGCTGACTTTGGAATGGCTAGAGATATTTATAGAAGCGACTACTACCGAAAAGGAGGCAAAGCAATGTTGCCTATTAAATGGATGCCACCTGAAAGTTTCCTCGATGGTATTTTCACCACGAAGTCCGATGTTTGGTAAATTTAAATCAACCCAGTTAATAGGAATTTTATTTTAAATTAATTTAAGAAAAACAATACGATTCTTTTATACATATCAGGGCATTTGGAGTTTTATTATGGGAGATCATGTCCTTCGGGTACATGCCTTACACGGGATGTGCGAATACCGAAGTGATGTCGATTGTTAGATCCGGTGGTCGCTTGGAGGAGCCAGCAGGATGTCCTGATCCTATATACGGCCTAATGACAAGATGTTGGCATGCCAAACCTGAAGATAGACCAAGCTTTGCGACAATTGCCGAGAGAATTGATTATTGCCTTCAGGTAATCATACTTCCATTTATTTATTCACTATAATAATTCTTGACTAACATATTTGTAACATAATATACTAGGATCCCAATGTGATAAATCATCCTACACCAAACTTCGACATTTTACCAAGTTGCGAACGTGAGATAACAATCATGCGACCTGATCCGGAAGCTGCGTGTATCAACGTGCAATCTGGCGTAAGAATCATGCCAGATAACAAACATATTCCTAAACCCTCGTTCAAATGACTAATTATTTCAGCTGGACATGTGCGGGTACATGCAGCCTAGAATATTTGATCCTCTCGCTGCCAGTCATCGAATGGCACGAGCTACAGTTAGCAGAGCAGCAACCAATTCAAGAAACAACCCCCACGAAACTCCAGTTTCGACCGAACAGAATTTAATTCGGCCAACAAATTCCGTGCCAGGAGCTTTCCATTCCAGCCCATACGATTCCAGCACAGAAGTCTCCGAACAGACTTACGGCGCCGATAACAACGGCGATAACGCTCAGGTACTATAATAATAGAAAGAAAAAAATATTAAATATCTTCTTTTTTCCCTTTTTTCAAATTATCAAGAACAGTATGTAAATTAGACTTTACAGGACAGGCATAAAACTGAGGCGGCAAGTCAGGGAGAATTCGAGACGAATCGAATTGCGAGGGATATCGAACACAGTGATAAATCATGCGCGCCAGATAATGGTAACAGTCGATCGGATGAGGCAAAGAATATATTAAGTAGTTCCGCTGAGACAACCGATGTCGATCGACGAAATGGCAATGAGAGTACAACGACAACCGACACAAACTCGGATTCCTTGATTGCCGCTTCCTCGGACACACCACCGGATACAGCTAATTCGTCGCCAAACACGTGCACATGTTCGCCTAGTCGCACTGGCCTCAACACCAATCCTAAGAATGTTAATGGTATCTTGAAGAACAACTCGTTGAAGGCCACATTGAGTTTAGATCCTGGAGCTTTGTACCGTGATGCTATTCCCTATGAGAAAATTGGCTTCTCACCGCAACCATCACGATCCAGTACTCCTGGCAGTGTGGAACTTAAGAAGGTAGTACAGACTTGGAAGATTTAAAGAGAATTAGTTATTCTATAGAATTCTTTTTAATTCAATTATTATATAAGATTTAATATTATCACGCGTAAATGTCACTTCAGTTCTATGTATGACGGAACTATCTATTCCCGGCTCCCCGCAAGAAGGATCCCTTGGCGCTCGAGTTGCTCGGGGAAGATTGTCCCTGCCAGGATTAATAAGGAGTATAAAAGGGGAGTATGGATCCTGACGCGAAAGTAATCGCAGCCGACTTCCTGGAAGGCCAGGATACAAAGATATCGATGTGTGTTTCAAGGAATTAAACACATTGGTATAACTGGCGATAGGAGGATCGGAACGCTCGATACAACGAGAAGCATTTGCTTCCGCATTTTGACTTGAATAGTACAAGAATAGTTCCAAGAAAGCGAGGAACAAGACTTTCGATGTGAATTGAAGAATCATAGTAAAAGAAAAGAAAGTCTAATCATTACGAATTCCTTTTTTGATTTGAGCGTACGCCGCCTTCGTCCGTCGTCGAGACGAAGCCTCTATCGGATTCTGTCGAGAGCGGATCGTCACTCGGCACTAAACTATAACTTTCACTAGATAGTACTTGGACTAGGAGGTTCATGGGCCTAGTATTTTTGATAAATATTGCTCCGACTGAAGTAGTCTGTGTTAAGAATGAACGCAGTCTGATGTAAATCGAAACACGAAAGTAGAGACGTCAAGATTACGCCAGGCGGTCACAAGGGTGCGCGCGCTTCCCTTAAGGATATCCATTCGAAATATATTAACACCCTTTTGACTTAATCTCGAGGCCTGATACAATATGCGACTGATCGAAAGAATACTCAACGATTGCAATACAAAACAGCGAAGTACCACGTAAGATTTGCTAGAACCACGTCGTTCCCACTGTTTTGAACCCAGTCGAGGCTTCGTCTCACAGGAAGTGATATATTCCTGTACAAATCATCACAACAGCAAGCGAGTTATCCCAAGAGGGCCATCAATGAACATCGACACACCACATTCTAGCTCATCTCAGAGTATTCGATAGGACTACTAAGCGAAGAATCACGTAGTGGTAGTCTCTTCAGTTGATCCCCGAGTATAATCTCCCAGAGCATCAGCTGTTGGGAAGATTGTCCGGGAGGATTCGCCAGCACGAAGTACGCACTTTTTTAAATGTTTCCAGCGATGTACACATAGGCGAATGAGAAATGGGTAATAGAGCAAGAAAGAGAGAGAGAGAGAGAAAGCGAGAGAGAATGAGAGAGAAAGAGAGAGGGAGACAATACGCTATATACACAAAACTTAATTTACATGAGAGTGAGAAAGAAAGAGGAAGGATAAAGAAAGAAATACAGAGACAAGTGCGCCGACAGAGGCTACTTTCATTCACAAATGTGTATGTATCGATCTGTGAAGAGTGAGATAAGGCGACGACGCGGCAATATAGGGTCTGCCTGATTATCGATAATATCGATATACTGTTATCATTGTTACCGGAAGGATGGTCGCTCGGTGATGTACACCTGAAGCGAGCGCGCGAAGATCTAGAAATCTGTATCTATCATTGTTCTTGTCGAGAGAGGTTGAGAGAATTTTAATAGAAGAGAGAGAGGAGAGTGAGAGAGAGAGAGAAAGAGGGAGAGTGAAGGAAGGTATTATTGGAACGTTCGCGCGAAGTACATATTTAGTAGGGTATCGTCGTCTACCTCGTTGACACTTGGCTGGAAAAAAATGGTCTCTGTTATAACATTCGGTAACACGTGTCGTGTGCGATCAAAAACTGATCGCTAAACGGACAGCTGTAGAGCAGGCAAGCACATTTTTGACAAACGAATGAAGAAACAAGCACACGCAGGCACACACACGACACATAAAAAAGAAAACCAACACGAGCCACCCACTCTGACCCACCTTTTTTATTTTTCTTACAACGACGACGTACTTTACGTACGCGTAGCGTATGAAAGTCAACCAGCATATTATATGTACGTGAAACGTAATAAAGAACTGTTTGTGGAAATGAGCTGTAGTTGATCTCTTATCTCCGGTGATCTGCCCTTTCCAGTGCGCTTAATTAGTTAATTATCTAGAGTTACCAGCTCTTGTTTACACAGACTATTATATAAGTGACCTTGAATATCGTTGAGGTTCTAGATGAGGAAAAATTTCATACAGGTTTATTAGGAATCTGAATTAGAATGTCAGGGAATCCTGTTGGAACGAAACAACAGTGTCACATCAGTGAGACCACTCCGGATTTCTTGGTAGCCAGACGCTCGGCTATATATACACATCTACAAAGGCTTATGCAGATATAGGTAGGCATAAACGAAGTAGAAACCTGCCGACAAGCAGGCAGACCTGAGAGCAAGAAGATGCTAGGAAGAAGGGGGCGAGAGCGCAAGGCGACAATTCGAGTGCAGTTTTCGGCCAACTACAGTACGTTTACGGCCACCCTTTCGGAAATCACTGCCGGCCCGTTCTACCGGCTACCCTCTCTATCTAGTCGCTCTCACAAACTCTTGCTATATTTAACGAGCCGCGCACAGACTTCCGAAGGGAGATGTCGAATTATTCTTATTATTACGTGAAAGTCGTGACCGATGCTAACGGGAATCCGAGGGCGCATAAGTTCTTGCGAGGGTGAGTCTCGAATGTCAAAGACTGCACTAACAGTAACATAGAGCGAGCTTTAGCAGGTTTTTACCATTCTATAAATCGCTACTGGCAACCGCTGCCAATGTAAATACAAGGAGAGATACTCTTGACATCAAAAGTGCACGTTTAAGTTACCAACTGACTTTCCAACACTGTTATTAACTCTATTGGCATGATGCAAGAGTATTTCTTCAAACAAGGCTCTTTCTCCTCAGGAATCCCATTCTATTCAAACCGCCGGAGGACACATGGACCACTCTGGGTCGCTACAATCTTCTCTCGCGGTCATTGAGGGGTGGACTTTCCGGTTCTGGTGATGTTCATCATCCAGCCAATGCGATCTTCCAGGTCCGTGCTCTGAATGTTCCACATATCTCCTGAATTTCCAATCGACCCTAATATCGAGATCGAATTTCTTCCTTAAAGATCGTTGGATCCCAGCTTCCTAAGTTGGCGTTGGTCCAACTAATTTTCGTCCTGTGATGCTCACCCTTTTTAATTAATGCTTACGCTCCATTTACTTGGTTCCACTCAACCCAGCAGTTCGCAAACTTAAATGAACTCCGCAAACATCCGAGGGAGGAACACGTTCTTGAGCACGACGTTCCCTCGCTCAACTTGACGGGCTCTAATGTCAGTGCGGTGGGGAAATTTTTCCCAGCCACACTTGGAACCGAGCCAAAGTCGGCTTTAACGTAGAACGAAGGCTAACGCGATGTCTGTTAGAAATTCATATTTTTAGTCTCTCTACTGCCAAGGTTCAACCTCTCCCTGTGTGTTCTTCGATGCGTCTGCCGCTTTGAAAAATCTTCGCCACGAAACTCTACAAACTTCACATGTGCTACGAAACTAAATCATCGTTGTTGGATAGATAAATTAATATACTGCCACGCGTTGAACAACATCTGGTTAGTGGTTACCGACACTCCCATCTACCGAATGGCATATTTTACACTGACTGAATTTACAACTAGCGATTATGTCTGAGAAACAATAATTATAGCGTTGTTGGCACGTGAAGCTCGCCAAGATACCTTTGCGCGTGATTGACTCGACAGCAAATAGCACCGTATCTTTCATTGAAGACCTTCGCTCGTCAGTTCATTAGATATCTTTTACATTCGTACGAAATTCGTGACTGTTCCAAAACCCCAGCCTAAACTACTTTGTCTGCTACGAGAGTAAATCTCATACTAGACGTGTAAAAGGCAGAGGGAATTCCTTGTTTTTCATGAGTCAGACTCGAGAGCGACTTTAAAAATAGAGACTCCAAATCAACTTCCCACTAACACTCGACGCTTAAACTGCTTCCCAAAAGTGCGTTCAACACGAAGAAGTTCATGCAAGCAAACAAAATACGTTCATGATGAGTGTTCGAGGTTTATATCAATGTATCAGAGGTACGAACGGGAGATAGTAAAGACGCCGGCTTTGAAACGCCGACGCACAAGCGTCTACCGTTCTCCGGGGAGGATATCTCGTGTTTCCACGATAGCAATCTACAAGAAAATATCGGTCAGTGTATCGCCGGCTTCCTAGCTCTGCAGGACCGCGCTGGAGCCACGGAATTCCTTTATTCCGTTATTTTCTTTTCGTTTCTTTCCCAAGTGAACTACGTTCTTTCATTGACTGTCACTGCGGCCAGTTGCTATTGGTGCGACCAGTTTAACCAGGAGAGTGAAACGTAGGGTGAGAAAACGTGCTTGGAGCGTGGTGGTGTAAGCTTGACATGAAATGGGCGCACCCTAGAGGGTGCGACCTTCGATCAATGCCGTCGAACACGTCCACGTGGCAAAGTCTCAGGGATAATAAAAACGAATATCCTAATTGATTTACGATAATTATGCTCCATGAAGACTTAATGTGGCTGACATCGTTTGTTTGTACTAAGCCTTACTGACAAGAATGATCGCATTAAACACGAAACTTTAGTATATTCGAAAATCAGTATTTAATGTTATATGACAGTAATTACTTTGTAATTACGAGTGAAAGTATTAAGTGTCTGCTGAGGGATTTCAAGTGTTATCTGGAACACTGCGGAACCGGGTCAACGTCAAGGCAACGGCGAAGCGAGCCAAGTTTGAGGGTCGATGCTCGACAAACATCGAATGACACATCACTCGATACCCTTTCATTACGAAATCCCACTGATAATTCTAAGATGATAAGAATACCATATCATGAAATTGATCGCTAAAAATATTCACTTATACTCTCGCAATTAATCACATGATTACTCTCTTGCTTTCTGTACACAATGTTTCATTCAATACGAATGTCTGACTAACACAAACAGTAACAAAGAAGTGTGGTAACCTTTGAACTCTGTCTTACGTCTGTCAAACGTACTCATTGTTGATGATCAGCACAACTTCATTCACTAAATCAGTGCGGTGCGCGCGACGCATTAATGCTCTTGTATTTACACTGACGTATTTCACGGATATTTACATAGCTCTCTGTGTGTGTATATGAACGTAACGATAGCCATGAATTTTAAAAGGTTGCCGAATACGGTCAGGAAACCGGTGCCCTCTGTTTATGGTAAAATCCCTGTGTCCCTGCTCGTTTGCTGTATTACGAAACATCGTATATACATATATATATGTATGTACGAGCACTGTGTACACACGAGACTGCGCTAGATATGCTCAGGTAACGAATCACCAGTCATTCGTCAGAGAACGTCAACGTTGCGTGACGGGAATTCTCTGATGATTTCCGCGAGTTAATTTTCGTTAGATTTTCCGCTCGTATAATATTCCTCGAAGTTACATTAAAGTTGGGTTTCCCATGATCGCCGGGCAAATGAAATCATGTTGACTTCGACTCGCCAAACATGAACTACAAAGTGGACGACGAGTCGATCGGTAGGTGACACTTCCCGAAACATCAAGTGCACAATTGGTAGAACTCGTGCTACGTGGTCGTGATAAAATGGCGTTGGTAGAAGATCGTTGTTAATGATTATGGGAGATTGAGACATAATTCGATCAAGCCCTGCATATCATTACACCTCCACGCCCTAATTAAAATAAAAGGTTTTGGTGTCACGCGACCCAGCTGGGTTTGGTTCAGTGTGGTTTGTGCTCGTCGTATAGCTACTGTTATTCGTAGTCAGCACAGAATCTCCTGGACCATAGTCTCAAAATCGAGTGATCTGTTTCGTTGTACTTCGGGAAAATGAGCAACTTCGGATACGGATGGAAACCGGAGGTTGTGGAGCCGGACTTCGTGCGACAGGAGGTGCACAAAGCGGAAGTGAGTACTAGATAAAGTTTGTCCTGTGATGGGGTCATTAAGCACTTAGTGCTTAATTGTATTGACTAATCAAAGACTCACACGTAACTCAAGACTAATGAGTGGAAAAAGGGAAAGCCATTTTACTAACTAGTAAACTCAAATGTTCGACCACTCTTGATTTCTCTACTTGAAATAGCCCGCGGCCAGGCTAGCTCGGCATTCCATTCACAGATGGTGTGCACATTGAACTATTAGGTTATATCCATAGCATACGAAATCGCACTGTTTTTAATGAAAATTCAATGGAATTGGGCGGCGACCCGTTTACAAGACTTATCAATGCCACTAGTAAACACGAGAACTTTCATGTATCAATGATATAATACATACAATATTGAAAGTTATTGTTCCAAAGTGCGCAATGACTGCCAGTTCAGTATCTTGATTCGGCTAGAGTGAGAGACAGGCGGAGACAGCTGGAGTTTAAGAGTCAGAAGGAAAAAGTTCAGGGTCGGCTGAATCGCATTGCCGCGCGTTTCAGGCCGCGTGACGAAACATGGGTGAGGGTAATGCGAGAATGAGCTCAGCTCGAGTTTCCAGCCTCCTAGAGCTAACGGTTGTATATCCGTCCGTCCTGTTTGCCAAGCGGCTTTTTCGCACTCTCAACCTGGACACTTTTGGTTCACCTGGAACCTCCTGGGAACAGGTCGCCAGGTATAGAATCGTGCGTGTTACTAGCGAATCTCTGAAGCCAAAACAATCTCGCCGGTACGAGAATACCTCCGGACGAAGCACGGTTAGGATAAAAGTGAGTGGCGGCACTCTGGGCGTAGTCGGCGATCAAGAGGAGGATGAGCTACTACCAGGATGACGGTAACGAGGACTCTCTTGGTGATGTCTTCGTTAAAGCAGCTGTTGAAGTCAAACGATTTCTACCATCGCTGTTCAACATTAAAGTGGTACGCGTCTCATTCATGCTTAAAGAATCCTGCGCGATTTAGAACCTCTGACATGTCAGACTACCTGGACCGGTAAGTATATCGGAATGATGAGTACTGTTTTTGGTAAAGTCAGTAATCGACCAGGACAAGTTTATGATTGTCAAAGATCCTGACAGAGCAGAGTCAGAAGAATGTTGTTAAAAGAACCACATATGTTGCAAAGCGTCAATAAAAGTTCTGATAAACAATGTAATCTTATACTATCTTGTATCACCGAGAATGTCAATGACTGTCATTTGGAAAAAGCGTTTTAAAGGGCTACTTAAAAATGGGAGGCAGTTTCGTTGCTTAATATTGTGGAGAATACCACAGTCAGTACCTCGCACGTGATCTTGACCTAGCCAACTGCATTCCCTGAGACGAGACCACATCTCTTTTAAGTGGATTGCGTGTTTTAATCAAGCGCGCTATCACCATTGTCACACAATGATTACGTCATGCGTAGTACCCCTTACTGGATGATTTCACGAGTTTCTTGTCACATCGTGCTGTCCGTGTTATGCATACATAATGAATGGCTGTCGCGGGAAACAATTCGATTTATTCCACGCAAGATCTATACAACTATTAATATAACAAGATAAAAAATGAGAATTTTAATTTACTCAATGATTTGCCGGAGCATTCTGTAATAGAGGTACATCGATCATAGTACGAATGACAAATGGAAAATTTCAAAGAAAATAGACGTAAAGGGAATGTTCGAGAGATGCGTCACACATGTGTCCTATTACACGCGAGGCAATAAATGAGAACGTTACCATAATGCAATTCTCCGATGATTAAAGCCTCACCTTGAGCGCACCTAATTAACCGAGCCATTTTATTTTACGGGTAAAAAACTTCGTTGTATACGTAACTTTAGATCCTCAGGGAAACACGGGCGGAGACTTTAGAGAATTTATTGCAAAGGTCTGAACGATAATTAATTATATGGTTTATGGAAAATTTCATTCTTTTGTTCCTGTACTATTATTCGCAAATTGCCTAGAGCCATGATAAGTACAGATTATAGTTATCAGGGACTACAACGAATGCATCTATGTACATATATTGTTATCACGTTACTCGCATCCGATACCTTCCAATCTAAAGTGCGGTCGAGCCTCTTCCGCCCGTTTCAACACACTCCCATAACTTCCCCGATTGATAACTATAATGTTAATGTCACTCCTGACAGTTCCCTTTCATTCTCGAACGCGAACGGTCAATCCGACCTTAATAAATCGAAATTAAAATGAATAACTATCGGACATCGTACTTAAACTATCGTTACTCAAATTATATGCAAGAGGGAGTAGCTATATTAAAAATTGCACCACCACAAAAAGATCAAGCTGACAGTATAAAAAATAATAATCTTCTGAATAGTAAAAAAGAATCGACGCTTCCTGTCAAAAAGATCGAAAGATATCGGGATGAGGCTGTTTGTACAACGAAAAACTTTATTGGCAAATCATGCTACAACGTAGGACACAATTGTTAGTTATTAATGCGAAATATCAACGGGATTACAAACGCAAAGTGCAACGGAAATTTTGCAGCTTGGCGAAAAAGGATCCGGCCTAAGGACACGTGGGGCAGTGCAGGACTTCAACACCCTTAGAAGAGAATGCTTGGAATCAGGGAGATTATTCGAAGATCCAGAATTTCTTGCCGAGGATTCGTCGTTATATTATTCCCGACGGCCCGACAGATACATAGAATGGAGGCGGCCAATGGTAAACGCATTAGCATGCATCTATTTCAACGAAATCTGCATCAATAAATCGAACCGGCGATTGACTTGGCAAATGGACCCAACTGCTTCGAACCAATGAGTCTGTGATTACAGGAAATCGCCGACAATCCGCAATTGTTCGTGGAAGGCTATTCCAGATTCGATGTGCAGCAAGGAGAACTGGGCGATTGCTGGCTGCTCGCAGCCGTCGCCAATCTCACTATGGACCATCATCTATTCTTCCAAGTAGTACCAGAGGATCAGAGCTTCGAGGAAAATTACGCCGGGATATTTCACTTCCGATTCTGGCAGTACGGCCGATGGGTAGATGTGGTGATTGATGATCGATTGCCTACCTATCATGGTGAATTACTGTATCTTCATTCCTCCGAGAGCAATGAATTCTGGAGCGCCCTTCTAGAGAAGGCGTATGCCAAACTACATGGATCTTACGAAGCATTAAAAGGTGGAACTACCTGCGAAGCCATGGAAGACTTCACAGGTGGTGTCACCGAGATGTACCAAATGGACCAACTCCCAGATAATCTCTTCAATATCCTCGTAAAAGCTTTTGAGAGAAACTCTCTCATGGGTTGCTCGATTGAGGTATAATGCATCGCACATGCTCGAATTTATACTAGCGAGTTTGTAGCCATTGGACTCATGGAAGCAATAAAACTCGTTACTATTTTAGCCCGACCCAAATGTATTGGAAGCTGAAACGCCCCAAGGATTGATCAGAGGTCATGCCTACAGTATTACACGCGTCAAATATGTAGAGATTCAGACTCCAAATCGTGAGGGTAGAATTCCTTTGCTCAGGCTAAGGAATCCATGGGGAAATGAAGCTGAATGGAATGGTCCATGGAGTGACCAGTAAGTGGAATAATATGTATCTGACGATCGGAACAGGAAATCAGTGAAATAAATCGATGATATCATAGATCGCCTGAGTGGAGGTTCATTCCTGATCATGAGAAGGAAGCGTTAGGTCTAACATTCGACATGGATGGAGAATTCTGGATGTCTTATCAGGACTTCACTAAGTTCTTCACGCAATTAGAGATATGTAACTTGAATCCAGACTCCTTGACCGAGGACGACATCAATACCGGCAAGAAGAGATGGGAGATGAGTGTGTTCGAAGGCGAATGGGTGCGAGGTGTAACAGCCGGTGGTTGCAGGAACTTTTTAGGTATACTGATCACAGAAGATATTAATAACTATCAAATTATATGATCAACAAGTATGTTTTCTACTATTCAGAAACTTTCGCGCACAATCCTCAATATCGCATTACGTTGGAGTATCCTGACGAAGACGACGATAAGTGTACGGTGATTGTTGCTCTTATGCAGAAGAACAGACGAGCGCAGAGACGAATGGGTGCCGATTGTTTAACTATTGGATTCGCAGTATATCATGTGGGTTTAAGAAATAGAAGATATTAATCATCGGACCATCAAATTAATGTGATTAATCCTCAGCTGGAGTATCCAGAAAGATTGCCCAAACCTTTGGACCTCAACTTCTTCAAGTACAACGCATCGGTGGCGAGATCGCCTGCATTTATAAACTTAAGAGAAGTCACCTGTCGATTCAAGTTACCACCTGGTGTGTACTGCATAGTGCCAAGCACATTTGACCCCAACGAGGAGGGTGAATTCTTACTTCGGATATTCTCCGAGAACAAGAATAATATGGAGTGCGTATTTTTCATTAAGGGTATTGATACCAATAATAAACGTTCTTTAATAATAAAATTCTGCTATTAGGGAGAACGATGAAGAAGTGGGAATAGGAGAAGTAGACGACAGAGTAAGTAATCAAATAGGAAGTGATTCTTTAAGCGTATGAGCGATGTAAATTGTTTACAATGAAAAAGATAATGGTTCAATGTGCACTTCTGATCAATATGATGCTTGCAATCAACTGGTAGTATTAGCGCTTATATACAACATAACAATAACTTGTGACAAAACCCTGAAGTCACGAATGCTTCTCAAGTGTTGTACGTTTAACAGCGTGATGTGCATTCCAGCAAAACAAACTACAAGCATTAAAAAAAAGAATACTGCTCACGCGATAACATCACTAATTGTTAACAATCCGCACGTTTGGCTTGCCTGGCTTCTAGGTCACTAATACCAATGATGATAAAACGACCGAGGATCAAGATAGCGTAAGTGGTGCACACTTTGAGAAATTGAATCTTTTGTTCCAAGACCTCGCATGCTTGTTACATCATTTTTGCAACATATGTTTTACCAAACAATGTCTTTTAAGGTCCAACCAGACACGGACAGGAAGGACGAGAAGGTCCGCGAATTCTTCAAGAAACTGGCGGGAGAAGATTTAGAAGTGGACTGGATGGAACTAAAAGAAATTTTAGACTTCGCGATGCGGAAAGGTACAGGATATTATTTGCAATCAGCTTGTTTGCCGCATATGAAAAAGTATCGTGAAAAAAAACATACAAAGAACTCTGAACTGTGGGATTATGAAATATTGTTTAGACTATATCTGCGGTTGATATTACATCTCCACTGTACATTTTTTTTTCGGTGTAATGTATCCGGGGTGATAGATATAGCAATTTGTACTTTAGGAATGATTTCTCTATCGTGGAAACCTTATATTGTTTGCTCATTAGCTACCACTCATTACCCTCACGCTTCATCGTTTACTGGTACTTGTGATTTCGCAGTGTAATAGTTGTGGCCATGCTTTACCATTAATTTGCACTAAACATTCTAGTCTGCCAATTAGCTCGTGCACTATCCTCGTCTAATTTTTGTTGGTGGCCGTTATGCCGTTTATATTTTTCATAATTCCGCATGCTAGTCTCGTACTTCGAATTAATTCATATACTGATACACACAATATATAAATATATTTGGGTCTGACAATACCATCTTATCATGGATACCTTGAGGTGGTTAACATGCGTGATTAAATATTTAATCAAACACTGAATTATAAAAGTAATCATTCATTAACCCAAATATATTTATGAATAATAGAGAGCTAACATCCAGCTGTGTATGTTCACGGGTAGAGTTACCAGTGTCAACGAATCGTAGCGAGGCACATGTCCCTGACTCTATGCAAGGAAATGCTTCGTTTCTCGACACTCTCATCTCATTGCTATGCGGCATTCTTTGTAATGAGCAAAATGAGCAAAATGAGCAAAACAATATTGAGAAAAGCGCAAAAACAGTAGGTAAGATATCACTCGTTATCCAGGCCATTCTATCATTATACAATTGCATATAAGTCCCTATTTGATTGATCAAAAGAAACGTATTCGGAGGACAGTGAGTATCGATGGAGTCGCAAGTAAACTGAAAAGAAGCTGTATATAGCTTTCATCTAGTGGCTCCAATTGAATCTTAAGCTCAAGAATTAGTTACACAACAAATCCTCCTTCCAATTCTACTATCCTTGAATTGCAATTTAGTGGCAATTGTCCTTATTTTAATACTCTAACGATAACACCATGCTTCTAATAGTGTGCGGTTTTTGCTTCCTTAACTATCATGCTGTCCCTTATGTTCTCAAAACTGAAGGACTATTTCTGAATGTAAAGGATTCAGCAAAGATATATGCAGAAGTATGGTTGCAATGATGGATGTGGATCACTCAGGAAAACTTGGCTTTGAAGAATTTAAGACATTGTGGAACGATGTTAGGAGATGGAATGTGAGTGACAATGATAAACAAAGCATCAAAACTAGTCCAGGCTCGTTTCAATATCCGGCTAGTACTGAAACTCGATCTTTTGCAGAATGTTTTCAAACTCTATGATAGAAATGAATCTGGATATCTAAGTGCCTTTGAATTGAGGCAAGCACTGCACAGTGCCGGATACCGTATTAATAATCATATTCTGAATATTCTTGTGCACCGCTATGGCACAAAAGATGGCATGATTGCCTTTGATGACTTTATAATGTGTGCTGTGAAACTGAAGACCATGATTGGTAAGTTAATATAGGAATGGACAACTGTAAAATGATATCATGATAAGATATCTCGAGATATAATTTCTGCTTCAGATATTTTCAGGGAGCGTGATCCGGATCATACCAACACTGCAACCTTTACAATGGAAGAATGGATAGAGAAGACTTTATATTCATAATAAAACAAGGGTAAACTAGCGAATGCTATGAAATTACGACGTCCAATGATTGAAAACATAATTTAACTAAAAGATTATAGAATGGAGCTGTATACACTTATGTATACTATTTTTAATACTCAGATTTTCATATGTATATTCAAATGCCTATATATACAAATGTATATTGGGACTACGTGCCCCGAAGTAGCTCTATTCTTTGAACCGAGCGTAATACTTCTTATTCTGTATTTAACACATTTGGATCAATTTATAGAAGTATACAGTTTATGTATCAACTATAAAGTTGAATCAGCATTATGAGGTGAATAATATCCGGCCGGTTATAAATAATATAATGTCTATCCATGTTCCTCGTTGGTCCCAAATATAAAGTAAGGGAGTCGAATATCGACAATAGAAATTCAAAACATATACAATTGAATATGCAATCTTATTGTAAAAATTCAAAAACAAACCTTGTAAGTTCCGCTCGAATAAAATCCAATGGTCTTGAATCCGTCGTTCGTTTATTCCGCTTTAAATCCACAAGTTGTAACGAATATTCCAAAAGAATGGAAGGAGGCAAACTTCACAATTTTCACTTCACAATTCACACAATGTTAATTTCAAGATTCCGCACGAAGACCGGATGATTCTACGATATTAAATACTACTCGCACATATTAATCACAACTGAATTAGAAACACTCGCGTACAAGTCGAATTATTGAGGAAGAAAGAATCAGATAACGGCGTAGATATCACCGCCGACGCCAAGTGATATGTATCAACTGGTGAGAAGTTGAAGATTCGATAGGTTCACGATATTTCCCGCTCGTGTAACTCGCTGCGATATATCGATACTACGTTCGAGTGCAAGCGCGCGACCTTTAAAATAGTTATATACTATTTCAAATATTTTAGTTTTATAAATCGAAAGTGCATTCATTGAATTGGCAAGAGCTTTTCAAAGCGAGAGAGTAAATACTACACTTATGCTAATGTAATTAAATTCATCACCAAGAATTCTTATTTTGTGGATGGTTTATTATCTTTATACGAAAATGCGCGCGGATACCTGCGCTGATATTATATTGATACTAAAAATTATGGATATGCATTCAATGTGATTTATATGGAAATTCGGGAGCCTTATTAAATTTTCTTATCTGGAGTTGCTGATGCATGGATTATTCATGTCTCAAAATAGTTGAACTACGCAGAAGAGACACGATACGAATTTGTATAATATCCTCCGTTATCTTGATCTTGACCAACCCACTTTGGTTATTTATTAATCCGTGTACTTGTCGCAAAATTATTATTAATCAATTAGTAATCTTTAATTAATAAAAATGGTTGGGAGCGAGATTCTAAATTACTCATCGCAAGGACAGGCGCAAAACCTCTTTCCCATACGAGCGCCACAAAGCGCCTGACTGAATGAGTTCCGTCTAACCTACTGTACCTTACGCTCTACGTACAAGTAAGTAAACAATTCCGTTTTACAGTAGTTAAGATGCATGTTGATGAATAAAAACGCATTGATTACATTCTTGAAATACTACAATTACCTTGTACTAATAATCAATTAGCCTATCTTACTATTCTTATCCGGGATTTCGACTATGAAATTTGGATAACGACATTAGAGATACACTGAGCAATATTGGCGAATACAAAATAACATTTGTTGCTTAAGAATGATAAAAGTCAAATACAAAGTGCGTCTTCTGAATGTGGTTCTAAAAAAATCAATGCAATCCTGTTGCAGAAAGGCTCAAAGATGTCCGAAGTTGAGGAGGCACCAGCTGAAAAGGAGGCAGCTGAGGATCAGCAGAATGTAGTTACAGAAGAGGATAAACAATTTCTCGTGGAATACGTTCGCGAGACGGAACAAAGACTCGCAAACAAGGAGGAGATTCGCGCAGCTAATTTAAATCCCACAAGGCCACCGGATACCTACTTCAGCAAATTGGACTCCAGTTTAAAAAGAAACACAACATTTGTGAAAAAGTTGAAGAACTTTAGTGTAACCCAATTGGATGCTGTACTGAAAGATATGGCACATTTGAATCTAACAAAATATGTGAGTGAAGTGGCCACGGCTCTAGTGGATGCCAAACTAAAAATGACTGATGTTGCTCCAGCCATAAGAGTGTGCAGTTTCTTGCATCAAACGTACGCTGAATTCTCCACACATTTCTTTGAGAATTGGCAAAGAATCTTATCGTTAAAAGTAGTAGAGAAGATTGCAAATCCCAGCAAATTAAGAGTCGATCTTAGATTTTATGCTGAATTGGTAAATGCTGGTATCTTCACCCATAAACAAGGATTGCCATTGCTGGGTTCTGTACTAACTGTATTAATTAATATGGATAAGGAGGAACATAACAATGCAACTATTATACTCAGTTTCTGCAAACACTGTGGTGAAGATTATGCTGGTTTGGTACCTAAAAAAGTCAGAGAATTATCCCAGAAACAAACTGTACAAATTCCCAAGAGTAAGCTACTCTCACCAGACAAACAGCAAAATGTGAGGTTGCTGCTAAGGGAATATTATAATTCATTATGCAAACATCTATTAAAGGAACACAAAGAACTACAGGCATTTGAAAAGCAAAATCGTAAAATTCTGCAGACAAGAGGTGAATTAAGTTCTGAGAGAAAAGAAAAGCTGGAGAATTTACAAGTCTCGTATGATAGATTGCTCAATAATGTGCAAAGTTTTTCTGATACTTTGGATGAACCTATGCCTGAGCTTCCAGTGGATACTGAAATGAAAGCAGAGGCAGAGGAAACATTGAAGATGATCAGTGAGGGTGAAGAAAGTAGTATACTAGAAGATATGTGGGGAGATGAAGAAACCAGGAGGTTTTATGAAGTTTTACCAGACTTAACAGTCTTTCTCCCAGGATCATATCTAAAAGAAGTACCCAAACAGGATCAGGATACCCCAATCAGTGAAGAAGCTTTAGATGAGGACATAACATTAGATGAACTGGAGGAAACTGAGAAAGTCGATGAGCCTGAACCTGAAGTCGAGGAACCACAAGTTTCTAATACCAGCAACAAAATTTTATTGGACGCCTTTTTAGCTCATTTACCAAACTGCGTAAACCGCGAGTTAATAGACAACGCGGCCGTTCATTTTTTGATGAATCTTAATACAAAACATAACAAGAAAAAATTAGTGAAAACTTTATTCGGAGTTTCCAGAATTCGATTGGATTTACTTCCGTTTTACTCACGACTGGCTGCGATCTTATACCCAGTCATGCCGGATGTTGCAAATGATTTATGTTTAATGCTAAAGCATGATTTTAAGTATCACGTTCGGAAGAAGGATCAAATCAATATCGAATCAAAAATAAAAGTCGTCCGATACATTGGGGAGCTGGTGAAATTTAAACTCTATTTAAAAATAGAAGCACTATATTGTCTAAAAGTTTTGTTACACGACTTTACTCACCATCATATCGAAATGGCGTGTAATTTACTGGAAACATGCGGCAGGTTTCTTTTTTGCTCTCCAGACTCACATCAAAGGACGAAAGTGTATTTGGAGCAAATGATGAGAAAAAAAGCAGTGACCGCTCTCGATTCACGATATGTTACTATTATTGAAAATGCTTATTATTTCGTTAATCCACCAGAGTCCACAGGTGGTGTGTCCAAAAAAGATCGACCACCAATTCACGAATTTATTAGAAAACTACTCTATCAGGATCTGTCAAAAGCAAACACAGATAAAGTCCTTAAATGGATGCGCAAATTGGACTGGGAAGACGAGAGTGTGTCGGCTTACGCTATTAAATGTCTCACTGCCGCATATAATGTTAAATATTTAAACATTCGATGTGTGGGTAGTTTACTAGCTGGTCTTGTTGGTCACTACGAAACGATAGGACCTCACGTAATCGACGGAGTGCTGGAAGATATAAGACTGTGCATGGAAATCAATTTACCGAAATATAATCAAAGACGCATAGCTATGGTAAAGTACCTCGGTGAATTGTATAATTATCGGATGGTTGAGAGCGGGGATATTTTCCGAACTTTGTACCTTTTAATTACGTTCGGTGTAAGTATGGATCATGCGACGCCAAGCGTCTTAGATCCTCCCGATCACCTTTTCAGAATTCGCTTAGTCTGCACACTTTTAGAAACTTGCGGGCAGTACTTCAGCGGAGGCTCTAGTAAAAAGAAACTTGACTACTTTCTAGTTTTCTTCCAAAATTACTACTGGTTTAAGTATACGGATCCTGTTTGGACACCTGACAGCCCGTTTCCAGTAGGAATAGATTATATGTACCGCGATACGTTAATGATGCTTAGGCCCAAAATGCAATTATTCCAAAGTTATAAGGAAGCCCAATGTGCAGTAGATGAGTTAAGAAATACTCTTTATCCCACTCTTAATACCCCTACTGAAGAAAGCTCAGATCGTACGGATGCCGATACAGAAATGGGTGTTATCATGGAAGGTGATGAAGAACTGATAACCACAGCAGGAAACGGTAGCGGAGATGCAAAGGGTGTAGGCGATTTGCATTTTGAGGAATCGGAAGACTGTTCCGAGGCACAATCAGACGAAGATTGGACCGCGGATGCTGAAAGATACGATACAATGGGTACTCAAGAAAATACACAAGGAGATCAAAGTCTTTCAGGAGGGGGTGTAGAAGGCGTCATAATGGATGTTACTGAATTAGATGCAGCACTACCCTCGGGTCCAAGGAAAGTCAGTTGTCCAGAGGATGATGATTTTCTCTCTGCTTTGGATAAGATGGTCTCGGATAATATTCAAGACAGAATGCGGGATTCGGTCAAACCGCAACAAGTTGACATATCGGTGCCACTACATGTAAAGAGCACCAAGAAAACTTATGAGCAATTGCAGGAAAGACCTTCGGATAATTCCACCGTTGATTTTGTACTCATGCTCAGAAAAGGTAACAAACAGCAATACAAGAATCTGGCTGTGCCCGTCTCATCGGAATTAGCTATGAATCTACGCAATAGAGAGCAAGAGCAGAAAGAGGAAAAGGAGCGCGTTAAGAGACTAACATTGAATATAACAGAGAGGCAAGAAGAGGAGGATTATCAAGAAACTATTAATCAGGGTACGCGACCAGTTACTGTGAACTTGAACAGGGAGCGGAGGCAAAAGTATAATCACCCAAAAGGTGCGCCGGATGCGGATCTCATTTTCGGGCCGAAGAAAATTCGATAGGAAATTCGGTGCTATCTTAGAAATACAAGAATATTGATGGATCATGTTGGGTACAATGTCTGGTCCAGTTGTGAAAATTCGTGTTTACCCTTTCTTTAGTCCAATCCACACTTTTGTACTTCATATTTCTTTTCCACTGTCGCCATACGTGTCTTTCAACTGAAAATTTCATTAGCATAAGTCGTAGGAATAAGTGCACAAATGTGTTCTTGTGAAAAAAAGCGTTACGTAACTGTTAACATTTCGTACCGAGCGAAATTCTTAAATGGGGAAACGTTAGTTTCGCATCACGTTGCTTTCGATGCACTCTAATGATTCGATGTCATCTAATGACGCGCGTATGTATCTCTGTTTCACTCTGACAATTTTTTTTTTATGCGAAAATGTAATCAGAATTTGTACTCTAGTATTACAAATAAGATATAATAAGAAACAATATACATATTAAACATTAAGTTCAAACTTCGATTTTCTTTCTCTTACACTCGACCCAATAATTTTGATAAATTTAAATTATCAATATTGTTGTCATTATAGAAGTGTTTGCACAGCTGCAGTTCAACCGAAAACATTTTACAACAGAATAATACCCTGGAGCTCACGCAAGTGCATTGCAAAAACGCTGGTGCTTGTGACTTCACATTTGAAATTAAAATTCCATTTACTAATCCAACTTTGTAAGTGCAGAGGGCGTGTAGGTACTTTTTCCATGCAGTTTCCATCCTCCATCGCTATCTAACGATGAAAAGGTACCTTAATAGTAGCTTCGAACAAATTACGCCGTACAAGTATCCGTACTATGTAGACTTGGTTACAGCTGGTTCAATTAATTTGGAGGGATCATTTCATATGACAGTGCCGATACATGATACCTACGGGCCCCTCCCCCCTAGTGTGGTCGGAGTATACAATCATATGTAATCCATTATGAACAAATTTTACATTCACATTACTAACATGTTCGATTATTAAACCGATCGTTCGAATACTTCAATCGATTCTGCATCCTGAGAGATATTTTGCTATCAAGATTTTATTGTTACCTCTATTACAAATCCTCTGATTGTCGTAATGATATCATTGGTGGAGTCGTACTCAATTTTCTTCATTTATACTATAGGTCTTAAGATTAAATCAGAGAGTTGAAGGCTGTACATTTCCCGTAAGCGGGAAGTAATTAATAATGGCAAATGTGCTACCTTCAACTCTTTGGCTTAATCTTGTATGTATGTATATACGTAACACAGAGTCCCCGCACGAAAACACACACACGTATGCGTACATACATACATAAAAATGCGTAAATGTCAGTCATACGGTGCAACAGATCTGAGTAGATATGTGACCGGGTGTAGTTGACCAATTTGAATTAGATACACGAAAACGTCTTATAGCAGGCAGCAGAGTGCTGAACAGTCGTTACTGCAACCGTAATGGAGGGTCAGCAGGTTTGTAAATTTATTGAAAACATCAAACTACTTGTCACCAGTAAGTTACACTGGACATAATGACTCATTCTAGTCTATTGAAGAGTATGTTCTTTGTTTAAATTATCAATAATGAGTATCTTCAAGTCTGGTTCTTTTCTAGGTAAGAGCATTGTATGACTTTACTGGAGAGCCACAAACAGCAGAATTGTCTATCACTGCTGGTGAAATACTAACAGTCATAAGAGACAATGTTGGAGATGGATGGTGCGAAGGTTTTAATCAGAGTGGAAAGTCAGGACTGTTTCCAGCTGCATATGTACAAGTGGTGGATAGTACAGTGTCTGGTTCAAGTATGTTATTTGATAGTGAATTGTGATGATGTAGAAATTATTGCATCTACAACAGCAGTATTGTTTACTAGGTGCCATGACTTCATCCCAACAAAGTTCTGGTGATTACTGGGACGATGATTGGGATGATGATTCAGAAGTTGGGCAAACGCAAGCTTATGTGCCTCCACAACAGCCACAACAACAGCCTCATATACAGTTGCCACAACGTAATTCTGAGACCGATTTTGGCGATACAGTTTCTGTACAAACAATTCATTCTGTGATACCCGAGAGGCCTATTCCAAATGTACCAAAGAAAAACAATAAGTTTTCTACATTAATTAAATCAGGAGAAGATAGTTTTTTATTCGGAGTAAAAATTGCAAATGTGTCTGAAAATGAAAAAATATATATAGAAGAGATTGACGGTGGCAGATTCACATGGGTTCCACCAGAAGATTCTTATAACTGTGTTGTGACATCACCGAAGAAAGAATCAAAATTGAAGGGTCTCAAGAGCTTCATTGTTTACCAACTAACACCAACGGTATTGAAAATTTCTCAAATTTAGAAAAAAGTTGCCTTGAAAGTATTTAATACAAGGTGTTGATTACAGTTTAACAACATTCAAGTATCCCGACGATATAAACACTTTGATTGGCTACATGAACGTTTAGAAGAGAAATATTGTTTTATACCAATTCCTCCACTGCCAGATAAACAAATATCCGGCAGATACGAAGAGCAATTTATTGAGCATCGTCGCACACAACTACAAGAATTTGTCGACTATGTTTGTAGACATCCTGTATTGGCACGAAGCCGTGTTTGGCAGCACTTTATAACTTGCACGGATGAGAAAAGATGGAAAGCTGGAAAGCGGCAAGCTGAAAAAGATGAATTGTTGGGAGTCAATTATTTTAATGCGATTCAATGCCCTGACACGCCACTGGACGTGATAAAGGTGGAAATTCAAACAGATGCATTTAGTAGATTCATAACTGGTTTAGATCCAATAGTTAAGAATTTTATGGCAATGGCTTCCGATCAAGCTAAGAAAAGTCAAGTTCTCTATAAAAGGGAATTCCAGAAAATTAGCCAATCCTTTACATCACTTGGTCATGCATTAGAAGCAGATGACAGTGTTCGTGGAAGATTGGTGTATGCGTTAAAACAAACAGGAGATGCATATAATGAAATTGGAAAGTTGTACGAAGACCAACCAAAATTTGACTGGGAACCTCTAGCCGATAAGTTTCATATTTACAGAGGAATCATTAGCAGCTTCCCTGATGTAATTAGCATCCATAAAGTAAAGACATCATTTTTCTATACATGTGTGCAGTGTTTATCTTGATGACATTCTATAAAAATGCCTTTTTTAAATTACAGAGTGCAGTTCAAAAACGAAAAGATTGTGAAAGATTAGTCAGTGAACATAAAATGGAACCTCAACAATTACGCGATTTGTCGCATAGGACAGACATAATAGCACGAGCCCTTCTCTCCGAAGAGACCCATTTTCAAAAAGAACGAGAAGTACATATAACACAAGCTATGAAGACACATCTTACAGAACAAATTACATTCTACCAGAAAATTGTAGACAAATTACGAGATGCACTGAGTGCGTACGATGGATGATAAGGTTTCTCCGGTAAATTTCTTTTAATTTGTTAGATATCCAAAGGTGCATGGTATGTATTATTGCCATTCAAATGCATATCTAACTATCATACGGTTCCAAAGCAGAGTTGATATACAAAGCATCACAAAAAACCAGAAAGCATTTCTCTGGATAATGTATACAGCTATGTAATGTTTGATTATTGATAAGTACTGATTGAAACGGATTATTTTTTTGAATCGAAAAGGGTCCAACAGGTCGTTTGCACTTGTTAGTTCCAAAAATCTACAAAACACCCATCATCGTCATGTAAGTAATAGTCCAGTGTAACTGAAGTATTTTTTTGGTATTTAGTTAAAAGCATGAGCGGGGATATTATAGAAGTGGCTAAACGGATACTCTAATGCCATAGAACCCCCCCAACCGCGTGGTTAGTTTTTTGCAAATTTCGTCTGATTGACGGATTATAGTTAAGAAATGATTGAGCTATTTTCGATGTCACTGCGATAACTTAATCGTATCGCAGAACTTATTCCCTACCAAATACACGTACTTGGTAAAAATGGCCCCCTTATCGGGATACAAATATATATATTTATATATTCAGTACGATGGCCTGTTCTTTTGTATGGTTAAATTTACTTAATCATTAAAGATACGTGTGGATATATACTACGCGTAAATTTACCTAAAAACTGGTGTAGCTAATATAGTGAGAGACTACACAAATTAATGCTAGACAAATTTATACGAATTTGTCCGAGTTATATACAGGCGTATCTGCTAAATATTGGTTCCTTTCCTACAACTGTGAATTTATATTTATGCTGCATGTTACTGTTTGCATATCTCTATATCAATGAAGCGTATTTCTGTATTATATGTGTATATTACAGCCTGGGGGATACATTGTAATTGTGCTACAGCTTCAAAAACTGTATCATGTGAATCATGTAATGTGGAGATGTATTGTTTTATACAATTTACCACTGATAATTTTATTTTTGAGAACGTCAGCCAGAATATATTGTAAATCGATGATATAAAGTCGTATATAATTATTCCACGAATTTCATATTGCATTTAGTTTATAAAAAGTATAACTCTCGAACTAACAAATGTTAGATTACCTAATGTTAACTTCTGTTACTGCATTTAAAATAATTTGTACAAAACGTAATATAGGAACGTGCACAATCACAACTGAATTTTGTACATGCCAGTAATATAAAATATTTACTGACACGTGTTTAATGGGGAGCATTAATAAACTTATATGAAGCAACGGATCGTTTAATTCAGTATCCACCAGTTTCACGAATTTGGTGATATATCCAAAAGAATAAAAAGTACGAAAGGACATTAATCTATTTCTACTTTAGGAATAAATTGAAATTAGCTCTGTAAGTTTGTTTTTATTTATGCATACTGTATGAGCTAATTATCACGCAACATTATTTTGTGTGTAACGCTATGCGCCATCGAAATCGAACTCGCCCAAATTACTTTCGCCGTTACTTTACGTGTCGTCTACATACTGTATAGATTTCATAATTATAGATACTTCTTAAACAAAGTAGGACTCCCTATTCCAGTAGATCTAGTCATAAACCATATTTTTATATTAAATCATGGCTATATAGAATAGAAGACTCTAAACAAAATAATTCCTTTGATATTAGTAAATTTGTTAGATAGAAAATTATAATGTATTGATTGGCACCATAAATTAGCTTCTCTTATTATTTCTGTCTATTGTGATCTCCGGTATCAAGAAAGTTTGTATATTTAGCATCACATGTCTATCGTAGTGCATAATCTGTATATTATGTATAATTTTATAACAAAACGCTAATGGCAATTCTTGTCGAACTTCGTGTACCCGTATGCACAAATTCAAGCATAACAACCATAAGACTTACGCAATTAAAAAATTCAACAGTTAATTGGTTTTTCTCTTTCTTTCATTCTCACCATTCATTGTTCATATGTTTCACTCATTCGGCCTGCGCGCACAACTATGGTTTGGCTATATTTTAATATTTTGTTCAATAAAATGTAACAACAATTCGTTCTCATTGCTACTTAAATTCAGCTTATTCTTACATCACATTTGCAATGTTTCTGCCGATATGTTTACTTGTGTGGCACGGTATCTCTTTTCAAATATAAGCTAAGCTCTTTTTGTTTAGTTTCGTACAGAATTACAATTACAGAAACATCGCAACACACGATTATCAACATACCAATGTTTTTTTGCGGATCTTTCATTTTAGATGACACGACGCTGAAAAGGATTTCAATTACTATTGTTTGTATTCGCGTGTATATAATTATTATTATTTATAACGCTTTTATATGAAAAATAGCGCTTGAAATGTTTTGCATCACGATCGACAGTTTCATAAGTATAGAATCAACTTGGCAAACAATGTTATTGATACATCTATACATCTTATTTTCTTCAATTTCTTCTACAACAAACCCATTCTTCCATTCTCATAATCGTGCCATCCAACACATTTCATATACTAGTATGCTTTTTTACGCAATGAAAGACATGAATATCTCGATTCCAGGATACTCCCTGAATGGAACTGGTCATACTAAATGTGTTACGTAGGTCTTTATTAGTTTATTTATACTAAATTGATTCTGTCCCCTTGAACAAGAATTTGTGGCAAAGGGTTTTTTTTTACAATAAGTCAGTATTATTATCAACTTTAAACAAGAATTTGAAGTTGTTTGGGAATTTATTAAAACTATTCCATGTAATAGTACCTATGCAAGTAGTGCCCGGTATTCGGACGGATATCTAATATGATAGTTGAAGGTGATTATCATATTCGAATTTCCCAATAGAGAGAAGGGGTTAGTAAGTTTAAGATAAAGTCTTGCCCGCTCGATAAAAAGCAATATTTTTTTTATAAGATATAGTTAAAAAATTAAGTGGAGCTTCATAACAATAAATGCGTGTGCTTTAACTGTTGTATTGAAACTATGTAATTTACAATCATCTCAACAGAATTTTAAACCAATGCTTGTTTGCAACAATCGTTTTTGTAAGTTGGTATGAAAGTCAAGATTCTTTCTTGATCTCGCAACGAAGAGGTCCTGGTGCAAAATCATTTTACCATCAATCTAATTGTTGCCTAAGAGTTTCCAATTTGTATGGATAACATCCTTAACTCAATATACTATATAATATAATAGAAGCGATATAAAAAGATTATGTTTATTGCGCTTATCTGTATTGGCCAACGAAAATAATTGCCCTTGATGTAAGATAAATTAATGGCACCAGAGTGTTCCCTATGACCTCGTATGAAAATATGTATACAGAAATACAATCTTTCGCATAAAGTATAAAGTATTTATCCAAGTAAAGAATTAATTATTTATACATAATATTTTAAGATACAAATATAAATAGCTAAATTATTGTGGATATTGTAAAGCACGGCAATCTAAGTACACCAATTTTCAGCCTTTCAACAAAATATTAAATACAAAAATATAATATTAAGTTTTGCAATATGTATTACATGTCACATGTTTACATTAGGAGATATTACATATACACATAATATACACACAGTTCTTGCACGTATATGTAACTGTTGAGATTTCGAAATTTCATAAACTGAGTACAGCACAAGTCAGTGTCTATGTTTTTCCACACCCAAATAGTTTGATCATAGTTTGAATCTGTAATAATATAGAAGAACACTTTTGAACCAAATATAGAATAGTGTGGCTCACGAAATTCAAGCTGTTCTGCCTCACAAATCTTTCATAGTATTATGTACTTCCTACATTTATGCAACGTAGTTTGCTCTTTATATTTGCATCTTAGATAGTCATTTCAAGGAACAAGACTTGTATATACATAGATCTCCTACATACATCCTGAATTTGCCGTGCAAAACATCCATAAAATTATTATTAACAGAATAACATTTATACGTGTATGTATATATATAGGTATATATATACATATATATATTAGAATCTAATATAACAGATCTGATTCTGATTTATTAGAAACATACTAATATCACTGTTTCAAATATAAGGAATATACTGTGTACACTATATATGTCATGTAACACAGTACCTTGTACATGCGAGTCTTGCTTACACAGCTATATAATTCACAAATTTAAACATATCTCAACTGCGAGTCGGGTACAGGAACATATTAGTAAAAATCAGATCTAACGGAACGTCTTTCAAAATTAAGTCGACAATTAATATTACAAAATTAACTCGCAGTATATGTATTACCGATCAGTGTCTTTTAAATGCATTCCAAAACTATTTTCAGTATCCAGCACTGAGAACTTATTCTCTAAAGGGTGCGTGCGGAAAGCTGTGCTTATTTCTAATATTTAAAACATATATGGCCAAGTACAACAATGTTTCCACATTGAAAAAAGTCATCTAAATAGCCACTATTCGTTATATCAGATATTATAAAAGATAAAAACTTGTCGTTGTACTGTTCACAATTTTTACATACCCATAGATTTGATCCAGCAAAAATCTCCTGTTCACTTTGATTTTCTAGTTTACTAATTTTAACTGTACCAATAAGCTCTTGCTCGATCAAATCAAGTACTAGTAACATATCGCCATAAGCCCCTATCTGTGACTACAGACTTAATCTCGCAATCAACACTATTAATGCACATTTGACGGAGCGGACTTTTCCGTGCATTATTACCAGACTAAAGTCCGTCAACGGGAGGGGATAAACGAAGGAAATTTTAAGATCGCCTTGTATCGCGCGGGCCGTTAAATAGTTTTCAATGTAGAGAAGTCAGTGGCAACCATGTCACTGGATACCATTGTTAAGCAAAGTCAGCTAAACTACGTAACTTCGGTCACGGTAGCATGCCTGAATAGACATGAGGAGCATACCGCGACTGTATGTAAGGCGCAGCATCAACATTCCAAATGCGAAAAACTTCAGCAGAGTAATTCAGCTTTTCTTTTGCTTTTTTTGTTTTCTAATATTCGAGACATTTGCTCGAAAGAGAGTAGATAGAGCGGTACGTGTGCTACCCCACAGCTTCAAGCGCTTGTTGCGAAGATAGAGTGGTGAATTGGGAGCAGTTGGGACAGAATGTGAGTTGCTATTGAAAGCCACCACAGTTGACAGGGGTAGCTGCGGCTCGAATATTTCCTTCAATTCGAAAGATTGGTCTGGTGGCCGATTGCACTCTGCTGATCGTTGGAGGGGCCTGTTGATCCGCAGCCCGAATGCTGCTTCTGTTCCTGTGACTGCTGACCGCTGTTGAGCGCCAGTCGTTGCATTTCTCGTACCACCGTGGCTGCATGATAGGCTTGCTGCAACCATGAGACAACAGGGAGACTTTCCTACGGGGCCTGGCGAGCAAACATACACACCTATCAGCTATCTCCTAATCGTGTATTTCTACTAACCTTCCACCTTGATTTCGCAAAGTTCTTTTTAAGTTGTTCCGATACCGTACCGTGGATATTTTTATCACTAGCAGTGTTTCCAGAAATCCTGAAAAAGTCAAGACGAATGTATTATATCCCATTTACAAATACGTCTTTAATGCTGTCCCAAGAATTGAATGTGGACATGAAATTTATTAAGAATTTTTTAATAACACACTTATATGAAATTCAACACAGTACTGGAACAAAATTACCGGCTTACCATGGATGTGCGAGGGCCTGCTTGCATGTATATCGTTCATCGACATTGACGCACATGAGCTTGTGAATGAAATCCTTTGCAGAATCACTGATTTCGTCCCAGTACGGCGAGTCAAATTCAAACTCACCTACAACAGTTCAGTTAGCTACTTTTTCAATACAAAGGCCAGTTTCAAAATCGATTGTTCACTTGGAAGATATACTGTTAGCATCACATATTCTGTAATGAATTAGTTACTGACTCCCGAGTTTCTACACGTTTTCGGATTAAACTCCGATAACACGGACCAGAAATGTTTCGTAAAAACTTTTGCAAAACGTGAATTGCAAGAGCCTACTCCGTTAAACGCGACCACACAAAAAACATTACTTACTACACTAGCATGTATCATAGCAGCATACAAAAACTAGAATAGTACCTTAAAAATGAAAATGTCAAGTTAATGTAGTGCTGCATGTGCTTGTCGATCCTAAAAGTAGTAACTAAATTGAAGTAGTATCGTCTTCCCAAATGCAAACCCTCGCGTTTCTGACAAATTTTATTACCTTTTAGAATTTGAGCGAAAAGATTAGCATCATTCTCATCGTAAAACGGTGGATATCCGCACAGTAAAATATAGGAAATAACTCCTATACTCCAAACATCTACAGCTTTCCCGTACGGCTTTTGCTCCAGGACTTCAGGCGCTGTAGATTATTGTAATTAAATATTCAATTATAATAACTAATGTGGTTGTAATCATTTTTGCAGATTCACAAAGTCCAAAAATATGCATATACATACCTACATAGCCGGGAGTTCCACAAGCAGTTGCCATGATCCCAGAATCTTCCATTTTTGATAAGCCAAAATCACTAATCATAATCTTGCTGTCTTCTGCTGGACTATAGTACAAAAGGTTCTCTGGTTTCAAATCTCTGTGTACAACACCCTGTTTATGCATGTAATCCACAGCTTCAAGAACTTGTCGTATCAAATGTGAAGCATCTTTTTCAGTGTAGGACCCTTTTTCAACAATTCTATCAAACAGCTCACCACCAGTAACTCTAAAATAAACCATTGCAGTCGCATAAAATGAAAAGTATGAAAAAAGCTATTAGATAATTTGTTTCTTAAGGGATTATTACATAACTTACAATTCCATTATTAAGTAGACCTTATGTTTATCTTCAAATGTTTCAAGTAACTGAACAATATTAGGATGTGTTAACCTGAAATAGTTTACACAAGGATAAGAATTCTCTATAATCAAAGAATAAAACATCATATTTTTTATACAAATGTTATAATGGAATAACATTGTACAGATGGCAGATACGAGTATCAAGCATGCCATTTTATATATACTAGAAATGAAATCTCAAAAACCAGTCTATCATACTCAACTGGTTTCAGTATTTACCTATTATGTACTATTATTGAACATATCAACGTACATATATACAGAACATATATAAAAGAGTATAGAGATCCGAGTGCTCTCCGAAAGTTGTTACTTCAATTGAAATAATAAGAAGAGAAATATATTAGTCTGTGGAAAGAACAATTTGCCCAAAGCACTTTCTAAAAACAATCGTAAAACTTCGCGTATGTAATATTTGTCATATTTGTGGAAAGAAATAATATTTGCAGCTTAATTCTCATGCAATTAAAGCAGCATTATTGTAGAATAAGATTTACTATCCTATTCAATACACTATAACACAATAAAATTGCTGTTATAACTTTGCTGTTATCATGCAAATATTCATATCATAAATTCGGAACTCAATTCAAATGAAGCGATTCCGTTACATATAACAGTTGTATATTGAACAGAAGACATTAGGAAGCACATTGTACATTTCAGTAAGTTTTAGAAAACGAATACTCAACACAAACTTATTATGTACGTTAATTGAAAATGCCATTATTTCATAATTTCATTAGAGGCATACTAATTTCGAAAGGTAAGTTAGTAGTGTTGTTATAACTTGTATTCCCTGCCTCAGCGAATTTTATTCACTGTGAAATGAACATGCGTAATATATTTAACATCATTTGTTATTGAAATATACTGCTACTCATTTGAAATACACTTACTTATACATCGATGTATAAGTTTTTCTTCAATTTCATGACAATGACTGCAAAGCATAGTAGAACATATATACAAATTTCAAAACATATGAGAGATTTATAAACGCATCACGTACTCAATATGTAAGTATGGAAGTAAGCAAATTATATGCAAATCTGACTTCAGAAACCAATTCATTGTGGAATTCCGTAATGCGCCGTTACTAAACAATTCTGATACTTGCTTCGAGTGAGTCAATCCCCAATATAATGACTATTCATAAACGAAAAAAATATACTTCAAGCTAAAGCGACTGTGCGACTGATTGTGCCATTTGGATTAGTATATTGCGCCATTGTTTGCTCGCACAATCTATCGCTCATTACTAGAAACATATTTCTATTCGGAGATCGCGAATTTCATCCCCCCTTTCGTGTAATAGTCTTGTAGCACATACTTGTTCACTCTGTGGGATCATTCTATTATTCATTTCTCTTTTGTTATATAGATGATTGTTTAGTTATATGACCTAACGGCTGTCGTCCGTACATGGTATGAGTACGAATGTACCAAGATTTTTTTTATTACTGGTTTTAAACTTAATCAATGTACGCAGCTCATGACTTTATAAATCATGTGACGTATAAACTGTAATGATGTATGGCATCGTTGAATGATACATAATATTTAGCGGTACAGGCAGCTAGAACCCACTCGCGGGTCCACACTTACCATTCCTTCTCTTCACTATTATCCGACTTGAGCGGTCGATTACCACTCTGCGATGTCACTCTTTGACTGAACCTACGAAGTATAATAATACCATACACAATTACATAATACAAATATTCGTATTTCCTCGTGTCCTAGTGCAAAGTTTTGCGTTCATTTTTGTGTTCCTGCGGTGCCACTTTCTTGAGTAAATGTACTTGACGAGCAGTCTTTTCAATACAGAAAAGTAAAAAATGTGTGAACTATGTCATTCATCTGAATACTTAGGAAGTAGTTATTAAATACCAATGGTAAGAATGAATTAGAGGACGAAACGCTTGACGCGCCGAACTACGCATGCACTTCATCTGCATATTATGTATAAGACGAAATAACAGGGTGTTGCTTGATTCCTTCTCGTTGAATCATTAAAAGATTAATATTAGTGCATGGTATAGTGCGTAACAAGTATATGAAATCAAAGCTCTTGTTGCTTTAGTTTACGCATTACTTACAGTAAAATTGTCATATATAAGATTTTTCTTTAAGTTCCGATATTCCAGCATTATATTCGCCGATTTATTTCAAATATTCCTTTTTTTTAACGCAAATCACATTTGCTTATTTTTCGTCTGCAAACGAATCACCGCAATAGTGGAATGAAATGTCGATAACATTCGCGTTTGCCGGTTCGATACTGTTACGATAAAAATCGCGCGTCTAAATATAAATCTGAATATGCAATGAAAATAATAGTTGAAAAGACGACAGCCATCAGAGTGCATATTTAACGCACATGTTTTATATCTAAAGCAATAAGATGTCGATCTAGAGTGGCAGTATGTATGCATAAATTCGAAAAATACCATTTTTACTTCAGTCGTATTTTTTTCACAAATTACCACAATTGATGCTTCTTTTTGAAATAGTAGATACAATAGTGAAAGATATGATAAACAAGGCACAGAATGATTTGAATACAAGAAGCATATGTTAAAGAAACATGCATGTAATACTGGAATTTATGATCAATAGCAACCATGAAATACTGATACTCAACTCAGCCACTTATTAACACTTAGTTATATCAAAGAGCAAGTGTCAAACAAGTATTACAAATGTTGAAAATATAACTAGAACCACTAGTATGCTTACATTTATTTGAATAGTGCATCATACCTTCTTAGTACTTTGATTTCATTCTCTAATGAGTCTTCTTTGCCTTTTAATGCTTTTTTGTCAATAATTTTGACAGCAAACATTTGACCTGGATTCTCCTTACTCTCCGCTAATCTCACTTCAGAAAAAGCTCCCCTGAACACATTATGTTAAGATTCTTTAAAATACCAACAATACTAATATTCTTATTAGTATGTGTACACACAATATCCTATGCTATTATATATGTAGTAACAAGAAAACCATTGGTACAGTCAATTAAACAATTATTCATAATAGCATTATTGTAAAATGTAGAAGCATTCATACTGCAGATACCAAAAACAATAGAACACTGAGTGCAATTATCTATAACAGACTTTTTCTCCAAACAACTGTTTTGATATGGTAATAGATAACTTCACTCAGAAAGACATACCATCATTACAGATGGCCTCCAAAATGAATGACTACTGATATTTCAATTAAACCCTCTTACTCTGTATAATTTATTATCACAGTTACATCTCTGCAAACTGACAAAAATAACATTTACTGATAAAAAGCTTTTCCAGTATTTTTAAACGATCGCGATATTAGAAAGATTAAGAAACAAACGGGTTTTCCCGTCGCCGTGCAAATACTTGAAAGATAAGTTTTTAGATTTAAGGTAAGTATGATATGAATGAAAATCCGATAGCATTGTATCTACAGGAAGTCTATTGCAATGGGTACTTCGCATTTGTGATAATATTGAAGTTCAGTGGTTCGTGTATACCAACATTCTTAGAGACGACTTTACAAATATGCAAAATTAATTCGTCTTTTCAAATTTCGCGAATATCCAAAATTGGTAATATGTATAAGAGAAAGTTGCTTTGGCGCGAGCGATAAGACTAAGCACTAAACTGCTTTCACTTACGCAATAAATCTACGGGAATCTAGTAAAGTGGCCATCCGTTTTGCAAAGATCAAAGTAGTCAGTTGCGCCACAGCTTTACACTTTACGCGCATTCTTGAGCTTCTTAAATGAAACGTGTTAACCATCTGCATGGTTTAAACTCTCGTATAATTTCGTATTTCATATCTACTTCGACATAGTACGGCACCTGTTTCTTCATAGACATTTCTGACGATATTTAGCTTTCCTATCTACATGCCGTAGCTGGTATATGCGATGATTGAGTTCTCCTGCCCAGGAAACATATTTGAACATTTCTTTCAGAACTTACGTGCCGAGTAGCTCCTTCAAGATATACTTGTCCTCGACGGAAGCCGATTTGTCATCCTTCGCATCCTTTAACGCCTTCTTATTCGAGTCTTTCTTGCCAAAGAATGGCATCTTGTCTAAGTCCTTGGCACTACGCGGATCGGTGGGACTATCGAGGATGTAGGATTCGACCCTTGAAACGGGCGAGCGGAATCAATGGCGACAGGTTATACACCGGAGATATCCTGAGAGGGAACGCGAGGAGTAATCGCCCTATTAAGTATCCCTGGCGCACTACTTTACATCTAATTGTCCGCTACCGATTAAAGAACGAGTCTGTATCGTCAGACGCGCCGCAAACTGATCATCATCCTCGGGTAGAAGAATGATCATGAACCCTCGACCTTTTGGGACGCGAACAGATATTAGATAGTCACTCTCGGCACTTGCTGCTTGTGGACCAAAAGTTCGTCTTGGTAGATTCAGCCTGAGCAAGCCTCGACCTATGTCTGACCACTGCTGACCACTATGATCCGGTTAACTTTGATTGAACTGGCGCGATCGGACGAGCTGGAATCATAGGCACGGCCGGACACGTATTCCGTGTACGTTCCTCGCACTACTTTGCGAGACTGCTCACTGCTACCAGCAAGATGACTGCTCGCTGCGGTCCTCTGCGATCCGCTGCGATCCCTGCGATCTATCACCGAAAATGAAAACTGTTCCGCGTATCGGGCTCAGGGTCGCGGCCTCGCCGTGCACACGCCAGATAGCTCTCCGATGCCTATCGCAGACTACATGGGTTACATATATATGTTGCAAAAATATAAGGTACGTTCATGTCAAGTACGAGGTTTCCAGCAATCTGCGCATAGCCGAGATACGCAGCGGTGACGTCAGCTTACCGCACGGCGTATGGGGTTTGGATCGGTTTGAAGCTCCAGCCACACCATTTGGTATTCGGAAACAGAGATACTTGAAGGGTGCGCTACTGGTATATTAATTTTTTCTTTAAAAACATCCAAGATACTGTGATCTTAATGAAGCTCATTATGTGCGAAGATTTTCAGGCACAGATGCTCCCCGGCCCTCCTTAATTTCCCAGCCAAAAATTATAGTTATGACTTTTATATATGCTTCTACTCTTGTGCATTTTGGGTGCAATGCGACGGCTGTTGCGGTATGTGTGTTCGGAATACAGCAGAGTTTTGGTTTGAAAAAGTTCCATTTGGAGACAAACTTTATCCTTTTAAGCCATTCTCAGCTTCAATACATTAAATGCAATGTCCGGAATTGTTCTCTTCGGTGAAGAACGACATAGCGCAGCATTCATTTTAACCTGGGAAACAAAAAGCGGGTTTTGCGTTATTGCTCCTCTCTGACTCTGATATTCAACTGCATTCAACCTGATCCAGTCACATCTATCTTATCACATCTATTGCGAACTCCAAAGATATTGGAACAACTAAGAACAGTTCATTGATAGTGTTGCAAATTATATCAAGAACTGATCGATTGTTAAGCGTATCATATATTAATATTTTGTGTACATATTCTGTTAAGTATAGGTTGTACATATCGTAATATAAACAGCAGATGATCGTATATATTTATGTAAGCATTTTTTTTACATTAATAGGTTTCAATTAATGATCGCACCACGTATTTGGGCATTGTTCTGCGTCGAGTATTCTGCTGTTTTGCGTAAGTCAACTCTAAATAACGCAGCAGCACATTTCATCAATTTAAAATGGCTTATACCACAGAACATAAAATGCTTCTGCAAGCATTTATACAGGAAGGACCCATTAGTGAAGACAGAGTAAAAGAGCTTATTATAAATTTCTTCAGTAAGCGATATGTTACAAATGAGCTTAGGTTGGACATTTGAGTCTATGCCGTGTAAGATATCGCCGTTTTCCGATTTCAGACGATGATCGAATATCGTTGATAGTGAGTCAAATCAATGAACAGCTGCAGCCACTAAATATGTTAGTAAAAAGAACACAATGTGAATTAACTGGAAACATGTATTGGGTTTTAGTGAGCACAGTTCTTGATGATATAACTCGGTACATTAAAATGAAACTTATAATTGGTATAGCAAAATTATCATCCGGCAACCTAGACTCTTATGATATAAATGTCTTTTAGATTTCAAGTTGAATTTACAAAATCGCAGTTAGCTTTACTCAGGAATGTTTTTTCTGAAATAATAACATCATATGCTGGTTGCTTACAAAGCACAGCATGCTTGAATTTAAGCTCCTTGCCTGATGTTAAATTATTAAAAACAGACACAGAGGAATTCTTAAATCTTATGGTTGACAAAAAGTGGCTAGCGTACAAGGTACAAATTATCAATATTTAGAACATTTATTTTAACAATCCATAATGAATGCTAGTTGTGATTTTAGGATGGATTTTATTATATGGGTGTACGCGCTATTGCAGAATTAATGCCTTACTTTAGAGCCACCTATGGAAATGGCCTGAAAACTTGTTTCCTTTGCAAGCAAGTTATTTTTTGTGTAAGTCTCTAAAAACTTATCTACGAAAATATTAGGAAACTTACCAGTTTATGATATTCAGCAGAATGCGAAGTGCGATCATTGTGGCCATTTATTTCATGTATACTGCATACATAATTTCTCAAATGCAAACAAATCTGTGAGTTGTCCAGGCTGCAAAAACCCATTCCCAAAAACTCCTGGAGGTGATTTATTTGTATATTACGTGATGACAATATAAGATATAACTTGTATATTTATAATGGCTATTTGCACAATTCTTCACAGGTGTATAAGGCCCAGCTGTAAATACAGGTGCTTGACGTTAATATAGATTAGATCAGGAAACAGTAACGGTTAATAGGATAAGGCATAGGAATAGTTATAATACAAATTTCAAGTTTTTGTATGTTTATAAAATATTTAACTAGTTTTACATACATCTGATCATGTCCATTGTACAAGTTTAATAAAAATAGAAATTGCTAATATATATGAATATATTCAATTTCATGTCCTATACAGCTCCTCATATTATATACAGTTTTAAATATTATGTACAAGTTGATATAAGTTTACATTGTTAACAGTGTTTTCAAGTGTTCTGTGTCTCTTCGAATCTTTCTCTCAGGTATTTAAGTCCAGCCATAACATCATCCTCATTTACATTTCCACTAAATGTACTAGCATCACAGGAAGATTCTTCCTTGTCAACATCTATGGCTCCCTCTTCTTCATTTTCTTTACTATTTAAATAACCAGCACTCTTAAAGCTATCATACACTGGCCCAAATTCACTAATTCTTGCCTTCCTACACTTATCAACCCATTCCTCCTGTGACATTTCATACCAGTGTGCCCTTTTTCCTAAAAGGTCACCTAAAGCTTTTATTTTATTTTCCCTTGTCACTTCATCATTTTCTGGTTTCGCATTATCTTCTTCAGCTGTTGCAACTTTAGCTTCCTTCTCTTCACTTTCTGGACTTTCAACTTCAGGTATTTCAGGTGTAGTCTGTGGTGCTTGTACATCATCTGTAATATCACTTTTATGGCTAAGTTCCTCTTCTGTTGGTTCAGCAGGTAATCCTGCCCTAATTCTTTGCCGAATTCTTGCTGCCTTTAATCGGTTTTGTTCCATTTTCATTCTCAGCTCTTTTAGATCTTTCATTTCCTTTTGCTTCTGCTCAGTGTCTTTTCTGAGCTTAGCCAACATTTCCTGTTGCTTAGCTCTCTCTTCTTCATCTTGGGAAAAAGCATAATAACCAACACCATGTGCTCTAGCTTCATCAAATAGTACATCTTGATAATGTATGTTTGCTTTGTCCATTAGTTTCTGTGTCTGATCTTCCCACTTTCTCCGCATTATCTCTATTTCAGGTTCTTTTTCTTTTTCAGGCTCCTTCTCTTCAGGTCTTTCAATAATTTCTGCCTCATTATTCTGTTTATCCATGATCTGATATTTTAATAAGTCATCTTTCTTTTGCATCATAGGCAGATCCTCACGCAAACACTTTCTTGTTCTACCGAAACAGTCCTGATATTCCACCCAACCCTCTTCATCATCATCAATAAATGGTTCATCTTCCACTTCTTCTTCGTCTTCTTTTGGTATGTCATCATCGGATTCATCAGGTTTATTTGAAAAATCAACAAGATAATTTTCGTTACCAGTTCTTGATTTTTTCAATCTTTCATATAGTCTAGACTTTGCTTCTAACATCAATTTAGATTTTTTATGACTATTGATATCATCAATATCTGTGAGCTTTTCTGTCCTTTTGTCCACATTCTTTTCCTTAGACTTATTTTGTTTCTTCTTTACTTTTGGCACATTGTGAACTACTTCTGATCTCATTTTTGCTTCATTTACTTCTGCCTGTTTTCTTAAAAGTTCAGCCTTGAGACCCACCAGTGATGAAAAATTCACATTGATTTTCTTAGAAGCATTCATTTCTGTTTTTTCAAGTTTACAAACAGACTTAGCGTATTCCTTGTTATCTAGATAAAGAATATGCACAAATTAATTCCTTAACCGACTGTTATTGTCAGGTTACTATACGTAAATTCACTGTATATACGTACGACAATCAATTAAAATCGAATAATTACGTTCCCCTAAAGTGCTGCAGCTTTAAGTGCACAAAAGTTTTGATGGTACGGTCATAAAGTGCGGATAAACTTTGTTTATATTCGATCAGGTACACGAACCCTAAACTTGTCATCAGGAACGTATACGAAACTGACACATACACACATATAGATAGATTGTGCATGTGTTGTTTCGCGGCTTACTGTGTAGTTTTATGTGTACACACCAGCGACAACCACTACCAACTCAAATAATATGTGTATACGAGAATGAATGTGAATTGGTAAGAAAAACTCTCATTCGTTTGCACCAGTGTGGACTGCACTTGTAGAATCTTCTACAAGTATACATATATCTACATCGGTTGAAAAAAAATATCTAGTCAAATTAATTTATTCAATGACGCGTTCGATTTCATTTTTTTATAATTATAATTATTTTATTTAATAATATATATTTTTGTCATTCGGAGTAGTTAAGCAAATCGAGGCTTTTCTATATTTAATAAATAAATGTTCATCAATTTTTTAATATATCGATGCAATATAAAATTTCATTCAAAAACATATGCTGGATAATGCTGATGAGAGATATATAATTTATTCATCTACTATATTTTTCATATTTCCAGTTTTTTGTTATATTCTTTGCTCTATATTTTATTATTTATTTATTTTGAAGTTGGCCTGATTTGTGTATAGTATTATATATTATAACAAACAAAAATTGTATATTTATTTTTTCCTGTTGGAAAATGCGCCGCTTTATTATAGCCAGAACGTGGCTGCGCGATATTGCGAAAGGCGCAATTCATCACGACACCGAAGTTTATGAAACTTATATATATTGTAAAACTATAAAAACAGTAGTAGAATATTTTGTTAAATTTTTTACATCGGCGTATAAAATATAGTACAATACAATTCTGGCAAATACATCCGCAAGTAAAAGCCGTGGTAAAATCTTCTTCCTGTGACTTCTTGAATTGGGCAGTCGTCCATACAGGTATATAGATGTGCGATTAATTATCTACACAAAATACTGAGAGGTTCAAATACATCAAATGCACTTCAATACAGAGAAAAAATAGACAGATAAAAACATTGGAAAAAATATTTCTTACATAACATATATATTAATTAATAGAAATGGTTGAAAATCGTAACCGTTGAGGTAGGGTGTGTGATGGTGCGATCCTTAGGCTTCATTCTTAAGTGAAGTAAAAGATGTTTGTAAACAAGAGTGACCATGCTCAGTACAGACTTTATAATATACCAGAGTATTAACCAATGTCCAAAATATTAGAGAAATTGATTTCTCAGCGCCATTTGTCAATTCGGAAATCGATTGTCGACTATCAATGGTGCCTTCAACCCTGAAGCTGCCGATCTGCTACTATGTTAGTCATGTAAGACTCGAGGACCAGTCCGACCAGTAAGCGCAGCACGTTGGCTACCGGGCCAGATAGTGTAGTGTGAGGCGAATGCGTACGACGTAACGGGCCTTTAGTTGTTTACGAAAACCGAGGATTTCTACAGGCGTCGCACAAAGCGTAATTAGAGTTTCTATAAGAGTTTCTTTACGTATCGCTAAGTTAAATGGCACCGCGAAAAGCCGCAAAACACCCCGACAGCGAGCCCGTTGAGCGGGCCGCCGATGCCGGCGATGTATCACCACAAAAGAGGAAAAAAGCCGTGGGCAAGACGGCAGCCAAGAATGACGAAGAGAAACAAGCAAGATTACCGAGAGCAGCTAAGGCTGCGAAGACCGAGCAAATAGAAGCTGAAGCAGAAGTAATGCCGGCAATAGCGAAGACTTCACGGGCCAAGGGTAAAGCTGTGGCTGCGAAAAGTGTTCCTGCCCCCGCGAAAGCTAACGCAAAAGCGAAGGCCACGGGGAAGAAAGCCAAAGAAGCTGCGGAAAAGGCTGACAGCAATTCTGCCGAATCTGAGGACAGCAAGCGAATCGAGGAAAAACCAGCAATCAAGACTCGTACTAAGACGGCGGCAAAAAAGGCGGGAACCGGCAATGACGACGAGCGTAAGGCATCGAAGCGTTTCTTTCGGTCAAAGACTAGATTACATTAAACTTGAAATCTGATTTTGATATTTTAACACGTTTTATGATTTGAAATGTAAACATATTGTACAAAATTATCTGTTCATTTATGGCAAGCACTTTTTAAGAGTAGAGCACATGCACAAAATAAATATTTCTCAATGATTCTCTTTCAGCCAAATCCAAACCAAAAGGAAGGGCTAGAAGGAATCCGGCAGCAGTAGAACCAGACAGTACTGAGCCTCCAAGTCCAAAGAAAAGGAAACCAGCTCCAAAAGAGACTAAACCAAAAGGAAAAGCAGCAAAAAAGAAAGTTGATGAAGCTATGGAAACAAAAAGCAAAACACAAGAAGGAAAAAGTCAATCTGATGCTGCTAGTAATAGTACAGAAAAAAATGGCACAGAAAAAACAGAGAGTATTAGTATCCAAAAGAGAAATAGGACAGTCACTGAAGATAAGACCTCAAAGCCAGCAAGGAAAACCAGGGGAAGAAAGAATGATAATGCTTTAGAAATTGCATCAGAAGAAGGAGAAGAAGGAAAAACCGATGGAGATAATTCTTCAGAGAACTCTCAAGGCAAAGAAGATGATGCCGAAGACGTTCAAAGTCAGCAGCCTGATTCGACGGATTCGTCACAACAATCCAAAAGGGGAAAAAATGTAAAGAAGAAAGATGACCCAGCACCACCGAAGAAAACCACAAAGACACGTGGCAAACCTGCTAATCGTGACAACGATGCAGCTGATGATGAAGATGCAGTGGAACCTGCAAAAGTTACAAAAGATGCACAAAAGAAACCAGTGGCTCCTTCCAAAAGAGGCAGAGGAAAGAAAGCCGGCGCAGTACATACTGTAGCAAAGGACGATAGTTCAGACAAGAAAGTACAGTCTGAGATTGCGAGTACGGAAGAGAAAAAAATATTAAACTCAGCAGAAACCCTACTTGGTAATAATAATATACAGGCAAAGGAAGAAACGATGGCCACATCAGAGGACACAGATGATGAAACCATAAAAATGGACAAAAGTACAGTAGAAGAGGAAGAGGAAATACCAGTAGTTAAGAATGAATTAACGGAAGAAACCCCAGAGAAGACCGCAGTGTCTCACTAATAAAAGTTATTGAACACGTAATATATTTTGAATTACAACTAAATATTGTATAAAAGAAATATTAGAAGTGATATCAAAGTAATTTCAATCCCATCGCATGAAAATAGCTGCCAACATATTTGGTAGATAAAAGTTTTGTATCCAATAGATTTCCATTCCATTATATCAAAAGAATAATACGGTGATATCTACCAACATATATTGTAGTATTTTGTTCAATACCTAACAGCATTATTTTAATTTCAGGTAAGAGGTCATGGCTGACTGTGACAATGTTGCTGTGCCATGGAAAACAAACTGATAGTATATACTTTGTATTTTTAAGGGAACTATGATTTTGAAAAATAAGGCGAACAGCATTAAGCATTCCACTGGTCTTCTTTACTCCAAACTTTTAATCTAGTAATTCAGTTTTTTCTGAACGCCTATGTTTGGACAACAATCATCATTCATTTTTCTTTTTGGTATTCCCTAATTAATGAGCTGTTCTTAAAGTGTGACAAAGAATGTGCGAACGGTATATGATACATTTGTGAATCGAGCGATTTTATTTCATTCTTTGTTTAGAGATTTAATTAATATTAATATTGTCTTTACATCCATTACACTTTTAATAATAAAGTTTGAAGACTGCGATAAGTCGACGTAATACAGAAAATCGCAAATGAGTGCGTTTGTACTATTTCATACTATGGATAAACATGTAACTAGAGACGATATAAATAGGTATTAGATAATTGATGTTTAATTTAATGGAAAATAATATTCTCCATTAAACGTAGTCATTCGTTCTTTACGGTTGTCACCGTAATGACACGGAATGACTCTTCGTGATAATTTGTTCATTTGATCCAATGTACTAAAAAAATACAAATAGCCATGTTGTAATTTTGTACTCCTTGATAAGAATAGATTTTGAGTATCCCGTGTGTTTTGAGTGAAATAGATTTCATGTTAAATTTTTAGAAGAATGATGTCTTATTGCGTTCTACTGAATAACACTGATTCCATAATATGTAAAACTCAAATCCCTTGCCTGTTACAATTACTTAAACTATTTCTTTGATTTATAGCAACTGCATTTTGCAGATAGCTGCGCCATTTCAAGGAACAGAAACTTTTTCCTGTTTCCATGATTTGTCCGATAATAATCGTCTTTCATTACTAAAGGTTTCGAGTGTAGTAACATAACGTTTCATATGCGTAAAACAGGGCATGTGATTGCGAAATACTGTGTCGCAGAATAAGAGAATGGGAGCAGTCTATAGCTAAAAGATGCGTAGTAACTTAGCCACAAATGTATGTATATATGTGATATTTGCGTTTATTTTCACACCTTAAACAAAGTTCGTTGGATTATCAAGTGTATTTAGACACTATCGGATTACTGTTGCAATTCCACACATATTTTTGATACACATCCGATTAAACGAATGAAGTATCATGTAATTCCAATAAAAAGTACTCTGAAAAATATATAATACGGAAATATTTAATACGGGACCTCCAGGAAATTTTTTTATTTGCATCATTCAATATTTATACATATGTTTCTGCTTATCGAAATAATATGTACACATATGTCTAACAAATCTCGTCACATAAAATGAAGTTACAAAAGATTATTCTCTCCATGGGACATGCACTTCTGCTAGAATGGACAGTGTGATTCATGATGTTCGAAACCTAGAATTTGACTCAAAATGAATAAAAAATTATTTCTTAAAAAACGAATCGAAAACATAAATATGTTTGTGGATTTATTGGATATTAAAAGGAAAATATTTGGAATTTTCTTGTGCCATCTTTAAGCAGCATTCTCAAAGGATGCTTGCAAAGGGAAACAAGTTGCCGAGTAAAAGCTTCCTCATAAGTTGCGTATATATAGAAACGTTAGGGCGTGTACATATTCAGTGTTCACATTCTGTGCAAATCCGTATCTATTTACGAGTATATTAATTGACACAAATATATTATTCTTGTAGCAGTTTGATGAACTTTTATCGTGATAGTTACATGGACAAACATTTTTGATACATGAAAACGATTAATTCTTATGCAACTTGTGGACGGGTGCATAAAGACATGAAGGTCTCTGCAGCAGTCTACAGCAGCGCGACCAGCAAGAACGCTGTGCGTTGTGGATAGAGAAAGCAGTGAGAAACAACGGCGGAAGTGGGGATCGTGCGCCATTTTCTATTTTTGCATAGCAGAGAACTAGTGTTGTGTGTGTACATTTTGTGTGATAAATCGATGGATTAATAATAATTGGCGGAAGACTTACCGAAGTAATAAGATGATTTTCGGGAACACGTGCTTCGAGTGACTCCCGATCAGTTTCCTTCATGTTCGTCTTCTGCATTGCCGCGGATAAGCTCGTAGGTCGTGCGTAAACACTTTTTCTTCATTTCTCTTTTGAACGAGTGAGAGTGACTGAGGAATCGATATTCGAACTAAGGGGACAATCGGCACGATCGTTTCCACGATCGAAACTCTTTCCTCGCTTTATAATAAGTTGAAATATAAGGGAAAAAACCAGTCTGTGATACTAAACAGTACTAAGGTATATAGCTAGGTGTAAACTATACAATTAGATGTACGTATGTATGTCGTATGAAAAGTAGGTAGGTCGCATAAAGGATCTAGGCAAAGAAAAATAATTTAAATAGTGTGTGCTGTGAATATACTTTACTTGAGGACTACGGATAACGGACGGCTGAAGAATGTCTGTGGAATCTGTGACAAGTGACAAGCAACTGCCAGCTCCAAAAGATGAAGGTACGGACCATTAATAAATGTTCTTTCTATGTATTTAGACCCTTCCTTCGCTCTTTTGCCTTCGTGTTTCTTGGTGGCCTTGAGTTCATCACTAAGACTCCACTTTCTCCATGTTCCAAGTTTTCCATCTGGGATTAACCTATGCAAGCATTCTTCTATGTACGCTATGTCTTTCTTGTATGTTGCGAGTCTTATTCCCTTTTTCCTTGATATAAAACATTGGTCCGACACTGATGCTATTGTTAAATTCAATCCATTTCACCAAGATTTCACACCAATTATGTATAGCAGATTTAAAACTACTCTGCTGTATGTAGCATACCTGATAGAATCAATGTCATGTCACAAATTACAAAATTACGGTTGTAGCTATTGTTTCCACATGTATTATGGAGCCTTAACAGCTGTCGAAATATAACGCCACGTTTTGAACTTCATACTACAGTATGAAGAATATTAAACAGCTAATGACATTTGTACCAACTGTTAATGTTAGGAGGGAGTATGGAAATAGTCAAAAGCTCCAATAGAAACAAGTTCGTAAATACCTGTTTATTCACGTATTTGTAGTATCAGTGTTTTTCGAAGTTCATCGTGGAGTAATAGCTTACGGCGCTATCAGTTAAAGATTATATTTAAATGTACCGCAGCTAGAACCAATAGGGCGTTCAGGTGACAATAACGTTCCCGACAACATGCTTGATTGGGTCGCGAGCGAACGAGCATTCAAAAAGGGTCGGCATCTAGTCAGTTTGTACCGTGACATTCGGCGAGTAATGTCTACCATTATTAAGAATCGTGTTTCTTACAATTAAAAGCGTTACTGTAGTAAAATCTTGCGATCAAGAAGAAAGTATTAGGAGTGCGTAGAAAAGGGTGTAATTCCTATTATCGTGATAATTCGTAATAGAGTATTACACGGTCGCAAGTTCATAGAATTTTCGTTGATTCGAAAATACCAGCTAATCCAACTGGATATTCATACACGGAACGCGGATTCTTTTATTCGTTTCATAGTGCTGCACATTTATAACCGTTGGACTTCTTTTTTGTATCTGATTTGCGGCTTCTTTAAACGACTCCCCTGACCTTGTTGCCCTTCGCTCACAAACACTCTTGACGGTGCTTTGAAACCGTTGAGACGGGAGAGCATCCAAGTACTGCCGGTAGTATTGCGAATAAGGACATAATTGCTGAAATATCCAGTCGCTATACGGATTTACTAGTTACAATGAAGCTGGACGAATCTCAAAATTTGAACGGCTCGAATTGGTGTCGACGACCGCGAAAGCGTCCCTTGGTTGGACCCACGGGCTCGCCGTACTTAGATGCAACTTTGGTCACCCAAATCAGAGCCTACCGATGGTTTCGTAAAAATAAATCTGTCAACTGTTTAAAACACGTGACTTTCCGTAAGTATTTCAAAGAATTTTCGTTCAGCTAGAATGATAGGCAGACCAATAAGTATCGCTTACCCAAATTCGGCAGAGTTTCTGTTATGGTGCCGGTGAAACAAAAAATATTGTGTACGTATACACGTAGGTATTGATGGCAACGCTCAGCAAAACCAATTTGAAAGTACCTCCTTAATACCGACAGCAACCGGTTAAATTTAATTGTTCACAGCATTACTTCGGTTATGTTCACTTAAACTTCTATGCATATGTTCGAGGTGCGGTATTTGTACTTGGTTCGCGATGTATATAGATAGTTGATATTTTTGACGAGGTATAAGAAATACCTGTGTTAAACAGTATTGACGCAGAACCATCTTTCGAGACGGAAGTATATTCAACTTAGGGGCGTTTGGGATTGATTTGTTAGATGCATACACAAAACAAGCACAAATAATCCTGGCGCAAAGCCACAGAAAATGTACTATTCTCGATACATATAGTCTGTTACACATGTTGGTAATGGTGATTACAACTCAGCCGGTTTCATCCTGACTATTTTTCAGGAGATGAAGCAATTATATCAATGTCAGTGGCTGGGGAGGTTACCGACACCTCTATTATGGAAGTAGGCCGCTCAAGACCTCAATTTCAATATTCCCGGGTAATTTTCATTTCAATCGGCTTATTTGCAGAAAGCAATCGCGCAATTCTACAATATTGATTGTGCGAACGATTGGTTTAACGACTCTTCAATTCATGCAATATAATTTTGCAGGAGGAATTAATGATGATACAAAACCTACCATGGTCAAAGCGAAGACCTGATTTCCTAGATACCTCATATAATAAGTACGTTTCTGTCGTTTTGACTGAAGCACCGCTATTTAGTAGATTCGATTTGAATAGAACTAAGTACAATTTATTTACAACATTATTTATTTAGTGCGCGTGGTGTATGGGATCCTGAACGTTGGCACTCTGGTAGAAAACGTAGTGATACGCCTCCTAAAGATGATAGAACTGGACGTGGCGATCAAATTACTGAAAATCATACAAAGCGTCGTAATGGTGATCCCCGAGAACGTATTCGTAAGGAACAAGATGGCATAGTTTTGAGTCCGCAACGTAGAAGTTTTAACTCGGGTTGTTTTGTGAACGTGTCTCAGCCTCCTAATAGGCGTCCTGAGAGTCCAATTGGAAAAACAGAGGTAATTTCAGATTCAAACTTTCATAATTCGTTTCGGAGCAGTTCCTTAATCTTTAGATTTGTATGTTCTATAGGTCAGCCATCGGGAGTCCGTTAGGCGAATTGGTAGTGGCAGAATCTTAACTCGAGATATATGGGACTTTCGACCCGAAAATGAGAAACTCGAGCCTGAGCGATCAGAATTTGCGTTTAGATCTGGCGCAAGCGGTGGTGCTCCATTACGTGATCGTGATCCTCGAGAGAATCGAGATGGAAAAGATCGAGAAAACTTGAGGGAAAGGGACCGTGATAATTTACGCGATCGAGAGGATAGAAATGACCGATTTGAACGTCGATCCTTTGGTCGGGATTACAACGATCGGGAAAGGGAGCGCGATCGAGACAGGGGGATCGAAAGGAATCATCAACTAGATAGAGAGAAAGATCGTGGGCGGGAGCGAAGGTTTAGCAATGATCGTAGAAGAACTTATAGTGACAATCGGGAGCAAGACGAGCCAGAATGGTTTAGTTCTGGACCTACATCACAGCACGATACCATCGAGCTAAGAGGCTTCGAAGATATCCCTGAAGATAAGGCAATAAACAGCAATACAAATAAAAACAAAAAACAAGCATCAACCCAGAAGAAACGCGGTAAAAAGAACTCTCTTGAGAAAGATGATAAGCAGGCCGAAAATTCAGTAGGTCCTAAAGGTCGTAGTACTCCGACTGCTATGGATCAAACCATAAATGTTGTTGCTGCACCACATTCGCCGATCTCAGAACAGAACGATCCAGCCCTGCTTAATCAGAAAACTAATCACGATTCCAATGAAAGTGCCGTAACTGAACAGAACAGTGAGACAACAGCCAGTTCTAGTGGTAATCAGAATCAAGATGATAGTCACCATGATTTCAATTTGGATGAATTTTTGAAGTCCGATACGTTTCCGAGTGTTCCTGGTCTATTAACTGTAAGAATCTGTTTTCATTTATTCCACAAATAAAATAAACATTTCCAATACAAATTTCATTGTATTAATAATTTTAATATCATTGTTTATAAATTTTGCAGAATGGCGTCGGTTCGAGTGACGGCTCCTGCTCCCGATTTAGTCAATGGTTTAAGAGAGAAAGTCCTGTTCAGCAAGTGGACAGTCGTAGAGCTTCCATACAAGACGAACTTTTAAATAACCTTCTTAATGACATAACAGAGCCAAACATACAAATTCCATCAGTAACAGAATCAAATGCATACTTTGCTCCGATTTCTCCAGCCAATACAACAAATACTACTACATCTAGTACTACAGGGGTGAAATTGCTTGAAATGCTTCAGCGTGGTAATAAACCAAATCAGAATGGTCAAGGTGATACTGCAGAGACTGTTATACCACTAATGAAAAATTCATCCATCAAAGATATGGGTGAGAACTTGTCCTTTGGTATACTAGAAGGTCTTTTAACTATAAGCAATTGTAGGATAGACTAAGATATTCTTTATTACGAGCTTTTATTAGAAGGATAGCTTGTTCAAAAACTTTCTTTTTGTTAGAAGTTGGTGGAAAGGTTATCCACAGCCTGGAGGAATTAGAGGCACGGATGCGAGGCGGTGCGCCTCCACCTACAAGTTCGACTGAACCACCTCGTGTGAATAAGACTGAAGAAGATCTCGCTGCTTTCAAAAAACTGGTGTGCAAATATTTCTGTTATGATTTGGTGTTTTAATTTTCGATAGTATTCACGGATATTCATGCAAAGCTTTTATTCATATTAGCTTGCTCAAGTAACTGGAGGACAAGCAATACCTGCAGCAAATGGACCTATTGCTCAAAAACATCCGATATCGCTGATGCAAGTAAGAAAAATTAGATTGTTTCATCTTTGAGTTTTATGTGTATCCATTTTCATAGACATAATATTTAATTTTCTATAGTTGCTTAACTCGCAATTGAAAACCCAACCAATTATCCCCCAGCCACCAGTTGCGGAACCAATTCACGCGACACCGTTTAATCATGTTGGTCCATTGGGACCGACGCAGCATGCCCATCAGGCACAGCTGCAACATGACAATTTGATGAAGGTGTTACAAATTCAACAGGTTCGAAACAAGAAATTTTATCTCAAAGTTATGATCGACATAGTAGCTTTATAAATAAACTCAAATCCTGGTCATGTCTTTGTAACAGCAGCAGCAGCAGCAACAAAAACAGCGGCAACATCATACTGATATGCTTTCCATGATGATGAGTGGTCAAAGAATGTTAGGGGTCAGTCCCGTACCACAGGAAGTGCAAATGATGATTAATAATGCTCCAGCAAGTCAAGAACTGTTGCAAAGACCTGAAAATCAACAAATTAATCCAGTGCTGCAACATGGCGATGCAAATGATGAACATCTTTTGCAAGACCTACAGGTTTGACTTAGCACAATTTTATGAACTGAGTTTTTTTTATATAATGACTAACGACTATATCATCTGAAAATGTCCGAATAGGATCCTGCAATGCAGCATCGTATCAGGGAAACGCTGGTACACTTTGTAAAAATGTATGGCGGTAACACACCTCGCACGATAAGTCCACACCCAAGCGCACCAACTCCTCAAGACCACATCCTTCAACAGATGTTGTATCAACAACAACAACAAAGAATTCCATCTCCTATGAATAATGGTGAGTTGTCTCCATCCATATATTTATGTTTGCAGTAGCTCTTCCTTCGGTGAAACTGTGGATTGTATTTTATATTCCTTCTATTGTGATGACGTGGTACATATGCCGTTTAGACTACTGGTTGTTATTAAAACATCCTTAAAAGTTGGTATTATTGGGCTAAATTTACACCTTTAAAGAATTCGCGTCGTTAAATATGTGATTGACGTTTTTATTTTAACGTCTTATCGGAATGTGCTATCTTGGTAATATAAATTTATCTGATAATTTTTGGAATGCAGCTTACTGCCCGCCTTCCGTAATATCGCCCAATTTGACCGCTAGTCCCAATGCATTAGCAGTTCAGCATCCAGGTATATTCCCTATGATAATACACAGTAGTCAATCGATTGACTTTTCGCTGACTACGCAATAAATATATGAGTTCTTCAATGAGTTTCTCTTTTGGCCGATCTAAGCAAATGGTTTATGGAGATAAGTAGTCAAATTCACTTATTCGAAATAATACACAAATTTGTTATTTCAACAGTGATGCAGCACAAAGTGCCGTCACCGCGGGAAATTGTTATGCATACGCAATCGGTAATGCAAAGTGCTCTCATTAAAACGAGATTGGAAGAACAGCGTGAAAACTTCCGTAAACGGCAGGACCAGCAACAACAGCAGCAACAGCATCAGCAGCAGCAGCAAGTTCCACATAGAGCATCCAGTCCCATAACATCGCCGGCTAAGCAGACCATGAGCCCAACACCTCTTGCTTTCACTCCCACTTCGGTGTTGCGTAAAATGACTGCCGATAAGGAACCTGAGGGTGCGAATCAATCCTATTACAAAGTACCTCTGATTACTTCATTTTCCTCTGCAAGTAATAAAAAGTATAACAACTTCTATGTTGCTCAGTGTAAAAGACGTAGTACTGGCACACAGAAGTCTATCCCTTCTGGTCGTATAAATCAGCCCACTAATTCTAACGCTAAAAAGCATGATAATACGACAGATGCATTCCCCCCTAGTACCAACAACTCTCATTCTACCAGCTTACATGAGCTTAACAATAATCCCAATTTTGCAATGGAAGAGTCGGCCTTAAAAGACAAATATGTCGCTCCTCTGAAGTTAAACAAAGATTCGAATAATAACACAAACTTAAGCAAAAGCGAGGATAACGAACAGACTTGCGACAACCGACGTACTTTGGATCACAGTTTCAATTCTAAAGAGTTAGTTGTGACAGATTTGAATGACTCGAACAATAACACTCCTACGATTACTAATGAACTTTTATTAGAACAGTGTAAAATAGAAAGTCCGGTAGATGATAGTGAAAAACTTGAACCCACGACAGATAAAGAAAAAATTTCAGATTTTGAACGTGACAATATACTAATAACTGCTGGATCGAACACGTAGAGTTTCATCCACTATTTTCTGATAAAATCGGAACGATAGATCTATGATTTGTGTCTGACATTTTAGCTGAACAAATCATTCCTTTATTTCATAATTTTTATACCAAATTGAAAGTATTATTTTATTTTTGTCTGGAACTACTGGCTTCCGCAGTTATATCCCACTGTTTTTGTTTCAAGTATGTTGGCTTTATTAGAATCGTGGTATTATAAAACATCGATCCGTAGAATAAACAACAAACGATAGAAGAGTATGTTGAATAGTTTCCTAATAAAAAATATGAATATATCTCACGCTTCAAGTTTTACTTTACTCATGTGTGTTTTTCCCGCTATGGAATGCTACTTACTGCTTTTATTTACAATGCATGCGCTTTCGCATTTCTGCTTTCTCACTGCTATCGTCAAAGCTCACTAATCACATAAGTAACTGTAGTGCTATGATTGTTTTATCATATAAAAGTATTTAATGAATAGTCGCATTGAGTCGATTGGATTAAGGCTCAAATCACGGAACAACATTGTCGGGAATGTGCGATTGAAGTTTGAAGCAATGATATTACTTAATATTGCCTATTTTTTTAAACGCTGAGGATATGCTGAAAAATAAATTCGTAGTTTCTATATCTGTAGACTTCATTCTAGTCTTGTTCTATGTAGGTAACAGTAATGATCCTTCAAAGTTATCATCTCAGTCGCAAGCATCGCAAATGCAACAAATGCAATCAGCAGTCCAGTTACTTACACAAGGAGTTTTATCTCGACATAACACAATGCGACCACAATCTGTACAATCTACGTGGACGAGTCCAACTATTAAACAGCATCCTGGTACGTGTGATGCGTTTTGTGTACTTCTGTACTCTCGTTACCAAGTATGGTGACCATCACAAAACTCACTTGGTGCTTTAGTGTGAATAGGAATTAACGCTTATTAATATGCTTATCCTCAATAATGTATAATTCTATATGATGTATATTGAAAATGTTCCAGGTCGCCCAATACTCAAAGCTAGCAGTGTCACCAGCGGTAATCAGTTCCAATATAATAGAAATACTGATTTTCAACATCAGCAACAACAACAGCACAGATCAGTTTCAAATGCGCATGGAAATCCTGCACGTTCGAAGCATACAATGACGACACCAATGCCACACCACAATGTTCCACAATACAATATTGCTCCGAATGCAATGATAAATCAAAGGTCTAACACCATGAACCAGATGAAAGTTCAACAAGTTCAGTCACATCTCGCTAATATGCAGCATCCGTCAAAGCAGCAGCAGCAACAGCAGCAACGAACTATCAATTCGCAAATGCAAATGGTCCTGAATCAAAACTATAATTCTAATCGTGCAGGTAATAAAACTACTCTGTCGATTTAGTGCATGATTCTACATTTCTGGATGGCACGTGATTTGAAGAGTTACGATATAATTTTACGCCTCTTTCACAAAACAATAATGGTTGTTATCATCAAACATTTCCAGGCACTCCTGTTTCTAGTGAAATTGCATGCAATGGTGTTCAGAATTTGAAGTGACTTCATCATATATTTTTCCTGCGTTTTCCACTTAATCCAGTGCTGTTAACATTATTAGCGGATTAATGAAATAAAGTAATATATTATGCCCCGCTCGTTCACTGCTTCATATTATAATATTTCATGAAATTATTAAGACTGTAAAGGAATGGTTTGACAACTGGCAGTACACTTGTTGACAGATGGGCGAGTAATGCGGTCGCAACAACAACCGCAATTGAATATGTCAGTGGGACGGCAGGCATCACCGGGACTTGGATTTGTGGGTAGCAACGGTGGGGATCTATCGCCAACATCGAATCAACTGGCACGATGGTTCAGTCCCGAACTTCTCGCGCAGGCTAGGGCCGGTAAGCTTCCAGAGCTCGCGCAAACAAACGTTTTATCGTTGGAAGAATTAGAAAGACTTCAGCACGCGTCAACCACAGTGCATAACTAAATTAACATTGTACCTCTTGGTTGTATCACGAGCGCAAGTACAAGGTTCTTTTGACACGTTACCGCTCGAAGTATCTTAAGTTAGGTCGCCGCTTCTCGTATCGAATTCTCTGGATATAGTCTTCTTTAGAAACCCAATGTGGCAGCTGGATGACAATGAGAGTCGTCCTTGCCCCGAGGCAAAGTCAGAAAGAAAACCTTAACAGGTTTAAGGTTTGGCTAAAACAATAACCAGTTTGGTCGCAAATACTTTTCGGGTGGTGTGTAGAGAGTCGAGCAGTATTTCTTTTATCAGGGGTGTTTGATTCTTATTTGAGTATCTTACGACTTACTTGTAACAAATTTTATAAAGTATGGCGATTGAAAGTTATAAATGTACAGGATACAGTATATGAATATAAGGGAAGGTTAACGCGAAGCGAACAGTTTGTAAAGGGAAAAACAAAGTGAAGTTTCTATGAAAAGGATTTATTGCTTACAAGACTGAGAAACGTGAAAAATTCTTACTGTTGATTATGACAAGAAAAGCTATCATCTCGATACTAGTAGTTACAAAACGGCAGCACAGTGAAAGTTATTTGCCTAATAATGGACAGCAAGTTTATTTCATTTGTTTTAACATTATTCTCATAAGTATTCGAAACTTGTTCGGATTCTCTTCTTTCTACGTTATAAGGCATTTAGGAGTTAAATTCGTTTTAATTACAGAATTTAAGGATTTTTTGATTACGCTAAGCTATTTTCGCAAGTATCTTGCACTAAATTTTCACGCGATTCCGAGATTGAACACTATCTCATCCTTAAATTTGTATGGTGTATCATAACGTTAAAAAGTTTTAACAACAGAGTTGGTCTAGAGGTATGACGAAACTGTCGCTATGGAAGTAGTTTAGTTATGAGTAACCTAGTTAAGCAACGATCATTTACAAAAAAACCTATTAGTGGAACAACTTGCGATGTTCTTTAGGCAAATAATACTCAAAAAGATTGGCGAAGATGCAAGTCTCAGCATCTTCAAACACAATTGTATAGAGAGGGTGAAGTGTCATATGTAATATTCTACTTGTATTGCTATGCACAGTGCGACCATATTAACAAAATCAAGTGCGAAATAAAACGATGAGAGTGAGTATTCATCAAGTCATGCGTATATTATAAAAATAAATATATAATATATACTTTGTAGAAATGTGGGAGTACAGTGTTATTGTCACATTCGAAACTGAGGATAGAACATAATATTTCCAGAGAAATCGCGGAAAGCTGACAGAAGTGTTCGGGAAATTCGTTGAAAAAAAATGAAGTGAAGAAAACATTCCATCACTTGCAAAAATTAATCGTAATCAGATGCCTGTACGGATTTAAACATTCGAAATCAACATTACTGCCAATAATTGTTTGCTTTGTAATTAACCCGCTACATTTGAAACTGACTTACATATAATCGCGCCATTTGGCCTATAACATGTAACGGTTACATACAACATATTCTTCTTAGTTTTTGCGATTCGTTATATACTTATGAACAGTAGTGTTTCATAACAATTACATGTAATTGCATTTTCCGTACTTCGTCCATATTCGAGTTTTAGAAGAGTTTGATTTTCCTCTATAAATCAAATTTTATAAAAGCGAATAAATCAAGTAAATTGAATTATACTTAATATATCTGTTCTCCTACCTCCAATGCCAAGAGCAAATAGTAAACAGATTGCATCTATCAACTCCTATATATTTCAATGAGCGCGTGAGGCGCGTAAAGATTGGAAAATGCGATTAGATGCTTCTAGGCTCCTTTTGCTGGTATCAAGCGTTCCAAGTTTGATATTCCGCGATAAGAACAATTATTGCAGTGTGGAGAATACCATTTTCTGGCAAGAATAAACTCGAGAGATAGATGCTATAACACTTGAATTGTAAAAAGTTTCTCGGTACGCGAACGGTGCAATATTCACATCCTGTTTTCGAATAATCGTCAATCTGCGGCCAAGTTTAACTTACATAACGCGTCCATAACTGTACAAACAATATTAGAACAAAGGGATATGTACCATCATCGATAAAAAAATATTATCAAAGAACCGGAACATTAGCGTTGTAAAATTATCAGGAGGAAGAACGTAAAACACGGGTTTGGTCCCTAACATCATCTCAAGGGATCATATTTGACCTAACAGAGGCTATTCCAATCAAGAACTATGATGAATAAACAGAGGAATCTTAATGTCTTGAAATAAATCGCATTTACATTAACTTCATGTTTAGAAATAGTGCTTCGTGACCAATATTTTGTGGTAATGGATAAAGTTCACTACTGAAGTGAATCTTGAATTCGAACATTTTCAAAGAATGAAGTATCAGTGTGTTCGCTCTACTAATTTCAAATTCCATTAGGACACTCTCTCATACACTCGCGGGTTAAAATTTACTTCATAATTCAACCATTTTTGTAAATAATTCGAGTCCTACACAAACTGAAATTTATTAGTCCATAAATTGGACCGATAATTTGTAAATAAAGTTACTAGATATTATATTATGTGAACTCGAAAAAAAGCGTCACAAATAAATACAAGGAACGTAATAATGTTCTTCGTTATATGCATTTAGTAAAATGCCAATCCTTTGTGTTATACTAGATATATTTGTTGCCACGAACAATCTATCATCATATGTCGACATCTTTGAAGAATATGTCGTTGCATTTCATGACCGTCGAAGCATATTACTTAGTGTCTGAAATTAATTAACGATTTACAGTGATGAGTTTACGGCAAAAAATATATCTCGACAAACTGCATTTATCATAATGTTATGAATTTACGTATAGATATGTTTCTCACTGGTGTCATTGTCATAAGTATCTCAAGGGAAACATGCAGTAAATTGATTTGTCCCCATTTCTTCCTCTACATGTGTTTGTCAGTTAAATGTATTAACTGGCCACAATGAAGTTTTAATAGATCACCGTTGACTCTTCACAGTGAATGATCGAATCTGTAGTTTTAAGATTCGGCCATATTCGGTAAACTTCGTGTCCCTCTCCCGAGTGTTCCCGATCGAAGACCTCAAATATATAACTGCAACCAGCTGTGATTGCAAATGGTGGATGTTCACAGCTGAGGATACAATTCGTTCCTCGAAAAGTATCGGACACGTTTCGGATTATTTTACGTTACAATTGTTATTACTTCAACTGACTACGACTGTTATCATCGGTGCATTCAACCCATCGAGAATATAATTTCCACGCGCATCCATTCGCTTTCGAAGATTCCTACGGAATGGAAGTATCGTTACTTCAATGTCGCAACTCCATAGAAATAACGAATTCCATCCTGTATTATCTCTGTTTGGTCAGACGACTCATCCATGCGTTCAAACTAAGTAGAAGCAACTTTTTTTTTAAGTGAGTATCGAGATATTCGACCCAACTTTATATATGTGTCTAGCACGATGTGCTAAGTAAGATGTATGTGGTAAGTATTGCGCCGCAAGCATTCGGAGGGTACCATTGTAATAGCACACTTTCGACCAGTCAATCTATTATCTGATCCTTTACTGAACGACGAGGAGAGTTCGGCTGATGAATGTCTCGAAAGGTTATTCCAAAACTTTATTGAATAGGTCTCATTTTTAAGCCGATGGGGAATAGTCTACAAACTAGGCGCAGTCGGATGCGGGTAGCTTCTACTAAACATGTGCGTTCATTCGAATCACCTCGTGCACTGTGAGAGATTGAGGTGAGCAGCGAGTGTCGGAAGACGTTATTGGCACTTTTACGTGAATGGTTTTTACCCAGCGCCATTGATGGCAGCCATTGTACATCGTGCGCCCTTCAGGGCTGCCATTTCGGTCATTTCTTCGTAAGTTGTGCCATTGCAATTAGGACGTGTCGCAGTCTCCCGGCAAGAGCGATTTCCGCGCAGCTTTCCCGTAAAGGTGCCACTTCCTCGGCATTTCACCGAGCGGTCCACGGAGTGCGGTCGTGTTCGCTCACTTATATGGACAAAGAAAATTGTGCGTAACTGCGTCTTGCCCGTTTCTCCTAAGACTCGAGGTGCACAGAAAATTTGGGAAATAATAAGCCTGAATGTTACATTTGCGTACTCTTATGGATGGAACAGTAACTGACCGCCCACAATTCGGACACGTCAGTAACGCGAAGAGCATTATTACGTGCTCCATTTAGACTCCTGCATTTCTCATGTCGAAATTTTGATAAATCCATTAAATGCGTCGCTATAGCTGGAAAAACCGCCGGTATACCGCCACGTATTAGCTTTGAACTTTCGTCAACAAGGCTCGGCATATTCAGAAGGAGCATCGACGTAACGTTCTCGTTGCAAGGCTGGGTAGCTTGCTATGCCAAGGTAGCTCGGCCATGCAGTTTTTTGTGCTCGAGTAGCAACTGAATAGAATGTTCGGGGGAATTGGAAGGATTGTGCGATACGTGGGTGCATCGCAGCAAGTGACGTGCTTTCGTCTATTATGCTATCGTTGCGCCAAATCAGATATTTTGATACCCGAATCACTCGATTGTTCATCTTGATGCTCTAGTTCACCGTGTCGGGATGCAGAATTATAGAGCGCGCTGCAGAACTTTAAAAAAAGTGCCAGTTCCAACACAACTGCGACATTGTGAATAAGTTAAGCATTATATATGCAGTGCCTGGACATTCTTGAGAATAGCTTTGGCTTCGGTGATCGTTCATTTCTATCGCGTCACCGTGTTACACCATCTTCGAACGCAGGATCGAGTACCAGTGCCAAGAGACGATCGATGCATGTGGCAATACTCTCCTGCTTAATGTTATATCAGGTGCGCCATTGTAGAAATCTGTTTTTTTCTTAAGATTTTCTAAGATTTTGGCGGGTTTATTCCATTGATTACGATCGTATTAGATTATATGATTGTATAAATCATGATAGTGATATATATTAATGGCCAATATTTACAGCAAAAAATAATGATCTTGAATAGGGGGTGTTCATTTACACCTTATGATTTTTCCAGTCAGAGCTGGTGGCATTGACTTGAAAGGGGCAGGTTAAAACAGACCTTCAGAGTCTATACTGTTAAAGTCTCGATAAAGGAGCTATAAGCTTTCCAGTGAGCGTAACGCGGAAAAATGTGACAGTCGAGTTAGTACAGTCAAATGATATTAGTTACATATAAGTCACTTATAAGTAACACGTAGAAAATTGACGGCATCAAACCGAATGATACAAAGAAACGATATTCGAAAGCTTCAAAAAGACGGGACGAAACGGATAAACAAAAGATTGAAGGGGTGAAACCCAAATTAGCGATTTCTACGCACCACATAATATTCCGCTACAAATTCCTAAGTTGCTCTTTATGCCAGGTCGGAAGAATTCAAGACTTTAAGAGTATATCAATTTAGTTAAAAAGTCAAAATCATGTTACTAACTTCCTTCATATATAACATGGCTGAAATAAACGTCGTCCATTTTGTCAATTGTCTGCTTTTGAGTAATTTTCCAAGGAATATTGTATGTGTGTCGCAGTATTTGATTACATTGGAAGAATAGGGCAATTGTTCATTTTATACTGTAGATTCTCTGCAAAAATTACAGAAATATTCTTGGATAATCGAGAATTGCTTACGTAGTGAACAATATGGTTCCGAGGTATCATGCAAGTATCAAAATATCTTATGTTTCCTGTGTTTGTGTTTAATGATATGCATTACAGAAATTGTTCCGGAACAATTCACATACGGTGAATTCTTCTATATCGTTTGCGAGTGACAAGCATTACAAAATTATTGAGTAATTTGCGTTTGAAATTGCCAAGTGAACGCGGAACTCTGTGGAACAATGTCGTACAAGAGTTTAGTGGAATATCCTGACATACTGCGGCGCCACCTACCCATGATTTTTGGCTCAGCAAGAGCGTCTCCACCTACTTCCTTTCTCTCCAAAATGTGAAGCTACGCATTGCTTGATGCGCAGTAAAAAGTGACGGGAGAATGCCTGGGAAGAACGCTCAACATCCCTCGTGCTAAATTGCCTTACAGATCGTGTTTTAAAGTTTATAATGGGTAGAGACATGAGGCTCGGTACGTATACTTTGCCGATATCCTTATCACCTATTCGAGACAGACTTTTCCCAATCGGATCGATCGTGCACGACGGGGGAAAGCGGGGGCTCGCATTCCCACGTGGAGTGTGGCCGAGAATCATGCAATCAACCAGTAGAGTTATTCCGAGTACAATCTTTGTTGTCGGGAACTTTGATGGGTTGACACGATCTAAAACGATCAAGATACGTATAGACAGGTTGTAGCTTTCTAAATGCCATTGTTCTGGACATTGGTACAGAACGGCTTCCTATGCCCATGCCACCTTTGACGCGGACAATAAATAATTTCTCTATGTTGTGCTGCTCGTGCCATACTTTTGTGATGGTTCTCTGAGCTGCAGATGACAGGATTCATCTGCGTCTGATCAGACTATCTGAGATCAGGCAGAAGCACGATAGAGAAGCTGACTGCGCAAATGCAGTTTTGCGCAGGGAGAGCCTGTCAAACAACTTATGGCTAGTTTGGCATAGGTGCTATTCAAACACTAAATTGATATCGTGTTAGTTCAGCAATACCAGACACGGAAAAATATTGTTTGTACTAAATGGGAGAACACATTACCGTTTATGTGTCGGTGCAGTGAGAGTGCTTATTAGTGAGATGAGTGTGCGCATTTACGCACTTATTACGTGTGTTAGTATTTGCTAGTACGGAAGGTGCATTCAGATGAAATAATGCAGTGGTGAAAGAATGATTAGTGTGACAAATGGGATCGATGCTGGGCTACGAATTCGGAAAACTCGAATCGGTATGGATTTTCAATGCCAGTGTCGAAAGAAAATACGGTTTAATAGAATAACAATCGAATAACACGAGACAAGATGTGGTGTAGTAACTGCATAATGTAATTATTTCGCTTCATGAAATAAAAGTACTTCCCATATAGAATATTTTCTTAATTTACAAATCTGCCTGGAACATTCAAATGTTATTATTGATTGTTATTGCCCCAAATGTATACATGAAATAAATGGCAGCGTATCGAGTGATGCCGACAGTGCATTTCTATACAGAATATTACTGTTAGCACAGGATTTACATGGATTCATTCGAAAACGAATAATGCTACGTTCATGAAAGAATTCTTCTCTCGGTGCAGGTGAACGAACGACATCGAGCAAGATGGACGAGTACGACAAGAAGTTCGCCGAGATGCAAAAGTACATTCCATTTTTGGAAGCGATGATAGAAAGATTGCAAAACGTTAAGGATAAATCGCGGGAAGTTCAGCTGCAGAAAATGCAGAGTCTTCACGGAATACTGTCAAACAGCAAAAGAAAGTATGTTGCTATACAGTATGTGTATATACAATTATTGCTTGAGAAAATAATTGCACGTGAAATATACTAGTCAATCGAGGAAGATATAATTTTGTGTTCTACATTTTGTGATTCGTAATCACGAATACAGTGATTTTAAAATGTTGTTTTTATTAAGAGAAATAAGTTCGTTAAAATGCGATCGTAATGCTAACATCTTATCTTATTATCGGTAAAATAGGCTTAAAATCGAGACACTGCAACGTTGCGAAGATGTCCTCCAGAAACTACACAATAAGGTCGAAAAGGTAGATATATTTATCAATATTAAGTTCTGTTTGCATAGCACACTAAATCTTGTTTAACATTATTTAATGTTCGCAAGTTTCGGTGGACTATATCTCTCTAGCAATATCGGCTTCATTTTCTTTGTTTTCCCTTCACTATCTTTGTTGCTAGAAATATATGGATGTAAAAGTCGACAATACGCTATGAATTCCACATTTCGTACATTTTTCATATGTCGAGAGTTTTCAGAAATATTTTGCCAGTAACACTATATTTTGGAATTTATATATAATTTTAAATGTTAGGCCGAAGTGTATTTTTATTTAAGATGATATTGGTTCATGTCATATTATTAATTACGTTTTACAATGTTTTCTTTTACATAACATTGTTTATGTGACAAATATGAAAATATACATTTGTATCTTATGCACTGCAATTATTAAATGTAAATAAATGCACATACAAACTGTCATCTAATACAACACTTCCTTTGGCACTCTGATATAGATGCTTGCAGCACCCTCACTTTATACTTTTGTTTCATACATTTTTAGATGTTTTCAGGCTTCCGTAGTGCATGTATTATTTTTGTATTTTAATCATTCTAATCCTACACGAGTTTCAGGGAAATACACCTGGATTGCATTTTCCAAATAAAAAAGGCGATGGAAATTCAGCGCAGTTACCCACGTAAGTATTACATATAAGTCTAAGGCACGTACAGATTCTACAGAAGAAGAGATTTATTAAGAAATTCCTTCACATAAAAAAATCGAGTGCGATGTGACTATCGATGCTTCCGCAATAAAAACGTCACACCTCCATATTTTTCAGTCCATCCAAGAATACAGTTTCTCAACCATCAACAATTAGTTCCAAGTCTCAGGATGAAAAGGCGAAAGAAAAAGAGAAGATGAACGAAACACCGGCTAGTCCAAGTCCGCCGGTCAGTCCAGAGTCAGGTTCGCAGATTGTGCCTATAATAATTCCAACGGAACGTAGCGACTTCCCGGATGAAAAGGCAGATAGTAAACCAGCTAGTCCAGATCAAGTAGATATAATACCAACAAAAGCACCCATTATAATACCTACTGAAAGAACCGGCGGTACTCCATCCCCAAGTTCCAACAACAGTTTTCACAAAAATTCTGAAGACATGTCATTCAGCGAGTGGGACATGTTGGAAGAATGCGAGAACTCGAATGTCAAGTCAAGTACATGGCATCTGCACGGCAAAAATTCCGATGAATTATCCAATGCATCAGCAATTTCCCGTCAAGTAGCAGTGGTACCAGTTCCTTCATCCGATAGCAGTAGGAGAATATCTTTAGTATTAGACAAGGGAAGGTTGCAGGGCGAAAATGTGGATGGAAGAGGCTGTGAGACAAAGATGGATTTATCGGTGAATATTACCGATAATCGGCTTACGTCTCCTGACTCGGACCATTTGATATTGAAACATAAGGGTTCATCACCAAGATTAAAAGATCCTCACGCAACAACCAAACAAGCTCTAAAACCACCTGCACCACTTTTACTTTCTCCACCACCAGTTTCAACAGCACCTCCGCTTTCTATGGAAGATTTGGCCGAATTATTAAATGAAAGTGGTGATGGGAAATCTGAAAAGAAAATTGACAAAACGTTGGAAGACGGTCTATTAAAGAAGGATACCAGCAAGCTAGAAATTGGTGCGATCATGCCACCAAATAAGGATGGAAAGTATCCCAAGTCATTTTTGTTGACTCAGGACGATTTGGATAGGGAGAGCGAAAGACAATGGGAAGAAGTACATAAACACATAGTAAAATTTCCGTCAAAGAAAAATTCGTCAAATACCTACATAACTACAGTTTGTAACAAATCTGAAATGATGAAATCGGGTGACGGAAAGGGGGTTACAACACAGGCAGGAGGTTCTGCCTATACTGTAACAAGCCAGAAATATCATTCTCTGTCTCCTGGTGGTTCAGACGCTGAGCCACGTTATGCAGACAATTATGAAAGACGACCAAGGCATCCGCGTGATATTAGTATTCATGAAAATATGAAAGATAAACTTCCTGCAAATTTGTATTGCCGCTTACCCGATGACGAATTAGGTATTCCTCCCCATCATGTAAGTCCGAACAAACCGGATGAAAGACTTCCTTTGTATCAAAGACGTCAGTCAAACATAGGGTCTGATATGGCCTCTCATAGATCTGAAACAGAATTCCGAATGGATGGGCCAGACTACTTCAGCAGGCAAATGTCCAATACTGGTCACTGGCCACCGATGCATGGGGGTGTTAATCCTAACGAATTCTGTAAAGGTAGTTGGGCACCAAATAGTAATTACAATGTTTCGAATCCTCCTGTACAAAACGTTCCCTATCAGCATCCGATGGGAATGCACCAGCAAGAAATGTGGAACGTAAGTTCACCAATGAATCCTGTCCATTCTGAATCACATATGATGAATGAAGTACCGCATAGGGGTAACCAATTCTCACCTAATATGAACACGGGCATCATGCCACGTATGAGTCCTACTGCACACCCCTCGGACATAAGCCACGTACCAAGAGGGGATGGTATACACGACGATGGACCTGTAATAAAGCCACTGATGTCGCCTACCAACTTTTCCATGGGACCACAATTCCATAATTTTCAGGGTGAATCACGACCCTATGATCAGCCGTTTGATAGAGGAATGGAATATCCTCATGTGAGGTCATCCTGGGAGTCTCCCGGTAAGGGTACTGATCCACCGTTCCGCGGGGAAGGTGATGTTCCTTGTGGTGTGGTTGGTTCGGATGCACCTACTGCATCAACATCAGGGTCGTATCCCCGATCAAGCACACCTTGTCCCTGGACTAGAGACAGAGACAGAAGTAATCGTACCAGAGGCCGGGAATCCTATTATAATGATAGAAATCGAAATGAAACGCGAACAAATTTTAATCGCGATGTACGCCGCTCTGAGTGGTCAGGGAGTGGCCATTCGGAATGGGACAGTAGATTTAATAGAGATTCTAGAAGTATATCAGAACGGGATCCACGAATCCGAATGGACCACAACGTTCAAACTGCTGGAATTCCAAATGTCTCGCAAGCAAAAGATACTAGTAATTCTACTACTATACGAGATCCTCGTTTAGCAAAAGATAAACACTCTGCTTCAGTTAAATTAAAAGATCCTACTTATAATGATAGGGATCCGAGAAAACGACAAGTCCCTTCGACAAATTCGTCGGAGAGGTCGCAAGTTCTTTCGCCTAGGAAAACCAAAGAAGAAAAGCCAAAAGACAAGTCGAAGTCTTCAAAAGGTTCTGATTGTCATAAGAAGTCAGAGTCGGAGAGTATATCAAAAGCACAGCAAGAAAAATTGGCGAAAGAAAAAGCCCAGTCGTCATTAGAAAGTTTGTACGGTGTAATTGATACAAAGACCAAATCAGGTCAGGGTTTATTGCAAAACTTTAAAATACCTAAAATAAAGCGGACAGAATCACAACAAGCTTCTTCTACTAATATCGTTGAAAAAATTGAAGAACCTAAAGAGGATGAAGACAAAATTGATAAAGATAAAGTTGATAAAGATGAACCAAGAGTTGAAGTGACAAGTAGTAGCGACGGAAACATTCTTGAAGAGGACTGGGATGGAGATAGTGCCTGTTGGCTGAAGGAAGACACAGGAGGAGATCGTAATTCTCCAAAGAGCTTAGAACAGACGGGCATGGACAGTATAAAAATTGGGGAGGCGGATTCTGCTATGGACGTTACTCTTGAATTGTCAAGTACAACAGAAACATCTACCGCGAAAGAAGAGCAAACAAAGATCTCGAAACCGAAAGAAGAAGTAACACAAGAATACATAGAAAATTTGATAAAGAAATCCCTAGAATCTGGAGAAGGTAAAAAATTAGTAGAACAAGCGAAGCTAATGCAGAGATTAACTGAAGCATTGGAACCAAAGAAATTGAAAAGGATAAAGAAAATTCTTCAATCGGAAACAGAGAGTAGTAGTTCGGACAAGGAAGACGATATAGAGTTAAAGAAACTGCGTACGAGGAAGAAGATACGTAGAATTGTCTCGGATAGCTCGGATGAAGAGTGTCTAGCTAATCGCTTACGTAGTCGCAACAGTACACCCATTCCAGAAGTCAAAAATGATTTATCAAACATAAAAGAACATCCCATTAAGAGCAATGATAACTCTGGCGAGCGGTTGGAGGAACCTGAAAAGAGTATATTGAGAGAAACTAATACAGTACAGACAGATAATATTGATTTTGATTTATCGGAAAAGTTGAGCATTAGTAATGACAGCAGGAACCCAGAGTCGAAAGCAGACACAGAAGAAACAAAAGATACGTCGTCACAACAAAATCAGGAACTTAATGACACAGAGAACGCTTCAAAACCACCAAAAGTAAAAACAAAAAGAAGAAACTCACTTGAAATGTTACAAGAAGATATTAGAGAGATGTTTATTTGCGATGACGTGGTGACAGCAACAGGATATCGTGTATGTCGTATGCAAAAAGAAAGTCAAAGTAATACTCCTACAACCACACCTAATCAGTCTAGTACAGTAATTACAAAAAAAGATGACCAAACTAGTAAACAAGATACGGAAACGATCAAATCAAAGCCTAAAGGAAAGCCTGGGCGAAAGCCACGAAATCGAGCTAAACGTGTAATTCAAAGTTCTGACACTGAAGAAGACCAACCCTTGGCATTGCGCGCAGCATTAGTTCAAAGTTCAATTTTATTGTCTAATGATGAAGATACACGTGACGAAATTCAGTTTGAAACGCGCCGACGTGCTAAACGTGTTACAAAGAAAGAAATCTTGAAAGAACCACGTGTAGTTGTTGAGAAAACTGAGATTTCGAAACTTGAATCATCGAAAGCTTCGTTTGATAGTTCATCAGAAGAAGATTTTAGCATAGACGTGTCGAAATTGACAGCGGCCGTCGATGATTCACTTCTTTTGGAGAAGCACTCAGACCAAGAAGTTAGTAAGACAAATGAGGACTCTAAAGTAAAAGATGGTTTGAATATATCAGAAAAATCAGAAGGTCATGAGGATAGTTCACATTTATTGGGTGAAAGTAAACTAGTGGATACTGAATCATTCTCCAGTAGAAGCAGTGCTGGAAGTACGTCTGTGCCAAAAACTAAAAGTACAGAACCGAATTACAATGAGGAATTACTGAGCAACATTTTAGTAGGACTAGTTCCAACGAAATCTGATTCTCCAAAAACTTCTACAATCGATAAAGGAGTTGAAGCAGATGTGGATGAAGATACAAATGATCAGCAACCAGGGGATCAAGGAACCAAGAAAAATATTACCAAGAAAAAGAAAAAGAAGTGGCGAATGGGTATCTTGTCCAAGAAGAAGAAAAAGAGGATACAAGCCCCGTCGCCGAAAATTGATTCGGATCACATACAAACTAGTTCAGAAATGGATACATCGTCAAAATTAGATGTCTCGTCTGATATATTAGAAGATGAAAGCATTGATAAATTGCAGAAAAGTCTTTCAAATGATGCAGTTCCTCCAGACACTGAAAGTACAAAAGATTTTCTTAAGGATGAAAACATTGAAGAGGATATTAAACCAATGAATCAAGTACCCATTGAGGAAACTGGATTAAATGAACAACCATCCGATACTGGCCAAATCTCGCCTGAAATGGAGACTGCATTTAAAGAGGAACCCAAAGAAACAGATGATAAAACTGAAAATATTGAGGTGAAAGTATCAAAAGAAAATATTTCGAACACCGAGAATGTCGAAGACAAGAAAACCCAAGAGCTAGAAGTGGTATATGGGACGCTTCGCGACTTTAACATTAGTCAGTGGACGGAGTACGTATTAACGGGGCAAGATAGATACAGATGCTGGATTTGTTTCTTTACGGGGAAGAATATAGTTCATCATTACAAAGTGCAACATCCAGGAGCAGAAATTCTAATCTCTCGATTAAGAGTTCCGGTCGCAAACGCAGCAATTAAACAAGCAGAGGATGAAGGAACAGAGAACTCGTCTACGGAATTATCAATGGAAGACAATTGTAAATTTACATGCAGAATCTGCTGCTTCTCAGCGGAAGGTGCAAGATCTCATGCGATGGAAGCTTTTTATGAGCACTACACTACGCACACTGGCGAGTACAGATTCCGATGCAATTTTTGTCCATATCAATCTGTGGCAAAAGGATCTATGAGAACACATTTTTATAAACTTTGTCGTAAATTTACACGAATATTTAATGATAGTATCACCGAGGATGAAATACCAAAAGGTTTTAATATTTATGGGTATCTCTGCTCTGTCTGCAATTTTGTTCAATTGATGAAGGGGAATGTGGAAAAGCACGTTAGTTTTTGGCACTCTGATAGTCCAGGCGCTAAAATAATTAAAATAAATCTGTCTGCTGAGACTGTCAAGCAGGACGCATCTATGTCGGTGGATGAAATAAAAACAGAGTCTATTATAATTCCTACAGATGTAATAGACGTACCTCCCATTGAATCCACAGATCAAAAGCATGTGTTAGAAAATGTAGCTGATATGAACAGACTACACAGAGTTACAACTGAAAATGATAATGCAGCGAAATTGGATTCTGACAAGGCAGAACCAGACTATAAAGAGAATGTCGCGATTATTGACCCTGTCGGAGAAGTACAAAAGAAAGCATCACAAACTAGTGAAGATACTCCACTCACTAGCAAGAAATTAAGTGTATTTGTATGCCCACCAGAGCTAGAAAGTAAAGAAGTGGAAATACAGTTAGAGCGCAAGAAGAGAATGGAAAAAATAATCGAAGATATCGGTATTAAATTAAATCAAGGTGCGTTAAAGAAGGGATTTTCAATCACAGACAAATTGACGGATAAAATGAGAAGCGAGCTGCAACCTGAAACCACGGCAGCACAAGAATTATTGCCCGTTTCATATACTTCTCATAATGATGGTAGTAATTCATTAATGCTTGAAGCTCCAATACTATCACCTGAAATAAAAGTAAAAGAAGAAGATTTTATCCAGTCCAATCCGCCTGTTAATAAAGAAACAGATACAAAGTCGCAATTGCAAGCAGAAGGTCTTTTATCCAGTGACTTACTAACTGAGAATTCAGGAAAGAAATTAGATTCAAATCCATCTACTATTTCGGAACTGCCAGATGGTATCGAAAAATCTGATGTAAAAGTGAGAGATCCACTTATTTCAATTATAAACCAAAAAAAAGACGATGAGAGTGAAATGGATGTCAGCGATAATGAAAATGCAAGGGATTCTGCTCCGTTGTACGATTTTGATTCCAGTAGTGAACAATCAGAGAGTGAGCTTTCCCCAGATGTGAATACCTTATTGAAAGAAACATCGAATATAAGTGGTACTTCAAAGGATCCTATGCTAACGACTATACAGAGACTTGCGGCCCAATTGCAAGCGGCAAAACCTCATGTGGACCCTTCGATATCAGAAGATGCACAAGGGGCACATGAGAATAGTTTTGATGCGATTTCCGAGCCGCCTAAGACGGCACCTGTTGCAATCAACAAGAATATAGATGATCTAAAAGAGATCAATAAATGTAAAACAACATCGTCTGAATCGCAATCTAGTGAAGAAAACTCAATAAAATGTATTAGATTAAGGCGACTCAGTGGTGACATGCTGTCAATCAGTAACGATCAAGAAGATTCTATGGCATCCCGTAGTGGTAGGTACTTACTACAAGATTGTACTAAGAGAGTATTCGAAAATGTATATAAACGTTTTAATCGACAGAGGGTGATCGAACAAATACTCCAACTAAAACTGACAGTATAGTTCAATCTGATACTGATGAGGAATGCTCATTCTTAAAAATTGAAAATGTCGTAAGTCTTGCACCCTCGACTGATAATTCGGGTACAGAAAGTCCCCTAGTAAGTATCTTCCTCCCAAACAACATTTAGATTGATTATTCATATGAATTCGTGCTTTCAAATACATTAATTGATCCACAGATAAGTGATATACGAAAGGCTGTAGAGACATCTCCGATTAAGTTAGGTGTTTCAGTATTGAAAAGATCAAACTGTCCGCTAATTTTGAAAAGAGCATCTGTTGCTTTGAAAAATCCAACTGTTCAGAAAAATGTGCAGACCGTTCAACAACCCACAAAAGAAACAGTGAAACTTATACCACTAAAAACTGCATCACCAACAATTTCCAAGTCCCCAATTGGGCCTCGGACTGCTTGTTTCGTTCCGATTGCACCTAAATCTAGGACCGGGGAAACAAAACTTGTTTCTATGGATACAGGCACATTAGTAATGCCTCGCCCTGTAATTAAAACGACAGTCCCCCCGGTTGTTAACACACGGACGATGACTATCGCTCATCAGTCAGGACATCCAGTGAACTATAAAATAGTGAAACTTTTAAGACAACCGAACATACTTAAACCCAGAGATACTTCAAGCCAAGCACTTGCAATAAAACTCAAATCTCCTGAAGCTTATAGCATGATGCTGACACCTGGAAAACTCAGTCACTTTTATAAGTGCATGGGCCGCGATTGTCATTTCACAACTGACGTTCTCGTTTCATTCTTTCAACATTATCAGCAGCACGCAAGTGATGACAAAAAAGTTTCTAGTGGTCCACCATACGATTATCAAAGATGTGCTTACTGTTACCAACCGCAAGACAACTGGAATCAAATGAAAATGCACTTGGAAGAAAAGCATGAACATTGTCGATATCAGTGTGGCTTTTGCTTCTACAGATCCATTGTCTTATCATATGCCAGAACGCACCAGGTACGAGTTAAATATCCCAATTTTTTATTACCGTCACTTCAAATTCCTTAATTGTGTAATATCTTTCAGGAAATTTCTCACCCTGGATCGAAACGAGTTATTGTTTGCAAAATAATTAAGGATCCTCGTTTTCTAAAGGATGAACTTAATCGTTACGAATTCATACATCCTTACGTATGTCAGCATGGTAAGCAGACCTGTTATATTGGACGAGTCTCGTTACAAAAATAAAAGATAACTTTGATGAAACTTGATATATTCTATTTATAGAATGCAAGAAAATATTCTATGTTCCTGAAGCATTCATTGCACATTTAAAGTCTAAACATATGTCACTGTCTCCAATTTACAAGTGTCATCTCTGCTCTTCTACATTCACAAAGATTGATCAGTTATTAACAGTAAGTATTATTTATGTCTCGGTTGTTTCTATTTGATGCAACTTTATGGTTCACGAATTTCCTTTCCATTTTAGCATTATAAAATACACGGTTATTACAAATATCAATGTCTATACTGCTTACATGGCGCTGATGCTTATGAAGAACTACATGCCCATTTATGCACATTTCATTATAATAAGATTCCCCAAATTCTTGAACGATCGCTTCCAGCAAGGGTAAGTTTCGAACTGCAAAGTGAACAGAATATAATATTTTAAGGACTCTATTTATAATATTTTATATTTTTCTTCAGATTATACGTGGTAAAGATGTAATTCAACAACTCATAATAAAACAGTTCGATGAACCAGTTGGACCAGACAAATCCAACGAAGGTACAGAACTTGTTGCACTAAGTTCGCTTGTTCAACAAAATATACAAGTTCCGTCAGCAAAAGAAGCAACAGTTCTTAGTAAAAACGAGAATGATACAGGAAAGAAACCGATGCAGAGCATACTTTGGCAATTTGGAAGTCACAATGGTAATAGTCCCAAAAATACAATTACATCTGCACAACTCGAGAAAGCACAGGTCACCGAACCCCGCAAAGAAACGATTAGCATTCGTGATATATTGGCCAAAGAGACGAATAGCCAATTAACGCAAGTAAAGACATCGGAGGAGGTATCGGCGGACGCACCACCGAAGAATGTTAAATCCTTCTTCTCAGGTAATACAGTAGTATAAAACCATCAGTTTTGCATGACAAGTCAAGTCATCGTTGTTTATTATGAATAGAATTAATAAAATATGCATCGTAACATTGCCAGGTGGAAAAATTATTACGGTTAATTTAGTTAACAATTCGGGCATCTTGAAAACTACAAATCATGGAGTCAGTAATGATGCATCGAGTAGCAACAGTAAAGCCGATGACAGTGATATAGAAATATTGGAAACTATCGATAAAAGTGAAGTAAAAGTCAAGAATGACGAGGGAGCATTAAGTACAAAAGAAAAATCAAAAACAAGCATTCCTACAAAGTCTGAAAATGATGCGATGAACGCCAGCAACTCTGAAATTCCCAATCTCTTGGATTCTCTGGATGATAAAACTTTTGATAAACCATTAAAACCGTTGAAGCCTCTAACGTTAGAGGATATTAAGGACACCGGTTGTACGGGTGTGAAGCTGTATAGATGTGGATACAAATCGTGTACTTTTGGTGCTCGAAATGTATCTCAGCTCAAAACTCATGTGAAGCAATGTCCTAAACGTGGGCAGAATATAAATTGTATTCATTGCAATAAGCGATTTGTTAAAGTGGGATGCTTAGTAGAACACTTAAAATTGCACGGATTAAAACGTTTTGGCTGTTCATTATGCTCACTTAGATTCAGTGTTTCATATCAAGCGCTTGCCCACATGAAAACTAAGCATAAGGTCGTAGGTACTAAACTAGTACCAGCAGACCCAACAAATCCATCTGCTAATGGTTTATTCATTGTGCAACGCTGGGTACGTATTGCAATATTGCTTGGGCTTCATCGTATTGTTTTACAATTATTTTATATTTGCATCCTGCTTTTGCTTAGAATGATGGCGGTCAGCGAAAACGAAAGAGACGTAAAACTACAGATCCTGAAGAAACAGAAGAGACTTGTGAAAAAGTTCCTGAAATTGAGAAGTCATGTTTTGGTCCCAACGAAATAGAACAGTTACCACGTCAAGCAATCTACAGTCGCGAAGTGCAGTGTGCAATGTGTCCGTATACAACTAAAGTGCGAACCAATATCGTCAGACATTTGCAGTTACATGCAAAAGATGAATCAGTACCGGAATCTGGACCAGTGAACCCTGTTCCTTGTTTGGATAAGAAAGAAAGAATGTTTGATAAAATGGTTAATTTAGCTAGTAGTTCTCATCAGAATGGGAGAATGGGCGGAAAACCAAAAGAAGCAATTAAAAACGATGATGAGGAATGCATACCTAAGTTTGTACCAGAACATAAAAGGTATTATCGACTTTCACTTTTTAAAAGTACTACCATGCGTATATTTTGAATGAATTTGAATCCCCTTTCAGATATGTTTGTGGAGTAGCAGAATGTAATTATCTTACAGTCGACGAAGCAATGCTTAGATATCATTTGAAAGCCTTACATTCTGAAGAACCATATTTCCGATGTCCACATTGTCCGCAGCCAGTAGTGGGGCAAGAAAGTTTAAATGTAGCTATCGATAAAATGGGTATTCATTTAAAAATGCACGATGCCAGACTTTACAAGTGTTCACACTGCAACTATCATCATTACCATAGGTTCGATTTAATTACATTGACGAGTATAATATACAATAAGCCGGTTTCATTAACCGATGGCGTAATTACTATAAAACATCTGTCAAGCATAGGTATATTAATTTTGAAAAGTATGATAAAGCAATGAATTTAATACAGTATGATTTCTAGCTGCAATTATTGAACTGTGCTTGCCACATGTTTTAGTAATACTTCAACTTTTTAGTCCAGTCTTTATGTTGCCTGATAGTTGTAAACTATGTTGTAGGCATGTGGTCGAAAGACATCTGACTGATAAGCATCCTGAAAAACGACCTTTCGTCAAAGTAATTAGAGAAGTTGAGGTATCTGATAATACTCAGCACACAGTTCCGGAAGAAACTGAGGAGGAGGTACCTGATCCAGATGGCAATCATTGGAAATGCAATATCTGTGAATATAAGTGCGTTTATAAAGCAGAAATGATTACTCACGCAAGTTCATTTCATGATGAGAAATATCAATTCAAGTGTACATTATGTACTTTCAAAACGAGCGGGAAAATTTTGTTCGAGCAACACATCATCAGCAAACACAATAATGATCCAAATGTTGATTTCATCATGGTGTACCAAAGAATAAAAGGGGTCAATAAAAAGAGCGTAGAAAATAATGACCAAGGAAGTCAGGATGAACCATTTGACACTACGCCAATTTGGAGAAGGGATATGCCACGAATTAGGCATATACGTGGCATTCTACTAGAGGAGGAAAGTAATCCATCGGTGGATTCTTTGCAAAAGGGATTAAAGAGGAAGATTGAAACAGAAATGACTGGCGGCAAACCTGCAAAAGTAAAAGCGGGGAAGTCAGTTTCGCTGGATGAAAGTAAGCAAGTAAAGGATAAAGATAAGAGATCCGAATCATGTGAAAAAATATCAAGTGACCCTGAGCGTTCGAATGAATCCGTCGATGTGCACAACACAAGTGGCACTAGTACGCCTCTCACTCCTTTGAAACCCGTAAAGAAAGAATCTAATGATTCATCAGAAATTCATGAAGTCACTGAGTTAAAGTGTGGAAGATTTGGCCCTTATGGAGCGCCGGATGGCAATTTGTACGTCTGTACTTTATGTAATCAATATAAGACAAAATATAAGCATGATATGCGGGATCACCTCTATAGAGAATTAAATTATGCAAGGTAAATGAACACTAGATACATATTTCTTACATTAGAAGACGGTAGCAGACAATAAATATTCTTTATGTTTAGGTGGCATTGTAAGGAGTGTAATCACTCGTCCGTGAATCGGAATTCATTACTGAAACATTGTAATAATTGTCATCGTAGTAGACCACCCAAACATGAACCACTTTCGCTGGACAAGGCTATTGAATTTTGGGTATGTGTAATAGTAATTCCCATATCAAATTGAATTCTTTACTCCAATGTTAAACGAACATAATATATTATGAAGTTCATTAGTTTTCAATGTGGGTACTATCGTTACAATTTTAGGTTCGCTCTGTACTAAGAATTCAGACATCCTTAATGAAAGGAATCCCTGTGAAGCCAATTATCGACGCCACCAAAAATACTCCTCTATCAGTTGCATCACCAAATAACGAAGACCTCAAAACACTCCCTCAAAAAAGCACGGGTTCTGGTCCTGATGTGTTGAATATTGATGACAGCAGTAATCCTGAAAAGAAACATCCTGTAAAGAAAGAAATTTCTGAAGAACAGTCAGATTCTAAGAAAGGTCAGTGCAGTTATCAGATCATATTAAGCCCTTTAATTTTGTATAATTTTATGTTGATTGTAACTTTTTTAAGCATCGAATTAAGTTGCTTGCCTAGGTATGAATTTTTTGGAGTTGCTTTAAGAATACATGTAAGCAAACGTGCACGTGTATGAAATTAAATTATGAAATTTCTTATCCAGCCCCAGTTGCGCCGAACAGTGAGACTGCCAAACCGCTAACGTGTAAACACTGCAAAATGATATTTACTCGTTGGCGTGGATTCAAATTACATGTCCAACTTATACATTTGAAACGTCTTGGATTCTTGTGTCCCTACTGTGATCGCAGCACGAACTCCGAAACGCGGATGCGTCAACATATAAAAGCCAAGCACCCCGGCCGCGAAGAAAAGATAATTGAAAATCCTGCTGCAGGTGGACCAGAGTTAAGTAGCGAGTTTTGGGAGAAGGAGTATGGCGTTGTGTTTCCAATGAAGTCGAAGAAACGCAAAAGAGACGTCGCCGCGGAAGGTACCAGCACTGACAAGGATAGTGGCGATAATAAAGTAAAACAAGAAAAATGCAGTGAATGTTCCTTTACCGCAATCAACTTCGCTGGTCTCAAAGCCCACATGAGAACGCATAGTGTTAAACCGCCTCTGAAGTGTAGTCAATGTACGTTTACAAGTCCTATGAGAGGAGAACTTTGGGATCACTGGAAAAACAACCATCCACTTTTACCGTTTAAACTCGATACTTCACCAACTCCTGGTGCTTCAACATCAACGGCGAATGCGCCGAAGGAAACCCCGTTACCGGATTATAGTGAAGACATAGAAGAAGAAGTCATCCCCATTATTACACCTACTGTAATTGAAAATAACTTAACTTACTCTTGCTTTTATTGTAATTTCCGAAACAAATCTAAGGATGTTGTCAAGGCTCACTGGTCCATGATTCACAAGAACACAAAGATGCCAAATGAATCTGCAACTACAAACGGCGAGCTACCATTCAGATACAAGGAAGTGGAACCTCAGTGCATCCCTCCACAAAGAGTGAGGAAAACACCGCCGGGTTCTATGGCTGTAGCAGATGGTGCCGACGAAATATTCTTCTACGATAATAACGACATTGAAATAATCGAAGGCTCAGGACTACAAGATGAAGGTTGGATTTGCCAGTGGTGTAATGAATTGTGCGACGGTGAATCAAAGATAAAGGCTCATCAGAATATGTACCATTCACATTTACCATTAAACTTCAAACGTGCTGATGGTAGAGATCCACCCAAAGGATATTGCTGTCCCGAATGTCCTTACACTACAACATTTATTCACTTAATGAAGAATCATATTTCAAAACACATTAACTTATTTAAATGTAAATATTGCGACAAAACATTTAGTGCAGCTTCATATGTTGCCACACACAGTGCAGAGGAACATCCTGGGTTGGAAGTAAAAATAAATAGTATACCAAACTTTGATTTCCTTATGGAGAAACTTATGGCAAGAGTACAATGGATTACATGGGAGGAGTATATCGATAAGAAGTTTGATCAAGTTACTTCACCAAACAGACATGGTGTAGCCAAAAAGTCTACAGCCAAATCTAGTATCCTTGCATCTCCTTCTTGTGGTAAAGTAAAAGCAGTAGCTCGAAAGTCGATCACTTCATTACCACAAAATCTTTACTATAACAGCAAACCCAGTGGATCTGTTAGTAAATCGGAACATAGCTCGATGGACAATAAAGAATTCTCATATTACGGTGTGTCTCAGCCCCCTGTTAATTTGGGACAATTGAACACGTACATGGTGGTTGGTGGGCATCGGATGAAAGTGAAGTGTATTACTCTCGCGCAATTAATAAATATTAATCCAAAGGTCATGATTCAAGACCTGAAATATAATAATAAATACGCTTCTTTTTTATCAAAACTTAATTAATATTATAATTCAAGAAAAATCATTTCTTGTCACGTGTCACTTTTATTTATAAAAGCGATTATACATAAGCTACGAAGTATTATTTAGATTCTAAGGTATCATCAAAATAGTCGAACCAATACAACTATATAACAAGTTTCAGAAAGGTCTTTCAAAAATTAATCATCAAATCATTTGAAGTCAAAACATCGGCTTATAGTTGTGCCTATAACCAAAGAGAATATAATCAATCATATTTCGTGTATTATAATTCTGCGGTGTACTGAACATTCTATAGTGGTATCTAATAACTTATCAGTGGTGTGGACTAAATAAGTTTGTACGAAAATTGAAGACTGACGAGCGTGATGAACGTTATAAATACTTGTACAGTGAGTTTAGCCATGATACTGTAAATATGTTGTAAAATAATTGTCAAAATAAATATTTTTGATTTTTTTAATGAACGTCATACTTGTTAGTGTATAAAGATGTTGAAAATGATGCAAGGGACGATTTTGGTTCAATGTTATAATTTTATTACGTAAAAGCTGATGATACATTCAGTGTACGAAATGCAGTAATGTGTTATTTGAGTCTTTATTTTCTTAGAATAGTCGTATTTTCATATAACGATGGGACACAACGTGTACGAAAATATTATATTGAACGCTTTCTTAAACTCGGCCGTGCAAAATGTGGAAATAAGAGCTATGTTAAATAAATTGAAGAAATTGAGACGTTCTTTCAATTCTTACACTTCGCGTTAAGAATTAGCCTTTCAATGACGACAGGCCGGCTCTCATTATTTCATCAACCAAAAGTAAGTTGCTGGCAATAATTGTGCAAGAGTTAATAATCTGTTTCTTCACATTATAATTATCGTAAATGCCTGCATCTACGGGTTTTAGGGCTTCACCGGTCGAAACATCAAAGCCTACAGGTTCACCCAAAGCAGTTCTTTCTTCTAATAGTTTAACGATTGTATCCTGGGCATCAAATCCGCTATTTACCGCTGAAGAAATACAGAAAATAATATTAGTTTCATGGTAATTGTGAGTCTTTAAAAATAGCAATTAAATTAACAATGTACATACCAAGAACTTTTGGAATGACAAGAAGGGCATCTGCGTATGCTTGTACTCCCAAACGTTGCTTTCCCTTTACAGTTTCTTTATACTGTTGAAGTGTTTGGCTGGCAGCAACTTCGAATGCTCCTGCTCCGGGAATGAGAGCCCGATCATCGATTGCATTTTTGATGGCTCGTAAACCGTCGTGTACAGCATCCTTTAATTGTTCCAAGGTATACTTGGTTGGTCCTTTCAACAAGATTGTTACGGAATTCGGCTTTTTACAATCTTCTATAAATGTGTACTTTGTTTCACCCTAATATATAACATAAAAGTAATGAATTAGTAGCTGGCCATAATCTTCTAATTTGTGGAATGCAAATTATACTAACAAGAACATGCTCATACACCAGACCAGCGTATCCTAAATGTTCTTCCTGAATATCATCCAGTGAATTCATGGCAGAACCACCACATGCAAGTGCAAGGCGTTCCATATTCCTGCGCTTAGCACGGCGTAAAGCCATGATATTTTCTTTGGCAAGCATGTCGAGAGACTGTGGGTCAATACCTTTCTGGTTGATTAGCACAAATGACTTGTCTGTACCATCACATAATTTCTTCTTCAATTCAACAATTTTTTTAACACGATTATCAATGAATTCACGTTCTGCGGCAACTAATTTCTCACGTTCCTCTGCTGTTTTGTAGAAAAATCCACTGTTTACCTCACTCTTCTCATACTCTAAACTGACATTGCAAGTAAGAATATAAGCATTCTCTAATCTTTTGGGCATGTCAGGATGTCTAGATCCATGATCCGTAACAATTCCACGAATCAAAGCTGTATCTACTGCTGTTCTATGTTGCATTTCCATTAACTCTACCATATGTAAATCAATATCTTGTCCTTGTTGCTGAATAGTCAAGACTGCATCAACACAGATTTCTGACAGTTTATCTGCCACAGCAGGATGAACTTTAGTTCTAAGAGATGTTCTTGCAATATCCATAAGATTCTCTTTAACAGGTTCAATGGAGACTTTCAAGGAATCTAAGACCTCTAAGGTTTTAGCACGTGCTAGATCAAAGCCTTCGGTTATCATCCTAGGATGAAGTCCTTCGGATATATACAGATCAGCTTGCTTCAATAATTCTCCAATGAGTAAGACGGTACTGGTTGTACCATCTCCTGTAACATCATCTTGGGCAGTGGATGCTCTTGCGATGAGTGTTGCAGTAGGATGTTGAATTTGCATTTCATGAAGTAATACATTGCCATCCTTGGTGATCTTAATATCACCAGCACCAGAGACCAACCTGGAAATTCATCATAAGGATTTCTTCATATTCCGAATTTAATGATAATTATGCATTTATTGGAAAAAATCGTCAACGATTTAAAGAGTGAAACAAGTAAATTTATACACGATTCTCAATTATCATGAAAATCGTGGACAAAAATCAAATGTGCGCAATTTTAATGTCGCATCACCGGCAAAGGCCGAAACATCAACCATGCCTAATAAGGATAATAAGTGACGGAAAGGTGTGCCGACCGAAACCCCTCGAATTCTCTAGTTTTATTATATTTCGGCATGCTACGTAATAAAGCTCATCTCAAATACAACTATTGCTAGCCATATTACGTGTTTCTTGTCGGAATTTATCAAATATTCTGGAAAAGCCGAAAAGGCGCACGTGAGTGTCAATACATACATCTTCATGGTTCCCTTGGGCCCGAGATTCGTTTTCATTACATCTTGGATTCCCTTGGCTGCGGAGATATTTATTGCTAAGGCTTGGGCAGCCCTCGCGAATTCCGCTTTCGGATTTAATAAACTAATCGCTGCCATTTCTCAGATTTGATCACTGCTTCGAAATTCTGCCTAAGAACGAGTTGAGTTCAATCCAAGTCGTGATCACCAAGCGTAGGCCAGTAGAAATTGCCGTGAACGTTGCTCGACAATGAGTAGGGTGTGAAGTGGGTGGGAAGGCCGTCTCGAACATTGAACAGTCGACAATGTATAGTCAGCGAGATTAACAATGGGAAGTTGCAGCATCGCCGATCAGAACGCGCTCGAATTTAAACATGTGGAAATAACATCTTAAGTTTGATTTTGATTGTATCAATCACTTGTGGACTAGAAAATAAGTCCACGATCATATTAGTACGCATAAAAAATAGCCTTGCAAAATAATTTTACAAGAATTCTTAAAAGATCGATTAAAGACGCTTTTTGGTATTGCTAAGATTTTTTTTGGTTGGCGAATCTCATGGATTACATATATCCTGCACGATATCAGGCGCAAAGAGGTGGCAAACACTCTAAAGTGACCGACAGACATAAATACTGTGATAGATAAGTAGTATTGAAATAACGAGATGATATATGTTAATTAAGACGTCAAGAAAGATTCTCAAGTTTATGTAAACGATGTACTCTTTACGAAACAAGTCCTGCATTCTTATGCACCAAAAACCCTTATTCGAAACCTGTGAGTGTGACTACATAGACTTTAATAAGCCTTCGACAATTTACAATAATAGTTGCATGTGCGTGTATGACAGTTGTTCAAATTAGTTTTACCAACACCTAACATCATAACCATGATAATTTTCCGAAGCAGTGGGAGCGACAGTGCTTTTATCGGACTTTTCCTTCGTACCAAAATGCAAGCCTGCAGAAGAGGAGGATGTGCTACAATTAAGACGATTCTTGAATACTCAGAAGAACATATCCGTACTGACTGGAGCTGGAATTTCGACAGAAAGTGGAATTCCAGATTACAGGTCGACAGGTGTTGGTTTATACGCGAGAAGCACACGTAGACCAGTGCTTTATAAAGAATTCCGTGAGAGTGAGTCTACGAGAAGAAGATATTGGGCTAGAAATTATGTAGGCTGGCCCAGGTTTGGATAGTTGTTCCTGTGTCTGGTAATTGGAAAACCAAGTCCGACCCCCAGACATATCTGTCAAACGGACTCTTCAACAAAGTTTATTCCATGTAATATTCCTCAGGTTCTCAACAATCAAACCAAACGTTAGTCACGGGTTACTGAAATCTTTGGAAGATGAAGGTAGACTAAACTGTATTATCACACAGAATGTAGACAATCTACATACAAAGGCTGGGAGCAAGAGTGTTATAGAACTACATGGAACTGCGTTTAGAGTTATGTGCCTTAGTTGTGATCATAAGATTTGTAGGTTTGAACTGCAAGAAATCTTTAACAAGCTCAATCCAAATATGAATGTAACCAGCCGGATGATAAGGCCAGATGGTGATGTAGAACTAACACAGGCAAGATTGCTGTAGGAAGAGTCGAGTTATTATAAATATAAAGCAAGAATTTCACTTGAAATAATTGATCTTTACAGGAACAAGTAGAAGAATTCATAGTTCCCCCGTGTGAAAACTGTGGTGGTATCATCAAGCCTGATATTATATTCTTTGGGGATAATGTACCCAGGCAGATAGTTGATAGTGTTAAATATAATGTGGAGCACTCAGATTCTTTACTAATCTTAGGAAGTACTCTAACCACTTATTCTGGGTACAGAATAGCATTGCAAGCAAGAGATGCCAGGAAACCAATAGTTGTTGTGAATATTGGTGAGACCAGGGCTGATAGTTTGGCAAGTATTAAAGTGGAAGGAAGATGTGGTGATATCCTTTCAAGGGCTTTAAATGATAGTTAGTCAATTGAAAATATATTTGTTGATAAAAGATTGATGTATTTGTTCTTTGTTTTATATCACTCATACACTTTATCAATGCAGTCCCAAAAACTTCCTATAAAACGAACTGTTTGAAATCTATTAAATTAATGATGGTATCGAATTTGATCGAACACGTTTGATTTATGACCGTACGTGCAGGAGACGAGACGGTTTCGGTAAAAGCGGCGGTTACTTCAGTATGCGCCTCGGCATTCGTAAGGAACGAGGAAAGTAAAATGAAAATAGAAAGTGTACGTTAATCTAATTTCAAGTGAGGTCACATATGAAGTGCATCGGAAAAGACCGTGACCTTGGCACACTGTCAGATTTTTATAAATATGTTAGGTATAAAATTCGCTAGCTGTAAAAGAGTATTATATCTACGACCCCCAATAGAAAGCGTAACTATATGATGGATACATGCTTTACCGTTCGCCGATGCGCGTTTACCCATTAATAAACGAGTAGTTCCATTCGTGTAATAAACTTTTCATTTGTCATTGGTGACCTATAATTTCAATGGCATAAAAGCGTTATTGCTTGTCCATAAGTTATGCAGATTCCCATTACAGTTGGAATAAAGTTCGTATTATAGGAACGATTTCGATTTCCTATTCACCAAATGATCCGTTTGGGAATATACCGTATTTTAAGGGAGATTCGAAGAACTTTCTTTTGCATGAAAGGCGATTGGTATTCTCGAAAGTGGAATACTTTACGTTTACTTGTAAAACGTTTTAAAGTCGTAAAGTCGGCTTTTCGACGACCACGATTGTGAATGTCTTAGCGCACTGGTAGATCCAAAGTTCGTCTAAGCGCCGGGATACTTTGTAATAGATGCACGTCGGCACGGAACTAGGTCCGCATTCAAAATTCTTGGGATCGGCGATTTCGGTAGAGATAAAAGTCAGCTGAGAACGAGCAAGCATCATGTTTACGAGACCAAAATTGATCTAACTCTTGCTGTTTTCGAATGAAAAAGACAGCGATTCATACGTAGAAAGAATCGGAGTGATTATTATATCGCTCGTACGAAGGCGTATTCCTATCGTCCTATTCGATCGCAATTCCTAATGAGCTGGACAATAGTTCATCTTCCTTACTCATGTCTTCCGATAAGGGAAAGCCGTCCGCCCAGTGTAAGAGTCACCTTTTGCTTTGGCGATGGTAGAGCATGGAAATCAGGACACTATATTTTTGTGTGGACTCTTCGATGTGCTAGATATGAATGGGATTGAATTACTGTATTTCAATGCGGCAGCGATCACTCGCTACGACTTATTATACTAGATCCCGTACTACATTGTTGCCAAACAAACCCCTTACGCTCATCGGCATGTTACGTTATCAATTGGACGTAAATTGACAAAGTATCATTTCGATTTTGTAATCTGTAACATAATTGAGACGCGTTGCGCATGATTAACAACGGCTCGCTAAAGTGGGTGGGTTCCTGTATGAACTACAAAGGTAAACTGAGTCGCATGGCTTGCAGAGTAAGACGAGCGGTCGGCTGCTTTCCCTGTAAAAGCGAAGAGTTAAATCAGGTTGACTCTTTCTCCCTGCTCTGTATGGCCGAGTCTCAGCCAATGTCCCATCAGTATGTGCACATCAAGATCGCTTTTACCTCTTTAGACGCGAGGAGGGATTCCTACGGGTATAAAACAGTAGGGAACAGATTCGTCTTCCAGTGCCCGAGCACATTTGAATTAACAAGGAACAAACCTGGGGCATTAGACAAAAACCAAAATGATTTCATTTATCGTGAGTAAAGACAAATTACAGTATTTCTTCTTTCATTATTTTAACTATCAATAAACACTCCTTGATTATACAAAATTATTTGTCCTTTTCAGAGCGCGCTGATACTTTGTCACGGATTACTTATCCATGCAGAACCATCTGCTACTTGTAAGTGCATACATATTAAAACTATTTCCCTCGATATAGCATAAATAATGTGTAAAATTAATTCTGCGTTTCCAGCTTACTCTATCACAGGCGACAACCGGTACGACTACAGCAACAGTGTTTCGAACACTGGATACTTGGGGAAAGAGGGTCACACAGAAAATGGAGACTTTTATGCAGGTGGAAGTAACGGGCACAGTGTAATCGGTAGTGGAGCCGGAAACCAAGGGAACATCGGACACTCTTTACCAAGCACTTCCTACAGCGGCTTCTCTCCGAGTTCTCACAATACCGGATACGCATCGTATGCGAGCTCAACTCACGACGACTTTGCCAGTCAATACCCGCCAAGTACTCATAGCTCAGCGAGTTTCAAAGGATTCTCGAGCTCTTCTACTAACGGGGATTCGCTATTTGAAGGATATGCTGCCGGCGCAGGTCACGGAGGTTCCAGCATCAATCATTATTCTAGTTCCAGCCAGAAAGCACCATCATACATTCCATTCACTGATAACGTCGCTGGAGCATCATCCACAAGTTACTCGTCTGATACCATTCCTGAGGCTTCGACCTTCAGGGGCTATTCTACTGTCGGAGGATCACTCGGTTACTCAGAGGGCGACCAACAGATTTCGGACGAGACTTCTTATACTTTCGGTGGCAGTAGCGATTTCCCATTGACGAAGCATAGAGAAGGATTCTTCAGCGGTGGGAAGCACATGAGTGACGCGTTTCCTTCGCCCTCTGACATGCGATATCTTCGTGGCAATCAAGGAAGCATGTATCACAGTCCTTCCACAACGTATCTAATGAGTTCTGCATCCAGCGGTTTCGTACCAGGGCTTCGTGCGGGAGGATCCAACATTTACGCACCAGGAAAAGTCACTAAGTATGTGAACAAGTATCCGAGTGAAGTCGGAAGTTATGCCAGTCAGAATTACCTGCAAAGAGATCAAGAAACCGACTACTTGTCGAGTGCTTATGGCAAAGCTCCGGGAGCGAAAGTAATAATTGTTAAAGACAGCAGACCAAGCGCTCATGTTGGACAATCGTATCCAAGCACGTATTTAAGTAAATTAATGGGAGGTGGTAGTTATAAGGGAAAATTGTCTGCTGTGATGGGTTATCCTGGTCACAGTGTAGGTCATTCGTTTATGTCCAATCTTCACAATAGTTTCGGTAGCAGTCCGTATAGTGAGAGTCACATACCTATTAGAGGATACCGAAGCAGTGGAGCTTATGTTCCTGGACATTCGAGTATATATCCAGCGTATCATTAATTTATTTTACAAGTAGATCTGCGGAGATTTAAGTCTGTATATATTTATTCATCGCTTATTTAATAAAAAAGAGACCGTTATGTTTTGTACATTGCTCGTAATAAAAGTTCTATAAAAGATCTACCCAATGGTATTATATACTTATTGCTAATTATCAAACTGCAATTATTCTTCCTTTCCTTCAGATCACGGCGGTGTTCTTGAGAGTTTTGGTTTCGCCAAAAACGCTTCTTCGGCAGTGAGTTCTGTTGTTTGGTTTATCGAAATGTCATCGACACGATTGTTACCACAGCTGTTGATGTTCCTATAAAGGTAGTTCATCCCTGACTGAGAATGCGAACTCAACGACCATCGAACATAGGAATCACAACGGCAATAAGTAAAATAAGACGTTTATTAAATAAACAAGACTACAAAATACTTCGTACTCCAAAAGGACCTTGACATAGATAAATATGCGTGCAAAAGTGTCAGAGCATGCAATAAAATTATCACTAAAGAGAAATGCGAAATGCAGGAGACTCACAGGGATGCTATGCTGCTGAGCTTTCCGATATCTGAAACAGGAACTATTCGATATAGTAGGTCAACCGGAGTTACTCGCGTGGAAAGGGTCAATGAACGGAGATCAATGATCTTTGCGGTTTATTAAACAAAACATAAAGGTTTCGAAGTTGCATTCGAAAAGTGATGCGACTCGCATCACTTTCATTTGCCGCTCTAATTTTTCCGCGCTCGTGGCCGAGTCTTCGCCAGAGAAAGTCCGGCAAGCTTTCACTGGCATTGGATTTACAATTTATCCCGCGCACGCGGATTTTACGCTTTTCAAGTGAGCCTCATTGGAATGTACTGATTCGATTGTATCGGTATACTGCAATTAATATTGAAGCGCACTTACCCGTTGGTCTACTTTCACAGACTGCTACGAAATTTCCAGACGACGCCGTAGTCATCTTACTACTCTCACTGGAAAATCAATATCAGCAATGTTTTTCTCTAAATCGGTCAGATTAATCATGAGATAATGATACCTTAGAATAGTGCTCCTGTTGTAGATCATGCGCTCGTTACTGTGGGGATCCAATAAACTGTGCTCGATACTGTATCGTATATTCGGATTGATTTTAAAGTATCTCGAGGCTGAAAAGTTCTGTTTACTATTTTTTTCTTGAATGCGACGCGGATGCATCCCGTAACAAGTAGCGAGTAATGACTCGCCCGATAATTCTCCAGGGTAATGTTTTACTGGATCGTTGTATTCCAATTCATCTTCGATCACATCGAACTCCTCCTGAAGACGATATTGCGTACAACTTTCATTATACTATAATCTATCAGTGTAATATGATCTTAAACGACTGCTCACGTTGTCGTCATCTGCATCGCCTTCATCCTGCGCGCTAATAGCAATTTCGCCTCGATGCTTCCTTAAAATGTGGTCCAAGTGACTCCTATAATGATTGGATTCAACATAAAAATTCTTTATCATCACAATTTTTATTCAATGAGTATTTCTACCTTATTTCGCCACTTTTATGATTCCGATAATGCTCCAATTTCGGTGATAGTTTCATCTTTTTCCCTTCGTCGTTTATAATTCGGTTTGACAAAAAGTTATTCAACGATCCGTTAATGTATGGTAATGCCTATTTAATTTATAGTTAGAATTTTTAATTTAAGCGCGATTCATTAAAGAACAACATTATCGTACTTACCGATGCGTTGTCTATAGAAAGTAAGGTCAAGAGGGTTGAAATCAGCAAAGTTGCCATTACTGATGCTCGTTTCTGTGCCACTCGATGGAGAGATAAATTCATTAAAAGAGCTGTAGCATTTTCTAGTCTGTATGAGCCCATAACGTGGCATTCATTATGCAGGTGATGAATTAACCACTCGACCAAGCCATTCTCTATCATGTAGATTCTCTGCTGCTTTCGCAGGGAAAGCTTTTGTAGTGTCGCGATTAGCATGTTGCACGTGAATGCGTCTATCTCATTATTGGACACTGCAGTGCTTAAAGTAGTAGTAGTGCTCAGACACTGGAGTATCTGTAAAAAGGATGTCAGTTACGAGAGCGGGGAAGGTGCGAAAGTTCCTCGAAAGTAGTCAGACATTCATACCACATTAACAACAGTGTAACCGGATGATAAATAATCCCTGCCGCATCTAAACGACGATAGAGTATTTAGTAATCGAGCAGCGGATTGTTGCAGGGGATGTGGCATGATTATATTTCCAGGAGCTAGAAGACAAGCGAGGATGGACCTGCCGTTGTCATTGGTAATCTCACCGTGAAGATCTAGCAAATCTTTAGCGATATATTCGTGAATCGCTTCATCTCGTTCGTCCGGTGAACTAAGTGTTATTTTCTAAAATGTTGCGATGTTTCATCAGGTGTTTCTTTTTTGTTTAGTACAAATAGAGAATTGTCTGATCTGTAAGACTTTTATTACCTGACGCAGGGCTTGCAGAAGAAATAGCCTGATCTTCATCGTTCCATTTACCAAATGCATCTTAATTTTCCTGAAGTCCAGCATCTTCGGTGATACTGGCGTGGCAGTTTCACTTAACATCTGATTTAAGTAAAATTCGGATGGATATTTAATACGCCGAGAAGAGAATTAAAATATTGTTTGCTCCTTTATTATACTTACTTGACTATCGTCTTTCACATTTTGATTGAATAAGTCCGGGAAAATGTTGATGCACGTCTCTAATGTAGTTTGCATGTTGATTTTCTCACCCTTCACAGAATTTTCCAACGCTACTGTTAACTCCCCTGCGACACTCAATAGCTTGTGATAGTCTCCGTGTAATTTGTAGAAACTGATTTTCAATTTTTCATACTTGGAATGAACAGTACATAAATGCGACTTTGTCAATGCCAATTCTTGCGAGTAATGGATCAAAGATTTCTCATTTTTGAGACGAGTGGGTGACTGAGCACTATCTAGCGAATCCCCGGATGAATAAGTGCGTCTCGTGTTCATCTCAGTATTTCTGTAAGAGGAATGTGGAATTGAAGAAAGATAATCAGTTGACTTATACCACTTAATACCGAATGAACCGTACTTAAAGCTCGGATTACGTCTCACAGGTTCAGCCACAGCTTTTTCATTTATTTCATTATTATCTTCAAATATTGGGATATTTCTTTCGTTTGGAATTATGGGAAGATTGTTGTTTACTGTCAATTGATTCTGTGCAATTGATCCGCAAGTTTTCCGTGCGGAGACTTTACCCAACCCTTCATCGAGGTTTTCCATAAAACACTGCAATTCTTTTGAGGTCAACGGCTGCCCTAATGTCTGGAAGATTATTTGAAAGAATGATCCAAGTACCTCCTTGTATTTATTAAGAAAGACATGTAATTCTTCGATTAGTTCGTCCGACCACTTCCTGTCGAATATTTGTGAGAGACTCGGCTCAGTCTGCGGATCCTCAATAAAAGGCAATGCAAAGAAAGGCCTCACCGGAGTCTCGCATTCCAATTCCTTCCCAAATTTATCGAGGAATTCGCGCAACTGCTCCATACCTTCGTTCCTACTCTTCTCTATGTCAGTCATAAACTTCTATGTATTTAATTCCATCAATTGCTGGATATTAGTTACTTGCAGATATCATCGATATATCTTTTATGGTGATTGAATAAATGATGCAGTTGGGAGGGGTGATAAATGAATACAACTGTGCAGTGGGAGTGGAATATGTGGTTTTACTAAAGATACGTGTATAACTTAAGGGTACCACTACATCTTTGTACCCTGATTCGGTACAATTTACGATTGCCTCATCTGCCCGTAAGTTAGGGAATCGATAACAATACATATTTAAGTCCTTTATACAATTGGGAAAGCATGCACTCGGGCTCGGTCTTTTACCTTTGTCCTCATGCTTACACAGGTACTGTTTTCGTATGGGTAGTACCGCGAAATATACGTAAAGGTTCAACGTCAAAAGCTTGTACTCCTTAGTTCTTTTGATACCCTCAGGCGTAGTGTTCTGCCAGAGCTAAAAATTTCATTCAGTTAGCTAACGAATGAAATATTCTATCAAAGCATTCAAAAGACTTACAGCAAAAAAATTCTTCCCGTCTCCATTCTCAAAATTTGCGAGAAGTTCGTCGTGCAAGCTTAAAAAGATCCTTGTGTTTGTTGAGGATCCATTATGAATGCTTTTGGCTTTCTTTCCTGTAGCTTCCAGTATTAAAGTCTCGGCGGTGGCTTGCAAGTTTCGTTGCACTAAAAACTGAATGATTTTTGTTAACATAGCGAGTAATGTAACGCGCAAGTAGTGAAAGCGTACTTGGTAAACATATCTCAGGTTGTCGTCCTGCAGTCCGTTCGCGTCTTCCGCTTGCTGATCCATTTTTCACCCCTACCTGAAAGAAAGAACGCAATAAAATGTGTACAAGAATATCGTAAATGTCAATTAGTCAAAATTATGCACACTTACATTTGGTAATTATCGCAAATTTACAATGTTATAGGTCCGCCGGCTGTCACGCATCACTTTCATTAACCCTGCTGGCATACGCCGCGGCAAGTGTATACCCTTCCACGAAATTGATTTTATGCAAACGCAACCCCCCGTAGACACTACCTGATAGTGAGATAATCATTAAGTGTCGCGGAAGCACTAAAACTGCAAAGAATTTCCAGTCACACTTTTATATCGTTCAAGTAAGTTGCCCTTCACCAAATGTGTAAATGGAATTATAAAATGTAAGACACATTCTACTATAAAAGGAACGACAACTGCATCTAAATTGAATGATAACACTGACGGCAATGAAATTATCGCATAATCATTTACACGAATCTATACGAAGAACAATATATTGATTGGGGATGCGAGAGCATCATAAAGTTTACTCTAAGATAGTGAGATTTCTTCTCAGGGCTATAAACAAATGCTGTTCAATTAATTTATAAAAATTTTCTTTTGAATCAAAAGTTTACCGGTGGTGAACACTTGTCGCTGCACAAACCTTGTACGCATGTAGTGCTATTGATAAAACTTATATTCATTCGATATGTATATCGGAATAAATAGCTTAGTATATTGAATTCTTTTTATTTAATCAAGAATTTAATATGAATCAGTTTGAATATGATATTACTGGAAATATTATTCCGGAGGTACATTTTTCTAGAATCCGTTTTTCCGGAGGTTATGGAACTATTGATGTACAGATATTTGAATCAATATATTTTCAGATACCTAAACTAGCTCACTATGTGCCGAATTTTATAACGGAGGAAGAAGAGCAGGAAATACTGAAACAAGTAAATGGAGTTCCATTGCCGAAATGGACGCAACTCAGTCACAGAAGGTTGCAAAATTGGGGTGGTGTTCCTCATCCTAAGGGTATGATTGCTGAGGAAATACCGAAAGTAAGTAAATCATCGATTGTTCAACAATGAAAAGGGAGTTTATACAATTTCAAATTTTAGTGGCTGCAAAAATATATTGATAAAATCTCGATACTCAATGTATTTGTAGAGAAATCCCTGCCTAATCATGTCTTGATAAATGAATATCTTCCTGGTCAGGGAATAATGGTAAGTAACATTATTGAATCATTGACCAATCTTGTACATAAAACATTATTGATATTTGGTCTTTGTGTCTTTTTTTATTAAGTATTACAATGGAGTGTGTGTAAATCTAACATAAAAATAAAATCAACTTGTATAACTGTACACTGAATTTATATAAATACATTTGCATTCACTCGCTAGGCACATTCGGATGGGCCAATGTTTCATCCTATTGTGACAACAATCAGCTGTGGTTCGCATACACTCTTGGACTTCTACAAACGTCAGGATACCAATGAGGTATAAAGAGTCATGTTTACATATTCCACTCAAGTATACTGGACAGCCTAAAATCGAATTATTCCACTATAGCAACACCAACAGAAATTGGAGTTCAGTTTCTTGATTGAGAGGAGAAGCTTACTGATCTTACAGGAAGATCTCTACCACAACTATTTGCATGCTATTGCAGAAAGAGACTCGGATACTATTTTACCAAGCTCGATAAAAAATTTAAGTATATGTGGTCAATCTTATACAGAGGGGGAAGAAATTAATAGAGGTACAAGAGTATCTTTAACTATTAGAAATGTTCCAAGAACTAGTAAGTTGAAGTTAAAGTTTGGGTGAATATCTATAAATTTTATACGAAACATTGAATGCTAATAAACAATACAAGTAATTAAAACTTACACTAAGAATCAGATTTCACTGTTCCAGAGTTATCCGCTTCTTCATAATTTTCTAAACTGATATCCATGATTTCTTCATCCGATTCATTGAGCATTCCTTGTAATGAATGAATGGAAGAAATCAGTACATGGAACTGCTTCCTTCTCATTTCTAATTTATGCTCCAATTGCTCAGACTTTTCCTATAAAGTACATAAGTGTCTATTATATATTGCCATGAATCCTTGTATTGGATGTTCCAAGGCTTTACTTTTAAGCTGCCAAGTTCCTCTTTCAAGGTAGCTAGTTTCAAATCAGTCTCTTTTCTGTCCGGCTGTACATTGATCACTTTTGCTAGGACATCGTACTCGATTCTATTCTTCCTAACACGTTTAGCATCCTGTAATTCCACCTTTGTCCCCTCTATTTCCTTTTTCGCCTCCTCTATTTCAACCTCTATTTCTTGAGACAGTTTCTCATAGCTCTTCAGTTCCTCTTGGCTCATGCTCGAGACAAGGCGGGATTTCTTCTGCGCGAACTCGCACTGTGCCAGTTGCGACAGCATGCGTTCGTGCAGAGTATTGTCTACGTCCGAGCTATTAATCCATTTAATAAATGATTTCAATAGCATATTAATCCTACGATCATCGCCGGTCCCGTCTCCGTCTATCAACAGTCTTCTGCGTATCACCTCCTCTGAATAAATAACACTCTTGTATCCAATTCTGCATGTAAACAACTGTGGACAGTAGGTTATATAGTCCAGTATGAATCAAGTTCTTACCGTCAGACATCTCGTTTAGTTTTAAAAACACTCTTCAACACTATTCGCAACACTCGGTTTCAGTCAACTTGTTAAATTGTATTCGATACTGAGCGAAATAATATCCGAAAACAATCGCGTTTACATACACATTGCATGGAACTGGCATAAACTGACACCTACAGTATGCGTTTGTAATGTAATGTAGTTCGATTGTTGGTAACTTTATTAGCGTCCATTTTATTTTTTAGTACCACCTATGTGCTTACCCGCCACAGGGGGCACTGGCAGTACTAAATGTGTGAGTGACGCAGTTGTTTGAATTCTGATCGGCTAGTGCAAAATTTATCAAATTATTAACAATATCGCGTGTAATACTCTTAATTTTGTGCTTATTGTGTTGGAGTATGTGCTAAAGATCAATTGGGTAAGCGAAGCATTTGGGAAATTCAGAGGAGGATCAACAGTTCATGGTGCTCCGTAGGTCGAAATCTTGCATTCCAACCTGCAAGAACACCTGCTGCAGAACCGGTAAGTGAAAGCCTAAATATTCACGAACAACACGTTTAATATTGCAAGTTATTAAAACTATGATTACGATATTTCTATGAAGCGAGAAAGTAAGAAGAGAAAGTAACAAGATGAATTTTGCGTAGAACATTATTAGATTTACGAGATTCAGAATACACAACAATGATAACAATGCGAAAATTAAAGTAACCTATCGCAACCTTAATAAACCCGTCTACTCGTCGTCTTGGGCACGCAGCTGCGGTGCTTTACCCATGCTTGCCGAAGATTTTCGAGAGCAGCAGTCGCAGATGTCACTGCAGCCCTAATGAGCGCGCTATTTTTCACGAGCATTTTTATCCCGTTTATTGGCTGCCCGTTTCACAAACTGTCAGCCGGATATTAATCATCGCCCCGTAACAACCCCACCTTTATTTCTTCTGGGGATAAAGAATGGTCGAGGAGTCAGCGGCAAAGGGGATGAGAACTTGTATTCCTTCATTAGCGTTAGTAAAAGGCGTCTGGGACAGTGGGCGCTTTCCGAATCTCCCTCGACAATTTTTCCAATGACACTGTCATTCGCAAGCGAGCATCCACCGGGCAAGCAATTTTATTTATTTGTCCGTTCATCCCTTTGGTTTTATCGAATGGCTCGTAACACCCACGGTGCTCCAGTATACCGAGTACCATGAAACAGGGGCGTTAGAGCCGCATTCGGCTTGTTTCGTTTGATTTCACCCGGTAATAATTGTTATTATGAGAGCCGGCGCGCCGATGCAAATCGGTGATTTACACTCGTGGCTATTTTTCCGGCCGGGACTTTTGTAGACAGTGGCGAAAATGATTTTTACCATGGACGGGTGGTTCCACCCGTCGACTCCAAGCGCTTGCGTGCTTTTTTTTTGTTTCGTTGTTGTTGTCCCCCCGCCTTTATTTACGCCACCGACAATTCCTCACTCGGAATCGTTGATCGTTGCGAGGCGGTGGTGTTGCCGCGGCCGACGTCATAATTTCAATTCCGTATATTTCTACTTTATGTAAACCTTTAGATTGGCGCACGCAGAAATCTATCTCGCCCGTAAATTCGCGCATTTGTGACAACGGTACACAGTGGACGAGGAGGGGGCAAATTTATTTTTTATTTTCCACAACGGTCATACGCCGGTGGCGAGTAGAAGGCGATAAAGAGGGCGATAAAAAGCGTCCACGAGTTTTCCACAGAACAGAACGTAGAAGGTTGTTGAGAATTAGGTGGTGCAATGCTCTCATTTCTCGTATATGCTGGAACCTTGAGTGACCGAGCGGAATTCCAAGCTTGGAAGTAGAACGTATAGATTGTAGAATCCGCCAGGTTGGCGTAGGAAAAGTGGGGGAGGGGATGGCAGGAAAGGGGTGAAGGACAGCCAATTGATTCAGTAGTTTAATCTTCCATCAGGACAGAGCGATGTCCGTCACAATGCTGGTGCGGCGTTCCATCGCTCCTTTCATTCGGCGCGCCGCCGTCCGTGTGTAGCCCGTCGGGGGGGGGGTGGCAGCGATCTCCCATAAAAGTCCCAATAATAATTTCTGATGTTTTCCGATGCAACGCTGCTTTGATTTAGTGTTGGACATTTTGTGATCGCATATCTGCCTCGTAAATCTCGCCGCGGTGGCGCCACTGCATAAAAATATCAAACGTCGATGTGTCCGCGTTCAACCCCAATCCCGCGTAAAATATTGCTCGTGATTCCGCCCCGACGGAAATAGCCTTTCATTCCCGCTGCCTGATAATTCCAGAATTTCGCGATTTATACTCACCGAAGGTTATAAAAGATACGGCCCGATTGCGCGCCCGCCTATTATTAATTGCCCCCTGCGTGTCCCAGACGATAAAGTGAGCCGTTTAATTTCAAACAAAAAGTCCACCCCGAAGGACCATCGGACAACAATCCCCTTCCTATGGTTCAAGATCACTCGCTCTGATCTCGTCTCTAAATTGATTTCGAGAGTTGGACAAAAAATCAAAGCAGAAAATAATTGAAATATTTAATAGCATCGATGTCACGTCTTCGCATTAGAATCTCTGCCACGGTACTGATAAGAGCAATGCACATTGAATTTACCAGGTCGATTATTTATGAATATTCTTGAACCTCTTGGCCGGGTTTATAGTTTATGGAAGCACTGGTCTCGCGCTTCAAGCAATAAATTCGGCATTATCGAGCGTACCGTGCAAAACTGTATTGCTAGTTAATGATGCGTTTCCAGCCGAGAAACTCAATAAGCATCCAACGGGCACATTATCATTATTCCGCCTCTGATTATACAAGCCGGCGACGAGAGCAAACGTATCGGCCAGTGAAAGTTGCCGATCGTATTTGCGAACGTCGCGCGAAAAAGGATTATCCCAATAAAATATAGGGATTCGATATGTACCGAAAATTCTGGCGGCGAGAGCCATCCAGTGAAATCAAGCCGCAAATATTGCTAGGATATTATTCCGAGTGAACACGGTAATACGAGGTGCTTAAGTGTTAATGAATGACTACTTGATTACCAGAGTCAATTTTGTTCCCACTAGAGTTAACTCTGATCGAAGAATGGTTACTGCAAGTGGCACTTAAATCGTGCAACTTAATGTCTTTGGGTTCGAAGAGACACAGTCATTATCTCAAAGTAAGAGGGGATGAGTACGTGATCGGATGTCAGAATGACTAGAAACCGGCTCTTTCAAGAGAATGACTGGTCAACCTATACGAAACACTTACTTGGAACATGAAGTACCGGTATTACAAGTCAGGGGGCTTCCATGGAGAAATCGAGGTGTCGAGCCAGCGGAGATACATTTGTTTCAATGACGTCAGTGCAGTGCGCGGCTGGCTGAAACGATAAGTAATGATGTTAATAAATAGCGAGCCCAGTGGCTGCATGCATCCGCGCAAATAGGGAATTGTAGAGCAGAGTATAGTAGAACCCCTCGCACGGGGGTTGAATCAGGGGTCGTCCTCAACGAACAAGCGTTCCTTCTCTACTACTAATCGTGGCGGAAGGGTGCTGTGAGTTATGAGTGCTCTATGATATCAATGCATCAATTTGACTAAACGAAGGATTAATTTAATAACAAGTCAGCAGATGAGTAGCACGGTGATATACAGCTCGGGGGAGGAACAATAAACGATGTCCCAGGGATATAAACCTACGGATCTTTTGTCCTCTTACTTACTTTACCCGCTCAACTTTCTGTAAACATTATGTCCTTGATTAAGTACCACCCTTTATTCACCATGCTACGACTGGTTCCCGAAGAGTATACCAAGAGTGGTTTCATGTACCATTCACTATTGGTTGATACTGAATCCTGGAATTTATTATAACTTGTCATCAATGTAGGATTCGTTTTTGGGTTCGTCGACAAAAAAATGAAAGGGGTCCTTGTACTTGCTTCGCATCAGGATTACGTTGGCGAAAGGCTGGAGATTTGCCTGTGTCCTTTCAACGCGTTCATCCCTTTCATACATTTTTGCGAGATGGGCGATTACGGGATTTTGTGCGGGGGATGTTTTTAAAAGGCGCGCAAAACACGCGCTCGAACCAGATTCACCGATGATCGCCTTTTTATGACACTTCCAGCGGGCCCGCTCGGTCGAGAACACGTTCGTGTACGCTTGAGAAGTATTCGATTCTATTTATTACGAGCTTTTATGTAGTTACATCATCGGTGCTCGGTGTTGAATCAGATTTATAGATTCCTTTTGCTCAGGACTCAGGTGACACTTAAGATTCGCTGCTTTCAGCGAAACGAAGTCGTAAAAGATTCGCTTGTTCCTTCTAGCACGTTCTAGTCCGAGGACAGAAATATCTTCTGCGTGGCATGAATTCTCTCTTACATTTCGCGCCTGTATGAGAATTACTACATAATGACAACGATAACTCAGAAATTTTAAATCTGTATAAAGATAATTTCTTAATTCGATCACGCATGACAAAAGTATACATTGACAAGAGAATCAATTTCAATACAAGGCTTCTTACAATTACCATTGTAATACTTAATTATAAAGTGCGTAGATCTGAAGCATATTGCTCGTCATTATCCAAGAAGAGAAGGCAAATCGAGGACGAGTGTAGGTCGAGGGTAGCAAGAGTGTTAGTGAAGAGGCCGTGCGCCGGATTTCCCCCCATCTTCTTTGGTTCGAGGAGTGCCAGTAGCGGGCGTTTCAGCCCTCTCTTCTCCTGTTTCGTTCTCCCGCCGATTTAATCCGGGATTCAGCACTCAATTTGATACGTTACACAGCGGTTTGTATGCCCTAACTCGCCTTACTCAACACGGTACACCCTGTTCGTATTACGTTCGTTCTCTCTCGTACGACCCGCCCATGCTAGATCGCTTCATTCTGCTTCACCCTCGCTTCTCTCATTATCTCATGCAACCGCTTCCACCCTCTCCGGCATAAGCTCCCTTACTCAAGAGAGAGCCTTCTCCGCCCCTTGTACCCTCCTCACCCTCACCCGTACCCACCCCCGCCGTCGCCACTCTTCGGGTTCTTCACCTCTTTCTAGCTTTTAGCCTCCTCGAATTCGAACTACGCCCGCCTCCACCCTTACGTTCTCTCGAATCCCCATTTTTCTCTTTGTCCCGTTCCTTGTCTTTGCTACTATCTCGTTTAATGTTCCTCTCTTTCTTTTCTCTCTCTGTCGAATTGCCTTACACTTTCACGAACCCCCCCCCTCAGAATACGTATCGAGTACCGAGCGGATGCTTCGCGTAGAACTGGAAGGAAAGAATGAGTAGGATGGAAAAGACAGGGTGTCTCAACCCCCTTCGCATTTAAATTAGATTAGATAAGTTAATCAATGCGGTATTCAAAGTAAAAGCTGGGATTCACCGTCAGCCGTTTACAGAAGGGAAATTATTGAGCTTGGGAATAACGATTCCTGGATCGAGTAATCCCTTGAAGAGGATGGGGAATCAGTAGGTATGAGTTAGTCGAATCTTTTTACACTGGTACGCGTGCCACGTCCCTTGAAATCCGCTGGTTGACTCGTCGCTCCTTAATTCCTACGATTTGTGAGTCGTCTCTTGGGAAGGCTCGCTCTTTAAACTATACTCTAAGTAAAATCGAATGGGAATGGCTCCATGCCCTTTTTTATTCGGGTCACGTGAAACCTTGTAAAGCTCTAACGTAACATAAATCGTTATTTAGATTTGTAAAATTTGTCTCCCATAATGTAAGCTCGGAATTTCAGGGTAAAAGTCTGGCATCGTAATTCTCACATATGACAAGAAAAGTTTGGAATTTGTGAAAGCCAGACGAGCTTGTTTGTCCATGAGTTTTCCAATAGGCGTAAACCAATCGGGAGTAATTATACGTCGACAGGGTGTTTTCTGGAGCAATTGGCGATATTAGTTCCGTAAGGTTTGCCGCGTATATATCTCACTTTGGTTGTGTTACCGTAAAGTGGCACGTTTCCGGTTGGCCCCGCATGAGATTCTAGAAAATTAGTAAACTTGCTGTGCAACGGTAGCAGGAGGTGGCGCGATCTACTGCTCAATACAAGTGTCCCGGTCGCCGCCTCCGCTTGGAATGGCTTAATCGGGAACTTTTTGCCATTCCTCTTGGCTGGCTCTCGTTAAGACAATTTATATTCTATTCTGTAATGCGTGGGAGAGACAGGGCTCCGTGGCCACTTTACTCGCTCCTCCTCCGTCGGGCTTTTCTTGCTTGCCTGTTCACTCCTCGCTGGGCCAACCGTTCCCTCTTTCAACCTACCCTACACCCCCGCCAAGCATTGGCACCCTCTGTCACAGCGGACTGTGCCAACTTTTTTCATATTCCAATTAGAATATTTTTCATTGATTTAGGGTCCGCCGCCACTGCCGCGCAACGCAAATATTAACGGCTTAACACCACGATAAATTTGCCCTGCCAATACCCAGGCGAGAAAGAAAATGAGAAGTCGAGCGGCACACTCCGAGATTTTCCACCCCCCCCCCCCCCCCCCCCCAACTCTAACTCCCTTCTCTTTCATTCTCATTCGTTTTCTCTTACTCACTTAGCGTGCGCGACACTAGAGTGACTTTCCGCGATCTCGCTAGGTGGGGTTTGTCGGCAAAGTGAGCGACGATCTCTGCAAAGGACTCTCTTTTGTTCGTTCTCCTCCCCACTCTCTGGCAGCACCTCTAACTACTCCTTTCTCGCGCTCCTGTTCTCACTTTATGAGTCGGGAAAAACTCTCATAACATTAATCACCTTGTGCTTGTATTCGAAATCGATACGGCGGAATGGTGACCGACCACCACCACCACCACGCGCCTTTTGCCCGTTTCAACAGCCTTTTACGAGATCGCAGGGTGCCAGAAGCCTGGCTGGCTACCCGCCGAGCAATATGAAGCCTCCGTATGTCGGCTTGCGTTCCCCTCTTCCTACCGTGCTCTTTGACACCCTCTTTATTAACTACCCAATTGGGGCACCTGATGCAGCAGCACCCTACGCTTAATCCAGCATTATGTATCGGCATCCTTAATTATCCTGATTTCCGATCCCGTCGACTCCTTCAGTTCTTGGGAACTTAATTGCAAAGAGGGCGAAGTATTATCGGCAAATAGGGGAGAAAATGAAAGTGGCGCGAGTAGGAAAAAAAAATGAAAATGTCATGACGACGTTGGCGACGTTGGTAATATCAAATAAATGATAGGATATTTTCAAAGTGGCTGTCTCATTGTTCGTGAAAAGTGCGCGCCGTTCAAGTGTCTTCTTGGATGATTGATGCATCCACTGCAACGAACTGGTACATCGTTCATTACCATCCCCGGGTGCTGTCATTATCCCCGGCTGCTGATGGCTTCGCTCATTTTCGTCTCGGATGGATCCACCACTCGTATATATAGTATATCGTCGACTCTCTCTCTGACTCGAAAAAGCTAATGCTTACTCACTCGACTGGTGAATTCGAGTTTGATATGTTACTTATGGTGAGCTATCTTTAAGAATACTTGTGGTAAAAGATGTAGAGGGGGGAATGTTTGAATGAAGGAAGACGATTGGTAGTTTCGTAATTACCGTAATATGTGTTCCATTTATTAAATTGGAGATATAATACACAAGCGATAGATAACACGTATGTATAATTTATACAATACTTTATACAGATTGTCTCTACCTGTCACTTAGCCATTTACCTAAGTACTGTACAAGTAATACGGATTACCCAATAGGCGTCAAATCGGCCACCTCGAATGCCATGAGATGTACCAGCATCCAGCACACCTCGATTACCAAGGAATACAGATTAAATCCTGGGTCGTGTATTAACATAGAAATTACTCGGCCGCCCAGGATTCGTGTTTTTTTTGTGTTCCTCGGGTACACACGCATCCTTCGGGTGGCTGTTGATTCCAAGAGATCTCGGGAGTGACCTTATTGTGATTATACAATATTTATATCGGTACATTCTACGATCCTAGGCTCTGTGTTCTGCATGTTCGTTAAACCTTAATTCACTTCTGTCGTTTTGCTTCGTCATCTCATCTTTCGTAATGCTGAATATATCCTACCTATGCAACTATGTCGAATTCGTATTAAATACGTTAAATATCACATTCACGTTTATCGCCGTATCTACAGAATATACAAAGTTCACTCTCGGCTGGAGCCGTTCGTCCACTGCTTCAAATTGCGATTGCTCGTAAACAGAGGAATTCCCTCTCCTTTCATTTCTCGTCCTCGTGTTTCTCTCGTCGCCGCCGTCGCCGCCAACGTTGCTACTCCACCAGTTTTGTCTCACTCTAGCACTGTTTCGAGCGCGTGTTGATTCGTCGTCTCCACTTTGTTGCACGCATGCAGCTCGACAATTCAGATTGATAATCGTTACGAGGGCGTTTTAGCGGCGACGCGCAACTCGATTATACTCGTCGTATTAATTAAATCGAAGCTATCGACGTGCGCGCTTCGTCGTTTGGCTGGCTGGCTGGCTTCGATTCCGGGTTATCGAGCTGTATATAGAATTCCAAATAAAATTTTGATGTATCCCCGGCACACGCTCGGCGACTTGCAGGATTGGCGGGGTGCATCGACAGTTGGATGATCGAATGATTGTATTGTTCACTCACTGAAAATCTGTTGGAATGGACGAAGCTCCGCGTACAAGTCTTCAACATTTGTGTTAAATCTCAAATTCCACTCGTTAAATTATACTCAACATAAAATAACGCAAGGTCGAAAACAAAGTTAACAAAACTGAGAGAGTATCTAACGAGTGCATAAAATAAAACTAACTACCCGACACTACCTTTCTCCTTTGCGACTTGACTAGACTTATGTAATGAACGCGTAGAACCATAACAATAAAAGAACATACGCAAAAAAAGCTTCATCACATTCGATCTCTCCCTTTTGTAATTCATATTACATTGATCCGGAGAGAGATGCATTACGAGTGTCCTGCAAGTGACTGCGTCAGTATCGTCATTACCACTCCTGCGCATTGCGCATTCGATTGACCCGGCACGTCCGATTTAATCGTACATCACGCGCCCAGTAGACGCTCATTAAGTGCCCACTAGATAATTACTAATTATCCAGGCGCGCCAGCAAAACTCGATCGGCCGGCGGAGTTTGCGAGTCGAGGCGATCGAATAATTCGCCAATTGCATCGCACCGAACACCAATCACGATGGTACACGATGCCATTGAAGTCCTTGTCCACATTTCTCTCACATCACACTCTCTCTTTCAATCAAGCACTCGAAATTTTCTCGAATCCTTAGTGCCTGTATTGTTGTTCGAGTTCTCTTCTAAGTCTTTTAGCTGCAGTCTCGCTATTGCCATCAGCTTCTGTGTCACTGCATCCATCCTCACCCTCAGCGACGACGCCCTCCACCTCTTCCTGTCGCCTCTTTGCCGTCGCCATCTCGGCGGCATGCTTCTTTCGCCATTTCGTCCTTCTATTCTGGAACCAGACCTACAACAGAACATATCTCACCTGTTATTACTCTCCCACTATTCTCTATTAACTATATTTCCACAATATATAACTTAACAAGTAAATACACAGTGGACCAAGGGGTTTGAAGGGGGTGTCGTTTATATTCAAAAAGAGGGAGGTTGCCGGGTATCTTGAGAGAAAAAGACTTTTCTCACGGAAGAGTGGTGGAAAGGTTGGTCTGGGTTGATTCTATGATCAGCGGGGTGGCCGAAGGGTAGCTCGCCAGCGACTTAAGGTGGCCCTCTACACCTATAAAGGCCGAAATGCCCGGCAGGAGTCCATGTCCCCACAACAATGTATTTAATTAACGTAACGGGCGCCGGGGGAGCGCGCGGTGTTCACGAGAGCGTAGGCGATTGCACCCACAAACCACCCTCCTAGCCACCAGGCTGCCAGGAGAGCGAGAGAATAGGAGAGAGAAAAAGAGAAAGAGAGAGAGAGCGTTGGGCGCCGCGGCGCGACCCCACTAAAACTCCACCCCCTTTCTCGCCAATCCGCAGGCTTGTTCAATGGCCGCCAAGTCGAGAGCTTAAATTAAAGATATAAGCGCGGAGCAGCAGCACCACCACCAGCAGCAGCAGCAGCAGCGTGCGCCCGCCACCACCACCACCACCACCACCACCACGCCGGTAAACGAATTAAAAAGTAAACGGCCCCCCGTAAAAGTTAATGGCTGTTCGGATGAAAATTAAAACACTCGAGAAATTAAGATAACGCGCCAGGCTCTGGCCGCGTGGCAGCCTTGTATACCCCTTTGCTTCAGAGACAGACAATCTGGAGAGATTGAGTCGACTCGATGGCTACCGTAAAATGTCAATCTCTATACTAGATGCACTTAATTCTACTTTTTCTTAGTGCCTCGTTATAATGAATGTGAGTTTCTTGTATGGTTTTGAGAGTTAGGAATGCTGTGGAAATTTTGAAAGTGGATGTTTTTTTTATTTGAGATATCTTTTCACTTGCAAAGATTTCTCTGTGGGATTACTTGTCGATCGTTTCATCGATCGATGCCTTTAAGCGCGAGCAATAAAAAGGGGCAGGCACAATAAAAGAGATAAGAGAGGAAAGCCGAATAGGTGGGAGCGACTTTTTATTGGAGTTTCGCGCGATACTCGAACGAGCGATCCTCGCGCAGTCGAGTCCTCCCTTTACGATGCCAGGATATCATTGAATTAATACTCAGTCATAAATATGTCCGCCGCTGGTCACCGAGTTGCCGATGAAGAAGAATTTCGAGGAAAGAATTCTTCTTCTTCTTCTTCTTTTTTTTTATTTTTACGATGACCGCTAACATTTCCTGGTACTAGGAAAAAGGACTGCATAGTGTAAGGGTTTACTGTACTAAATGGCTGTGCCCTACGGGGGATTAGAACGATTCTCGCTCCTGTGATATAATAGTAAGAATCGGCTGTGTGCTACGCGGAGACATTATGGCGGTACTGTTTAAACACGAATTACCGCTAATTTAATAGACCGTAATGGAACCAAAACGTGACGCAAATAACCGATGATATCCCTTTAACGCCGCTGCAGTTTACGTTCGCTAATGCCGAATATTAATAGGGAATTACGAATGAGGAGTGTCGCTTTGCGCGCCGTTTTATTGCCTTCGATAACTCCAACTTCCAACTATTCCCTCCTATCAGTGATAACTTGTTCCTCTTTATTCAATATCCAACATAATTAGAGAAAAACAAGAACATCAAATATAAACTGATGAAGCAATCAATGCTCAGTCGTCGAAGTAATATTTTAGCGAGGGGTTGCAACTAAAGCTTTCAAGCTTTCCATGCGGAAAGGCGCGGTTATTTGCGCACAAATGGCAGTCTGTCGGGGAATAAGAAGGAGAAGGTCTTAGGAAGGATTCTTTTTTTTTCTTCCCTGGTTGCGGGTAGATACAGTGTCGAAATGTAAATGCTGAAGGAAGGAGCCGTCTATCCCGCGCGCTATCATCCATCTTGTTTTTGAGCACATTAGTCACGCACACTCGTCCTCGCAAGTGTATCTCTCTCGCTCTCTTTCTCTCTCTCTCTCTCTGCTCGCATCAGCTTGGTTGGCAGTGTGACTGTTCGCCAAACCCCGCAACTGTTCGATTTATTAAATCAGGATTATCTAAGCCCATTACTTTGTCCTGTAAAGCTAGATACAAAACCGCATTTATAACTGCGCAAAGCCCTTGGTTGGCTGGGGTGATGCGTTCACCAGTTCACCCTCTGCCATGGAACATTCTACCGCTCTTTCTCCCTCTCAGCTTGCCACCCCTCTCTCAGTTCAACCTCTCTCTTAAGCGCACACGCAGCATCCCTCCAACCTCTTCTCCGCCCAGCTCCCTCTCCATCCTCTCGGACAGATAATACTCCTAGTATCTGATCTCGTTGATATTGGCGGATAATTTACTATTCGAAAGATTACAAGCGTGACTCACATTCCCGATGCTTTATCTCGCGCGCGCGCGCAACAACGAGTTAAAAGGCTCAGAGTCTGGTGAACCGGGTAAAGTACTTTCACCAGCTCGTTCGATCCACAGTTCATTTTTGCCGTGGAAGATTATAGCCTGTTAATTAAAAAGGTGAACGCGCATGAAGTGTCGCTAGTAATTAGAAAAGAACCAGTAAATCAATAGGATTTATCGAGCTCATTATCTACAACTTATTCGCTGCAGCCTCATGAATTTTATGAATGTCTTGAATGAAAGACAAAGAGAAAGGGAGTGCTGGAAAGCGAGAGACTATGAATCTCCAGGCGGCGACCCGATTCTTCTTGCGAGCGATAACTTCCTGCTTCAAGCGGAAAAAGAGGAGAGTCGTTGGAGGAACGGAGGAGATGTCCTCGACGAATGAGGGTCCTCGGAGCGAGAGGGGGGGGGGGAGGGGGGAGGGGGAGCAGTGATGAAAGTTGAGGGAAGGGTGAGTTTGAGAGAAGAAGTCGAGGACGACGTCCGAGTGGAGTGACAGTCTGGGGAATCTGACTTGAAAGGGAAATGATGGAACAAGGGAGAGGAACTCGAGTGAGATGATATCGTTGATGGAAAAGATAGGTCCAGTCATCACGAAAGTGCGATTTTTAATAAGAATATTCGTTGGGTATCCTTGAGGAATGATTAAGAATGGCAATCTGCAAGGAGCACCAGCTTCCCTTGTGGCTCGAGTGAGATGAAAACATATCCGGGCATTTTTCAGGAGGATTAAACGGGAATTCTCTGGAAGAAAGGGCGAGATCTTGACGAGCCAGTGGGATGAGCTCTCCTTGGAGAATTGCAATAGGATACCGGATGCTGCAGTTTAGCTTCCATCCCCTCCCCCTTTTTCCTTCTATATCCCTAATTGATCGCATCAAATTTTACACAGCGCTTTCGCTCGGCTAATTCTCGCGGAAAAGTCCAATTGTTTAATGGCAGCTTTGCAGAAAGTCACATATTTAATGCGCCCGAGTTCCCGCTCAAAGCCGCCTTTATCCACCTTGTGATAAATTTATTGGCGAGTCGAGCTCTCTCCGTTCTCGCGCGCCGTAGTAAACCAATCCGAGTGTTTTTATCGGAAAAGCATGCACTGATTGGTTCGCATATCATTCTAAACTACCGGATAAATTTATCGAGAGGTGGATCAATGTGGCCTTAATGAGATATATTACCGAATGAGAGTGTTTATATTGAATGCTGATGACTCGTCGCGTTCGCTTGGATTCCCAGACACCATTGCTTTCCCAATTAAACTTTATCGGTTGTTCAAGTTGAAGCTGTATCGTTTAATAGAAATGTTCCATTATAACATTCACTCTGTTAATTCACTGGAAGACTGTTCGATTATCTTGGCACTCATGAAAAATACTGACGCTAGCCTTTCAGTGAACATATCGCGGCAAAAGCTGGATGTTTAATGACCCGTGTAGAATCATGTGTGACACTTACTCAGTCGCCTTCCACATCATTGAATGCACTTATCATTCAAACGGTACCGTTTCCCTTAGGTTCACGATAAATTTTTAAGCCTCGCTGCACTTCACTGTGCCGACGAAAATCTCTTCGTAAAATCTGAATCTCAAACGAGAACTTTTAAAGGCTTTTCCGCCTGTTAACACGCTCTTTGACCGTTCTATTTCCATGGACTATCACTGTCGGATAGTGTTGGAGGTGTTAGAACCGCAAGACCTCCAAGATAGTGTCATCGCGCTCAAAGTGAAGGATGTCTGAGATTTATGGGACAGTGTTTTGCTGAGAGATAAATGGAGTGGAATTCTGGTGTCCTCTCAGCGACCAGATTTGTAAATTTATAATAAGGTACACTTATATTTTTAATATTATATAAAATAGGGCAGAAGACAAAATTCCTTATTATTTTATTTCCGAAAGTCATGCGATAAGAATAAAGAACTTAAGTCAGTTGGAGAAATGTACTCCTTACTCGGTTAGTTAATTCTTCGAGATCAATCAAGGCTAAAGTAATTTCCAGTAATATTACAGAGCGCACGACCGACGGGATGTGTTTCTTCAAATAATAAGTAATGCGTTCAGCGAGAATGGCAGAGGGAAGTTGGCCGTTGGCGATAATGCGCTCCTCTGTATTCCGTTCCCGTAGCCGCTTCCCCATATCGATATGTTTCCTCACCCTTCTCCGATATTCCCTCCGACCGACCATTTGGCCTCGCTCGAAGATCAAATGGCTTCACCGATTCGCGTTATCCCCAATATTCTATTTTTATTTCGGAATCAAATTTCGCCATCGCTCCTCCCATCTCGCACGGCGCGCGCCTTTTAGACACACGGTGAGAGTGAGAGAAAGGCATACCGAATTTTTACGGCTCTCTTTGACTGCGAGAAAAGCCTGGCTCACTTTTCAGTGTCTTGATTTCACGTCGTTTGTCGATAACAGTAAGAATCGCCAGTTGTGTCGAGAATTATTCACAGAGCATTGCTTTTCAAAAGATCATACAAGAAGATCCTTTTATATGATTGTCTGATAATGAAATCTTTCCTTAATTGCTAGGAGATATCACTTTAGTAGGAGATCCATTAAATTGATACTCCAATTATTTCGGGGGCGCGCATCTATTGATCAGAGGCGGCGATCCGTGTCCAGTCGTGTTTCGTACACGCGTTGATCTCCACACGCCGAATGAATTATGGTTGGGGGGAATATTAATACGTATGTACAGCGATACACATACATTTATCAAGTTTGATCAAGGAAACACACTCGAAGGGTGTGTTCGGAGATTAGTTGATCCCCTTTGCACCGGCGTCCGATTTGATCAGACGGATTTTTAGCCCCCTCACGACGACTATGGGAAATACTTCTTTTTTCTTTGGTTCGTTCTTTCTTTCCCTTCTCGAGAAGGGACTCACTGGGAGATTCGACAAGTGTTTATGGCTGTCGAAAGATTCTATCGGAAAATAATCAGAAGCACGTATCTTGGGGCTTCGCATTATTGTTATCACGAATTTGTCTTTTGGCTAACCGAGCAGTAGAATAACTCTTGCTCGAGTCAGACGCGGTAGAGAAAAGGGCTGTTGGACGTGTTTGCTTTTGCGAAGGAAATGATTGCTCGACAGCGGGTACTCTTGAAAGGTTGGATTTCCTGATGCAGGATTTATATTTGTTTTTAGAGCAGTGTCGTTTCCATGTGACGGCATTCGTGTCAGCCTCGAGGACGCTTAAATCCGTAAGGGCCGCTTTCCTGGTGTTCAGTATAAAAAGTTGATACAGCCGCCGTCAGCATTTCATTATTACCGTCTACTTCCTCTTTTTTTTTATACGGCCTGCTATGCCACTTTTTCCCTGGCTCGATCATGACAATAGCGTTCAGGGAAAACAGAGAAAATACAGTGTGAGCGCAAATACACAATGTGGCGATACCAAAGAGAGAGAAAGACAGAGAGAGTGTGTGTATGTTTTCTCTCTCTCTACGTTGAGAATCGAGAATTATTATTTTCCGCTTCGTACTCCGTTGGCCCTCGCCCATAGTGATTTATGCCTCCCTGAACTGTCATGACACGTGCGCGCATACTCTCGGTACGTTAAAAAACATTCGCGCCGAATATTTCTCCAATTTTTCCCCAACTGCTGTTACTGTTCTGTTCTCCAATACTATAGATTCATAGTAAAAAAAAAACAACTAAAAAAAACAAACAAATCTATGCGATTGGCAGTTTCTCGCTTAATTACCAGAGATATTATACGAAAGTGACCTCAACTCGGCAAGTCATCAATGAAGCTTGGAAACAATACGACTGGTGCGATCGTAATTACACAAGGTATAAAACATAATGCGAGGGAGAGAGGTTCTCGCGTGATGTTGCTCGACGGTGATTTCGGTGACCGGTCGCAAAGTGGTGGGACCGCAAGAGTAGGAATCAGTGGTGGTGTTGGAGGAGGAGGAGGAGGATGAAGAGGAGGTAAAACGGTAGTCGGGGGGGTGCTAGGACGGGAATAAAGTAAGTTTTATCGGGAGCTCGTGGAATCGAGCATTATGGAGTCAAGTACATGTGGGCCAATTTCGAGGGTACGAGAGCCAGTGGGAGGTGAATGAAGGGAACACACGCCGCCTGCTGGCGTGATTTATCACGCCACGCCACGCCACGCCACGCTTACTCTCTCTCGCTCTCTCTCCAAGCGTACATACATACACCGCACCATGATGATACATGGTGGAGGAAAAGCGGGTAGGAGGCTTTCGCTCGTACTAATTGACGTCATCGATATTGGTATCCGTCGACGAGCAGATTACTCCGCCGTAAACAACTCCCGCCTCCCTTGCCCCACCGACCAACCCCTGCCACCGACGCCGGCGGCAGCGGCAGCGTCGGCGTCGGCGTCGATGCTAGCCTACACCACCGTTCGCATTCTATCGGGAACGGGGAACCACCGAGGCCGCCACTTTACTACCACCACCACCGGGTAAACACCGGGGCGCACACCCTCGCATCACCACCACCACCACCACCACCACCACCACCACCCTTCCGCTGTTACTCCTCTCGGCAGGATTGTCAGCCTCGCTCTGTCCACCTTCTAAGCCCGCTCCTTCCTACCTCCTCCATCGGCTCACCGCTCGCCCGCTATTTATCCCTTCCAACCCCTCCATATCCTCCTCTCTACAACCCTCCTCGCATAGAATCCTCTCGCTCTTCCTTCCGTTTCCCATGTTCCTCGTCCAACGTCGATCCGAATCGTCCTACCCTCTCGCGCCACTTCAACTTGCTCGCCTCCACCCACCCCCCCGACTGCCAACGCGCACCCTCTTCAACCCCGATATGCCCTTTGCCTCTCTCCACATTCTCTCTCTCTCTCTCATTCGTTCCTATCTATGTTCTCTCTCACCAAGCTACCATTCGACTGATACACGCGCTGATACGGCACTGCGGGAGCAGAGACACGTACTACAGTGGGGTGTCACGCTCTTTAACTCGCAAATGCTCCGGCGCCCGCTCCGTTCACTTTGCCGTATTAGATTCTAATAGGGGGATATGAGGCGAGGATCATTCCAACAGGGACGAAGCTTGCCTCTCCCTACTGGCGAACCAAGTGCCAGAGTGAATGCGGCGGCCCCCCCCCCCCCCCCCCCCCATTCGAGCCGGTGCACTTTGCGCGTCGCGGTGCGCACCGACGGCTAACTAAATCATACCAGCCGACGACGAGCGTTGCTCTCTCTCTCTCTCTCTGTCTCTCTATCTTTCTATCTCTCTCGTCGGTTGGCACCGAACATCGTCCTCGCCAATTTCGACCCCGCACTCTTAATGGCTCGACTATCTGATTAGAATGGCACTGCTATCCCATCAGAGATCCGGACAACCCTCCTCTTCTCATTGTTATGACACGAGATTATACCGATAAGGACCTTACTACTTACGGTAACTTGGATATTTGGAGCAGAAATATTTGGTGTCACCGGTTATATTCGTGTCAGAATTGTTAGATGAGAATGTTGTAGAAATATGTATGTGTGTAAGAGAGAGAGAGAGAGAGAGAGAGGGAGAAAAGGAGTATGTTGATTGAAGAAGGAGAGGTTTAGTTAATGGTATAAGTTTAATAGCAGGGAGTTGCCGAGGTTCGCAGGAGTCATGAGAGCCCGATTAGACTTGTATTAGATTAGGGTCGAACGGCTGTCATTCCGCAATGTGATCAGCACCCTCCTCGTGGCATCGTTCCGCCAGCGTGTTAATTAAGGAGACAAGTCCTACCACCCGGTATAAACGAAGGGTGATGCTTTTGGCTGACTCTTCGCCAAGTGCTAGCTGAATTACACTTAGGAGCTTGAATATATATGTATATATATATATATATATATATATATATATATACGAGTAGGAGTAAGATTGTTGGAGGGATGTGAAGCAGTCTTGTGGAATGAAGATGTCATTGTGCGAACAATGCGTCATACGTTACAACTAGTAGTAGCATTATCTCTTATTGGATCGGCGCCGTAATAGAATCGCGACCAAACTGTAATCAATCTATTCGATATCCATCGATTTATATTGGTGGCGTCCAACGAGCAGGCCGCTGTCGTTTCTTGCTTGCTAGCTTTCGAGTGTGTGGGTGGATGTATGTGGGAACGTTCGGTTATTAAAAAAATCGGGCCGCGCGCATTAGTGGAGATGTACGCGTGTTTCGAAAACGAAAAAGTGATAAATCTGGAAATGCGGAATGACGGGAGGCGTATATATCTTCGTTGCGTTGCTGCCCGGGCGGCCGATCCCTACGTCCCGTATTAATCCTTTTCCGATACCAGGGAAAAAAAGATGATAAATCCCGGATGGAAAACCACGAAAGGAGGAATATCGATATGCCCGGCCACGGGAAGCGAGCCCGATTCCTCTCTATAAGCTTCGAAACCCGGAGGAAATCCAGAATTCGCCTCGATTGGACCACGGGAAATCGAATGCGGAATGAGACGCTGACTATTTGTCGGGGAAACATCGGGCAATGAGCCGATATAATAAGGGGAATAGCTGAACTTGTATTATCTGTTGAATCACTAGTGGAGACATCAAGGAGTATACCAAGTATGAGTATAATACTCCGCACACGGCTATAACCTAGCAGTAAATGCGCAAAGTTAGGCACGGGGAGCTTCCTACCGCCATTCCTGAGCAAAAGGACCGCCTTGCTCGCAATATGTATTTTCACAGGGTGATACATTTCCTTCTGAATCAGCAATGACCCCATTTTTAACACACACATATTACATTATCTCTATTATAATACAATATAAATATTAAAAATTTAAAAAAGATCTATGAATTTTATCTTTCATTACTATCAATATTAAATAAACCCAACTCTCAACTCAACTCAATCTACAACTTCAACTCGTACCAATCAACTACCAATATATAACAACAAATCTCCTATTATTATACATACTATCATTCAATTGATAAAAAATCCTGCAAGATTCATGTATAGCAGTACGATTTTCCTTCTCAGGAAATAGATGTATACGAGAATGTGGATATCAGGGATATCGTTGTGATCGGTGTGATTCGCGTCGTTCCGCGCATTGGTGGCAGCCGCAGAGGAGAGATCCAGTGGTATGCAGATTTTCGTGCGAGCACGCGCGCGCGCGCGTGTCTCTGGCAAAGATAAACAGCATCCGGGGGCGAAACGGATGTATCTGAATCAGCGAGTCGTAGGAAAGAGTATGCGGGTATATATTGTCGTAATATTTTGGCGAACGCGACGGCACTCGGGATCCGAAGGCAATCTCACCCTCGAAGATGGCATATACGCTGGAGGTGAATCGCCTCTTGCCGAGGAAATCCGAGGTAATTGAATGCTAACCCTCATCCTCCTGGCAGAGAGGAAGGCATCCTGCTCTTTCTCTCACTCGTGTAACCCTCTTCGCCCTTCCTCTAGCAAGCGAACCACCCACATCCAGAGCGAGAGCAGCCCTGCGTCACTCCGCAGTACCGGCAGCTTCCGAGGGAGAGAGGGTGAAAGCGAAAGAGAGAGAGAGCGAGTGAACCATCTCCCTTTCACTCTGTTCCCCTGAGCAACCCTCCAAGCGGCTACCGCAAGCCGCTCCTCTTTCTCCGACCACTTCCGCCTCTCTTTCTCTCTTCCAAGCGAGAGGCAGCGACGTCGGCGCCAAAGAGAGAAAAGGAAGAAGCAATCGGTAGGAGAAGGGATGGCGCGGCGCGGCGCGGCGCCCGGAGCGCCGCTCGTCTCGCTCATCCCCTTTCGCCATCACTCACCGACACAGACTTGTAGCTTTCAATAAAAATGTAAATATGGCGGCGTAGAACGAGCCAATGACAGCGCTACATCGACGCCCGGAGGCCCGGAGGCGGCGGAGGGTGCGCGAGAGCGAGAGGGTAGCCGCCGGTACGCGTCGCGAACGCTGCGCGCCACCCGCCAGGGGGGTTCAGGCCTCCAAATGGGAAGGCAGGCTTCGAGGGTCGAAGATGGCGAGAAGCGGAAGGAGAAGCGCTCGAGGGAAACTCGGAGAGAGAGAAAGAGAGAAAGAGGCGCAGCCAAGGGGATGAAAGAGAGAGAGAGAGAGAGAGGACTAAGAGAATCAAAGGAAGAAAGAGGGAAGAAGATGACGGACTGGAGTGGGTGGAGGAGGCTGCTTTCGTTCTTCGGCTCGCCTAGAAGCTACCGTGTGATCGGGCTTGTTCTCGATCCGAAGGTGGAAGTACAAGTGTCTCTCGAAGCGGTGGGGCGAGTGCGAGGCGGATGGAGAACGGTGATCGAGCGGACTCGAGGCGAGAACGCCGCATCCCTAGTAGTACGAGTTCCCGTCGAGCAGACGCTCGCAGTGGAATGGCACTGAAGGAGGGCAACCCGATCGAGAGAGGATGATCAGACTTTCCTAGAAGGAAGAAGAGCGCTTTACTGTGGACGAGTTCCTGGTGCAAGAGTGAGACGAACGGATAGCTACTGAACTCTCGAATAGAGAGAAGGGTTTGGCGGAAGGGGTGAAGATGTTGATGAAGCGAGATGGCTGCTCGAGAGGAAAAGAGACAAGGGTTGAAGGAGAACCAGTAGAAGTGGTAGCATCAGGGTAACCATCGTCGTCGACACCTCGAGCACCGTGTCTTTTTCTCGCTGGAAGGAAAGAATCACGGGCGACGGTGAGGAAAAGCAAGAGAGAGAGAGAGAGAGAGAGAGAGACAACCGAAAGAGAGAAAGCATCCTCTGACGATGACGCAGGTGTGGCAAAGCTTGACACGTCCTCGCTGTTTTGTCACCTTCTTTTAGCCCTCCAACTTTTTCTCGAGGACACCCGCTTCGTTAGGAGCTTGCTCTTTGCCTCGATGGACTTAAGCCGACGCTTTCCCTCCTAGGAAACTCTCGTCGACAAGCGATCGCACCACTCTCTCGCATCTCGTCCAAGCAGGAGCGGCATCATTTTTGTAATGAAGCACCTTTTTAGCATAAATACCTAGCAATAGATTTACGCGACGCGCGTATGCGACGCTCGCTGCTGCTGCTGTTACTGTTTTGCAACCAACAAGATAAATAGCTTTCAAGATCCGAGATGCAACCCATCCCAACACCCATCCTCCCCCTTCTCGCGCGATCCATGCAACATTGCACATAGTTGCCGTAATAAACTTTGCGCTCAACTGTAATAAAAATGTCCACGATGATTTAGGCCGTTTCCCGGCTAATTATGAGTAACGGATGCAGATGGGTTAATAAAAATTCATCGCAGTTAAACATCACCCGCCACCCCCCACTTACTCCTTCTTTTCCATTCCCCCACCCAAGCTACTAATCCGTGAACGATGGCACGAACAGCGACGGGCCTGGCGCGTAAAAAGGAATTCTGGATGACCGATCGGTCCTGATTTTTATTCTTCTCGTTGCACGCCAATCTTGTCACGTCGATATGCTCGTTCTCGGAAAAGATCTGTGTATGTGTGTGTGTGTGTGCGCGTGTCGCGTCTAGGGTAACATCAATTTCCATTAAGCGAACGAGCACTTATGCCAATCAGTGCTCTCTGCCAACATATTCATTTGCTAATAGGGATCTTCGACACTTTGACGCATTCTAATTAGGGAATTCGATTTAGCTAGTGTGATCTTTTGAATTGGAAGACTCTCGAAGGGAATTTATTAGCCAGGCTTGAATATCGACGAGGATACTCGTCGATAGTGAAGAGGGTGGAGGGGGATTCAGCTAGTGGTTGGCGATTTGTGGTTAATCGTTTGAGATCACTCTCGAAGGGGAGCAATTAGTGGGTGGAGATGGATCGGTGGTGGTTCGAGAGCGTGTGGTGCTTACCTTGACTTGGGACTCCGACATGCCAAGGGCGTACGCCAATTTGGCACGCTCCGGTCCCGCGAGGTATTTCGTCTGCTCAAACGTTTTCTCGAGGGCGAAGATTTGCTGGCCACTGAAAGTCGGTCTGGTGTGCTTCTTCTTGCCACCCTCGTGTTCACCGCCGCCGGCGGTGCCTGTCATCGTCTGCTGGCAACCCAGCTGTTGCGACACTGTAACACACCGATATTTCCCAGGGATGTTCTCTCGTGACTTTAATAATATTGTTATTTCCCGCTCGTTATTCTCATCCCGAGTTAGAGCAGAAAGAAAGAAAGAAAGAAAGAAAGAAAGAGAGAGAGAGAGAGAGAAAGAAGGACTTTGGATGTATGGGATACCGATCGCTGACACTTTCGAAAAAAGTCGTATGCCTCCCCAACTAATATCCGGGCGCACCACTATCTATAACCAGTCGGCCTTTTTTTTTTACTGCTCGAATCACGTATGACAGCGGCGGCTTGAAATACTCTACCGAATGGTGTACACCCGTCCAGCTTATTTAAGTCAGCCGGTATCGAGCGACGAATCCTGTAATTTATCGTTTTTCCGAGCTGTCACTTTCGATTTTATCAGCCCAGTATGTACATGTTACCGTTCGCTTCGTCGGATGATTTTTAGTAGCACGGTAATTACTGTAAAACTTATTCAATGATTGCGAGCACGTATTTCGCACGGATAGATATACCATTACCGAGTAATTAATCTTCATCAGATTCGCGTCGTTCTTCCTCGCCCTGGTGGATCGTTCCGTGAAACCGAGGGATTTATTGTCCCGGATAATTACATGATAAATTGACACCCGATCATGCAGTACGGTTTTCACCAGCTTGATAAAAAAGTCTGTCGTTCGAGCTTGTCGTACTTTCAATCAGACGATCTTCGATACTTCAAGTAGAATCAGAGACAGTTCGATGGCAGTAGTGAGTGTTACTGGCTGAATTGCGATGGGTGCTCAACTAGATAAACGACAGGGATAGTGCTTAATGAATTACAATCCAATTATACGAAAATCAGGACGAGGGATTATCGTTAGTAGTACATCACGCCTCGATAATGGTGTCATTTAATCGTCCTGCTAGCCCTCACAATCTTGATAAGGCCCTACTGATTTCGTGCTTGGTCACGTGTCCTTCCTCTGTGGCCCAATCCAATATACACTGGTGTAGGCAAACGATGCTTGTATATGTATGTATCTTCTCGAGAGATCTGTTGCGCGTTTACATCATGGGTGCACAACAAAGCCCTGCCTATTTGCGGACAAGCGTGTGCGGCATCCACTCACGTGGCCGGCACGTGGCGAGCGAGCGTCCCGACGCCATTAAATGTGGCAGCCTCCAACTACAAGTGTTCCATGACATCCCCCGCGTCATTCTTCCGTATTATCTACTACCTTATCACACCTATCGGTAATTTACGACTTCAAAACCCGCCTCCTTTTCTCATTTCTTTCTCACAGAGTGATCTGATTCTTCTAAAAGAAGGGGGGGCGCTCACTTTAAAAGAGACGCTGGGGGCAAACGTGTAAGGGGGCGGCGATAGTTCGCGGCCGATCACTTGTCTTCCCCGGGTACAATATTTTGATATCTGACACGTGTCGGTTGGCGTCGGCTTGCCTTTATTGCGGTATCCTCTACAAATACTTAATCTCGTCACACAGTCGCAATTCATGTGCTTTTGGAGGTCACAGCTGAGAACTTTAAATATGATTTCCATGGGAACTCTCTTAGTATGACTAACCGGACATTCTCTTTTAGAGAATAGAACAAAGATCGTTGCTTATGGGTGTGTCAGAAAGAGGGGGAGGTATTGAATGACCAGTAAAAAGCATGTGCCAAACTCGAATCACTCGGAGAGGAAATTTGCTTGGAAGTTTACGTAGTTTCCAAGTAGATGAATCGGGGATATCAGCGGGCTGAGCGTGTACACTGGCAGGGAAAGAGGGGGGAGGGGGGTGGAGAGGAAGAGGGAGAGTGCGGTAAGCAGCTCATTAGAACCCTCCCCGCCAACTGGCCATTATTGCCTCGTTCCGTATTCCGTTACAAATTGCTTTATTAAATTAAAGTCCCACAACCCATACTGTGTTGTGACGACCCTCCACCCTCCACGCATTTCCCCCCTCCCCCCCTTTCCTCTCGACACGCCACCTAAACGCGCCTGACCGCGCGCGCGCGCGTGCCCCTTCGCCCTCCTTAATTACCATCGAATGCCGCCTGCGACAGTGAACTACTTTCTATAATAGAAAAATTCTCCCCCACCTACAATCTATTTAATATCCTGTGGGAGATACTACTCGAAAGTATCCAGGATCTATGATACTTGTCTGTTCAGGGGACGACTGAATCTACTTAGAAATGGTCAGGTTAATCATGTGGCTGAAGAAAAGCGATGGTAAATCTCACTTGAAAATCAGACTGCCGTTTTCCAGTGGACGCATTTGAGATAAATCTCTTCGGTGACTAGCGATCACAAAGAATCCGGGAAGAAGCTGAACAGGCTGTCTAACAAGATGAGGGTTGCTAGTGGAAGCTTTGACAGGGCGGCGAGTCGCCTCACTTTACACACGAGCTCTGCGTGTCGGAGAGACAAATACGATAAGAGGGTGGAAAACAGAACGATCTACAAATGAGGAGCGAACACTTAATTGGCTCGGCTCTTATTCACACCCTTGAATCACCATGCTCTAGAAAATATCTACACGTATAAATTAGACTGTTACAGAAGACATATTGAATTCTTCGACGAGAGAAATCAGTTGGTTGACGCGTAATAATTTTATCACTCGTGCGATGACTTGGTAAGAAGATTGTCTAGAACACAAACGGATCGATCGAAGCGGAAGTGGTACGATGAAAGAAGAGGGTGGTGGCAGGTATTTAATAGGAAACCGGGCATCGACATATATATAGATATATATATATATATATTGCTTGTATGAGGAATACTCGCCGGCCCAGCGGGTAAATATGAGGGCCGGTGGAGTCCCGCGTCGGTCGTTCGAGGCTGCCTCGCGAGGCTCGTGTGCCCGATCAACGTTTCACACTGGAATATAAAGCACACACGTCGCTACCCGTTCGCCGCCCGTAACTCTGGCTGTGCGGGCCTTTGGAGAGCGAGTAGAGCATGCCGCGTGTGAGCCAGGCAAAGCCTGGCGGCAATGGATACACCGTGATGCCGCAGTTAAAATATTGCCGGAGTTATTCACGCGAGTGTGGAAAGCGAGTGTGGTGTTTCGGCATTTGCTCCTTCTCTGACCAATACGAAAACGAGAGGAAGAAGAGAGATTCCAAGTATATGTAGAAAAGGAGAGATGTGATAGTGTAAGAGAGAAGGAAGCCGAGACACAGAGAAACAGATAGAGAATAAGGGGTGGAAAGGTCGCCAAGGGGGGGGTGGCGGAAGGGAGAAGCAGAGCGAGCGATATCTCGGGACTAAGGGATAGGAGGGTTGATATTGAATATGATATTCCAGGATCCAACGGTCGCCGCAGCGGAGTACCGCTATGCCACCCTCTTATTCGTCCCATCCGCAGTGACACCCGTGTCGCGGCCCGGTGAAACACCAGGGCACACATACCGCCCCCCTTCCCCCTCCCCCTCCTCTTCCTCTTCTCTTCTCTTAGGGAGATCTATCCATGTATGTGCCACACACCACGTCCACCACGCCCTTCTCGAGGGCGCTTGCTGAGTTCCTGCGTACACTTACATCCTTCTCTATCGTAGGGCTCGATCCTGTCACCCTCGACTCTCCTTCTCCTCGGGCACATGTGCCGCACTAAGGGCGGCTGATGTATGCGTTTACTGAAACACGGGGGTTGGATCCTTCTCTCTCTCTCTCTCTCTCTCTCTTTTTATCCTTCTTTTCTCTTTCTCTCTTTCAACGTCGTCACGTGTTCTTTCACTTTGTTTGTGATTTCTTCCTCCTACTCGCGCCTGCTTGTCTCGTCGAACCATCCTGGCCTCTGCGGTACCCTTAATCGCCTTTACAAATCGCTGGGATACGAGAGTTACGTCGCATGTGGAATCTCCCTTGTAAGGCGTTTCGAACCCTTCTTTCGAGAAACACTACCCTCCCCCCCCCTCCCCCCCCCTCCCCCCCGGCTCGAGGACCTTAGACCTAACTGACCGCAGGGATTTAGGGGAGGCTGCCCGATTGCTTGTCGTCGAGTTCGTGAGACAATCACGCGAGAGAGTTTCCCGGAGTTTCGAATATCGCCGGGATTGATAGTCTTCCTTGCATCGAATAATAGTAGTTGTATGGTGGCGAAATCCTGTATTAATTTTGTTGAGATTGCATCATTTATTTCTATCACTACTTGTAAGTAGATACAGACGTCTGACTGTTTGGGAAGACAGTCTCTCGTCAAGCTGGTTTTTCATGTCTACTTCTTCTAGATTCTCATTCATTATTTTAGTATGAGTCATGATTTGAAATTTGTCTCGGTCAGTGAACCGTCAAGCGAGAAAGAAAAGACGCACCTAGGAACACGTGTTTTTCTAGTTTAGTCGAGCGAGTATCTCGCAGTAAAAGTAAACGCGCACAGCTGTCAAATGTTGAGTGGAAAGAGAACATTGAGTCGCCGCAGGCTGTCACGTGAAACTTTTTTTTAGGGAAAACAAGACGATCGGCCACTTGTCGTGAAGATCACTTAGGACTATTTAACAAGTTTACCGGATAGGAAACGCAGCATCCTCGAACGTCTTTTTCCGAAGGCCAGGGATCTCTTCTGGTACGATTGTTCAGTGGAATGAATCATGGGAGTGTATGAAAGGGAAAATCGAGAAGTTGTATCGGAATACTCACGTGTATGTAATCTTGCTCGCCATGCCAACGGATCGCTGACTAATCCCTGAAGACCTGGCCAATAGACGGCAGGATGCCGGGGCTCCGTTCTCTGTTGAAACTGGCCGATACCTGCATTCAAAATGGAGACATATTGTGAGATACGTAGAGAATATATCAAGAAAGAATTGTTTCATATAGTAAACTACTGTTTTTTGATTCCCCCATCTTATTTCCCTTTACTATATACAAGGATTCTCCTCTCCCTAATTTAATATCAAGCCAACAGAAGCGAGGGAAGCGCGCGCGTCGGCAAAAAGGGGTAGCAAAGCGAATTCGCATTTACACTAAAAACCACTCATAAATGTCTGTTGGGGGTGCAAGAACAACTCGCGCCTGAATTATTCCTACGAGATTTCATACTCAGAGAGAGAATCAGAAAATTTCGAAAGCATCGTCTCTCACTGGTATTCCACGAACACTATCAGACTGGAAAACGAAATATTCTTCGAATTCGGTCGTTCTCTTCGAAATATTAATAATTCGAGTGTGCCACGACGAGAAAGTACAATGCATTTTCTCAATGGTAAGGTTTCACTCGGCGTCGCCGCACACTAAAGTGTTATCTTCGTTTTACCGTCACGCGGAGGCGCGCGCGCGCGCGCGTTCGAACTGCAGCCAGCACGGCGGGAGTGATACGATCGTCCGATCGTTATTCCCTTTGTGCTCTACGTTGAAATCAAATAAAGTTTATGATATCGTAAACGATTGGTAGATGTTCCCGCGGAGAATAGCATCTTCTCATCAACAAAAACATCTCGGTGTAGCTGTTCCTATTCGGGAGTCGCGCGGCCGACGAATCGTCGTCGTAACCGAGGCGAGCTATCGACGTCGATCGGCTTCCTGAAACTTTAATTGAACCTCCAGCGGAGATTTTTACGGCTGCCACCTCTCACGAAATCCGAGATCTCCTCTGCCCGGGGGACGATTAAAACTTTTCGAACGCGCTTCCGAGTAAGAAGCGAGCAAACGAGAGAGAGAGAGAGAGAGAGAGAGAGAGAGAGTGAAAGAAAGAGAGAGAGGTAGATGGAGAGCATAAGATTCCGAATCTATTGCCGTTCGAACTGGGCAACGAGGGACTTGGCAGTAATGTCAGTTCGACGACAAAGTTTCGTCGAGTCGCGCAGTTAAATACGTTGGTCGTAAAGAGTGTGCAATGAAAATTGATGAAATCTCTGTTAATGTAGAAATCAGAGTGGAACACTGGGATGATTAAAAGTGAAAGAAGGAAAGGCGTGATCATAAACCCTCTATTATCCTCATCGATGCTACGCCGCTTATGTCTTTCGCTTATATTACGTCCAATCGAAAGAGCTAATGACTACCAATAAATATCATTCACTTAACGACGTATCCATGATGCAAAGTATACAGCCGATCAACTTGGATTAATAGCAACCATCTTAAAAAGGACTTTTGTATTCAAGTGGCTCATAAAAATCCTTGAGCGTCGCTCGACGAATGAAAATCTGGCGATGAGCAACACGAAGGTATGTTCGCGTGCTACCTCAAAGTAATAAAGGTTCACTGAGGGCTTCGTGTAATTAAGTTCCACCGCGTCTACGTGTTACACTTTCTCGCTAAAGACCTTACCGCCGATACATTCGCACGCTTTTACGAGTTACAATTGCACGCACGTACAATCTTCTCTCTCCAAACTCAATAGAGAAACCTGATTATAGTGAAGATGGATACTTAAAAAATGATTGAAGCTTTCGTGGAAAGAAACGTTGAGAACGAAAGATTCAATAAGAGTAGAAAGATGAAAACGCAGACGGTGCTTGGTCGTTCTAGGGTATTGCGATATAGTCTGTCACTTCGGTTGGGGTTTAATATGCGATACGCCAAGGGGATATGGTAATACGTCAATACAGGAGACGGTAGAGCAGCTACAAACGTTACATAGATTCATAAGGATGAGCGTGTTTGCTATATTGATCGTAAAGTTTCGTCGGATGTACCAAGATTAAATTTACGTCCAAGCAATGTCCTCATAGGAGACTCTTTGGCATCAAACGAAACTCATATCAAGACTATTCACAACCTATTACTCTTTTCAGTCTATTCAATTCATTTCGAAAACGAATCTACGCGCTACAAGAGCTTTCACGTTATTGGCACGAATCTTGTCGATTGTCAGGGACATTCCTCGCCGCTATTGGCAGTGCGGCATTCAAACGATCATCAGAGGACCGTCCATCCCGCATTGATAGTGATTTCTGCCAGGCTCCAATTTCCCAATGGCCATTTGGCGCGGTTCACGATAAAAGAGAGTAACATAGAGAATCGATGGAATTTTGGAGAGTCGTATTATCGAATTAATATCAAACGACAGAAAATTCGTTTCCTGGCAACATGGTTTCCGAATAGAATTAATATAAAGACAATGGTATAAAATAGAAAGAAGAGAAAGCAGAGAAGCCAGGCTCGAATAGGACGAGCTTGAATGAACACACGAAATGCGTATCGAACCTGCGCATTCCGTATTGCGCGACATGCAATGTTCGCCCATTTCAGTGGGAGATTGGATGCATGTATGTATGTACGTATGTACGCAAGCCCTCCCGTAAACACGGCCCGGCTTTACGTATAAACGTGCCGCGCGAGATACTACTGGTATCAGCCTGGTATAAGTGCGAATTACACGCGCTCTCCTGTGTAAACCGCCCACTCGAACCTTCCCCCCCCCCTCTCTCTCTCTCTCTCTCTCTCCCCCTTCTCTCGCTTTGTCGCACACATACAAGTTATTAATAGGTGAACGTAATGAATGAACACAGGAAAAGCGGTTTAATCGGCTCATCTCTTTACGCCGTTCTCTCACTGCGAGTCCGTCGCTCCATGTTTCCTGCGTTCCGAAAGAAAGCGAGAACGTAATCTGCAAAACAAACGTATTCCACCTGACACGAACCTTGAATAATTGCTTTATAATACTCGAATGTATTGAGACTATTATTTTAAAAGAATACGAATTAGAATCATTTTTAATCAGTATATATAATATACGGGATGTCTGATACGAGTGGAAAATAAGGTCTGTTTAATATTAAGTAGAGAAAGTTTGTGGTATGATTGAGTTGTAAAAGGAAGGGGAACAGTGTCGCATCAACCCAGGCGTTCACATTACCGAAAGTAAAGGAGCGAGTGAAAAGCGCTGATTCTGGGATCAGCCTACACAGAGTTATAATACGATTGGTAAAAGTAGTATTGGAAGTAAAGTGCCGGGTTACATTACAAGCGGGTTGAAAGTGGGGGGGGGGGGGGGGGGGGGGGTTGCTATCGAGCGGATGTAACTTTTGCTCCTGTATTAATTTCAGGGAAACGTCGCGCATTCGGGAGAGTGATAATACTGTCCCCCATATAGATCGTTTCCATTCTCTCTCTCTCTCTCTCTGTCTCTCCCTGGTTGGCTCGTTCTTCGGCGTGGAAAAAAAAAGCGCTTGAATAAACAGATATATCCGTGCTCCCCCCGCATCTGGCATTCTGCCATGGGCATCGGTCATACGTATAAATTCCGAGGAAGCCGCGCTGCCTGGCCAAACGGGAAAACGAAAATGGTTTTCCTCTATTCCAATATAATACACAGTCTTTGGAAACCGTGCTGCCGGCCATTTTTCCAATCCGCCCCACTACCAACCACCCTCGCTATTGCTAACGAAAATATTATCCAATTTAATCCTGGTTCAATTAAATATGCTATATTGTTGAGCATATCATTATAACTGACATGGACGAGGATTGGTTGTATACTCTTCGTATTCGTCGGATGAACCGAGATAAAGGACGATTTGCATCTTGCGGGTGGTGGTTGGCTGTCTCGAGTAAGGCTTAGCCAACGAGATTGCCCGGAATATTGGGTAAATATGTACACGTGCACGCGTCCATCTATGGGGATCGAGGGATAGCGTTGGTTAAGCTTGGAAGGGAATTCAGGGCCCTCTGATTCGTCCTCATTACAGCCTTGCTCCTGTAAGTAGCTCTTGTCCGAAGACTGAGATTAGCTCGTAAAAGCGATACAATTAATTTACAGACCGTTCTGACTTCATACTACGAATAATAATTAACTGTTCTGTGAAACCCTTGAATCTAACGGGCGCAAGTAGAACCAGACGCCGCTGGCCAGACAGAACCGAGCCGACGGCTGTTAAGCTACTCAAGAAGCAAAGTGAATTTCATGCCAGAAATAAACTGAATATGAATTGAGAATGAATCGGATCTTTAGATCCACGTTCTGCTCAATTAAGCTGTGAAATGTGTACTAAAAGATATTCTTGTCTGCTTTAGCATGCCTCTTTTAAATAATGAGAGTATCCAAGTGCTTCGCATTATAACTTTCAGGGAGTGACAGCGTTAGTTGTACATCGTTATTGCAAATGTGCACTTCCGTCGCTCTATGTATTATGATCCGACGCTAGTCGTTTATGTCGCATAAATTTGTTTGAATGCGTTAATCATTCGTATCAAACTGTACTTTACTGCGATTCTCTATTGTTATAAGTATTATCACCTCAATGATTAATAAATAAATAAAAGTCTATAAAACAGAGTTATTCCCAAATGTGTACAGATGGCACTAACTTAGTACGTCCTATTGTACTACTGTTTAGAGTCGAATTCCGACGGGGTAAGTTTCGGTTGGCAGTGTCGAGGGGTGGTTAACCCCCAATATGCTAACTTTACTTTATAGGCTACGAACGTTTATCTAATTCCACTGTCCAAGTTTCTGACACGTAATTGCCCCTTTCTACCCTCGCCTCGACTAATCCTCTTCACGAGCAAGGGGCTCGAAACATTCCAAATTGCTCTGTTGATACCTCGTGCAACATTCGATCGTTTTAATACGTGATTTGTAAGAACATAAAATAGTGAGAAATATACTCTAATCATTGATATTTAAGAATCCAATGACCAAAGACAGTGTAATAATGACAAACATTCGTTCCTCTATGAAAAGTAGACGTCCCACACGTTACAAATGGCGGGTGGTTATGAATTAGAGCTCCTTACAAATTACGTTGACATTATTTATACGGCGGCCATTAATTCGACTCGGCTCGGATGTAAACACAAGTCGCCGTAGCTATCGCCGCGTATAAATGATTGGAGCTTCAATCATTTTAAGTGTGCAGCTAATCTCGGATCAAGCGCGGGATACAAGCGCCCTGGCGCTACGGATGTACAATTACAGATTGGAAGCTTGCATTACAACATTCCTCCTTACTTATTCAAAAAGCATCTGTTCTAGAAAACTATCAATTCCCTTTGGATGAAGTAAGATAACTAACATTACTTGTACGCGTATTAAATGACATAAAAGTATAAATCCAACCGGTTCAACTGGTCCATAAAAGTACTGATTCTATTAAAAGAGTTCTGGTTCTTAAGAGTTATGAAAGATTAAAAGTGAAAGTAGAAATATATATTCCGACTGATCAATTGATGCTTGGTGAAAGTTAAGTGAGGCAAAAGGGAGAAGTATCTACCGAAAGATCATGAAGATGATACCGACCGGAAGACGCGGTGAATCCAGCATGCATGGCATAGCGAGGAGCAGCCATATGTTGGGGATGCGGCGTCGGCTGAAGTGTGGCGTGCGACGTCGGAACAGGTGCCTGAGGATGTGTAGCAGCGGGTCTCGAGAGGATAGTATCGATGCCATGAGGATTACTGCCGACGGAGGTGACTGAAGTTGCTGGACTATGTTTGCCGCTTCCGGTTGGTGAAGATTGTCCTTGTGTTATCGTAGAGAGTGGCACAGTGATTCGTGGTAAATGAATACCAGTTGGTTGTTGTTGTTGATGTTGTTGTTGATGATGTGCTTGTTGTGGATGTTGTTGCTGATGTTGTTGCTGTTGATGACTTCGTTCTGCCATCGAATGAAGTGCCGCCAGGGGTTGACTACCAAGCATACTACCGCCGGCGGCGCTTAAATTGAGGAACTGGAGAACGTGTGGTGCCGCTGCTGCATGAAAATCATGCAACCAGGGTGGCCTAGGTGGTGGTGGCGAATGGCTCGACGCCGGTGGTGGCGAACAAGAACCCAATGATGAACCTGCCGATGAGCTTCGCTCACCTTCCAGGTGGTTATTGTTCCGGCGGTGAGCGTCGCTCAGCGACGACATATTCTCACCGATTTCCGCCGTGGTTGAAGGACTGGAGCCCGGATGCAAACTCTCCGTACACGACTCGACGCTCTCGTTATTGCAACTCTTGGTGCTGGTCAAGGAACACACCATCTCGTACCACGCATATTTCGGGGATGACCGAAGGATCCTGAGAGCTGATAATCTACCTTCGCGTTCACCACTTGCAACACCTTCCAAATCCAACAATCAATCGCAACCACCCTGGACCACCTTTTTTCTACTATCTTCTTCAATTTACTTCAATTACCATAATCTTCTATCACTCTCTCACTGATATACACCGTACATCTTCTCACTCACTGTACCAACCACCGAGAATCCTTTATACTGTGTCACCGATGATAACTAAATGATTATGTCGTCATTTCATGACGATGTACCATCTCGATTCATCGTCAGTGTTTAATTTATCCCAAAGAACTCCTCTGCTTCCACGAGCACCGGAGTGCGGTCCAGCTAAGGTGTGCTATCCGTGATGCGCGTGGGAATGAGCCAATCGATCGAGGTTTTCACCTTGGTGAATCGTACGAAGTCCTTGCCGAGGTACGTTCACCGAGTGACGTTGACTTTGTAGCAGGTATCCGTGGCAGACGAAGAGAATCGTTGGAGAATCCTCGAGATCGACGTAACACGCGTGACCAAAGGAGAGCTAGACTAATGGGGGTTGCCGAGTGAGTCTCGGCAGTAAGTGGTGCGCGACTGGGGGTGCATCGGTGAGCAGTCACTCTCGGCGCACGGAGATCAAGTTACTGTTGGTGTCCTTGTCGATCGAGAAGGCCAGTAGGGGTTGGAAAACTGGGGGGTAGAGGATACAGAGTTGGATAGCTCTCGGGGGTTCAAGCGTTGGCTGGCACGGGATAGGTCGAGGAAGGACGAGGAGTTCAGGGAGGACAAAGTGGATTGGTGCTTGGATCGCGTTCGAGTTAAACGTTCGGGGGCGGTACTGCTATGGGATTGGTTGGCTTCGCTCGTTTTACTGGAAGAAGAGGTGTTTCGGGCGGGGCCTCTCAATCTCGCGTTAGCTTCTTGTTAAGCGTCTTTCATTGTGTGTTTAAATTCGTAATTTATGATCCCGACTGAATAAAACAAGAACTTGCTGGTACGCTTACTGGCTGGCTCTCTCTCGCTGACTGGCTGGCTGGCTGGCTGGCTGGCTGGCTGGCTGGCTGGCTGGCTGACTTGTCCGCTGAAGCTTGCCCTGGCTACCTTCTCTACCGTTCCCTGGCTGGCTGAGCTGTTTGGCTGACTGGCTCACTCCAGTTCCCTCGACAACCGGGCACCTCTGTATGACTATGGTGACACCACCGCCTCGATAACTTCCTTGCTTCCTTCCTTTCTTTCGCTCTTCTACCGCTTGCCCGCCACCCCCTTTCCTCCCATCACCCTTAGTCTGATCCACACCCCGCTAGCTTTCCCATCCTCATTCTGCTACTGCTACTCATCCGCACGTCCTCTTTCGCTGCCTCCTCATCTGCTCGGTATCTCCAATCCTCTTTCACCCCTTCCTCGCCACTTAACCCTCCCGCGACAAAGCAACCCCTACCACGCCCGAACAACCACCACCACCACCACCACCACCACCACCACCCCCGGAGCCAGCACCAGTCAAGTGCGCGTAGACGAAGGAGCAAATCGAGTTATTTGCTCCCGATGGTCCATTTGGCCTGTTCCTCGCGTTATACGTATGGCCGATGCACGTGTCAACGGGAATTCGGTTACTTCATCCGGATAAACCATTGCCTCTCCTCTGACGTAACTAATGTCGGATGAACTTACCGGGGGCTTCCTGGCATCCTACCAATCTAATGATCGGCACATGAGTGTCCGAGAGTCCTCGTCTTCCCTCCTTACGCTCTCCTTTCTTGGGCGTCGAGAGAAATGTTCTTATTTTAGTGAAAGAGAGAGAGAGAGAGAGAGGACGAATTGGAGCAACTGAGAAGCTGAATGAATAATTTATGATACTCTTTGCAAACCATCCACTGCTGTTAGACCTTAACGCTCGTTTCCCTACCTCCTTTTCCTTCTCCCTTCCTTTCATTTCAAACTCGTCCTCGTATTATACACATACACGTGTATATGCGAATACTTGGCTTTGGAAGGACGTATCGTTCCCTATATTAGATTACGCCGTGGTGGCGCGCGTACTTTTCCGTGATTTAAGCGCCAGTCCGAAGTGCCCCTTGGAAAGTTAAATGGTGGCGTGGACGAATCGTTGGAGTCGACTTCTTGGCGCTTTGTGTGCTATGCGTAGCTTGCGGCTCGAAACCCCGGGGTTGCGGTGGCGAACGGCCTCTAAGGGTAGAAAGTTAATCCTTGACTATTCAGACTCGAGCCTTATTCGATTTATTCTAAGTGCACTTCCTGCTTTTTTGTCATCTCCCCCTTTTCTTTCCTCTTGTACAGCCTTTCGATTGTAGTATTGGAATCGTTGGTGGTCGCACCAATTATTGACCACACCAGTTAAAGGTACATTGATTTTATACTCTTCCGTTCTATGATAATGGACCGAATTCTTTCTGGTTGTTTCTTGTTAAGTGTTGAATTGATTTTTTGTAATCTCTCATTTAGTGAAAATGTTGAAGAATATATTATCGTATATTTCGAATATATGTCCTATAATTTCGATTTAGCAATGCTGGGATGCCAGCGTCGATAATAATAGAGACAATGATATGCGATAAAGGATACGTGACTTAATGCTTTATGAAAATAGACGGCATATGGCTCGCTTTATAACGCTCTCGGCCGATAGATAGCACTGCTTTCAATTATGGAAAATAATCTGTCGAAGCCGCGTTTAAATAAGGCGACTTTTATTAGCACTCGACGGCCGAGCATTAGCGTGTCATCGCGAGGAATATTATTTTTCTGATAGCCCTGCTAGTCTCCCCCTTGGCGGGGGCTTCAACCGGCTGGAGAATTATTCTTTCGAATTGCTCGAATTTTTCATCGGCTTAATTCGACCCCTCTATCTCGGCTGGGGAACATTTGCCAGATGATCATACCAAGGATATATGCGATTTATCCTACGTATTCCATCTAACGCCGAGGACGATTTCATCAAATCTAACAGCTTTGCTTTAACTTCTTCCCAAACTGTCACTTTTTCATCCCATTAAATTCTACACTTCAAAAATTTACCTTCATATATACATTTTTATTATTGTATAACAACCAAAGTTATCATTCATACCATTTTTCACTAGCGAAATGAAGAATAACACTGGTAATTTTAGATACTCTCTTTCTTCGGAATTCAATCGATATTTGAAAATTCGATAGTCGACAGGTTGAAACATTCGAAGAGCAATGTCGCGCAAGGAGAATCTGTCCGTCGGCATGTGTTCGGAATCTCTTAAAAATGACGCGTTGCCTTGGTACCAGTTTTTGCGAACTGGAAGCCTTAAGACTCTGTCGGAGCATAGTCACTGAGTGAGATGAATGATATTCGCAAGGAAGAATACTAAAGTGTAGTCTGGCGAACTGTTTGGGCGGAACGGGTTAGGGCGGTAGGTTTGGCAAAGTGTGAAAGCTCAAAGGAGTCGAGCGAAGCCTTAGTGACAAGTAATCCAAAAGGCCCCATTACGAAGCGGCAGAAGAGCACAGCATAAATTTCTCGTTAAAAACTAGCCCCATCATTCGGTTTTATCTGCTTTCTATAGAGAGTCATTGTACAGGTTCCACTACCGATCCCTCCCCATTCATCCCTCTAAACTCAGCCCCTCCCCTTTCTCCTGTTTACTGTAAAATGATTACAAGCCAAACTGTTGTCCTATAAAATTGTCCAACCTCGACCACTCGCTCTTCGTCTAAGCTCAATTAAATGACCGATAAAACTCAATTTCGGTAATTGGATTCCGTTAATTAATTGAGCGAAACTCGCAATCACTCGACGTAAATTGAAACGCTTAACAAATCTCTATTAACGCTCGCGCGGCTCGCAATGATTTTCTCGCGGAAGCTACGAGAGAGTATTTATTGAAACACGAGTGAAAAGCAAACTTGTAAAAAGATCAATTAGCCAATTACATAGCTACTAGACAACAGACGTAATCATGTTAAGTGGTACTTTCCTATCCATTTATATCGTCTCGTGTTGGAGAGTGTGAGAGTTACACGTGTCCTGTCACTAAAAAGATTATACGAATCGCCGGAGATTTAGAGGAGGCGCACTGTAATCCGATCTACTGAAGGCCGAGAAAATTGTACCAGATGCGACCTGCGGGGCCAACAAGGCACCGCGGGGTGCTTGAGACCGATAGAACGTGGCGGCGCCGCCGCCGCCGACACTGGTTCGTAGGGGGTGGTTGAAGGGATCGGATATGAATTTAGGAAAATTTATATTCGACCCGCGATTATACGTCTCATGATCACATCGTACGGCTTCGCAGTCGAGGCACATCGGAACTTTGCAAAATCGTTTACCGTCGCCGCGCCGCCGGCAGCAGCAGTGTGTGTGTCCTTCGGCATAACTTGCGCCTGGAAGAAGCGCGAAACTTTTTTCGGACCCGTCACCGATCCCTGTCTGATAATGTGTTTTCCCGAACTACGAAACAAGTATTCTCGAGGTGAGGGAAATCCCTGCTGGAAGTATACATGTGTACGTATACATATACCGAAAAATCGAATATACCATAGAGCTGATTCTATACGATATAAAGAAGAGAGGCGAGCGCGAGGAATCCGCCCTAAATTATAGAGGAGAGCCCATTACGCTTGGGAAACAACTCGCCTTTCCCCAAAACTCAACCCCACTAAATCTGCTCGGTTGTGAGCTCCTCGAATAAAGTATCCTCGAACGATTGTCTCCCAATGTTGCGTTAACGCAGCATCTGATATACCATCTTTTTATTTTACTCAATTTAAACCTTCCAATTATTAATCTTATTATTCATCGGACAAAAGAACGTTTTCAATAACATAAAAAATGTAAATCCCAAAGTGTCGATTGAGTAGAACGTAAATCATCGAGGATTCAAGGTGTGCCATTTCTGTCGCTGAGCAGAAACATCTTTCCTATTTTGGGAAATGTGCAACATCGTTCCGTTTTACGGGACATAAAGCGATAATTGCCGGATGAGCTAAGGGTGGTAGTCACGTTGATAGATGCTCGGCTAATTTCACGGATGATCGGCTTTTATTAATGACGAGCGACAGTGTCACGCGACGAAGAGAGAAAAAGGTGAGAGTAAAAGAGAGAGAGAGCGAGTGAGTGCAAGAGGGGCGAGGAAGGGAATGGGCTGTTAGTGAAGAAGTCATTTTGCACGGGCAGCAGCCGGGGGCCCCTGAAGCGTATTGTGCAGCCGCAGCCGAATCATTACACGCCGATGATTGCATTATATTAACCATGCGGCCGATCCTTCCGGCCACGGTTAATCCGTGTCGTCCTCGGCCTCCTTCTCCTTCTATACGCCAGATGATGGAATAACCATAGAGTTATTCCATCTCTCTTGCTCTCCCTTTCGCAACCCCTATTAAACTATACAACGTTTTTCATTACGCAAACCAAACGCTTGGATGGCATTTCATGCACGTTATGTCTGCCTCGCTTCTTTAATGGATCAATTCAGTATCCAATTCGGTGACACTGTGGCTCTTTCGAAAAATATTTTCAAATAATATTACTTTTTGATAATCGTTGTAACTAAACCTTGTTTAAATGTAATTGAAGAGAGAGAGAGAGAGAGAGAGAGAGAGAGAGAGAGAGAGAGAGAGAGAGAGAGAGAGAGAGAGAGAGAGAGAGAGAGAGAGAGAGAGAGAGAGAGAGAGAGAGAAGGATTGGTACTGCTAAATTAAAAGTAAGTGAGAGATTGAGACGTCCAAGTATCCCCAGAAGCGATTTTAATAGGAACTGGCTGCCAGAGGGCGACGGAGCGTAACGAAATGGGCGACGACTGTGAAGCGCCTCAGGGGATAATGCAATGATCGTTTGGAAACGCGTGCATTAATGAAAATCTGTCCACGCTTATATGTCGAAGTGAATCGAAATATCCAAATAGTTAATTCTATTTTATATTTTTTGTCTACAGACAAGAATTTATAATTTAAGTGGATGATCATTTTAGTTATGTAAGACGCTTGAAGTTTGACAAGTAGAAGTCTATCGAGCTGATTATTAAATAATTGCAAAGGTTCATACTGGTTACAGATACCTGTACGATCGAACATTAACCAACACTGCCACCACTAATTACTCCAGCACCGGCGGCGAATTACTCTTTTAATCCACGACAGACATTTATCTACACGAATACCAAGCGCAGAAAAGTTCGCGCGAGCACAAAAAGGTTGTCGGTCGGTGAGGCATTAGCCGTAGAGGAGCGTGGATAATGGTCAGAAGCAAGATTTCCATACGGCAGAATAACACTCTGATTGTAATTACGAAAGTGGTGGCTACCTGCCGCTGCCGGAGCCCACGCTCCATTCTACTCGGGGCGAGGCGATTATAGTGGCAAGTAAGCCGGAAATAGTCGTGGCTCTGAATGGATGATTAATAGTAGGCTTACACACTGAAGCTACACACTACCAGTGAAGCGAGCACCCTTGACTCTATGCTTCAAGCATACGATTGCCTGATCGAGATTTTTAGCAGAACTGTGCTACTTCTTTCGAGGTACCATTTCTACCGATTGAAATTCGATCTTCCAAACGAATCGAAAAGATGACTTCTATGTACATAGGATCGACTGTGAGAAAGAGGGAAAGAAGATTGTACTGGATACCGTCTAACACGACAGTGTCCTGTGGAACTATTTCATTGACCAAATTTAACGCTAATACTGTCCAAATACGACAGCCGGCTTTGTTGAGGCCCATAAAAGAGCCCAGGAGCCCCGGGCGACGGCCGAAAAGGCACAGCTGCTCCGATTCGTGAGGGCCGACAAACAGGCTTAAGTCACTGTCCTTTTTCGGTCTATCAGTCATCGTTTCGGCAGCGGGGGGAATGCATTTGAGCCATTATGTTCGCTCCATTCACAGTGGAGCATATCTCTAGCCCGGTGGCGACATTTACGCTACTCAAACTCTGCTTCTACCTTACTTTGCATGCGCTTATCATTTGTCACCCGCGCATTCCCCACCGCCAGATTATCAGGATAGGCCGCGAGAAATGCCTCCTCAATACCAGTAACCATTTGTCAAGTGAGAAGAAGACTCCTTCGTCTTGGAGTATCATCGCGAGAATGTAGTCATTGAAAGCATATGTACGTAGGCGAAGACGTCCTTCGACTATTCTTTTCTACTTAAAGTATCCTGATTATTAGCTCCACTATTCTGTTCTCACGGATCTACGATCCAATGATATCTTGAATACAAAGTAGTATGATCCTCGTCCTTGCTTTGTTATGAGAAATAACAAGGGTGAAAGGAATGGTTTTTTCTAACTCTTGTTTTAAGATTCCGTATGTCGTCCTGAGTAAACGGAGCTGTTGCAATTCAACACCACGTATTTGGATTTGTATGGGGAATTGATGGGAATTGGAGAGGTGATAGGAAATTAAAATAGCAAGGTTTTAGTATGATGGAAATCATTTGGCAGAATAAATCTTAAATCAGTACTTCTGTATTCTTTTTGTAATTACAAAATGAGTATTCCAATTGATAGAAAATTTTCATGATCATTGGCAGATTTCCGGAAATTGGCCGATTAAACATTGTCAGTATAATTCGTGCTCGTTGTTGCGATGTTTAATGCAGTTATTTACAAGCGCACGTTTATGTGTAAGGAAAATCGATCGAGCCTGATATTCGACCTAACTTACAAATCACCTTTAACAAAGAATTGATATTAAAATAACAGATAGAATGATGTAAAAGTATTTATCTTTAAATTTCCATTACAATGACCGCTGATGAAAGTAAGGGCGAAGTTCAGTCGAGCAAACACTAATTGTCGAACAAGTAACAGTAAAATCGGGCGGCTGTGGTAGCGGTGGAATGAATTGGCCAGCGATTACAAGCGGGTCGCATTAGTAGCTAAACATTTGCATAATATACTATCGAGCCATTAAGCGCGATAGACGCGATCGATCCGACTGTCTAACGAGATACTGACTAAACTTTACCGATACATTAACATGAACGTTAACAAACCGGACTCCCATACTTTGGCCGCTCGTTCGTTATCATTGATTTCGACGTTATTGCGCTTATCACAGCCCCGCATTCACCTGACGTGTTTATCGTCGTGCTAGCGAAAGCCGGCAATCTATTGATTCGTCCACAGGGCAAACGCTAGAAATCCTAGCGACAAATAGAGAAATCAACGCAATGTTCAAACGCGCAACCACTAGAAAACTGGCGAAGCGAATATTATCGCTTATCGATGCAACACCATTTCCTTTGCTTGTCCTTTTGCTCTAGAATATGTCGCAAGCTGTCAGAGTTTCGGTGTAAAGAGATATGGTAGAGATGCAGAGAAGGTTTGGCGAAGATGTGCTGGACCAGCGGGTGCAATAAGTGGCCGAGGGAGGCTCTGTGGGATAAAGATGAGGCATCCAATGCATCAATGTCATCCGGCGGAAACCGCGTGGCACGTTGTTCTCTGCGCGTACACGCAACGACTTAGGTCTAACGACGTATTTATGGCGTCAAGTTGCGGCTTAAATAATAACCAGTTGATGATGGATGATCGAGCCGTGCTTGCGTTCCTCGCGCAGGAAGCGCGCGGGAAATCGACATCATTATTGTTGTCGGGGTTTTGTAAGTTCGAGCCAGGACCCACCGAGGATCCTGGATGCGAGCGGCCAGCGCCGGGAAGAACAGGGAGAGTATTGCGGCAGATGCGTATAATCTGACTGGTATTAACGACAGCTCGATCATGTCTGCTATTGCTCTTTTATCTCGCAAATAAGTTCGGGGAATTCTATCCGACAGAATTGTTCCCAGAATTTACTGACTTACGCAGTGCTTCGATATCATTCCCCTAAACAATTCTATAAGTCTTCAGGATTTCTATATTTGGCGATTCTTTTGATAAAAATTGGCAAGCTTGGAAAATTAACACGATTTTATTTATATTTATTTTATTATGATATTTAATAATTTGATGATAAATTCTCAAGTAAAACTAGCTTCGAAGTGTTGACTGAGTTGAGATGGATATCTGTTCACGCGTGCCAGTGCGGAAATGGAGCAGAGAGGAGTGCAGACTGCGAGGTGTCCAAGCGAGCGGAAAATCGAGACATTCAATGATCGGTTGGTCCCGGTGACGATGTAAATATGAGAAAAGAAATCGTTAGGAGCTCGACAAATTGCAGGCACTCATGGGCCCACCGTGCTACCCCCTCCGAATGTATCCATTCATGACCTTTGGAACTCCGAACAATTTGGAGTCCCTGGGCGCCCAATGAGGACCGCCACTTCATATCTTCGCCGTCCCTTTCGATTTATTGGACAGATGTGTTTATCCACAAGGGCCTAGCCATGTCCGATGAAATTACAGTAATTTTCTATCGCTTCTGACATCTCTCCTATCTATTCCCGCCAAGTACCAACATGTACAAGCTTGTAAAAAAAGGCTCTCGATTCATACCAACAGACATAAACATCTTAATCAACACAGAATGACTTTTCCATCTTGAAAACGATGCATATGGAATTTCATTCATTTCTAGGATAAAATAAAATCCGGTCTTTGAAGAATAATCCATAGCGAAATGAGTGACAGAATTAAAGCATTCCAAAAGTGAGGAGGAAGTGACGTCGGCATGCGAACAGTATGGTAAGTCTTCTACTGGAAATAAGAGAGAAGAGGAGAGTGCGAAGAGTGGCAGCTCGAGAAGAATCCTGTGTGCCTTTCAAGCCGGCGGGCATCCCCAAACAGAAAAAGGCGTCTCAGCCGACAATAGGTTAAAGCGTCAAATTAGGCAGCGCAGGTCAACTGCATGGGCGTCCCTGAGCCCGACGACTGCGTCGGTCGTAGTGAAGCTCGTCGTAGAGAATCGGATTCACGGGCCCCGGATATAGGGTTGCCCTTCATAATGCCATAATACAAATAAGTCAGTCAGTCAGTCGATGCCCCGCCGCGTATAGCCGTACGGTCTATTATGGTTCTTGATCTCCAACCATTATGCGTCTACCTTTCTCCCTCGATTGCCGAGCTGCAAAGTCATCCGTGCTCTTGCTACCATCCAGTATACAGAATCCCCCGTGCGTTCCCTAATCTGCCCTCCCTAACAACCACACGCACCTATTCTCTCGCTTCCGTCTCTGTCGACCTTCTCCCTTTTCAACCCCCCACCTCTCTCTTTCATGATTTAACTTGCCAAGGTTCTCTCTCACTCGCTCTTTCTATGTATTGCTATATCTGACTTTGACTCTACCACTATCCTACATACACTTTCGACTCTAAATCGCTCGCTGTTCCCCGCATGTCACCCGCGCTTAAGCCCCTCGCACAGGATTCCTTTCGCCGCATCACGGATTTGTCCGCTAGCCTTTCATCCCCCTTCTGCGCCCCCTTTGTAGCCCGCACGGATGATTAGATGATTTCGAGTGGCTAAGCCACGTTGTTCCTTTGCATGTCCGATCACCGACACCCTACAATTTTGAATCCTTTGATTCGATATCCCACAGGAATTAGATTTGATTTTTAAATTGTAAATCTGTGGTTTATGTTTGTTTTTTTTATTGTGAAAAGAGTGTTTTTTTTTTTGTTAATATATGAAATCAGTTTGTAATGGTAGAAACCTGTCAAATGTAGAGAAGCATTAGTAGTAATATTACTGCTGTTCAAATATGTCCGCAAATAATCCGGAGTCCAAACAGATTGATCTTCCTCACATCTGTTCGTGCATCGAGGCTTGCAATGCACTTGTAGTGTTGGGGAGGAAGAATTATTTGGGAAAAGGTGAATGTAGAGAATCATGAGTGATATCGTAGGACAATGTTCTTATCTGTGGATCGAGAACGAGAGATATCGAATTTCCAGCTGGCCATCCAGCACCATTACCAGCTCATTAGTACGTCCGCTCCTGTTGGCTATCGGAGAGTGTTCCGGGGCGTAATAATCCGTGTCTAAAATACGCGTTCAGACGTGTCATCGTGGCCATTATCGCCAGTGTCATGCTTCGATTTACTGATTTCGATCTGTCGAATGCTAGATTTCTTGCATTAAGCCCGTAACCAGGAGGGGAGTAGATACATTAAGCCCGGTTCTCCCTTCTTGCTCCTGCTGCTGCCCCCTGTTCACTGTAGGCAGACTAATGTCGCCCTTCTTGTACAAATAAATCGAAATATTTACCTGAAAAGCAAGGACACACATTCGGATAAACGGAAAGAGAGTCAGTTTCATTTCGAGCGGCCTTAATTTCGCCCTAGGCTGTTCCTCTCATCTTTCTCTGGACCAAAACGAACTACAAAGCTTCATTGCAATTTTATAATTCAGAACTTCCCTTAAATAAAAATTCAAATATACTCTTCAATAAAAACATACACAAGAATTTATTTTTCTACTCGAATCACCAGGAATTTTCGATTTCCTGGAAGTAGCGTTTGTTTGGGAGATTCGGAGTGGTAGCACGTGCTAGCGAGAGAATGGTCTAACAGTTGGGCGTCCCCGGGGGTGATTTCTGCTTCGTTTAGCTTCGCCTAACATTGGTCGGGAGGCAATGGCGTGCCGCCGTCGCTTATGCTCGCCAATTGAATACTATGGGCCCACACATGAATCACTACATTTCAGTAGAAGAGAGAAAACACGATGAAATGTCCTCCCCTTAATCAAATCTATCTATTATACTTTACGATGCTTTTTTTTGTTATCAATTCGTTAATTTCTCCCTAACGATCAGAGAGGTTCTGACATTGAGTCGTTTTCGATTCTTCTACTTGTTAAAGCGTACGAGATGGAGAGCGGCTGTTTTTGTAGGGCGAGAGAGCTCAGAGTGCGCACACGGCCAAGTTAATTGGCAGAAGAAGGCCGGCGTAATGTAACCGTTAGGAGGCGAGAGCGAAGAGAATCGAGTGGAGAGTGAAGCGCGCACGGCGCCCAGGGTAGGCCATAAACAAGTGCTTACCGCAATCTAATGCGTCTGTAATTGCTCGAGCACCAGTATCTTCCCCAGGCGGGTCCCACTTGCTCCCTGCGATTTAATTACTATGTAAATGTCGCATTCCCTAAACTGTCCGTTTTCCCGGGAGCGCCCGGGCGCCGCCGCCAGCGCACCCCTACCCTTTTCCCGCTGTCGCCCGATGTCCTTAATTACTTTATACGTTATTATAGCCCACCAACTACTGTCGACCCTACTCACTCCATCCGCCTTCTCCTCCTCCTCTTTCTCCTCTTCATCTCTCTCTCTTTCTCTCTTCTACCACTCCGTACTCTCGCTACAAACGCGCCCCAGACATTTCACTCCATTTCCTACCGCCATATTGTTTCTCGGATTAAATTTTAATTTTTTCCAACACGCTCTCGATTCCATGATACTCCCAAGCGCGCACACACCAACTCACTTCCGCGTGCCAACTTCCTCTTGATACGCGCGCCCGCGCGCGCTTTCGTGCTTTTTGCCCAAGTTCCGCACGTTGGATCGTTCTGTTTTGTTGCGGTGCACTTCCTGGAAATGCGGTTCCTATACGCTCTCTCGTCTAATCCGCCTTTGGTGTATTGAATTTTCTCTTGCAAATGTGCCGCTAGCCAACCATTATAGTAGCACTTGTTAGCATGAGAGAGAGAGAGGTGACTTTGGATTAGTCATTGCTGTTGTGTTGTGTGTTAAATACAAGATGCGTAATACTTGGTTTATTAGTTGGGAAAATACTTGAAGGACTTTGGTGGAGTAGCTTTGAGAATTAATAACGTATTAGGTGATTTGTTATCTGCAGGATAGGGAAAGCGGAGATAGAAATGCTGGGGAGTTACAGGACTTAAGTATCTTTTGATTGGAAGGTCGTTGCGCGAGATATGCCTTATAATATTGTACGGGGAATCGTGTATATACGTATCTTAAAGCTTTTCTCTTGCCTCTGGGCACAACGTGCGTGTGTGCAGCCGACGGTACAACACTCGCCGAGTCATTTGCCAGGACTATTTCGGCGAACTAAAGTCCGACCGTGCTTGTAGAATTTATGGTGATTGCGTTAATGCATTATTGATTGACTCGCACGACACCAGGCCTCGATTGCTGCACCATTACTTTCCCGAAATTCCCATTGAAAATTAATCCAGTTGCTGATTGGTGATTGTACTCGTCGTGTATAATTACATTCACTTAGCTGATCTTTGTTGATTGTATTGGGTAAGGGAAAGTATTTTTTTCTTTGATTTGTCTCTGGGAAAAAGATTTTTCTGAAGCAGTGAACCATTCGTTGCGTCTCTCAGTCTTTCGATGGTACAAATGGTCTTGCTGTCCACAGAAGTCCGATAATTTGGCAGCCTGAGAGGGTTGTAAGAGGGCTTTGGCCACTTTGTCAGCCGGCGATGTGGCTAAGAGGGTCCTCTCCATCGTTACGTCGATTTGTCTTGTACCGCAATGGATAAACTTCCTGAGATTTGTCACTGGTCAGTCTCATTGAAACACCATCTGCCCTTTGCACGTGGGAGATGTCCTTTAAAATAGTATTTCTGGCTCAAGGAATCTCTTTCATATACTTGAAATTATGAAGATTGACTTTATTCACGAAATAGTGGAACTAACAATCGAATGAACTTAGGATCAATTAATAGATTATATTTCATTTTTTAAATCATGTGAATAATTTGCATAGACTTCGAATGATTAAAAATGCACTAAAATATTGAAAAATTGCCAGTTCTGTCCTCTACAGGGCCAAATGGAAAATAGCTGCTTGAGGAGCGGTCGTTACACCCCTGTTTCCAGTAGCGGGAAAAACAGAGCTCCTGAGGCGCCGACTGTTCCAGTGCTTGACCGGTAACATCGATATCAGAAAGTATGTAAACACTTATTTGCATGATATTTGAAATCGCATTAACGGGTTTTTATATTTTAACAGGATCAACATTCCAACATTGACTGGGCCAATCTAGAAAATCGAATTCTCCAAGTTTGCGTGTTATTATTACGCAATCAGCGCAACGGGATCAATCCAAACAATGCTAAAGATTGGTGTATAAAAAAAGATGTAATTCGTGCCTGTTTTACGAAAGACCAGATTATATATATGAGAAAGAATATGTTCCTTCATTAGGCAAGGTAAATGTAATTTTAGCAATACTGTTGAAAGTCATTACTTAATGTCGTTATCGCATATCACATTTGTCATATCTATAGGTAGGGAGTTACAGCCACTGGCGGAAGACGGAACCGACCGAGACTGACAGTAACTGGCTAGTCCCTGCGTGAGGTCTTCAGAGTGCTGGCGGATATGATTTTTGACAAAGTGTTTTGCGGCATTTGACTCTACCAAACTTTCGAATCAAACGGCAAGTTGTAATCGTCACGTTTGTGAGAGAAGCCGCACACAATAATGGCAGTAGAAGGGCAAGCATTTTCCACTGAGTACAAAAAGTAACTTAATTGGATCTCATAGGTTACAAGTGCAGCCTGCAGCACCTTGTCACTCGATGTAGTGTTCGTATACCGACAGTTCCCTGAAGAAAGTGAGCACCGGGACTTAAGCGAAAATGTCACACACGGGGGAATTGAAATACAGAAGCGTCAATGATTTGTGTACAAAGGCTAGGGTTAATTATAAGGGCATAAAACCTATCGGTGCTTATAAAAGGCTGCACAGTATGCGACAGTTAGCAGAGGCAGCCCGGAAAGACGGAGACGATGAGACCCACTATATAATGCTGAAGCGATGGGTCGACACTGTTGATTGGCTTAAGAGAACACAAGAATACAAAAATGATAAGTCAATGGCTAGTATCAATGAGGTAAAGCATAGCTTCAAGAATTTTCTTATCCGAAGACCATGCAAGAATCATTTAAGTGCAGAATGTGGATGTTTTTATTGTAGATCAACGAAGCCAAAACCAACCTTTCAGATTTACATAAGAAACTGGATGCAAAATACAAAAAGTATTTGAAGGGAAAGGTATCTGATAAATCTGCTACCAGTGAACAAATGGATATTGACGTTGTGTCACAGAGTAAACGTGACTCTTATGTACCTGCTATTGATGGCCCAATAAATTTACCAGAGACACCAACTAAAGATCCATTAACTGATAATGAAGAGTTTATGTCATGCGAACAATTGTTTCATATGATACAGAAAGTAGATAATAGATGCTTAATAATTGATATTAGGCCAAAAGTACAGTTTGAAAGTTCTAGAATATCATCCAACAATTGTATTAGCATTCCAGAGACTGAAATCAGGCCTGGGTAAGAAAACAATGATTAAGTATGATGTTTTTAATTTTGTTGATACTATTATTGAATCATATTCTTTGTTATTTAGGGTTCTACCTTTCCATTTTGAAAAGTATTTGTACAATGATAAAGACAAAAGATCCTATCAACTGTTTAAACATAGAGGACCACAGTTTACCGATGTTATTGTTCTCATTGATTCTAATGTGACAAGTAGCACATTGACACCTAACAGTCACTTGAATATTATAAAGCAAATTTTTGAGAAATGGGATCCTGGTATCCAATACAAAAAAATTGTATTTCTTGATGGGGGATATATGGAATGGTTAACACGTTATCCAACTTTCACAACAAATCCAAATGTGGCTGAATCTACTTCTGTAAGTCCTCCAAATGAAATTTTGGATGACATTGAATATCCTGACTGGTTACATTCGGATGATGAAGAGAATACTTTAAAAATGCATGATGGCAAATTGCCAAATTTGAAACCAGTGAAGAAGAGTGAAACTATATTAAAACCTGGTCTTCAAAAAGACAAGATTCGGGCCACGCCGAGTATCCTAGGAATGAATAACACAAACTTATCAACCCCTGTTACAACCTACATAAATAATACAGTGTCACAGCCCATGGAAGTGGACACAGCTGATATTGACAATAATGTACCTCAAAGCGACTTAACAAAATTTCAACATAAGAGATCTCAGAGTTTGGCGAAGCCTATTGATGCTCCAAGCAGACCTACCGTGGATAGAAGCAGTAAACCCCTTGTATCTTCAAACGCTGAGATTGTACTGAAACTATTGAAACAATTAACAAATATAGCTAAGAGCAAAGAGAAACTCGAGCAAAAGATTGCAGAACAAGAACAGTCTTTGTATACATATGGTTCAGGATACAAGGATTCAAAGGAGGAAGAATATATTCGTGGAAAGTTAAAGTCACATCATAAGAAACTAGATGAAGTGGTACATATATTACAATTAATTCAATGTGGTTTATAATTGATTCATGCTAATTGCTTTATCGTTTTTAATGCAGAACGAAGCGTATATCGATGTGGAGACTGACTTGGAAAAGTATAATAAGGAGGCCCTGACAGGCAAATTCAGCGCAGAGGAAAAGCGCGAGAAAAATGATCTCGATTTTAACCTTGGTCTTATCAAGAGACGTATCAAGAAAATAATCCATGAGCGTAAAGAATTAAGAATGTATGTAAATTAAACATTAACTTACATTCCAAAAACTATTAATGCTAAATTATTACTTGTATTATTCTGCAAACAGTAAATCTATACAAAATGAGCAAAAAACTGAACAAAAAGAAACCAAGGAAGCTGAGGATAGTATTCACAAAGAGCCTTTGAAAAATGAGGCAACTACGGTGACTCCGGGCCTAGAACGTTCCTATTCAAGTCCGAATTTATTGCAAGAAAGACACAAGGCACCGCGAGTAGACCGTTCTTCGAAACCACAGATACTTTCACACAGTCGAAAGGAAACTAATGGGAATGAGAATATTAAAATATCACATTTGAGCTGGGCGAATCGTGAGGAGCGCATGACACCTGTTCATGGAAGTGTTGTAAGTTGTTTCCACGTTTCTTAGTTGGTCGATTTTTCTAAAATGTTGACTTCGCAAAGATATATCAAAAAACCTTCCAAGAATATTCTGTGTAATTCTATTTACATCGGCCGTTCAATTACTTCATTCGACTTATATAACTATTCGATCGCGATTAGTCGGAGGGTTTCCCAATAAACTTGAAGAGTGACATTTTAAATTGCAAATGAAAGAAATTGGTGAACTGAATGTGCATATACACATTTTGTATTCTCACTTGTAGTATTTCAAAGATATTATATACTCGGATCCAACTCTAATCTTCCACGTGTCGGCATACCACGTTGGTTGACGGCAGAGAAAGATAAATCCTTCTTAAGCACTATCCCTTTCTGACGTCAATCGTCTTGCATTTCACGCCTAGCCGAAACTCAGTGACACAATCTTTTTGCTATACTATCATTTCTTAGTTCGGCTAACGCAGATCGCGCTATTATCAAATTGTTCGTGAATGTGAATTGTAATGTGCATTAAAATGCATTATGCTATTACGTCGGCCTCCCGCAATATCACAAATATACACCCGGGCATGGAAACATTCGGCATTGGTACGGTTTCCCAATCCAATTCAGCTGATCTTTTTCTTAACGGCGCATCGCATCATATTTGCCAGTTGTTACTCAACTTTCATCACGGAGACTAGCGCGAGGCAACGTGCCAGTGTTCATTGCGGATCTGTCAGTAAACGAGACTGCAGGATGCTTTTGGAATAATTGTAATTCATCGAAGTGTTTCTTATAAGAAGTTGGAGTGTTTTAAAGTGATTGTTGTAAATGCATTGCAAAGACTGTATTAACAAGTATTGTTCATGCTGTAAATAATCATGTCCGTGTGGATTGACAGCCACAACTGTAATCGGAAGTTTAGTATGCGCCTACTGGTGTATGTGGAGTACTGCCTAACTATAAAATAGCGGGCGAACGAAATGGTCAACTTGTACAGAAAGTTTGGGCAGAAACCAAGAGTCCAATATTTTCGAAAGGTAGTCTAGAATTCGAAAATATGATGCGGTGCAGCTGCGATGGACTACTACTCACTAACACCAGTGATGTGAGGTGTACAACAATTCAAACTGATTTTCTGCAATGATAAATGTGTTTCAGCATCCTGGTATCACGGGTTTGAAAAACTTGGGAAACTCGTGCTACATGAACAGTATTATACAGTGTTTAAGTAATACAACGCGTTTAGCAAAGTATTTCACGGATAATCTATATATCGACGATATTAATACGGGAAGTGAGAGTACAACACAAGGACAAGTTGTTGAAGAAGTAGCACAAGTGATCAAAGCACTCTGGAGGGGCCAATATAAAAGTATATCGCCCTATGATTTGAAGGTACTGTCACATCATCTATGGTATAAATGGCAATTCTTCCAGCATTAAGTTAAATTGATACTATTGCTATGTTAGGTGGCTGTAGGACAATACAAACTGCAGTTTGATAGCTGTGACCAACAAGACTCTCATGAATTCTTAACTTTTCTCTTGGACTGGATGCATGATGATCTTAAGAAGGTAAATGCAAAAGGATTGCAAATACGATCACATTTTTCATGCAAAGTTTAACTGTGGTATTTACATTTTTAGTTAGATAAAATAACTCATGAAATGTCGGTAGCTGAAAAGGCATGGGATAAGTCAATGAGTTCAGAAAGGTCCATCATTTCCGATCTATTCTTTGGGCAGCTTAAATCAACCATCACATGCAGTACATGCAAACAAGGCAGTACAACATACGAAACATTCAACAGTTTGACAACATCACTACCTCATTCTAGTCGATGTACTTTAAATGTGAGTTAAGTTCGCACCCTTGTCATCACAAAAAGAATATCCGACTACCAGTTTTTATTGTTTGACAATAGGATTGTATTCTGAAGTTCGTAACTAGTCAAAAAGTTGTTGGATGGAAATGTCCTAAATGCCAATTGCCACGTGAGGCTACCAAGAAGTTTGACTTTGTGAAATTAGCACCTATTATTGTGATTCATTTGAATCGCTTCGCCGAGAGTGGTGGAGGGCTCGAAAAGAGGAATACAGCAGTTGAATTCCCCTTAACAGGATTCAATCTAAAACCTTACGTCGTTAGTGATCATGATACCTCCACATATTCCAATATACAGAGTTACAATTATAGCTTATATGCCATGTCTAATCATTATGGAACAATGGACGGTGGTCATTACACGGCGTTCTGTAAAAACGCGACTCAGAATAAGTGAGTATACTTAAACACATTCCGCAATGATGTTGATAAAAAAAGACCCGATGAATATTAATGTTTAACATTTTTACTAGATGGTACAAATATGATGACCAGACTGTCACAGAGGTCACATCAAATCAAGTCAAGTCTCAGACTAATACTGCCTATTTACTCTTCTATACATCATTTATTTAGCATTACGCGAAACTTCACTAAAAGGATATACATGTGAGTTCTCTAATAAACGCATTATGCTATTATTTAACGGAGTTACAGTATTCCGTGATACTGTAGATAGTAAATAAGTCTATTTTGTATATACAGATATATATAAATATATATTTATATAGAGAGACATGCATCTAAGTATATGCATACGTTATGAAGCATTCGTAAAATCGCAACGTCAATAAAAGCTTTACTGGTGCTGGGATAAAGTGTAAATAAATAGAGTAATTGGAAGTTATGTTTCTGCACTTTATTAAAGTTAAATATTCGATAATTCCGTTATGAGATGCATCATAACATCACATAGCGCGTATTATGTACACGTATTAAATTCTATTAATATGTTTCAATGTTAGCGGAGCATCGCATACTGTTGTATCTCATACATTTTAATGTAACTATTTTTCGCCCCTGCAAGAGTTCCAATTTATCTTTCATGTGATATAGACAACTGAGAAAGTGTAAAACGGATGTTAATGGATGTTCTATGAACACGAGTGTCCGCGAATGAAGAAGCGTTTGGCTATGTGAATATTTGTGTTTCTGGAGTGCCATTATTACACGATACTTGTTTTGTACTCGAAATAAAAATTTTGAACAATAGATGACAATCATTATAAACCCGTACCCCTGTGACTATCGTTGTTCTTGTTGTATTGTTACCACAATTGATGCCTCCTCATTGCTAAGACTCTGTCGAAAAAGTTGTGAATGCTGCCAAGCATTAACACCTTCGCCTCCAGAAACTTTGGCAGTCAATATTATCTTTAATGCACCCTTGAGCTCGGTTGTGTTATAGTTACTACAATCGTCAATATGCAGTACGTGAGATTTCGATTGTCTATCATCGTTACTAAAAACCCCCTTTATACTCCATGATACTTTAGCACCGTGAAATTCTTTTACGCTCGCGCGTAAATTGAACGAAGATATATATGTGTTTGGATTGCTAGTTTTGAATGCCCATTTTATACTACCATGTACGGTATTCGGTGATCGGGCTAAATATACCATTTTCCAATCGTCCTCTACTTTACGGAACATTCCTCCTTCACTCATGCTTACCCCACTTTGCCACTCTGACTTCTCCTCTAATACTGCTCCACTTTCATCCACAATTTTGTATACATCAGTAACAGCGGAATACTCCAGTCGGAATGTTGTACCATATTTGGAAATGTCCCAAGTGTAGCTGTCTTGCGGATTTTTCTAAAATAATATAATACATTTAATTTGATTTGCTTTACGTATTGTAGAAGATTGAAGTATTGATATCATATATTATCGTACCGAAGATATCTCTCCTCGCGCTAATCTCCAAGCATAAGATCCTGTTGTCCGACCGCCGTACGTTTTCCCATCATCTTGATCATGATTATTTGGCATATGAATTAATTCTACTAGTTCTAAAAGTCTCCTCTTAATAACATAATTTCTTCTATGAGTACTATATCCTGGTGCAGTCTGCCTTTGAGCATTCAATAGCTCAATGAAGTTCATTAAGCTCTCTTCTGAGCAATGCTTCCGCCTTTTTGTCACAGCCTTTAGATTGCGCGTATAACGCCAAGTAACATCTTGTATTTCATCCTTTGAATATGCCAGAACATAAGACAATTTTTTCCCCCAACCTCGTTCGTACATTAAAGGTTGGTCAATAACATTTTCACACGGATCTACATGGATCCATCTATTTTGAGTTCCCGACCAGACCTGTAATATTAATGTTTAATGTTGAAATACAATTGTTTCATTCAATATTGTGGCTACACACCTCTGTCCAAACGTGGTCCGTTACATCATGGATCAGTCTTGCATCATAGCCTAATGCTCTGCATAGCAATGTAAATACATTCGCATATTCACCACACCTTCCACATCTTGTAGTTAATAAAGGATCTGGATCACAATAACGAGGAAACTTCACCAAAGTTTGACACCTTGTACATCTAGAATTATGGTGAGATCCCTTTGGATATATATACAGCATGCATCATACATAGAATTTTAGGATTATTAATTCATACATATTTACCTATGCAATTCTATTCTTGTACACTGTTTATCTTTGGAAGCCATAGTTCCATCAATTTTACATTCACCAAGGCATACTGGACAAGTGGGACTATCAACCCATTTAAAGAATTTAGTTTTAAACCAATTTGCAAGTTCCGCAAGGTATAAATCTTTCCAACTAATATCATGCTCATTATATTCCTCTCTATTAACATCTTTTGTATTCTGCTCTAACTTAATGTGCCTGTAAGAATATTATCTTATGCACTGGTAACATAGAGGCAAGTGGAAAAAGAATTCCACAAAAGGACAAATACTTTTGAAGTTTCCTGATTTTTGAAATCGTAGCAAGTTCAAGTTCAATTGTGGGAATGACATTTCTTGCTTTCTCTTGAAGTTCCTTATCCTCGTATCGGAGCACGCTACTGAATAATTCTTTGATTTTATCTATAAGGCTTTTTTCATGAGCTGTCTCTATCTTAGGCAGATTAAATTCCTGCGCTACATTCTCAACAGTGCTTTCTACGGAATGATTTTTGGCTAACAGACCTTCCAGTGCCTGTAACTTCTCAAGAGGTACTCCATTCGGAAGATGAAAACTATCCGTGCCCTGTAAATGAAAGCGGCCAATGCAATTTTTAAAAATCCTGTCCTCACAAATTAAAGAAACACGATTCGTTGGTAATTCTACATTGTTAATTGAACGTGTTTCTATTCGAAATTCTAGTAACCATTTAAATGCGAGGCGTAATATGATTTTCTTGCCTCAACAAACCCAACATCAAACAGACATTCCACCGCTCCTGTAGCGGGCAGCAATCTTTCTATTACGATTGGATCATCCAGACGAATTTCTCGACATTTTTCATTCTTCGGATTTTTTAATATGTCCCGGCACAGTGCTAGCAAAGTGGTCTCCGCAACCTTTTGTACTTCCGTCTCGTTTTCCGCGAGCATATGCACGCACCTTCGCAAGCTCTCATCCATTTTCAAGCCGTTCTCGAAGGATTTTAGCGCTGACACGGATTACAAATCAAGAGAAATAGGATTAAGCTAAGTGTTGAATGAAACTGACAGTCACTATTAGCACAAGCACCCTGCCATGTCATTTAGATATGCATTATACATCAGTATTCAGTGGTGTGGGTGTGTACTGTGTGATCTGTGGTATGCTGGAATGACACGGCTAACTTCACGTCAGTATCAGATTCAGTGTCGGAAATCTCGCGTGTGAACTGTGTGTGTCGTAAAACTGGGAATCCTATCTTTTACACGAAATAAAACGGTGATATTTCAAGTGTTCGACGACAATCCTAATCAATTCGAGATGTCTCTTCGAATCGTAAGTTCAAAGGGCTGCAATCTCGACGCCCGGTAATTTGGATTTTCGTCGTTCAAGTTCCAGTTTCCAGGCTAAGGTAAGTTATCCACTGTCTACATTGTACATACCGCACATAAATACACAACTTTTCCACGAGCGATAACAACTGGTGTGCTCAAATTATTTTCGTAATAAACACAATTAACAAACAAATTGCTCTTGAACGAAATAACAGACTGCTGGGGGGTAAATTGAAATTTTACAGTACCGGAGGTTATAACAATGATTTTATTTCATTAAAAGCTGAATATTATAACGCGCCTCTCGAAACATTTCTCGAAGTCACCGTTAATTAAAAAACATCATTACTACGAGGACTTTGATCAACAGACTACTTTTCTCAAAGATCTAGAGCGATGGGCTTCGAATATTACATTCAATCCTATTGATTATTCACGACGGGCGGTACGGTCAACTTGGCTCTCTTTGCTCGGGAAGGGATTATCGACCTCAAGGACGCAAAGAACATTCGCCAAGCACTCTTCCTGTAATTTTAATGCCCTCCACGATATTTCCCGCGCTCAGCCCATAATGACAAGGGTTCGATCTTAAGTGAATTTCAAATTGGTCCAGGCAATGGCGAACAAGCCCGCCCATTAAAATCGTACGATCGGAATCGTTTTCCATTTTAATATCCAATCGTGAAACGAGGTATCCAAGGCTAATATTACAGGGTGTGAGAGGAAGGGTGTCAAAGGGTCAAATGAAATTCTCTCAGTGGACTGTGGATCTTGTTTCTCGGCTGAACAGTCAAGCAATTGGACTCTTAGGTCCTCGGTTGGTCGAGAGAAAGCAAGGGTTAAAGAGATAGAGAGTGAGTAGGCAAGGGTGGGAAGATGTATTGATCAAATTTAAGGAGGACGAAAACGGACCATTAACAACCCGGTGCGCATTTCACCAGGTGCATATATTACGCGACGCATACTCTAAAAGGATTAAAGTAACCAAGAGAAGTCGTGACACGCGATGCTCGGGGTAGTAGAGACCGGTAACGAGATATATCGTTATCGAAAAATTAAACCCTCCCCGCCGGGTAATTAATTGAGTCTAACTACTTAATTTCGTGACGGCGAACTATCTGATTTCACGCGCCTTTCCGAGAACAAATAGCCCACTCTCATGCTCGCTACTCCTTCGGACTACTGGTTTGGCTTGCCACTTTCTATGAGCTACTGACAAAGATTAAGTCACAGTGATCCCAATGAGTTATCCACTGTCTACCAACCAATTTTCCTTTCGGATCTAACCCAATGTACGTTATTATCTCCCTTTGCGACTACCAATATAGGATAAATGTATCGGAACCCCCTCACCTTTTCTTCTTTTTCTCTCACCATCCCCAAAGAAACCAGGGAATTCGTGACCCGTAGAGATCGGTACTACTATTTCCAGAAGAATTATATCCAAGCGATATTTCCTACTCACTCGCATTTTTCCTTGGACGGGACCAAGCGAATGGGGAATATCAGTGCCGGCGGCGGCAAAGAGTTCTCTTGGCGTTTGAAACCGAGCGTTTTAATAATAGCGCCGTATAATGCGGACGTGTTTGAGATGGCCGTGCTCGATATGGTGTCATGATGAATCGCGTAGCATGTTCCACTGGTGAAAAAGGCCCACTACCACTCATTTATCGAGTAGACGATCTACGTTCTCCAAGGTGTTTCACACTTGCGCGGCTAGCGATTCTCTTCCTTAATTACCTCGCGCGCGCATGAATTATTGAGTCGACAAACAAAGAGCCAAATGGCTCGAGTTTCCTACAAGACGCACTATTAACATGGAATTAAGATCGATCGGAATTATAAATCGTGGTAATAAACGATCTACTTTGACAATATTAACTTACTCATCCAAGAGTTTCAAATATTCGTGTACGTGATCGGAAGCAGAGTGTACTCTTTCTGAAAGAGTCCCGGGACGAGGTTAGTATTTGAATATTGTGAATAGCTCGTGGATGGCCATTGCTAGCCGTTGATACTGTGAAAAAGCATGGTGTACAAGAGGGCGAAATGCTGGCCAGATAAGGCGAGCAATCGTAACCAGAAGCGGTTAAGAAGAGCACCGTGAACGTGAGCGAGATGTTTGCATAGAGTGGCGTTGCTCGATACTATAGAATAGTTGCCAGATAAGAAGAGTCGTCAGTACTGAAAATACAGAGTCTCCCTCGTTCACGGAGAATCGCACTGAATGCAACGGGAGGATTTTCGAGAGAAAAAGGATAGATACATAGAAAAAGAGAGAGGGGAGTGTTTGGCCAGGGTTTTTTTTTTGCAGTGGCTGCGGGCGAACACAAATGCATGCGGCAACGAAGCACACGGCAGCATGGACCGAGTGTTGTGTGTGCAGGTGAGCGTTGAATGTTAGGGGATGATTCCGCAATTGTTCACTCGACTTTTTAGTAGCGAGAGAAACACGGCGCAGATAAGGAACGCAATCGAAACATACGCTTTATCGGCAAGCGACTTTTTGCTCGAGCATTTAGATTGCGAGAGGAGGGAAGGTTGGGCGAATGGGACGTCATTAATACTTCCTATATTCTCGGAGGAGTGATTTCCACGGTGCTACAATTTCCAATCGCGTCCGCTCCCTTTCGCACACTCTCGTTTCTCCTATCTAGTTTTTATCTCCCACCGTACTCTTCCCCTCTTCTATCTCACTCTTTCTCGACCTATCCTTTCAATTTTCCATTTGAGCCGCTCAACGGCGGCTCTGTCGAAAAAGAGCCGGGCGACACACATGTTGGCGTCCGATCCAGGGATTCATCAGAACTCATGGCAGTTGTCAAAGAATTCGAATGAGAGAAAACTTCATATATCATGTTTTTCGTTAGCCGAGTTCGCTTGGTGCACACTGACTTGTTCATGTCTGTGTGTTCGAGCTATTCGAATCGACTGGATCGAATGAAAAGCGACCTATCAACCAGTCCGGAGAGTAGTTCGTCTCGTTACGTCGGCGACACAATCATTCGATGGCAATTAAGGAAATAATTTCATTCCTCACTGCTCTCGAACGGCACCGACAAGCAGCGACAAGATTTTCTCTCTCCCCCCCCCCTTTTTTTTTCTCTCTCTCTTCTTCTTTTTCTTCTTTTTTATTCTGCTTCCTTATTTCGCACGAGCGAGCAGGAGCAGCGAGGCAAAATAATAATCCGCCTTCCGTTGGGACGGGAAACGGCGATTTCAGCGACATATAACCGTAAATCTTTTCGTCGGGAACAAGCGCGGCGAGAGGCGAGCAGCTACGGGATAACTTCTGTAATCTCCCATCCGAGAGCTGTCCGTTAAAGTAATTTAACCCAGGGATCCCGAAGTGCCGATTGAGCCGGGCGGGCATCGGCAAGTTGTATGCCCTCTCCCTATCCCGATATTGCCATCTATCCGGGGAGTAGAAATAAGTGCGATTAATTGAATTAATTAATTTACCAGTGCGAGCGCGTCCTTCGAGCTTCGTGAACGGAGAGAGTCTGGGGATCTCACCCGACGAATTACCGTCCTCGACTTTCTTGCGACGCTCAGGGAATGTACTATTAGCGATTACGTTCCGACGACGCCTAAAAGGGGAAGTCTTATTTGTAGGATAAAGTTAATCCAACCATTAATACAACTCTCACCGGTCCAATTTATTTAGCAAGACTATTTCAGACTCGACTATCTTCTACTACATCGTTTGTATACATTTCATTCTAACTTACTGATTCTATGCTTGTTTGATTGTCGCTTCGCTAAGCTAATTCAGCAAGTTGACTTTTTTCTAATCGCTACTCCACTGGATAGAGAACGTGATGTGAGTGTGAGTGTGCAGCTGGTGGAAAGGAGTATGAATCAGTAAGGCAGGCCAGACATGCTCTCTCCCTCGAGTGGATTTTGCATCGCAAGAACGTTTCAGCTTACACCGCACTCTCGATGGGAAGCTCGCCGGGCAAAAAAGCCGTGTTCTAGAGCACGAACCCACCCCCTCCATATCCCGTGTCTTATTATCATGTCACACCTTTTTGCCCCGCGCGCGCGCCCGCCGCCGGGAATGGGAAATCCGATGGCGAGCATTCTCCGTGTTCCTCTGCGGAAAGCGGGCCGGCGGTGCACTTCGGAAAAGGGCGGGCAAGAGCCAGTGTCACGAATCGTCGGCTCGACCCGGTGCTTGTTAACAAAGCAGCATCCGGTAACGGAAGTGACCGAAATATTTGCAACGCGCCCGACATTTCTAAATGAACTTGAATCTAGAGTTACTCGAGTGGTGTGGACCCAGTACGCTTAAAGTCCACTATTTCCTTCACCGGCGGAAGTAAATTTACACTACTGTATGAGATAGTTTGCTTCGATAACGAGCGAGGATAGAAGCGAATCTGCTTTCCCGGAAGTACAAGGGAATACGCTAAACACCTCTGGGGTAATAAGGCAGTATTCACAGTTCCTACCTTTTACTTGACAATACTACAAATCATGAGAATCGAGCGGTCGTCCGGGCAAAGGTGGGCGCGACGAGGTGAGCGAGATAAACTACTTGAAATCCTGTGAAAAATAAGCTTGACGAGTGAACTCGACAGTCGTGCCTCTCTCCCAGAGAACCTGCAGGATTTTCTCGAGCGTATACTACTAGCACATCGTACTACCGAGCTGGGACTACCCATTAGTTTCAGCTTTGAATCGTTGCTAACGTTGGGCGATCGCAGATCCAAACGGCGACAAGAGTACTGCTTCACCGAGTCTTAATCAATACGAAGAATTCGTTAAATGTACCGGAAAGTTTGCTGGAGAGAGTTATCAATGGGTGCCCGAATGCCAGGAGATTTCTTTGGAAGTTCGACAGTGTACAGGAGCTTTCCTTCCCGTGGGCAGCGTGGTCCCCGAGGACTTCGGGAGCGAAGAGGTCTCTCGAAAGTCGAACAACTCTTGCCGCTCGCTGCAATTCCCGGGCCACCGAATAACTGGGGGAACTCGCCCGATTAGAAAGAGGAGCTCGGCGAACTCATTAGGACAGTGCACATTTTTTCGACCCCGTTGGATCTCGCCTGACAGGGCTTGCGAATGCTCGTGGAGATAATGGTTGTAAAAATAAAGTGTGCAAAATCCTCGAGTTGACATTTTTCGGATCCTATGCCATTCCGAAGAGTATGCGTTGTTGGGAAAACCTATGAAGATAGAATGTCAGGCTTCCAGTTTCTCTGTTAATTAGGATGGCATAGCATTAATGCGAATACCATCGCTGCCTTAGTGGATAGCATGCATAATCCGCGTAATTGCGATATCTTCGATGTGTATACAAGCTTCACATACATCGAGGAACGCGTGTGAGAGACTATTCTCTGGCAATAACGTCAGCCATCTCCTGGAATCCCAGAGATTCTTAGCGGAACAACAACAGCCAGCCAAGCCAGCCAAGCCATCCGGTAGATCGGCGTGCTTCGTTTTCCTGCCACGCTGTGTTGTTACATCCCCGCACACGTACAACCAACACGCTCGAGGAACGTCGAGAGAAAAATTCGATCTAGATACGTGGCTACAAGATTCCGGGGGAAGAGCGGAATAGCAATCAGGCGTTGCCCGGGCGCGCACATCTCTCTTCTCTTTTCCTGCGTGGCTCCTTCACATTATTTGTCAGAAACTTTTTCCTACTCTCATCGTCCAGTGCGAACGATGCCTTTGTGTGTCGTATAACGAGTACATCAGTGCAATTAAAATATAATTCTAGATATGATACGAATGACAGATTAGAGAGAACGAAAGAGAACGAGGGTGGGCGTTGATGTTATGTGCGGCTCGTTTATTGAAAGAGGCTGTCGCTAAGTACATTTCCAAAATGCCACGCACGGCGAACATGAGTCAAAGCAGTTTAATAAACGTCCCGGCTCGACCATTAAACTTAAAATCGAAATTGCAAATGATTCCCCGCCACTAGCTACAAAACCAATACACTCCGAAAGGGGGGAGAGCGTGAGAAAGACCGAGAGAGAAACAGAGAGAGAGAGAGAGTGAGAGAGAGGTGAGCGGCCAGCTCGAATGAAATAAGCTTTCGACGTCCCAGCCAATTAGCTCGCCATTATTCACCATGAATAAATGACTTCAAATTGAGAGCTAACGACCGCACGCGTGACTCTTGCTCCTCTCTCGTATGAATAATCCTGGCATGCTGGTTGGACCACTGTTTAGTAGCTTCTTTTCCTGAAGCAACTATCATATGAATTGTATTGAATCATCCTCGTTAACAGACTTATTCAATTCTCGATTGATATCATACAAAGGCAAAAGGGTAGGCGTGAGAAAGAGCGATGTGTAAGTGAAAAGGCGAGTAGTATTTAAATTAGCACATCTGTTCGTTTAATGACACGCGATCAAAGAAAACCAAGCCGATCATGTTACCGATTGTAAGTTCATGGATAGATAATGATATCTAATTATGTTGCCAGTTCAATTAACGAAGCGCGTCACTAATAGGGACGCGATATCTCGGTAGCCGATGGCTTTGCGGGAATGTTTTACTTTGTTATTGTAAAATGCTAATTCCGGCGCTAATTGCACCGGTAAGCTAATTTCCAAGGCACCTTGTCACCAGGACAATGAATGCCGGCGGGCACGTTCGATCCTATTCCACTGGAAGTAGTTCCGTAGCTTCTTCTGCTGGGTGCGATATACAGTAAATAGCTTAATGACAGTCTCGAGAGAGAGGGAGGAGATCCCTCGGAGTTACTTGAATAGGAGATGATTTATGGTATACAGGCATTCCAGCAACTCATTAACATGCAAAGCAGCGTTATATTATAACTTACAATGGGGTCAATGTGAACGGGCGAGGAGATCGGAAAGTTTCTTGCACGAGAGCCGAGCACACTACTCCTGCAGGCCTCTTTCACCAAGAGAAAGCTTTCCACAGAGAAAGAGAGAGATTGTTCCATCCCTTTGCACATCCTGAAACAATTTGACACTAATTAGCGAGAAAATCGGAGACGACTAATTAAAGAGCCTCGCTGGAGAACACGAAAAGCAGAAACTATCTGGGAATGTCTACTTTCAGAAGACTAATTAAGAATGATTAAATCTAACGAGTTTATTTGTCACTTTCACAAATTTATGTCCACCGGCAGATGGCTACGTTATCTTCAACCAAGTAATTATAAGAGAACTCTATTATTTTAACAAAAACTATTGTCCTTTATAGTTGAATGATTTTCGACTCGAGGAGTCACCACCCTTCGCCTTCTAGCGTTCGAGAACGATTATTATACCTGAGGGTGCAAATAGTTGCACGTCGGGGCAAGTTTGCCAGGCGTTCCTAGCACAAGTTGTGTGCAGGTTGGCGCCCAATTAGACGGCAGAGCGGAAGTTCGACGTGCGTGGAAACTTGACTGTTTTTGCCATTTCGTCGCATTGTTAAGTTAGGCACTATTAGTTCCGTAGCTGTCTGTAGCCGGAGCGTACCATCTCTCTTTCTCTTCCGGTAGCGAAGCCAACGAGAAGCGAAGTGAGCATGCACACCCACCCTCACCCTCCCCCCCCCCCCTTGTTCCAGCAGGAGCGGAACTTCGTGGAGTTGTTGACATCGTTTTCAGCGAAACTATTTCGTATCAGCGCAACGAACCCGTTTTGCTTTTGCTGCATTGCCGGTGCCGGGCACGTACGCGCGCGCCTCCTCCGCCGCCACTGTCAATTTCTCTCACTCACCGTGGAAATGCATCGTAGCGTGCGAGAGGAGAGAAACGAGAGGCTGAGAGTTGGTTGAAGAGAAGGGTTGGAGGGGCAGAGAGAAAGAGAGGAAGAGAGAAAGAGAGGAAGAGAGAAGCAAGTGGGTTTGACTTCCTTGGAACTAGCAGTCGTGGAATAAACGTTGCGTCGCCCCTTTTCCTGTCGGCAGGCTGGCATCGTGTCCCCATGCCGGATAAATCTGATGAAAGAAACTGCACAACACAGCGTCCCAGATACTAGCGAACCTCTGCCTTCGCTTCCTAGCTTCCAGCTTCTTCTATTCAAAAGGGAACGACGAATAAACGGGAACATATCAGTGTCCACGGACATATTATGCTGCGATATCACACCGCTAGACAAAAGTGATTCAAAGCATTCCGCGGCATCCTTCGATATATCCGGTTCAGCCGATCACATCCGTGCTATGCGCAACTTTATCCGACAGCTTCTCTCTCACTCACTCACTCACTCTCTGCCCTTGCTGGCATCGATGTGTCTGTCCTACCGCGTACTCTACTCGTGTATATCTATCGACGAGCGACTCCTGTTACTGTTTCCCGAAACTCTTTCGCGTAAATCTCCAGCCAACGTGTATTTCTACACGCGGTATATGCCATGTCGCCCGGTGGACCTTCCTTTTCTGCATGCACAACCTGTCATTCTTTTATTATTCCTACCTCGATGTTTTTCCCGCGGACTTTTCCAGTCTCGGTTTCAATATCCCCTGGTAAAGTTTGTCCGAGCTGGAATAGAACTCGGATGGAAGAAGAGACTTTTCGACCGAGGTTTCATTGGGTTGTTTGAGTTATCGACGAATTAAATTGTATTCGGATTCAAGGTGTCTACGAATCAAATAGGAATATGTACATACGTCGAATTTATGCTTGAATCCATGCAATTTGTAGGGCAGTGCAAATTCAGTTTGACGCGGAAACTTTTTACAGGCTAATTCCCTCTACGCTTTAAACTGGCAGGATCTGTATAGCCGCAATGAAAACGCGAAGGGCGCGCGCGAGCGAGCGAGAGTTGGGCATCAAAACGTTATTGAGATTAATTTCAGAGGCCTGGGTTTTCGGGCCTGTATGCTAGGACATACGCGCCTGGCTACTTCAATTTCCTGGGAATATCCTCCGCCATAGCCAGTGTGTCCCTCCCCTTTGCCTCTCCCGCTTGGCGCCCCTCTCGTCCACTTATCCCAAGCACGATAAATTTTCAATATCCAACCGGGCCATTGTGCGCGTCGTTCCAGCACAGATTCCAGTTATATTCGACCACGTATTTTCGTTGTCCTCTCACTGGCTACAACTCCGAACACCCTGTTCCTTTATGTAAGTGTGTCTATGACACGTGCAAATGTGTTGGCAACACCGGAACTTGGAAACCAGTGTGTACTTCCAGGTTCACTTCTACCTTTGCCACACACGTGCTTACCTAATGCGAGAGCTAACATCTACTCCGGAGAGAGTGTTGGCAACTATTCTTCCTAGCAAGCAGCGATAATGTTTCCCTTCGCGCTTAAGATTAATGCTCCTTAGCGCGATCATTGAATTAGGGCCACTTCACACGCTCTCCATCGTTACTTCTCCATGTAAACAATGCACCGCGCGATTCCAACGAGACATTTATCAAATGTTCCAACATCCCCCGTTTTGTTTCTCCCTCCCCCCTTTTGCGGATTACAGTGAATTTACTCAGCTTAATATTTACTCCCAACAATTTACTTCACTTGTCAGAGATACGTGTATGTGTATGTGTATGTTGGAAGTCGGTGATTTTTCGTACGCACCTGCATATAGGGGAACATATGTTCCAGTATATTCGAGGATAGAATCCCCGAGTTGGTGGGTTTTCGAGGGGTGATTTTGGCGGACAATAAACGTTTTTCCATCGCTCGAGGCAGAGCTTGTTGTGTTAGCGCGGGAGTAATGTTTGCCCATCATTTTTGCCCGACTCATTGAAAGGAGGGCGTGACGAACATTCCCGTCATTGTCGTTGGGGCCAAGTGGAGCGGAGAGAGCGGGCGGATATATACGCTTTGCACCGACATTGTCGGGTAATACAGGACACGGACGATGTTCGAGGAAGAAAGGAATGTAATTAGAAGGGTGGCGTACAACCCTGGCACAAAAGGTGGGCGCGAGAAAGTGTTAAGAAACGCGCGTTATCCCTCGAGCGAGTCAGGGGATTAACTTCTTTTCGCCTTCAGGCGAATGAAGGGGGTAAAGAAAGAGAGAGAGAGAGAGAGAGAGCGAAGACGGTTTCTTTTGTCTTTCGATATTAAAATGCCCCTTGTTTACCAGAGGACTCAAGTGCGAACGGTCTAAACGCGTTCAGAACGCCGGCATTGTGGCTTCCATTGGAGTCCAGAAGTATTGCTGTAATTTAACATACTTGCCCGAGCCGGCAAGTAGTCGTTCGTTTAACGATGCCAACATAAATCCGCTTGAAACTGTGCCACTGGAGTGGACAGACGCATACACCAACGCATCACACGCACATATACACAAAGGTTTGTCCACTCTTGGCAAGTCTGGGCCGCTCGTAATCCTATTACCAACGAATACGTCATTAAACGCAAAGTCAAATGAGTTTACCGCGTCGTTAGGTGGGCTCGAAAACTTTTTGAGAGAGCTCTCTCACTGCGAGTCCTTGGGTCCTTGCGTGTCTCGCTGGACGACACTCGGCGAACCTCTGGACTCTCTCATCCTACTCGCCATCCCACCCCTGCACAAAAGAAAGTTCCAAGCTATTTTTCCTTTTAATGATCGCGTCCTCTCCTGATGTTAGCAGAGTGCCGGAGGAATGCTCCGCGGGACGGCCGCGTTGGAATTTCTCCTAATAAACGCCATTCAAGCGTCGCCGAGAGCCGGAAAAAGAGCACGGCCTGTAAGAGTGCTCGAACGGGGAAATTTAATGAGCTTATATTCATGCTGGCCGCTCCAAGGAGATTCTGCTCATAAATAGCATTGCGGGCAAGGATAATGTCTTGAAATCATTAGATCAGTCGGTGAAATTTTTCTCCACTTTTCTCTGTATATGTTTGTCTGTGTGAGAAAGGGATGAAAGAGGGGTTCGCGTGGCTTCGCTGTGGGAAGGTTTGCAGTATATCAATGTCGATACTTTTCGATTCGGATGCTAGCAGGAGCCACCGGGGCAATAAATTTTAGTTACCCCAGGAACAATTTGCAGTTCTGGTAAATAGTGTAACGACGGGGCCCAGCGCGATGCTCCTCCTTTTCTCGGCTAGTAGGCGGAGAAGGATCGGCAAACCGAGTGGAGGGTGGTCGTGTTTAAAATCGAGAAATCGATGGTATCGGACAGATAGAGAAATATCGCGTGGCTCTGAAGAGCGACGAAAGTACGTAACACTGGTAGAAATATTAGAAGTGGGGAGAAGAGAGCGCGTGCGCTTCGGCTAAGCTTAAGGAAGGAGGATCTATTTACCAGAGAATAGATCGGTTTATTATCGGAGTTTACGTAAACGGCGTTGTCGTACGCCGTTCGGGGCGAGAAAGGTGGAATGAAAGGGGGAGAAAGGGAAATAGGGGGTGGGTTTGGTGAGGGATGCAACTGGGAGAGCAACTTCTCTGGTAACTATAGGTCTGCTCTTCGAACTGTAAGTAACTTTATTGCGGATGTCTGCAGTCTATAGGGAAGTACCTACTGTCGAAGAATTTCCGATGTAACTGCGAATCCCGGTGAATCCGGTTGGGAAGAGGGAATCTTTTTTATTCGGGATCTCTCACGCGTGCCTGTCTACATGCCGATATCCCTGTGATACGAGCGAGTCGTAGAGATGTTTTATTATGTGAGCCGGAACGAGCCTCCGGCATACTGCGCGCACCGGCCGCATACAAATGGCCTGCTCCATTTAACGGGGTGCAGGGCGGAAAGGCGGGCGAGAAGTTAATATAAAATCCGGCCGCCGTATATTAGTTTCGAAACTCAATTTTTGGAACGCCTCATATGTCCATAAACATTAAAACAACGAGGAGGCGACCCGCTCTCATCGAGCAACTGGGTCAAAGTGAGAGAAAAGAGAGAGAGAGGGAGAGAAAGAGAGGTCGCGCGCGCACTCGGCACGTGGGTAGAGCGAGCACTCTTCAGTGTGCACACCGGTGCTAATCTCTTTTTACAAAGCTCTCCCTCGCCGGCTGTATTCACATTTTTATGCAAATACCGTTTACGCCGAAACTATAATTTGCCGCAAGTTTCCCTACCACGCGCGTGAATACCATCCAGTTGTCCTTGTATTAGTCACGCGAGTTATATGTATAAACGCCTAGCTGAAAACTGGGAAGGAACATCCCCCTCGGACGGGGCTATACACGAATTTATACACGTAACTTCGTCGTGACTGGTGTTTATGGACAGTTAAGCGAGAGTAACACGCACGGGGCTCAGCAAAATTGCGAAGGAAAAGTTGGGAGGAAAAGGCGGTGAGTGGCCCTTCATCCGAGACAAAGTTTTTAATTGCGTCCCTAATTTCCTACGGTTGACGTGTGTTTGTGACTGACTACTTGTTGTCTACGTGTCCCATTGCAAGGATAACTATAGTTATGCTTGTAGTCCTGTTATTTTCACCCTCTGCCATCTAGTCGAGCTAGTTACGAGCTGTTCCAAGGAATTAAGCATACTACCTCGAACTTAGTACGAACTTGTACCAGATACATAAGAATCTATATTTGCATAAACATCCGAAGTCGAGTAGCAAGAGAGAAAGAGAGTAACGCAGGTGCGAGTCATACTCGCACCTTATTATGCCTGAAACTTTCTTCATAAAGATGAAAGCGTCGGCTACGAGCCTCGAGCGAAAAGTTCATTGTTTCCTTGCAGACTATCAGTTACACCATTATTTATCGAAGAGAATGTTATTCCAAGCAGGAACCACTTCCGTTGCTAGTAGCAAAGGTATTTTGCCTTACCCGCATTTTATTCACTCGATTCTATCCTTCGACCTTTAATTACGGATTTGCAGTTAATTATTTCGCTGGTAGTCCAACCGGCTCGTAGCGCTCACCTTCTCCCGGCAAGTTTTCGCGACGTATTTGCATGCAGATTCCGGCGAGACGAGCTCTACGAACTGAGTGAGAGAGTGAGTGAGTGAGAGAGAGAGAGAGAGAGAGAGAGAGAGAGAGACAGACAGAGAGGGGAAGCCGTTGGTTCGCCCGGAAATTGCGAGGCAGATACTCGCTCGGCAAGAGCTCCGCCAAGTTTTTGGTAGGCGCGTAATTCATAAATAATTGCCAAGCTGCTCCTCGCTAGCTCGGCGTTATCAAAGTGACTCTTTAAAGTAGATGTTTTATCTTTAAAGCTGCGGCTCCCCTTCCACTCACTTCTGATCCGACTGCTTTCTCCCTTCCCTCTAAACCCCGGGCTCCCTAGAATCCGTAGTGCTCGACTCGTACTACTTGTTAGTTGACTTATACTACTCGACTTCTCTGGCGCTTTGGAGGCGGCAGCGGCGGCACTTCCTTTCGAATGAACTGCAACCAGTTGAACCGTGAATGTCCATAACTTTCTAAAGCACGTACGCCGTTATTAACTATACGCTCGGCGAGCAGCGCCTCTACAATTACACTCTGAAACGGTTCGAAACTATCAAACGCCGATACGATTCACTAGGTTTTGCGCGAGCTTAAATAAATACGATTTCTCATTTTCTCGGGAATGCAATCGTACTATTGCCTTGAGAGCTTTATTCACTGGATCGAGATCCATACTGACAGGTAAAAGTAGAAATAGAAGGAAAAAGGAAAGGATGAGATCGGCTTAATTAATCTGAAACACGTTTAAAAGTTTATTAAGCGCGTGACCTGCCGTGCTTCTTCTTTTCCATCGAGAGCCACAAGCCTGGCTAACGAGTACAGAATTTGGAATAAGATAAACCTGTTTGACTGGGAGTTAAAGTGCTTCCAGGTCAAAGGGTCACGTTATCATGACTAGATAGAGCGTGTGCTCGTGCTCACAAAACGAACCGACGGTGCTTCGAGAAAATTACTGCCAATCTAGGCTACCGGCCTATACGCACTGCTCCTTATTACTTTCTCTCCCAGTGAAATGGTACTCTGGACCCGCCAGTTATTTCTCCTACCACTGACCATCGACCCCAGTCGACACCGAATTCTCCTACCTCAATAAATACCAGCCGAACCAACCATTCTCCTGACCCTTCCCCCATTTTGCACTTACCCTTTCTACTCAACCCTAACAAGTAATCGACGACCGGTCACTTAATCTACCCTCGAGTGTCACATATAAAACTAATTATCTTATAAATCTTTGACAGAAATAAAATCACTCATAATTCCATTCTTTCTTGTTCCTTATTAATTTCGATTCGTATCTTGATCGACCTATACTCAATGAAATTGGAAACATGTGTTCGCGTGATTGAGAATACTTTAGCGATGAATTGCTTGTATGGGAAAGCTATCAAAAGCCCTGCCTATGGAAGGGAGTTTCCAACGTGTAATGCCGGTGTTACCTTTTCACGCTCGACTGATAATGAGTTCAGGACGAAAGTTCGCCCGGCGCATCGGTTTCTTGTCGCCATGCTGACACAGAACAGCATTCACTATGCAGTAGTTCATATCGTAGTATGACAAAAGTATTCATCTTTTCATAGACGGGAAATATTAAATGAGGCGTGTTGAAAAGAGCAAGAATTGTCATGAGGCGATCTTAGTGAACGAGAGTAGAGTGTGTTTGCAAGCGTATATTAAGTCGTATTAATTAACAAGAATCGTGAGTAGGTACTCGCATCCGTCAAAAAAAAAGTGGGAGCTGTCCTTCCCACGGGGTATGACAGTACTGGCAGTGGTAGTTGAAGGGAAGTTGGTACCGTAGTAGAGAAAGTACCAAGTATTTGCAGAGACGTAATTATATTTACGGTACTCGAGGCGAATTTTCAAGCGGGTACACAGAAGTATTCGCGTCCGCCCGCCACTATCTCTCATTACGCTGAAGTTCAGTGGAAGAGGAGTGTGCTAGGCGGCACTGTAGCTGCTAGGTTGCGCGGCTTCGCGTCGATCTCCGCTCACAATCTACTAGTGCATGGTAAGCCTGCGCGAATCCCCGAGAAACAAGCACGACTCACACGGTGATTAAACATTCATGAAAGCCACGCAGCAGCCAGTAGCCCAAGTCCCCGAACTACAAAGTGATCGCTCCGCCTATAGGAAAGCGTACTAGCCTCACTCGACGAGAGGGAAGTCCGAGGGATTTAGTCTGGCAAGCCTGGTAATGGGATGCGAGCCACAACAGGCAACAACAAACCGCTCTTCCTACCTGAACGTGTAAAGGAGCGCAAAAAGAGAGCAGCTCCGCCTTTAACATTGCTTTCATTTCGGCTAGCCAGTGAAGCTTCGAGCTTGTATATACACGTGTGTACACACTCTCGCACAAACCCAAGCACAGCGAAAGGAAAACACAGTGAAATTATGATTTCCCCTGCAGGACACTGCACCAGCCGTTACACATATGGCAGAATCGTCTTTTGCCATGATAGCCTGCGTGTAAAATGCTTTTACACTAATTCCCAGCATGCGGTCCTACAAATTCTCGCGCGCCGCCGCTTTCCTCGTGTTTACCTACAACTCCGACGGGACATTAGCTCGGTCTATGTTCCACGTACTCACACGTACGCAAGGAGCATAAAATTCCGTTAAGGGCCTTCGGTCGTCCACGGTACAGTAGAGGTGCTGTGTTACCAGCTAAATTGGCTCAAAATATGAGTTCAACAGACAACTTTTTCTTTCCTTATATAAAATGATTATTTTGGTTGGACAAAAATTCAATCGAAAGTAGCACAGTACATTAACTTTTTCCTCAAATATACTTCTATCATTCCTGTATTATTTTTGGAAGTTATAACACGGTCAGTGCTTTATTAGGGCATTGACCTTAATTCGTTTACGTAGGATGAAACGATTTAGTGGTGGCGTAGCACCGGCTTAAATACACTCGAGGCGACAATATGCGACACAGTGTCGCGGTTCAGAGGAACACCGGTCTCCGCTTACAGGTCCTTGAAGGACGAGCGGGAGCTATCGGCGAAACAGGCGAGAGGACAATTTGCGAGTGCGCGAGACAGAAAATTGCCTTGAAGGGGATATTTTCCATAGGGAGAGATTCCTCTCAGTTCCTGTGGGAGATATCGCTTGGCCGTAATAATCGAGAGGATCGCCAGTCGAGCTTTCAAAGACGCAGTCAACTGTTTACTGGGATTATTATCGATGGAATATAAAGAGAAAAGGGAGAAGCCGCGAAGGAAGGCATACTCGATGAGCAGTAAACGAATCGTGAACGGATTCCTTCTCACGAATTTATCGTTCGACTATAAAGTCAGCCTGTCGCTCGACGTCGTTCTCGTCCTGTTTTAAAGAAGAGCGACGGAAACCATTGACAATTCAATTATTCTCGATTAAAGCGATTGTTGCTATTCAAGGACTCGACGATCGAAGGAACGTGGTCTAGTTTCTCCCTTGCTCTAACTACTCGTGCGGGCGTGTCTAATTACTTGTGTGTCGGGGTAGAAACGGTGCGCGGCGTCCCGGGATATCCATTAGCACATTGATGCTCCTCTCCATAATGAACTATCAGAATTCCATCTGCGAACGGCACGAAACACATTTTTTCGACGGATATCCTCGATCCCGCAGCCACCGTTCCACATCGGCCCGATAATCCGGCCCCGTCGGCTCACGGATTTAGACTTCGCATCGACAGCTTTTCAAGCTGATCAGAGGGGTTACAGGTGAAAGGTAAACGGGCGACGTATATGTACGCCTAGTGTGTCAGCAAGTTTTATGTATTTAATTGGAGTGTACGAGCTGGATCGATCCTATCCTTTCCGCTATCGTGTGAAATAACTAATTAAATTAATGGCTTCTTTTCCCAGGTACATCGAACCTTTTCTATCTTGTATATATGTTTCTTGCTTGGGGAAAAGTTAGAAACGAGATATCATAGCCATATCGAAATAATAAAATGAAGAACACTCTTTCTCCAATGCGACTTGTCATTTCTGTGTTCTGCCGTGGAAGTCCGTTTATTGATAGAGTTACACGATGCCGAGAAACGGAATGGACTCTTGGGACTCCTTTTGAAGCAGCGACAGCTTATTTACCGAGCTTCATACTAGAGACAGACGTAATATAACTGATGCCAGCCGAGCACACCACCGATTCATCTTTAAACATCTCGAGGTGCTCGGCGAAGTCCCTAGGATTTTTTTGTGACCTCTCCATCGTGAAAGGACGATGCGCCGCTGGTACTACTGGAGCTAGTACTACTTGAGAGGTTCATCATTTCAGGGGAATATATGTTGGGTTTCATTCGCGTGTAATTATGGGAGGAAGGAAGGGGGAATTTTATATAAATTACCTTCCGGAAGTTACTTCGTTGCTGGTAGCAGCGTGCGTTGATTCCGCTTCGAGAATTTCGTCTTATTGCAGCTGAAGCGTATTTTCATTCGGTTTCCCCTCATATTTCGCCTTTAAATGTTAACTAGATTCGAGTTGCTTGGTCCACGGTGCTAGCTTCGTCCGACGTTGATCACCTTTTCCACAAATTCTATTAAACTCTCCACTTTGAAAACTCACAGTCGCTTCCGGCAACCAGTTTAACCGGCGGCGATTCAATAAAACAAACGGATAAACTAGTGACTAAATAAGATCCTTCCGACGCAATTTCACTCAATCAACTTTTCTTTGAGCGTCCTAGCAGCTAATGCTGTTTGCTTGAAGCGCGCTATAAAAGCCAAGGAAAAAGGAGATGGTAGACTCGTTGAAACCATTGCTTTCCTAGGTGTGTACGATGATGTTTGCATCGATCGGGACACAGCCTTCGCGAGTGAAGTGAGTGTGACGAAAAAAAAGCGGTTGCCCCGTTTATGTTTCGCACTATGTATGTTTGATCGATATTGGCGTAAGCGTTTTCAAATTGAACGATGTGCACGAACAGCCTCCGACCATCCCAAATTTGTTCTCCAAAACGGCTAACATTTGCTCGCAATATATTTGCCGATGATTACTGTTCCGGAGTTGCGGGATGCCCTCGACCAATGTGCCAGCCATAAGCGACCCGATATTTCTAGTTTCGTGGCTACTTTAACACGCTCACTGGTCAAACCATCATCATACAGGGAGATAAGTCTTCGGCTTCACAATAGGGCTGAGTGTAGAAGGAGAGAGAGAAAAAATTGATCGTGGAATTTGTACTTAGCTGCAAGGATGCGGCTGATATCTTTGGCATGGCTGTGGACCCCCGGGTGACAATGGTGCCCTGAGCCATTGGCTCGTTTCACTAGCATGGCCCATATCAATAGCCCTTTGTCGCACATGACTGAGTCCCGGACAAAATCCAACCCTCGCTGCCTTCATCCCCCTCCTCCCGCACCCTTTTCCATACCTTTACCTCGCCGATCAGAAAAAAGGCCGTGGCATAATATGTAAAGTCATGCTGCGGCAAGAGAGGGAGGAAAAAAAAATCTTTTGAAAATCTTCGACACTCTTTGCGCCAGCCGTGGATCTTTCAAAGGGCGAGTCTGTTCGTCGTGGATGTTCCGTCTGATACCAGCCGCTTTTCACTAGACTTGAAAGAATACCGCCGACGCTTCTCAAGAGCGCAAATGACAAATTGAAAGTTTTTTCGAAAACGGCAAAAGTACCGTGCTCCAATGAGTCCTTAATAAGCCTGGGAGAAAAATACTTGGACTTCGTTTCATTGATCGGAAAAGGGTATCTGGGTCGGTGGAGTGAAAGAGAAATCTTACACCTCTTTCAACGGCTTGTAGAAGCTGGATGCTGAAAGCCCCGGGTTAAAATGTGTTTACAGTGCAATATTACGGACGTCAGAAAAGATATTTCAGTGGAGTTAAGTACAGCAGACCTCTCTATGTGTGACAGTTCCATCCCAAAGGGTATTTCAGTAGCTCCAGCATTTTCTTGTCGAATACCTTATTCCACCAAGCAGAAGTTTCGACGGCTCACCGTTCTTACTCGACAGCTTGCTGGTAGAGTATGTGTGCGCGCGCTCGCTCGCGCGCGTGTCTGCTACGCCGATGGCAGATTCAAATTAACGGGAGGCACATCTGCCTGACGCCGACGGTATTTCCTTCGATGCAACTTCACCACGGCAATTTCAAGGGCGCTTGACCCCGCTGAAAGGGCTAAAACGATATCGAGCCAAAGTGAAATAGTTCAATTCGCTTTGAGCGTCTGCCGATTTAAGCCGAGAGGATTGGCAAACGGCATTAGGACTCTCTCCGAGAAAAGTCATTAAACCCTATGAATACGTAGATTGTCTGGCCGCGCGACCCTTCAGCTACTAATTCCATCAAGACGATTCCAAACGCCTCCCCCTCTTTGGAAGCCTAATTTCGGCTAAAATTGAGCTAAACTTCAACCAAAAGCTCTGATTTCATTTCCACTTGAAAATGGAAGCATATAATTCTCGACAGCAATTCAAGAGCTCTCAGACGAATTGTGAAAAAAACACGATTTCAGTTGTCGTGCAAACAGCCGGTGCAGTTGACCATTTTCACCATAGCCGATAACTCACGCTGTTCGTTTGCCGATGAAACTTCCGAAGCGTTAGACACCTACCGGACAAACCTAGCGGTTCAGTGCACAGTGCTTGCGTTCGCCACGGGCAAACATTATTCTGCAAATATTCAAGCGGTCCGAAGTTATGAAATTTATTTCCGATCAGATTACGGGGTTGCCGGGTTTTCCCGTGAAAGCTGTGCGTGGTTTGGGTGAGTTGGAAAAATGTCAATAGCGCGAGCGCGTCATTCTGTTCGGATATATAAACCATTCATTTTTCACTGGGTGGTTTGTCAGTGTGATAGAGTGTTAACAAACAATTTGTCATGTTTATTCCCGAATTAATCGAAGTTTCGCATATGCTACTAGCAAAACCAGAGTGATCTCAGCCATGGCACACAGGAGTTCGTCGCAGAATAGTTGGTCCGTGGCCTGCTATGTGTGCATGACAGTCTTGCAAATGTTTAGTGAGGGAAGAAAGCCTGTGCCAGCTCGAGCTGCACATACCACCACCACAGCAACTTGGCGAACAACATCCCTTCTTCCCCGCCCTCTTCCTCTGGCATCCTGTTATCTACCACGGTGTTAAGCGGATCTCAACCGAGCACGTGAGTTAGTAGAAATAGCCTGTATCTGTATATATATGTGTGCGAGAGTATTTACTCGAAAAGACTAAATTTATCCGGTCGCAAGCTGCGAATAGATATCCATTAGTGTTTCTATCATCGATAAATGGAGTTGGAACGCTGGTGTAAAGGCCACTTCTAAAATGGATATCGAGAATATCTATCATCCACGAATAACGCTTGCCGTACTTCCTCGAACTCATTCCCCTTGCAGGAGCTAAGACTGGAAGAAGCTCGTCTTCTCTTGATACCATTGACAATTGAGAATTTCCTCTTCAGCCATTGGAAGAACGCGCGAGCACTGCTGTAGCGTTTCAATTCGAACGCTGATTGAGTTCAGGAACTCGAGTCGCAGGCATATAGGATAGTGTGCAAACATCCGCTGCATGTGCGCGCCTGGAATCTAACTAATTCGTCGAAAACCACTGGCTCGTAGCCTGACAACGGAAGTAACCACCTTTCGATCGTACAACCTACAAATTTAAAGGAATTCCTCGTAAAATCAATGATGCGTCATTGAACTCTACATTTTTTCCAACACTAAATCTATTTATATAAAAGATAAAAAAATCGTCTTAAAGGAGAATATTCAAAGAGTGAATCAGTTTCAGGTTGTTCATTAATTAACGAGGAACTAGCTGGTAGTATCTGGCCGGAAGTTGGTTAAGAAGGCTCGTTTCCTTTTCATGAGGTACGACCACTCGGCGCCCTATGCTACTTGCGACGTTTATCTCTACAAGGAAGAAGCAGTACTCGCCGAATTCTCCGCACGAGAGTGGAGCAGGCTGTGAACGCCAGACCCGGCTGCGGCTTCGCTCGACAGTTCTACGAGCCAGTGCAGGCATATCCTTTCGAGCGAATTTATTTCTAACGCTCTCTAATTATAAGGGGATTCATGCGCGACGCAAACTTCCTCGGCAAGAGTCGGTTGACGTGGTTCTATGTATGATTGTGGTTGGTTTCACCAGCGATATGTGTGTGTCATGCATATGTGTACGAACCGGTTCCTCAATTACTGGGCCTTCTTGCCAAGGTAATGGAGAAGTACGGAAGCATTAAATGCTCGGGGAAGCGAGCGTAATAACTCTCGAATGCTCCAGCTAACTGAGAAGAGCGAGAGGGCGAGTTTTCGTTCTTCTAACTGAAGCAGCGGTGAGAAGCCAATCCTAATATGGATGCGAGTGTAAATGTGCAGGCCAACGTAAAACAAAGGGAGCTGTGAGCCGGAAGAAAGCGTAGAAACTATTAGCAGCACTGTGGTCTCCTCTGTGTACGACGGGAATTATAATGACCAGGTTGGATCAACCTATGTGTGTGTCTGTGTATATCTGTGTCTGTGCAGGAGTATAAGTGCTCGAGTGAGATCTCGAGTCAGTCGGACTTAGCAGCGGATTAGAAGAAAGCTAGCACTCCAGTGGATCCTTGAAACCAACGACTAGCGAGCTTTTTGCAAGTCGTAACACAAGCACACACAGCCGCTTTTGAAAGGCTTGGTAAAGCGCGTCAAAAGGAGCCGCTTAAATACGTCAAAGATCAACTGGAATACTCAACGACAGTATTCGGGACTAATTAGACGTAATAATAACTTCCAAATGCCAGTAAGCTGACTCTCTCGGAGTTTGCCTTGTGATAATGTAACCATCGTCCCAAGGGTGGAAAGCCTCTTCCATCGAATCGATGCCTCTCTTTTTCCCACCCTCGAACATCACCGGCCACTTTTATTAACCGGCATTCCTGAAATACCTCGTCTCATGAATGAACGCTCCCGTGGACGTAAATTGACGGTAAGCACACGACGCGTGCTCACGACGGCCGTCGGATCATAATTTACGCGATGCATAAATTGCGCGCACCCTCGAGTTTCAAGAGCGAAGGCTGACCCACGGGAAAATGAATCAAGCTCAGCGATCTACCGAGTGCTCCATGCAAATTCGTAGTCCCGCTCTACGCCATCGACTAGCACGCCGATATCATTAGCTGTATTATCGGCTCCAAGAGACCGAAAGATCGCATAATTGGTTAGGAAAGCTGTAATCAAGTTGTTCGCCTCTTAACTACCATCAGCTTTGAACGACGATCTGTAGTTTAAATCAGGAAGCTTGAAAAAAAAACAAGTGGATAAAACCATCTGATTCAGGAAGCAGTTAATTAATCAGGAGGAGCTTTTCCGAGTGTTTTCGATACAATTCCGGCATTTTCACCACTGATTATTTCATTTGAAAGTTCGAAAACATTTGACTTCTATAATAACCGGTATAAATTTCGTGTCCATTGGATTACCGGGTCATTATTTACGTTTTATTTTTCACTTCGTTCAATTATTCAGAAGGACGTTTCAGCATACATTCGTTACTATTGCGGCTTTTCTTTTTTAGAGATTAATGCAGTTGATGCGATTCTGATGGTTCGTTTGACTAAAAGCGAACCCAAAGGAACGAATCACTTACTATGATAATTAACACGGGTGATTTCCCTCGAGAAGAGGAACGATGCGAATCCACTGATCGAGTATCATATTTGCGTAAGTAGAATTTTTAGATTACCTTTGAAGAGATTCTGGGCGTGTCGAGAGTGGATGCGTTATGTTACATACGTACATCGATGAAACTTTGGTGCGATGGTAACTGCAGACTGGTGCAAAGCCCTTTTCGTAGGCGCACTTCATAACGCACGATATTTTCAGCGAGAGCGCACCTGATCTTCATAAAGACAGATACCTTTCGCGTGCACGTATGCGGCAGAGGCACTCGAACGGTTTCGAGGGTGTTTTCATATCGCGTAATCAAATAGGACTCGGCTCGCTGAGCCACTGAGAATCTTTGAAACGAGCCTCCTCGCCAACACCATCGAGCAACAGAGTTGCGGAATTGAGGTGAGATGGTCTATAATAATCTTCCATCGGTTCTGCCTAGTCTGGTCTGTCTAAGCATCTACTTATACTACTTGGCATAATTGTGGTGGAAGCGAATTGCTGCTGAATATTGCTGACGTTTCGAAACGTGCTTATACTACTTACTGTCGACACCAGTTACACCCTATACTACTGACGTATAATAGAGACTATATTATTACTGACTGTTAACGTTTCCTGTATTTACAAACACTGAATACTATCAGTATAAAAATGAAGTACCTCTGTTTTTCCACTAGGTTTTGCTTGGTGGTTGCTGAGAGCGGAAAAGAACTTGCACTCGTACAGTTAAAGACTGGACGTCATAAAGGTTTGCGGGATAACTTTTTTCTGACCACTTCCAGTGGAGGCTAGGCTCTTCTCGCACGCGCTCGCGAGAGCCAAACGAATAAAAGAGGCATGAAATGGAAGTTCGGTCTCCTAGCTGGCCACACCGATTGACGGGCTCACCTGAAAGTAAAGAGCTTAACTCTCTTCGCCAGGTTACAGCACTCCTCGTAAAAAGCTCGACTGAACTACAATGAGAAGTTAAGCTCTGGCGGACTCCTTCGACGGCCTTCCGCCACCACAGCCCTTGCGAGACGTCACGCCTTCGTCGAGAAAAGTAATCACTGTAATCTTCGTAAAAGCGAGAATTCTTGTATGCTCCCTCTTTCACGCTACAATTGGCCTCGATAAAGATACACAGTGAAAAAGTGGGAATTCCGATCTTTCTTACTGAATGAAAAAAAACTCCATGGTAACGTTGGAATCGAGCGTCTGGTTTCCTAGAATCTGAAAGTGACAAAGTCTCTGAAAGTATGGTGAAATTGTTTTCATAAAATCTAGTTCGGGCGCAAGTGCTCCGAACACTTATCGCCGCTCGGTACGATCGTAAGTTCCCTTCACGTGGACATCGGATTTCGTCCGGTGGCCACTCTCATTCGCCCCTTTTATTCCGCTTGAGTTTTTTCTATATCGTCTCTTTCTGTCGTTCTCTCGAAACGTTTAATACCATTTCCCTTTTATACAATTTCAAAGTTATGCGCTGCCCATAACGCACGATCCAATAGGATTAAAATAATTGTCGAAACGAAGCAGAGAGTATACGATAAAAATCTGCATTTTTATGGTAGACTTGTATTAATCTGTATTAATTTTAAACCATCCTGGTAGAGATTAAATTATTATTGTTGAATTAAAATAATTCTTGACCTTTGATCTAAATCTAAAAGAAACTAACTCTACATGATTTCACTTCGCTCAGACTACACAGTTCTGCTGCACATTCTAGTGTAATATACAGTGCGGACGGTCAGGAAAAAATTGAAATTCGAGTCGGGTTCCTGGTCGGCGGATTACCGGGCGCTAGAAAAATAACGTGAAAGAATCGGTCGCGCGTTGCTCTTGCTGTACGTGTGCGCCTTTCGCCAGTGGACCCGTGAATTTTCCCGAAAATCGCATTATCCACTAGCGGAGCTATTCATTTGAGCGCGAAGCCTTTCCAGAGCGAGGGGAAAATTTTTATTGGAGACAGCAGGTCGGAGAACAGCCATGGAATATTTCGCCAAGTACCCTGGATCAGGACCCTCCCCGCCAGGATGCTGCGTGATCCTTTCTGAATCCGCCGGCGAAAGGAACTGCTAGAACGACTTAAAACTTGTTCTTTTAATTTCTCGAAATATATTATTATGAATAAGAATACTTTTACTTTCATTAATTCCTTATCAAATGATACAAAACAAAATACGAATGGATCAAATTATTTCAACCCTTATAAACATAATATATGCGAGATAAAGTGATCTCGTTCGATAGGAAGCGTATGGAAATTGACGAGGATGCTAGGAGTGTCGACAAGGATTACACCCGCCGATAATACCGAGGGGGCAAGGTGTCTTATCGGAAGAGCGATTAAGAAAATGCCTCGTACCAAAGAAGCGGCGGCGTGCATGCCGTGCATTGATTAGACACGCTTCCTTGCAAGCACGAAGAGGATTCTCTCTCTCTCTCTCTCGCGCGCGCGCGCGGTATATTTCATAGAAATAGGGGTAATAACGATGGAAGCCTGTTAGAGCAGCTTCCCAAGATCTGTCCTCTTGTTTGACGCCAGCTTTACGAGCTACTTTAGAGCAGCTTGTCATGAAAACACATCCAAGCCATAACTAATTATAACCGTTTAACAAAGCACATATACACGCTTCAAACGAAAGCATACTGGAAAAGTGTGTGAGAACATAATTGCATCACGTTGAACGATTAAATGAACCAACGCATACACATGCGTGCACACAGTGCGTAGTTCACATTGAATGAAGCCCGAGGCGAAGCATTACGTTGGCTTTCGCTGGTAGCCAGGTGAAATGGGAAAGTGGGTATCCAAGTATAAGAGGAATGTGCCGGCCGCGCCCGACAAAGTGCGCCACACTCAATTAACTACGAACCACCCTGGCCAAGTGCAAAGCCTTATAAGTCATAAATATTCACTGTACTCGATTTCAAATTACCTTGTATATTTCTGCTAACCATCGTTATAAACATTATGAGAGCATTGGTGAAAAAGACTCGAAAAGCTAGCTTCGAGTACGAAAGATGTTCGGGTAATTAGAAATCGTTTGTCTCCGATGATACCAGAGAGGACAAGCGCGAAGGGGTTGGTCTTGGGAAATAGTTACCGTAAGAATGGCAATACGGGGGATGATATAATTAATGGCACAATAAAGCCAAGGATGCGCCGCTTTCGCAGAGGGGGAGGGAGAGGACGAGGGTGGAAAAACTTGCCTCGAGACTCGTAAATAACGAGAAGGGCCCTAAGTGGAGGCAGCGATTTCCCCGAACTTTCGCGAACTGTGCTTCCGACGTGTACAGGAGAGAGCTCAGTGAAAACACATTAAATGATTCTCCGAGGCGCTGTGGTGGGCTTATGAGGCGGCGCGGACCCTCGGTCAAAAGTTTCGGAGTGCCTCTTACTTCCCAATTTCGTGAAATTAAACGGTGCTTCGCCCATTAGTCCGCCTCTCTTATCACCTAAGGGGTAACTAAGCGCTGCATCAAACCCAAAGGAGAATGTATCATGGCCGCGGGCAAAAGGAAAATGTATTTTCAGTCCTTTCCTTTCTTTGTCGCTCGCTCACTCATTCTCGCTCTTGCTCTCCGGCATAACGCCGCGAACACAATTCGCTCGACGTTTCACATCTCCTCGGCAAAGGCAGCTTCCAGGAAAGGCCAGAGGAGCACGAGAGAGCAATGAGATTTTTCAGGAAGTCTCGCGGAAAGTTACGAGCGCAGAGGAGCGTACGCTACTGCTTCTACAAAGTTTACAGTGTGCCGAGAAAAATTAGCAGATAGAAGGACGAGCGAGAGGAAAAAGCTAGTGAGAAACGAAGAGACGAAACGAAGAGGAAAAGAGCGAGGTCGTCCGGAGATAGCCAGGGATTGGAAAACGAGGACGGAGACACTGGATCTGGCAAAACATTTATCCCGATAGAGATTCCCGGGGGCAGATAACGGCGCACTCTTGACCCCGATAAAAAATAATGCCGCGCGAAGAAAGAAGCCGGAAAACTCGATGCCTCGTGCCGGTCGCGCGCTGGCCAGAGTAATTGTGCCGTTTCGAGCGGCCGCTCGTCCCGTCCGTCAGCTAGGCCGATACCCATTTCCTTTGAGCGCCAGTTTTATCTCTCTCTCGAAGCATGGACCAACGATTTTCGTAGTGTCTTTGCGGAAAAAGCTTTGCACGCTCATTCTACTGCGATACCGTCGCCGACGCACGCCACTCAAATCCACTCTCCACTTCCTCTTCAGGTAAAGAGTTCGCTTTTACTTCGAACTAATTGCTCGCCAAACGAGCTCCACACAATTCCAATGTGAGTTTGTTTGCTTGAGCCTCTATGCGTGTGTCTATCCATGTACGTATGAATACCTGTTCCGACGATGTGTATGTGAGTTAGCTTTGTGTTCAGCACGTGAAAAATATCGCGCGAGAGTGAAGTCCACTGGGCCGAGGAAGAACCGCAATAACAATGGAATTCCAAGCGCATCACGAGCTATGGTTATTCGTTCTGCCAGGGATTCTCTTAGGAAAGGAACTAATTTTCCGGCTTCATAGTCATTTCAAATCTCGGCTAATTCACCACTTGAAATAATTATGAAACCATAAAATTAGAATGCCGAATAACGAATCTCGTTGATCTTTTCCAACTACGCTTTTTCAGCAAGACGAAGAGCTGTCGGCTAGTTCGCTCGTAGAAAAAGTCTGTGGGCGATGATACAAATGTGGAGAAAAAGCGTTATACGAGCAAGTGATGAAATAAACGGAGCGGAACGCTCGCGCGCTTAATTAGCGAGGAAGAATAATGAAATAGAATTTAATTACCAAGTCCGGGGAGGAGAGTCAGGAAGACTGAGAGGCCAAGCAGGACCAAGAGCCAAAGGAAGGAGAGAGGACGCGTGAAAGAGTGACAGAGCTAGCAAAAGCACAAAGAAGTTGAAAATCCCGGAATAATTGTGTGAAATGTTACTGAATTAATATGAAGTCGCTTAATTCACCAACAAAGAATTCACCTGTAATATACACGTGTTTTAAGCGATAAAACATTATGTTATAAATGTTTATTACCGCTTGCGGATGCATCAGAAAATGATGTAAACAGAATCTCCACTTGTCGTGGAAATAAAATCTGAATATTAATTCAAGTATCAAGCATAGAGAGAAAGATATGCTTGCTGATATTGATACATAGTGGCTCGCTCGTCTTCGAATGCGCGCCTCCGGGTCGGGGATGGCAAAAACCAATTAAGAAGGAAGAGATAGCCCCGGTGGAATCGAGCGTCGTCGTTCCCATTTCATCTCTCGGTTCCCTTCTCTTCTCTGCCGTACTGGATATTCCCAGAGCGTGCGCTCGCGCGCGCGCGGCGAGGGGCGGGAGGGGAGGGGAAGGGCTAGCATGTAGCAGTGTAACTTAATTAGTAAATCAAGCTTATCCCAGCGAACGCCAAGGTTTATCACGACTGATTAAAGCGCGTTCCTCTTAAATACATCATCAAGCCATGCTGCAAAGTATCCGCCTTATTATTTACATGAAATTAGCCGAGGGTTTAATCAACTGCGATCCTTCAAGAGGCGCTTCGGGAACCAAATACGGTAGGAACGGCTTCAGGCCGCATTAATGCAATTATGCATCGAGTCCCGTTGCCAATCCACTCGATTGCCGATATTAAATGTGATACGTGTGGCGAGGGCCGCCAACGTTTAATCACCGATTCATCATCGCCCTCGTATTAATTGTAGCCGGCAATTAGGTTGAGGTGAACGTTTCCCGTGTAGCCAAGCTACGATTCAAATTGCGGAGTTGTGTGTATCCGGCGCGTATGTGGAAGGTGAGAGGCAGGCATTTGCTAGGTAGCAGTTGGCAAGTGGTGAATGTTGGATGGTGATAATAAACACGATATAGACTGATATCGACACGAAAGTGCCATTAGCCCACTCTTGCTTCACCTTAAGACGGACCGCGCCTCTATTTATGTTTGCCAAACTTTGCCTTGCTTAACACTACTCGTAACCACTAATGGTCTCTGAGTATGTGCGTGTATGTGTGAAAATACAATTCCACTGGAGAAATGCCGAAAATCGGCTCATAGTCTTCCCTTTGTATTATCTTCGACTGCTCACTGGATAAAGAGAGGGATTAATCGGAAAATCGTGGCGAATGTGAGCGCGTCTCTGAAACCAGACATCTCTGGACCTCGTAATATTTCGAACAATAGCAGCCATAAATGGCATTGTTTGTTTGCAGATTGGGTAGGAACGCGCTATTCTCGCATCGTGGAAAATCGGCTTGTGTGGAAAGCCTGTAGACGAGAGGATTGTTAACAATAAGTATAAAGGAAATGCGATTTGCTCCTCAATGCTTCTGGGCGGGATGCTGTCTCCTGATGCTAGCGCTGACGTGTCTCTCACAGGAACACTCATCTCGCGACGAGAGCAGTTCTCACTGGTTTTTGAGGGCATTTGACGAGTCTGCGAAGAAAATCAGTAACGCCATCAATGGGATTTTCAACCAGCCTAGCACTATCCCTGAATCGTCCACCATGCAGACCACCGCAACTACATTTATCGACCCTAACACCCCACAAACAAAGAGGATAATAGATGCACCTATCAGATGCCCAGCGAATCATGTGATCGTGGATAATAAATGTCGGTTGAATGTTCGTTGAAAGGCGGACTTTTCCGAAATATTTCCAAGAGACAGTACAAATGTAATTATGACTTATTCTATAATAAAAATTGTGATACAGTCATTGAGTATTTAATTATTGAAAAGCATGATGATTTCATTCGGTTAATGAAAATGGTGAAGGAATTCTAATAAGAGATCCTTTTAAGAAGAATACGATACAGCTATCACAGGAGGATCACGATGATAAATACGCGAGAAGGGAAGCAAGGGATTCTACGAGGCAGTATAATGTGACTGATCGAATAAAGAGGATCCGTAAGTGGATTTTCACAAGACCGGCTGAGTCTCGTGTCAAATGAAATGTGAAAGAATTATCTAACGGTAACTCCGTATCTTTATCTCTCGTTCTCTTTCTCCTTTACTCCGACTTATGTAATTGTAGGAGAAGCGCTTGGAAGAGTCGTGCCAAGCGAGATGTGAAATGATGTCTGAATGGAAAGATCGCTTCTCCGAAGTTCCTCGCTGATTCAATAATTCGATATCGCCGGGCCATATCGATGTCGCACAGCCGGTGAATAAAATATTTTAATCCCGCCTTTCAGCGCTGGCTGTATAACATTCGGTTCCCGGGAATCGGTAAGCGAGCATTTCGATTCGGTATTAAAAGGCCCTTGTTACCGCCGCACCGCACATATTCAACGGATTATGCGGATTAAGCGTCGCTCGGTGGAAAAGTTTCGCGCGCGTTAATTGCCTATTTATCACCCGGCCAGTAAGCCATATTCACTTATGCTAATTAATTGCCAGCAAGCAAACGAAAGCAGACGCGCTCTCACCCGTCGGACATTGCGGCCGCTGAGTAATCTCGTTCAATTACTATTAATAAGAACACCGACGAGATACTTCAATTACTTATTCATAAGCATACTACCCGGGATACTTCAATCACTATTAATAAAGAAACTCTGTCCGGATTCTGTGGTTACTTAGTTCCGGGAAACTCCTCCTCCTCCTCTCTCATAGGCGGATTTTCCACTCGACGAACGATGGAGTGCCAGTGCGCTCGATGCGCACGGCCAGCATCAGATAGACGTTGAACGTCACCGAGGCACTAATTGCCGAAATAACAGGCGTCCGATAATACGGTGAGTCGCGCTCAATCAAAAGCCCGCTCGTTTCGTTTCGCTGGCGATGCATTCACATGCAAAGCACCAACGAGAAATACCCGTACCTCTCCAACCACTACTACCACCACCACTGCCAGCCAACGAAGCCACAACTATCAGCCGCTCTCTACCTGTTACGCAACCTATATGATAATAGTTTTGATTACTCGAGCGCGACACGCAAACAAGTCCCATTCCCGTCATAGCGAGCGCGCGCATGCTATGCACGCAAGTATAGAGATGCGAAATTGCATAATGAGGCGCCGTTATTAACTATCGCAGTCCAGCGAAGCCTGTGATTTTCCACGCGCTAATAATATATGTGTATGAAGAGTGGTTCGTCTAACGGAATGAAGGGCAACCGATGCATAGTGTATACATATATATACAGAAAAAAAAAATAGACGTATATAGGTGAGCACGCGATTCTGCGACGGCCGATAGCTGTCAGGGTAACTCGTAGTTTATGAATATCAAGGAAGGTCGACGCCGCCGTTTATACGCTCGGGCGCAATGTCCGAGATTAATCCGGTTGAACACACGCGCGCTCGCGCGCGCGCGCGCCGTCGATGCACTTTCGTATTATCGCAATTATCAGTCGCGATATCCTGCATCGTTCTCTTCCTCGGTCTTTCGTTACGTGATTCATGCCTATCTCGCGTGACTCTATGTGGCAGGTTGCTGGTGGAATTAAAAGATCGAGCGATGTACTATGCACGAGTTCGAGGTAGGTGAAAGACGAAGAAGAAGGTTTTCGAGTGGTAGTAAGAAGGAAGAGGAAGGTTAGAAGGCGAATTCGCGTGATCGTCTAGCTAATTGTGAGAGAGTCGAGCTACTTAGAAAGCAACGTGGACTCTGTGAGAAGGTTTGGTCGTCTGCGGCGTTGAGGTTCTCCGAGTGCTAAGGCATAGTTGCTGGCCAGAGAAGGTACTATGCATGTACAGTTTGCATACACCTTTGGATAGGAACTCCTCTACTTGCTCACGTATTCGAGTCAGCCCGGATTTTGTGCTCATTGTCAGAAGTAGGGACCCCCCTCGACACTTGTTGCTTGCCATCGACATTTGTCTGCCGGCCTCTCTCCCTTGTTATATGTATACACATGTATACGTAGAGGCGCCGCGTACCATGCGCTATGCATTTCGCAGTTTACCGCGACGCTCACATTCTTTGCCCGGCGTTACACGTGCCAGATTCGCAGTGATGTGAGAGACACACCTCTGCCATATAAGCATTTTGCACTAACGCTTTCTCCTTCTCTTGTTTTTCCTACTAGGCTTGGTGACCGTCTATTCAACTGCATTTTTCAACCACCCATCGTATCAGTGCCGCCTCAAGGATTTTAACCCAGCTCTTCTTCCTACCTTTCTTCCCTCCGGCCGATTGCATTCCATGGATACCATCTTCTTATGGTAAGCCTCTGCTCAATCTCCACTCTTCTACCAAGTACTGTGCTTCGAACATATCTGACTTATTGCTAGCACGTTTAAAGTCCGAACAGATATTATAAATATTCTCACGATCGAATAAGAAACGATTGTATTGACTTAATCCGAATATACTTGATTCGCAGTCCATTAAACAAGCGCCGAGAATCTCGTAAACGAGCAATTGCCGAGTGTGCGACTGGCGATACAAAGAAATGATCGGATAGAACGTATCGTGAAATTTGGAGCAGGATTTCCTGCGGTCGTTCAAGTTCGCCTCGAAACTGAACGCAGGCCAATTACCTGGGAATAATGGTTCAAGAATTACCAGGGTATCCAGTTATTCTGAAAACTAGGAAGAGAAAAGAGAGAATGGAACAACTAGATGTTCGCAGGAAAAGCTTAAGAGGAAAATCGTTTTCCTCTCTGAGGAGTTCTTCGGGATCGGAAGGTTTGGCAGTGAGCTAGGACGAGAAAAGGGGTTTAGAAGGCAGCAGAAGGGTTGAGTTTCAAGGGTCCCTTGAAAAGCGGTCGGGCGGTAGTATGCGCGCGCGCGCGCGCGCTCGATAAAAGTGCGAGGCGGCATTAATAATTCCGCTGCACAGGCGATATTAATTTGAAAGCGTGCCAAAATTTGCTTACGCCCCGACGAACAAAGCGCCAGCAGCAGCAGCAGCAGCAGCAGCAGAGTGTGAGATGGTGTAAGCATACTCACCTGGCATTTTCCGAGCAGGTACACATGTTCACACATGCTTAGTAAAGTCGATGAACGAAGGAAGAAGCCCGTGTGTCGTTGGCAATAGACTAGCGTCCGTTAGCACTCGAAGAGACGTACATACATGTGACAGGAAGCTTAGCAACAGCTCCAGCCAGGTATTGTACGTGATCTCAGGGCATCGATATAGGAGAGTTCGAGAGGAGTCTCTCGCTATCAGTGACGATGAACGTCGTGCGACAGGAAGCGACGGTCCATTTGAGGGTGCATTCGCGAAGCAGATGACAGGATATTGCCTCGATCGCAATAATCGAACGTGAGAGCATGCCACAGACTGGTGCAGTAACAGCATAGGAGGAGCACTATTGCCGCTAAAATAATAATCCTTTCTCAACGCCCGATAGTTTACGAGCTGCTAGCTTTTATTAGCCTCGAACGAGCGTGCGCTGACTTTCCCATCAACGATAGCCTTCTCTCGAGTAGTATCTCTGCTTCGATGATACTCACTCGAGTTTCTGAGATACTCTGATTATTGTCGAGCTTCTGGTTGGCGTTAAGGGATGGGCGCGAGGATGCCAATAAGAAAGAACCCTCACTTTCACCATTGAGAATATCCTCTCGTTTCTTCTTCTCAGTCTCTTTCATTCAGTCTTTCTCTCATTGTTCCGTGGTACTTCCTGCTATCGGACATTCTGCCGATTTAGCGGAAGGAATGCTGGATCTGTAACGGGCCGCGATGATTAAAGGGGCGCTAAGTAACCTAGTTTTAAGTATCGCGAATTGCATTAATGAGGACAAAAGGAATCGATAGTAATTACTGGCTTACCGTCCGCTCGACTCTTCCCTTCTGTCTCTCTCTCTCTCTCTCTCTCTCACTCTCACTCTATCTCTCTCATTCCGTCGTTGATCTCCGGCTTGCGTCTCTTGTAACGATTTCCTTTGCTACTTCATTCACGAAGCGCGCCACCCCTTTGTGTTTGACGACCCCGTTCGTTATCGGGATCGACCGGTGTACCCTGAAAATGTCCATGATCCGCAATGGAAACAAATTTCTCAAGGTTGAACTGGAGTGCCAACAATCGGAAGCCGGATCTCACTGAGCGATCTCTACCGCCTAGTTATCTGATTGGAATTGATATCGTGCTTTCTATAATGAAGAACACCATCGTACCGAGAGCGTGCTACTATTACCGTTTTAACGCTCGACCAGAATGATAATTCATTTAAGATAAGACCACCTCGATTCACGTGGTGAAGAGTGTCACTCTCTGTTTCCACGAGCATTCAATATTTACTCTATCATTGTTACGCCAGACATGACGAAAGAGAGAGAGAGAGAGAGAGAGAGAGAGAGAGAGAGAGAGAGAGAGACAAAGTAAAAGAGGAAGAGAGTGAGATGTGGAGTGGAAACGCGAACTGGCCAGGATAGACTGGATGGAAACGAATTCATCGCTGTTCACACGGCGCAACAATAAAAGAATATATCGGACGGAAATGCATCTATCCAGCCGAGCCATTCGACAGAAACTATTTTTCGCCAGTAGCTGTGGCGATGCTGGAACCGAACAGTTTTCATAGTAGTAGTACGAAGGAAGCCTAAATTTCGTTTTCATCCGCACACGCACGCGCTCGCGAGAGTTTGCCGAGCGCCGATGCAATTTTGCAAATATTGCTGTCTTCGATATGATTGATTCCACCTACCGAATACACACAGGGCCGAGCCATAAATACACAGATACATGAATTCGTGCTCGGACGTGGCAGAGTGGCGCAGTAGCCGGGGTATACGGGGCGGGAAAACGCATCCTCTGCAAATCCATCGAAACTCGAAACTACTGGCTGCATCGTTCGCCGCTTCTTTGCCTGGGCAAAGCTCGCTCGAGCGGCTGCCTCCTCGCTGACTGGGGATGGTTCGCGATGCAAAAAAAGCCAGCAAAATGGTACGATTCAATTTTGCAAACAGTTATAAGAGGGCTTCTATAGCCCTGGCCTCAGGTTCGTCCAAGCGAGATGGTACTCCGAGGGGTGGGAGTCATACCGGACTACACCATGACGCCAAAGTGAATTCCTTTTTTTGCCGTGGCGTAACCGCTCGTCAAACACCGAATTTTTTATCCGCCCGATATCGCCGCTCTCCGTTTTTGCATATCCATAAGCCGCGACGTCGGACAGCATCGATAACCCATAATCATTGGTCGGCCCGACTGAACGGGCCACTCTCTCTCCTCTCTTTTTCTCTCTTTCTCTCTTTCTCTCTTTCTATCAAATGGGGGGAAAAGCGAAGGGAGGCTGAAGCGGCTGGTGCGGAGGCGGCAGGTGGGTCCATCGGAGTCGGCATGAATAAAACAAACATAAGTTTCGCAGAGAATTCAATATCGGCCGTCGCGGGAATGATGGAACGAGCGGGCAATCAGTTGCAGCCGCGCGTACATAGGACGGTTCGATGGGATCGAGGTTGGAACGAGTGTGGCACACTGCTAGGCTAGAGAAGCTCTCCCTCGGTTTTGGTGATGCTAGCCGGCCGGCTGATCGTCGGCCTAGCTCCGGCTGCTTCTACTGCTGGAGGTTTCGAGTGCTATCTATCTCCTCGGTACACATGCTAGCTCTCTGCCAGTAGCGAACTAGTATCAGTACTAGTCCCAGCTACAGTTACTAGTAGAAATAGGGTTTCCTAGTTGAGAAGAGGAGTGCGAGTGCGAGGAACGCCTGGTATGGGAAGCAACGTCGGTGGCGGTGGTGGCGGCGGCGGCGGCGTCGGCGGCGGCGTTTGGGGCAATGCCGCTTTGAAAATCGATAAGCGACCCCGCGTAGAGTCGACCAGTCAGGAGAGCTTTTTGGTGTATCCGCGAGCGAGAGATCCTGCCTGGTCACGTGGCAGTCGTTCCATCCTCGAAACGCCACTACCATGGATTACGAGCTATAATTTCGGCGGGGGATATCCAAAAATCTGCAGGCCGCCTAGGCAGCCGCGATTAAGCTCGGCGTTCCCCGAGCGGTAGCGTTTGCCAAAACGGCTGCATGCGCGCCAATATCGACTCGGCCGAGCGGGCTAGCGAGCGGCACCGATTAAACCTCGCAATTGCCGCCTGAGCCTGAGGCCGAGCGTGAGTGCGAGAGGATTCCTACCAGGATGAGAGAGGTCGATCGAGAGAGACAGAAATAGAAATAGATAGAGCAACAGAGAGAGAGAGAGGGAGAGAAATATAGTACTAGGATACGAGTGTTAGGGCCAGCCAGGCTGTTCGTCCGCTTAACAGGCTTCGATCGGGATAATCGTCGGGGCGAAATTGGCGGGCAGGGGTGCGCCCCGAGCCCTTCAGGATCAGCGGGGTAATCGGGCGCAATCGGCAGTAGGAGAGCTCGAGCATTGGGCATCCGCGATTCGAGGCACGGAGCGGCTCGATTACCGGAGTTACGTAAGTCTCGCCAGGAACTCGGGGGGGCATAGTGGTTTCGCGCTTATTAGCCGCGTCCCTGTTGAGGAACGATTTTTCCGGTACTGGCGAGCGAAGGGTGAAAGAGGGAAGGAGCGAAAGAGCGAGAACGAGTTGGTGGATGCGAGAGGGTGAAAGAGAGGAGAGGGTGGCGGTGGTAGTAGTGGTATGGGGCGGATAGGGATGGTCGGCGGGGGTGAGGGGTGGGCGCTCTCGCGGCCTCGCGCGTCGATCCGCTCCATCCAGCACGGCCAATGGAGGGATGGGAAAGTAACGCCAGCCAGCACAGGTGTATCGTTCCCCGAAGGAAGGAGCCTCTCCATCCTTGGCTCGTCCTGACACGAGCCCAAGTGCGCAGACGTCCTCGTAGCGACCTCGCGCTCGAGGACGAGCGCCCGCGCGAGAGAGAGCCGCGAAAGACTCGTCGTCCCCCGTGTCCGGACGCATCGATGTGCCCGAACGACGAGGTCGCACACGGCGGCGGCGGCGGCAACGGCGGCGATACTTTGGCGGTGGTAACGGCGGCGGCGGCGGCGGTGGCGGCGGCGGCGGCAGCGTCGGCGTCGGTGGTGGAGGGTTGCGATACGGAGAAAGAGGGATACAGGCGAAATGGAACGCTGATAACGGAGAAAGAAGGATTTGCCAGGGGGCTGCGAGGAGGACGAGGTCGGAGGAGCGTCGAGGCGCATGCGCAGACTCGAGCGAGGCTCGAGGTTCGAAGGGAGGCTGGAGGCTCGAGGGGCGCGAGCGAGAGGGTGGCCGCGGCAGAATTCGAGGGAGAGGGTGAGCGAGAAGGAGGGACGTATACACGCTCGCTCTCCGTAGGGCAGTCGTTCCTCCTTCGTCGTGTTCCTTCGGCGCAGCGCGCTTTTAACGAAATTATTCCGCGAGGAAAAAACTCCTGGAGCCTGGACCACGACCCTGCTCTCCTTCGCGCATACACCGCACCGAGAGGGAGCAGCAGCCTCTCTCACGGCTTTCGGTGATCTCGCCGGAATTCGGCCTGGTGAAACGGTGCGCCGCTCTCGCCGCTCTAGCCGTGGCCCTGTACCTCGGTCTCGAACAAGTGGTGCAAGTGGTGTACAACACACCGGTGTAGAGGAGGAGAGTGGAGGGAGCAGGAGCAACGAGGGAGACGTCGTACTTTTCGTCGTCCACGGTCAGTATTGTCCGCTTAACGAAAAGCTTTCTCTCGCAACCTGACACCTTGCCGGCTCCGATTATCCTTCGCGCAACGAATCTTCTTTCAAACTAGTCGAATTTCATTGCGATCATCCTCTTTGAACCTGCCTTGCTTTATGCTTCTATGCTCGAAGCTGTCTTCCATCAACTTCTCTTACCTAACACGCCAATGTGAATACTCTACTCTAGCTCTCCCGTTATCAGACTCTACGACGTTCTAGCAACGCTTCTTCTTCCCCGTCCCTGATATCCCGACTGATATTGATTTCCCGGAGGAAAGTCGCCCGTCACGCGAAATTTTGGCCGCACTATCGCGCGCGTTTCGCCCGATCGATTTGCACGCTCGTGTCCTCCCACTAGGCCCCGTCTCTCTCGTCTCTCGCGCGCTCGCTCGCTACGCTCTCGCCACGCTCACGCTTTTCTGCCCCGAACAACCCTCCGCTCGGCGACCCCCCTTGCGCGCCGCGCCGCGCCGCGCCGCTACGATCCTGACCCACCGCTCCACCTGCGAACTGCGAACCCATCCCGAACGCCAGCCGTGTCGAGTCCTCGTTCCAACTTCCACTTCTACAAGGATCGGCGACCTCCGGAACTCCGGCAAATTCCGTCAGTCCGTTTCCACACGGGAAAAGGCTGCTGCCTCCTTTCCGCTTTGCCTTACATACCTACTCTTTCTCTCTTTCTGTCTGCCTCTCTCTCTCTCTCTCTCTCTCTCTCACCTATCGGACAGTAGAATAGTGCTACACTGTGTGCGGGTGTTTGTGCCGAGGATATGGACGCCCGACGTCGATAGGAGTGTCGATCGACTCGCCTCGACGTCCACCTTCCTCTTCGATATACTACGTTCACGGTAATGAGTTGACTAAGGCCCATTCGATTCTATGTATCTACTTCAGTGGGAAGTATACAACTTTCCTGGATTCTACGTAAAACGGGCATCAAGATATCCAAGTGGATATAACCGTTGAATGGAAGGAGAAGACTTCTACAGAAGAGGATAAAGTCAGCGACAAGCGTGAGTCCGATCATTAGTCGTAAGAGTAACAGTGGAGAGAGTAATCGTTGGCTTCTGCGTGCCTTCGAGTAGTCTCCCGCCGGCAATGGTACTCCGATACCAAGGGAAATATTAGGCTCCTAGCGATCGATCGTCATTCCGAGTTAGCCCACTCTCGCTTTGTCACGACATCACTCTCTCGTCGAGACAGAGAGTGCGGACAGGCCGCCAATTCTAACAGCCGATAAAACCGCCCCATACTGAATTAATCCGCCAGTCGGCTTTCATTTCAGCACTCCGAGCGGCCTCGATGGATTTCGAGGCTACGGATTACTCCAGCCGCATTGGGACTCGTGTGAGAGAGAGAAAGAGAAAGAGAGAGAGAGAGAGAATATAGCCAGGGCAAACTTTGCCGTGAGAGAGTTACGATTCGTAAATCAGTCGATGTCCTCAATCCCAGCGCGATAACTTAATTCCGTCCGTCAAAAGCTTTCGGGCCAAATGAATCGGACGTGGAAAAGTCCCGTGTGAAATAAGGGTGCCGGGGGAGGATAGTGTGCGGGGGGAGAAGCACACGCGCGCGCGCGCGCTCTCTCTATCTCTGTCTCTCTCTCTCCTGTCCGCCCTGGTAGCGTCTATCTTCTCTTTTAGCCGTTTCTTTAAAGGCAGAGAGTAGCGAAGAGAGGACAGTGGAGAGGCCGAACGCGAAGGCAGATGAAAAATCAACGAGCCCGTCGACCGCCTCTAAAGCCGGAAAAGCTTACAGTGTCCCTTGCGACGATGGCTCGCTAAAATGAGCTTTCCGAAAGTAGAGGGATCAAGCGGCAGATCGAACGTCCCATTTAATTAAAAGCTCGTTACCCACTCTAAGATATCCTCTCTCATTCTCTTTCTATTTCTCTCTCTCTCCCTCTCTCTCTTTTCTTTCGTCATCTATCTCCCTCCACCTATAATCGTGCAATTCCTTCTTTCGTACCAAGGATTCACAGTAGCCAAGAATCCAATGGGACGAAGCTTTAAGAATTGGAAAAAGGGACATCGGCAAGGGAGAGATCACTCGACATCGCCGACAGACTACAGACTAGAAAGGGTGAGGTTGCTCAGGGCGCGCGGCGACACATCGCAGGAATTCAATAAAGAAAACGCCTTTGAGGAAGGCTGTCGCGCGAGTCAAAGGGTAGGAAAGCCAGCAGCAGCAGCAGCAGCAGCCCTCGTGTACCAGCAGCCGAGTCATTGCACTCGGATAGTACAGCGAGACGGAGAAGAGCTCTTATCTCTGGATGCCAGCGGTGAACGCCGTGAAGACAGCACACACTATACCAGGGCGCCGCGCGCGCGATAGAGATCGGAGCGGCGCACCGATCGATCGACTTTCGAAGGGAAGCTACTTGAGTTTTCCTGACCTAAGAATAATACATCGCTCGAGTGGCCCCGTGGAACGGGGTGGAGTGGACTCTAGAATGGGGGGCCGTAGTGGGGATCGAGTAGGGTAGCCGAGCCCTTCTCGAGTGTCCTCAGCGACGACGATGACTGCAGATTTGTCTTTCGCTTCCTGAGTCGTCTGAACTTAGTCTCTCTTTCTCACTCACTCACTCACTCACTCACTCTCTCACTCTCTCTCTCTTACTGACTCTTTCTCTTCACTGGCATTCCACGACATGCGACAAACCCGCCTGCCTGCCTGCCTGCCAGCCTGCCTTGGACGGATCAACTCAAGGTGGATGGGTTCAGTAGCCGGTGAAAGCTCGACCGATAAGCCAGGCTAGCACCGAGCTATCGCAGCTGGCTCGCACCTCCTCCTCCTCCTCTTCCTCCTCTTCCTTGCTCTTCTATAGTTCCTCCGCGAGAGGGGTTAGCTGCTTCTCAGCTTTGCTTGAAACGAAGAGTCCAAGCTAGCCAGCAGCTCGCGTGACAGAGTGCGATCAAGTTCGCCGCGTGTCCTGTGCGGAGCGCGAGCAGTCCTCTCTCTCTCTCTCTCTCTCTCACTCTCTCTGTCGGAAATTCCTGTTGCCCGATCGATCGCTCGCGAGTTATCGCCAACCCTCTCGGACAACTTTGCCAGCCAGCGTGAAAAGTTTCGGTCTCGATCGCTACCCCCCTTGCACATCCGACACTCCTCCTCCCTCTGACTAACAGCCGGAGAGTGTGAACTACCCCTTTCCTGATCGCCGCCACCACCCTGCCGGGTAGAACTCTCGGGCGACAACCGTGAACTTTGAACGAAGCAGTGTCGGCGGCGGCGGCGGCGGCGGCCGGCTAGGTGGAAAAGGTGGAGGCGGCCCGCCGGCAAGGCGCATGCAAACACGTGTTCACTAGTCAGTGGAATCAACTGGTCTTCTTTAACTCTGCCGTAGCGCCACACCGAATGATGTTCAATTGACAAAGACTGGCGCAGCGCTAGGAATGGCACCGTTCAGCTCCGTCTTCCTCGGCGTCTGGGGAGTGTTCGTAATCGTTTTGATACAAGGTATCGCATACACTCTATAAACGTCATATGCATTTTACGAATCACTGCCTCTTAATCTCTTTGCTCTGTCATTGACTCTTTTTCTCACTACATCTGCTTCACTTTCGTTTTATTTATCACTGCTTCTCTTCCTTCGAGTCACTCACCCCCTTTTCACTCTCTCTCTCTCTCTATCTCTCTTTCTCTCAGTCTACGTGTCGTGCGAATAACCGATGACGCGAGAGCGCAAATCATCGCGTCTCCATTTGCTTGATGAAATACCCTTTCATAAAGCGGCCCGATGGAGTTCACTGAATCCATCCTGGCGGGCTAATCGAAACCGGGCTTAAGAGCACTGTGTGTCTTCCTCTCACCCTCGGTTTTGTGTGTTTTTTTTCTCTTCTCTCTCTCTCTCTCTCTCTCTCTTTCATTCAAACCTTCCTTTCTACTTCCTCTTTCTGCCCGAGCGAATGCCCTTCCGGCTGCCCTTCCACTACTTATCTCAATTTCCGATTGTTTGCAGAATCTAAGCCTGTCAGCTGGGAAGCATGGTGGACCTACGACGGTATTTCTGGTAAGATCGACCATCGCACTCCTCTTGCAACGTATAGATTCCTTTTGCTCATGACCGTGAGAAGACAAAATCTACTATCATTATTCGAGCACGAACCCCATTATCTTCAAGTAGAACAAGCTCGCTAAGATCTATTGATGAACTCTTAATAAAGTTTCAAGTCATACCTTCAATAGTCCGAACACGAGGATCGTTATTGAAGTCTTAATAATTTGATTGGAATCACAAATGATAATGGGGCACATGTTCGAGAGTGACAGGTTGAAATCAATGTCTGTCTGGGTCTCTAATCTCTACTGAAGTATCAATGAGCAATGTCCTGTTGGCTACGGCTAATTAGCTTGATTCGAAGGTCCTGCCTTCTGGGGTTTGATCAACCCGGATTGGTGGCTTTGCCACAAAGGCCGACGACAATCACCCGTCAATCTCGAGCCGTCTTCGCTCCTTTTCGATCCGAACTTACAACCACTGCACCTTGATAAGCATCGGGTGGATGGTGTCTTGGCGAATACCGGGCATGCCGTGGTCTTCGCTGTCGACAACGATCCCCAGCATTCGGTCAATATCTCGGGTGGACCGCTCACCTATCGCTATCAGTTCCACGAGATACATCTGCACTACGGCCTCGAGAATCGGATTGGCAGCGAACATACTATCGACGGCCATGCTTTTCCCGCAGAGGTATGTGAACTAACATCTTCGTTTTTTAAATCTTGCCTCTTGTAATAGAGGAAATATAAATAAACAAAGCACTGGGTAGATTTCACTAAATAAAATTATAAGGATTATGAGAGGAGAGACTTGTACTAATAATGAGAGTATCGTGTCAGGATTAAGTATTTATTGAGATTTCGTTGTGCTCCACGCGACGGTTTATGAGCGACTCTCTTGTTGGAGGGGACTACGAGTCTCGCTCGTCGCCGGTCCCCCTGCAACGTAGGTCTTCTCCGAAAACCGTCTCGACCGTTGATGGTTTCTTCGTAAGAGCAGTGTTCGTATTCCCCTCTCGATCTTAAATATAGAATGATATATATATAGATATACTGTTACAGTCTCTAAAAAAAATATTGCGTCATAGTTATCAGGATACTTTTTATTTGGAATTGATTTTATACTAGAAAGTTACCAATATCCACCAAAGAACTTGGTGACGAGATTATCCGAGAGTAGAATCGCGCGTAGAATAGCGTAATATGATTTTGTTACACATTTTCCCTGCGCGCTGATTGCTCTCATAACAACGGCCGCAGCCGCCACTTCCTCCTTCCGCCATCCTGAATGTGGCTAGCTAAATATTTGCAATGGGATAATCCTGATATGTTTGACAGTCAAATCCATCCTTCCGGCTCTCGGTTATCGCGGCAGTCAGAGCGCCCCGGATGTATTTTTATAAGAGATGAGCGCGGGCTATCACTAATCATTTATTAACACGTCCTATTCTAGCGTCTGCCGGGAGCTATCGGAAACTCTGCCTGGCGATTACTTATTGCTATTACCCTGGATCTGTCGTGTCGGTGATATTCAGGATTATATCCCAAAAGATTAGACGACGATTCTATATTCGTCGTTACGCCGGGTTTTCACGAACTTTAAATAAGACTGTTTAAATACATAAAATTAACTTATGCCCTCTTGGTCCGATTTAGAGATTCAAAAATAATAGTCATTTAAAAAGTATATCATAATAGACTATTTTTCTTTCATAAGTTTGAACTGTTAAGTACGTTTACAAGGTGATAAATATAGAGATTATGGTGGAGAATTCCCCTCAATGGGAATCATAGCTGACAAGGAACGATTGACAGTACACCGGGCCAGGACTTGATCGATCATTAGCTATTACCGTTCGAAGCTATTGCCAGCTAAGTGCTTGATTAATGATTAGGATTAGTCATAATTCGTGGACAGGCTAAGCATTATACGACAAGCATCGCCTACGGAACGATGTGTCGGCTTAGTATGAATTATGAATACAAAAGGCTATCGAACCAAAGGTTTCTATGATTATTTACCACTTGTGTCATTGCCGAAAACACGTAAAGTCGTTCGTATAATTATGGCAACGCTTATAATTCAACGTGCTGATGCATGCGGAAAGTTCTTTGTTGGTTGAACGAGGAGAAAGGTGATGGTGGTGGGCCGCACTCAACTTTTTGAAATATCAGGCATAATTTAAGTTACTCTCGCCGTCATATTAACCCGCCCCCGGAGGCCAAGGATGAGGAGCAAGGGAGGAAAGGAAAGGCAATTCTGAGAGAGAAGAGAACGTTAAAAGCGGCTGTTTTTTTCCGGGCCAAACGCGGGGCGCTGCGAAGCTAAGCCCTGGGCGCTTTTCCACCGCGCGTTTTATCGATGCACACTAGATTCTTCATCCAAGTTATTGCATAATGTGCGCCGTTCCTCTTCCCCTCCTCCGCTGCCTCACCTCACCGCTTCGACGGAGTGCATTTTAAACTTGACGGACTGATTAAGCGGCCGTAGAAGCGAATAGCAAGCGGCCGGCGAAATTGAATACTCTCGAATTCCATGTGGCGTTTGCGAGCTTCCGCCGCCGTCGCTTTATGAACTCGAAACGCACTTCGCTCGTTCTTCCACCATCGTCCGTCGGAGTTTCCGAATGACTGCTGATGCAGTTAGTCGTAGAAAGGGAGAGAGAATCGCATAGCGTAGAAATGTCACGGATCGATTGTAAAATTCACGGTGCTACGCGGATAATAAACGCACCAGCCAATAAAATGAATATAATCCAATTGGTGATTCTCTGGACTGCTCTCTCGGCGAAATGCGTGTAGCAGCAGCAGCAGCAGCAGCAGCGTGTAATGAGCAAAGTCGCGACAATAGATTACGAGGGCGCTGGCTGAATAATTCAACGAATCACTGTGATATTTATATGTTTAAATGGTATCCAGTTCGATAATGCCCCGATTACTCTGACGATCGCAACTAACACGGAGTGACTCTCGCCAGCAGGGACACTGTCCGAGCCGCGACTCATAATTCGCCAAAGCACCGGAGCTTTTCCACAGATTATGCAACCTACGCCCAACACGTTGATTACTGGGATGCACTGATTGTTCGAACAGCTTGGTAGAGCAGTATGCATACTACATGTACAACGGTAGAGCAGTAGAAAAACGTGGCCGGGAAATGCCACACATCGAAAATCGATGCTAGCCGAAAATACTCGAGTACTAGCATATCGGGATCAATAAGAGCTGACAGACATTTCTGGAATATTGTAAAGATAGTTTCTGTAGAAAGTCAGTGCTTTCGATGATTACTGTTTCATTGTAGTTTGCTTCGTCCTCGTAAAATTTCATACTAGACAGAGATATTTCTGGGTATGCGCGTTAATGATAAAGGAGAAGCTATGTAATATTCGTGGAGTTTACGTTGGAGCCACTCGGCAGACGTACACATCGATCCTCGAAAGGTCTCAAAGCTACCCTCCAGATGAGAGGAGCCAATACGAAGCTATTCTATCCATCCGCGGCCAACAGCTCTCTCTTTCAAAGGGGCACACAATACACACATATATATACCTTGTTTGGCAAAGAGTCTTAACAGGTGCTCGAAAAAGCCTAGCGAGAAATCGGCCGGAAATGATCTCGTGTCTCGGAATATTCCCTTGACAATTGTCAGGACACACATCGGGCATTCACCGCCTACTGATTATTATGGGGTGCGATGTTACTGGATTCATACATATACACACGTATGGGTCGTCTCGCCGTTCCCGATTGAATTTCCGGCTTAATTAACCACTAACGAAGCCGGCCGTTTAATGCATGCATAGGATGCGCGCCCGGGAGCAGATTCTAAATTACGATTGCCGTGATGAGAGGCCTCCTTAGTAGTAGAACGCTATCCCATTATTCGGTCGAGGCACCTGAAACCAAACGCGTTCGAATCCCTCTCTCTCTCTGTCTCTGTCTCTCTCTCTCATTCCCTGAACCGATCGCCATTCGATTTCTGATTCGCAGTTGCAGATATTCGGATTCAATTCCCAGCTGTACAACAATTTCTCGGACGCGCAGCATAGGACGCAGGGCATCGTTGCAGTCTCCCTATTGCTGCAGGTACATTCTACTCTCTAATCACCATCGTGCGCGTTCGCTAGCACTCGACACACACCTTCGATATCTCCCCTGTGTATGAGAGTGTCTCTCTCTCTCTCTCTCTCTCTCTCTCTCTCTCTCTCTCTCTCTCTCTCTCTCTCTCTCTCTCTCTGCCTCTCTGTCTCTCTGTGTTGTGTGTGTGTGTGTGGGATCTCTCTACCAAGGGAGATTTATGCATCGAGAGCAGTAGCGCGCACATTGGTGAAAAGAAGCGAGTGATACCAGATCGACACCTTTCTGCATTCTGGCTTTTAGATTGGAGACCTCTCGAATCCGGAGCTGAGAACATTCACCCAGCAGCTGGATAAAATCAGATACGGAGGTGAGCTGCTAAGAGTAATTTCCTTGTAATTAGAAAAGGTGGTGGGGGGTGAGGAAAGAGGATCGTATGCATGGTTGGTTTCTACTCTGTCTTAGCCATTACCATATGTGACCGATTCCCGAGAGTTATATTCGTGGAATTAATTCTACCCATTTCCCACACTCTTCGTTCCTCTCATCTCTTTTTACTCTCACACTTCCTCATTCTCTTTCTCTCTGGTTGAGTGTGCTGACTCGCAGACAGGGCACTTCGTTGAATGAGCTTTCGAATTGCCCACCGAGGAGCGAAGGCCGATATAAAATTTCAATGGTATTAACGGGATGAGCTTTCTCGAGCCATTGACGCGCTTCGGTACACTGGTGCTCTTGCACTGTGCGCCACCATGCGAAATTGCGTGGCTAGCATTCACGGGCGAGCGTACTTCCCCGAATAAATACCTAATTTCCATGAAAACCGTATTAGCGGGCGCAAGAGTCAAGCTGCCGGGATGAACGCGCGCGTGCTAACCGGGAAAGAGCGCAGGGATATCGGCCGTGTGAATACAGTTTAAAAAGCTCAATCGGTGGTAACCGGTGAAAAAAAAGCGATAATCGTGGTTACGGGAATCCGGGGCTGGGCGAATTTCGAAATTCGATTTCAACGCTAGCCCGCTTAACATTGGCTTCGTCGGAAGCTGACAAAGAGAGAAAGGGAGACAAAGAGCAGAAATGAATAAATCCAAATCGATTTATCATCGGCCCGTAGCAGCATGTTAACTGTCACACGAAAGAAAGGATACCGGAACGGAAATGGAAGTAGAAAGACAATGATAGAAAGCGAATATGTGTGTGTGTGTGTGTGTATGTGAGAGGTAGAGTAGTGAGGAGGATTCCCATGTACGCACTTAGCTATTTGGTCGGATCGATGTTACGTAGTAGCGCGTAATGGGGATTGCTATTAATTGGGGTACGTATGCGCCAACCTCACGTGCCTTGGCGGCCTTATGCGGATGAGTATATGTGTGTGATCGATTGGACTAATTGTACAGGCCAGACCACGGAGATCAAGCAGTTCGGGGTACTCGAACTTCTACCGGACACGAAGTACTACATGACCTACGACGGCTCGACCACTATGCCTGCCTGTGACGAGACCGCCACGTGGATCATCCTAAATAAGCCGATCTACATCACGAAACAGCAGGTGAGGCCGAACACTCTCGATCACCTTGATTTATTAACTAGATAGCGAGCCTATTCAAGTACACTTTACTAGCCTCTCCTCCTCGTATTCGAGGCCTTCCCTCTTTCGCTTAGCCTCAAGGCGCCTCTTATCCTCTCGATACCGAACGATCTACATATACATATACGTACACCTTATGTTGAAGAGGCACGATCCAAGAGTACCTAATGCACTTGGCGTTAAGGTCACCACGAGAATCTATTATATCTTGGTAGCTCCTCCCGTTGACTTTGAAGCAACGCTCGAAGGAGGTCAAAGCAGAAGGGAGACGGACCACCGGATGATCCTTCGAGCCTTTTGTTTCGGCTTTTCTTTCCCGCTCGTTTGCGAGACTCGGCCCTCTCGGGGTTTGCCTCTTTAGACAGTACTGTCGCGACAAAAGGGGCGGCGAGGGGAGGAAATGACTTTGATGAGAGCAGAGGCAACTCGTTGCAATAGCTAGGTCCATGAGATGCTGGCCTCTGTTTTCCTCGGCATCTCGTCTCGCAGGCTCAAAGTCCATCTGGGACAATGGCGGAAGGACGCGGCCTGGCTTTAAGGCCAAGTACATATTCATGAGACGAGATGCCCAGTTATTTTGCACCGCGGGAAAACACGCTAAAAACCTACTAATAACTTCCATTCGGACGAATGAAAATGCTGGAATGAATGGGCAGCCGCGCGATCCTCGAACTACCCGAGAATACTCCACTTTCTTTTTTCGGCCACGCTCTTCCTCTCTCACTCACTCGCTCTCCCTCGCCACTGGCGAAACGGCAGCGCGCGAAATTAACGAGACATAAAACTGATCCGGGCTACCCTCACGCCTGGATTTTGCTGCTCGTTCAAATGTCGGTCAGCGAATAACGAGAATCATTTGATAAAACGAGCACGCAGCCACTCCTACTGTTCCATTGGAATCCTGAGATTTTCTACATCGTTTCAAGAATACACGCTCTCCGAATTGAAATCGTACCAAAAGGAAATCATCCTGTTTTTAACTACACAATTCCAAGCTGTACTGATAAACGGACCAAAATAGATCCTATGAAAAAAACACGAGAGAGCTCGTTGATACGCTGAGCGAGTACACATGTGCAAGTGCATTAGAGAAATTGTTCGACAGAGGTGCGATATTAAATTTAGCGACATCCCTTTGTTGGCACCGGTGAGCGTAAAAGTAGCGTGGATTAAATGTAAATATTAAAACATCGCGTGAATTTTAACAAATCGCCAGCTCCCGTTTTTCTCTCCAAGTGGCGCGCGTGTGCGCTCTCAACCGTCGATCACACGAATTTCGGACAGTGAGCCTGTCACTGGAAAGGAGAGGCAATATTAAAGCGATCCGTCAAAAATTTCATCTGCCAAAGAGCTATCGGACGAGAGCAGTGCTGCGTAGTGATGTTGGATAGCAGCAGTCGCTCTGGATTAATGCGGTCATTAAAAAATGCATAAAGCGATCGGTGCACTCGAGTTCTGCATCATCGCGCTGGTACGACAAAACCAGCTTTCCGCTCGTTGCTAGGATGCTGGTGCATGATGTCCGGTAACGAAGGCAATTTGTTATAATTCCTCCACTTCCTGCTACTCTAATGGTCCAACTTTATTTGGATTTCAAATCGACCAGCTGAATTTTTAATCCATTATAAAATTGCTAGTAAGCCGTATACTCTCCAGTCATACCACTGCCAATTTCACCTGCTCTATCCAGTAACATCACCATCGTCATCATCATTCCGATGCGAATGCAGTACTCGTTATTATCGTGCATTTTCATGCTGGCTTTTAAATCCAATCGTGAGCAATGGACTATTCAGAGTGCACCCGACACTCAATAACAAATTTTCGGGCGGCGCGGGCTTTTGAATATTCATATTAATAAACATGTCGCTCGCTGCTCAAGCGAGAAAAAGAATGGACCAGGAAGAGGGAAACAGAGAGAGAGAAACATGCATTGAAACGTAGCAATGGGATGCGACGAGCATTGCGAAATACCAGGACTGCCAGGCGAGCATCGAGACTTCTTCCTGATGGAACGTGCCGGTTGCTCGAGTGTCCTTCGTACCCCAGGATTCGAGTGTACAATATTTAAAATGCTGATTGTATTAAATGTGCAAAACTGTCAGCATCAGCTCGATTCACTTCGACTTGAGTGCTCTCGATGCTTGGGTGGCAAATCGCTGAGCCGGTTAGAAGTAGTTGCGCGCGCGCGCGCGCGCGTCGTAGGAATGTTTCGTAGAACGAGGGAGTTTTGTTGCCGCGAAAACAAAGTGTCTTCCTGGCCCAACAGCGAGAGACACACTTTCTCTTCTGACCGAGTGAAAGAGCGTCCGATGCCGGAGAATTATTCAGAATATAAATGTCGGAGCATGGACGAGCAATCCTCTGGCTTCCACGGGCCAGGAAAATGCCTTCGAGCTACTTTGCATAGCACTTTTAGAATAACAAATCGCCAACTTCTTCGTAAACGACGAGGCCCCATTCCGGAACTCAATCTGACCGCCGCCGCCGCCGCCTTGCCGTGCCGCGCGCCAAGCTTTCCCTAACGAGTCAATTTTCCTTCTGGCAATCTCGACGTACACTTGTAATGGATCTGAAATTTGTACATCTCCGACATTGCTCTCACGAATTTCATTCTAGATCGATTGAATTAATCAGTTCAAATTCATTAGAATTCAAGCAGCAAATTATTTAAATATATCTTCCTACCCTTCTTCCTGTCACTTGACTAACGAAGAAGAGCATTTTATTTCATGCCTCGGACATTGGCTTTTTTCGCTGTGATTTTTTAAACGTTCATCCCTCCCATAAATGCACTTGTCGCGCTCAACCAAACTGTCATACGATGAAAAACTGTCACTACATTGAGCGAGGGTAGCACTCGCTCGCGCGCGCGAGTAAAATACGGCCGGCGGCGGGTTGAACAATAAAAACTGCTTTCAAACTGGCAATATTCTCTTGAGTGAGCTGACACACACACACACACACACACAGAGACAGACATTGCTACGCACCCACACATTCAAAGATCATATATCCCGAAGGCTTTGTCTTGGGTGAATAGTTCAGTACACTCGTTTCAGTTTCACGCCGCTATTCTCTCCCTTTTCTCCCAGGGTGCCTGACCCCATAAGGAAATTAAGAGTAAGCGGGCGGCGCGCCGAGTGATGCGAGATGATTACTCATTCAAATATTCAAAAGGAGAGAGACACGCATTGGCTTCCTCCGTGTATTATATTTCTACCATTTTGCAACGGGACTGCAGTACACTGCGTGTCGCCGCAGTCCTAAAAAATGCGAGCTTTTACGTGAATGCTCGAGACTATGCAGGCACTGGAGTAGTAAAGTGAGAGAGAGAGAGAGAGAGAGAGAGAGAGAGAGAGAGAGAGAGAGAGAGAGAGAGAAAGAGAGTTGTAGGTAGAGTTAGAGAGTCGTAGATGGATGAGAGGTTTGAAAGAGCGAGAGGGAAAGGGTTGGTAGAGAGTGCACGAAATATCAACGTCGATTTTCTCATGTCGACGCTATGTCAGTGTGTCTATACATACATAAATATATACATATATATATATACATATACATATGATTCGACATTGCAGCTGTTGGCCCTGCGGCAATTAATGCAAGGAGACGTGAAGAGTCCGATCGCGCCTCTCGGGAATAATTTTAGACCGCCGCAGGCGCTTCATTATCGTCCCGTTCGGACGAATATCGATTTCAACGTGCAGGTACGCCACAAAACCGAAGCTACCCTCTACCCCAGACCACATCCACGCACTGTCCTCACCCACCACCCCTCTTCCATCTGTTATATATGTGTATGTATATGGGTAGCATCGAAATGGCAGCACACGCGGTGCTGGTGGCTGCGAGCAATCCTGCCCGAATGCACTAATCATTGTCACTTTTTGCTAGGGCGCGGAGAACTGTCCGACCAGGCACAGGGATATATATTATAAAGGTATGGAGGAATAGTATGCGTACTAGCACCACCGCCGTCGCCGCCGCCGCCGCTCGCCGGATGGACAATACTTCCGGGCATAGCCGCTGGACCAATTCCGCCTACCGCTTGTTTATTTCCGCACGTGCTCGACGAAAGAACCGGCTAATTCCGGCTTCGTGTAAGAGAGGGGGAGAGAGAGAATGAGAGAGAGAGAGAGAGAGAGAGAGAGAGAGAGAGAATGTTGGCATCCGGAAATTAATTTATTAAGCGTTCCTCGCTATTGCCACCTCTCTCTCGCTTCCTCTCTTTCGTAGCATTGGCATTCAGCGGACTTGACCCACTAGCAAACAATTATACTCATCCGACGAGAGTGGCGCCGGCCGATCGGCATATAAAGCATTCCTGCTCGAGTGACGTGATCTCGTTTTTCCTCTCCGCTTTTCAGCCAACAGCTGGAAATAACCCTGAGGCGGTGGTAGATCGCCGCGCGGAGGACGCTGGGAGAAGGACGCAGAAAGGACGACGATTAAGAGAAGCAGCAGTCGCAGCAGTCGCAGCAGCATCATCCAGCAGGGTGTATGACGGTGACCCGGCATACGCTCGCCAGTTACTACGCTTTTCCCTCGGACGAGCTGGAACTTCGCTACTAACGAGAAATTTCACGAGCGAGAGAAAGAGAGAAAGAGAGTGTGTGAGAAATAAGAGGAAGAGAGAAAAAAAATTATGAGAACCCATTAACATATCAATTAAAGCGCGCGAGACGCGGCCACGCGTCAGCGCGGATATCGTTGAGAGAGAGCGAGACAGAGAGCGGGAGAGAGAGAGAGAGAGAGAGAGAGAGAGAGAGAGAGAGAGAGAGAGAGAGCGATAGAGAGAGAAAGGTAGAGATTGAGATAAAAGAACAAAAAAATAAAAAATAATGCTTCGTTGTACTTATTAGACGTGAATTGCCAAGTATGTTTCCAGTAAAGACAAGAAACAAAGATATACCTATAGATTGCAACTTAGTGGTGGTAAGGTAAACGTAAGAACGTAAGATATATTATTATATATAATATATATAAAGTATATCGATAAACTATCGAGGAAAAAAGCTATGACTATCGTGGCCTGCGTGGGTGGTAAAGGGGGGGGGGGGGGGTGGGTGGGGGGTTAGGGGATGACGGGGGGAGGGAGAGAAAGATGCGACTATATATGTATAAAAATTCATGCGTGGCGGAGCACACTATCGAGCGAAAAGTTTATACTATATTCTTGTAATAAAACGCTGAAAACGTAGCAAACCCGTGTTCGCTTTGACACCAACCACCCTGCTGTCCACCTTCACAACCACCACCACCACCACTACCACTACCACCCGTACCATCAGTGGGACGGTCGGCTCCCTACGATCCCATTAATCTGCCACACATCCCCCATCTCTATGATGATGCCGTTCATTTTTTGCGCCAGGACGACGGCGTCCGAGCTTGCGGAATTTATGGTCCGATCGGGAAATTACTCGCGGTCGCTCTGAGTAATGCCTGCTCGAAGGGGGCGCATGCTGGATAACAGAGAGCTCGAGCGTAGAGTTCTCGCAACCCTGTATACCAATGGAGCCGAGGGAGGTTTTTACAAGCGGAGCGAGTATACCGCGCGCGAGAGGTTTGAAACCTTGTCGATAATCTAGAGAACGGAGTTGGAACGTTGAAGGCTACCGGCGCTTTCTCGACGTTCGAGCCTTGTCACTTTGAGAGAGCAAGCGAAGCTTTCGGTAGAAGAGGGTGAGTGAGGAGGAGGATCGATCGGGTTATTAACATCGCGTCGTCGCGCCAATTAATTCTCCCCGGAGGCTGGCGGCCGGCCTGACGAGCCACTCGAGCGAGGCCGCTCTCGATGAGGCCCCATGCCTCAAGCACTTCTCCTCCTCCTCTCCTCTCCTCTCCTCTCCTCTCCTCTCCTCTCCTCTCCTCTCTCCTCTATCTCACCCTTCAACTCACCCTCCCCACCCTACCTTGGAAACCTGAAATTCCCGGCTGACGTTTTAGGACCACGAGCCTGCACGTAGCACGGCCTGCTCAAGGCGAATCGGTGAAGGAGGCCCGCCGCTCCAGGAATGCGACAGGCTCGGAGAATAAACGGCGCAGGAGATAAGGACGCGCGTGCCTCGAAGCGGCGGCGGTGGCGTAGGCGATGGGAAGGGGTGTGGGGGGGGGAGAGGGTTTGCTGCTGCGGGCGTGCGGGCGTGCGGGCGTGCGGCACGGGCGAGTACACGCGGATGCTGCGTGATGAAGGTGCAGTGGGAGCGCGAAGAAGCGGAAGAAGGAGAGGAGCGAAGGAGTGGAGAGGCGCAAGAGTGCCGAAGAGGGATGAGATGCTCTCTCGTGTGGATGAGCGGAGGAAGGGGTGCGGGTGCGAGGCGGAGAAGGAAGAGGAGGTGGGTAGCGTTGCCAGCACACAGGGGGTGTCACGCGGGTGAATTTCATTGAACCGCTACCCAGAATTCGACGGTGCTGCCCGCGGACGGCTATGCGGCAAGGGTGCAGGAAAGGGACAGCGATGGGTTAGGAGGGAGTGAGCGAGGGCTGCATAGAATCGGAAAGGGAGAGGCATAGTGTCGCTGGTTGGAGGGGGGTGGAGGGGCCCGAGAGTATGGGAGAGGATGGGAGAGGGTTGGCACGAGGGTTGGAGAAGGGGTGAGAGAGCGCGCGTAGCGGCTAGCATTGGAGAGGGACAGACACGGGGATTCAGATCCGTCGTGTCGGTGGCCTCTGCGGCAAATCTGCAGGTTTCCGTGGCATACGTCGGACGATCGAAATACTCAGCGTCGCCGGAAGTCCTCTCGGCCGTGCTACTCTCGGCACTACTTCGCGGTGGGTGCGAAACTCTCTCTCATCTCTCCTCTGTGTGCCGAGGAATCGCGCGCGTTACTCGATCTAGCGCGAAGCCGCGCGCGGCCACCTTTTTTCCCTCCTCGGTGTGCATCTCTGCCGCGCGCGCCGGCGAGAGGGCCGCTCTCTTTCTCTCTTTCTCTCACTATCTCTCTCTCCCTCTCGCGCGGGCTCAACGAGGATCCTCCGATGGAGCCGCGCGCGATCGCATCCTCCGTTCGCAGCCGCCGCGCTCCAGAGCTGCCGCTCGCTCGGGAGTACGCTGCCGGCCGCCAGCCGCTTGCACCCGGCAGGCTCGCTCGCTGCTCTCGTGTGTTTCCTCGGGATTGATTAAGACACCAAGAGGAACAGCGTGTGACAAAGAGAGATAGAGAAACAGGGAGAAAGAGAAAGAGCGTACAGAGAGAGAGAGAGAGAGAGAGAGAAAGGAGGGGGTGGGAGAAAGAGTGGCCCGTCGATGCCAGTCGACGACCCCGCAGCCACGGCGGCATTCAGGTGGGGGCATACTCGTTTTTCTCCCGCAAAAAGAGTCGACCGCAGAGCGTACGTGTCACGGTAAGACTACCCTCCGGAAGAGGAGCAAGTCCACCGTATCGCGCAACCGTATTCCTCTCAGTACTCCGATTACTCTTCGCTCGGTGCTGCGCGCCCGTCTATAATAGCTGGCTGCTCTACTCCTGCTTGCGGGTCTGGCTAGTGCGGGAGCATTCTACTGCGGCAGTGTCTCGCCGCCCGCCGCAGCCGCCGCCGCTGCCGTCGCCGCCGGTCCATCGGCAATGTGACTCTCTCGTGGCTGATACTACTGCGGGGCTGATCGCGTGCTCGACTCATACCACTGGCTGGGAACCGGCCGGCCCGGGGAGAGATAAATCTGCGAAACGGGTAAGCCAGGCGCGTTAGGCTTATAGCCTAGGCTGAGCGGTGCGAGAGTGCGTGGGAGAGAGGAGTTGGCGAGTTTGCGGGAGAGCGCGGGGGAGGAGGAGGAGGCAGAGGAGGAAGCAGGAGGAGGCTGGAGGAGGCGGTAAGGGGGGCGGGGGAGAAGCGGACGAGAAGTGGCCTCGCTTTGGAGTAGGTGTACACGCGGTTGTTACGGGGAAGGCAGGCGAATAGGCGAACGGCGGTGGCGTCGGCGGTGGCGGTGGCATGGAGAGGAGAATGGGAGAGAGAGAGAGAGAGCGCGAGAGAGGGAGATGTAGAGAACGAGGGAGAGAAAAGCGCGTGCGGCACAGCTAAGCAGAACGGTAGTGCGGCAGTGTCGACGTGCCTCGTGTACGCTCGTCTTTAACTCTTAAACGAGGCCGCTGGCGGTTTCCTGATTGGCTAAATACGATCGCTTCAGGGACTTTTTTTGCCGGGGGGAGACCGGATTAATTCAAGTGCGCGCATAACAAGAGGTATAAGCGATCCTCGGCCGCGGTCGATGCTCTCGAACTGTGATGCACTCGGCGCGAGTGGTGCGGCAGGCCGAGAGTGCGGCCAGAGAGTGTGACATACCGGTTAGGGCAAGGGAGGGTGAAACGGGGGTGGGAGACGGGCACGAGGACGGGGGGGACACACTGAGTGAAAGCAGGGAGAAAGAGAGCATAGACCGAGTGGCTGACACGGGCTTTCGTGTAAATAGGAAAGTTCGGTGGCACCCGGTGGGACTGTTAATTCGTGTAATAGAGTGTTGAATCGGCCGGCGGGAGCGTGTGCTAACGAACTGAAACTACTGACGCTGGTTTGCTCCTCAAGTTTGATGGGACTCAATTACGTTATGCCCCCGCGCGAGCGAGCCTTCCCTCGCACTGGAATACAACTTGATCACTTTGAGAACTGGGAAGTCAGCCTCCGGCAAAACCATCTCTCCGTTACCGCATTGCTCGTCGTCATCTTCTCATCTTGGCGAACAGAAACCGTTTGGGGGAGAGAACGCGTGAATATACCATCGTTCTCTATAGTGCGCGCTGGGCTCGGGAAATTATTGCGCCCTTTGCCTAACTCCGGTGAAATTTACGGCTAATTTATGATCGATATAATTTCGTCGTGCATTATGCGGGAACACCATTAGCAGAGTCAGCGATTAATATGCCGTAGTAGGCAGCTGGAAATACCTGGTAGGAGGATAGAGTACCGTGAGACAGGGGGGAACGAAAGAGAGCGAGACAGAGATAGAGAGAGAGAGAGAGAGAGGGAAGGAGAGGAGTTACATTCGCGGTCGAAATTCGCATTTATTATAGGCAGTGAGTTTCCGCACTCGTCCCTCTCCCGTTGCTGCCTGCTAGCACTGCCACGTTCTCCGGCCCATTTGCCTCGAATTATTTGTTCGAATTCTAGGCCGGGCCCGGTGCCCGGCAGTGTAGCGTGCATACTGTACCATATGCTTTCCGCCGGCGTTTATTATTCTTCCGAATTAATGGTATATCTTTGAAGCTGCTCGCATCAGGACTGCTTTCAGTTGGATGCAAGCTATTGTGTACTCTGGGGACCGCCACTTTTACACCCGATAGCATAATGGACGGGCGTCTCTTATTTTGTTTCGTATTTTTCCAACGCGGGACGCGTCGCGTCGTGTCGCGTCGCGGTGACAGTGGAAGCCGTCGCTCGACTTCTCCATGGGATTGCCGTTTTCTTTTCAGATATCGCGGTACCACGGTTGGAGCAGTGTAATAGAGAGAACTAGGCCAGGCTGCGGTCTTCGCGTAGTACACTCGGAGTGCACTTAATCAGAATGAAATCTAAGAACTCTGCAACAATACCCTTGTGATGCCCGAAGGACCGGTCGGCAAAATGAAAGCCCCTGAGAAACAATGGAAGCGTCCACGCAAGCATGACGGCCCCATTCAGATCCGCAGACGGCATGCTTAGTGCTGCCCAAAGGAGACGCTCAAGTAAGACTAAGAAGCATCGTTAGCGACTTTATCCTCCCAAGTCTCATCCGTCCTCTCTTCCTGCCTGGATAATACCGGATACCAAAACAATATCCGCCGCTATGCTTCAATCCCCCGAACATCTGACACAGATTTCCTCTCGAGTGATCGTTAACACACCACCGCCTTCCGAGATGTACGAGCGGATCGATGCCCTGAAATCTCCTCCCAAGCCGAAAATTTCTCTCGGCCTGAGAGGGGAAGAATGGGACGAGTAAACTTGTTCGATCGGCTTGAACGATCCATTCGCTCGATACCTTTTATCTTCTTGGCTGCTATTATCGGACATCCATTATAGAGACGGTACGCTGTCATCGGGGATAATTTTTGTTCGGGTACAGGGCGACTCCGGAGGGGTGATAAGGAGAGGCCAGTGGAGGGATCGAAGAACAGTGGCATGCTGGTGACAAAGCGTCAACCTCTACGAGGGCATGTTCTACTGGCCCTCTTGATCCTCATCGGGAGTTTCGCTTTGCTGTCGCGTGCCGCAGCCTTTCCCGATTGGACCGACTGTCCAGCAGTCTGCCGCTGCAAGTGGACCTCCGGCAAGAAGTCCGCCCTTTGTTCGGATGCTGGCCTCACTTCACTGCCCGCTAGTCTGGACCCTGACATGCAAGTGCTCGACCTACACGGCAACAAGATACCGAACCTTCAACAGGAGATCTTCAAGCGTGCGGGTTTACTGAATCTCCAGAGAGTCTTCCTTCGAAATGCCGGCATCCACAAAATACACCCAGACTCCTTTCGCGAGATGAGGATACTAGTGGAGATCGATCTCTCGGATAACCATCTGAGGACACTCGAGCCGGATACGTTTCTTGGTAACGAGCGACTACGGATCCTGATACTGAGTGGCAATCCACTCGGCACGCTCCGTAGCCATCAGTTTCCGGTGCTGCAGCACCTGCGGAACTTAGAGCTGCAACGATGCGCCCTAACTGAGATTCACGGCCAGGCGTTTGTACGGCTGAGTGGCTTGGAATCCCTACGGCTTGATAAGAACGAGTTGGAGTACTTGGAGACCTCCGTGATCTCGAGTCTTCCGCGTCTCAAGACCCTCACTCTCGACGGCAACCAGTGGAGCTGTGACTGCAGACTTCGTGGATTTCGTGCTTGGCTCATTTCGGACGTGCCAAGCAACTTGTACTCGGTTTCTCAGCTATGCGCGGTTCCAGCTCGCCTCGAGGGTCGTAGATGGGAGGACATCAAACCAGCGGAGTTTGCTTGTGAACCCGAAGTCTTCGTCCTAGCAAACAACGTCCAAGAGGAGAACAACGGAAACCTGAGTCTCGCCTGTCTGGCGACTGGAGATCCGGAACCGGAAGTCTGGTGGCAGCTCAATGGCGGACCGGTGAACATCAGCAAACTCACGGAACCCCCTTATTCCGGGACTTTCGTCGCATACGCTACATCAGAGGTCGATTCTACTGGCTATGAGAATTCTGGTCGTACTAGCACCGATCGTTGGAGTAATCTCACTGTTTATAACGCGAGCGACGGAGATGCCGGGGAATACGCGTGTTTCGCTAGGAACATAGCTGGTCTCGCAAGGGATACTGTCAGTGTTGCTATTCCCCGTGTCTATACCGCTCCAACCCTCTCGCAAACGGACAACTGGCTGCTTTGGGTGAGTTTGGCCGGCGGCGGTGCCGCTGCCTTGTGCGCCTCGATCTCAGCAGTGCTGGTCGTGATGTGTCTGTGTGGCGGAACTCGCCGCAGTGGGAAACGCGAGAAGGTGAAGCTACAAGGAAGTACGAGTTTTGGCGATCAAGAGAAAAAGCTACTGGATCTTTCTGTAACTACAACCACACCAGGGAACAGCAATGATCGTGGAAGCGGTCATGATAGTATGGTAGAAGCTTGCAGTACAGGGGACCTCGAGTTGGCCGAGCGAGGCTCAATTTGCGACGCCATGAGCGCTGCAACTGTCACGGTCGAGAGGCTGCGACCGGAGATGGGCTCGGCCGTAAATGCGATTAGGGCCGTCCCCTGCACAGCAATGTTTCCGCCCCCGCCCCCGGAATTCACTACGGGTGTTCTACCCGCGGGGATCTTTGGGAACATCTTCATTTCCGTGTCGATGCCACAGGACCCTACCGAGCGTTGTTACCCGGACCTTCTCGACATCCCAGTGCATGGAGTCAGCGGTATCCTTAGCAAGCCGGTACTTCCAATGCCACCGACCTCCTGTGTGTCGACCTTTGCAACCTTACCACGACGTGCCCTTCGTTCCACCGACCTCGGCTCGCCCTATGACAATATGGGCCCAAGAGTTACAGCCAATGGCAGCTCCGCCTTCTCTCTCACGGACATGGACCTCAGACTTTCACCGCCCCCTCCGCCACGGATCATCCAACCACCCCATGAGTTCGTCTCTCTTTAAGAGTCATGATACATGATACTCTACTCATCGGCTTTCCGCTAGAGCAACTCGTAGAGAGTTCTTCATCTGGAGCAGTTACAACTATCAAGCAGCGAGTGATGACTCGGGTGATCCCGGACACCCGGGTCTCTTACTCACTTCTTGGACAATGCCGTGCACGTGACTCGGCAGTGTCCATCCTGAATGTGACGCGTGTCAAGAGCAACGAGGTAAGAGACGCTTCGTCTTTGATTGAAGGCTGACCAGGAATTATAAGGGTCTGCTACTACTGCTATTGTTGGAGTCACAAGCTAGATTCCAACATCCGCGTCAGTTATTCTGGCCTATGTATACTTACTGCCAGATAATCTCGAGTGCAAGCCTGACGAGGATTGCTCTGACGTAAGATGTATGTGTACAGAGACCTGGCAAGATTCGAGACTATGTGCGTGCACTAGAGAGACGTCCGCCTAATTACTGAGAGAATCTAGTGTAGGGTTATACACTCGGACGATCATCCAATCCAGTTATGCCTGTCCGAGCTATCTGTCTGTCCGCTTGTCTGCCTGGCTTGCATGCTTGGTCCGCCTAAAATGGTTGCTTGCAAAAAAATGAGTGGGAGAATGGGAGACTGACATAGAAAGAAAGAAAGAAAGAAAGAAAGAGAAAGAGAGTTTACATGTGTGTCTGTCAGTGTGTTTGTCTGTGTGATGTGTTAGTGTTAAATTATATAGTTCTTAAGTCTCTCTTCCAGGCTCGAGTATCCGTGAGGGTATCGCGTTTGTACATAAATTCACGATTCCCCCGGACGAAACGAGCGTCGCCGCCGTCGGCGAGCGTTTAGCCTAGCCGCTTGGTTAAATGACGCCGAGAACGACGACATAGTTTCATACCTACCGCGCCGGGGTACTATGACGACTGCGGCGATTTGCCCATTCATTCTCGAGGTGTATCACTAGTTTGTTACATATTCTACATGTGTACATATTTGTTACCACTCTCCCACGTACGCATAGCTCTAACATACAATACATACGTACGTACATAAATGCGTTCATATACCTATATAGACGTATACAGCGTGTGCATAGCGTGACCGGGACGCAAAGCGCGTGCACTCGCTGACCGCATATTGTCTATGCGATTGCGAGAGAATGAGAGAGAGCGAGAGAGAACGAGAGAGAACGAGAGAGAACAAGCAAGAGAGAGAGAGAGAGAGTATGTGTGAGAGGGTGAGAAAGAGAGTGCAAGAGTTAACGTGGCGCGCGCCTGTGAATACATCGGTATTCAATATGAACACTTTGTCAATTAATAAAACGATTGAATTTTACATATATCGAGTTATTGTTATGACTTTTCTGCTAAGACTGACACGGGAGCGAGTACGCGATTGAATTTTATAGATACATCCTATGCCAAAGGGTCGAGTCACATTATGCGAACAACGCGCGACAACGCCACCACGAAATATGTATGTACCTGCTCGTATGCCGTGTGTCGTGTCCTGCCGTGTAATGTGGTTCGTCCTTTTAATATATATATACATACATATATATATATATATATATATACACAAATATGATATATATTGCATACATAACCGTTATTACGGTCGTATGGTCTAAGAGAGGTGTCGGCGTAACGACAACGGGCCAAACGGGACGCGACACCGGTAGTTAGCCCGACACTATAAACTGCCGTTATTATATTCGTGTAAAGTTTAAAAGGAATTCTGATACCATTATTATATAATCGTGTCGTAGAAGCGGTCCATTAAAATCAACTTGCCGAAGGAGAAGAGAAGAGAGTTTGTAGGGGGTGGTCGGGTGAGGTGGGTGGCAGAGAGAGAGGGAGAGGGAGAGAGTCAACCTTAACGACTTGTACACAGGCCGACTGCTAATTACGTCAAAAGCAATCGCGACTAGGTTCCTTCGCGCCAATTTCAGCGGGTACGCGCGGCAAAGTTTTGTTAATGCACCATAGCGCGTTACTACCCTCGGAACGCGGAACTAGTATCCTCTGAATTACGCCTCTCGGTATGTCCTTTCCCAGTTGCTGGCAATTTAAGTTATTAGAGGGCACACGCCTAATGCGAGCGCAAATGCGATATTCTGATTAATCAATTACACGCGGCTCTGCCGAATCCCTGCCAAGATTAAAGGGGATTTTATTAGATCATTAGGAATTATCGCGAGCCGGCCGATCGAGCGACTCTGACTAGCGGGTAACAGTGTGCGGTGGGGAAACGGGACGTGCCAATGAGTACGACAAGGTTTCCCCCATCGAGTGCCCCGCGCCGGAAACCGATCATCACCCCGGAAAGAAACCGGCTACTACGCGGTACCATTGTACGCCGGGGAATAATGAGTGTGTCATTAATAGGGGACCGCTTAAAAAGCCATCGTTCTTTTCAATAACGCATTTCAATATACTGGCGAAGGTATATAACTTTGGTCCGTTCTGTTTCTCGTGTGGACTCTCGGAGAACCGAAAGAATGTATTCAGTGGGAGTAAATGAATGAAAGAGAGAGGGAAAGAGAGAGAGAGAGAAAGAGAGGGAGTGAGTGTGTACCAGCTGGTAGAGAAGAGATAGGAGAGAACGGTGAATTTCTTTGTCGGGTAGGGCAAACTCTGGTAAAGTGGCGAAATTTATACAGAGAGAAGTCGTACGGTCAGCCATTCAATACACCTGAATCGCATCGGTGGGAACAAAGGGAGACTGCAGTCCCGTATATTGACGCTCTTTAAAAGTCACAAGCAGTTTCGCATTAACTGGGCGAAAGGCCGACTGCGCGTGTCAAGCTGCATTTACCTGAGATTCAGAGGTGGGTCGGAGCGAGAATGAGAGTTAGAGGGAGAGGGGAGAGGAGAGTAGGAACAGTAGCAGGGGTTGGCTGCTGGGGAATCGATAAATTAATTAATACGAATCACTACTCGGCGAAAGCCCCCGCGGACGCCGTGCCACGCTAACATCGTTAGGGCGAAACAGTTTGCGCTAACAAAACTTTTAACGGCACTGCCACCACCACCGTCTCAACCAGTAGCAACTCTGCCACCAGATCCTCATCCAGGCGGGCTCGATTCAGGGTGCTGCCCATTAAAAATAGCGTAATTCAATTACACGCCCCCGATCAGACTGCGCGGCTGGTTGCTCCCGTTCTTCGGGCTTTGCTTTCCCTTCCTCCCTTACTCTCATCATCGCATTTGAATCGGAAAAGCTCCCCGGAGGGTCGGCCGGAAGGGGAAAAGCGAGAGAGAGAAAAAGAGAGAAGAAAAAGAGAGAGAGAGAGAGAGAGAGACACACACAGGGCAGCCACTGCGGTGAAGTGGTGAACGCCGAGACATTCAAGCTCACGTGCGCGACTCTTCTTGTTCAAGGTACACACAGACTGTATTATGGTCTTCCAGAGCGCGCACGCAAACTTCAATAATACGGCGAATCGCCGGGGTCGCTACTTCGAAAATGGGATGATGCTCGACATCGTCAACTCCACCGGTACCGAGCATTCTCTTTTTCCCTCGATTCTCTTTGCCCCTCGGCGTTCTCTCTCTCTCTCTCTCTCTCTCTCTCTCTCTCTCTCTCTCTCTTTCTCTTCTTTCCTGTACACTGCTCTTTCTTCTTTCTGTTGCTCTCGAGTGCCGAGACTACCGAGCATCAACCTCGTCGTCCCATTGCGCTCGCTCGAGCGGGCGAATTTTCTTTCCGCGCGCGCGTTTCCCGGAGGCCTCCGACGATAATCCGCAGAGATGGATAATAGCGCAAACCGTTGGCACAAAGGGAGTGATAGAGTTTTAAGGCGACACAGTGAACACGAGACGAGAGGAGAGGATGATGATACAGTGGTACATTATGCGTGAATGCCGTTTATTAAATCAGAGCGCTCGCGCGCCTTCAAAACCAGAGGGAACAGCGTTGGTAATTAGTAGATGCGCTTGAGAGGAAAAAGGGGGAAAGGGGTGGGTAACTGAGGAGAAGAGAGAAAAAGCGCTTGCGCTATTTTCACACATTGTGTAAAACAGAGCGAAGTGCAAATTGAGTGGCGCCACGTATGCACACCGCAATCGGGAGCAACGCCAACGTTCACTCTATGTATGTGCGTGTTTCTCGGTTTTCCTGTGTGTGCGTGTGCGTTGATGTTGTTGTGTGTTGCTGGAGCCTGTGCCGATCCCAATGGTGCGTGTCCTGCCAGCGCGCGCGGTAAAGCTTGCCTTCGTATTATACCGCTCGATTTGCCGCGCCAACGCGTCACGCCGCGTCGTTTCACAGGAAGCTCATCAAGACATCGTGATCGCTCTCGCGTCCCAATCTCGGCATGTACACGCCCGCTGCTAATTGGCCCTGATTATTCCGCGCTCCTGCAACGAAACCATCAAATATGTATGTGCGTGAGAACGAAGCTGGCTGGCAGCGAGCATCCGCGCCAGTTGTTTTCATGGATTGACGCGAACTGCCAGGTATGTCGACGGAAGCTTCTGCTACGGGAATCCGGCAGAAGTATTTCACTTTGCCAAAATCCGAGAGAGAATTTCTCTGATAAACAAGAGAGAGAAAGAGAAAGAGAGAGATAGAGATAGAGAGAGAGATAGAGCTGTGCGGACGGGCAGGCAGATAGGTAGGCAACTCGAGCTAGCATCACTCAAAAACACACAAGGCGATGGAGTCTACAAAAGAACTAATAATTGCAGTAAGCTGCCCGATGCACTGGCAGCGAATTCGCCCTAGGCAAAGTTCATCCGCACATGTCCATGCTAAATTCACGTCGACAGCGACTGAACGCAGCACTGCCAGAGAGGATTCAGTCGAGGATAAGCGCGTGTTTGTATGAGAGAAAGAGCGAGAGAGAGAGAGAGAGAGGGGGAGAGAGAGAGGAAACGAGGATGCAAGAACGAGTAAGCGAGTTGGAAACAAGCGCATTGAGTGCAGGCCCACTTAAACGGTTCAGGTATTTCGGTATTTGTACCTCGAATGTCAGAGTATAGCGATCCAGCCTGGTCGGCTTTTCGCGCGATCCAATAGTCCTTGATTGCGTGCGGGCGCTCGACACCCGAGCGTTCCAAGTCCTTTAACACTTTGTCCACGTGCCGACTGCCCATCGCTCTCGCCGGATACCCTGAGCCAAAAATCCAGACACGTTTGCAAGTGGTTGGAGAGCTGGGTATAGTTAGAGGGAGATACATGGAGAAAGGGAGATAAAGTGAGAGAAGCGAGAGGAAGAGTGCCCACACTGTGTCTAATGAAAGGCTCGGGTTGCAACCGCCAGTGACGGTGGTATCAGCGATGCTAGCTGGAAAAACGCTGGTCAATGATTTTCTTTGATGATCCTAGACCGGGTTCTAACGTCACTGTATCATTATAGATCGCTTGGTAACCTTTTCTATGCTTTCGTTGCCGGTCACGGATAATTCGCTGTTGAACAAACAAGGTGGATGGCAGTCACGTACGCCCGAGGGTATCAAATGTATCCGAGGGAAGCGCCTTCCTCTCAATATCTCGATGCGAAGGCGTCGAACGATTTGTGGGAGTGTGTTGCCGTGTCGAATTTCAACGAGTAACGATAATTACCAACCACTTACGAAGCCAACGTAAAAGCTACTATATCCACGGCGCAAGTTATCAATGGATTTTCTCCCTCCCCCTCACCCCTTTTCGTATCAGCGGTGAAATCGGTAAAGAATCAACCTCGATCTCGCATTAATGCGAAATGCAGTTTTTAATCAGATAGCCAGTCCGGAGAGTTATTTGCATCGAGCAAACATCGGCCTGCCGAGTTAATGAAATGTTCCCAATCGGAGCTTGAGTTCAAATTCTATCGGATCCTATACCGCTATTCGATGTGATGGAGACCACAATATTCATGCCAGAATTTTCTATATGATGTGACGTGACGTGAAAACGAAACTAATACCCTTCGATGTCTGTCCTAGCGAAATTCTCCCAACGCGAGCGTCAACGAGATTTCTCTCACATTATACCGGCATTATAACCACTCGCACGGCAAAACCATCCCCCCAAGGGCGTTGATCGCACGAAATCCGATTACGTCGCGGAATGGTAATCAAAAAACTTGAAATTTTTCAATCTTCCGGTGCAGCGCGGAAATATAACAACAAGATCGGTTGGAAAAATGTAGCTCTCGAGGTGAGTAAAAGTTACTCGGTGGATAGAACGACAGAAGGGGAAGTGGAGTGGTGCGTAGGAAAACTCAGGGCGAAAGTTAATGCGAGAGGCAGAGAGAAGTAAGGGGCTAAGAAAAAAGTGAGGCCTTCGCTTTCTTTACCGATGGCCGAGGAAGTTTCACGCGAAGTAGAAGAACTACCACCGTGGCCAGCCGGGCTGACTGCTTTTTAACCCAGTTAAGACTACTTACTTAAGCAGACAGATTTTTCTCAAATACCGTTAAGTCGAAAATAACAAGATTATCCTGCGAATAATCCTCCCCTTCCAAGGCTACGAAAATCTACACCGTTGGTTGAAGCTTTTCCAATCTAATACCGTGAATTATAACGCTTGTAATTGGCAGTCATCCCTTCTCGATCGAAGTTAGGCATGGACGAATGAATAAAGTGCTAACGATCAGACGATATTGCATAATACCACGGGGCATGGAAAGCACACATTGTAGTCGGTCGGTTAGTTTCTATGGCTGTAAAAGGCGGTATCAGAAAGCAGTGGTAATCCATATTTACAGCGTGCGCGTATTTCCACCAAAGTCAGCGATCTGAATTATTCAACGGTTGAGAGAATTTCGCTGAGAGCGCTCTATTCGGTAAATAGTCCTTGGCCATCGGCTAATGTCGAATTCATACGCGCGGCGAAATAGTGGCTGGATCGTTGGGAGGTGCTAGGAATCGAGGATCGTGCCATATGGAAGAGAAAGCGGCTAGTGCAATTGCGAAGGGAGGAACGGGCGATAAGCACTTGACAAAGAGGAGCTGGGTGAGCAAATGCGCATCCAGTGGGAACACACATTGGTTAGAAGAGAAAGAGAAGCGTAGTGGGAGAATGCAGTGTCTAACAATAATATAATTCACCTTCGTAATCCTGATCTAGAGCGGAGTCCAGATCCACGTCGTGTCCAGTGTAAAACTCGGGATCAGCTTCCAATTCCAGATCGTGGAATCGGTTGAAATGTGCTGCTGCTGGTAACTCTGAGCGACCAACTCGAGGATAATGAACCAGTCCTGCGGCACGATCGGATCTCGGGAAATTCGTCAGCTCGGAATTCCGGCCGATTCTCGGATACGGCACCAAGCCGGAGGCGCGCCTGTCATTCGCTTTTATTTTCTGTGCCTCTGAAACATCAAGGAATTCGTAGGATCTCTACCACGCGCGCGCGCGCCATCCCGACGTATCTCAGATTCTTAGGGATCTATCTAGCGTGGAGAGGAGCGACATCCCTCTTTTACTCGACTCAGTACTTCTTGCACGCGCCCTTCATCCTGTCTTATCGGATTGCCGCATAAGAGAAAACGAAACGAGAAGGTACCAAGAAAGAAAGTAAAGGTAAAGAGAGATAGAGCAGTGCTTCTAATGCGATTCTTACGGGCAAGAAGTTCAAACGCGACCCGGCAGCTTCGTTAAACTCCCTTTCCACGTTCGGCTGTTATTACAGGCAAGCCCGGCAAAAGAAAGGACTCTCTGGTGTCCCATCGTCCCAACTACTTTTGTACATACCTACGCAGTAGAGCGTGCGCGAAGCCGAACGTGAACTTAATAAAAACTAGCCCTGTTCACTGTTACAAGACACACAATACCAAAGGTATGAATGCGCAGCCCCTTTGCACCATGTACCGCACGTGTAAGAAAACTCAAGAGGGGTGCGAAGGAAACTAAGTGACACTTGGGTGTGCGTGAAGGCAGACTTGGTCGTTGCTTCTTGCTTCGGGCGACGGAGTTGAACTTCCGTCCAAATGCAGACAGGAATAGAGAACACGCGGTTGTCGAGCAAACAAACAAGAAGTCAACCACACGACAAATTAAGCGGTTAGCACATCTATCTTCCGATCGTTCAATATCCTCGATCATTCCGTGATCGAGGCCATTCTCGGCCAGTTAAATCCATGTTCGTGAAAGCTCTACGATATTTTCAAGAGCGATTTCCAAGAAGAGGCTGACGGTGCGACAAATAGGCGGACATCGGCGAATTCATCGAGAGCCAGGGTAAATACTAGTAAGTCCCGGGATATGGCGCGCATTTTAGTACCAGTACTTCCGAGGACGGTTGAAGGAGGGACGCGCGGGTGGAAAGAAAAGAGGCACGCCGGAGTAAATCGCCGTGTGCTCACGCCGGGTAAATCGTCGGGGAAGCGGATCAGCCGGTAGTTGAACTTACGGCTCAAAGAGGCGGAAAATATTAGAAGAATCAGGAATGCGGACACCCGGTGATCTCTCATTGCAACGTGCGGCCGCGTGTGCTGCTACTGCTCTTGCCGTCTCTCGCCTTCTTTTTCCACGCTCCGGCTTTTATGGATCTCTGAGGGTCGCTCGGTATCCCTATCTTTTTCAGGCCGATAGGCGAGAGCGTGTGAGCCTTCTAGAGTGAGTGAGAAGATAGAGGGGTTGGAGAGGGAGCGAGAGAGAGAGAGAGTGAGTGAGCCTGTCTCTCTATATCTCCTCCGCTTGAGAGATCGAAATTCAATGAGGAGAGATGCTCCGTAGTCTGGAAACGCACGGACACTGAATACCGCCAGGTAGCCGTCGACTGATTTTATACCTTGCGCCTCTGCTACCACCCCACGTTTCAACCCTCTCGTTTCACATTCCCCATCCTACTCATACCACTCTCTCTCTCTCTCTCTCTCTCACTCACTCTCTCTCACACCCCTGCCCCTTAGCACGCACCAGAAGCGAGAACGACACGTACACGAATACAACGATACTGACACGTACAACCTCCCCCCAACCCACTCATCGCCCCGCTGTGTTAGCAGCATCTTCCGTATACAGTAGATCGGAACGTGGACCTACCATAGCTCGATCTATCCATCAACCGTAAGATTAAACTCATTTGCCCGCCCGTTTGCAACGATTTCCTTTGGAACCTTCCTGATATTTAACACTTACACTTCCTCCCCCTACAACCATCCGCTGGCACGTCAGCTTCTTTTATCTCGCTCGGCCAGCTTCCTCTTTCACGCTGCTCCATTCGATTACCAACCTCCTATGCACCCATATCGGACTTTTCTATGGCCGCCTTCGATACTGCTCGAACGACAGTCAAAATGAATCTCTTCGATGACCGCGACATGGTCGGTCTTCCCGATGCTCGAGATATTTGGAGAGTAAGAAAGAGAAAGAGAGTGAGAGAGAGAGTGAGAGAGAGAGAGAGAGTGCGAGAAAGTATGTATTTTTATCGAAGACCATTACTTGTAGTGTTTTCCGGACTCGGCGACAATGGATACTGCATTTTATTCCAACACTTAGGCTAACGAGGTCGGGGCCGAGTTCACCAGTGTGTAACTTAAAAAGTAAGTGTTATTTCTATGCGGAATTCTTACGGTATGTAATCTTCATTCGGTATGGGAGAACAAAGGAGACAGACAAGGAGAGACATATATGTGCGTACATACAACACAGAGACACACTTATACATTTGGAGAGATCGAGAGACAAGAAAGTGCGACGAGCGAGATGGAACAACAGTACGTCACACTTAGTACAAGGTCATGCTAACTTTTTTTGCGGAGTGAAAAAAAATCTGTATGTGTGGAAGTATTTATACGATGTAGTTACGTAGTTGTTAATAGTTGTATAATGTTGTTGACCCGGTCCTTGATACCAATCCGAAGACATGACACATCCAAGCATATTACAGACATACACGAACACAGACACACCGTAATTGTTTCGTATGACTTCTTCGCCTTAGATGGCTTACGACAAGCGATTGGATATTATAACGAATAAAATGAATAAATTTTATCATGTTTCTAACAATAAATCCTTGGTGTTCGCATCCTTCAAAAAACCCCCTTGAAATCCGTTCATCCCTTGATATAAAGTGAAACACCGTAAAACACGCTCCACAGCTTTGATAATAATTGGGGATAAAGGGTGAGAGTCTCAAGAGAGAAAAGGGGATCAAATGTACTACATCGGTCAATGCTCCATCCAGAATAATTAGCGAATAAGGATTCGTTCTGCCTGATGAGTGAGCCAATTGTACATGGCATTCGCCTGCCAGGCAAATTGTACATCTCTATTCGGCCACCTGAAAATTTACGCGAGAGTAACCAGTCGGCTTTGTTTCAATGGAATGAAATTAATAGTAGAATCCGCCAGTCCGACTGTTTCCTCATTTAGCTTGGCTATCCGTCGATATTACATAACACGCTATAATATAATTTCGTCGCGATTTTCCATGAAAATGAGCAAACTCGTAAAAGAGGGGGGTGGGTGACGAGGATGGTGGGAAGCTTGGAAAAAGTGAAGAGGAATGGGATTCGTTCCGCTGATACAGTTGAGCGCGCAAACCGCACTCAATGGACAACGGACTGATTGCAATGGTTAGAGGGTGATTAGTGCTTGTTCACGGCGGCCGGCCACTCGTTATGGTGTCGTTACGTTGCCTGGCTAACAGTAGCCAGGGAAAATTTATAATGGGATAAAAGTAACATTACACTCGGCTTGATAATCATCTTGGTTTTACGGCTGGCTGAGTGGCAGAGTGGGCTGGCTCACACGTATATACACACACAGGCAGCAAGGCTCAACGGGCCGATCCTCTTCACATTTAAAGCGAGATTTTCGAGAGTCCGCATTCCAGCCAGTGAAACAAAAATGTTGTATAATTCGCGTTAAATAAAAGTCAACATTCAGCCGGTTTTACGATTACGCGGCCGGCCGCGCGTGCACCGCTTCGTCCCGTCGGGATTTCATTTAAACGCCGGGGGAATCACCCCGCCTCATGAGCGGTCCAGTTCCACCAGCGTTAGTAAAAATACTGAACACAATAGCGGCACGCGCGAGCGCTGCTTAATGCGAGTTTTGTTGCATTAAAACAAATCGTATTTGTTAATCTGATTCCGCCGCTCAATTTATGGCGGTGCGCGGGTGGCCGCACTATAAAAGGTGCTAACGATATTACACGCTGAGATACTCGACAAAGTGCAGTACATAGGGCAGAATATACCGGCTGTTCTCATCTCTGAGTGGGTCTGTGATGGTAAAGGTACATCGTCAAATTTAATCCGGCACTTTTTTAATTATTTAGACGCCAGCCTGATGTTGCCGGCTCCACCGTTCGCTACTGTTTTGCATATTGGCGAGGATTAAGTAGAATCGTCCGCAGTTCTCCGCCTCCTTCTGGGAGCTCTCAGTAGTTCAAGAAAGTTGATGGCCGGACGTAAATCACAGGCTCTCCCTCCCCGTAAATCCCGTTATATTTACAGTGAGAGGTCGTACTTTACTTCGCTAGTTCAGGAGTCCGGGGAGCGAGTTGCTTCGAAAAGTAAATTGCACCCACCACTTTTTCCGCAATGAGGGTGGGAGAAGGAAGAAGGTAGCTGTTGAGAAAGAGAGAGATAGAAAGTGCCGGAAAGACTGTACGCGCGAACTTTCGTGTAATAATGCACAAAGAGAATCAAGGCGAATTCTGAGTGCTTACTTGCTCCCTCACACTTTCTCCCTTACTCTCTCCCCCCCCCCCCCCTCCCCACGCCTCCGCCCGCCCGCCCGCCCCCTTCTCCACAAACTGAACTGTGCATTTCACTGTTTATGCCTGTCCGGTTGTCCGCGGTATAGTATATATGTATGCGCAAAGTGGAGCGAAGAAATAAATCGTCGGCTATTTCCGAGGCTTCCTCGCCGAGCAACAGACTCCGAGCGGTATATAAGTTCTTCTCTTCGCAACTCGCTCCTTCAACTCGAACCCCAACCTCCACGCCCCCTCCTCTTTTTTATCGCCAGCAGAATAGATTCTTTATGTGCCAAGGGGTAAGGAGGGGGGTGGAATTCATGCGGCTGAATTTCCCTGAATGCACGAACGCCCCCGGTGATGGCGGAGGGCTCCCGACTGCACGGAGAGCAGAGGGCGGCGGCTCTCGTTGGATGGTACTCCTGAATTTGCAAAAAAAAAAAAAAAGGAAGAAAAAAAAGGGCAGTTCAGGGTATTAGTTGCTGGGCGGCAGTATGCGGCTCGCAAATCCGACTAGCATTTGTGTTCCACTAGCCACTAGCATGACGACGGCCTGCGGATGTAAAAGCCTGTAACACATATCCCTTGTGTACACTGACGACAAAGAAGCCGTTGAGCGAGCACCGGAGAGAGTCAGTGCTGCGCCGGATTTACCTGCTACAATGAAAGTTATTCAGTACGCCACTTCAATTGGCCGGTCAATAAAAGCGCCGGGCGCGTATATACCGGAGCCCGATCGGCTAGAGTACGATTCGTATTACAAATACGCTACTCGGCTTCCACTCGTGACAAGCCGAGCGTTACCTCGATAGTCAAATCTACCAATACCGGGCAAATTTGCGCTTAAGTGAATACATTTTTTCACTATGTTTGGCGAGCCTATAATAGGAATCAGGAGGCGCTTAACTCGGCTTGCGGTAACGTGTAATCATGGGAATCGGGCGGGCAACAAGCCGCATTATATCGGGCGCGTACACCACAAATGAGTTTTATTATGGATAACAGGTCGGGGAGGGAAAGAAGCAGCGTGTGTCCGTAAAACGAACAGACGGACGCTTGTAATATTTACGGCGCTGTCATCATCCTCGCATCAGGCTTCCAGGGAAGGACACAAAAGGAAGAAAAGCTTCAAGTGTCATCAGCCGCGCTCCACTTTCCTGTCCCTCTCTCTCTCTCTTTCTCTCTCGACTAGTGGTTGGGGGCTTCGGTAATAACGTTTTTCATCATTCCGTGAAATGCATAGACGTATGTTTCTTAAATGTTCTGGTGTATTCCGCCGGTGGCGGCGGAGAGGGGAACGCTTTCAATGGCATTTAATTCTTGGCGAAGCGCCGCAGCCGCCGCCGCTGGTGCCGCCGCTGCCGTCGCCGCCGTTGCGAAATTCAGCGAATGCATTATTTCTTTCCGGCACACAGACACATCGCCGCCCCGTGCTAACACAGGCACACAGGCGGCAGCGTGCCGAAAGAATTGCAGAGAGTGTACTGCAATAGAGCGAGAAAGAGAGAAAGAGAAAGGGAGCCGATGCGCAGGATAAAGAGAGGGCATAAACTACCAAATAGAAAGAGAGAAAGAGAGAGCGAAGGGAGGGTACAGGCGGGAAATCGCAACTCTCAATGAATTATAGCGTTCAGGTGCGAGAGCGGAGCGTACCATTGAAAATTAACGCTTTAACGTACGGCAAAAGATTTATCGGGTCGGGTTTATATGTTCTACAAGTTTGTCGGATTATCGGGTGAATCATGCGCCGGTGGGGCGCACAGTCGTAACGATTATTGATCATAGCTCAAATACAGGCGGTCGCGGCGCCTGAAATGAGGACGGCGAGAGCGTTACGCGCGCTTCCCCGGATCGCTATCACGCATAGATTTATAAGTGCGTGACGTTGCTCGCTTCGTTATAGATTAGCCCGCATTACAGGGAGAAGCCCGTCATGTGTCCGCGAACACGAATCCCTGGGGTTGCACGCCGCCGCACGCGTCACACCGGTGCGCCAGCATCCACGGAGATTCCTTAATCCCAGTCCGGTATAAGCACACCTCGATTTCCACCCATCTCGACATTCATACACGTGCAAGCCGACTATTTTTACTGGCTCGAGTTACCCATCGTCGGTTTCACACGATTCAATTAGCTTTGAATGCTCGGTGATAGTGTCGGTGCAGCAGGTTCGCACTCTCTGTTCCTCCTAGCCATAATCGGACGTATTACGAGTCGATTAGCTCGCTCCAGTCATTAATCTTCGCGCTCTCCGCCGTGGCCCCACAGTCAGAAACGAAGGGAAAAGGGTAGTGCTTTAGTGAGAGAAGGTTGGGAGATATGCAAGAGAGAAGAGTAACGAGAGATCGAGGGAGGCGGGTGTAAAGATTATGTACTGCCTGTTATTGATACAGTTATTAGTAGGAACGTCAGCGTGCGCGCTTCTGTACCGTCTCATTAAATATAGAGATAGCAGGTGGGTATAAATTAACGAGACACACAACACTGTGAAGCAACACGCTGCTTGCAAGGCTTCCTCTCTCATTTTATCAATACGCTCGATTCAACTACTTCTTATTTACAATACTCGCAATAGAAAAAAAAAAAAAAAGAAAAAGCGCCAAAGCGGTTGGAAAGAAAAAGAAAAGTGGAGTGTGCCGGAAATTTTCCTTTTTCGGAATTTCTTTCCAATTCCAGTTGCGATAAGTGCAAAAGAGCATTCACTAGCTCTGCTTGCTATTTACATCTTGTGTCGCATAAGACCACTCTTATTGGAGCGAGCGTCTGCAGTCTCGCTATCAGGGTCGTCGTTGCCGCTCGAATGCAGGGCGCGTTGAATATCCTGATAAAATTCATATACGTTCCATATACACAGACATACGCGCTCGTGCTCTTGTGTATGTAGGCTGTGCACGGGGGAACTCCAACGGGTAATAACAGGTAATTGTCTATGTTACTTTCACTGAAACTGGTAGATGAGATGCGAAAACTTTATGGGCGGCTCGAGCAGCCACTGCCTATATGCATGCAAGTGCTGTGTCAGTCTTCCCTCATATCAGCCCGTAACTTTCCCGCCTACGTTCTGGAAGAGGCGGTAGCTACGTCAGTGGTGGCTGTGGCTGCTTCTTGCCAAGGAGTAAGTGCCGGCGACAACAGTGACGTTTCTTACGGGCAGCTTGCGACGGCAGGATATTATCTTGGAACGTCGAGTTAGCGTCGGATTCGAGTTTAATGGGTATTTCAAATATTTAGCGAGTTTTCCGCCCGTCGGTCGAGAAGAGATATTTCGTACGCTGCCACCGTTACTGGGGAAAGAAGGATCGAGTGCGAAACTCTTCGCTTCCTTGCGAGCTTATTTCCCTCTCTGCTTTCTTCACCAAGCTGTTCCTCGCAGCGCTCCTGTATTCCGTCAACGCTCGGAGATTTCCTTGATACTCGCTGAGAGAGTTGTCAAAATCTGAAGCCGGAGACGTTTGCCGCCGCCGTCGCCGCGGCGAGTTCAATGGAGAATAGCATCGACAATCGTAGTCTACCTCGTCTCCTTCACTCGACCCGCATGCATTTTACTGCACATCGTATACTCTAGGCTAAATATTCCCCTCCGACCTTTCTCGTCTGCTAGAATCTATCCGGATCGAGTAGCCAATGCAAGGAGCTTCAACTTATTCCGTGTTTATCCGACGCTTTACTATCGTCCCACTGAAAGCGAAGTAAGTCCCGAAACTTCCTACCTCCTTGAGCGCATTCTTTACGCTCGTAGATAAAGCACTGATATATCTTATAGGACGATGTCGAGCGAACGATGTCATCCTCTAGGAACGACATAACACCGAGAGAACTTTACGCGCTTTCCGACTGCGTCCCGTTTATCATCCACTTAGCATTCATGAGATCAAATTGACCAAATTACGTGCGGGTGGCCTGAGCGAGGATCCAATAAATAATTTTGCTAAGTTCGCAAGTGTCGTAAACTTCCTACTTCCATTTCGGCACTCTCTATCTCTCTCTCTCTATCTCACTTTATCCGATCCTCATCGTTCGTTTTCTCGTGAAGAATCATTATTACCGAATCTGGAGAAACGCTCGAGTCACTCTGGGCGTGCTTAATGAGAGTAGAAAAAGTATAAGAATATCAGGGGCTCCGAAAAGTAAAGTCTAATTAGGGATCGATCGCAAAATACTTAGAAAAGAATGGAAAGAAATAAGGGTGGAGGTTTCGGTGAGATATCGTACTGTACACATCGGCAGTATGGATAGAGCTAGGCAAGCAGGAGATGTAGTAGTGAGAGGGGGTGGTTGGGGGATGAAGAAGTACCTTTGAAGAGAACGAGAGCGATAGGGAGAGGGTGGAACGGGGGGGGGGGGGTGAATAGCGTAGCAGGTGAAACGCGGCGCTCGCAATATCTCCGTGTCTGACGAGCATTCATCGTGGAACTTTTGATCGGTAATGTATGTTCGGCTTGCGGGGTTCTCCTAAACGTTGTGACATTCGCCGAGCCCTCTCTGTCTCTCACTTTCGCCCCCTTTCGCGCTCTCTGCGCTTCGCAATCGATCAATAGCGCGAAAGCTTTTCCGCTCGGGGCACGTGTGCCATCGGGAGTAGTACCCACCGCGGTAAGGCCATGTGTGTGTCGTTGATCTGCACGATAGGCGAACCTTGTGAGAGAGATCGAGGGAGGCCTCTATACGAACGAAAAGCACGATACGGCAATTTCGCAAGGTCTCGTTTCCGCGATCTAGGAAAGCGAAGCGGGTTCGAGCGAGTACGAGCTATTATGAGAGGGGCGCGCGCTCGTTGCTGCGGCTTCCGCAAGGAGCCTCCTCTCTTCGCGCGCGCGATGTGTGTTGCATAACCGGGCGTGAGAGAGCGGAGACCGAGCAGCCCTCGCTCCGGAGATAAACAGAGGGTGAGAAAAGAGGAGCAGGTTTGCGCGGTGCGCCTGGATGCATATACTATATATATAGAGATTTACTGTATATATATATTTGATGTGTCTGTGTGTATAACAGGGTGTCTTCGGTGCTCGAGCGAGACCAGCTCGAGCGAGGCATCCGAGTCCCGCTGGGAGGACGGCAGCTTCCTCAGTGAAAACACAACACGGCCGGCAGGAAAGCAGAGGGTGAGAGAAAAGGGGAACGTTCTCTATGTTCTGTCTGCGTGGCTGAGTATAAGTCTCGTGTAGTCTTCGGCGTTCACGCGGACCAGCTCAAACTGAAACTCGCCTTGGAGCGTGGTGAACAAGCGGCTGAAGCTTGCGGGATGAAGTTCAGCGCCGGGCAGCGGCGCACTGTTGGAAAAAGGCTGCTGCCTTGCGGGTCGGCTGTTCAACGAGCGAGACGGAAACGGGGTTAACTTAACCCCCGCGCACCTACTTACCAACCACCCCCGCCCCCTCCCCCGCCCCCCCCAACCCTTCCACCTCTTGTAGAGAGCCGCCGGGCGCGACAACACCAGCCAACCAACCCCCTCCTCCGAGGGTGGGTTTCTTCGCGACGACGCGATAATTTACATGCAAACTTTTCTATCTGCCGCGACTTGGCCGTGACTGCGGATTAATTTTAACTCTGACGGACGGCGCACACTTTGTTTGTAAATGTTGCTCATTTGCATGGGTGCGTGCGTACGCGTACGAAGATGCCAACGTCGTCAGGGATAATGGGTCTCTGGCTCATTTAAATATAAAGGGGCCGTCGCGAAGACGCGCTGCGTTGCTCTCTCGCTGGGCCCACCAAGAGCAATCCCTCCCACCCGTCGTCATCATCCTGGATCGTATCTACTCCGCACGCCGCCCTACGAGATCGAACGCCACCGGTGTCCTAATTAACCGAATCGAGTGACGTGGTTTTCCACGGCTAAGATTGCCTCTCTCACTCCGAATCTCACCCTCTCCCTTTTTATATATATATATATATATATATATATATGTATGTATATACTTCAGTACCTTGGTTTACACGTCGCCTCTCCTCTTTCCTCGTCTCGTCGATGACTACAGCGAAAGTAACTCTGGGAAGCAGGAGTGAGGTAGACCCGAGAGAGAAAGAGAGTAGGGTTAAGAAGCCCTCGTGAATTTTTCTCGAGCGCCGCCGAATGGCCGCGGGCTTACTTGGAAAGAATTTTCCAGGCTCTTAAACTTCAAAGTAAGTTTGTGATAATTACTGGCCTGCCACTAGCCGGGGCCGCTCGCCGTGGGTGCATTGAAAACACGAAATATCGATTTCAAGGTGAATTTCATTACTGCACAGGAAATAATTGACCCACTTAGGTTGGTTCTCCTGGAAGATTGGGTAGTGGGGGGTTGGAAGGGGGTAAGTGTTGTATGTGGTATGTGTAGAAGTGTGGGGGTCCCCTCGTTGATGACGATCTTGATTCTTGGACGCGAAGCCAATCGCCAGGCAGTTGGAGGAGGCTCCGATCGTGCCGATAGCCGCTGCTTCACAAGACGGTCAAGTTGAAAAAATGTTCCCTCGAGTGGCAGAGCCCGGCCGATCTGATTGCTGGTTCTTGAAGGAAGAAGCTTCCTAGGAAAGTGGAACATCTTCGCCTCAAATATTAGCCTCCCTCATCTTTTGTCCAAAGGAAAGCCGCCCCTTACTTGCTTCTCCTTTTGTTCGCGATGCTCGGATTGAATTCCGGGTGACTTATTAAAGCAGTTCGCCTGGGATTTGTCAAGACTGGCGCGCACACGTTCTATCCTTTCCAGGCACGCGCGCGCGCGCGCGCGTGCGAGCAAGCCACGCGAGGCCACTTTTCCGGGAGTTTGTCTCTCCGTGCGATTTAGTCGCGTTTACTGAGATATAAATACTGGCTATTACTCGCCCAGCCGCTCAAGTGCCCCTTGAAAAATAGGGGGTGGAATTCCACGAGCTGCCAACCGAAGGGGATGCCTGGCGAATGGTAGGCGACAGAGAAGGAGAAACAGGGGTGCCGGGAATATTGCTGACGCGAGATTACTCGCCATGGAAATTATGATGGTGAGTAATACCAGGCGAATAATTAGGAAACGGTATCCTTTCCTGATGGCAAGAAGGATCCTTTTGGGCCGATTCATTCTCAAATAGCAAGTGTCGAGAGAAAAGAACAGAGCGAGCTAGCCTCGCTGACATCGAAGAGTAACACACCGGGCAAACAAGAGAACGGAGGCACCTCAGTGAGGAAAGTTAACAAATTACTCGCGTGGAATGCCCCGTACTTTCCACCTTCAACTTTCTCCCGGCTCGCATTATGAATGCTCAAGAAAAGCTCGGCGCCGGCGTCGGTAGCGTCGGCGGCGACGGCGGCGGCCGGTGTGCTAAGCCAACACACTTCTGGCCGGAGTAATCACAAGTTAAAATGAAGCGGGGGAAAGCGAGCTCGCTCGTGTTCACCGTGTGCCGTGATTAAAACAGGAAAATACGGCGCAAGCAATTAGAGAGGAGTCCGCTCGCAGTTACGGTTACGCTGCCTACCGTGTAAATGAATTTTTCAGCCCAAATTCCATTATTTAATTCGTGATCGATGTAATATCACGTGATATATGACACGACTTTTGATCAGTTCGAAACGGCTACTGAAACCAATTATTTTATGTGAAATAATTTAATAATGGATCCTTCATCTACTGAATCTTTTCAACGAGAGGAGGATCGTTTTCAAGTAAACCCAGCTTTAATGACAGCGCAGCAAGCTTCCGCGTTCCAATGTTTCCGTGCAATTCGAGGCTCTCGTTAGCCGAACTGAGCTTTGCTGTGACAAGCGAAAAATGATAGAAATGTTAACGCACCTGAAAGAGAAAGTTTTGCACGTTTCCCCTTTTGCAAGCATTTGCAATATAATCGCTTGGAAATATTCGTGGCCCTCTCACATTTTCGCCACTCGTGCCGTGCTCATGACACCGAGATATTCCATTGCAGATTTTTAATATATTCTGTAACAAGCCGTGTCTCGATGTTGTTTTTCCGTTTTATTTCAATCGTACTTTTAGCAACCAGAGGCGAACGATTCACCGCAGCCAGAATTGACGATGTTTTTTCCAGGGCAATATGTCCCCGAGCTTATGGCAGAAGTGCGGTTAACTGATACTGTCGTCAACAGGTAGAAGAGAGCGACGAGTATTTTTTCGATCTGCATTACTCGCCACTGCGCCAGCTATTCCACTCATCTCGGAATGTGCTTTATTCGATGATGCAGCGCTGTACCATTATCACCCCAGTGTACAATGAAATAGTATTAACTGATTGCGTTCATTCTATTATCGGTAGCTCCAGCATTATGTGGATGAATTCTGATATTGGTTGGATTGTACGTGTTTCATTTGTGACAAATATATGATAGAATTGGCAGTTGAAATCGGATGTATTCGAATTATTGGTATGGAGATAAGGTCATCCTGTACCTTCCCTCATTATCACGGCTTTCTAAAAGCCGCTGTTTTATACCGCGTTAATGAATTCACGAACTAGTATCGTTCTGCTTGCACTTCGTCTTTATTATAGATTAGCCCGACTTACCTTTCAGCGGCAGTGAATATTACTCCGCCGTGGATGCTCTAATAAGCGAGATCTGTTGATTCAACGAGACGGCCACGGTCTCCCGCAGAAAAGTGGAACGCCCGAGGATTCACTGCAATCGGCTTAGAAACCGATTCACGGTATAGTCATTTAATTAGTAGATTTGGATGGGCGAGGGTTTATCCGTTACTTTTACTTCGTTACCGAGTGTACATTACGGGCTGTTGCGTTCATTATATTCTGAAAAAAATATCACCAGTGGCAAACAACTCGCGCGTCCGTCTCTTGCGGAAAGTAATTTCGGTCGCTCCACTTTTCCACATCGGCGTTATTGTTTCGCGTTATATATAGTGAATAACATAGGTGTGGAATACATTTTTAGGTGCGGGAGAACTCTCTTATTACGAGATTCTATTTGGAATTTCTGGAGCGGGTGGTCCAGGTTATCGAAGAAAATGTTTTCTTACCGGAAAAAATTCATAATCCTTTATTGGATCTGAAATGGGAAGTATCAGGCGCCGATAGTTGGGCGGCAAAATAAGCGGTAAAAAATTGGAAATCACTTAGTTATCGGTTTCAAGTAGTTGTCCGTTGTCGATCAAATTACGTCACTTCTTTTCTATTATTAAAGATATGCTTTACGCTGTACTGGTAGATTTCTGCATTGATTCTCTTTAATCTCTCGATCTCTTCTCTTGCCTCGAGCAGTCTTCTCGAAGTGTTCTCTGCAGCCTGGTTGGCGTTGTTACTTTGTACGAAAGATTCGAAGCTCAGGAAATCAGCAGGATTTGGATGTCTCGCTATCACATGCAGAAAGTTCTCCCTGTCGACATCGTTGGACATCCGTTGCAAATTGGACAAGTGCAGGCTTGGCTTGAGTTCGGCGACGCGGAAGTTCTCGTACTGTTTCGCGAAAAACGCCGCGGTAATGGGTCCCTTGTGATCGATCGATCTGAGCACCTGTCGACTAGCTATATCCCAGATGTGAACGGCCCCGGAAGTTGACCCAGAAAGGAGATAGCGCGAGTCTATGGAGACCGACAGGCAAACCACACTCGATTTGTGGCCCCGAAAGACCATACCTTCCTCGGCGTTCTCGTTCATCTGCACGTGGTGCTCGATACCACGCGGTGGCTCGTGCAGATTGAACCTATGGATATTGCCGTCGATACATCCAATGAATAAGTCACTCTCTCTGACATTCATGCAGACAGAAGTAAGAGGCACATTAAATACAAGGGTGAGCAGAAGGGTGCCTGTGGTGGGTTCATATATGTTGCATGTACGATCCAAGGAGACCGAACATAATCTTCCTCTTGGGCCGGAGTGGCCAAACTGTAGATCCTTCACTGGCAAGGAATGCTGAGAAAAGCTGTGTACTGCTGATGGTCTTGGATCATTCAAGACTTTAAAGAGGGACCAGACAAAGATCAATCCATCCTCCGCACCACTGGCAAACATGGATCCATCCTTACTGAAGCTCAGACAACTGACTGTTTGATAATGCTGGGATACATTTGCTAATAATCTTCCATTACAGGTCTGCCAAATGAAGAGCTTCTCTGAGACTGCTGCCACAATGTACGCTCCACTGGGTGAGCAACATAGTGCTGTTACTTTCCCAGGTGGCGTCAGGCGTAGGTTAGGAACTGGAGACTGGCTGTTTATCGGCCACACGTGAATCCTTGGCTTCGTGGAATCCGCCCCGATCACATAGCTGTCGCCTAGAAGTTGTAGTGTGCCTGGGGCGAGTGCTGATGCACTCTTGTATGTTGAAAGGGTCGATCCAGTACGAGGATCCCAGACAGCAGCACTCCAGTGTTCGCCGGTGCTGTCGCTCGTTAGGATGACTTCTCTTGTATCAGCGATCTTCGACATTTTCGATGTTTTTTTTCACTGATCCTTTCTCTTCACTGTTTCCACTTGCTACCACTAGAAATCTTTTGCACTTGTCATGGTTTTGAAACCTGATTCTTGTATGTTTTTCTTCGAAGCCCAACTACTATGGGTTTTTAAATGCTGCAGGTAAACACGTGGTTCAGGTTGAGTTAGGCTCGGACCATGGAGCAAAGCGATAGTAGAGCGATCATCTGCTGGGATTTCCACGCAAACGCCGTTTCACGAACCTTGCGAGAAGTAAATGCCCGGGCTAATCTTTCTCTGGTTTAAATGGATTTGATGAATGGATTGTAGATTTTTCTACTACTTTTACTATCCTGTAATTGTCCAGGAGTGTTGATTGAAGTATTGTTGACTTGGAAATTGTATGTCGATGTAGAATAGTAGAGAGGATCATCTTGGTTTGTTATTATGCAATGTTTGGATGTGCACAGGCGCCCCGTCCGATTATGACTGGGTATCGTTCAAGATGTCTATCATACGGTTTTCTTGTTCTACCTTTCGAAACTAGTTCTTCCTCGATTGTTTGTCATCAGACCAACAAGTTTCCCGAAGTCCCCAATTGCTTTACTAAAACCCCTCAAGCTTCGACTTAGCTTAATCAGAGACATTCCAGTGAAGGTTATTAGGTTTGGGACGTGTGATTCAAAACACGGAAGACTGTCCGAAAGAAGTGTTTTTTGCCACGACCTTGATAGTCGGCGTATGACATAATTCCGATTAGTCAACGTGAGTCCTCTACTTCGCAGTTTCGGTGGAATTTACTACCGTTAGGCAGTGTCTCTTGAAGGTTATATTATGCTTGCTCGTACAGAGTCTTACAGGAATCTCTAACAGATATTTCTCAGAATAGTCTTCTGCTTGTCAATTGAAACAGTCTCATTACTTGCTCATGGGCTTTATCGATGATGAATTGCGCGAAGTATCAAGACTCTGTCAAAATGTTGTCACTGGCAGCAAACTTGTCTCCTGTGTTCGCACGATGGTGCGCGTGGAAATAGCAAAGACAACGTTCAAGAAGATTGTTGTCTGCATTCAATTTTCAACAAACTATCCTCAAGCTCCACTCCTCATAGAGTTAAAGAGCAAGACTCTCTCTGCAAAGTTATTGGATGGTCTAACTGAAGTCTGCGAAAAGGAATGCAAGACATTTCTGGGCAAAGCACAGGTAATGTTACTTTCAGTCCATACAAGTTACTTTAGCATTGAAAATGACTCTATCATATACCATGATGAACTGGTATGTTGCAGATTTTACCAATTCTAAAATTTATCCGTAATTTCATTGATGAGAATCCTCTCATATGCTGCTATGATGAGATCTCTGCCTTAAAGAAGTTCTTGGAGGATGAGGACGAATTGAAGCTGAGACAGAAGCAATCTGCCATTGGTTTAAAAGTGCACGAGGGACTCTATTATTTCAAATCGAAGATCGAGGTTCCAGACAACTACCCTGACAATTGTGTCAAGTAGATATTGCTTTTGGAAGATCCTAACTCCTTGGATTCTGAAGCAATGATGATGCGACAGTATTCTATAGTTTGCAGGATGCTGACACAAACTTTCCCCCCTTGTTCACAAGATATTTAATTGGTCAAGGGAAGGAACTAGGTAGAAGATGTGTGGAACCACCGCTCAAGACAAAGCCACAAGGGAAACCCTTCAGCCCCTCGCCCTCTCTGAATGTAGTTGCTTCTTTCTTGATAAGGTGATTTGTGTAATTCACAAAATTCTATCTGAATTTATGTATCATATTGTACTCTATACTTTTATGTGTTATTTTCTACATTAAGGGCAGTGAAGACTTTGCCGAAGGAACATTGTCAACTATGCAGAAAGATGTGTCTACCAACAAAACCAGAGGAAGCAATTCTAGACGAAAATGCCAGTTTACATGTAGAGAGACTCTACTGTGGTCACTTGTTTCACTTACAGTGTCTAGTGACTTTCATGAAGACTCCCCCATTCCATGGTATGTAATATAGTATTACTTTAGAATGCTACAGTTTTTAATGCGCATTTGTTTCAGGGGGTAAAAAGTGTCCTACATGTGGAAAACGTGTGTATCATGACAAATGGGGATTGAGTGATAAACTGGCTGAGGATCGCTGGGCTCATGAGCAAGCGAGAGCCAGGGAACTCGCGGAAGTAGCTGATTTCTTTAATTAAGCTCTTGCCATTTCTGGCAAACTAGTGGAATTATGTTAAATGTAATGTTAAGTCTTGTGAAAGTATGGTTGTTGTACGGTTAAGTAAGAATTCTTCGAGGGATTTAATTGGCTCGTAATTTTAGCGAAGTAAACTTTGGACTTTGCTTTTCTATCGAATAGAAAAGATTTCATGAGATGCGAACCTCTGTAGTAATAGGAAAAAGTTATGGCTCTCCAGAGGCTTGCATTTAAATCTCCTCCAGATAACTCTAAGTGTGGTTGTTAATACAAGTCTTCATATCAAGTGTGTACTTTCGATATCATTGCTTATGGACTAATGGCACAATGGAGATATCTTGTATCTCCATGCCACCATGCTGTAGTAACAGATCGCTTTAATTGGTGCTAATGTGTTAAGTCCTCAAAGAACCATAGTTTTCTGTGTCTACTTTCTACTGGTCGAATAAAGTGATGTGCAATTTCAAAACCAATGTCATCAACAATAATAAATATCCCTCACACAAAGGTCATTGTTAAACAAATGAATCATGCCAATAAATATGATCTTTTTGCAATAAAACTGCCAAACAATTCATACTACAATGATGATGGTTTCGGCGTTTTGTATGGCAAGTATAATTGCGCACTAACGGAAAAGTATAAACCAGAAATTGCACTTACCGTGCTGCTATTTATTACCTTACATTGAGCACCCGCTCGTTCATACTTTAATGCGCAAAAAATTCAAGTACCGCACTTTGAACTTCAAAACTTGTCACATTTCCCGAACAAAACAAAATCACCGGTAAAGATGGCTGCTGCTTGTGAGGGCGCTGTATGTCTGTGTCAGCATACCCACCGAGCATTCGTGGCAGTCAGTGTTTCCTGCTACAGGAATTCAAAACCATGTGTCTAAGGTCTAATCCAAAACACTCTAATATAAAAGGTAGTATATCCTTCCTTCTACCAATCATTCCCAAACAATATCCATTTCTCTATCCGAAACTTACGCCCTATCCGCGTTTCAAATTCCCAATACATTCTACCAAAAGTAACCTATTGATTGATCACTATTGGATCTGTCCAATTGCAATTGGTTTATGTTCCTGCGTTCTCGATGTTCCAGTCTATCTGAGGAGTTTATTGGCTCATGTATTTTAAAGTCGGCGTCGAACATTCCGGCGATGCTTCTATCTCCAAACTTGAGAAGAGTACACGTTCTCGAGTGCTCGGAGTGAAATGCGGTCGGCGTATGCGGACAGCACATAAATTCGACGGCGCAATCAGAAAGAAGTGCACTCGCCAGGTGGAGTAACAGAGAGGGAACGAGTGGAGGATAGGAGAAAGAAAATGTACGGGGTGCAAGTGGATGGTACGTATGCGGTGAACGTACTCACGTGCACGAAGCCGCGGTTTGCGAGCGTGCTCGTGACATATTGATCCTCCGACCACGGTGATCCTCTATCTGTCTCCCTTTCGCACTTACCCCGCCACTACCGCTCCTCTACACCCGTATTTCTATTTGTTTTCCAGCCCCTTACCTTTCTAACCCTTCCTGTTCTTTCCTTTAGCAAATTTCGCTGGACTCCTGGCCCATTTTGAAATTGAGTACTCCCGCATCCAGATATCCATCAGGATGCTCCTCAGCTACATTCCACTCGAGACGAGCATTTGGAGAAAGTTGGGCTGTTGGATAATGCAAAGTTCACCGTGGAAGGTAAGAAATTCTCATGATTAATGTTTGAGAATGATTTGTTACAGTAGAAAGTTCAATATTGGAACTGTTATACTAAGGGTATGTATGAGACGTAAGCTGAATTTATCAATTCAATTCCAAAAAGCAATTCCACTTGCGTGGATTTATTTGATCAATGTACAAGATTTTTGAGTGTGGAGAATGAACAGGGTTTTGGAAGCAATGTAATAGAAATTGCATTTGAAATTTATCCTGTGGCATTGATTAAATTGTAAAGAGGTATTCACGAGGAATATCTTAACTCATTAAGTCGCTACTTATCTCATCAGTGGTGAGCGTACGTAATGGTTTGGTGGCGGCGCTGGTTTAATCGGCAGGAGCCTGTAATTACTTAAAAGGCGAATGGCATTCCTCGCGTAGGCGTTGGTACTTACTTCTGGCAGACAGCTTGGCAGACTAATTCCCAGTTATCGATTCCACGCATACGTGGAAACGCAACTCCCCCCGTCTCTGCCGTCCCTCTCTCACCGCAGGACGCGCATCGCACACATATTTCTTCTTGCGCGACGTCCTCACGAAAATTAGTTACATCGCCGCGACAGAAAATTGCCGACGGCGGACCTGTCGGCTCGAGAAAGCCTGTTCCCCTTCCGAGAAAAGTGCCGCCACGGAAATTACACGGGACCATTACTCTTCGGGGACGAAATTAAATTTTTGCAGACATTTTTACTGCAGCCAGTCGCCTCCCAGCTACATCCTTGAGTCACGTTACTTTTAGAGCGCCGTCCCCGTGCACAGTCGACGTTCGCTTCCACGATCAGACTTTAACTCGAACATGAAACAGCGAGTTACTATTTTATTACGACTGTTCCTTAAAATGGGAAACTATTAAAATCCGATGAAGCTTCACGATTCCCGGAACGGTATTGGCTTATGCATATCGCATGCGATTGCCTCCCTGGCACAGTGCTATTAGGCTTCGACTGTATTTGTCTTGTGGTCGATTCCCGGCTATAACGTTCGACTGGTCACTGGTTCGACTGGTCAATGCACACGGTACGAGTTATCGTCAGGGTGTTCTCCCATATTCCTGGGATCATTGACACCAATCTTTCTTTCGTGCCAGCATTATCCTGGCACGATATTATTGCGCAGCATCTCTTGCGAGTAGTATGGTCAGTCTATGTATCTCAAAGTTAGAGGCCTTCCAAGCTATGTCACGGTCATTCCTTTCAAGAAATCCCCTGTGTCAGCTGAAATCTAGGACTCTCGCACGTCCATCCTGGCAACTTCCTAATACGACCGTCCTACTGTGCAATTCTTTCCCTCGCAAGTTTACCCTGGCTAAGTATTTAGGTTTCCGGGTGGGCGGTGGGAGAGTTGGGAGGGTTGTGCCGAGGCTAGTTTGGAAGGAGGGCTGCCGGAGAAATTCGGTGCTTGGGAGTCGGTCTGGCCAAAATTTCGAGGCCGCCTTTCGGCGACGACGATAATCCCGCCCCGGGGGCAGGCATTGTAGGTGCCAGGGCCGCATTATACATACGATACACCTATAATTGCACGTGGGGCAGCCTCGTCGTAACGCTTCGTGGATCGATAGCCGGGAAATGGCCGGAAGCCAAGTCTGACGACGTCGTTTCGAGTTTTGCCGTTGTCACCGTACGGGGCCTAACCCCTTTCTTGAATGTCCCACTTGTATCGCTGGTAACACCAGACTCCGCCACCCTCTTTCGTCTCCTCCACCTGAATTACTCTCTTTCTTTCTCTTTCTTTCTCTTTCTTCCTTCGAGTTTCTCCTTCGCCACGAGGACGCTCGTCCTCTTTGCCCGCTCCTCCTTGTCGCCGTTGCCGATTGATCCCTTGCTGGTGAAAGGTCGACTTTTGCCGAGGCCGATTCTAACGCAGTGCTCCTTTTCAAGGATGACATTGCTGGCTCCGGACTAAGTGAAACCTTCGAGCAATATTTTGCATTCCTGTAAATCTGTCGATTCACCGATATATCGCTCCCATTGATATTTCGTGGAAAAGTGGAGAACTGGGCTAGTAGGGGCCGAAGTTTTTCGCGCAAATTCGGCTGGCATCGATCGAATGGTTTTTAGTATGTCAGAGACTGTATATATATATGCAGTTGGAGGATAGTATTGGTGGGGTTATTTGTGTGAAGTATCAGTCTTTGAAAAGAGTGTCGTTTGTATTGGTTACGCCCCGTTCGAATTGATGGTCATTGCCTTCATTATTCGCGCTGCCGCATTGATTTCGGTGATAGCCGATAACGGGACACACTCGACTGGACGCCAGTTCCAATGGACGTTGGGCACTCCATCTCGAAAATCGTCCGCCCGTTGAGTCTACCATTAAAACTCATCGTCCGGCTGCTTTTCGGGCAAGCGGGACTCGGCCGCGCAGAGATTTATGGGAATTCTGCGTATAGCTGGACATTGAGAGTGGTATTACTGCGACGATAAACTAATCCGCTTACGCTTTTTTATGTGACTTTTAGGAGACTTGAACATTCTAAACTAGCGACGCCTCAGGATTCTCTCATGGAATTGAAATTACTGCTTTATGGGATCAGTTTTCCCATGGAAACGGTATGAATCTTTGTACCGCTTTCCATAGCTTTTAATCCATGTGGAAATGACGTCCATTTATTTGCCGGCGTAATTGATATCGGATTTTAATCCCGCTTTCCGTAACGGCTGGCGGTATATGCAAATTCATCAAAAGTAGAGCGCTTTAAGCCCAAAAGCTTTCCCATTTGGTCTCTCTGGCTCCGGCCAGTCTGGTACGGCTGGTAGCGAATGCTTTATGAGGAGGGTAAGGGTGGGATGCTGGGACGAGCAATATGAGAAAACATTCGAAGTACAAAGGGATAGATTCTCAAACGCAGCCATGGGAAAACGCCCTTTTCTACCTAGGCGGGCTGCTACTGTACATATAATACAATCCCCATAGCTCTTTTCTTTAAATCCGTGCATCCTATATTCATCTGATTCAGGGGAAATATGCGGCATATTTGTCCTACCTTCGACCATTCTCTAACAGTATGCAATACTACGAGCATTGTGTTCTCTCCTACATACTACGAATACTATGATCCCCTTTGTACTTTCTATTGATACTACGCGAAACACGATCTATTTTTTCAAAGAGAATCCTTTTTTCGATGGAATTAGATTCAGTATCTATTGAATTGAATAGGAGTATGGACTGGAAGGATACTATTCAAGACTAGAAGGAGTCAGTGGCACCTAGGTGAACAGATTTTGTCGTAGTCTGTCGCCGAGGATCAAACGAGCCGGCGGATACTTCTTGGAGGCAGACAGTGTCCTTTGCATTGTCGAGGTAGTGCAGTATTCTGGGTAGGTCTCCTTACGTGGCCGTGAAAGAAGGACCGGCTGGCCCCACCAAGGGCGGAAAGGTGCATGGTGGCGCGTGCCACACGAAGGGTGACCATACGGAGGGGTTCCCTTACTCCTGCAAGATCAGCGTGGCGTGGCACGAGTCCGGTCGTGTCTTCCTTTCACGACGGACAACAGGATCGTGGCCAGGGGAAGTATCACCTCACCGCGTTATACTAACGGGCGTCGTAAATGATCCGTGAAAGCAGCTGCGATCGCCTTTCCACGAACTTTCTTTCTCATCTCGAAGGTATAGTAAACGGTATTCGCATTCATGAATCGACTTTAGTGAGTATCGGCAAGAAGAGTGCAAAAGTTCCTTTCCCCTTTCTTCTAATTCACCTAGGGCCCTGCAGACACGTGCGAAACAAGACTCTTCTTCCTTGGACTGGCGGTCAATTGTGCTCGACGAGCCTCGGCCACTCGACGATCTGACGAGTGACCGGGCGCGCAAGTAAGTAAGTCGAGCTTGTAAGTGGCGCACGGGAGGCGAAAGGGAAAGGCTGAGGAAGAGAGCGGAAAGCGAAAGCAGAATTCGCGCGGCAGCGTCGTAGCCTGGCGCGAGAAGGAGGAGAGGGGGGCAGGAGAGGGTGTGTAAAGAGACATGCAGGGCGACGCTGAGTGAGGAAGAAAGGGAAAGCCCGAGGAGAAAGGTAGAGAAAGAGTGAGAGGGAGCAGAGGGCCCGAGCGGATCGCGGGGAGCCGCAACAACAACAAGTTGCAACCACCTGGCGAGGGTGCTCTTTGCGGCCACCCAACGGCCTCCAGGTGCTTCCAGGAGACCTACGACCCCCCAGCCGCCCCCCCAGCCCCCCCCGCCCCTTCCACCACTCTTCCCCGCACGTTCCAGAGGGCTAACTCGCTCTTCTGTCCATCGGGGCACCGAGACGCCTTTCGACTTGGACACAGTTTGGACGCCGGCATCCTACCCTCTCAGAGACTGAGAGACGTCGCCGGCATCTCTTCATCTCCCACTCTATCTCTCTCTCACTCACTCTGCGGAGGGCAACGGTATCGTTCTGGAACGCGCGCGAATCAACGTTCCAAAATCGATACGCACATCTGCCGCAACCTACGGTCTATTGACTTCTTCCTCTCCCTGTCTAGCCCCTCTAGCTCTCTCCGTTCCTCTTACAAATGCCCGAGTCTCTCCTACCCGCCTCCCCCGACCTCCTCCCCCACGGTATCCTAGCTCTACTCGGAGCATCTCCAAGGAGATCGGCTAAAAAGGCCCCTTCATTAGACCTGCTCTCTGATAGGATTAATTTTAATCGTACGATTTAAGATTTAAGACCCTGTAAGATCTTACCGACCTTTCTTTTTTATTGAGCTCTCTTTCGTCTTGGGAGAGTTTTTTTTCTGGTACGTGGTTCTCTCTCTCTCTCTCTCTCTCTCTCACTCTCTCACTCTTGCTTTGGCAAGCTTTCGAGGGCGGAAAAGGAAGAGAGAAGATTTTTGTAGGTCGCGTTGGCGACTGGCAAAACTTACGAGCTCGGCGCAGTAAAGCAATTTCTGAAAGGGGGACGTAATATCAAAGGGTCGAGCAAACACGTACACCGCAAAGGAGCGGTTAATGACCAGATATCTCTCTGCAGGCATATACATCTCCTTCTCTCTCTCTGTGCACCGCTTAATTGGCCTGTCTGCAACCAGCTTCCAAGGCCGAATTAATGGTTTGCCGATTACGCTATGGCACATGCGGTACATTAATACCACCTATTGGGAATTCGCGGGATGCTCGGTGTTTCAGTTTGCAAACTGTTTTCCTGCATCGCGTGCCATTAATCTCTATTCGCAGTCCGAATTGTTCCTGTTCTGTTTGCGTATTGAATACTTTACTGGACCGGCGCTTAATTGATGAAGCATTGCTTGCGAATTTTATATATAAATGGAAATTTGTCTTTCAGTGTGGAAAATATGCTGATAACAAACATGCCAGTTTAGTAGGATCCGAATGGAAAGGAATGAAAAAAAATCCCTCATCAGAGAGAAAGGTGGGATTTGTCGCAGTCGAGTGATCCCATGTAAAACGCACCTGACGTATGTGCACGCATGAGTACCGCAGGTTGAACGAGCATGCTCTAAAAGGGTCAGAGCGCGCGCATCATCAAACCTTTGAATGCCTTTGACTGCTTGCAATCATTCTGCCGGTTGCTGTCTAACAGAACCTGCGAGCTCTTAATCGCGCGTATCCTTTGCATAGGTGCCGTTCTCGGCGAGGATTTTCGACGAGAAATCCGAGTGCAAAGCATTTCCTCGAAACTTGCTATTAAAAGTTACCGCGCCCTTCACGAGTGACGACCCATCATCCAAACACAACCAATACTCCAAACCTTTATCCAACAAATATGACAAACCAATATCCTCTGGTTCGCATGGCCCGCGCATCGTGGCATGCATTGCTAGTCGAATTTGGAACACTAACAACGGGGGTGAACGACCTAAATCGAGTTCCCGCAGCGCGCGGTGGGTCTATTCGTTGTGAAGATAAAGTGGGCAAACTTTCGTGAAAACCTAAACCATCCATGACGAGAATCCTTTAGCGAGTGAAGGATAGTGGAGGTTGAATTCTGGTGCTCCAAAAAGCAGTATCGACCAGAGAGAGGGTCTGTCTCTCTTTCCCAAAATCCAGCGGCGCCTGTCGGTCTGCACGCAGTATTATCGCATCGGGTTGATCCAACGAGGAATGAACGCGTTCCGTAGTTCCTGGAGCGGCCTGTACGGGGCTGCCACATCAAGGTACCCTGTGCGCGTTCGTGTAGCTACAAGGATGCAAGTGTGTGCGTAACCAGAAGCAAGCAAGCAAACAAGCAGGCAGGCAAGCAAGCAAGCAGGCAAGCAGGCAGGCAGGGTAGTGTTGGTGGTAGGGGTTGTGGAAGCCGGAAGGGAAAGGGAGCGAGAAGGCAGGGGTTGCGAGGGCGATGGAGAAAGGGAGATGGAGGATATGGCGAGTGGAGGGAGAGAGAGTGCGGTAGAGAGGGTGAAATGAAGGAGAAGAGAGAGGGTGGCGATCGTCGGTAGTGGCACAGGTCGGGCGGGGGTGGGTTTCGAGACGCGTCGCGTTGCGGGGCATCGATTTCGGCCCAGGCCGATGGCATCGGCGGGGCATCGCGGGGGTGTCCCGACGTCGTGCCTCGCGCGTGTGAAGGAAAGGGCGAGACGGAGAGAGCAGCGTCGCGGCGCTGCTGCCACCAGGGGTTCTGTTCTGTTCTGCTTGCTTCGACGAGCGCGCTTTTCTCCACCTTCGTGAGCGAGGCCGCGCCGTATCTCTCTACTCGTGCACCTTCGGCTTCAGGGACATGTCGCACCCTTCGCTCAGGAATCTAGCTATACTCTCAGTTGCTAGTTTCATGGATAATAAAAGATGAAAGTTTGAAACTAGGCACCAACAAGGTGATGGTTGTCTTGCTAGTAGAAGAGACTAGTAGCAAGCTGCTGCTGCCGGCCGGTGTCGAGCTCTCCGACACTTTGGTCGTACGGCGGCTGGCAGCTAGCTGGCCTCTCGGCTGGCTGCTTAGCTTGGCCCGTTCCGTCTGCCTGGCTGGCTGCTCGCTTGGCTAACCGACTGGCTGCCGTTGTACGGCGCACGAGCGCGTTACCCCCAGTTTAGTGGAGCGACAGAAAGCCGCGGCAGTAGACTCCGAAGTGCTCACGGCGACGGATCAGCCGGTGTGTGCTGTGCTACGGCCAGCCGACTCCAATCGCGCGCACGCAATATATATCCACGGGAGCAGCGCTTCCGTGCGGCAAGCAAGGCCAGGCTTCGTCAATTTCAAAGTCTCGGCCTCTCCCAAAAGAGAAGGAGAAAGAGAAAGAGAGAAAAGTTGAATTTATTTACTTGAAAACTCAAAGAGTAAAGAGACAATACGCGAAGGGTAGACGAGGCGAGGGTTGTTGGGTTGTCGGGTTGACTCGACGACAGAAAACGGAGTCTCGGTCGAAAGGGGTAAAGGCCGAATGGGTGCAAGGGGTATTCGGAGAGCGGTGACATCCGGTATCGCAAGGAGGCGCGAGGCTTGAATCGCGCGGAGGTCCGATGCGCCGGTGCACCACCAGTCGCAGCTGCCTCCGCCGCTAATACCGCTACTGGTACCAGCTCCGCTGGTGCTTCTGCCACCGCCACCGTCGCCGCCACCGCCGCCGCCGCCTCCACCGCTGGTTCTACTACTGCCGCCACCACCGCTATCGCCGCCGCCGTTGCCGCCGTCGCCGCCGCCGTCGCCGCCGCCGCTGGCAGAGGCTCGCAGAGGTGTCCACCTCGTGGCAGTCGACACTTCCTACCGGACGGTGGTAGTGTCCAGGCGCGCTGGACACACGAGCCGCAGCCGGTCGACGCTGCTGGTACTGCTGCCGCCGCCGCCGCTATATCTCTGGCGTGCCGATACCTCGAGGAAGCAGGCCGAAGGGCCGGAAGAGAAGGCGAAGAAGAAAGAAGAGGAGGCCGAGGGAGATAGAGGGTGGGAGGGAGGGTGGTAGGGAGAGAGAGAGAAAAGAGGAGGAGGAGGAGGAAGAGGAGAAGGAGGAGGAGGAGGAGAGTCGGAGAAGAAAAAGGGCGAGAGACGGGTGTGCTCTCTCTGTCTCTCGTTGGTGGCGGGTGGTGGTACACGGTGCTGCTTGCTTCCACGCTCTCGGCGCTAATAAGGGACGAAATAAGGGGTCGCAGAGGGAGAGAGTGCGCCGAACCCTTGCTCCCTTTGGACGGCACACACTCGGCCGCGCGCGCGCCCGTGTACGTGCACTCACGCGCGGAGTGTCGGCGGTAATATAGCGCGCGCGCTTTCGTTTAGAGGGTTTCTTCCCTCCGACACGTCGTCGGCCCGTCGTCGTCGTCGTCGTCGTCGTTGTCGTCGTCGTACGCCCTGTAGGAGTGCCGGGCAACACGCGGTGGCTCCTCTTCAGAGTGGAGCAGCAGCAGCAGCAGCAGCCTTCCTCGAGCAGCAGTCGTGTGTCGCGAGTACGCGCGACCGTAGACTCTAGAACGAGAGACATACAACAGACACTTCCTTCACCGGCGTGCGTAAGTGCGTGCGATTTTCCTCGCTCCTTCGCCTACCTAGCTACAACACTACCAACCTACCCGCCTTCCGTTCTTCTCTCCTCCCCGGCTCGACACGACTCGACCCGACGCACCGGGCTCTGCACCAGTCTTCTTTAGGGTCGTCGTCCTGCGTCCCCCCGCACTCGCTGTCTTACGCCCGGAGAGTACACCGCTAATCAGCAGCAGCAGCAGCAGCAGCAGCAAGCCCCCCCTTACGGACCCCCCCCCAAACCCCGCGTTCCCCCCCATCGTTCCCCCCCATCACCCCTCCCCCTCCTCCGAGGGTGGAAACGAAAGATCTCGAGCTCTCTTGGTCGAACGGCAGCCGCGCGCTCTCCTTCACGTGACACATCGCGTCGTCGCTCCTCCAACGCCGATCCTCTCTTTCGCTTAATAAACACCACCTACTCACCATTGCCGCTCGCAAACGCTCGCTCGCCCTCGATTAACATACGACCGATCCTAGCAATCCCCATTAGCTGGAATAGCACGGCGACGTTCGCACGCTCCTTGCGGCCCTTAGCCAAACCGGGGGTGGTGTTTTGTAATCGCGAATGGAACCTGTGCCATCTCAGTGATACATCTTGCATTCTAACGGACTACAATATTTCTCTCCTTGGTGGAGAGGCAAGCTTGCCTGAGGAAGGGGTTAATAAACCGAAGGAACGTACTACTAGATCAAGAATTGGAAGAGTAAAGAAGAGTAAAGAAGAAGAAGAAGAAGAAGAAGAAGTTGTCTGGTGGTTGGTGCTGGGTGTGCTGGTGGTAGTGGTGGCTCGGCCCAGGTCGTGTGATGCCTCGCAGCAACGGATCGGCCAGATCGCAGGGTGTCGCAGGCCAGGACGCCGCAGGTGCTCGTGCAGGAGGTGCAGTCGCGGTTGCGGACGTAGTAACCGTCTTGCCTAGGATACGCTGACGAGTGCAGCCCCCGGTGGCACGACGGTCGTCGTCGCTCCTGCAGGCCATGTATTTAGGGCCGGTTATCGACCGTACCGGCAGCAGCTGCAGTGCCAGCGACCTTCGGCAGGCGCGATCACCACGTCGACGCGGTGCCACGACGCCCGGCGTCGTCGAGGACGCCGCGACCGCCTCGGCCGACGCCGAGGAGGAACTCCTTACGCGCGAGCCCGAGCCGGCTTACCGCGTTCTCGATGTGCTCCGGGGTGCGAGCTGCTACGGCGCCGCCGCCTCATCTTGCCTCCACGCCACTCCGACAAGCCCAGGAAGAAGACGACACGCTGGCAATGCGATTAGGATACTCCTCCTCGCTACCGCCGCTACTTTCCTCGCTCTCGCTGTCTCCCCAGGTAAGCTCTCTGTCTCTCTCTCTTCACATATATATATATATCTCTATCTCTGTCTCACCTACCCTCATCTGTCTCACCAAAACTCCTCGTGCACGCCACCCCCTCGATTCACCCGTCGAACAACCAACCGCAAGCCGGTGGATCGCGTGGCCTGCACTTGGGTGTGTCGATCCTCGAACTTGCCTCTCCCTAACAATGACTGTACGTCCATTAAGTCTCTTCTAGTGATTATAATAATTTATATATCAGCTATGAGGTTAAATATTGCTTGAACATGCAACTGACAGCTTCGAATTCTATCTTATTCCTGGAATTAGACCTTTGGAGATTACTCGCGATCGACTCGATTTGTCGAGGATTCTTTCAGTTGTTATAGTCTGACAAAGGCACAAAGCGTGTATAGGTTCCTTCGAAGGAGAGGTCGAAGGTAAACACGACGGGGTTTGGTATCGGGGATGAAAGAAAAATATTCGCGGGGTGTACGCCGCCACAGACCGGCCGCCTGCAACGTGTCCACCGGTCCATGTAGATAGCATGCTCTGTTATTAAAATATCATCTCACAACGCATGGGATTCCTCTGATTCTCATCCGGCGGTGGCTCGCTCGTTTCCTTTCTTAAATCATCCGCACTTTCTTTTCGCACTCGGCCGCCTCCGGCGTATCCAGTTATTCGTGTACCATTTCTCGGGAGGGTAGTAGCACAATAAATGAAGGCACACAAGTAGTACGGAATATACGTTGGGGAACACAGACATACAATGATAGACGGGCGAGCGTTGCTCGGTGGAAAATGTTCTTGAAACAATGCATACTCCGTTTGGCCTTTTTTTTTCTCTCTCCCCGTCGCCGCGGATCTTTGAAGCGAATGAATAAGTGGAGGAGACTGACAGTAACCATGTGACGCATTGCGTCAAAATCCACTGTCGAGGAAACTGTTACGCGAGATTCATACGGCTCACCTACTTCATTTCGAGCGACTTTTCAGCTCTCTTTCGCCCTGTCTCTCATCGATCGTCTACGCCTATACCATTTATCACGTGCAAATGAAGTGTGCCCCCCTTTATGACTCGGGTACATCCCACCCCCGCATTCATTGCATACATAGACACATACGACCAATCCCGATTTTCGACCTCTCTCGATCATTGATCATTTGACCTCCCGCGATTAAGTCTCCCTCCCACCTTGAATTCCCAATCCCTCCTTACCACTACTCTCTCCATTTACCGGGCGCCACTCGATCACGGGACATTAATGTGCTCGGCGCGGCACGCATCACTCCCATCTGTCGGGAAAGCACGCATCTGTTCCTCGAATAATAGACACGTCCAGCTCGCTCTCAGCCAAGCAAACGTATGCCGAAATTAAGAAATAGCTCTTTCAAAGATCTCGGTAAATTTTCAATAAAAATTGCAGCTTCCGAAGCTTTTACATCTTAGTTTTATCTGCGAAGTTCACTTTACTTCCTCTAAGAAATAGAATACTATCTTCTTCAAAGGATTCCTTTTGCTTTGGTTGTTTGAAATGATTCTGTAGAGTTGATTTCACGGAAGGAAAGCTTTTTTTCTTGGATGGTTCGTCGCTGGTCTGCCGGGCGACTTGTGTTCCGGTGGAAACGTGGCGTGTGGCCCGTAGACATCGGCGAGCCGCACCCACGCGCGCTATTTATCTCTGTGTCTGCCGATGCCGAGTGCCAAGAAGAGGGTATTTTTTCGCGTGCCCTCGCCCTCTCCGGCCTCCTCTCGCACTCGTCGTCCTTCGCCTCTGGCGAAAGATCGCCACGACGAGCGAGCAAGCAGGAGATCCATCTGTCTGACTATCCGTCTATTTCTATCCCTATTCCACTTGCCGCGACTCGACATGCCTCAGCCCTGCTCTTTTTCTATTTCACCGATGGAACCATGGAGACACTCTTCTCTCTGGCAGCATTTCTTAAATTTAGATACCTTCGCGAACAACCATCTCAAAATTCCCCCTTTTTCCCCTCCTTTTTCCTTCGCAAGCAATTGGTCGAAAGCTCGAAAGATTGCAAGAAGTGCTCGTTGGTTGTTTTTATCACTGCTGTTTTTCACGATTCTTTTCTAATCGAGCGGGTGGAATGTGCACTTAGCACTAATATGCATAATTACAGCTCGAGTGCCGACACGTCTAGATTAAATCGCAGCATTTCGTAAATCTAGGCGACCGAACAGTTTACAGCACGCGGCATGTAATGAGAGCGATTGGTTGTATATATATATATGTATATATATGTATGTATATATGTGTGGGTATGAATATGTAGTTATGCCAGTGCTGGAAGCGACATTGCGCATTTTGTGTCGGCCTCAGCCGAATACGATCGTCGCGAGAGGGAGAAACGTAGAGCTGGAAATAGAGGGACGTTTTACGTTCGAATAAGATCTCGAATGATTTCGAGTGGTCTTCGGTATCTCTGAGATAGCGGTGCGAGCATGTACGAGAGCTTTAGCGTGAAACTGAAATGAATTGGCCGCCCTGTCCCTTTGGGATCGTATCGCTTTCAATAGTCATGGACATAGGTTCTCGTTACTTCTGGTAGAGTGGCAGTAAAATAGGAACGTGCCACGGTGGAATAACGAATGATAGGTAAAATCGTAGAAAAGCTGTTCATTCGTATCCTATCCGAAGGGAGATTTCCTGGTATCCAAGCGCATCAGTCTCATTCGTCTGCGAACAGTGGCGATCAGGCGTTGCGTAATCAGTCTGGCCTGATTATTCCGGCATCGTCTGCCGCTCCGTGGCGAGAATTCCCCTCCCGGCAAAGCAGTTGCTTGTGCCTGAGAGCGAGTGAGATGGGAGACAGGCGGCTCGAGTGGGTATCTAAGAAAAACCTCGGACTTCTATGAGAAGCCGCGCGCACATTCGACGCTCATAATTCTTCGCTTGCCGCGAGGGTGAGTCAGAGAGTATCAGCGCTCGCGCGCTCCCCTTCTATCCCAATCTCCCGAGACGCTCAGCGTCGCTTTTCCGATTTTACTTTATCGTAAATTATACTCCACCGTCGAGCATTGCTAGTCCGACGATCAATACTTATTTGTTTCCTGCTTTGTCACGCTTTTATCTACACATTTCTCTCCGGACTTTCTCATCTTCAAAGAGATGCGAAAGTCTGTCGAAGACAGTTCGAAGGATACCAAAATTCCTTTTCGTCCCTAGAAAGTGGGGGACTGAAGAAAAGTCGTAGCGACGAACATAGAGAAGATCGAGTGCTCGTTTTAGTTGTCAGGAGGGTAGCGCGGGATGCTGTGAGATTAAAGTGTACCGCCGGCGCGCGCGCCCGGAAGTCGTGTAAGAGCGTGGCAATACTTTACGTTCTCCCCCTGCGGATATAGTGTCGCCGCATATGACAAACATTAAAGTATCGAGATGGAAAGATGTCGTTTCATGCCAGACGCATCTACCTAGATAAGCGCTACCTACACTTGAGTTGTATCCATCATTGCCAGCTCTCTGGCATGGACCCCGAGGGATATCGGAAGCTATTGTATTAACGTCCCGACTAATATTTCTCGGCTGTGAGACTCCTCGTGCCCGATATATCAAGGCGAGTGGCTCTCTCGTTCGTTCTAAACTTAGAAATTAGCTCTAATTTGCATGAGAGAAGTTTGGGCCAAGGGTGCGCTACGTCCGCGCCGCCCTTCCTTGCATCCTGTGTTTGGAGAACAGCCTCTTTAATAGCATGCCTCGGCTCCAGAGAGCATTCGCGAGTGGGCTCGTGCTAGATTTCGGGGTGGCATGACGTGGTTCCCTGCGACCCTAGACCCCATACCCTCAAGTACGCCCGTGCCCTTCATGCAAGCGAGCGTGTGTCCACCCAAGAACAAACGTGCCATGCTGGGCGCACACTTCCCACGATTCCAGAACTCATTCCTCTGACCGCCCTTCGCTTCACGCACTAGTATTCCTTCTCTCTCTCTCTCTCTCTCTCTCTCTCTCTCTCTCTCTCTCTCTCTCAGCAGCCGTGTGTTCCTTTGTATCGGTCTTCGAATATAGACGAGCATAATAGGATCGGCTGCGTCATCACCGAAATGCATTACTGCGCTTCCGCGAGATTTCCATTGGTCCATGGATTGATTTGTGTTTTCTTAATGATAGAGGAATAATAATGAAGGGAAGAATTGTAGTTATTCTTAATGCAATAGTCTCTAATATCTTTTTCCCTTATTCAGTAAGACTTCGTAGTCTTACGTAACGAAATCACCCGAAATGACGCATGCTTCATTCAATCGTGTGTCAGCAGGTATCGTACGATCGTCCAACTCAAATTATCGTCTACTAAGCGCCAACTCGAGTGACGGCGTTCTCGATTAAAGTCATGTTACAAGCATTATGAGACACTCTGACTCAGCCGAGTTAAACGCACTGAATTCGAAATTTTCCATCCAACGAACTAAGCTTGAATTCGAAGGTACTAGTGTGTACCTGCCAACGTTGGATACCGTTCTATTCGAACATGGAATCCATTGTCACTTGATGCAGGTTCTAACCGAACCAGTCCCGAAAAATGAAGGGCAACCCTTTTTCTTCCTACAGAAAAGACAGTGACCCAAATACGAAGCCTGGAATACGTATCCGCGCGATTCGGGCCAGCCGCTCGCATCGAAAACTAATAGCACCGATACTGTTTGGAGAGGGTTTCCATGTCAGCTTTCGTGTAATCGCTCTCATCCCATTTATCATAGAACGAGAACGTGGGTTCACTCGCTACAGCTATGTTAAAAATACATTAATCCAACGATTCCAGTCGGCTTTAACTCTGATCGAGTAGACAAGAATTTAATGTTCAATAATACACATATGCAGGTCATTGTTAGAAGGGCGAATCATGAAAATTCAACTCGGTAATTGTGCCGGGGTCGTGATTCGCGTAGCCCCGTGGCCTTGAACCCCACTAGCGTCATTAATTAAATGACTCGGGCCTGTGGAACACAAAGGGCCGAGAACCAGCGGAAAGAGAGGAAGGTGTCTGTCACGTGCGCCAGCTCTGAAGTACACCCGCAAAAGAGAGTGTTAGAGACACCTGCGACTAGGTGTGCTGGATTCTAAAAAAAGGATAGGAGAAAGAATGGGCTAGCAAGGGTGTAAGCAGAAGAAAGAGAGAGAGAAAGATAGAGTTAGGCGGAAGGAAGGAAAGAGCGTGGAGTGGTTTAGGGGTGCGTGTGCGAGTGTGCGAGTGTGCGGCAGCTGCTAGTCACGGCTACTGCGTCGACCATGTGCCTCCGGTGCGTACACATTTGGTATTTTCTGCCTCCTTGGCTAGCACGAGCTGCTAGTGTACCTCGTTTGTCATCGTACTTGAATGGCTTCTGATTCCAGTACCACTAAAAATTTCTTCGAAACAACTTTCTAGAACCCGACATATTCATGGCAGTCTAGCCAACCCGGAAAGAGCCGATCTTTCTATCTTAGAGTACATTGCTCAACAGAGAAGTTTTATGGTAGAGAGTGGTATTGTTACTACACTTAAGTGGGTGATTGCGATCCTGAATCCGGCGACACGATGGTTGGCTTGCCGGAGAGTTGCTGGCGACGAGAACGGCGAGCAATGTAGGTGGTGGCGGCCGATACTACTGCCGGTAGTTGGCAGTGATTGTAGTGGTGGTAGCGTTGGGGGGTGGAGGCCGCTTCCACTGGTCGCTCAGGGAGGGTTGCATAATACAGAGCGACCATCGAGCTGGCAGGGCGTTGACTTTCCGTGGCATTACGCTCCTTACACTTTCCTACCACCGAGCTCTAATCTCACGACTCTTGCTTCTTTCATACCTTTGACTTTCCCTTCGAGCAACACGCATAATTGCGCAGCCTTAAAACCACCTGAAACATCCGCTCCATCTAATATTTCTCTTCCTTTCCTTCTCTCGCTCGCTTACTCTTTCTCTGATAGCTCGAGACCTACAAAGTGAAATCAGATTTCTGCATCAGGCGAATTTGCCGGGATTCCTCCCTGTAATTAGCTCGTTACACGCTCCTCCGCTTTGATATGCGGCGCGCCATCGCATGCGCCACGGCGTGTTACGTCACTTGGCTCGGCCCGATGAATAATGCTGCTGTTTGTCGAATGGGGGTTGTATAACTCGCCGCCGGGCGGACATTAAGCTCTCTCTCTCTCTCTCTCTCTCTCTCCTCTCCAGTCTGTTGGATCTCTCCCTGAATTTCCCACCCGATGCTTATTTTTCGCCCGCCTTTATTGCCACTGTCACTCCCACCTTGTTTTCATCTCTTTAATTCAACGAGATCGCAAAAATACCCTTTTGAAAATCGATTTGCATTGAACATATAATGCTTTCAACGAGAATTCTATATTCCAATGGAGCTCGTATTTTTCATGGATGTGAACATCGAGACTCGTAGAATCGATGATGCTTTTCGGTCCTTCGAGTCTTCCTTTTCCTTGCCCTGGGCATTTCAGAGGGGTTGAATCCTGGGAAATATGCGATCCCCGTCACGTGGCTTGAGCCGTCAGTCTCGTGGTAAATGGAAAGTGCCCCGACGAGCGTGCTAAATTGCTAGCCAGCGATATCAGAGAATTAATTCGAGACGATTGTCATCACGTGTCTCATCCTTGGTGGTTCCCCCTTCGTCTCTCTATTCTGACAGGGAAAATTCGAGTTACTCTTGCTTCAAAGCACTAACAGGGAAATGCATTATCGTATATTCGATTCGAGGATCATTGACGTTTGGTTCGTTCGAGATTATCGAAGTCAACGTCCTCATTAGTGCGATGTCGATTGTGTTATGCAACCCAGTTGCAATGGGGAGCGTTCACTACGATCCAACCCTTATTCCAGAGAGTTTCTAGGGTGGTACGAGTTTCGAGTTCTGCTTTTAGCTGTGCATTTAACTGTAAGCCGTTTACCTTCAACTTCTCTCGTCGACGGAAGCGAACTCGCACTTAGAATTCCACGAGAAATACGAAGCTTCGAGCTTCTTTGCAACGGAGAGCGCTTCTACCCCGGCGTTTTAAGGTTCCACAACTTAGCCCCTCGAGGCTTGATGAAAGCCGGTGGAATGTCAAGGTGCAGTCTCTTTCCTTCTCTCACGGATGGCGGTGTAATTGAAAGCGAAAGCCAGAAGCGTAAATTAAAGCCGGTCGGGCGATGTTTAATAGAGCGGCGAGGAAGATTGGATTCATTTAATTCAGTAACTAGCCTAATTGCTCGATAACGCAGTCTAGTCGTTGACATCGGTTTATCGTGCGGCGAAAGCAGACTGCTCCGATTGTCTGCTAAAGGCAACCACTGCAACATTCAATGTAATACGACTATCCGATATCTCCTTGCTTTACGACTTCCTTATCCGTCCCAGTCTGACCGGGGTCCTAATCTACTTGCATAATCAAAATACCAATAATCAAATTTAATAATTATTCCTCACAAGTTCCATAAGCAATTTTCATACTAGCTTTCAGTTAACAATAAGAAAAGGGTAATGAACATGAAAGAAGAAGTAGAAGAGAAGAAACGTTGGTGGCTGGTTCTCTTTGTGTGTTCTCACGGCTACGAAATTGCCAATACAAATCATGACATCATCAGCCGGGAATTCGAATTCGAACCAATGCGACGGCTGCTTGATTTACCGCCAGCGTTGGTTTGATCTACCGCCAAATCAACCGGCCGATGTTATTACCGCCCATTTAAGAAGGCTCGCCGGCTCGCCGTCGGAGCGAGTCGCTTGCTCGGGCGCAATGTACACGCAGAAAATTCCGTTGATATCAATAAGTAATATGACATCCAGCGAGGACACATATAAGCAAGGGTCACCGAGGGATATAAAGGTCGATTGTCTTCAGTAGCTCTTCTCCCTTGTCAATTCGAACGAAGTTTGTACCGATCTTCTCTCGTCGATGGCTCCAATCGTATCCAGGAAAGCCATTATCACCGGCTGGCTCTTCTCTCTCGCTTGGGTGGCATCTGTGTTTCGGCCAGTTCCCATCTCGCATACCAATGCCACGAAATCAGAAATGATGGCGAGCGGAGGGGGTGGCGGGCGAACCGTTGTCAGCACACTTGTCACGAACGAAATGGATTTACAGTGTCAGGCGCAGGCATTTCTCTCAGGAATACTTGATGAACTTCGCTACCTTCGTGAACGGCCCCGAACATTCAATAAGGACATTCTTCCCTCATTCTTGTTACTTGAGTTTTAAAGAGAGATTTACCTTTAAATAAGAGGGGGGGGGGCAGCACAGTCTTCTTTTGGCCCGGTGTTCCCTAGTCTTATCTTATTTAGGATGGTTGGCATAGTTCTCTTGCTTGAAAGCAGCTTTCTTTGGCCCGCTCCGTAGTAACGCGATTCATTCTATCGATTTCTCGTCAGGACTACAATTCATGATGACTTTTGCCCGCAACTATGCCCGCCTGATCGATCGAGCCTTCCGTTTCCAACCGGCGAGTGATTTCCACCTTCGATAAGTGATTCCGCTGACCGACCAAACTTTCTCACTTCAGCCTCCGTTGGGTAGTCAATTGGTTCGTGTCGCAATAACCGAGCTCTAACTGATTTCCATAATGGGCAGGCATAAAGTTTGGTGTTGATTGGTACAAGATTGGTAGTTGGCAGTTCAGCTTTCCCAAGTATTTGGTGGGACAAAGTTTTAATGATCTTCCGGGTATTTTGAAAGTGGAGTGATCACGATTGAACGGGCTTAGTATTTGTCGGGTAGTCTGGGTAAGAGTGTAGGAAAAGAAGGCATAGATATGAGCTAGGTAGACTCGTGTGACCTCCTGCCCCCACATCCACCGAGCCCCGTTACTCCCCCCGGAGCACCCTCGAGGCATCTACCCCTCTGCACCCGCGTTCTGCCCTCCTGCCGTTCTGCACCCCCGAGCACCCCACCGACGCCCTGGCCTTTTCTCGGGGGTTCATCGATCGCCCCCAATCACCCACACCTGCCATCTTGCCTCTCTATCCCCTTAAAATCCCGAAACCTCGCTGCTCTCTCGCACCCCCCCTTTCTTTCTATCCGAGTATCCAACATTTATTACCCTTTCCCTTTTCTTCATCTTCTCTCGATTCCACTGTCACAGTTACTGTCTGTTCAGTCAGTGATAATCGCATTTGGATTTGTAATGACGAAGATCTTGGATTTAATTTTGATTGTTTAAGCAAATCTGAAGTTGATTGAGAAATTTAAAGAGATTTCACTTCCTTATCTCTCTTCCGATAGACTCTTATTAACCCCTTTTCGAAATTCAGCCACGATTTCCTGAGCGCGTAAAAGCCACTCTCCGGCGGCAATATTGCCTTTGGCTCTTTATCTTCTTCAAACACGAAAGCTTCATTTCACGGCTTTTGTTTCCACTGGCTTCCTCTCTCTCTCTCTTCTTTATTCTCTCCGTCTCTAACTACGCTTTCACCATCGATCGTATTCGAGTTTCCTTGACTTTCCTCTGAAATTAGTTTCTCTTTTCGATCTACTCGCGCCATCCGGAATTCTCTGCTTATTCAGTGTGAAGAAATCGTTCGCTCTCCTGGGGATTTTTAACATTTCACTTCGTTTTATATTCGAAGTATGCGCGCTCTTGCGTATGCCAGAATCGTGGAGAATTCACTTCGATTATATTGACTCGATCACCTGGCGCTATCACGCCTCTCACCCGCCGGATCCATTCCCTGCGGAAGAGAGCCTAGAATCCGGCTGAATTTTCCATGGAAATTAGTTTCCGTTCACTCGCTTGGAAATGGTCCAGGGCGAGAAGGGTTATGAAAGACAAGGAATTGGGTTGGAATGGAGTGCTGGATTCTCTCGCGTCCTATAGCGAATCTCAATACTATGCACCAGTGGTACTCACACCGTTTTACTCTCATCCAACTACTCCGAGTTCATGCAATCCATTGTTCATTTGCATCTTATTAATTTCACTATTCATGTTATACACCTCATCATAATTCAATTATAACCTCGTTCAACCTACTTCTATCCAATCATAATTTTCAAGGAGATAAAAAGATTGGTATTAGAAAAAAGTAGATAATTTCTTCTAAAAGGAAAGAGAAGTGGTGAGTACCACTGAACAGAGTCGAAGTGTCGAAGCATGGCACGCTCTGAAATTTCTGAAGTTCGTTGCGACCGTGACCTTACCAAATGCGTACGTGGATCGGCGAGTGTGTGCGGCGTAGGGTGGCAGAGAAACGGCTCCTCAATTGAGAGGGATATGTGGCTGGTAATTAATTTCAATTAACAATTGACCGGATTGGCCGGATGTTAAAGAAACGATTTATCGGTATCTCGGGTGGCGGCCTGTGAGAGCGAGACAGTTTCGAGTGCAAGCGACTTGAACGATCGACGTTAAATGAACTTCCCGGAATTCAATGGCGAAGGTTCTAGTAAAGTGGAATGAGTGCAGCCGGTCGTCAGCCACGGGCAATTATTACCGAACACGTGGTGTGTATGACTTGGGGACTCCTTGAATTTTCGAGGAAGCGATAATTCCAGAGATTTAAAGGGCATCCGAGAGAGTGGGAAGGTGCGAGGGGGATGAGGTCTCACCTTTCCGACAAAGTGGCGGGATCGACGGTATAGCGCCGGGGAATGCAAATCACTGGACGTTTGAGCGCACAGTCATTTGGGAGTGGAACGGCTCTTGCTCGATGAATATGGAACGAGGCGATCGACAGAGAAGCGGCTATCGATCCGACACCAATGATTCCTGATACCACTGGATGCCGTGCGCGTGAACTGGAAAAACATTGGTCGAGCGGAAAACCAGCTTCTATTCTTTTCATTTCATTCCCGTATACCAGAAAATCTCGTTTCCAGTTATCTGTCATGGATCGTCATGCTTAACTAACTGGTCCGATCGGGTTTTCCAGAGAACTGAAACTATTTCTTCGTGGCGCCACCCGTTATCCGGCTTACCAGCAACGGCCGTACAGCCATTGTGCGTCACGATCATTGAATTCCATTTCTTCATCGGTTGAAAGATCCCGCTCGCTTTATAAATCAATTTTCTGTATGACTGGATCAACGTCGCCGTCTTTCCATGCGTGTGCGCCTGTGTGTACTGCGCTTACGTTACGGTGCAGCGGATACGACGCACGCAATTTTCTAGGTCGACCCGACGCAGCGGGGAAGGTCAGGATTGGTTCAAGTCCAAGCCGGAGTGGTCGTCGTGCCCGACGCCGTCGACGACGACGCGTACCAGTACACTCGTCGGTCTATAATTAGCGAATTTCCGCGGAGAGCGACGCGTCGCAACGCCAGACGAAGAAGACCGCTCGAGACCTCTGCGTCTAGTTTTCCTCTCCTTCTTCCGTTCCTCGTCGACTTCTCATTATTTCGCCACCTATTTCACCTAACTCATCCTATTCAATCGGAATCCCGCACGAGCAAAGAAACGTTTAGTCATCGTATCATTATTATTAGACAATTATTCATGATGTCAGTTTGAATAATTCAAGCAATAATTCTCTAATCTTCCAACATGGACCATTCCACTGGTCAGACATGTGTCGAAGGGAGTCGGAGTGTTACGAGACGAAAATAGAAAAGGCCCATTGTTACCTACCAAGCCAAGGTTCACGCGAGCCTTTCCAGGAATTCATAAACCTTTATGGGTGGAGGGTAATCCTTTATAGGTGTGTGCCTCACCTTTCCCGCTTAGTTCATTGACGCCTGTGTGTCGTCTGCACCACATTGGCTCGCTGGGGATACGTCATGCTAAGAATCCCTTGGGTGTTTCGATTATTTCGAAAATAGGAAGACACAAATATTAAGTCGTACAAGGCCGACATTATTCTTCGTTTATGTATTATCTCTATATTCCACACAACATTCCATTTATTTTATCCTAGCACCTTGTTCTAGGAGAAATCTAGTGGCTTGTCTTGTCGTACACGATCAGTAATGGCGCCGCACTCCACTTGCCTGACATCAGGCTCAGCCCGTTCTACATGATCTACATTAGACCGGCTGGCTTTGCCTCGCACTTTATAGCGATCATTTTAACATTGAAACTATTCATGTCGCAATAATCCATAATTTACCTAAGCAATAAATTTTCCAACACCGCTACCCTTGTAAGCCTCGGCGCGACACCAAGCTGGTGCCATATATCAGCAGTTTATGCTGCGCCGTTCATACATTAAAGTCTCTCAGAAGTAAGGATTTACTCCCTTGGAACGAGAGCGTATTGAGAGAAGGATTTCGAGTAGCATACATGTAGCCAATTAAATACTAAAATTCATTTAGTTTACATTATTCGGTTATTACGTGTTTGATGTGTTGATTTAGTTAGCTTGTTGACGTTGGTTAGAAAATGGGTCTCCCTCATTTCATCGACGCGCCTTCTCCAGATGCTGGTGCTAGTTTACATGCTTGGTACATTCCAGGTCTGATGTCGCCGTTTACTAGTTTCTTCATTACTGCATCGGACGTTTCCGTGTCGCGAGAGATATTGCATCTCGTGCGCGCGTATACCATCGACTAGAATAATGCAATTTTCTCCCTTCCAAGTTCTCGCACGGCGGCGTCCGTTGACTTGAATAGCAATGGCTTAGGATTTGCATTTGATTACAGGAGCAATGGAATTGGGCTGAACAGTATTGAACACTCCTGGTAAAATAACGAGCTCATACTTGTACTCGATGTGACAGGGAGTCGCGTTTGTGTCCTTGGTTGCTTAGCGAAATGACCAAAACATCGCTGTTTGCCCGCATACATTATTTCCATTTCGCCTCGGCTCACCGGCCGATATTATTGAAAGCCGATATATCGACCTTATTTATTATTCACCGCTTACTAGCCATATTAGCCCCTAATTATCCTGGTATGACCAGTCGACTTTATTCAGACATTCGGGCAAAGACTTTCTCAAGTCGAGTCTCGTTGGTTCGAAATGAGAGTGAAGGCGTGAGAATGCGAAGGCTCCCCCCGGTTGACGTCCAAGCGGCGTCTGGCGTCTCGAAGGGACACGTACGAAGGGAGTGTGTTATTTTCGGGTGGAAAGTATGTAAAAATAGACACAGTCTGAACGGTGTGCTGAATAACGCTGGCAATGTCGGAGGGCAGATCGAGGTGAGAATCGCGTTAAATAGTGGCGGGACTGGCTTTCGCGAGAGTAGAGGAATACCAGACACTCCCTCTCGTCGATCGGAAGAGCTTAAATCACTCTGCCACCTTGGAAAGTAGAGCAGCAGTCTTCTCGAAGCGTTCCCTCCAAGAGAGTCTAGTGTCGGAAAGCTCGGCTTTTAATCCCTCAAGCTTTCCGATCTCTCGTTTTCTTTACCAGGAACCTTTTAGCTCTCTCGGCTTAATCGTACTGCTCGTTGCTCGCCTTGTATCGAACGGGTTTACCCGTAAGCGAACAATCCCGTTACTAAAAGAATTTAATATAATAGATTCTATTTTCACGCCTTAAATGCCCTGCTCAGATTTTTCTACTATCGAAACCTGTTACCTACACTTGGCAATCAGATTCAACGATCGCGGAATGGCGCCGGGACGGGAAATTGTCGGTGGTTAGACGGCGCATTCCGATTTTACAGTTGGAGCGTTTGGCCACGACATGCAGACTCGTATATTCCCGCTCGATCTCTTGCTTGCCGAGCAGCTCGAACGATATTAAAGTATGACATATGGAATCACAGGAATACCGGAAACACTTGGCTTCTTTAAGACTAAGAAAATGTTGCAACTACTACCCACGACAATAGAATAGTAAGCAAGGCGACATAGTGCTTGCAAGATGATTGGCTCGTAAGACAAGCATTCAAAAAATCATCTTGACGTTAGAGTCATTGCATTGGCTAGTTCGTATCAACCTTCCTATCCGACACATATGATAAGTTCGATATTATTATTACCCGACAATCCTCTGAATTTTTGATGACGCCGCTTGATTACCAGTCGATGCGTTATCTTGTTAAGCCGATTTTTCCGTCGCTGGAGAATTGGTACTTGTTCGAAAACGGCTGGCAGATCGGCAGCGGGCCACTCGCGCAGTGAGGAGGTAATAAAACGGTCCGGCAGGTAATGCCGGATGAATGATAAGAGGCCATGACGTCGGCAAGGATAATGGTGACAAATGCCCTCGATGTCTTGGATAAATTAAAATTGCATGTATCTGGGCATGGCCGGCGCTCCTGTTATCGTGGCTTATGACAGTTATCCATACATAAATTAGATTCCTGGAATAGCGTTCCGGTGTTCGGCATAGCCGTCGCATTATTCCTTTCAAGCAGCTCGCATCACTTATACCAAGTTTTCTCAATTTTACAACGCTCTTGCTGGAAGTATTCTCTTTCAACTTTAAGTATTAAGTTCGGCGGGTGTGTAACACTCGGTTGGCTCGACCTAATACGAGCTTTAGCTTGAGAAATGTATGGATTAGCGTCGCAATAAAATGGCTAGTACGAGGGCCGAGTTGGAGGGCCAGTTTGGATCAGAGGTGGTCCGGAGTTTCGAAGATTCGTGCCGTAGGTGTCTTTACGAGAGTGGAAGCTTTAAAGATCGAGCGACTCCGAGACAAGAGGGAGGGATCTCGTCTTACGTAAAAGCCTTTTGCGCTCGATCGAGTTTCCGGCCGGTCGCTTGTTCGCTCGCGATATCTGCCTATTACGCTGGCTTTACGATCAACTCGTAAACGTCGAGGCCTGCGAAATTCATAGACCACTACGTTACATGTATCTATCGGCGTACTAGGCCAATCGAGAGATATCTAAATTCGCTCGGACGCCGATCGCGTCTTCAAGTACGACAGGCCCGGTCTCACTTCCCTCGGATCTACGCGCCAATGAAACAGATAAGAATCGTCCAAGCGCACCGCCCACCCTTCCCACTTTCGAAAGAACTCAAAGCAGAACTCCGATCTTATTTTCTCCTTCGTTTCATTTCGTATAGTATCGTCGAACCATTATTTGTCCGGTAGCATTCAACAATTCTCAAAGGCATCGTCCGTGCCAACAAAGTAGCACGAGCTCTATAAAAAAACCGCGCCGTCCTTTGAAGACTTTTGCGCGCGACAACGCCTGATTACTTTCCCGTTTGAATTTTACGAGCGGCGCTCGCAGATCGCAGACGCCGAGCAGACGCGCGTTAGTCTCGACCACGGATAAATCTCAGACGTTCGCCCACACGCCAACGGGCAAACATGATCGAGAGTGTCGAGATAGATTCTCTTCGATGTCTCTCGTAGACTTTTCGCAGTGCTATCGCTTTTCCGCTCTTCCCTTCAGTCTCGAGTTGATTACTACACCGATCACTTCTCTCAGCGAGTATTTCTCGTGCTAAGTATTCCGGCAATGAGCGAACCGCTTTCAATCGGCGGTGATGCAAAAGGAGAAGTAGAAGTAGCCCATTAAGATTTAAATGAAATGGTACACGAGGCCCTTGGCATTGCCGATAATAATCCCGCAGTCGACGCTCCCCACTGAGACGACGATAGAGAAAAACGCCGGTACTTATCAATAAGTAATACCACTCGAGCGGCAGAAGTCGAGTTGAAGAGATGCAGCAGGACCAAAAACGTGAAAGAGTGAAAAGCAAAAGCGAGGGGATGGACGACTGGAAGGAATAGTCAGACCTGAAGAGGGTGAAGAAGAGAGACTGTGTGTTACGAAGTGAAAAAGAGGGGAATACCCAGGACAAGGAGGGAATTATGAAGCCGCCTTAATTGATCGCGAGCGCGTGTTTCGCAAGCCAGGAGGGAAAGAAGCTTTTGAGAGGATCACTAGAAAGGACGTAGACAGAGGAAGAGGACGCACCACTCTCTTCCAACGATGTACAATTCTTCTTCGTTCGCCCAATCTATTTGAACGAAAATATCTGATTTACTACCCGCATTGAATTTTCCATCGCCATTTATAATCATAAATAATCGTCTTCGATAATCCTTAATATTTAAACGAAAGATTTCGTATCTTACTTACAGTAAAATTGTTTTTGTATATTGGAAATAATTCGAGAGGATTTTGTCATGTTTATTGATGATCGTTGGGAAGGATACGGATCGATTTAGAGCAGAAAGTCCGATGGGATGTTAGAGAGGCAATAGAGTCGTCTCCGGTGGGATCAGGCATTTCTCAGTTTCCCCTTAGTGTCGCCAGGTTTCTTTTCTCCCTCTCGAGCAAGCTTCTTCGAACGAAGGCTTCGGCGCCACGACAACGACAACGATTTTTATTCTGCCTGGCAATAAACAGATTCTCCTGCCATTTTCTTCTTCCTTTGCTTCTTCTTCTTCTTCACGGGCCTCTTCACGCTGTTAACCATCGTTCCTTCGCTCCGAGCAACGGAGCGTGATGTCTTCAGCATGGGTGATCCTGTCGAGTCTCAGTGGTACGATCGATGGCAGGTGCCTTTTTTCCCTCGTGCTTGAACGTGCGAATGTCCTCGTCGCGCCGGCCGCGTCAAGGACGGATCGTCGTCGTCTCGTTGCTGTCTGAAGAGTCTTCGTGAGACGAATTCGCCAGGATCTCAAACGAGCGCCTTGCCAATCGTTTCTGCACCGGATCTTCCCATTGCAGAATAATGCCCGCCACTCACATCCTTTCTACTCTTCCCTTCACAAGGAACCAACCAATTCGTATGCAATTCCCGTTTCTACATTCACAGCCCTTATACATCTTTCTCCATCGACATTTACCAGCCTTTACATCACTCGTTCCTATCAGCTATTTCAGTCTAACGCTTAGAATCGAACAGTCTCCTATATTATCAATATCAATTTAGGTCATCGACCGAGAGCTCCTTTCTTTCCGCCAATAGCACGTATCCCCTAGTCCCATTACTCGGGGTAGTCCATTAGTCAATTCAAAACAGATGTCAGATGGCAGAGCGTGCATGACGCCTAATTAATCAGACTGACAAGATCACACGAAGAGAATGCCATATGTTCTCTTCGATCCGAGATGAAAGAAACCGAGGGTGTTGTTGTATTGGAAATTCGATGAAAATTTATCGAACGTTGACTATCGTATGAAATCGAAGGGTGGCATGAAAGCAACATCGATGACGGGCAATCTTATTTACGATGCCGATCGCCTTATTCGTTAGAATCCAGTGCGGCCTCGTCCCGCTTGGCGAAAATGTGGCTGATTGGTGTCAACAGGCATCCCCGGGGCGCTGGTGATCCCATTTCTCATCAAGGCCGATTCCCATCGTACTAATGGCGAGGAAGAGTTTCCGCGAAGTCGGAATGATTCGTGAGAGCATCCTAAGACATAATCTTCATAGAAACAGGGCAACATTTCTACTGACAGGCATATAAGCCACAAAAGAACCGCATGTCTTCTCCGATAGTTTCTCTCGTCAGCATCCAATTTGCAAAGAGTCCTGTTTTCTTTTGAACTTCAAGGTTGCCGATGTTTGTTTGTGCCTTTTGCCTCCCCCGCTTTGATTACCAGCTATTAGACGGGTTGTTTCTCGACCACAGGGATAATCGGTTCGTCCTCGACTCAAGGACTCGGTTATATCTCATGCAGATTCTCCCTAATCGCGCCCTTCAAGGACAATTCGACCCTTGAAGGAATGACGAGAAAAAAGATATTCGCGAAGACCAAGGTCGTTGGTTTGTTTTGATAGATCATTTTGTTGGTGATTGGGAAAATTATGGTGTATTAGATAGTCGAGTATGAACGGTATATATTCCTGTAGGATATGAAATCCGTCGGGAAGAGTTCCTTTCGCGGATAAAGCTGGCGAACGATTGCGAGGATGAAGACAAAGTGCAATTACTGAGAGGCCGGTAAGAGGAGGAAACGGGAAATAACGAATTCAAGCCCCGTTCCCTTCGTCTCGCTAGTGTCCCCGGGGATCACGGCCTGACTACAAAGTATATACGCTACGGAAAGTGAAATCGTTCTCGCATGCTTGGACAACGCGTGCGTGAGCTTCGGGAACGGCAAAAGTTCGATCGAGTCCCATTATGCTAACGAGACTGAGCTCGGAGGTGAGCCAAGGAATATGAAGAGCTTCGTGAAAAACTTCGAACATCGAACACTGTTCGATCGGATTATTGCCGAACTGCCAATCGGCTTTGTCGCGTTCGAAGTGAAATTAACGAAGTGAAGAAAACGTTCGATAATAGAATGACGGGAATGAGATGTAGAAGAAGCCGGAGGAGACGCATTACAATTGGGAAGTACGATCTAGAAAAACGTTCTCCGATATGAGCCGACCTAATATCACCTCGGTTGTGACCTACTTCAAATTTGCCTCGATGCATTTGTAGGCTCGACACGTTCTCTTCACTTTTGCTGTGTCTCTGGCGGCTTCGCCTCGCCTCGTTACTCAGTCCGGCGTTCCTCCTTTTTTCCGATACGCCATTTCGATGCCACCCAGGAGCGGAAGGCCCACTGCCACGGAATAAATTTACTCCAAAGTTATTTTCAGAACATTCTCCCTCGCTCGAGACGCACTGCGTCTCTTGTTCCCAACTATTATCGTATTTAATTGTTAATCCGTTTCAGACTTCAACGCGACTGTCTTGAAAAATATTTTTCATCATTCGTCGAAGTTAATATTGAATTATAGATTCAATTGAATTTTCTGTAAATTCCATGAGTCTCCCGCAGGGCAGGTGTTGGACAGGTAGGTCACCTGGTAGCACCTGGCGCCCTATTCACTTCCCACATCCCAGACCACTTCAACCCCCCTTTGCTTACCTCATCAACAGTTATCTCTACCTCATTGAGGGAGTAATTATGGCGAAACGAATGGCCGAAACGATAACGAGGACAATGCTATAGAATTGTTGAATTTCCTATCCCTGTTTCACCGTGAGAAACTATAATTCAGTATAATATTCTGGTTCTGTCGTATTTCTTTGAAATATTATCACTTTTTCTTTATTATACTATTTCAGAAATTTATTCACTAGATAAATGATAAAGAAAAACTATTCAATTATTCAATAGTTGGGGGCGGTTTTCCCTGATAGAAATATTCGCCAACAATTAGCAGAATGCGGGTTCCGTAGTGGTAGATATTCATGGGAGACGGTCACGAAGTTAAGTTCCAGCTTGTCTAGTCTATCGCCACTCTATCTACGTTAGCTTCAACGATAAGGAAACAAGCATGCGGAAAATAGCTAGCTGGAAGACGATACCTTTAACCTTAACGAGTCCAGCCTGAATTCGATGCCAGGGCGAATCGTGCCGGAAGATATCGGCGCCGCGTCGGTTTCTAGTAGAATTACGTTAGGCGGATATGTTGTAGTTAAACTAGAATCGTTTGGAATCCAGAAAACAAAACCAAACACTTATAAATTCCAACTCGAAATTGGCTGACTTAAAAACTTTGCGAAGTTTCTGCGACGCTATCTCTCACGGTGGCAATAAAAATTCTATTGTGTGTATGGTAGATGCAACTGAGAGCAGAAGCCTACAATTTTTGCACTGTTTTACGATCGCTCACCTTTGTGGTAAAAGCGGTAATGCACTGGAAGCGAGCTCCCGTCAGAGTTCGTATATCTTCCCTGGGAAACTGGCACACTGTTCTGGACACATTCGTGCACAAACCTACATTGCCAGTTGCACTTGTATGTCAGAGATATTATCGTAAAGTGGAGTGCTATAATCTCGCTTGGAAGCACACACGAATTTTTGGCTCTCCAAGCTTTTTTCTCTCTAATCGTTGGAACTGGAAATTGCACATATATTGAAGGATAAATAGCTGTATGAATTTTATCTTTTTCTCAATGCTTTCACTCGAGTAGATTTTATCGATGAACTAAAGTGTGAAATGAGTGATGCATGTATGCACTTGGATGGGAATCACTCGGTCGGAGACTGATCGAAGTACGATGGAGCCTGATTGCTCTTGGGTGCAGGAGAACTATAGAAATTGAAGTGCACTATCAAAAGAGTGTTTCTTCGATCGAGTTCGAGGGACAGAGAGAAAGCTCTGCTGCTACGGAAGAATGGAAAGGGGGATGAATCTAGAAAGAGTGAGGGAATCAGGAGAGGGAGAAATTGGATCCGTGAGAGGTAAACGAAATAATGTTCCTCTTGGTCCTTTTGTGTTCCGGTGATTGACTGGAAAACATCGATGGGACTTCACGGCTCTGCCTTCCTGCAAATGTTCTCGATCAATCTATCTACCGTTTCGCACCAGTAAATTCACCAACCATCGCTTTCATATCTTTCATTTCTTTTACCACCGACGAAACTATATTACAAGAACTCTGGGAAAGAAAGACATAAATTTAACTGATTATCCACTACCGATGTAGATTTCACTTCTCTTCCCAGAATTCTCTGGCATAGCTAGTAGTTGCTACCGGAAATCTATCCAGTCCAGTGGCACACTTGCTACCGTAGCGTCACGCTCGTAGTGGATGCTGCTGCAACCGAGATAGAAACTGGCTACCGCGCAGCAGCTACATAAATCCCATCGGTGGATTGTTCCGAGTCATTAGCAGTCGCGGCAGGATCACGAGATACAGTGGAGAATCGCTGGCGCCGTAGTCGTAATTCAACTTTCAAGAGCCAATTAATATCGCGCGCACGCTAGGAGAGTGAACTTTAAATTACAGTCGCGACTCCTTCGAGAAGAAAGAAGTGATTCGATCAGAGCGAGCGTTGAAAGTTGGAAACTTGCTCTTCTAGGTAGGCCATTCTTCGAACGAGGACAAATTGAGGAAAAAAGGGGGATCCTGCGGGAATCGAGGATGCCAGAGTTGCTACTGCGTGAAAGAAATTGGATCTCCGGGTGGTAAACGAGGGAAAAGTGAGGAAAAGAGGCTGAGAGGGAGGTGAGGAGAGGAGAAGAGCGGATTCGAGAGGATGTCGGTCGGATGGAGGAAGATGCGGTGGGTGGGTTGCGTCCGGGATTTCGCTGAGTTCTCTCTGGCGCAATGCGGGGTGGCCAGACAACATGGCGCACCCTCTTTCTCGTATACCAACGCATCGGCACGCACAGAAATTCACCAATTTAATAAGGAAATTCTTTACTTCATCCTCGCACCTTTAAATCCCTGAAATAATTGACATATCTGTGCTGGAAGGAATTTTATTTCGGGAATTAGAAAGCTGAAAGAGAGCAATTGGCATGTTTAATTTCTCAACGGAACATTTAATTTACCAGCGGTGTGTGAAGGAAAAGTGGTTATTAAGAAAAAATGGGAGTAATTAGCAGCGGTGCTCGCGAAGCGAGACGTATTAGCCAATTACCTTGACCCTGACCCCGACGGGCTTAATAGCTCTCGAATTGTTCGCTGGAAAGTGGTGTTCTTGAATTTTTAAACCCGCTGCCGCCGTCATCGTTGCGACACCTTCTCGGTCGCTTATTGAGAAGATCTTCAGATTTCAGCGCGATATCGCTCACCCTCGCTTCAGCCCAGATTAATTTTGTTATTCGTGCCAAGCGATTGAATAATTTTGTCCCACTTATTAATAGACCCTAATCTTCAGGATTGCATCAATCTTTCAATAGCCGTGTCCCTCATTCTTAGCGACAACCGATTCGTTATTCGATTCGTCAGGTAGATTTATTGACATTTTCCAGAAGCTACGAGGTATCATGTAACAGAGAAACATTAGTGGATCGAGCCTGGTCATGTAGTACGAGCAACCCTTAAATAATCAACGAAGCTGTCCCTCAAATAATTGATTCCACCATTCCAAGCTCCGGTCTGCTTTATAACTAGATTATAGGACAACAATCGGGCCATTTTCCAAGCATCGCAATCAATTTTTCATCAACCTTTTCATTTGCCTGTCTTTTGCACACTGGATTTAGAACACTCCCACTTCCAATCTTTCCAATGACACGAAAGTACACTTTGTAAAGTCGAAATTGATTTGTTGAAAACTTGATGGAAAAATCGTTGGAAAACCATGATGGTTATAAACGAAATGAAATGGGATTTGTACTGGTATGAAAGGCATGGGTGGATGATTTCGTGCAGGGTGGCGTGCAATCCAGTGAAATTCGCATCCCCGCGGCGTGGGTGTGCGGAGGACCTAACGAACATACGGTGTCCCGAAGGAGCGAGAGAATAGGGGCGGCAACGGCACGCGCGGTGACAAAGGGACGCACAAAAGGCAGGGAAATGGAGAGTGAATTGCTCATTATCGAGTGGTCAGGGCGATGGGTGCATGAAGGGTCCGCCAAGAGCGTTCCAAGTTCATATGGCGCTATTGAACGAATGCATACACTCATGCCTGCTGGTGTCAACACACCCGCCTATTTCCTTATATGGCCACCCAATCATTTGCTTCACTGTCAGTGAACTTTTAAATTCATTTTATTTATATTAGTGATATTACTTTCGGTTGAAATTAGGTCGATTTTTTAATTGGAAGAGTGCTTTACGATGTTCTAATTGTAAGAGATTTTTAAGCGATTTGAAATGGAATTGCTCAGCAAACTCTGGCACCCGCCAGGATTTCACGGTCACGCGTAGGGACAAAAAGGTGTCCCTGTCGTGAGGGGTTCCCTGGCATCCGGGATTTTCGCCTCTTAGGACTGTGTGCGTCGATGAATCGTGCAAGAATTATCGCGCCCCTTCGAGCTCTCGCTTCACTTACTTCCCCTGGGAGCTTACAGGCAGCTCTCACTGCTCCTGATTGCCGAGTCGGTAAATATTGGAATGGTGTATTAAACGCTGGGCCAGCTGCGTGCCTCGAAACTGCGAATGTAATATTGAAAGGTGTGCGAATCTCACATCTGAGGTTCGAATTTAATTCAGTAATGCGACGCTCCATTTATAAAATGAAATCCCAATCGTAATTATAATATCAGAAAGAGGAAGAATAGAAAAGGGGGAAATTTCACTATTACGTGTTAAGAGGCTCGTGTAACTATTTTTAGTGTCGAGCATTAATCAGACCCTTCTTCCGCGCACTATAAGTAGCACTTTATCTGAAAGTATAAATTACCATGCGAGAGCTTCGTGTTTCGTGCTTTCGTGTCGGAGCCAAGCCTGGATAATATCTGCTGGACAATTATCCGAAGTCTCACTTTACGTCGATACTCATCGTCCTGTATGTAATAGAGTAAAGAACCTTTGTATTGATAACAGTGGTACTTTCTTTTCCAGACGAATATTATTCGGTGTGTAAAAAAAGAGTTTTGTTAAATTGGAGTGAAGAGTTTGAAGAGTCCTTACTCATTGTGTCAGTGATTTCAATGTCGTCTGGTTCGTCTAAACCACAAATGTACAGACGATCCTCGAGTCAATTATACATTTGAGTACGCTCTTGCTCTCCTTCCACTTTTAATCTAGTTGCCGCTGCAGAGAAATCATTCTCCAGTGGCATTTCAGCACGCCTTTAATTGCTGGCTGGAGTGCCCTCTAGACTTTTTTCTAAATCCCTGCTCTTATTAGCGCGCAGCCAGCTTTTGCGGGCGTTCGATGTCTACTGCTCTTAAATTCGCCTCGTAATACTTTCAGTGTTAATGAGAGAGCAGTCGCGTCTCTCTTTATTATCGTTTGATATCGACCGTGCTCCACTGGAAGCCTTCGCACCGTGGTATGTGCTAACAGAGAAAAATTACGCAGGTGATTTCATCAGTGCAGGCTGGAATTATCACTTCGTCGCGATTGATGGATACGTAAAGCACTAGAAGAGGTCATAAACATGCTAAGTCTAGGATACCTATAATTTTCATGTCATCGCATCTTTCTACTTCCTGAACGACATTTACATTCGACACATTTATCCGTTAGTCGACTCAAACATCATAGAACATAGCAAAAGCTCATTAAATCCATTTCACACTCAGTCGATTTATTTCCCTTTCCGGTCATTAGGAAACTCGGTGTGTGTCATTGGAGAGGCGATCTTTTTATCGTAACAAAGTTGGAGTAACAAAAATTCACCGACAAATATTTCCGTCGACGAGAGTTAATTGGATGGTCGCTGACTTAAAGCAGAGAAGGAAGAGAAAAATAAAGGGACACATCACACGGTAGAGAAATAAAGAAAGGGGGGCGAGATGTACGAGGTACAGTTTGATCAGTCACAGAGCGTCTCGACGCTCTGGCGCCGCGCCGACCAAGTACAAATACACGCGTTCCTGGGAACCGGGCTTCCTCGTTAAATTGGAAAGAGGCATAAAGCGTTGAGCGAATAACACGCGGATTGCCATGAAGTGTGTGCGCGACACACACTCTTTCGTGAAAATGCAGATTCCCGGATCGCCGGAGTGTGTACACCAGATAAGCGCTCTGGCTCTACGACTACTTAGCATTCCAATATGCCGGCTAATATTCATAGGAGTCTGCCGCATACATGTACGCTAGCTTTGCAATTTCAAAAGCGAAGCCGGGAACTGTGAAATCTGCATAAGGTCAAAGCACGTGGAGACTCGCGGCGCCGTCAATCGATCGATTCGATACACAATATCGAAGCATGTCTGATACGCCCCATTAGTGTTTCGACCACGCCAGACGTTTCAGGATTTCACATGGTACACGTAAAAATTCTATAAATATCTACATTAACCTTCGTTACTTGAAATAGAGACGATAATGTGTGCCGTTGATGATTACAAGCAATCGTTCACGGTTACATTTGTTAGACGGTGATCGATACTAGCCAATGCTCGATCATGAAACTTAACGCTGACCTTCCACTATCAACTCGGTCCCTTTGTAAAGCTTGATTTATAGGCTGCACGCTCTGAATCAGCTAGTCTGATATTAACGTCGAGGGGCTTTCAATTCGCTACGCCTCACTGTAAAATCTGTTCGTGACGTATGCGACGTATTAATTAATAACAGACGAGCCAACGGCGTTCTAAATTCACTTCATTTACCGTGAGATCAATTTGCTATATGCGACGTGGATCGATTAATAATTGACAGAGTAATAAGCATCGAAGTTCGTTTATGGAGCGTGGAGAGTCTGTTACAGTCAGACCTAATCATGCTTCAGGGAGTTTCGTAAGCTTGTTTTCCTCCTATTTCTGTGCCGCGCCCGCCAACATTACTGGCCTGGGTAACGCGTTACACTCACGTCAAAGTTCGTGGCGGTGACACCGCACGGATTTACGATACATTCCGAAAGGAACATGCTGGAGAGCAGAGCAGAGGGAGACCAATTACGGGCGGGCGCGTGCACCTGACGTGGACCACGAGTTATGGACTGCTCGGGACGTCTGACCGCGACGGACCACAATTCACTTAGGCCGAGGGGTATGCACAGAGCGGCGCCGTGCTGTTACTAGCAAGAGTCCCCGCGTCGATTCGGCCTGTTGTTTAACGGAGCGCGTCGCTTGCCAATAAACACTCTGCTCCAGTCATCTCCAGTGAAAGATAATATCGTATAGAAATTATCCGAAAGCGATATTCTCTGCTAGATGTGGATCGTTCGTTTAAAAATAAGGCAAGAGTGCAAAGTTACAGAGACTTCACACTTCTCTCTTGGCCGCTCCTTGTATACCTACTTGACCCAGTATTTCAATGTCGCTCGGTGAAAACACTGCTTTAGTTAGATAGAATCGTGGTAATTTCGATTTTTCTTTCTAACAAGATGGCGTATGGAAAGATTGAATTTATCAAGAGGAAATTGTCTTTTACTGTTTCTCTGGCAATGACTCGTAAAACAACGTGTCTGGTGGCGCAGCCCTCCGAACGAGAACTTGCGAGCGCGCGACGGGAACGGCAGCAGCGCTGCCGCAAAAATAGTAGTTGGCGCTCGTAAAGTCTTTTGTTGCCCGTGAAACACATTCTCGCTGTTTCTGCCGTGTGTCTCTCTTCGTTTATTTTCTGTCTGTCGCACGCTCGGCCGACTGCTCGCTACTATTTCGCGGCTGGCATTGGCGTCTTCATGCTTGGCCTCATGCAGATCCGTCCTCCCCGCCGATCGGGTTTAAGGAACTCCGGCTTGAGAATGGACCAGTTCCAACTCCCGCTCCGGTTGCCCGGAGTTTCCTGTCTTTTTCTCAGACTCTGCTATACTAGTAGCTATTCGGTCTGTTGCCGAATAAGGCCTCGGATTAAAAGGGGGTCACCAAGTACCAATAACTAATCCGAACGAGTGCATGCTGGCCATTTCCTTCGGCTTATCCCTTCAAAGCCAATCACCGCATCTCATCTTTCTTCCAGATAAATCCTTATCATTCACCGATCATCTAATGCAATCGTTTCTCGTAACTCTCCTGTCTACTATTTTCTATTCATCCGAATGACGCTGCCAATTTCACATGCGCTCTCACATCTCAAAATCAATCGCGTCGAACCCTCGTGGAAGCTTAGCTCGCAAGCGCAGGGCGCGTCTACCGCATATCACCCTGGCGACATGGTACGTTTAAGAGTGTTGCAATGAACGAAGCGACGCGGAACCAATGCGAAAGGAACGTCTGCGAATTCCCTGTCACGAGGAGTGTCTCGATCGAGCGAGACTGCTCAATAAGAATAGAACAAGGTGGCTTTAAATATCTGTAGTGGCAGCCTTCGAGGGACGGAGCGCACCTGACGTTGAGGTCTGTGCGTGCGAGCGCACGAGGAGAAATAGCCTAATCTCTTTGGGCAAACGCGTGCGGAGTGCGATCTTACTCGGCTGAAGCCGAACTATCAGCAAATATTGACGCACCACGTTAACACTCCCATTGTCTAACGGAGAGATCTCTTCTTTCTCTTCTATTCTCTTTCTCTCTCTCTCTCTCTCTCTCTCTCTCTCTCTCTCTCTCTCTCTCTCTCTCTCTCTTTCTCACTTACTCTTGCATACGAATACACTCACAGGAATAGCGGATACCAAGCATACCTTCCCACTGCTCCCGCTTATCTGCCAGCACCTCGTCCGATAAGGCGAAACTATCTGCAGGATCTTAGATCAAGATTCTTATCGGGGATCCCAGGTAGCCCTGAACCACCTCGCCCTTTCAGGAAACGTCACCGCTACATGCCATGGGAAAATAGTCGGCGACAAGAACCGGCGACGTTGTAGAGCACAGGATCGAAAGATACTGGATAAAGTAAATCACTGCTGGCATGGATTTTCATGGAAGAACCTTACCTTAGGAATTTCTTCCCACTGTGTCCGAATAGGCTGAGGTCAATGGGAGAGAAAGGTGTAGATTCTTGGATTCCAGTGAATATCGTGGGTGACAAATCTTTCACTGCAGTCCAGTTAGATCCAATTAAGGCCAACCTACGAGCTAACAGGACCGACAGAACTGTGTCAGAACTATGAACTCTCCGAACCTGTTGTTGGCTAACAATCACTGAGATTTCTCTTGTCCGATTGGATCGGCTTTTTTTTGTCCAAAATCTTCTTTCGAGAAGTTTCTTTAGACCTTGCTTGTTAATCTTCATTTAGATCTGTTTTATTTTGAAAGTTATACTTTGGAATACTTTACAGATCGCTTCAAGTTACGAGCGTCTTATTACGTAACTCAACGAGTTTACCCTTCGTTTTTTCCTTCTTATTTATGCGACCCAGAGGGAACAGCGTGATCGCGTGATTCGAGAACATCCAGCTAAATCACGCGGAATCAAGGAATTTCCATTGAGGCTAGTGTGCAGGGAATTGCATTACTCGGGTGTGTGCATTCGCAGACTACATGCCGCTGTTACTTTGGCGCACATCCCGACAACACGCGACACTCACGCAATGTCTACGTAATATTCAGAGAAAATATTTATCTCTTATAATATCATTTTCACTTTGTATCTCTTCTAACATAGCATATTTCTATTTTTTGTCTTCTCAAGGGTTCAATTTCGCTCTTAACTTTAGTTGCTGAAGTGCGGTGAGGGTTGCCACTGAGAATTCGCACTCGAGCTACTTTTCTTGCTAGGGAAATCGCCTTCCGGTGAGATACGTTGGCGATCGATCGATCAACGTCGCGCGTTACAAAGCACTGCGATTGAGGAAGGGATTAAGACAGCCTCCGTGTAGCTTTTATGAGGCTGCAAAGGCGATTACATCGAGGGTGGTGCTCTCGTTAGAAGCGGCCTTGTCGTCGGCACCCTGGCCGCAAAATCTCTCTCGCGTCAAGCTTGTCTCCACGAATTTAATGAACGGACAATTACATCATCGAAAATCGAACAGTGCAATCACTTTTCTTAATAATACACGTGCCAGGCATTCGTATTCCAGTCTATGTAAAACATCACGTGACTAGATAGAATCTGCTGACTATTAACTCGAGGGATTCAGGCTAGCCGGTATAAAAATAAATATGCTTGCCGTGAGCCGAGAAGATCGGATGATTCCTCGCACGAAATTTAATATGCCACTGTTCGACTGATCGACCAGTCATCGAATCATTCTGTCATTCCTGCATCCCAAGTGTGATATCTTTGATTTACGAAATAAATCAAGTCTAATAATTATGTAAAGTAATTCGAAATACAGAATGCAGGATTAGAGAATAGATTCTATCGACGAAATATTAGAGGTCCGACCTTGACCCTTGGCGACAGTGATGATCGAAGCTTGGAGAGGCCGGAGAGCCACGAGGAGGCTGTTTTTGCTTGGCAGGCAGAAATTCCGTGAGTTCGCGTGCTCCGGGAAATTCAATCGAGCAGTCGATCGCGCCAGATATCCGATGACCGGCTCGCACGGCTCTCACGTGTCCATCGCCGAAATTTCAATGACCCGGCGAAATTCAGCGCCGCAGTCAATCGCGGCATTCCTTTCGTTCACGTAAGCTAATGCGAGAACACAGCCAGTCACACTTGCTAGTCGTTGCCAGGAATTAGTGGCACGTGTCCTTTCGAAGAAGGATCTTCCACTACGGAGAGGGAAACACCTTTTTTCTACCTGTGTCCTTTTGCCTGTCAAACGAACCTTTAGTGTTCAGTGGTAGTTCGTGTTATGTCGATTCTTCCTATACGATTGGCGTTCGTCCTCACCTTGTATTGGGTGATAGTGACAAGCATCAGCTCGACGGCGATCGAAAGCCGTCGACAACGCCTCGCTAAATGTAAGTACGTTCACGTGAGTCATATCGGACTGCGCCATCTAATTCGAAAGCTTCTCCGCACCCTAATAAGAAGAAGTTCTAGGTAAGTGCAGCGGAAAAGAGAGTTAGCTATTTCTTGTACGATCGTTTCTCAGTAATAAATTGAGGGAGGTCGACGGCTTATCGGGCGGATTTCACAAGCCTCGAATGTTCCGGGGGCTGCGACCCCCTGATGAAGCGGGCGCGTAGGCATAGGCGAGGTGTCGTCGATCGATGAGAGTCGTGCAACGAACATAGGAATACAGGAATGAACGGGTAGCCCTAGGTGGACGCACAGGTTGACCGTCGCGTGTTATCGATTCGCCCGGTCCCTACTGCTCGCATACGGCTGCGGCTTTTCCTTTCCACCCCGTTCAATGAAAACCGCGATAGTCCTGCTCCCCTGCTAAGCCGATCGAACCACTAAGCCACCATTCTTTTTTAACGATCGCAAGCCCCAAACCAACCATCCAAGTATTCAATTACTCAAATAATCAAAGACAAACCTTCGTTTTTTCAACGATATTATCAATATTTTTAAATATATCCTTTAATCATTTCTCTATTGAATGTATTATTAAACAAGAGTGCAATAGCTTTAAGTAGAGTCTAGTCGTACTACGTCAGACGAGTGGCCGTGAAATTGCAGGGATGATGCCAGTTGGTTGGTGTCTCAGGAGGTCGAAGTGCTAAAGAGAGGAATAAGACTCGATGGTCAAGAGAGAGAGAGAGAGAGAGAAAGTCAGTAACAAAAATGGATTTGCTTTTGAATCGGCATTCATGGGGCGACAGCTGCGCGCAATGCCACTGACGGGAATAGATCGTTCATCGCGTTATTCGGTAATGAAACCCGGCTTTGTTGTGCCTCCGCTCCGCCTCGCTCGCTCGTCCGCTCGTCCGCTCGCACACGGTACTGGAGAGCTCTCAGTGGTCAATGTTATTCGCACGCATCGGCTCTCTCTCTCTCTCTCTTTCTCGCGGCCAGCTTTTAATAGCCCCGGCATAAAACGAGAAACCGGTTAGCCGACACCAACAGTACCACCATCACCGACGCCGACGCCACCTCCACCAACACCATCATCATCATCATCATCATCAGGGGGGGCCCCTTTTATTTACGTGACTCCAAAGGACGTATAACTGTGTGTGCTTCTTTCACGCGGAGTTAATTCGCTATGCGTAATAACACCGGGACACGTGAATCGCTGAAAGTATTTAGAGTTCCCTAATGAAGACATTCCACTCGGGCGCAGCCGGCTGGCCTCGCAGGATAGTGAACCCTCTCTCGCTTCATTCCCGCACGGAAATTCCGCATTTATCACCGCTATTCCACTCCCGTTGAAATGCAACCCCGCCCTTCTCCCAACCCCTTCGACCGATCACCATAACAAATGCGAGGAATATTTATTATACCGATCATTTAAAATCCATGTCGATTTATCGTGCGAAAGAGGGCATTTTCTAAAGTGGTATAAACCTAGTTTCACCTGGCGTTGACTCAATTTCACCCGTCTGCACAGGATGTCGGAGAGGGTTGGGTAATTGGGTGTTCGTTCATTGAATTTCTTTTTCCAGTTAAAAGATCGTTGAGAAATGATTAGAGGATAATTATTTGCGACAAGAATGTCGGTGAACGTTGAATGAAATAGGGGGAGATTGTAATCCAGTAGGTAAATCATTGGTGCTCGTTTGTTAGATATTATGTCTGAGCGGTCAGCTCGATATTGCAACGAGGGGGGTGATCGTCAGACTCGTAGGATGACGTTGAGTTGATCAATGTACTGTAATAGGACCGGGCGAAGTGCAATCGCAAATATAGCTGACGGTAGGATGACACAGCATTGGCAAGAAGAGCTGCCACATGTTACGATCGTCCACCCTCCTAGCACCCTTCTTCTTCCTCCTTCGCACTTCCCTGCTTCTCTCTCTTTCTCTCTCCTTTTCCCTATTCCTCGTTCTCCCTCTCGCTCTCTTTATACACAACCCCTGCCTCTTGGTTTCTCTGTCTCCCGCGAAGCCGACGATAATGCCACGTACGGTTCGATACCGGGCGCCGCGACGCCCGGCAGTCTGCCACCGTTTCATTCCATCCCGTTTCGTCCGGCGTCGAGCCGGGCAAGCGCGCGCCCGCACGCACACCAATACCACTACTATCACGCTCTCCTCCACAAATATCATCGAGCGTAGCTTGTCTCATACACGCACGCTTTTTCGGACAAGCACACGTCCAAGCCCACACGGCTAGGAAGCCTTCGTGTACACGGCAGACTGCATAAACGTCGCCGTGACCTCTCCCGACGCACGCTCGACGTCCAAACTTCGACAATATCACTCATCGCTCTCATTGACTTAAGTAGAACTGGCCGAAATTGGTCAGACAGTATGTCACTTGTATAATACACGCGTATGTAGACGCATATAAGGGTAGTAAACGTAACTAGGGGTGTCATGTTGACATGGGAAGAATGGTAATCTCGTGGTATCCAGGTCACTGCGGTAGCAGGCAATTCGTAAAAGGATTTCAAGTATCATCGGGGATAGAAGTGGGCGCATAACACATGGTAAATTGGTGCCGTTACCATGCTTGGTACTCTCTTTGTACGCAAGTACCACTAGCGCCAGCTTTTCGAAATCGAGAACCTTGGGGGTCGACGAATGAAAGAGTCAGTGTCGAAAGAGAGATTGCATTAACACAGTGGTTTTGGGGTGGCTTTGAAATTAGGGTTGGCTCGAGGGATGCTGAGAATCGTCGAAATTGTAAGAGTCACTTTTAAAAAGCGTTTTAAACCCACATCAAAGCGATGTTTGTACGAACAGGTTTTTTGCACGAAGCATTCGCTTGAAAATGAGAGTTCCGGTAAAGTCGAAACTCCCGTTTAATCAACAAATACGTAGGAACATGTTATTTCAAACGTAGGGTGAAACTTTTTAATGACTCGTTGCTTAATTGCTGTTGGAGTTTGAATTGTTAGGTTGAAGGGAGTCGATTGATGGTAAATCGACGATGGCTGACTCGTCCCTCCGAAAATTCATGGCAAGCCATTGTTCTTGGAATCGTCTGAAAATATTCGCCGCCCGAGTACAGACACTCGAATTCGATCCCCTCGAGTATCGGGTGCCCCTCTATATCACCGGACACAAATAGCATTCTAGTTTTCGGTGACTGCATTTAACCGAATCGCATTTAGCCAGCGTGGCTTCCTACAGTTGGCGGCCAACACTGCCAGACTACTCTTCACGTTGATTTATTAGTCAGACCAAGTTTCTACAGTACGCTTTCTCCCACGACTGAAGTTTTCCTTGAGAACTTCGTCCATGAAGTTGTTGATGAAAGCTTAGACGTACAATTTCTCCTGTTAACGAGTAAAACCTACCAAGTTCTCGGTTCATTGAATTGGCGTATTTTTCTTATCGCCCAATGGGAATGAGAATTGGCAAGCTGGAAAACTAGGATATTCTACTATTTATCCAGAACCTGGAACTCTTCCAAGTAATATCTGGATTCCACGAAGGCGTCATAATATCTTAGTACCAATAGAATTTTATCGGATCTCGTAAAACTTGACTTTCTCGTTTCAAGCCTGATCGTCGAAAAGAAGGCCTCTTCAAGTTGTTCGGTACATTTCACTGTCGCTGTCAGAATTCGTGGATCGATTCCTTATTCGAGCGAGTAGTTGACAGGCAACGTATAGGAAGTCATCAGGTAGAAGAGATCGATCGTGAAAGTGGTAGTAGGAAAGTGGTAGTTTTTCGCTAACTGTCAGTACTAATAGCCTCGAGGCGGGGTAGTCTGGAAATTGACTTTTCACGTGTGGTAGAGGAATTCAATAACGCTTCACGTTGTTTACGGATTGGACAAGGACTGTTAACGGAGAAGAGGGGGGGGGGCGGATGACGGGTTCGGGGGAAGGTCGGAGGTTGTTCAGTAAAAGAAGGAAAAGCACGGAAAGTCCGATAACGAGCGTCGACCGTGAAGAGCCGATCGATAGCAGTGCCTCGAGAGGTCTAGCTCGTTCTTCTCTTCTTCGCTTTCTTATCTCACCCCTTTTCTCCGAGATCTCGAGGGAGAGCATCCCTCCGTCGATTACTTTCCTGATAAACTTTTGCGAGAGATTGACGAGTGCTCGCTCGGCAGACGACGTACCCAAGAGAATACATCGTGTTCTCCAATATACACGAATACAACATCCTACATTCTAACAAATCCTTCGATTTACATCAGCACTCTCTAGTCTTTCAGGTTCACTAGAGCAGCGTGTTAAACTCGCTTCGGAATGCGGCTGGTGCCACATGGCTCGAGTCTTACATTTTTAATTTGTCGAGTTGTTGCGACCTTGCGAAGTCGTCAGGGGAATTCACGGCCTGCGTACATCGATAACACTCGCCCAATCAGCACACGTTACACCGTCCGCTTTCCACATACGGGTATTCCGGTTTCCAATTGAATCTACCTTAATAAATCAAAGGTATTATCATCGCAACATTAATGGCACAGATGGGGAAATGATCCCGTTACGAATATATTAGCTGAACATCCGGATATATGATTCCCAAATGTACCAAGAACGAAGGGAGCAAATATTCTCTCGAGGGCAATTATTAACGCTATTTTAAAACACATCGATTCACCCCTCCTTCCTCTCAGGAGTATTGCCGGTGCTCGGGTCATAACGAATATTTATATCGCACCCTCTGCGGAAACAGTCCTCGAAGGGAAATGCGCTGTAATAGCGATATGCGTGTCCAGGATTATTTTGGGGTGATATTAACAATTCAAGTGAAAGATGATATATAAAAGGATATTTGGCAAGGGTGAATTCCCCTAACCGATCAAATCTGCTGATCATTGATTCTTTTGAAATATGTTATAGCAGGGGTTAAGATTTATTCTGTTTTTTTTTTCTTCGTGCCAAAGATAGCACGTACCATTTAAGACTGAGGGACATAACATTCTCGGTGTATTTTTCCTGTGAGAGTGACATGTTTGCTGTTGGCTAACGAAGATCGCTCGTCTGTTTTCCAGTGTCTGGCACGACAAACAAGAAAGAGGAAGAGACGGCGGTGGCCACTGTTGGCGTCACGGAGGAAAGCACGGGTGTCCTGGGCACGAGGTCCGGGACCGGGAGTGATCCTGGGGGAGGTATAGATCTCCTGGCAGCTTTACAGCTGCACAACACTACGCGACAAGGCGTGACAAAGGTGCCAGGATTGGTTCGCTTGAAACCAGCCTATTACCTCCAAGGTGAGTACCACGAAATTCTCTAACCATTCTTGTTCTAAGTCTAATTTGGCAAGAGCGTAGTTTGGATTAGTCTATTCTGGCGTTAACAACTTGACGCGTTCAGTCCGACCAAGTAAAGCCTCACAAGACCGCACATCTACAATATAATAACAGCTAGTATTATGTAAATTACACCGGTTACGACACCAACCTAAGGTTCTTATCATAGAAAACCACATCCGCTTCCCGGTAGCGCTTCTAACAGCAAAATTTCTAATGCGGGCTTTCATTCTTTCCCAAGATCGAAAGCACCTAAATCTTTTCTAGCCCTACAGCATCGCGTGTCGACTCTCCTTCAAGTAATAAATTTCTTCGCGACTACGTGCAACCAAAGTACGTCTCGAGGGTTCTCTTAACCCGAATATACACTCTCATTTGCATACAGTCTGGTCATTCTTAACAGGCAAATTTTTTTTTCTCTCCCTTTAAAAGCGTCGAGTGTAGTTGTACGCTTGATTAACGTTCTTTCATTTATTAACTTATTACGTGGCAGTAAATTTACGTTTCACCCTTTTTCGAGAGAGGGTTTCTTTGAAGCAAGGGTGAATTTGACGTGAGTTTTGGTAAAGGAAGCAGGTGAAGGACAGGTTGCACATGAAGTGTTGGGCATATGGATGAAGGACCTTGTAACACGACACTCAGTATTGGAGGGCAAAATGAGCAGCAACGGTTGGACTGTTCGTGTCGCGTTTTATCGGCTGTTCCGAGGTACCACCACCGCCAAGTGGACTAGTTCCCGAAATTTGAGAGGGCAATCGATACTTGGCCGCAGGGGAATAGCCTCTGGCTACTTCAGCCAGTAAAGAACTTTTGGCTCGATCTATCAAACTGACCTGTCTCAACCTCGATTAATTACCGTTCTACATGTTAAACAGTGGTAGCTTCTTCGTCTGGCAGATTTAGATAATTCTCGAGGGTAGATTGAAAGAATGACGCAGCATCCGCATAACAGAGACTGTCTGCGGTTGCGGAAATGGTAATTGTAATGGAAGGAGAGACCCCCTTGAATAATTTGCCCATTGGGAGAAAGAATACCAATTTCATTAGCATAGTCGGCTTTGGTTTGTTCGGAGAGTATATATGTTTGCGAAGCATTGCGTGGGGTTGGCACACGTATCCCAGTGCGTGTAGTTGACCGGACCACCCTGTAGTTAGGCCGCGAGCCCTTACGAGCCGAAGGGTTTCCCCGAAAGAAATTTCAATTACCCAGCCACCCCTTTGCCTTCCACGCGCACCCTCGAGAACGGTTTCGCGGAAGGTACGAGTAAGGCTCTCTGCGGTTTACAGCATCGACAGAAGGGACCGACCCTTTTTGTTCTTCTTCCTTTTGCCTCGAGGCTCTTTGCCACTCTCGTCTCCCCCGGCAGTGGTGCGCCGCGCACTCCTCATACGCCAGCTTGTCACGTTTGTACTGCTCCGCTGGTCGTTTATTGTACCGGCTCTAATGCATACTAGTCTCAAAACGACTCGCCATTTCCTCAAAACTTCCACCAGCTTTCTCATTTCTATAAGTTTTTTTTTCCTCAGCCCTAAGAACACGCTCCAATGAACTTCCTCTCTCTTTGATCTCTCCAGGGGTTACTCGAAGAACTTGGCTTTCAGGCACTTTATTAGATCACGAATCAACCAGCACGATTGCCAGCCTTAGATCTTCCCTTCCGATCAAATCTGTCAACCACGCAGTACCCTTTTCTCCACACAAACACAGACATACATTGGTTGATACGTAGAAAAGAAGTTTCCCTGAAATTGGGTTTTCTCGAATCTCTGCTCAAAGGACGCTCGCCCTCATGGGACAATGGGCATGATATATACACCGACACGTGTCAAAGTTTTCTCTGAACGTGGAAAACAAGATTTCGCGATTCCCCTTTGTAATACTAGGGCGAGAAAGAGAAGAGGAACGCGTGAGTCTGCTGTTCCAAGCGCTCAGCGTGGGGTCGCCTGATCTAATCTCCTCGCCTTAGTTACTCCACAGGGTTAGTAACCATTGATTTCCAGCCGGTTACTGTGCCCACTAGGAACTCTATTTCCCTTGGCTTGCTTTGCTTCGATCAAAGGAGAAACAGTGCCAGCCGGTTGCCGGTGCTGCCAATTGAAGAACTCGTGCGTTCAAGGGCTGATGACGCGCCAACCATTCATCGGCCTCGAAACTACCCAGCGGGGAAAGAGGAAAACTTAAGACAAGAGTTAAACGATCTCTTTGTATCTCGTTACACACGTTGGTGCATCGACAGCGAATGAGATCCGGTGACAAGTCGTCGACGTAAACAGGTGACGCGTGCCAATTCGGCTGTAAGAGACGCGCACGAAAGCCCTCTTTACTCTTCGTCCCTCTGTTAAGAGTGCACCACCCTTGAGTTAGCTACTTTATTACCTTATAATCGAGTGTGCACGCGCTTAATTAAGCCTGGCTGCACGGTGACAAATCGTTGGTACCTGCTGCCGCTGCTTTTATTGCCACCTAGGCAATATCGGTGTTCGGTTACTTCTATTAGCTGGACGACGGTGCATCTGAAATACGATCCCCTCTAATAATCTCTCTCTCTCTCTCTCTCTTTCTTTTTCTTTCTCCCTGTTCTTTTGCTCTCTAGAGAGAAAAAGAGAACTCTGTCTTGGTCGGCCAAGAAGCCTGCCAGCAGCGTGACATGTGCATTGCAGTTTATACACCCCGCACTGCCAATATCACCCTTCGCTGCTCGTTTTTGCGAGCACTCCTTCTACCCCGATCGTCTTTGCCCACCAAGAGAATTACACGGATGAACGAACCTCAGAAATTAACTGCATCCGGTTCGCAAAGTTCAATGAAACGTGAAAGAAATGTGCGGGTATACTTGGTCATTGGTGATACTAAGGTGTACTTGATAGGGTTCGGGGATGTAAGGGTAGTATTTGTCAATGAAGTCCGCTTACTCAGCTTAGAAAAGACGCTGGTTCTTTAAACTCTTTCATTACTGGAGACGCCTTTAGGCGTTTCGACATTTTGCTTGCAAGGTTGACTTTTATAAGTGGCGTAAAAGTGGGTTAGAGTAGTAAAAAGAAGAATAAAATTGTTTTGTAATGTTTTTATTATCTGGGAAACATATTGTTGGATACGATTCTTTTTTCTTGGGATATTCAGGACTGGTTCTCGTAGATACCTAGTTCACTGTCACACAAAACCTCTCAGACTTAAACGAGGACCGTAAATCGGCGGAGAGTGCTTTCTTTTGGAGTCCGAGCGCTCTGTTGACTACAAGCTACAAAAGAGATTATGGATCTCCAATGTAGGTCGGCCCAAATTTTCGGTAGGTCAGGTCGATTTACCCATTTTTCGGCGCCCAGGATTCAGCGCTGTTACGTAACGACGAGGATAACAGTAATTGGTTTGCTCACTGTGATGAAGTGTTAATTGAAAACCAATTGCACTGTTATTATTATTTTTATTATTACTGGTATTCTAGAAAATATCAATTACTTTTAAGGGTTTATATTCTGAGAAAATAAAGTACAATGGTAACTCAGTAATGGGAATATAGCGTGCGCCTGTGAAAATCATAGTCTGAGCGTATTCCGAGACTTATGGTGACTGGTGGTACAAAACACTATGTTTTACGTGTTCAGGCGAGGAAAGGGAGCTCCGACTGAACGAGGCGAGCTTCGAGCGTGCGGCCACGTTACTCCGGCGGGTTCCGGAATTCACTATAGCAGCCGCTGTACAACAGGAGGAGGCCAATTCCGGGACGATCGTCGCCTTTTCACATGGGAACAATAGGTATGGTGAATACACGATTTCACTGCTCTCGAATCACCCTAACGCGAGCTTGCTAAAGTGATTTCGAGTGAATTCTCCTAGGTTAATCCCTCCAACTTCCATCCTCTAATATCTCACCCGATTTCAATAGCCGCTGTTACACAAAAGCGATAGTTACGTGATAGAATTCCTGGTATTTCAAGATAACGTAGAACTATTCGGACGTGGACGATGCATGTTTTACGAGGGTCGTTCCAACTGTTTTATAAGTATCATAAAAAAGGAAACGTGACTTTATCGAGTGAAAGAATAACTAAGGTATCACTCGGTGAGGTTGACGCGCGAGTATCATGCGGGCGAAACAACTAGCGATTATTTCCAAGCCGCAGGTGCAAACCGGTACACGATAATTCTGTTTATGAATCAGTTCCGGACACGTGTGACTAGCAAATGTCTGAGGTAGTTTATCCTAATCTACTCGGAAGTTTCAATGACTGTAAGTGGGTAGTATGGAATGATGTTTCTACTTGTTCGGGTTCAATGTCAGTCAAGTTATAGTCGAACTAAAGGGGGAGTAACTCCTCGACGAGAGAAAAATTGAAGTGCTAGTGAAGAACCTGGCGTGTTAATCCTCATAGAAAAATCATCGGGTAATCCGTGCATTGAGTGTCAAGAGGGTGTGAAGCTCTCGGGTGCTGGAGGGATGCTTGCGCGTTCATTCAGTCTGACTAGGTTTGCTCGAGCCTTCGGGGGCGGCTGTCGTTTTCGGCCGCAGATTATGTCGACTGGCAGGCCGTTTTAGAAAGAGCCGCTGACTGAAAAAGGTAGCAAAGCCAGTCTTAAGGAAGTTACTGTGTCAATTGTTGAGCCGGGGGTGAAGGGGCACTTAACCCCAAAGTAGTCGCACCCTCTATGCTGGAACGTGAGGAGTACAGTCTAGTCGTTTTGACCCGGCTGACACAAATTGGATGGACCTACGTGCATATGTATAAGCAGACGCCTATTAGCTCGTAATTAACGCGCCATCCCACTACCAAGACCGGCCGACCGCGAGCAATTCAGACCCGAGAGTTTAACACTGCTACAATAGACAGCCATGGCAAATCACAGACATCAATTGCCGTAAGCCTCGCTTGGCACTGTGACAGCATCCTTTGCATGCCATTCGAATGTCGTACACGTGCAAAACGTACCGAACCATTTGTAATCCATGATCAGATCAGATATATTGTAGTTTCTTTAAAAAGTAATAATATTCTACCAAAGAAACATATTCTTAATAACTAATCTAAGATTATTTTTAAGAAACGACATAGATAGAATGAATTATATTCATGTGTGAATGAATTATGTGAATATAGGTATTTGGAGCTGCAGAGCAGCGGTCGTAAGGACGAGCTTCGGCTTCATTATGTGTCCCGGCACGACGGCAGCGTCCACGTCGAGACGTTTCCATTTCGACTGGCCGACGACGCCTGGCACAGGGTCGCCCTAAGTGTAAGCGGCTCGCAGGTCGAGCTGCTGGTCGACTGTCATCCCTTATATAGGCGGCTACTCAGGCCTGGCCCACCTGACACCAATTTCACCCTGCCACAACTCCAGCTCTGGGTGGGCCAGAGAAATGTCAGGCACTTTCTCTTCAAAGTAAGAGCTTTTACCACTCTCACCTTTTACGCCCTCTGAATTCCTCCACCCTGAACGTTTGATCCTCTCATTGCTTGAAGATCTTTTACTCTAAATTATGAAGTACCAATTGAAATTTTGCCTCTGATGCACTTTCATGGTTCGGTTTTTTTGTGGTGCAGGGTGCTTTACAGGATGTAAAGCTAATACCAGGACCCCATGGCTACCTTTCCCAGTGTCCTCAGCTCGACTCATCCTGCCCTACTTGTGGCGAATATACTATACTGAAGAATACAGTCGAGCAGTTAGTGCACAACATGAAGGATATGAGACATAGGGTGAGTAACTTAGCTCGCAACCATCGCATCTTTTGCGATTGGTAGCGCGATGACTGTTACTCATGGACGTCCTTCCTTTCAGCTAGCCGTTGCAGAAGGCAGAGTAGTCAAGGTTGAGGAGTGCGAGTGCCAAAAGTCATGTAGAGCGAATGGCACCGTTCACGAGGATGGTGCTACCTGGGAGAAAGGCTGCCAGCAATGCTCTTGCGTGCATGGAGAGATCAAATGCAGACCCACACCCTGTGCACCTGTCACCTGCAAGAATCCTGTCATTCCTCATGGACAATGTTGTCCGATTTGTCTCAGTAAGTAGAGCGAGAACTTGCTTTTATTCCTTCGTCCTCGATCATTCATTCTGTCGCTTGTACGAGTGGTGTCGAGTCAAGTCCTCATCTGGCAATGAACCCCACTCTGTTTTAGAGCAATGTTATTTGCATGGTGTCATTTATGACCACGGGGAAAAGGTTTCGCCGAAGCAGTGCGTTGAATGCGACTGCTTCGACGGCAGTTTCACGTGTCAGAGGTTCGACACCGAAACAAGATGCCCACCCTTGCCTTGTCCGCCTAGCGAACAAATTAGCGTGGCTGAAGAATGCTGCAAATTCTGTCCAGGTATACCTCCTCATGACTTTTTCACTCTGACTATTGTCTCAAGATATCTTAACCGGTTCGAATTGCTAAATAAATATCACGCGCTAGCCAATTATTAATGGTGTATATCGGCGATTTTAATGAGAAACTATTAAGTGGAACGAGAGATTGCTTCATTGATTGACCAATTCCTTTTTCTGACGATGTAGGAAGTATTAAACGGAGTTTGCTTTAACCAGAATTCCAATTTAATTTCGTCGAGTTCTCAGCGCTTTGTATGCACATCATATATTCGTAAGTTTATCCAAAGAATGGAAAGTGTTATTTTTGTGAGATAACGCTGAAAGTGAAACTGTTAATACTCCGTTCTGCTGTACATTAAACCAGTTAACTTTACTCGCTTAATGTGAATAACAATATTAAACCCAGTGTCATTAACAAGACTCGGTGCTGCGATTTTTTAGAAATCGCTTAACAATGCTTGCATTTAGTCAGCTTGTGAATGAAACAAATCAGCCGGAATATTCCTCATGCTATTAATATTTTGCTTCACTCAATCTCCATTTAATGCGCCAAGACAATTAACAATTACCCGAGTCTCGCCGATCTTAGCCAAGATCTTATCATCTCTGCTAGTATCACTAAAACACTTGCAATGCTAACGCAACATTTTCTCTGACCGTCTGTTCATCTGGATGACTAACACAATTTAACCAGGGGTGGACTACTGCGCGAAGGGTCATAAGTGTCATGCTAACGCATCCTGCCTGAATCTCCAGACGACCTACGCCTGCCATTGCGATATCGGTTTCCAAGGGGACGGTCATAACTGTCACGGTACCTAATGCCTAACTCCAATTTCATCTATTAACAATCCTTCATTCGAGGCCAATCTCTTGGCCAATCTGCACACTCTCCAGTGTCCAGTTGTTTTTTTTTTCCTTTCTTGTCTTTTGAAATAAGCAGTCGAGAGAATCAGAGTTGCAATAGTAATGGTTATAGAATGAAAAGGGTGTATCAATTAATATATCATTGTCTCGCATAGACGTGGACGAGTGCAAGCAACAAGGTGGTTCGGATGGCCATCACTGCAATGCGAACACCAGGTGCGTCAACGTAGTCGGCTCTTACACATGCGCGTGTCTTCCGGGCTACCACAGAGTGGATAAGTTCAACTGTGCCGAGCTTGACGAGTGCGCAACCGGTCGCCACGGCTGCGATGAACACGCGACCTGCGTCAACACAGCCGGCAGCTATTACTGCATCTGCAAGGATGGCTACACCGGCGATGGTTACACTTGCAAACGTACAGTATCCAGTTTCATTTTTATCCTTCCTTAGAAATCCACTTCTCTCATCTTTAGCTCTGTCAGACTTTTCGCACGGATGAGTTCAGGCAACAGCTGCTTGCCGGAGAAGGCGCGGGTGGTCCATTTAACTAATCGAGCATTGATTCGAATGTGTTCACTGTTGGCCCGTTTGCCATTGTAGTGACGAGCAGATGGCAATGATTCTCAAGAGCAACAATTATTCTCCTACCGAGTCATCATATTTAGTCTTTAAATACTTGATTTATTCAACACCTTTTTTCATTGCTTCATAATGGGTGGCCCCTGTCAATCTTAAACTCTCCCACACATCTAAACTATCATATACTCAAAAGTACTCGTTTTTTCAATGCAGCCGTTTGCAACCAGACTTGTCAGAATGGTGGCGAATGCGTGGCACCAGGTAGATGTTCCTGTCGACGGGGTTACATTGGGAACAGTTGCGAGCTGGACCTGGATGAGTGCGCGAGTGATCTACATCGGTGCCACCAATCGTCCACCTGCTTCAATATGCCGGGCTGGTATTATTGCCGCTGCAAGCCCGGTTATAGGAGTGCCTTGCACGATAGCACTCTGGGCACTCAATGTCTGGACATCGACGAATGCAATGATCAAACTATCGAGAGGAGACACACCTGTCACCCAACCGCAACTTGCGTCAATACCGAGGGTGGATATGAATGCGTGTGTCCTCCGCAAGAGAATGAACACGCTTTGGAAGATTGCAGACTCAGTGAGTACTCTATTTTTTCATATCATTTTATTTGTGGAACATTCAAAAGTATGATGAATTATTTTTTATTTATTTTTTATTTATTACAGGTTGCTGGTTCGAGGGCCGTGAAGTTAGGAACGGTGAAACGCTTGCTCCTGCTGGTAACCCCTGCAGGAGATGCACGTGTAAGGATGGTGTGGTCACCTGTAGAGATCCGATTTGCGATTGCAGCGTGCCAGGTAGTCATCGGGACAAGTGTTGTCCGCAGTGTGATCCGGCAGCTTCGTGCAGGCATCAGGAGCTTCATCACCTAGTCTTTAGGAGCGGCGAGCGATGGATATACCAATGCCAGACTTGCGAATGCCTGGTAATGTGATTGATCATGAATCAATTTTATATTTCTGATGATTAACATATTAAGAAATATCGATATCATGAATATTATACGTTTTAGTACGGTGAGATAGACTGCTGGCAAATGGAATGTCCACCAGTGACGTGCTCGAACCCAGTAACAGAGGATGGTGATTGCTGTCCCCGATGCGAGGACGATCCTTGCGCCCGGGAGCAACCGGTTAATGGTAGCTCGTTGTCAATACCGAGTCGACCAAGACCTTGTAGCTATTCTGGTATCATCCATGACAGCGGTAGTGCCTGGCAGGATCCTCACGACAAGTGCACCACCTGCGAGTGCAAGGTAAGGCACGACTCCTCCTCCGCAGAGCCTCGGAACTCCTGTTGACGTGCGAGGGCCGCAGGATTTGCGTAGGATTTTATAGGGGGGTTCGCGGGGGAAGGCAACCGCGACGGTCAGAAGGACAAAAAGCACATGATGATTGTTCATTAAAAAGAGAGATGTGTTAAGATTGTTTTCATGTACATGAAATCTGTGCTCGCCACACGAGTGATCGGAAAATGACAAGGTAGGGAAAAGGATGGCGATCTGGAAAGGATCCTTCCTATCGTCGCGCGGCTCGAACTTCTCTCGCGAATTCAAGAGCTCAAGGTCAGTAAACGAGAGAAACTATTGTCTCAGTATAGCCGTGGATCTGTCGTGTGCCTAATGATAGCGCTCGCTACGTATTTACTATTCACTATTTACCTGTGTCAGTATATGATCAGTTGCTGTGCGGCAGGCGTCCATTACTGAAAGGGAAGAGAAGATAGAAACTATGAGCATCATATGCGTGGCGGATCAGTTACAGTTCCCTCTCTAACCATTGCTCATCTTGCTTATCCTCTGTATTGAACTAACTCAGCTTTGCTGGTGTCATAATATCATTTCTTGTTTATTTCCTTCCTTTGTTAGTTTTATAATGTCTGCGCGATGTTGACTCATCAACGGCTATCTGCCTAGCTTTCTCTCATTGGCTCAAACTGTTGGAATTACCACTTCCGCCACGTGTACATGAAATCACAGACACGCGCATATATATATGTAATAAATATATATATATATATATATGTACCCTGTTTTATGTTCACTCGCTCTTCTATCTCTTTGTTATTCTTGTTTAAAAGCGTCAGTAGGCAATCCTCGTATAATACAAGGTACATACTGACTGTTAGTCTTCTCTACTGTGCCAATTTTTCTTTTGCGATGTGTATAACGCGAACTAACTTTGCAAAGCTATGCGCTCGAACTTTTCAGTCTTTTGCGCGCTGAGAGAAAAGTAGCTTCCTGTTAGAAAGAGAGAGTTAGCTGTTAAACTTCAAACAGAGTTAAGAGTCATTTGTATTTTTTAAATGCTTTGTAAATAGAGGAATCTTTTCTCTCGGCGTATGCTACCATTGCGTCGTGCTAGTCTTGTCATTATGCGATCTCAGCTGTACTTCACCACTTGTATATTACTCCAAGATCTTTGGCATAGCAGCGTCCGAGACACGTACAGGGGCGTCCCTAAGCTAGCCTTAAATTAGATAATATACTATATATACATATATATGTGTATTTCTTTTCGTTGGCTGCCTTGCACGCGGCAGTGTTCATTAGTACTAACTACTCTCACCTTGAGTAAGAAAACGCGGAGATCCCAAATCGGCACCGTAATATACTTATATATACTGTATTACTCTGCATGACTTATCGAAGATCGAAGTAACATCATTATTGTAACGTAGACAGAATCATTACTTACATACTCTTTTTTTTGCGTAGTGTAACTCGTAAATTTTTTCAGTTACTGATCGTAATATCTATTTTTTTTATATATATATATTTTTTACCCTCGCTCACTTTGTAAACGGACTCGCTGAGGGGATGACGCGCTTGCCAGGAGATCGATTACGTTTAAATGACGATTTTCGAACACTGCCGCGGTCGCGGACATTGACATTGGACGGATAATCACTTCGGGGATCCTGAATGCAAAGAATATTAATAAAACTCATGAAGCCTGATAATGTTACTATCGCGCGTGCTTCGGGTCGGCCCTGCATGGATCATTTTAGTGCTCGCTGCCTGGCGATCATTAATCAAGAGTGGACCCGACTTCATGGCAACCGATTCTAGCATGATCCCGCGCTTGCAGATCCGATCACAACTTAAATATCCTCTTAAGATTATTGCCAATTAATTTACAACTATGATCAGCTGATAAAATGAGCAAAAAGTATCAAAAGAATTGAAATATTTTCACCAAATTATTAGATAATCATCAATAAAAATTGAATAGCATTGGAATAAAAATCCCATAGAATTTATAACAGTTTCAATATAATTATTTCACGTGTGAACGGATCGGCTTGAACGGGGGTTGCGTCGGCGGCTCAGCTAAAGATCTCGAAACTCTGCAGAAGCAACAGAGCTGACAATTGTACAGTACTAAAGCGAGCACGAATTGAATTAACCGAGATTTCTCTGCCCGTTGAAACTGATGCTGCGAGAATTAACCCCGCCACACTTGCCCGTGATATGACTAACCTGATAACGCCTAACGATGGGTATCCTTGCAGGTGCCGTACTGCGCCCAATTGGTGAGCAATAGCGCGTGTTGTGTGCATCGGTAATCACGTCACTTCTACCTCACCTATAATCTCTACCCGCCTCTTTTCTTTTTAATGTCTCTTTCTCTGTCTCTGTCTCTACTCTTAACAATCACTTGCAACGATTAATCGAGCTCGAGTGCTTTCGTTCCCACCCGCCTGCTTGGGTAGCTCGTTCGATCTTTCACGCCCTGCAATCACTCTTGCTTCTCCAATTCTTTTCAGACCTCTTTCCTATTCGATCTTGCAACCCTTACCTACAAATCCAATCATTCCCCTTTATTTTTCCTTCTATGTGATATACGTGTAAACCCACCACACACCCCCTTAGCAGACTTATTTCGTTTGATTACCGCACGCTGGTCACCAAGCTTATATCTGCTCCTGGATACGCCCGAACAGTCATTCTTGCACCCGAACCATTAGCCGTTCTCGCAAATTGTTATCACTGCCAGTTGTATTAATGGCTCCTTTCCTTCGCACGAGGGGGATTGAAAGTTATTGCGGCTATTCGTGGTGCTAATTGGTCGTAAGAATCATGACTCGGGGGTGTCCAGGAAAAGGACGAACTAAGAGCACGTGGCATGTATTATGTGCCGGACATTCGCCGGAGAAACTGTCGACCGTCAGATCCACGATTCTTTGAATCATTTTATTAATTAATTAAATTATATTTTTATTATTTCTGTTGACTCTGTTAAAATATTAGGTAGAGTATTCGATGTATGATTAATATTTGTTAAAATAGAATTTGAAGTAATAGTAATTTAACTGATTATAATATCCTTTTCCCGGACGAAACAGTAGTAAGGGTCAATGGTTAGTCGGACATCTGTCTCCTTGTGGACAGAAAAGAAATCTCATTCTTTAAAAATTCTACATTTTTTTCATTACTTGGACAGTTGCTCTTTTCACGGATTTTGTGCAGGAATTTTCCTAGATCGTAGTCGATGGGAATCGTCGATTTGTTGGTCGAAGGAGGTATGGGAATTTGCTCTGGTACAGTGGCTGGATGCACGCATCCGAACTTCGCATGCACCCACCCGCTCCCCTCACACTACATCGATGGATGTTGACACACTTGAAGCAAGCACTCTGAGACGCACTGTCAAAAAGAAAAAGTAACAGACACGAACGGGTGGAAGATCGTCTTTTCTAATCGGTTCTCTATTCTAGTATCGGGGCGCACGGCGCACGTGGTGACAGACACACAGACACAGACTTGCATCTTGGATTGATTTCTTTTATCTTTTTTTTTTATTGGTTCCGTTTTTTGTTACACTTGAGCCTCTTTTGCACCCTCCTTTGATCTGCAGTCGGGATTCGATAGATGCACCAAGAGTCTCTTTCTCTCTGTCTATCGAGTTCGTGTTGCGACTCTGGCAAAATGATTAATAAAGCTTTCAATTATTATTAACAAAATTTAAAACGTCTTCCAAAGGACTATTGATCCTAGAAAAAATATATAAAAGCTTTTTCTCTTTTGTAAACTTTGCCGGACTCGCAGCAGCAGGTAGTGAAGACCTAGACACGTTGTCGTCAGGTATCAGAGACATATTATGAGAATTCATTGTTTTGCCCCTCGAATGTTAGCATGATTGTTATTACAATTATTGTAACTGTGATCGTGGGAACGTCTCCTCAGTAAAATACATTGATCAATCGAAAGAGAGAGAGAGAATGGCGTCGGAAAAGGTGCAGTCATCGGAATGGGAGAAAAAGTGGGTTATACGACGTAAGGTGGATTCGCATATCATCTTCCAATATCTCCACGGCGGAACCGTGTCTTCCTCGACGAAACAATGAATTACATATTATGTGGAAGAGCACCTGGTTCCCCTCTGCAATGCGGAAAGTCTTGGCTTTGTCAGAAGGTAGTCCTGAGGTGCAAGGAGACAATAGTACAATTAATCCGAGTCTCCCAGTGACACACACTAAGCAGCAGGCACACTCGATACAATCTCACATACAATGTAGCAAAGCTTGCACGCGACATAGCAAAACCCAGATTTCCGTGATTAATTAGGTACTAAAATCCGCCATAGTATTCCGACACATACACACACTGGCCGACCAGAGCAGAGCAGAGCACAATACGTACGTTGTAACACACATATATAGATTAAAGCACCTTGCAAAGAGCATTAAAAGAAACCGAGTCAAAAGATATAGGAAGATGCCTTTGCTTTCACAATGATTGGGGTGCAAGCAAGCAGCGAGTAGGATGAGAAGATCACAGAGAGCACTATCCAATCTTCTGTAGTTCGATAGCACTTTATGAATAATAGGCCCGGTGGGCATCGAGAGAAAGACACCAAGACTTTTCGTCGAAGGGGGGAACATGGAGAAAAAACAGAGAATAAAAAGACAGCAGCGACCGGGTTCCCTCCGCCGTGGCTAACCCAATATCCAACCAAACTCTCCGTAGGACGGGCAGCTATGCTGCAGCTACGATTACGGCTGCGCTGGCGATCTGGGTGACAACAAGCAGCAACGTCCTCCAGTCGTTGTTCCTGAGCCTGTCGTTCGTAGCCTACCGGACCCTCAAGGGTCATCGCTGGCTGACGGTACACCGGAAGCAGCTTTATCAACGGTTACCGCGTCCACCTCCAGTGCGAGTATCGCGAGCACCCGCTTCCTGTCGGCCCCGCCTTCTCCATCATCCACTGGTAGCGTCATCGTCGCCACTGCCGGGAAGCCGCAGTTGGTCCAACAGGTCGGTGCCGCCGGCAGCAGCGGTGGCGTCGCCAACTTGCCAAGCAGGTCCAAACAACAAAGAGACGAGCACAGGCTGCGCAGCCAGTTGCAGCGTCAGCAACCAGCAAGAGCAACCGCGCGGTATCAACAGTCATCCATTGGAGGAGCGACGACGCCGTCGACGACGTCTCAGCAACGGGTTAGCGCCACGTCGCAGACGTCGACGGCGACGAAGGTGTCGGCTAACAAAGCTAACCATCAAGTCAAATCCAACGCCCTTAACGGCTCAACAGCCAATACCTCTTCCACCACCCCCTCCACCGCTTCCTCACCCTGTTCCACTCTGCCCTCATCGTCCTCGTCGTCCTCGCCGCCGCTCGCCATGTTGGTACCACCCTCCCCGACGGACTCGGACTCGCAAACGGAAAACCAACCTACGCGCAAGGTCGGTGATCTCCGTCGACAAGCGTCTCTCGCTCGACGACGGCGAAGAGTCGTCGCTGGCGGCGCAGTGCCATCGCGTGACAGTGCCACTTGAGAGCATCGGCACCCTCCAGAGCTAGAACACAAAGAAACCTACATTTGGCGAGAGGCATTCCAGGCGGTGTGGAAGAAAGGAGGCGAATCCCGTGTGGAGAGGCCTCCACCAGGCTCGCCAACTTGACCGGCACCTGTTAAGCGGCTACCGCAAAGCTGACGATTCGGGCGAGGAAAACTGCGAGGGAGAACGCATTGGAAAGGTGAATCCCGAAGGGATGAAGGGTTCGAGTGGATGGTATGATCGCTTTCGCAAACAGTTGCACTCACGACCAGGCGACGCTTCTATATATGTCCTGGATTTGGCGACGAGTACTCTCTCACAGGCATTGTCAGAGTACGTGATTCGTATTGGCCACTTTCTCGTCGGGAAGACTCATCTACCAAGGATGACAAGAGTTGATTTTATGCTGGCAAGAATTATCTAACAGAGAAGAAAGCAAATCGATCCTAAGGGTTCCTTGAAAGAAAACAAAAAGGCTAGTTGTAATCGTCAGAGATTCGACGAGCTCCAGGATACGCGTAGATATTCGTCTAGGGCGTAATAGTGGAATTAGGTGCCAAAGCGAAAAACGAACCCTGCCAACCTAGCACCAAGAGCTCGTTGCGTGGCCGCGCAACTTTTTTACAGACTTTCGTACGACTCGAAGAGAGCGAGAGGGAAGGCGCAATGCGACCACGACATTTTTGGGTTGAGACAAAAGAAAAAGCAGAACGACAGATTACTTTAACGTGAAATTCACGTTATTAGTAGGAGTTGGTTGAGCGATAAGATGTACGCGCTCCCGCAGTTGGTCTTCAGCTTTCCAGTCCAGCGTGGGAATCGAGAAACTGAGCCTACTTAAAGAACCTAACACGAGTGTCTTCGGCAACGCGTCAGAACGCTTTTGCAATTCCTTCTCGGCGTACATTCGATTGAACAGGTAGCGCACAATATTTGGGCCTTATAAAGTAAATGTCGATGTTCCGCTGTAAGCCTCGTGGCGTGCTCCCCTTCACAGCGCACGAGGGACGATGTAATTACAGTAAGGAATTGAATATCCCGACGAAGTGGACAAACGTTATACATATGGGAGTCACGCGTATACTATAGTACATATATGTAGTATAATATACATACAAAACTCACACAACTCGACACTAGCAAACATACACACACACACACAGAGACATAACACAGTATACACACAAATATCTATAATATATACAAATAAATATACATATATATATTTGTATATAATGTATATTATATATATCCGGCATGCAATGGCTTACCCGATATATATAACATAATTATATATTGACCCCGATACAGTATAATATCGTTGCGGTTTACGTGCGACAACTTAACGAAACTATCGATGTTGATATGTGCTAAATGTAAAACGAGGACGGTTGTCCGTCCGGCGGCGAAAAATTCGGGAGACTTCACTAGGAGCTAGAACTACTGCGGAAGATCATATCTCGTGACAATATAGGCGGCACGCGACTCCGGGGGGGCATATACAATCACACACAGTAGCTCGTGTTATGGCGATTCTAGTTAGGCTTGAAGGAGTAATAAGCGTTAAGAGCGAGACAGTTAGAAGAGTGCCGATCGGTCCTCGCAGGTTCGATTAATCGAGCAATCATCATCAATATGCCGGTTCAGTTTCTCTGGTTCCGCGTCGAGGCTGGCTGTCGTAAGCTTTCGAGACCGATTTTTCTTGGACGTGCTTAATCACGTCTAAGAACCGAAGAGCCTATTGCGAATCGTCGTTCCCCTTCCTGTCGCGACAGCCCTCTTTTTTCTACGAAGCAAATGCAACCCCGGAAAAGCATCACCAGCCGCCGAGAGACGAACGGTTCTCATCTGTTTGAGTTCCGGCCAGCCAGGAAGACTCGGATGCTGCTGCTCTGCGCGTCTTGCACGGAAGACACGAGGAAGAATCGCTCGCGAGGCCGAAAAGCGAAGGAGGCGCCAAGGGAACGTGAAGCATTACTGGATTCTCACCATGCCAATTAGAGCGCTCACTGTTAATTATTAGTTGTACTCAACCAACCGGACGATGAACGTGCCGGCACACTCGAACGATTCTTTATCTCGCTCAAGCCAGCGCGACCACTATCACACACTACATTCCTCCTTGACTAACAATAAGTAGGCACTAATGAGAGAAACATAAATAAATGAATAAAGATTTAATTAAATAAATGAATGAATAAATGAATATATATATATGATTATATATATACATATATTATATATATTATATATATATATATATATGAAGAGAGATCATGTATTATACGAGCATATTATACATGTATACATAGGCGCGCGAGAGATATCGATGGTGGCCATTGCCTATTCGCAGAGAGAGAAAGAGCGTGAGAGAGAGAGAGAGAGAGAGAGAGAGAGAGAGAACAAGAGAGCGAGCGAAAGAGAGTGAGAGAGCAACTGGAAGTCCTGCGAACGAATTATGTGTCTCGATATGCATATTATATGTAGCGAGCGGCCGAGTTCAACGAGAACGAAACGAGGGAATCTCGCAATACGCACCGGAGATCTTGGTCCATAATTGTTTGTTCAATGTGCAATAATTTATAATGGTAGGCTCGTTTGACACTTAACGCAACCCCGTTGTACAGAGAGAGAGAGAGAGATGGAGAGGGAAAGGCCGCCAATCGCGTAGCTATTAGTCCGATCATTCTCATACTACTTAAAACACTCGGCGTATCCTTAGGTGTGCACATACTTCTTCTCATTTATGATTTCTATCCTCTCCTATTTAGTCCTCTTCTTCTGCGTGAAGTATGATTTTTGTAATCCGACTGGGAGAGCTCTAGCATGTATATTCAGCCTTGTAAATTTACGTTTCTACCAAAGATCGTTTTATAAAGCGTTTTAATTATTATTTGCGTACCTACAGCATTATACGATTAGAGAAAGATTAATTTAATCACGAGCCACGGTGTTTTCTTCAACATCCACCACAATTACCACCCTAAAAAAGCATAAACCTCGCCTTTCATCCTATGTGTTTATTTCATCATTCTCAGCATCCCGCCCGCCCCGTTGCATTTCTTGCGCGCCCCGCGAGGAAGAGACAGAGTGAGAATAATGGCCGCGCGATGGCGCGCTCAGGACCGAGTTCATTTCAACGACACCCGGTAACAACGACAATAGAACGCTGCACGGTGTGTAAGACTGTCGGGAAAAGGAGATGACTCTCTCCCACCAAAAAAAGAGAAGGGAAAACAAAGATGCGAACACGACTCTCTAAAGCGCGCGCAGTGTGTAGTAGAGTATGTGCGTATTTACGGCGACGAGTGAGCGATCGCGAGAGATGTAGTTCCTTGAAAGCGAGGCGCAATGCTCGCAAAGAAGACAAGCGCGAGCAAAGAGAAAAAAGAAGAAACCCTTGTAAAGTTTAAGGAGCAATCGAAGTAGGTGACAATTGCACCGGAAGGAAGGCCTGGGAGGAATGAAAACCTGCATAAAAGGCGAGGCTAATCGCACCAGTCTCGACATAGGAAGTCTACCTGAACCCATAAACATTCGCCTCGTAATTTCGATTTTTTCTCTCTTCCCACAATTCAACCCATTTCCAAAGATTCGACGCAGAAATAATTCTCTAATTAACCCAACACAACAGATTCAGTCATATTGACTGAAAGCGATGCAATATACTCTTACAATAATTATCGATGCGATGCGAATGTTTATGGGTCAAAGTCAACATAGGCGCATACTTAGAACGTGGCGGCAGCGTGTAATCGAGCGGAGTCGCGTGGAACTGGCGAATTAATGATAATGAGAAACAATATTAAACGATAAATAAACGCTGTTGCTCTGACTGTATATAGACCTGTAATGTTATAGTGTCACCAATTAGAAGGGTATACGTACATACATATATATAGCCGACTATAATACGCCGCTATATCGACATATATATATGTATATATAAATCAATATATATATATATATATAAATCTATAAATATAAATATTATTAATTGAGGGAAAAAAGCGGTCGCGGTCAATGATGATTCACCGTACCGATTTTAATTACCCAACGGTGAAGAACAACAAACGAATTTACACACGAGCAGAAACCGCGAGAGATGATCTCTTAGCGATGGAGAGAGAGAGAGAGAGAGAGAGAGAGTGAGAGAAGAGGAATTTCGCTAGATTCCGATAGAAGGCAGGCCTAGAGGAAGAAGTTTCAATGGGACTTTTGGCTCGGCACAAAGAAAACTTGTCTTAGACAATGCGAAACACTCGTGGAATGATCCCCTGCCAGTCAGTTAAGCTCGTACACATTTCACGTCATAATGCGGAATCAAAAGAATTTATCTTAGTTTTATGTGTGTGTGTGTGTGCAAGATTTAGCCTGATGCACGCGTTCGACAGTAGGCACTGGGTTGCATAAACACCTGATGACAATATCTTAGGAGTACGCGTACTCTCATTCTCACCTAGAGACGCAAGTCAATTCTCATTGGAGTCGAGTTAAGAAATTGTAGACACTCGGAATGATCGCGTTTCTAATTGCATGGAATTGATTGGCGATCACTCGACTGGCAATGTTGGGGTATCGTTCTTCCGAGATAGGAGTGTCAAAGGTATCGTGCGAAGATAGGTAGATAGGTAGGTCGATAGGTAGGTAGGTACCTAAAAGCAGGGCGGCGATAGGCAGAGCCAGACTCGCGTCATTTAGACGATCTACTTTGTATAGTGTTCACTCGTTACTCCGTATTTCGACGAGACAAGCAAAAGCACCGAAGAAACACAAGGACAAGGACAAACACGAACCCCTACATTCGACTGTAATGCACACTGAAAATGAGAAGAGACACAAAAAAAAAACACTGAGATCATAGCCGGAGCCGGACTTCTTTTATAGTGTTACCTAATGTTAAAGTGCAGTTTACCGTTACTTCTGACTACTTCTAGAACGCCTAAGCATTAATACCGAAGGTAACTACTACAACGACTAACTAGTAAGCGCTTGTTAAAGGAAAAAAAAAATGAGATTAAACAAGAAGACCTAATCTGCAGTCAGCCTAATCCCAGTTTACTCAGAGCTATACCGTGTAAGCGTTCAACTACATTCCGTGTTACTATCTACTTGGCGCACTAAAGTCATCGTCATCGTCATTAAGAACATTGCGAATCCCACCGAGGAAATATATTGGGAAAGAAAGAAGAACGAAAGAAATCGATGGGATTGTTCGAATCGATTTACGTACATTGAAATTAGTGGCTGGCACTATCGTCACTGCCGGAGTCATCGCCATTCTTTCGCCATTCCTAGGGTACCAGGCGACCGAGCGACGACTCGTCGAAATTTCTAATTGTTAATCAGCGCTACACTAACGTTACTTGTATTATTAAAACAATAAGTATCGATAGACTCGCGCCGGCTACGTGTAAAAGTCGCCGGCTTCGCATTGAGCGACCTAAGAGACGAAATACGATGATCTCTCGTTGCCGCTCATTCCAAGAAGAGTCCGAATGGCAATACTTGCCGAAAAAAAAGTCATTAATGCGAGAGCGTACGCCGTATGTCAGCGCCGCCCTTTGCAATAGGTGAACACTACCAACAAGTGATGTGACAAGTCATCGGTAATCCTTCTCGATCAGGCAAAAAGGTGCGCAGCGAAAGAATCTTCAAAATCGAGCGCGTGTATGATCGGTGAATTCCTTTGCCAGTCAAATCAGAGGAAGTCAACGTGCGTCGAGAGAAAGGGAGTTAGATTTGCCGCTAGCCTTTTAAGGTAAGGCGACCTCGAGCAAATCATATCACTGAGATAGGCTACCTTTTACCACATCCTAAACCCAGTCCTTCTTCCTTCCAATGGTCCTTCCTTCAACTCGCTAGGTATCTGTCAAATCTCGTCGGCTCTACGAAAAAATCCCGTGGCTGTCATAGGCCATCTTGCTCCCATTTCTCGATCGCACTCCAATTAATAGAGACGCTGCTCCCTTTTAAGGGACTCGAAGGGACTTAGGCCTAATAGACCCATTCCCAAGATAAGGCTTGATCATCGGCCACGGGGGTTAAGGCTTAATGTGGAAAGGAAGTTTCAAAAGAGGAGGAAAAGAGTAAACACTAATAATATAAATTTCGGATTCGTGAGATATCGGGAAACGTAATCGGACAGCGTGAAGCGAGCGTCGTCGATTTGCCGGCTGGTATTACGTTCTTCTCCCTGTGTATAAGAGAGAATGAGAGAGAAAGAAAGAAAGAGAGAGAGAGAGAGAAAGGGAGAGATAGGCACTGTGCACGGAATGGAAAATCCCGTGTTCCCCCCGGAGGCATAGGGTGTCACGCCAGTTTCATTTCTCGAATTACCGCATTCTTTTTGCAAAGCGTTTGCGTGCCGCCGCGACGACGCTCGCGACGCTTCCGCGCTTGTTGTGCGACGAATGTTTCTATGTACGTGTACAACTTAAAAAACTTGATAGCCTACGAATTACTGTATGTATTACGGTATTCGCCGTGTACGACGATGTACGGGGGTTCATTTTCTAGTCAGACAGGTGCGCACGCATGATACGTCAATTGCGTTGGCAGTCAGTAAGTTAAGCAGTTTCGCATCGCTGTGAATATGAATTATAAGATTAACCTTTACGCTGCGATAAGACTATTGTCGCCCGCCGCTAAACAACCGCGACTTTTTTGTCCAAGATAAGTTACAATGACTTTCCCCCCCTGTAAAATCGACACTTTTCGAGAATAGTTGGAGAAAGTAATTCACGCAGCGTAAGGGTTGAATCATTCGAAGTTTCGTTTCGGGTAATAAGTGTTATTAGCACTTGTTACAAAAACGCCAGATAAACGATCATACTGGGCGAACCGATTTCGATTACATGCGTTACATTCTTATTGCGGATTATTATTACGATTTATTATGATTACTGCCTTGGCGATTATCATCACTGATTACCGAATACTTACCGATTATTATGATTATTATTATGATTATTATTACGACCGATTATTAGTTACTGCTACTGTCGTATATTACCTTTGTAAATGAGAATCAAGACACTGACGGCTAGGGGAAAATCTTAATAAATTGAAATTCTATTAACCCAAACCTTCATTATAAAATCACCCGGAGTCTTCACATATCATATGGCCTGTCCCCTTTGTCATTGGAATGATTATTTCCGTCCTCAATCTACATACATAAAAAAAAAGAAGTCCTGACCTAACCCAGCACAATCTGTAACAAGATATTTAAAACGTATAGCAAATTTCTTATTCCTAACGTTGGCTGTTTATCGTTAGAAATATCAATACTTTTTCCTTGAAGTTTAATAGCTGAGTAATGATATATTATAAACAAAAAACTGATATTTGCTCTGCTACAAGTATACTTAACCCAATTATAAGCAATCCCCACGAGCGAACTCCTTTCCATTCTTCGTCGACAAATTCTCCACTTTCCTGTAAACATGCCAGTGTCCGTAAAGTGGGAGACAAAATCTTCCTACTAGTAAATGTTTATTTATCATTTACCATGAATTTCATTTATATTCAGAAGTTTCTGCTGTCATTCATCGTTTCCTGCTCTTTATCTGTCAGTAAAAGTCTTGCCAAGTTGAATGCCTGCGGGTCGTGACATTAATCCTTTGTTGTCATGTTTCAAAGCGCTTAGAATCTATTATACAATTTTATGACAGATTTGGTAAACAAGAAGAATATTTATTACTGCAGTGCATTATCAGCTTCAAATTGGCTTACATTTGAATCACTTCAGTAACAATTATAACATTCTTAAATAATACTATATTGTCTTAGATAATCATAGCAAAACGCGATAAACATTTGCAATTATATGACGATGACTCGCACGTCATAAACCTCTGGAAAAAGCTCGATGCGTTTTGAGGGGTGGTTCAACCCTGTTAGTAAACGCATGCGCTCTTCCTGTGGAAAGTGGCGCATAGAATGGCTCGAAACATCGACTAACTCGTGAATGGCCGGGTGTTGCCGTGAGAGTCCGTGAAACGGAAAGGAACTAGAAGCAGTGTAGCTTATCAGCGATGTTATCATCGAACAAGATACCATTAGGCTTTGAAGCCGGCACCAGCTGGACGAATGCCTCAGTCAGTCGTGGGCTTTGCAGCCAGAGGAAACCCCTGGAGAGTTCGTTCCCCTCCAAGTTACTGGTATCATATCTCCAGTAAATACTCGTTAAATTCAGACTTATTGCTGCTTTTCTTACGCATTATACAAGAATGGCAACAGTGACAAGGAACCTCGCCGGCGTTGGCATTCAAGAAACAAAGAAATTCCTTGATTCATTCGATGTTGTCTTCTCAGATTGTGATGGTAAGTATGATTTTGTATGTTGATTAGTTGTAATATAATCATCAGTGTCATGAATGTTTGTAAATTTTGACGGAAGGAATAAGTACTGTGTTATGTTGACAGGTGTCTTATGGGACTTTTCCGCCCATATAGACGGTGCTGTAGAATCCCTCAAGAAATTGCAGGATCTTGGCAAGCGAATCTACTTTGTGACGAATAATAGTGTCGCTAGAGTTGAGCACTATTGCATGAAAATTCGGAAATTAGGGCTCGACATAAAACCAGTGAGTAAAGTGATGTACCAATGAGTCAATTTACATGAGGATTATTATATGCACGAGAATATTGCTAAATATACAAATTTATTTTGTTCTCGAGTACGTTGGCATTGATAAATACCAGAAGTCTTTTGTGTTTGCCAAATGATAGATTTTCAGGTGTGTTTATTTTTAAGTTCCGGGGAGGACTGGGCACGTTTTAATTTGTATACGCGATAAAAGGCATGATAAAGTCTACAAAGTCTGGTGATAATATTTGGACGTGTATACGATTGAAAGTACATGTCTGTCAGACATTTTTGATCAATGTATAAACACACACAGAAGATGAATATTCCGGGTCGTATAAAGATAAAAGTTCAATGTCATGGGACTGAAATTCGAGCTTAATGAGAGACGCTTTAATCATCTAATTATGTACGAATTAATTTTCAGGAACAATTTATCAACACTGCGGCAGTTGTCACTTCATATTTGAAGAAGATTGATTTCCAGGGAGAAATCTTTACTATAGCGTCTACGCCTTTTAGGCAAACATTGATGAACGCTGGGTTCAAGCTAGCAAAGCCAGGCGTAAGAACGTTAGAATATTATACAAACAAACAACAGAAGATTCCTAAATCCATAATTTTCGTAGCCGGAGGTCTCGGAAAATGATTTGCCAGGAGCACTTCGAAATGTTCAAGATCAAAAGTCGATCAAAGCGGTCGTCATGGACGTTGATGTGGACTGCAATTGGGCAAAAATGGCATTCGCCATTTCTTGCTTGAAAAGAGAAGACTGCTTGTATCTATCCGGGGCAATCGACGAATGGGTGATTTATGATACCAATACAAAAATCTTGGGTACGATCAAAATCAAATTGATTACACATTGATATAAAAATCCGCAAAATACCAATCGTATTAATTTAGGTCCAGGACCATTGAGAGACGTAGTCACCAGGCAAAGTGGTCGAACTCCGACAGAGTTTGGAAAACCAAGTGAAATCTTGCGAGATGTCATCTTCGAAATGTTTAAGCTCGAAGATCCCAACAGGTGTCTCTTTATCGGTGATACGTAAGTAATAATGGAAGTTCGAACATCTGATATGCTAATCGCTAATCAGTTTCTCTGAAAATTAATCTGAAGTACTTAATACGGGACTGATTAAATTCCAGAACAAATCAGGACATGAAATTCGGCAGTTTATGCGGATTTCAAAAGTTGTTCGTTGACAGTGGATGCGACAGATTGGAGGAGGCACAACAGTCCGAGAACACAATGCCCGATTATTATCTGCCAAGTCTCGGAGACTTAAATCCTCTTCTCGATTCCCTACACAATTCAACCACAAACGGTGTATGAAATTCATGAAAGCCTAATATACCAGCCAAAAAGTGAAATTCTCTACATATCCCCCAATTCGCACGAGTGCTTGAATTTCGATTGACCGATGGAATTGCAATTTTATAGTAACATTAATACTGCAGCTTCAAGTGGAATGCGCAGACAATAATAACCATGTAGAATATACATTCGCGATTGGAAGTGGTAAAGTTTCTATTATAAAAATAAAAGGTTCTTTTTTTTATCGCACATTTGTTTAAATTATTACAATATCACCATCCTTGTAGCTGATGGACTCAAAAGGTAACAGATAAGGTTAAAAACTGACATAGCAGAATAAAGATTCGCGACATTCACTCTCTCGATTAATACACTTTGCGTACCTGTCAGTGTATTCCTATACACTGGGTTACTAGGTCAGAGGTTTCGTAACTCTGGCAACATACAAATAGCTTCGCTCTGGCCCGGATTACCCGCTTGCAGAATTACCGGTACAATACTCCGATAGTCTGCGAGCTGTCTGAGTAGAAATTGGGTCAATATCGTTGAAAGTATATCCGATAGATAAATGTAAGATAAAGAAAAATGAGAAAAATTGAATCGAAAGGATCAAATTTCTTATGTATCTTATAATTCGATTTTGCCAAAGGTAGGTAAAAGGATTTCGTAGGTGATTTCTCGTGTGACGGTTATGCGTTTGATAGCGACGCCTTATCAGATCACTTGTGATAAAGTGGTGAAGCTGCATCGCACTGACGAAGGGGGAGATCCTCGACGATCGCGCAACATCGTCGGAGTGTGGACGACTTGCGCTGGATAAATTTGCGACCGACGCCGACGTCGGACGTCGAATAGTGGCTGCCGGCGGCAGATACGCCGACTGCATTGCATAATAGCCGTGGCGCAGAGTGGCCGGAAGAATCGGAAATGAAAGTGTATCGCTGTTGAAATTCTCTTCTCACTGGAACGAAATACTATTGGAATCTATTGGCGAAATGCATCGACAACCGGTTCGTCTAATTGTCGGTTATTTCACTTATCTTAGTGACTCGTGACCGGTGAACACGCTTGTCAAAAGGCGTGACTGAAAGTTATAAGTGATTACAAAAGACTAATTAGTGCTAATAGTGACCGAGATATCCCACTGGATAGTGCTATTTTATCATGCTCGTTTTAAATAATTTCAAGATAACATTCAAGAATTTATATATTTTCAACGAAGTGACATTTATGACAAAAGCCGTCCCGAACACTATGATAGTGGACTTTTGTATAAGAACCATAACGAATTTAATCTAAATTATACATCTTCGAATGGTCAAGGTGTGTGGAGTATTAAATCAATATCAATCCGATTACAGAACTGGCCAGTAATCGCTGCATCGTGCAGCTTCGCAGTGATTCTCGTGGCAATCATCTGGAAGAGACGACGATGTTCTGCATCCGAAGTGAAAGAGGAACCGATTATAACCGAGACGCCAAAGGAAGTCGAGGAACCAAAAGAGGTCGAGAGCCCTCAAAATAATGTAAATAAAAAAGAAGAGACCAAAGACAAACCTAAAACCAATCTGATGTATGGATTGTACAATCCGAAATGGGTAAAAGTGGGTCAAGTTCAGGAATTATACATGTATCCATTAAAATCTGGTCGAGGCAAAGATGTGAGAGAATGTTTTTTCTCTGAGTTTGGTATAAGTTTGATGAACAAAGGACGATTTACTGTGAGAGACGGGTAAGTGCTTTAAAGTCTAATAATTTATCCAAAAATACTTTATCATTTAAATAAAACAGTAATACAACTACTTGTCGATTGATTCAGGATGTTCATGGTGTACAACGAGGAAACGCTTAGGTCACAAACAAGCAAGGACTACCCGACGCTTATTCTAGTAAGCTTGTCGCCGGTCGACGAGTTCAAGGTGAAATTGGAAGCCGTAGGGATGCCCAGCGTGATCTTCGCTGCACCGAAGGATACGAAAGAGAAGTGCGAAGCCCTCGAATGCAAGATGGGGTGGGACGAATCCGTCAAGTGTATCGATTGCGGGCAAGAGCCTGCAGAATGGTTGTCAAGGTTGGAGCCACAATACTTCTGACACCTACGTCTTTCCTGTTATCGATACCATCTAAATTAATACTGTCAATTCAATGGAGAGACTGGAACTTTTAATTATACGTAACATTTACTGCTCACAGTTTAATTGATTGATTTATAGATTTCTCACTGGCACAAACTCTGGATTGAGACTTGGATACACTGTGACAGACAGGCGGAGTGCGAGGAAAGGTCCTTGGGAGAAATACAATAAGACATACGATAAAATGAGACTGGAAGATAGTGTAAGAATTAATGAAGAATTAAGAAAATTGTATACTTATCTACGAAGATAACTCATTCACAATTATCTGATTTCAGGATCAATTCCGTGATCTAATGAGTTATATGCTAGTGTCGTCGAGTTCCTTGGAGAAGTTGAATGAGAAATTAGAAAGGCCTACGCCTGCCATACAGTACCGTCCTAATATCCTGATTTCAGGATCAGATCCTTTCGCGGAGGAGAGTTGGGAATGGATGAAGATCGGAGAACGAGCGATTATTAGAAATATTAAAGCCCGTCCAAAGTAATATTCTTTATCTATAGTAAATATTTACTATTCTTATTTACTCTAATCGATTTATTACAGGACTCGAGAGGAAGTGGATGCGGAATCCTCGCTTATGGGTATCTTCTGCGGTTTATATCTAACCGGGAAGGTTCGTATCGGCGACGATGTTTTCGTTCATGTACCTGAAAATCTCGTACAACACAATCACAGTAATGCAACAACGAAGAATCAGCCAACTTGAAGAAGTGCCTTCCCTGTAACGAGTACGCTTTCACAAAGTCAGAGGCTAACAATACAAGTATTCAGTACCAATGTCGCAGTTGTGCATGCGAGCGTATCTGCGTTCTTAGCAGACAGATCCTAATCATAATGCCACCAACGAAGTTTTACAGGCATTGGTGTCAAGTTGTTACAAGCATTGATAATACAACGCGGATCGACTTTAGTGCTGAGATGTGATAATTTTCGAGTACTCGCAAATGTTGTTCAATGTATTTAGACTTCCCGCGTGCGTAAGAAAAGCATTATTGATTGTTAATCGACGGCACACGTTTGTTATGAAATTGTTATGCTGAATAAAATGAAAAATTTACGCAACAAACACTGTCTCTTTTTTACCATTCACTGTAATTCGTAATTTGTTGTCTTCCGAGTTTTAAACTAGATGATTTAGGAAAACGAGGAAGTCGGTACAAACACGCTACCGTTGGTAAGAGGATAATTCTCAAGTTCCGCTGGTAATGGAAGAAAAAGAGTTCGACAGTAGAACGACAGGAATCTTCTATTGGCGGGAAAGACTTGATAGACTAGGTAGGAACCTGCTAATATGTTAACCTAGTGCGTCGACGCACGCTATCCCACCTCTGTTACATTCCCCCAGGTGTATCTACTGGTTGGTCAAGGTCGATGTCGAAGCACACTGGTCGGAGTCAGATTGCCAGAAGTGTCAGTAGACCGCCGGCGTGCGATCCGAACGGATGAAAAGGTGTATTTTATGCTCGTCGATTTTCCAAAGGAAATTCCCATTGTATGACGATTATAAATTCCAATAAAAATCCATTTACATGTACATCTTATTTTTGTATTACACTTAAACTTTCATTAATTTACTATTCAAATATCTTATTTATCAAGAGTGAATAATGAAGAATAAATAAATAATAAGCAGTCTCTGTAATACAAACAAAATATAAGCTCATATTTGACATTGTTTACTAATAGTACCTTACCGTGAATATGCGCAGTATTCGGTCGAAGTGATAATACTCGCTTATCTAGTGAAACGGTGTGCAGGCAAATGTAATTGATACCAAGTGCCACTGGCACCCGTAATGGTCAGAGGCCTCATCCGATAAGGGACTGTTGCGGTGCTCGCTACTTTGCTCACCCGCTTCCAGTTAGTCTGTTGTACAACTTGAAGCGTGAAAGCTTGCTTAAAACTCATGACAACGATGTTCTTCCGAGTTATTTCTGTTTGCCTTTTCCTTGGACTACTCAGGATATCCCAACAATACTCGGTACACGATGGTGAGTATTCAAACTTCGTATTAATAAAAAAAAAAGTTTAAATATGTTTGCTGGAAGTTAAAGTGCGGAGTAGCCTTTCAGAGTACATTGGGAAATATAAAACCACGATCCTCGCCGGAAGTGCAAGCACAAGCAGCACGAGATCTAGCTGAAAGATTGCTGGGTTCAGAAAGATCGAAGTTTTTCGTGATATCGATCGATACAAGAATCGGTCCACCCGACAAGGATACATTTAATGTACACTAACACTCTTATTTTTCACTTGTATCCAAAAGTAATGAATAAGGATAAACAATGATTTATATTTTTAGATAGCAAAGAATGTCCTTGGTCAGATTGAAATTACTGGGACATCGGGTGTTGCGGCTTCCTGGGGTTTACATTATTACTTGAAAAACTTTTGTAATGTTCATATATCATGGGATGGCAATCAATTGCAATTACCGAACACTTTGCCAGGCGTACATGTCAAGATTACATCGAACGACAGGTGAACCTTGATGATTTCGAGTTGATCGTAACAACAATAAGAGAAATAGTAACAAGGATTCTGGGAAAACAATTAGATTCCGGTACTATCAGAACGTATGCACAGCCGGCTACAGTTCTGTCTGGTGGCAGTGGGAACAGTGGGAGAAGAACATCGACTGGATGGCCCTTAATGGGATTAATTTGGCGCTCGCTTTCACCGGCCAAGAGGCTATCTGGCAGAGAGTCTACCTCCATTTCAATCTTACTCGAGATGAGATCGACCAACACTTTGGTGGACCAGCCTTTTTACCTTGGTAACGCGAGAATCAAGGATTCCTCTTAGCACTTACTATAAATTCTAATTATTATAATGACTGTTAGTGTAATAAGTTGCCTGGGTTTTATAATTATTGAATTTTTATTTACTTGACTTGCCAGGGCTAGAATGGGTAATATACGAGGATTTGGTGGACCACTCAGCCCATCTTGGCATAGGAATTCAATTCGTCTGCAGGTCCAGATCCTTAGGAGGATGAGAGACCTTGGTATAATACCTGTTCTTCCAGCGTTCGCGGGACTCGTGCCAAGAGCATTCGCCAGACTCTTCCCTCAAGCTAATATGACGAAGATCGATACTTGGAATCATTTTGACGACAAATATTGCTGGTATTGTAATTATTCATAAGTAGAAAGTATATCATTTGAATTATAGTTTATAATAATCTTGTGATTTCAGTCCTTTTTTGTTGGATCCGTTGGACCCACTTTTCCAAACTGTAGGAAAGAAATTCTTGCAGGAGGTAAAGCGATAGTTAAAGAACCTTTTCTATTAAGAAAGTAACGTTTATATGGAAGTTCATATCTTTTTAGTACACCGAGCAATTTGGAACGGATCATATCTACAGCTGCGATCCTTTCAACGAGAACGAACCAAGTAATAGCGAGTTGGCGTATCTGGGCAATGTAGCGAGCTCTATTTTCTCGGCTATGACTAAGGTCGATGCAGATGCGGTATGGTAAGAGAGAATTATACTATGAAACTACAAGATTTCACTGAAAAAACTTGAATAAACCAAATTTTTAAGGTTGATCCAAGGTTGGCTATTCGTTCATGATTTTTCTTTCTGGACGGAACCAAGAGTGAAAGCATTTCTCACATCAGTTCCAATTGTAAGGCATAGTCATGCAAGTTTTGTTTAATAGTAATAAAATTGATTAACTAATGCTATGCAAATATTACCTTTAGGGAAAAATGATAGTGTTGGATTTACAATCGGAACAATTCCCGCAATACAACAGGCTACATTCCTATTATGGTCAACCATTTATCTGGTGCATGTTGCACAACTTTGGCGGTACTCTCGGAATGTTTGGCTCCGCGCAGATAATTAATCACGTAAACAATAATGCATAAACCAGTGACTTGAACTCGCCAGCGAACTATGTAATTGATGGCTATGATTAACATTCCACCCTTTTACAAGCGAGTGTTCGAGGCAAGGAACATGCAAGGAAGTACTATGGTGGGAACTGGTCTCACACCGGAAGGCATCAACCAGAACTATGTGATTTATGATCTTATGACAGAAATGGCTTATCGACGTGAACCAGTGGATCTTAATGGGTGGTTTGTAATCGTTTTGAATTCAATTTTAACTTAAGTTAGTATGAAAAAGAACTTGTACAGAACTTGTATTTAGGTTTTCTGCTTATTCTACTCGGAGATACGGTGCTTGGAACGAGTATGCTGTTGCGGCTTGGAAGAATCTAGGTAGAACGATATACAATTTTGCCGGCTTCCAGAAAATAAGAGGAAAATATACTGTAACTCGGAGACCAAGCTTGAGACTTAGCCCTTGGGTAAGTCAGGCCAGAGTTTAACAAAGCTTTCTAAAGAACTACTTGGTTGCACAACTTGCATAATCCGTTTTGTAGACATGGTACAATCGTGAAGGCTTCATCTCTACCTGGCGCACTTTTCTTAAAGCAAGATATGGCAGAGAAAATAGCACTCTTTACAGACATGATGTTGTTGACTTGACAAGGCAAGCACTGCAAATAAGAGCCGATGATATTTATTTAGCATTAATGGATTCGTTTAAAAAAGAAAATGTCAACAGTTTTCGGTAAGTTGTCCTGTTAATAATAAAATTTCTATCCTTCGATAGTTTGTCATTGTTTAATAACAATAAATACAGGATGTACGGGCACGCATTGTTAGAGCTTTTCGATGATTTGGAATTGATCTTGGCTTCGGGAGAAAATTTCTTACTCGGAAGATGGTTGGAGGATGCAAAGAATGCTGCTACCAATGCACCTGATCGACAATTATTCGAATATAATGCTAGAAACCAAATCACCTTGTGGGGACCGCGTGGTGAAATCAGGGACTATGCAAATAAACAATGGTCAGGGATAATTGTTGATTACTTCAAACCCCGATGGATTGTATTCCTTGCTGCCCTTGAAAATGCCTTGGTATACAGAAAAAGTCCGAATGTCACTGACATTAATCTCAAAATATTTGAACGTGTTGAAAGACCATTTACCCTTTCCAAGAAGACTTACTCCACAATTCCCAAAGGTTCAAAACATTTCTTCTTTACCTAAAATGTACCCTGCACTTGTCAATTCTTTCTTCTTAAAAAAATATTATTATTCCAGGTGATTGCATTGACATAGCATTGAAGATTTATTCGAAGTGGCACGCGCCTGTCAAGCAACAGAATAAAAGATTACGTGCCAAACGGAGACGCGTAAATCACGCAAAGCTGTTCTTATGAAGTGATAGTAGTTCCAACGCTAATGTGCTTTAGAAAGACGTGAGAAACCTGTGAAAGTTTTGTTAGTGGAAAAGCTCCAACCTTTCCCAATTTAAAATTGAAACAAAATGCCGCACGCATGCATGCACCACAACTGTTCAGCACCAATTGTGTTTGTGCAGTTGGAACGTAAGAATCTTCGTAAGTTTTGAAGTAGACGTGGAAACTATGAACTACAGAAAGGTTGCAGGAGTAAAATGACATAGGTTGTATCTCGACAACAGCCGACAACAGCCGCGTGGGCATTGTCGGGAAAAATATGCTTGATGAATCATTGAACGCGGCGCCACAAGCACCAAAGGCAGATCAAGATCGGCCAAGGCCGATGGATCTGTCAGAATGCCATAAATAGTGGAAATTGAGTAATTTACTTGGTTTATAACCTTTTTCCATTCATGATTTATTTCTTTTCATACGAGAATTATTTTGACAGTATTCTAATTCGTTATCGTCGGACAGAAAGACATATTACAACAATCGAATAAAATTACAGGAGGGAAACAACAGTGATAGAATCAATTGGGTTTTAAGGGCGAGCAAATAGAGGAACCGTACCGCGAGAATCGTACTTGGATTTTCCTGTATGACTCTCCGAACGTGTGGCAGTAGATAATTGCAATCGACGAGATTTGCGATGGGAAATCGACTAGCGAAGGACTTCCGGAAAGATAGCATAAAGTCCACACTGACGCGCTAATGATCGATGCCTCACCGTTAGTCTCGTCAACCACATGTGCGTTAGGGAAGTGAATTACTTCAATGCTTGTAAGATTCCGGATAGTTACGAATGAAAGGCGAAGAGGATCAATTGCAAGTTTGATTGTCAAGGAAAAACTAAATCTCGACATTACAAAATCGTCGAGAATTCACAATTACAAGCAGATCGTTCGCGCCACGTTCGTTCTAATCGCTCGGCATAGGTGGGAGACACATTTTAATCTGTATTACGTAGTGTCGTATGGAGAGAGATTCTCATTCTTAGAATACACTTAGGAAAGATAGTGCGCATCTAATAGAAGGTACAAAATATTTTGTGCATCTTGTAGGAATAGTGTATGAGTAGAATAAGACTGTACTTTGTGAAAAACACCTATAATAGTTTAACAGTTGAAAGTATGCGCATAGAGTAGTCCCGAAATCGGAAAGGGACGTGCGGTTTAAGGATTTACAAAGTCTTGGAATGATGAAGACTAGATTTATTCGTGGTCCGTGATTCCGATGCGATTATGGATTCGCGTTTCCCAATACAAATATCACATGAAAAGAGCCCGTTTCTTGAAAATGGTCTCGACACACCTCGAAAGTAATGCGCCCTTTTTCCATCACTAGGTTCCCTTTTCTATCATCCAATCTCTCGGATATTGCCCGACAGTAAACCCGCCTACCGGGACTTCCTTAGGAAACCGTAATTCTCTACCAACACAAATCTCGGTAGATCTTTTTCCATGCTAAGAATTTGGAAAGCTCAATTTAGAGTGTATGATATGACTTGAAATGTGTTGGGTGTATACCCTCGAATCTAGTGATTAAGTTCATATACATGTATAATGTGGTCCCCCGGGTGTTAATAAGGTCCAAGGAAATCATGAGACTGCTGATGTTTGGTTGCTTGCTTGCTTGCTTCCGGTCGCGCCCGTCTCACGGCGCGAACCTACTAAGAATAAATAACTTCTCTAGACACCCTAAGATCACATCAAAAATGTACACATCGAGAGATAAAAACATTCTTGAACATAAGCACCTGAAAGCATCGCAATCGCCCGATTAATCTCTCAAGAACTGATTTCGATCTTGCGAGAGAGTTGTCGTTGTGTCACAGGCTTTTCTTAGCAAAAGCCTCTTAAAAAGTAGTCGTTATCGCCCACATAAAACAAGAACGATCTCAGGAAGGCTTACACTAAATCCGATATACATATACATATCTATACATTTATACTTCACAGAAGAATCAATTAAAATTTCCAGTTCCCACAACGCCCGCATTTCTTTCATCTTCCTTTGATACCTGTTCCATTAGAACTCTAGAATCCGAGTCTTTACTTACGCACAGATGATTTATATTAAATAGAACATCGATAATTAAGTTTCCGATGCTTGACACCAAAGGGAAATCTTCTTATAGCTTGAAACTTCATTGAAATTCCTAGCGACAGATCGAAGACACCCCCGACTATGCCAACGGCGACAAAGAGAATCACAGAATAGGGCTTAGCTTATTCATCTCGAGAGAAGCACGCCCATTATGTAATTGCACGAGAAATATTTCGCTAAGGCGTGCAATTATGTACAAAGCGATCCTGTCCCATTGTGTCAGGTGACGACACGAATCTCGCAAATTAAGTACCGCAATGCCGCCGCTTCATTTATACCAGTCTGCCATGCAACCCATTTTAATTTTACAACATAGTAAACATCTATTATTAGTTGAGAGATGTGCAGTTACTAATTGGGCCATGGTGGTCGGTAAAATCACCGCTACTTTCTACGTACTTTCGTTATTTGACGCTGCACCCGCGCTTAATGCATAACGCGATACTCTAAACGTAGGTCACCGGTACTTTCTACTTTCATGTTGAGCTATGTCGAGATAGATCACTCGCCCTTAAATAAATAAAGTACTTTCAGAAACAAAAGCCTTTCCACTAACCGAGTGGAATCACATCCAAAACTCCTAACTCGATTGTAAAGTTGAAACTGACACGACAAAGTCGAAACTACCATGGACTGATATGCGAAGGAGAGAAACGAGTAGAGGAATAATCGACGGTATGGAAATCCGTGTTGGAAGATGAATTTCGTTGGATTGGATTAAAACGACAGCAGCCGCTTAGGAATTTGGACCTTTTTTCATATTAGAAGCAATTCCTTGGAATGTGCAGCCTTTGTATTTACCGCTTTTCAACCTCTGACTCTTGACAAGCCGCTTCTGTCACTGGTGGTAGTGGACTATCCACGGAGATTTGTCTGTAACATTTCGAGATCCAAATCACACCATAAATGACCTCGTATTGATGATATTCGAAAGTACATGAACTTATTTAATCACCTTCCATTGGTCTGCCAGTTGTAAGAGTCCGGAGCGGAATTGCTCCTACCAGATCTTTGGAAACGTTCTGACTTGCAGTTCCTCGCTTTATCTCTGCTCGGCGCAGTGCTTCTGTCTGAACTCGACAGGTCTTCGCGACTTGTTTCACTCGCTGTGCTTCGCCTAATCTTCTTCGACAAGAAGGGATGCTGGAGAAAGAATGGTCAGAGTTGCGATTAAAAATAAATGTCAAGGTGTACGTGAACACCCCTTGCTGAGGAAGTTGTCAGGCTCTATTTGCAAGAAGGATTAGACGTTCAAGTACAGGTGACACGAAGACACGACAGGGCTTCTTGGCGTTAATGCCGAGCAAAGTCTGCAAACAAGCGGAGCTCGAAAAAAAAAAAGTAGAGCTCAAGCGAAGTAAAAGAGGGTGTCATTGGTAAATGGAAGAAGAGAAGCTTGGTATTAAATAAAGCCCTTTCATTTCACACCTCGAGCAACACTCTCTTGTTTTCTCGCACGTTCTTATCAGCATATTTATGGTGGCAACGACTTTCCTTGAACTCACTTGATATTGACCCTGTTCTTATCGAATATCGGGTCACCCTACATCTAATCTCTCTTTTGCGTAACATCTCATTTTGAAAAAAAAAAGACCTGCCTCTAGTATTACAGGAACTAATTCTAATTAAATTAGCCGAACATACCATGCTCTATGGGATTTGCTTGACGGCGTTCTCAATTACATCACATTACATTAGAAATTGATCAATACCATGAGCACTAAATCCCTGGGATGTTCAATATACGGTACACCGATTCTCCGCTCGAGTATAATGTCCAATCAATTAGAAGTGATTGATTCCCAGGGATTGGATTGGTATGCCGAGGAGGTACGATCGATAGCTACAAGGACGTACCTGAAAACTATGTTGTTTGACCATCGTCTTGATGAGAATGAGAGTGTTCAACTTGGGTACCCTGGTGACCACCCGTTCCACTTCCGCGTCGGTGACAGTGACAGGAAGTCGACAATTATCGACCTCACTAGGCAGTGCTTCCGCACCGTGTCTGGTCAGCCATGGATGGACCTTAATCTCTGCCAGAGTGATCCTCCGCGATGGTTCTTTCTCCAGCATTCTTCCGATCAAATCTCGTAAATCAGCGGGAAGTACCGGTATCTCCGGAAATTTCAATGGTGCTTTATGAACAGCTTGCTGAAGAGCAATTATACTTCCGGCATCCCATGGGATCTTTCCGGTAACCAAGGAGTACAGTGTCACACCCATCGACCAGACATCGCAGAGCTATAGAAATGAATTAATAATAGCCAACTATTATTAATACCAAAGAATATATTGTCTTCTCTAATGAGAGAGTTGTCGATTGTTAGCAGTTAATTCACACCTAATGAATCCTGTCCATTAAGAAGAAATCGCGTTACGAAATTATCTTAATTAGCTATCCTCCACTGAATACCAAACGCCAAGAAGACCTTCGCTTTTCCACTGAGTTTCTCCGTGATTATCATTAGCAATTTCCCGAACACGTTAACGCTCTCTCCGGAAGGAAACTTGTAGAAAACTGGCTGACGATTGCTCGAAATATTCTTGAAGTCTGTGAAACTTCTACCGCCGAAAGTCTGAATTAATCGACTATTGATTTAATGGCACAGCTTCCTATTTTATCCAAGATTCTACTCTCAACATTGTAGATATAGGCGTTCCGTGTACAAGTGCTACTATTTCAGTATGCTTCTATCAGCGACACGTGTCTCTGTTAATGATCCAACTTCGCGATAGCTAATTCTGACGATCAAAGCACTCAAAATCGAGTTGGAACACTGTCGTAACTAAGTACTTAGTCACGCATCGTCCCGAGAGTTAACTGTAATTAGTGCTAACACTATCCATGAAAAGATAAATGTAGGAGAGTGAGTGAGAGAGGGGGGAGAGAGGTGGGCGCCGCCCTTGAAGCTTCGTGAGAAGCGTAGTTCTTGATGCTCGAAATAGAGTGCATGATATGATTATCTGCAACCAAGGTAAATCTCAGCGTAATGCATGGTAACTCGTAACTGAGCAATTTCACGTATGCAGTAAAATAAGTGTATCCATCATAAAATGCAAAGGTCTTCAACTTGTTCTACTTTATTGAAGACACTCGTAATACTGTCTGAATGCTAGACGCTAAGTCATAAACTATTGATAATAATTGCTTCATTAATAATAAGGATTGTCATCGTCAAAGAATACTACAGGAGCTCGAGGTTTGCACGAAGGAAAACCCCCAGATCGGCTCTCTTATTGATGAGGTCACGCGATACCGGAAGCAACGAAGCACCGGCTAAATTACATGGTTCCCCAGGTGTTCGAGTAATAAAGTGTTGCGAGTCTGAGCTTGAGTAGGATGCACCTGGTACCAAAACATTTCTGACAAAGACTTATATATAATCTCATTTTAGTGAATCATTGTTCAAATATTCAATAAATGTTTTCTAGAAATACTTTGGGTATTATTTGTGAATGACAGTCTAATCTTCGTTATTCTATGCTAAAAGCGGATTTACTTGTTTGTGTGCGTTTTAAAGGATGACAAAATAGTCCGACGGTGCTTGTTCAGCGTATAAACCGTTTATCCCCGCTGGCGTAGGAACCTCCTTCTGTCAGCCGGGATGAAGTAGCGTAATACTTTCATTGTTCAAGAGGACAGCAACTATGCTCCCCACTTGCACAACTTCTTTCTTCCGTACATTCCAAAGGACAAGTGGATTGGCCGAGTTGTAACCCAATTTCCCAGGGGCTAACTTTCGCGCGGCTTAAGCGTCGCCAGTGTCTTTCTTTTCGGAGTGCCAGTTGTATCTGTGAGTTTCTTTAGTTCTATCAGACTGTTGCAATCGTGAACAATGCGAGTATCAGTGAAAAATCATTAGCAGTCGATTGTCTCGAATATAATTGCAAGGACTCGTGAAAATAAAATAGACACACAACGTACTATTAAAGTGACTTTGATCGATGACTGAGACTTCATACAATTTAATTAAACTGATTGCGCGATTCCAACGCATCTGTTACCATTAACTATCAAAATTGGAGAGCGGCTTACTTTGTATTTGCAATGAACAACCCTGAAAATGGTTCGCGGATAGCTATCGAATGCTAACGAGAGTGTGCGTATTCCGTGCAAATAAGGATGCACCCGCTCTGATTATACGAGACGAGAGATTGCCTGGTGGAACTGCGCGGACAAACCTAATTGCACCAACGACCCTGCAGCTTCGACGAACTTCATCATTACTTCCCCGTAACATTCAATGGCTCAAGGACAGCTAGTAAATTAAGTGTCGATAAATGGATAGCCGGCAGCCAAGGAAAGTACCTGCTACGAAGTGGTGAGCTAGTGATCCATCGGCGTAATGGAGACTAACTACCTAATAAGGCCGATACTGCAATTTCTATCGAGAAATTCGCTTCGTCCGATACAGTTTCTGGTACGCGGGACGCTCGTAATAGCCTGTTAGCAGAAGTATCGTAAGAAATAGCGTGCGCGATCTCTCGTTACGGTCAGCCCGATAATAATGTTTCATCGTAATAATGGTAGACCTTGAGTTATCCGGTGAACCAGCCGGTTAAGCGCCACTATTTACTACCTCGGACCTCAGCAGTGCTCTCCGATCGGCCCATTAAATCTCGCGGTTTGGTGGTGCGCGATAACATTAAACGCGTAATTATTAGTGATACTATCTCCTATCAGACTGTAATTAAATACGAGACTAAGTTAATGAAATGCCATGGTCAAAGTTCTGAGATTGTACATTGCTAATTTTAGAAATACAATTTTGTTTTATAGTACGATTTGAAATTTAATCAAGCTAAAGAGTATACGCTTGCTTATATATGTTGGAAAATAGGTGAACCGGAATTTCATCGAGAACTGCTGCGTTACTAATAACGTCTCATGGAAAGAGAAGCAACTCTTCCTCTGCTGTGTTCGCCTTGTCTAATATCAGGGAAACTTTCTTGCTATATACGATGCGCTACCGTCTCAAAGCTAATTCAATGTTTTGTCCCGATGTATATATACCATCCTTCAGGCACTCGTGTCTTGCATCTCGAGCAGCTGGATTATTCCGTTGTGCGGTCGCCCGGAAGCCCAAGTGTTTCAGGGAAATTCTTTGTAGCAGTCTCTCAGTGTTCCCTCCAAAGCTGCTTACGTTTCACGTGACATTCTTTCCCGAAGCACAAAGGAATTGTCATTTTATCCTTGGCGAATTTGCAAAGTTTCTCGTAAGAGATTGAGAAAGGTTGGAAGAGCTTGCAACTCATACTGAAAACTTGATCCAAGTCAACGTAGGTATTCATTAAGCTAGGGAAACTTCGACTGATCCTCACTTGCAATCATGAAGTCGAATTATTATCCATAGACCTGCTACTAATTGGAAGTAACCGTGAACTCTTAGGGAGAAACGGCGAGTAACCACTGCTATATTAAGTTAACACCGATTGATGAGCGAATGCACTGACTTCAGTTCCACCAGGCTTTAATTAACTCGCGTAGGACGATGAGGACTACTAGAACGATCTCTCTGTTAGTCCGGCACACACTCATTTCACCTCAGACCTTCCTATACGTTTCAAAACACGTCATTGTCGAATGTGAAAAACACAGAGATTCCTACAAACTAGATTTCCTAGGTGTCATCTTTTCAATATCGAAGGTTTTATATCGAACTAGTGCAAAAACTTAGATGCGTTCTATTAGCAATAATGGTGTAGGATCGATTATCAGAGAATGCATGAGGTGAGCGTGGCATGAGCGTTGTTCCACGAGAGAGGAGTGGATAAAGAGATTGCATTACACAGGAGATATCGAGACCAATGACAACGAAGCATCCCTGTAACTTGACACGGTTCAACAAGTACCTCTAACTACATTTCTGTTCTCAGCTTGTTTACCTAGCGAATGAACGCATTTTCCTCGGATTGCGAACCTTTCCAAATGCGACTTAGTCATTTCAACATAGAGATATTGATATTTAGGATATCGGTTTTAGGTAATGTGAGAAAGTTTCTTACCGTGCCAGAATAATGGGCGCCAAGGGTAGTTGTCTCTGGAGCAGCGAATGCAGGAGTACCTGTCGGTCCAGACAGCAATTCTCCGGATGCTCTAAGCTCTGCACTCACACCTAGGTCAGCGATTTTCACTCGACCCTCACTGTCTACTAGCAGGTTACTCGGTTTTATGTCCCGATGCACTATCCTTTGGTAGTGAACTGAAATAGAAAAGTACAGGCTGGTTACATTATCGGAACATCGTCTTTGAGTTTCGGAAATACGAGAAGGTGAACACGTTTGAGAAGAGTAGAGAGTTTGAACTTACGATACTCGACTCCCATGACGACATCCCGGAAGTTCTTCCTAGCAGTCTCTACATCGAGCGGTTTGTCCGTTGGTACTTCAAGAACTTCACCCTTCTGCACAAGCTCGAACACCAGGTAAAGATCGTCTTCGTCCGGGTCGTCGAGCACCTCGACCAGTTTTACTACGTTTGGGTGATCTAATTTCTTTAGAAGGGCAATTTCCCTATAGACTTTTGCCAAAGGGTTAGCTGCTCCTTTTCTACCAGGTGCCATTCTACCAAAGATGCCAGCTTTCTTCATTAGTTTCTTCTTACTTAGAATCTTCATGGCGTAATAAGTCTCGTCTTCTTCGTTGTAAACCAATTTCACAATCCCATAGGAACCCTGCATCGAACCAGTTGGTTATCGGAGAGTTTGTTCCTCGGAAACAAACTGAATCGTGTGTACATGAATAGAATAGAAGCTCTTGCAATTTGGAGTATCAATTAGTAGTGGGCGAACGCTTTCAAAGAGGAACAATTCCAAAGGGGATTTCGTATTCTAAAGCTAGAAATTATTAACGAATGTTCGATAAACATAATATGTATAATTTATTACTAGCGAACGAAAATATAAAACGATAAGGAAACTATAACGTTTGCCTTGGCAGAAATATAGCCAAAATAAATGTGTCCCTGGCGAATATTGGACGATGGTATCTTGGCTAGCAAAGCGCCGCGTCATATTTTCGAGCTTAACAAGCTTTACTCGTTGCGATGTACAAAGACAGAACTTATAGGTGGGCATGTATTTTATTTAAGCTCACGTTGAGCGGGGACGACTACATTGGAACTCCGCGACTTTCCACTCTTGACCTTCCATCTAAAGAGCTTATAAGAAAGTGATTTATCCCTCACAGAAAGTGAGAAAGCGCGAGAAGCAAACACTGCCAGGCAAAACGTGTGCCTGACCATTTAACTCTTGAGAATTCTCTTTAATAGCTGTGGAAATACATTGCTTTCTACTAGGAAAAATTTATCTCGAGAAAGACTCGAGGAAATTTTAACGAATTCATGAAAGAAAAAAGACAATTTTATTCTCGTAGAAGTTGAGAGTGCATACCTGGCCAATGCCGCCTAAAAGTTTGTATTGATTGAGTTGAAGAGCGCCTTGCTTGTTATCGATGGAAACTCTTCTGCTCTCTCTAAGTGGCTTTCTGCCATTCCTCGGCGACCCTTGCGGACTGCCATAAGGCGAGTATGGAAAGTAAGGATAAATCGGTCGAACTGTCACATTCAAAACGTCCCCAGTGAAACTCTGACTAGCACCCATCTCATCCGGTGATGATAATTTCCTGACCGGTGTACTTTCATTTCCTTTACTACATCCGATCTTTGATTCTCCTTGCAATGCACTCTTTGGCTTTGTGCCTGCTTCAAAGCCACCGTGCAGCAATTGTTCTGATTCCTCTGTCGACGACAGGATTGTGTCGTCTGGTCTGGATATCTGCAATGATATCCTACGATCGGTGAATCTCGATTCAGCATCACCCGCATCCTCCGACTGAGTTGACAATAGTTGATACATTTTCACTGATCTTGGCTGCAAACTAGTTGCGCTGGACACTGCCATTGAAACATCATCGTCATCATCCTGACTGCTACATACACTAGCAGTAGCTTCTGGTTCTTGAAGCTCCTCGTTTGTATGTGGAGCACTAAACTGATGAATTATGCGATTATGCGAAGCTCTAGTTGAGTGGGTAGATGCTTCAGTAGAGATCGACTCGCTGAGTGGTGTCAAGTTAAACACGTCACGCGGTCCCTCTTCCTCCTTCCTGGAAACATTGATCTTCGGAGGATGATCACGGAGATAATCTTGACCCATGAGGATTTCATTGGAGGAACGTGCATCATGGCTCGACGAGTCCTCCGGGATTCGACATCGTACTGATAACTCCTCTGATTGCGGAAACAAGAGAAGAAAAGTCAATTTCTAATGGTGTTTCAAAAGGACATTGAGAAGTGGTATAAGAGAGTAATATAGTAGAATTCGAAAGATTGTAGAGAAAAATAAGTTACCAGCAGTGATACGTTCGACGAAACTGGACAGACGATCTAGACTTTCTTGTCTGGGTGACGCATCTTCCCGCAGGACCTCTTTTACTTCTTCGATATTGGGCATCTCGAGACCGGCGCTCGAGACTTTCCGATAGACTTCAGTGGTCGGCATCCTTTCGTACGAACAATTGGCAAACTCCTCGGTAAGACTATCTTCAGCTCTAACCAAGCCTATCCTTGAATTTTGTCTCTTGGTTGAGGATCTTCGTCTCTCTTTAAGGAATGTTGAGAGATCCTGCAGAGGATCGGGCGTGGAGGAATTGCGTCTGTCTTCATCGAAGGTGCCCAGGTTGCTAGCATAACCGCTGCTTTCTCGTCTAGGTCCGACAATCCTGGGCGCCCTCGTTTTGACAAGCTCGCGAAGCCTCGGCAAACCCTCCGCCTCTTCCAAGAACAGGGCACTATCCTTTCTCACCTCAGAGATATCCTGCTGACTACTTTCTTCAGGACTCCATGGAATCCTTGGTGATTCAGGTCTATCTTCTGATGGAGACTTTACTCGCACCCAAGAGTTTCCTTCCGTGGAGGACAATCGAATTGTGATTCTACTCCTACGATCATCCGTCTCTGTGAAAGCTGCAGGATACTCTGGACTTGAAGTCCTTAAAGCGTACTTCTTCTCTCGAAGGTGACTAGATTCCCTTTGGGAGTCTTTTACTTCTTTCTGCACAGGATGAACTGGACTCAGAACATTTCGTTCGGGACTTTTTAGACGGCTTTCGACTATCGATGAAAATTGCGCGGTATCCTTTTCTCCAGTGCACAGGGCGCTTTTTCTCGTCTCGGAGTTCGCACCCGTCGCAGATGTGGAACTTAATGGGAAAGCGGTGTTCCTTGTAGAGTCCAATGGGATGTCTGAACTGGCGGACTCCTTCGAATCCACTGGTGACAACGTCAGGCTTCCCGTTGAGGATACCGGTGATTCCTCGTCGACCGCGCCGTGTCTAGAATCAAGATGCACTGATTGTCACACAAGCTGTAAAGGTAACCTAAATTCTGCGCAGTAATATTAATTATTCCTTTAAAGTTAATCGTAACAATGAGAAGTAAAGATCATAGAATCCAATCGTGTTCAAGGATTCCAACTAGTTATTACACTAGTACGAAGTTTGCTAGAATTTGCCTTTAGAATTTAATATTCCTTCATGGAAGGTTCAGCTTGCTCGTCGTTCTACAATACGAGCGCACTTTGAGATGCGCATATAGACAATATGCATGAATAATATAGAAGAGCATGGTGATCTTCCTTAGCGTATCCAAGCAAGACTGCTACTCATTCGTACCATTGCTCTTGGCCATTCAAGTTAACTGACTGTAAAATTCGTCTGGCTCATCTCCATTCCAATGGCGAGTGAAAGTAGAGCGCACATACGTCTCCTGGGAGCAAGGACTTCAATGCAAAAGTCGAGAAGGGAGTAAAGCCAGTAATAGAGTTAGGTATTTGAGGGGGTGGAAAAGAAATTTCCAAGGTTTCTCTTGTGAAAATAATAATGGAAGGGAATTAACTTGAAAAGTTTTATTAATCAACAGCGTTAGAAGTATTCTCCAGTGGCTTGGTGCTGCTGGATATAATTATGACCACGTACAGCTTTGTTTACCTGTCTTGTGCCATCGTCGAATCAAGTGGCACCGTTCCATCCAGGCAAAACAGGGTGTGTACTCTTTCATTAGCAGGAATGAGCCCGTCGAATTTACTCTTTCATGTCGCTCTCTCCACGCGCGAATACACACAGTGAATTTATCGGGGTGGTTTATTTAATGAAAAAATGGTCGCGACGTTTGCGAGGAATTGAAAGCACGGTAGTTTCAAAAGTCGAGAGAGACGGTAATCGAATAGAAACGTCAACAAACATATTTCGAATGGACTGTCTCTGGGAAAACTATTCGTGGAAATATCGAATGGAGAAAATAGTTGGTGCGACAGGTAGAAAAGGCATGGTCGATAGAAAGAATGGCAAACATAGCAATTCGTAGAAAGACACACACGTACGAATATTACAGAGCACTGGCTCTCTCGAATTCGAAAGTCAAACATTTTTCGGTGCACTCTCAACCTGTGAATAACAGGCGGCAGTCGAGCATGTACAACTCGTGAGGTTTACTATGCAACATTTCACGCTAGTATTTTGGTGGTGGTTGTGTCTGGGATCCATGGATTCTGATCCGGGCGAGTGAGGTTTCCCAATATTGCGAATAAATTCCGGCGCGCCAGGATAATGCCGAATACAGAATGGCATTAAGTGAAGCGCGCCCCAAGTATCTCGGCTCTCATCGGCAAAACTTTTAACTATGCGAGAGAGAATGCGAGAGCGGTGAGTCTCGAGTGGAGGCGAGGAGAATTCATAACTATATCAGCGTCGAGCCGATCGACTTGAGAGCTTGGAATTCCAAAGCGCGATCGAGTGGGAATGGCTATCGCGAGTTTTCCAGCATAGTGCGGAAGTTTTTAGCCCGCGGCGATTCGGTGCCGCACCACCCGCTCATTAAAATCCTCTCGCACGAGAAAGAGAAGTGGATAGTCACTGATTTGCAATTGAGATTATATCAAGCGCGTTGGCAAAAATATGAAATTTAAATGGCTCTCGCTAGGCGGCATTCCTCCTCTGTAAAGAAAGGCCTTAGTTCTCAAGCAGAGTAATCCTTCACGTTCGTCGTCGCGACGCTTCCCAGCCCCATTGACAAGTTGGGAATGCCAGAGAAACGACGTGTGCAAGCACGCACCAGCCTGATTTAACCGCGCGTGTTGACTGAAAAACTGGAAAGTGCGATTAAGTCAATAAAGGCAGGAATCCTGTGCACGCGCAACGCGCGCTTTCACGCTCTTGTCGAACCGATTTGGAGATGCTATTTATTCCGACTAGCGTTCACTGCTTTTACGAATTCATTCATTCCACTCGGATTAGGATTTCATTTATTGCACGATATGTTATTTGCTACTCGAATTTCAGGATGTTTCTTTATAGAGCCACGTTGAATAGTGAGAGAGGTGTGTGGGAAAAGAGTCCAATATCCCTCAAAAAGCTCTACAGAATTTGAGTCCTTGCCAAGCGTTATCGCGTGCTACATCGCACTCGTTCACCGCTCGATAAATTACTATAGTTAAGTCACTCGAGCGTGGCCGGCAAACGTGGTTTCAAATGTTCTACCACGTGGTAGCAAGGATTTCGAAGTGCTTTACAAAATGCTCTATTCGAGCTACTGAAATCATCCACCAAGATCGTTTCCTTTTACGTTTCTCGATTGCAATCTCCGAGAATATTGCTGTCTCGCAATATTGCAACACGATCTTCGAGTTTGCCAGAAATAGAATCTTGTACGAAACATCTAAATATCTTCTGAATTTCATCACAAGTGGTTATGGTGTTTTCGCAAGGATTCTGGCTGAGCAGGAAAAGAATGTTCATACATGTAAGCTTACGCGTGTACCAATGATACCATCCTTCATCCGGACGAACGAGAGATGAGACGACAATTTGACTTGGAAATAGTGCTTGCCATGCGGATCAATTGTGCACGGCAAACTGGGCCAATGAATATACGAGTGTCGCGTGGTCCCCGATCTCTGCATTACTGCTAATATCTATATGCTGTTCTGGATCTAGTCTGACTCATTTCGTCGGGCGCAAGGTGCACACACATGTATCTGAATATGCGACGCACCTGTCTTATTAATTTCGAAGCAATCAATACGTCGTCGTATTAATATCTCATTATAATAACAGGCATTATAATGACTCAGGTATTAAACAGACAAGAAAAGAATGTCATACATTCAACCTTTTGATCTTAAAATTTTTATTTTTAATCCTTCAAATTCTTCAATTTTCTATTTTGTCAATTCTTTTTATTTCTACTCTTATGCGAAATTCAATTTGTTTCCTTGTACAACATCGACTTGCCCTTTCATGAATTCAGAGATAGAGAAATTCAAGATCACTTTCCAAGGTGACCAATTAAGCCATATAAATGACTATGTCTCTAATCAGGAAGAAACGCGCGAGTTGAGTGACGTCGTACGACAAATTTCGCGGGAAATCGAGCGTATCTCGACGGCCTACGGCTTAATGAGTCCGCCGTTGTGATTACACCAGCTATGATTACACGAGTGTGGATGACGCGTGAGCGGGAAAAACTTTTTACATGACATAATCGCCCGTCCAGTCGCTTGGTTGGAACAACGCCTGTATGACGTTAATAATGCGCCAGCTGGACGTGAACTGGCACGAATGACTTTACTCCCAGCATCCAATGCCAATTCTTTGGGACTTCGCCGTTATTGATTGAAAGACCACTGACTGTCCATGTCTACTCGAAGCTCTGATTTATTGCCAGTCTAAGAATGCCGAGGAAATTAGTCGATGCCAATAGAAAAAGACTCTGCGCAAAGTTAGAATGAGAAGGCGAGAAAGGGAACGCTTACGTACACTGTGCACGTATCACTTTGGAATGTGCATCGTCCTGCATTTTGCACTGTGTGCCACTTGCACCTGCCAGACACACACGATAGTATCGCTCGTCTGAACACGGTGGATGTAATTTACGTAATGGATAGGCGAGCACTTGCAACGCGCACCCACACTAACACGATCTTCAAGCCTCGCATCTTTCCGCCCTGGCATTTTTAGTGCACACCTGCTCACCAATCAAGAACCACCTAGAGAATTGTTACAACCAAGTGAGAAAGTCAAAAGAAATGGTTGGTTATAAAGAAAAAGTTTTCGAAATTCATTAATCTTTGTGAGTAATAAAAATTGCTATATAACTGACGTTGTTCCTATTCTATATGCATTTCTGCCTTCTTTGTAATGCAATATCGTCGGCAATTCGCCAATAAAGTGAGGAATTTATTGTCCGATCGTAGGATCTCATTTGTTCCACGGTGTCCGGTACTTCAAAGAGGAGGTGGAACAATATTGGCATGTAGGTGTCAGGTCAAATAACAGGATATTAATACAAGCCTCTTCTATTCGACTGATATTCAGAACGCTGTTGTACGTTTTACATGAGAAAAGCTTGAGAAGAAAGGACTTGGAACCCAAGCCGAGATTCGATAGGAAGAAAAAAGGACTTGTTACGACGCTATTCCCTGTAGAGCGATTATGGAACTGGGAAAGGCCGGACTTTGTTTCGTAAACCTCCTGGGACTGAGCAACCAAAGGAATTCCTGTCGACGACTACTAAGATCTCCAAAAACCCGAATCTCTCGTTACAAACGTGTAAACGCCGCTCAGCTACCTTTGGCATTTGATGAGAGAGAGAGAGAGAGAGCTACCAGTGTGTAAATCCAAGAATCGATCGAACCCAAGGGAAAAGTATGCGGCCAGTGACCGTCGCAATTACGTTAACACTGATTATCCCTGCGGTGTCACGACCGGCAATTATTGACCGTTGGTTAATACTCGACTGCGTCCATGTTCTCACGCTTCTCTCGCACGTTTCCAGACCACTGTGCTTCACGGAAATCACTCTCATACTGAATCACTTCACAGTTCAAATTGTTATTTGTATTCCTGTCTGTTTGAATAACACATTACACCCTGCAGAAATAATTACACAAGTTAAAACGATTTAAATTTACGTTGTGTCAACGAAATAAATCTTTATGTCGTTCCTTTTAGAAATTTGAGCTTCGACTAATCATTCTCGGACAAAACTGTCGCAATATACTATGAATAACCATACGTTAAAAACTGGAACGTGTAGAATCGTGTGGAACACAGGGGAACAAGATAAATGAGAGATTCTTCTTGCATCGCCAGTTCTACTGGAACAAGCGAGTGTTTTGCGTGAGTGACGTTCCCGAGCGTCCAATACTCTGGGAACGTCAACATCAACGTCTATGGTTCACTGCACGTGGATAGTCCAGAATCGACTGTATACACATAGACTATGAAAAATGATCGACCACTAAAGTTTACTTGGAAACAATCGATGGGAATATTGGTATCGTGAATTCCCAAAGGTAATCCTTTAGTAGTTTATGGTTGGCTGGTATGTTAGCAATAGTTTCTGTTTCTATTGAAGGATAGGAAATATTTCAACAAGCATCGAAAATCTAAAAGTTCAAAGCTCGAGGTTTGATAGATTCTGCAATATAATCTCGAGTGTTTTAAAGTCTGATGGGCAGAGAGTGGTTGGACGTATGAATAGATAGAATATTACGTAAGTTAAGAGGGATGGTGAGTATTTAAAGTCACTATGTCATTATGTCGCTTGCTCGTCAGCGGGTGCTTTCGTTCACAGGTGTTTAAAATCCGATGTACACTGATGATTTAAAAGTCCTGGTTGAATTCGAGAGACCCTCGAATTTTAGAGCGGCACCACCACGCGGTTATTAAAAGCAACTCTTCACCAGTGAGCGAAGTGGACGTTATCAAATTTTCTCGAGTACCGCAAGCGCAACTTGTTTTGCCAAGCGGCCGAGCAAAGAATAATTCCGCTGCGAAGCACTGCAGATAATGTATTTTTACAGCAATGCAAATAGCTGCTCTCTTTCTCACTCGCTCACAGACAAGCATTGCTTATCACCGCTTCGGGCGCGTAAACATTTTTCATGCGGATGTAATTAACGCGCTTACGAGTGGCATAAACCAGCACGTTATCCTGTAAATGTTAAAAAGCGGCCAAACAGAAACGCATTAAAAGCACAACAATAATTAATAGCCCCGGAGCTGTTACCACTTGTTACGCGTATGTTACACACCCGCTACTATGATCCCATTTGGGAAACTTCGAACTAGTAGGAAACTCGAATCGACTACGAAGAACTTGCTTGATTGGTGCAGGCTGAGAATGAAAATCTTGGAGAAGTAGGTAATAATAACCACGCGTAGATATACGAAATATTACGTAAGACTAGCATGAAATTTTCAAAAAGTTGCAAAGACAAGACTTCCGGCGATCGATTGGTGAAAAAAAAGAGCGATCTCGTGACACTCGTAAATTTTTAACGAGCCCGTTAGAGTCGAGTTTCTGTAGAAGATATATCGCTAGCATTCACGTGATACGCCAAGAGAAACGGTATTCCCGATCTAGTCGAATCCCTGGAGAAATACGGGGGAAAGAGAGAGGTAGAGTACGTGAGGTTTTATGGAAAGACGTAAATTCTCACTTCTTTACGACGAGTACGGAATGCCAATCGACCAATTGCTCTTCGACGGTGTGTAACTTGGTGTCCACCAAAATTGCCAAGATCTTTGTACTCGAAGAAAGACTTTGGTCACCTTTGGCTCTAGTGTGACTTTCTTTGTCTATTCGATTGCAAAGAAAGAGAATACTCCTTTCATCAAGTCAATCCAATAAAAGCGATGACAAAGAATCCTTAGATCTCTACCGTCGCAACTGATACGAAGAGATCGAGCTTGTTTCAAGCCACAGGAATTAATCAACAGACTTCGTTACTTTGTCAATTCGTAATTAATTCGTAATTGCACGCTACGAGAGCAATCCTGTTTTAACGAAGTCTGTGGTAATCGAAGATTAATGGAGTTTTCATTATCGCAGAACCACTTTAGAGATCAAGAATTGATCAGTAAACTTGTTCTTCCTCGATTTTTCCTCGTCGGTAGTTTATAAGACAGTCGTCGGTAACATTTCGTCTTGACTTAAATTAAATCACTCATAATGAAGAATGTGAGTGACATATGTCCACTTTTTACTAAAGCGAAATGACAGCCTTGCCAAGTTGATTGTGAATTGTGAGCTGACTTGCTTTGAAATTAACTTGAGATAGCTTGCTTTTCTGGCCGATGTTCCCAGCACTCAAAGTGTCGAATATAGTTCTGAATTGTGAAAGGACCCTTTGACACTTTGCTTCCAGATATACCATGTTAATTACACGCTTGGAAATCACCCGGCGCACAGCACTGTGTTAGCTGGTCCTTGCTGCGTTACTAATTTTACCTTTAATCTACCACCGCCAATTACTCCTGGTAAAATCAGTTGGGTAAAATGTTCAGCTCATTTCCGGCATTTCGAACACTCGCACGCTCGAATGTTGTTACATTACCATGGAAGGCAACGTATCTTTATGTTTTCTTCGCAAATATTGACCTTGCTTTTCATCCGGATCGCGTCTCGTATATTCAAATAGCATTGCTTTTCCACTGCCAGTCTAGTCACGTGTTATATTGACTATCAGAATCGGAGGCAAACACACAGTTATATTTTTGGAACAGCCGAAAATTCGGCAAAACATTCCTGCATCACTTTCCGGGTATTTAAATGATAACGATGAGATAACCCAATGATTATATAATTAATTGTGTTCTAAATGGAGTATTTGTTGATTTTAAACAACTGTTAAATGAAATTTCAAATAAAAGTAATAATATTATAAAAATAAACAACTTACTGAAAATTTTCTATGAATTCTTGAAGAAAATTCGATCGACGTTGAATAATTTGCACTATTTTACTGACAAAATTGAGGTCAGACACCTACTGCGTCAGCTAAGAAATGTCTTTCCGTTCAAACGCCCCCGGGAGAGATTAAGTCGCTCTAATAAAGAGAGATTCGACCGACTAATTGAATGAATCGACCTACCGGATTCCTCGAGGGCTTTGAGCTCTCGGATATATCAGCGGTTCCGTTTCGTATGCTATGGGCTTGGTACACGTCGAATTCTACAAACTCTCGACATATACTGCTTTCAATAGTAGTTCACTCGTTCGACTAAAGTGTTCAGGTTAGTTGAGGCGAAACCCATTGGCAGCTTATCACATATTCCTCTGCGGCTACTGTGATTTATCACTTGCGTCCGGGAGCACTCGAGAGAAACTGAGCGCAACATCGTTTATACGCTCGGAGGCTGCGCGTATTCAGCCGATAAGCATAATCAAGTTCTTAATGATGATCAGTGCCTATTTCTGTTGACTTTCACATAAAGCGATTAAATCGGAATATCCCAAACTTCAGAAATAAACTTTCAAGTACTACGAAGTTTATGACACAACCTGTTGAAGATTCACATCGTTTATCAGTGTTTCGAATATACGATCGAATGGGATCACAAGTTAATTGTTACACAAGCAAGATAATAGAATCCTGTCCTATACAAGTGATTTGCCACAATCCTGTGGTATGAATCACACAATTCGATTAATCCAGAGTTCATCGAAAACAGATAGCAAACCTATTGCGAACTATAAGCGAGGATCGTGTATTACTGAAAACGGGACTCATTAATATGTATCGGTTTACTGGTAGTTATGTAACTGATTACCAGTTACCAGCTGCTAGGTTGATTATGCAAAATCATTCGAATCGCCTTTCCGTCTCCCGTCGCTCGTACTGTTGACTGATCTCTGATCCATTTATGGCTACCAAGGAGAAAGATTCGGTGAAAAAGGCATTGGTCAAGTTAAAGCTTGAAGGAAGCTCTTCGATTAATGCGTAACCACCGAGCGCAATTACAACACGTGCGTCGGCTAGTCGAGCGATAACAATGTTGGCCACAGATTGAATCAGCCGGTATTCCAGCGATCCATTAATTCGACACTAATGATGTCGGCTGCGATACGCGAGTCCGTAATAGTTTGACTCGTCGAGAGGTTGAAGTGCGGCCTTAGAAGCACCGAGTCGGAGAGTAGCTTCTCTCTTTAGTTCATTGACACAATGGGAGCATTGCGGCGCCACATTGGAAATTTGGCTTCTCTACCATCGTTGTCTCGCATTTAAGCGAGGGTCAAGGCTGCCTTGTATTTTACGCTCGTCATTTCCAATCTGTACCACTTTTTACCTCGATGAGGCCTCAGCAGAAACGTAAGAATACGTAAGAAACGTAAAAATGTTGATTGACACGTGTGTTCGATCAACTGTTGTTTTTTTGTAATATTTTCTTTAGTTGTATGATTAAGTGCAAAAAGTGCATCGTATAATATACATTAGTTTTTGTGATTATTCGTAATGTTGATTCTCTTATATGATGTGACACAGTAATGTATTTAATCTGTCATGATTAGAACAATTACAAAAGTAGACTTAATTCAATTTAGAAGATCCAAGCCTTGCCAAGCACAATTAACTGTCGCTACTAGCTTTCGCTTCGTGCTGGTTTATCAGTATCCTTTCACTAAATCTTCCTTGGGAAGCCAAAGTCGATTGCAGGTGGGACTCGTTTTTGGCAAGGTTCCACCTACAGTTTCGAGTAGTTACCCTATTAAGTGTGCCAGAGACCCTTCCTTCTTATCAACCAACTAAATTACTGTTCTCCCTAATAATTAAACATTTTAACAATACGAGATATCGAGAAATTCTTCACCCTCTTTGACTGACTCATTATTTCAAAAACTTTGACCTATTAATCCCTCGAATAATCTACATACTCCTCATTAAACCATCCACTTCAGAGAGACCGGTGTTAATAGCGCTAAGTTTGGAGAACACTAAAGTACCTGATCCTTATTCGTCCAATAACATCACCGAGACATCCGCTTAACAGGATTTTGAATCTTTCATTCCCTCGACCTGAATACTACCACTAATCCATCCAACCACACATACAACAATCATATGATTCTCCTGACCCAGTTACAAGAAAACATACGCAAAGTACAAAGACACAAAACATATCTCATATAAAACTCACCAATGATAAAAAGGAAGAGGTGACCGATGTTAATGGCACAACACGCGCGACGTACACTTGAACGAGTATGTACATTGGTTGAAAAAAAGCGGAAACAAACTAAGAGAGTGACGCGTCCGGTCTATGGTGTTGAGCGGACGAAGTCTGGCTTGGTACTGCGGCTCTGGGTAACGATGACCTAAGGGAAAAGGACTTGCCGGGCGATGAGCGTACTCCGGAAAGTAGAAGCGGTATCCGCAGTGGTCGGCCGGGTGGCGGACGCAAAGAGAGGAGAGAATGAGGAGAGAGAGTACGAGTGGGTGCAAGTGGGTTGGTACAGCTCCATAGAGAGAGCACAGACTCCGATCGCGCGCGCTTTATGGCTCTGTGGATTGGCGGCGGCTGATGCTTCCGGCGCGCAGCGGTACCGGAGGCAGACTCAGGGCTTGCGTTCTCCAGCAGCAGCACGCTCCGCTGCGACCGCGTGCTCCTTCCACCACCTCATCCTCATCCTCCTCCTCCTCCTCCTCTTCCTCCTCTTCTTCCTCCTCCTCCTGAACAACTCTCGCTCGCCAACAAGCAAACTGCCGCAGTCCTCCTCCTCGACGCAGCATCGCGCACGCTGCCATTCCCAATCAACTCGCTCTCCCGCAAGCATCAACAAACGCCCGCCGCGCATAAAGTGCCCCCGACAGATATCAATCCCGGCGAGACGCCCGGTAAACAGCATCCAACAATCCTGAGAGATCCCATCTACCGCGTCATTGCACGTAAATGCACGCCCGCGCGCAAGTCCGTACTTGAAAGATTCAACAGGCAGTGGATGGGAAATCTGGAGCAGAGGATATGTGGATGGATGCTGGGAGGTTTCGGATATATTCTGAAGTAAGTGGGAAGAGGAGAAGAGTAACAGATGGAAAGAGAGTGAGAGGAATCTTTTCCAGTAACCTCGACAAGGGTATATGCGTAAAGGTGGCTACGTGTTGCGTAATGCCGGAAAGAGACGGAAGGATGAACGCGTGAGAGGCGCACTAAGCAACTCTCTTCTCTCTTCTTTCTCTTCGCTCCTTCCTCTTGACTAGATCTCTCGGAAGGTCGACTTGTCTGAGAGACATCCTACGCTCTCTATGCCTATCCCCCCAATCTTACTGGCTTTCAGAGTCAACATCCCGAGCGCCCCGAGGAATTCGTGTTTGTATTTGCCTTGGAGTTCCTCCTACCATTGCTAGTTGTGTTATGTCACTGATGTATCTTCTGTGTATCCTTTACATTTCTGCATCATGGTTAAATCAAACTGATTCTCAATCGTACATTTACTTCTTTTAGATACTCCTTTCTTTTTCAAGAAGTACTTAGTGTTTACTATTGGTTTGACTGTCGATATTTCTTTACCGAAAGTACCGAGTAATCCTAACACTCGAGACGGTACTCAAGGTATTAATTTTGAGTAGAACAGACAATTCGATGAAAGCCGACTGCTGGAATGCTGGAGAGTATTTTCTATTTACCAAGGAAAACGTTGGTGGCATAGGTGAGCCCATAAGTGATCGTAGAATAGTTGCAGAGTGGTGAAAAGTCGTAGTGGATTTAAGGAGGAATAAAAGTTATTGGAAGTTCGAGCACTTTGGCCATTTGCCATCACGGCTTTTGTTCCAACACGTACGAAAATGGAATGATGGAAACATAGAAGTAGAGATCAGGAAAGACATGAAGTGAGTGAGAGAGAAAAAGAGAGAGAGAGGAAATACAGAACATGTTGCCAGAATCTTCTCACCGAAATTCCACCTTCAAAAGATTCTCTTTGCGGGGAAATAGAAAGTCCACGATGTGCCAACGTGCAGAACAGCCGCGTTTTCCCGCAATTTGCAGGAAGTCGAGATAGTCGGGAAATGTTTATCGCGCACAGCTTGCGAAGAGAATCCGGTGAAAATGAATACCACTCACTGTAAACGGGCTAGCAGAATTGAATTTCAAAAGTTGCTCGATACATCTCCCTGAAGCAAATGTAGTAGTATACCAACCAACGAGAAACAAGCTGGACTTCGCTCGAATTCGGAAAATATTTTGAGAAGGAACGAACGATTACGTTTCGCTGAGCGATCCGCCGGCTGAATGTATAAACTGAGATACGATATTACTCCGGCTCTGCTTGGTAAACACTATGCGGCCCTTATATAGAGCAGAGAATACCTGTTTAATGCAAAGGGCATCGACGCATCGAGCCGAGTAATTGAAGTACAACGAGAAGACAAGGGGTCGCCTCTGTAATAAGAAGGGAGAAATTATTACCACATAAAAGCTATTATCCTTTTCCTTTGATGTAACGAAATAGAAATGTTGGAAGATGAAGGAACAAGACTAACGAAAAACGAAAAAATGTACTATATTTAAATAACAAGCACGATGTTTGAATTTCAGTGGATGTCTAGGAAAGCTTAAGGATGACAAGTGCGACTTTGAGCCGGACAGACTTGACCTTTACACCTTCAGTGCGGAGACAACACCTTTCCTGAATGACACATAGCATGCATATTCGCTCGCCTAAGCCAAGTTTTTGCCGGCAGCACACGTAATATCGTCTACCTTGTGCGCAAATTGCGCCGACAATGAGAACATCGACGTTAACACGGATAATTATCCCAGCCTCCGCGTAACTGTCTTTGACGTTCTGATCTTAATAAATGCAATCCTCCCTCCACACACATAAATTTATAAATATCTCTCGTCTAATAGAAAATACTGGTGTGCCTCGGTGAATGAGAACGCACCAATGTACATTGCATTGTCAGTCGCTTTTGTGTGTTTCGCAATTCCAATATGATAATTAATCAGGCATTATCACATGCCCGTGTTTTATTAGCCCGGTGTTCGCGCCTGGTGCGGAAGAAGAGAGATCACTGAATTTGTTGAGCACGACGTGTTAATTTCCGTTAATCCCCGTACGAGCTCGTTCATTTCCCTCTACAGCCACTCCCTCTGAGCCACAAAATTTATCGGGAATTCATCAGTGGAACCTGACGCATTCTCCAAATGATGAAAGCGACTGATGAAAGTTCGATGGATAAATTAATCATATCTACATTTGTTGTTATCTACAAATGAAAAATAGAATTTAATCAAATTTGTCTGGGAGTTCCGATGCTTTTGAAGCTTTTGATGACTCTGTTAAGCATCATCGATTGTGTTTTGGTTTTCATTATTGTCTGTGTATTGAAAATTGCAGTATAAGATGATATTATATCAGCAAGCGGTTCGACAGAGGGAAAAGGAGTGGGGATCGAATGGATAAAGCGACCTTCATCTTTCCTTTCCATGGTTGATCACTATCAGCCGGTATATAAACTGCGGAGATTAATCTAGTATGAAGAAAGATCTAAAAGGACGGAAGAGATCCTTTGAAGGACCAATATCCTGCAACTTCAATAACGCCAAACTCACCAGCAGCACTTAACAGCTTTTCCCAGCGAAATTGCCTTTGCCAGAGAAGCACTGTATTAAATATGTTAAAAGATCCTTGGGTTTAGAAATAAAAAACTCAATGTCGCGTGAGTGCGACAAGCAAAAAGTTCAAGAGCCAGCAAATTCCGTGGAAAACGGGCACAAAAGCTCATCGGAAGCTCGATTACCCACGAGCCGAGGATGGCTCGAAACGCTCTTTTATGGGATACTCATATCTACATTGTCACGCGGTGAAGCTCACACAATTCGAGAAGTCGATCCATTAAAAAAAAGATGAGATATGAGACCATGAAATGAATTAGAGCGTATGTTATCGAGACGGACATATCGAAAGAGATGCTTCGTCAGATAAAATCAAAGTCCTTTGCGAGCGTTTTGAACGGCAAAGGAAACATAAACCCACCCACACGGCAGGATGCAGATGAATGAAAGAAGAGCAATGGTAAAGTGTTGGCTTTGCTAAGCTCTCAAATTGCTCGACTAATTAGTCAGTGATGCTGGATACAGAAATGTTTTCAAATATCTATTAATCCAGAATATGAATGTCCGACAACCTCCGCATTGAAGTTGTCCCTTCAACTTTTCCATTTAGATCTCGAGAATTTCGAAACATTCCCTTTAGTAAATTCCACCCTTGGTCCTGCTAATTTTCAGTAAAGCTACTCGATCGCGTGCTCTAAGCTCTTAGTCGTTGATGTTGATCCTACATATGCCAGTGTACATCCAAACATACATTCTTCCCTTATTTGCATTTCTCTTCCGTTGGGTGTCCCCGTTGGGGGTAGTCCTTGACATCTTTTTCGGAGTGATTTCGTCAGAGTTCACACGAGATTTCCTAAGCCGTTGCTCAGATGGCGTCGGAAATGCGGGTGGGTACTGGGTATATTACCCAACCAATCCTGTTTCCCTCTTTGGCAGCTCCCTTTTTCCCGTTGACATGAGAGCGAGTTTAATAAAAACAGGATAGGAAAAGGAGAGAAGCAGCAAAACGGAAGGCAGAAGTGCGGATCGGTGATTTCACAGGAGTTGAGAATAAGAGTAAAAGAGCCAATGTAAACACAGATATGTTTCATGGACGTACGCAATCAGTAACTCTATATCATCCAGCGTACCATATTGCTTCGAGCTACAACAAAGCATTCCAGGATTTATATTTCAATTGAAAGCTCGAAAAGTAAATTACAATGGATTAGGATTTCCACTACTAAATCCATTGAAAATTCGGTGTTTGTTGGGGTGGCGTGCATTGTGGTGCAGACAAGAGAAAGCGTTACAAGTTTCTGGCTACGCCAGTGTAAAAACTGGCTTTGATTCGCTCCAGCGAGCCGAAAGCTCGCTGAGCCAATGCAAGCTCGGCCGAGCAGAGATTGACGACCTTTCGTACACGCGGTTAACTCCGCTGCATTTTTTTCCCCCCTTTCCGTTTGTCCCTAGACACCCACCCCTCGAACAAGTCTGTAATTAAAACCACTGCCTTCACCCTCTGTATCGGCAAATCCACGTAAGTTAACGCGCCGTCGGATTGACTGGCACCTGTAACCATTCGACTGGAACTTCTGCCCCCAACAATCCACCAACATATATCAATGCCACCATTCTCTCCTGGGAGATTTGATTCCACATGGTATTAAGCTCCGTAAATGATATCTCGTATTGTTCTCTGGAATTTTGTGGTATGAATGCCGTATATTTCATTGTAAATCGTGATTTAGCTGGCCGACGGAATATTATGGAAATACACCCGGGTTACCCGGCATGCACCGCGCGGGGCTTGATTACATTTCCCGGCGGTCTTCCAATCTCCATGGGACCATTGATTGCATAACTTTCAATTGGATGGTGGCAAATATTTTTCTCCTTTTTTTCCGTTCACCGAATGGAAATCGTGCTTGCTGCGAAGTACGTCGTGGTCAACGAAGCCAGAGGAATAGAAAACTAGAGTCCGATTACTCGAACGACTTCTTACTGATGATGATAATGGAAGTTGGAAACCATATTTTCATCTTTGTTCTTCCACTCGTTGATGAATGACTGATCAAGTAGAAAAGGCAGTGGCATCTTTAAGCGGCAGACTTCTTGGTTGGCCCTGACTCGTTATTGTACTCTCGCACACTTTCGCACAGACAATACCAGGCGAGGCAATTATTTAAACGTAACCTCGCACCACACTTACTCTATCGACCGCCTTTCACACGATGGATAAAAATATCTATTTGCATGTCGAGATGCATTACGCCGGATTGGCCCGCGCTTCTTGCTTCGCTTCGACTTGGAACGCGCACTTTCCTCCCTCCAGTACCCTTTTGCCCCTTTCCAGTCTGTTCTCCTTTTCTTCATGACCCAGACTGGGCGCGATAGTGGCGAAGGTCGGGGTTAATCGAGCCAAGTCTTATCCGTTGGAAATACGATTTTCGGAAGCGAGTTATACTCTGCCATACTCTATACTCGCTCTTCTCTTCACTGAACCACCATCTTCAAAACTCCAACTTATCCATACTGATGTACTTTTTTTTTGGACACTCTTAGCAATTTTTTTAGTATGGTTGAAGTCAATGAATAATCGATCGAGTCTAAGTAAATTAGTTGTTTACTTGTAACAATGTTTCTAAAATAGTTTTCTTTTCGTAAAGATCTCCGTTTCGTATAATAGCAATTCAACAGCTAAAAGTCAAGTTACTCTGCTTTCCGTTCGTTTACTCTGCGAAGTATCCAAACTCTTTACTTCACTCAGATGGAACAAAGGATGTACTGTTTCGTAGTTGTTGCGGACTAATCAGAATAATTCCTAGCGGTATACTCTGCCACTCGCAGGCAATCGACTCTTTCCAGTATTGTCTTGGTTCTCAGAAACCAACTACACTTTCGGCAGTGTACACTCTTGTTACCCTGTTTCCTGGATTGCTTTTGTGCCCACGCTTCATGAACTTTCTTTAATCCGCCCCCGATTCTCCTTGCGATTCAGAGAAACTTGGAATGTTAAAAAAGCAGAGTTTGTTGGGAATCAATTTAAAGCGATCGACTGTTCTATGAACTCTTTTGACGACGATCTTTCTTGAAACTTTGCTAATTATTTCAATAATACAACATAGATCTATTAACTATAATCAAGTGAATATTTAATATATTAATTATCGAAAAATGAGGCGTTCTTTGGATGAAACTAGATCGGTTGCATGGCTACTGGGACGTCCTAGAGAACGGTAGTCTTGGAAGGATCGATATTATTTAGAGGACGGAACAAAGATTGCCGGTCTATCTTTACGCCCAACGGACGTTACTTCTTCTTTCATAAAGGGGTCAAGGGAAGCTCGCTTAGAAAGTGCTGCATATATATGAACATGTAGTATCATAAATTACTGATGGCTCGCAGCCCAGCGTATAGTGAATGGAATACACGTGCTTTCTTTTTGCAGTCGATTGCTCCGCCAACTCAGATGCAATAGAGTTTGCATTACGACGTGCCAGAGAACTACGTAAATTCGGGCAGTAAAATGCCAGTGATATTACTGTTAACACTGGAATGAACACTGATTGCTCGTGCGAGGTCAGAGCGAAGCGGTGCACTGGGCAAAAAGATTTGCAGCCTGGCTCGTGATAGGTTCGATTCAATATCCCGGAAGAAGTGTGCCATCTATACTCACTTTGGAATGTCGCCAATCTTCGGTGGCCGGCATTTTCTTGACGCTGGTCCTCTCCACGCGTTGTACGCTGCAACAAAAAAGAGGAAATCGTTACTATTGTTTGTAACAGGCAAAATGTCATCTGAAAAACAGGCAGAAATTCGTGCTTCGAAATCTTAATAAAATTCTAAAGACTTCCTATGTTAGAATCGCCGAGCAATTTTCTCGAATTACGGTGGTCCTGAAAACGTTCGGGGCAAAGTGTCGCCGATTGCTTAATCCAGGAGAAGAGCTTACGGGAACAAGGAAGAGTGACAGAGAAAGAGAGCTCGTTGAAATGGATGCGAAGAGAGAAGATTGAATTCGGCGAAATTGAAAATCAGCCGACGATAGAACAAGCCTGGCAGGATTCACCCGCTCGAAATAACTATTTCACAGAGGAGCGCCATGCATTAATAGAAGGGATCCCAAATTCCGGAACGGCAAAAGGGAGGAGAATGCATGGAAAATTCTATCAATCAAATTACAAGAGGGGCGCTACGAAAGAGAGAACATGCCACTCGCTTTCACGTCCATTATTATTGCGCATCAACCGGGATTTCATCGGGCAAAGGTCCAGTAAAATTTGCGTATTCCATAGAAACCTTAATTTCAGAATTCAATTCAATCAGTCATCTAAAAGTTCCTTTATTTCCCTAAATTCGGTAAATTAGTAATGTTATACGTGTTACATTGCCACTTAACAGTGTATAATTATAATTAATTTCGCAAGAATGTCGCGTGCCTTTCAGGCTAATTAACCGCATGACTTCACCGCTTCACCCTCGCAATCGGACACGTGAAGGGACACACGTTCACCGCACTCTGTTACATTGTGTGAGTGGTACAAAAAGAGAGCAAGAGAGAGAGAGAGAGAGAGAGAGAGAGAGAGAGAGAGAGAGAGAGAGAGAAAGGAATTGTGGTTGGTAATCGATTGCGCGCACGGGTTCGTACGGATCCGTGTGGAAAGATTGACGGTGGAAACATTTAATTTCAAAAACCGTAGCGCTTTCCGAACATTCGGGTTAATTGCACTTCATTGTTACACCCGCACCTTTCCATCTCCCGTTCAGCCTCTCCTACGATGCTTCTCTCGCAGCGAGCGACCATCGATCGAACAAGCTCCGAGTGCCATTCGCTAATTATAAAGTTTCCACGTGTGACACGAATCTGTCAAATTTCCACGGCATACTTTCGTCTGCGTGTGTGTGTGTGTGTGTGTGTGTTATCACCAAGGCCGAAAGTGTGTCGGAGACACTGACGAAATGTCATGTATTGTTGTCTCTCTTATGGCTTTGACTGTGAGAAACGACGAATTTGCTACATTTGGGCTACGTGATAAAATACTAATGAAGCGAACCAAGCCGACCCTTGGAATATTAAATCCAATATATCTCCGAATAACAGAGCCGTCCCATATTCTTCACCGAATATTAACAAAAAATTCCATTATTATTAAGTGAAGCTGCTCGTATTAAATGCGATGAGCCACACGAAAATTTCCATCTGTTTTTCCACCGAATATTACTGAAAAAAAGCCGATATTGTTAAATAATTTAATTGAAGCTATGCGTGCACTCCGAATTAAAATTCACCAATTAAACTCTGGTTCGCTCGTTGTTTTGAAATCGAATAATATTGAGAAATACAATATATATATACTATACAAAATTGTTTGATTGCTAGTGTGAATTTCGTTTAAAGGGAAAGGGTTGAATACGAAGAGAGAGAGAGAGAGAATACGTGTAACGGTCTCAGGGACAAAGGGAACGCTCCTTCCACACATCGAGAACTTCATTAGGCCGTTATTGCGCCCGTTCAACAGTAATTAATTGAAAGTTCGATGCTCATAGCCAATAGACAGCCTCGCGTTCTGAACGCGGAAGGTCACCTGTAAACAGTACCTTGGAAAGGTCAACTAGTGGAATGCTCGGGAAACAGACTGTAAAATAAAAGGCAATTTGTCCGTGAATTAGCAGTGACACCGGTGTTACTTGTAGGTGATAAGGGCTCTGGTAATTAATCGGGAGCGCATCGCTGAAAGCCATCACCAATTTCTAATTACCACGGAGCGTATCGATCATAGGGCGACTATCGCTTTTATCGGCACCAGACCATTCAATTATTCGGGCGACGTTAAGAGCATAACTTCTCCGGGATTGCTTCCGCTACGCCAGCGTCAGGATGCATTTTCTACGAGAGTAGCCCAAGTACGTTCTCCTTAAGGGAACTTAAGCACACTTGAAATTACCATAAAACTCTGTGTTACTAGCTAGTAATTGGAAGTCCGTCTGACCCAGTTATTCACACCCGCTTTACTTAGCTCCGATGCACTATCATTTTCCACCCTAATTACGTCGAATTATCATTCTCGCGTTAGAGGGGATGCGTGATGGCCTTCGAAGCTAGCTTAATTTCAATTGGACGAAGCATCCACCAGGCCGGATATTACCGAGAACTTGGAATTTCAATCTCTGACTGACCAGCCGATTCGTTGTACCCCTGGGAGCTTTTATCGATTACACGCGCGACGAAAGTGCAAGTGGCAGAGGCGGCGTCCTAATGGAATTGGAACGGCAAGCTAAATACCCACGTACTCACTCCTACGTGCATGACTCACATTCCGTACACGGATCATCCGCTATATGCTCGGGTAATCCCGGATTTCTCATTACGCTCGGCTGAAAAATCAATCTACCAACTGAGCAAGATTTTCTAGGTCTTATCCTGTCAACATATGTCTTTTTCATCATGCAGAAATCAAGATAAATCGTCCTGTTAGTAAAGGAAAGTTAAAGTATAGAATTAAAGTTGGATTAAGTGTATCTAACGATCGGAGTAAAACTTATACGGTCTAGACTTGATACCGAGTTAAAGTTCTTTAACCCTGACTGCACTCAACGCCGTCGGTTCGACGTGCAGTTCGCATATCACCAACGCAGTAGTGTCAAGTGAGACTCGAACCCCGCACTTCAGTCGCCCGTATCGCCGCTCATCAATCAAGCTTAATCAAATTTCCATGGTACACGATATCCTAGCGAATGGAAACTCCGTCAGAACATGATCCAGACTCCGAGGATACTCGATCCACCTCAGTGAATGTCTTTCACTCCCTAATGTCTTACAGAAGTTACGCAACAGTGCTGATAGTGTTGACGAAGTCTTGCAAATAAATTAAGATGGATTCGAACTTTTCTCAATGCAACGTGTAATAAAGGAGAGAGTTTCTACTGACAGGATTGTGCAAACACCCAGCGGGGCGGAATTGCCGCTTTACGAACTACACATGATTTGCAGTCTCACACACAACGGTCAATTGTTAAATCGCCAAGGGACCAGGTCGAGTCGTTCCGGTATATATCCGTATTAACTCGCTCGTATCGTCCTCTACTACTATGTCGTACGCACACAATGCATGCGTACTCACTCTCTTGATGATTATCGATTGCACGCCAACATAAAGCCTTGAATTGTTCGGAAACTCGAAGATCATCTATGTCCGATTTCATTACACGACATGTTCATCTCGAGTAACACGCGAAGGATTTCATTTTCTTTTAGAATAAGATTTTACGAAAATATGATTTTTTACCTAAGCCTCTGGTTTTCATTCCATTCATTCATCTACGAATACAGACTTTCTATATTAAAACTGAGCCCGTAAAAAAGTCAGGAAGACTGGAAAAAGGTGGGAAAAACCGTCTAAATTAAATGTAGCTAAATAATTTGTTTGAAGTGTGAACATTGGATAATAAAAGGTGTCCCAATTAACACAGAATACCATTGTATCGATAATGTTGCAAGAGAGTCATCATTGGTTGAAAATCCAGCAATGAGAATATTCACAGCGAATATCATGCATAAATCAACTGACTCCCAAATACCATGTGGGAGGGGATCCGCTGATTACGATCAGGCTCGTAATTTACCACAGAGTAATTCATTAGCGGCGGGCCGTTCGTGACGATTAACGGCATACTGATTTCTCAATTGCAACTTGACTAGGGCGCCCTCCGCCGAGGGTAATTAAATTCCCAATAAAGCGTGCCACCCTCCAAAGCACAGTCAAGTGGAATTTATCTTTATTGTACAATAAACGTTGACCGATTGATACCAGTTAAGGGAAGCGCAACCAGTGAAAAAAATTTGAGAAAATTCCGAATGATAGACTCTGCGAATTGCAGTTTTCAAAGGCAGTGCTATCAATATTCTCTGTGGTGCGTTTCTGTGGTTTCGGTTGGCCTTGCAAGTGGAATAGCCCGCTGATAGTCAGACGAAATATAATTTCAAATTTAAAAGAATTATTTCTATCCTCATATTTCATTTTAGCTTCCTAAGATTATTATTCTATCTTACTCGACAAGTAACACAGTTCTCCAGATTTTATAATTTAAGGAAGAATTAAAAAAAGAAGAGATATATCTTTTCGTCGGCATACAAAAGAAATGACTTTATTCATGGCAGGATTGAAACTGTTTTTAAATGGAAGTGATTCGATATCGGATTCACTGAAAATTATATCGAAAAAAATGGCATTCTCGGTAACCACATCCATCTAGCTAATCCGAGAACATCCGTTAATGGTGCCGCGTGGGATTTTGACGTACGAGCTGGAAGATTAATATAAATTATTCTAGGTGCGAGAAAGCCCTGCGCATATATACCGAATATATGTGAAACATATATATACTATATAAGGATGACAAAGCTAGGGAAGGGATTTTAACTTTATAAGACGCTGGCGGCAAGTTGTGCCCCGAATAATCCCTTAATTACCAGAGAGCTACCTCAAAGAAGCTGCACATACAAACGCAGAGAAGCATGCACTACCGCGGCGACCGATAGTCCGTAAAGTAGGGGACAAAGAGCGTTCCTCTTCCTCGCAGGCGGCATTGTTTGTGCGTCTCGGGCAAATTGTCTGAAAAGCGGCGCTCTAATTGCCGAGCCACTCGCCATTAATTATGCCTGCAGTCGCCAAGCCGCGCGTACGTGCCGGAGAACTCTGTTTATTGTGCATTCCCCATCGGTGAGAAGAAGAGAGAAAGAAAGAATACAATCATAGCTTCATAGTCTGAATCGATCATCCAAGAGAGATAGATTTCCTATTTGTAAAAGCAATAATAGAAAAATAATCCAGGCTCTCACAATACGATCCAACTGTCACAACCAATCTATTATTAGGAACGCCTGTAAGTGAGCTCGGTGGACCGCTTTGACGTGACGACTATTCAGTGATCGCCAGGGAAGCAATCGATTAAATCAATGGTACGAAGAGATCGAGCTATCATCGACGTCATTGCTTGCGTGTCTCCTTCGCAGGCTGTTCGAGGACCGAGTTTCAACAGCCGCAAGCACACGGAGCCTGTCTGTCGCTTGGCATCGACGCGAGCGACCATTAATCAGTGTAAAAGTTGATTAAGAGTCCGGACTCCCCTTTTTCTGCTTTTCCCTCGTTCTTCCCCTTCATCGACCAACCAACTCATTCCTGCGTTTCGCCTTGCACGTCGTTACTATCATTTACAGTGCGTAATTACAAGCTACCTTCAGTTCCAGGCGTGCTAGTTCTCTAAGCAGACTAGATTTCTATGTGTAAATATTAATCTCGTCAGGGATAGATTCTCCACTAAAGTTTAATTGACAACAGTAGAATTGATTTCTGATGGGTAAACAGAGAAATTGAAGGGAAAGCTCGAATTCATTATCGGTTCCCAGCATCCCTCTGACCAGCTATCTATCTGACTGACCTTCAGGAATATTAAAGCTCCGTTTGAATCGGGGTGAGACCGATGCTCATCGAGGCAGAAGGATCGATCGATCGAGCTTGTTGTGTCGTCACTGACAATTACGCCACAAATACGTGTACAGGATCAGTCACTCGAATAGCTCTTCGAGAAGAAAAGTGCATGTACAGTCGGGTCACCCAAAAATAACCACGTGAATGAACTTGCCCACAAGATTGCTTGGTTTCAAGGTTTCTAAAGGCGAACACTCCTGGACCAGTTCCTTGAGAAATTATTCACGAATTTAATCCTGTCCTGCTACTAAAACCCTGAAAGACAGGATTCACACGTTTCCTCAATGAACATTCAAGTTTCAGACAATAATAATCGATGGGATATCTAAAGGACAATGATCCGACAAGGTGACACAATTCCTACTACTGGAAAGTTCGACTACTCTTGTTGGAGAACTCTCAAGGTCGCACTGCTGCGATGTAATTAAGGAGCTCGTTAATTAACGTCACTCTTCCGCACGGCTTCCGGGAGCGCTGAATTCATACCTTTTATTAAGTTCGAGAAACTACTGTGTACCAGATTTTATTGTATAATATGATGCATGGAATGTTGTAGATAATATAACATGATTTCATGAGAGAATACAAATATTGTAAACTCACCTTCCATTGACATCTTATCACCCAGCTTCATATCTGTGCCATGGATCAGGTGCGTGGTACTTCAACTAGTTAAGAGGACATCGGTGCAAGCACTTGTTAAACCGATAGTCCGATAAGTAGTACGCTGAACACGAGATAGAGTCTAATTGTTTACTTTTCACTGAATTTCACCGTGGAATGTCCACCTTTTTGCCGTTAGGATTGTCCTTCTGCGTGACTTCAATTCCGTATTTCCTCTCTCGATCAAATTGCTTCACTAGAAGAGTCTCTTGACTAAAGGACCACCGAGCCCCGAAAATAGAGCACTACCCTTGATACCAGAGAACGTTTCGCCAAGTGCAGTCGACGTTCCTGATTTTATTTCGATTCCTCTCTCAATTCCGATCCTGGAAAACCTGGCATCCGTGTGGTCCTGAATAAAAAGAGAAGATTTGGTTAGGAAATTATCATAGCTGATTCGCCTTTTACATCATCAATTGAATTAAAGTACGAATGGAAGCTCTAGCAACTGACATTCCCTTTGTAAAAGGAAGCTAAGTTCTATTAGCTTCGCTCTAAAGAATGTTTTTTTTTTTCAACTACAAATACAAATACAATTCAAACTATTGCTAAAATAAATTATACATTTCCATAGCATCAATTGTATCAAGCATTTACAGCCGGCACATACGAATGTACTACTGGTGACCCACTTTATATTCCCCGGGAATTACAGCTCATTGTAGCGAGGGGACGCAATCATGGAACACCGATTTCGAAAGTTCCTCCCTTGTTCGAAAGCAAACCCGAAAGCGTAACATTGGTATGAACATCTCAGGGTAGTACAAGCCACCAATAAATATTAATTCAGTGATTATCTAACGAACAAGTTCAACAGACCGAGGCCAAGTTACCGATACTCTCGTAGCTATCGAGCAGTACGTGATCGAATTTCCATAAGTCCTGAATTGGTTCTCCCTTATAACAGATATATTCATGAAGCGTTGTATACTATACTGACATAAATGCTATTCTAATACCGTTCACCACTGCCGAATTATTTTATATCGATCACTTGGACCCTGAAACCTTTGGGTAACCACAAAATCAATATAGATTAAGAACCATTCAAGGAATATCATTTCTCTAGAGTGCCGCAGCATCCGCTTTACTCTACCATCTTACACATCCTTGGATCGCGCAAAGCAAGAGAGATAAAGAAATATCTCGACATTATCTCGCAAAGTAAATCCGGAAAACGTCGTTTCCGCGAAACCGTCTTTCCCAGCATCCATTGAGTCTGCTCTTTCTCTCGGCACCTTTTTTCTCCGAAACCGTCGAAGGGAAAAAGACTGCAAGCTGTGGATTCGTATTCCAGAAGAGTACACCCGAAACGCTCGTAAATTCCATCGACCTTAACCCCACCCGTTTCTCTCCGGCACCCTGTTACCCTTCTTTGTATTTACAGAAATCATCAGCGTGATCTCTCGATAGAGGCCGAAGACAAATTGGACAACCCACCACCTGGCAATCGGCCGAAATTAATTGCTAAACAAAATTACTTGTTCCTACAGGAAGAGCACCGACAGCCACCGGAAGCGACAGGAAATGCTGTGTAATCAGAGATTAAATAGAGCGGTGAACTTTGTCGTTGGGATCGCTTTCGAAGAAGAGAAGGGGAGAGGAATACTGTTTAGCTCGTTCTATCCGTCGGTTTATAACCAATTCGCTTCACAGTTCGACCCGTAACTTCTAAGTGGATCACGGAATGTTTGAACTCGCTTCCTAATCAGTATGATAATTAAGTAATGTCATTATTACACGAAATTGGCAAAGGAAACCGAAATTTAATTTCTGTTTATTGTAACATATTAAAGTTAATTCAGGAAAACAAACTTTACAGCATCCCGAAATTGAAACATCACACTATTCGTAGTGATTTGATTGGCAATCAGTAAATAGCTAGGCATTGGTGAGAACGTAGGTAGATGGACGAGATGAGCATGATGAACCGGATGGACCGAGTATGAACTTAGCATGCAGCTAGTACAGTACAGTGAGAACTCGATCATGGTATGCAAATTCAAGGTGGTTCTTCGGCTCGCCACTTCGATAGTTGCGTCATTGTTTAAGTAACTACTTGAGATTGCAACCACGGAATTCTTTGAATGGCAATTTCTCTCATACCAGAGATATAAATCCAAAATCGTCGAGTACGAAGCAGTGAAACTTTGGAGAAACGATAGCAAGCAGTAAAGTCGAAGGATCCTTAAAGGACTGTTTGTTAGATGATTATAGTATCTACTAGCAGACCACATTCATCCTTACAAATGTGGCGCACCAATGATAGAACCGTTAACAGGTTTGACCTCGATTTTACCCTATTGATTCCAGACTGTTTCACGGGGTGTCTTGCGAATAATGACAATCAATCAAACATTTCACCGTGTTACGTCACACCATTTATAAAAAGACAACTAGTGAATCGTGAAAGGTTCTTTTCTTCTAAAAATCAAAGCAGAGATAGTTTAAAAGCAACATCCGACTTGTATTACCACACACACTCGCCGATCCAGATTCTACGAGCGAATTGAAGTGAATGGAGAATAATTTTCAAAAGAGTCCCCACGGCTTCCTATGAACGCTTGGTTTAACTTAACGACTACCACGGAAGCCAAAGACACCATGCGCAGGAAAACCTTTTCACCCCAGCTAACTTCTCTTACAATTTCAACGCAATCCCTTGGAAGTTAAGAGCGCAATGGCAGCGTTTATTATCACCCTGCTCACTTAGTCGAGCGACATCCGTCGCAACGGTGGATATTGGAAGAGGAAGATGAAGACGAAGATCGAGTAAGTAGAATGAATTAAGTCTCAATTACTGAGATGGATGCCAAAGTGATACGTTGCGAAAGTAGACATCACAGTGGAAGGTTATTCCTATCAAATTCGTTGGGAAATCGACTTATAAAACATAGGAAATGCTTTACTTCCTTGAAAACCATTTGGTTCATCCGGTGAATAAAGATGTCTGTCGTGGAAAATCGATAAGACTGACTCCGTCCAAGGACAGTTGGTGTACATACTTTCATCCGAAGAGCTCTTAGAACACGGCAACACATACAAGCTAGATAGTAGTACTCGCTAGCTAGCACAACCCTCCACCTTTGGCACTTCGCATCCGAGCTAATGCGCCTTCCCAACCCTTGAAAGATCATTTTCATACGGCATGCCATTAGATCTATTTACACAGACGCGCTTCAACACTCGTCGGATTTCCCATCCATGCCAGCGGCCTCTTTCTTCCCGAGGAGAGAAAGAAAAGAGGAAGCTCGGCTATTGATCTCGTACAGCACAATCTTAAGGCAGGGTTTTCTCCTACCTTTCTCCTGAACCCAATTTCAGATGTGTCACTTGTCCCCTTCCAAACTGAAGCCGCGCACTTCAGATCCCTCAAACTGTAAAGTAGTACTAAAAAGCATCGAAAATCTTCATTCGGAGAAGCAAGTAGCAAGGCATTTATCCAGGTGGAAGAAAAAAAAAAAAGGAGAGTGGTTGGAAGTACGATAAGAAAATGCGGCCACTAGCTGTAAAGTGCGAGGTCTCAAAAAACTCGTGGCACTTCCACTTTGAATAGAAGTACTGCGTCTGAATAAGATCTATGCTAATGCGAGAGTTTGAAAAACAGGTTGGTAAATGTTCGGGTCTTGAGAGATATCTAGGCGCATAGAAACTCAGCAGGGGCCATCTGCACAGGAGGTATTGTTATTGAAAGCACTGAGAATACGAAGCAATGCCAACAGCATCTTCCGCACAGGTGAGTAAGAGGAATGAAACCGTGGGAGATGAAACGACTGGTGATATGTTAAAGATGCTGTCAAATACCTTCTATATTCTATCATCCAGTGACTCTGTTGTCATTCTAAATAGAAGAACCATCTTCGCTAGTATTACCTATTTCGTCTCGCACCACAAAGCGTCGCAAGAATATATAAAGTCTGCTATCTCCATCACCACGAGTGTGCTACTGGAATTCTCCTCGTCGGTCCATTCACGATTCACAGGATTCCGTAGCGGCGCGAAAGGCACTAAGAGAAAAATAGGTCGCACGTTTTTGTTCGCGCGTTTATTCGCGCGGAAAGAGAGTGAGAACGCGAGTGCGGAGGTCGGCAGATCTAACGACATCAAAAGCAATGGGACAATTAGAAAGTGCGAGGGTGGCAAAAACCATCCGGACTGCTTTTGCGAGTCAGCTCGAGATAACAGACATTTTTCTAGAAAGCAATGAGAACTCGGCTCGTGGAAGACTCTAATAATCAGATGTCAGAAAGAGAAATGTCAGAGTAGTAAAAGGGAATGCGCAAATTATTGAGAAGTTATGACGAATGCACACCAGGAGTCTTCAAGAGCAAGGAGGAAATCCGGCGCGTGTATACGCTCGACGAATGCACTATCGATCTGAGCAACGCTTAATTATCAATGAAGTACGTCAGGCTGCCTTATTTGCCAATGGCAAATGTCAAGCAACCATTGGAAGGCATGTCTCGTGACGTAAGTCATCCTGTTCTTCGCGGGAGTATTCTCATCTGGTTACATCGTAAGAGGTGAGTGACCCCACCAGCAACAGTCGATGCCTAATCATTCTAGGAAAGTATAGCAAATCATTCCAGATGATGCTCACGCGCGCGACGATATGTGAACCCATCGGATGTACGATAGACTTGGTACTTTGTACAACCACGAGCAAACGTGGGAGCACAGCTGGAGATTTGAGCGGAAGTTTCAGGGCTGATAGTGTGATAGGCACACACCACTGGTCTTCAAGGTAGACCTTGTTCCGTAAAGGTCACTGTGCACACAAACCGGAAGACCAAGCGATTAGAAGTTTCCATGCGAATCGCAATCGTCAAGATTAATCGTATAACACACTTTTTCCTAGTTCTGTCAAATAATGATTACATTGTGTTTTATTCTCGCATTTCAAGTTCTGTAATAAAACGCGATGTTCAAGAGAAAATTGAATTTTCCTAACAAGCCACGCAATTTATTTATAATCGGGTCGCAATTTCAGCCAGACCGCTCATCGATGAAATTATGCTAGCCATCATACTCCAACTTCATTCTACGTCAAACCTCCTCCTACACGCGATACACACTCCTCAACAAATATTTGTTACGGTACGAGTAATGTTTCCCCGACTCAAGTTTCACGCATAATTGTCCAAATTGGAAAGAACTCGGCTTTCTCGTCGACTCATCAAGCGCACCCCAATTCGCCAAGTTTACAATACCTCGTTGTGAGTCTCGAGAGAAATTAGACTGGCGAAAGTTTTAACACGTTAAACGACCGGCCTATTTTCCTTGCCATTTCGTACACTCTGCACGAAGATTAAACGTAGTGCTTAACGTTTTAATTGGAAGACTTTAAGATATTTACAAAGCATCAGGAAAGGTAAACGTAGTAGGGAACGCCTACTCTCTTTTAAATTCTCAAGTTACATTCTATTAATAAAAGGTAGACGATAACCATTACTATCTTTCCTAATATAAATAACCATATTTTCAAAAGCCAGCATGCATAGACAAACAAACATGTTTATTACTAGTATCCTAGTTCTCTGAGCGACAAATAGCAAAGACTGGTGTTTCCCAGGTATTCGATATTCCATCCAATATCTATCGCGCATCACCAGCATGCGAAACAACACCACTCGACTATCGAAGCCGGACAAATACGTGGCAGTAAACAAAGAATAACAGGAAAGGGCGACGTTCAAAGAGAGCAGGAATCTACAACAAGCTACTCAGCTAAAAGCTCAATTGTCCATCGACACTCATTTTCACAAGCTTTTCGAAACTTCGTAAGCCGAGCTTTCAAAGGGAGTGCGAACGTTTCAAACTGTTCTCGTACTCGAATTGAGCTGCGCGCACACAAAGGGGAAGTAATATTCACTAGGAAAAGTGGAGATCAGTAAGCGGAAAGGAAAAGTGATGGAAAGCTGGTTCGATTCGTTTGAGGAAAACTTGTGGATCAAAGAGAACCTAGGCAGCGAATGTGTGTCCAAGAGATAGAACTGTCAAGCGTGCGAGATGTCAATCATGCGTCGCGACGTAGTGTCGCCGTCGGGACGTTTTAAGGGGTGAGAGGTGCACGTGGCGAGTACTCACACTCATCGAGAGGGTAGTATGGACGTCGAAGCGGAAGTGGAGGAGGACGAAAAGAACTGTCTAGAGTAGACTGGATTCTATAGAAGAATATAGAGCGAGTATGCCGCGCACGAGTGAAGCGTACACGCAGAATAACCCTTACTTACTCGACAGTAACGAGGCGAGCGCTAGTCCTCTCTCTGCCTGTTTTCCCTCCCTCGTTTTTCCACTGGCTCCCAGAGTGGGAGAAAGATGCCGCTCGCGAGTAAACCGTCAACGACAAAGGTAGAAAGATAGAAAAAGAGAGAGAGCGAAGGATAGATGAGAAGAGAGCGATGTCCCACCCTTGGGATAAGAGATCGCACGCGCTGGTCTCTCCAATGTTCACGGTCGATCAACAGCGGGAATTCCGAGCTCGCACACGAGCTTTGTAACATCCGAAAATCTGCCTGGAGATGAATAACGCGTGAACTTGAAAGCAGCACTCGAAATAGTAAGAATCATCTCACCGATTTATCTATGAATTTTAACTTAGGCAGATGAAATTATACCCGGTGATATTATGTACGCGATACAGCAGCTTCGAAAGCACGAGTGTCCTTCCCGAGGCGAGAAATAGAGCTGAGAAGAAGAGAGAAGCCGGCGCCGACGACCGCGTCGCTCGCTCGACTGACTGGCCTGAGCACCGCCGCCCCCGATAGCCCGATCATTTTATTCCACCTCCACTGCTCTCGCGGCGGCGTGGCCCCTCATATCCACGATTCCTGCGCCCCTAACCGACGACGCGCCACCACGTCGACCCTCGAATTTCCTCCCTCGCGAGAACCAACTACGATAACGCGATATACGCTCCCCTCTTCCACCCCCGCTCAACCCCTTTTCGGGGGATCCGGCTCAGCTGGAATTCGATTTGGTTTGGCCAGTGCAGCGTTTACCGTCGACGAAAATCACCACGAAATTATTACCATCCCTCTTCCAAGGCAGTGCTAAAGGGCAGCGAAAGTGCGAGGGATTAAGGGATGTAATTCCGCGGTCACTAATCCCAAGCATCATTATGAAAATTAATGTTTCATGCTGTTGGGAACTGAGAAGGTCAAAGGATGAGAGTGCGAAATTCTAACTAGGATATTCTGCTAACTAAATCGCACGCGATAGTTGGATGAAAAGGATACTGTGGAAATTGACCGGTATCGTTTGATTCTTATTCAAGGTCTTTAAAGAAATCATATTGGAATGAATTGATGCAAACGTATTTTGAAACTCACCGAACTGAAATTTCTAGAAAGCTCTGTACACAGGGAAGGAATCCCACCGCATTTGTTACTGGTTGCAGAGTCTTAAAGGAGGTATAAGGTGGAATTCAAGCGATATGCATGCCAGAGACTGAGAAGAGAATACAGTCGTAAGGTTTCTTTACGCTCGTACTCGTCTTATCTTCTTCTTACACAGCGCGCATAGCTGATAGAGCTTAGAAACTGAGTTCAACTTAGTTCACGAACTGCTCATAGAATTTTTAAATGAGCAAAGATGAGTCTTCACTTTTTGCTAGTTGAACAGGAATAAAAAGATGCATAAGATCGTCTAGAGAGAAAAAGCGAACGATGTCAGCATAAAGTTTGGTTCAACCATATCTACTAGTGGTAGTTATATCATCAATGGGGTCCGAATATGTCCCATTGGAATATTGGAATAAACGAAAGCCCCCCAATTAAACGGGTTTTCGTCTCGGATCGATCTTAGCGTCGAGGAGACTGACTTTCAAGCAGGGATTATTCGCCAACCTTTTCCAGGGAACTCCATCGTTAGAATTTCGAGTACCAACCGGCTCGCCATTGCTATTTTCCTGTTCTTATCACGCTGTTTAATTGGAAACGCATGCAATTCGCTCGCTGGACTATAACAGGCTGGCTGGCATTACGAAAGCCAGTAAATAGTCCCATTGTTTTCGTCGCCAGCCTTGTTAATCCAGATCGTACATTCGTATTTTCTCAGGCCGCGGTGACTCGATGCGCGCCACTGCTGGCTATTTGCATCGATGAAACCAAAGGCTGATCATTAAGAATATTAAGCGGAGAGAGAAAAAAGCTTGGTTGGAAATTTCGCAGGATTTCCTCGGTAATGAAAATCTCCCACTGTTTAATATGGAATTGCGATCTACGACGAACATCGACGATGGAGACGCAAGGAGAAAACTGCCAAGTCATAAAGCTACCGTGGAGAATGTGTATGCTCAGGACGAACACATAAAGCACAATGACTCGCTGATTCAATAACGCGCGTGAATTTATTGATCGCTAAGATAATTGAGTATCCCATTTACCAGTGTCAACCGTGATTTTACTGGCCGGTTAGAAACAAGAGATAGAGAAACATGTTGAATGAAACTCGTACCACGAGAACTCGTATTTCAAAGGGTTCCACTATTCGATACAATTTCTATTGGTGACGAGTGATGCATGTTGACATCGATTATAGAGTGGGTGTGTGTGTCGACCAATGGTAACATGGTGGAAATTTAATTAGCCAACCAGGGATATTCAAAATTCTGCATGCAACGTTCGATCCTGTAAGCCGTACTCCAAAGAAAGGAAGTTGTTGGTGGTCTTAAAGTTTAAGCTGCTTTAAGCTTAAATTATTTTATGAAAGCAGTGGGATGACTATCGCTTTTCTGACAAGTCCTTGCTCGATCGATACTTTCTACAGCCTACTATAATTTATGACAGCTTTAAAGAAACATTTCTCTTTTTCGATGAAATAGTTCTCTCATTCAAATGAAATCACTATTATCATCCTAATGAGACTTCCTAGTTTTCACTGGACGAGAGTAAATCCTTTAAAGAACATCGGTCTATTGAAAACTCCGATATACCCTTGAGGCTTGCCCTTATAACTGGGTCAAAGCATCGGATCTCGTGATGTGATATTAATGATCGATACGCCGCGGAAAATTATCCTCACGATAGTCAGAAAGTTCCTTGGCGGAACTTTAGGCCGGAAAACCTTTCGCTATAACCCTGGTTAAAAGTAAGGTTCGCCGAGAGATACACTTGGAAAGTGTGTGGCAACCTGTAATGCAAGTAAAACTGCGGTAGAACAAAACGTCTATTCGGATTACGAAGTTATAAATCAAAAGGACTTTGGGCAAGGATGCGTGCTGGTCGAATCGATTGGAAGTGCTCCGTGTGTCCCTCATCCCCTCTTCTCGCACTGTCAAGGTTTCCTTAAAGCCTTTCATTGATGTATGCGCCAATTAATCATTCAGCTACCCCTTCGATCTTGCAGCGTATCGCATAAATTAAAGCAGCGTATCTCACCTCGAAGTGTTCCATTATTAGGATAAAAGAATGATGGATTCTAAGTTTGTGATATCAATTCGATGATGATTCGACCCTGATGACTTTCGGTTAATACGATAGAGTTGTAAATGTGTCTCGGGAACCGGTCGGCCTTTCTGCGTTCGTGCTTGGCAACGAAGTCGATTCGCCTTGACGGTATACTTTTGCAGATCGAAACCTGCTGCCGAATATCAATTCCTCTTATTTTTCAAGCAACTCGGCCTTCCGCAAGGTCGTCATCTTTTATGAGAAAAAATTGGCAAATTGCTCGACAATATTATCCGCACCCTTCTGTCAGACTACTATCAGATAATTTTAGATGAAATGGAATCTAATAGTTGGCGTCGGCCTCGATGAAATGTCAACGCTAGGATAGCCGATTGATTACTAAATCCTCAAAGGCATCGGCGCGCAAGGATTATCGAGCAGCGACCGGTAGAAAACTGTAGCAGAGGATATACGCCAATATTTGATATTACTCTCGCGTAAATCGATTGATACGTCACAATAATCGGATTGAAGGGAATTGGATATTTCCCCTGGGAAAGTAGAGAGGGATATGAGTCCACCAATATTTATTATAATCTTCGATACGATTAAACCAGTATAGGATAATGCTTAGTCAAATCTCTTCTTTGATGGAACAATACCCATAAATGACAGGGAATTCGAAAGTATGCACTAAAAAGCATGTCGCGAATCTTTAAATTACGATTAATAAATGCAATTCAAGGAAAAATCGACGGAATCGTGGGAAATCGAAAGATTTGCAAGAGAAGTGCATAGTGGAAAATGTTAGGTGCCTGGATGTCGTCGGTTGGATGTACACGAACGGCATGCCGATCAAGCGGTGGTAAAGCAAAGTGTCACGACGCTGTGCGTCCAGGTTGATAGAGCCCAGGGCGTGTATGGGCCCTCTTTCTTCCACACCACACGCAATTAACTACTCTCCTGCGGTCCCTGGCCGTTTGCTTGTGCGATCACGTAGAATGCCGGCGTGCGACGCCGAGGACGACCTGGAACCGTTACGAACACCTCTCGAGACCAGTCTCGTTCGGACGCCCGCCAGGAAACCACGAACCAGAACACTGAAAATTGGCCTGACTTTGCATTCTAATAGCTACCGTTTCTCAACTTATAACTGTCATCTATTGAATTGTGATAGAAAGAATTGATACTCGATTCAGAAGAATAGAAGAAAATATTATCGGTGACGTATGAAATGTGAGCTCGAATTCAATCACTCCTATTAAGGACTTTTCTCGACTTTCAAAGAGTACATCATCATTAAACTTAAAGTCGATCAAGAAAAAAGAAGAACTAAAAAGATTTAAAGAGGGTGATAAGTGAACAGATTATCCAACTTGCAATATCGTTCGATCATAGCTCAATTATGAAGTTGATCTGTAGTCTATTCTTGCTGCTCGTTCTCCGACAGGTAAGTCAAAGAATGTCTATGCTAATTAAATTCCATAGATTATTTAAGCATGACTAATAGAACATTTTTAATAACGTTGCACTATTTTAATCGTTTCTACTGGCTTCCATAATAAATAATAAGAACTATTTTTCATAAATATTAGATTCTCTTACATAGTTCACGATGGAGTAATTATTCTCCTGCCTCTAGCATTGTGCCGCACGGAATTCAGATTAATGCGCTGAACACACCTCAAAGCTAGCGGTGGGAGCTCCATTGGCGCGATAATAAAACTTTTTTCAGAGCACCCGCTATAAATTCGCGACGCACCCTTATCGAAAACTCCTTTCGTGCTGGCCGCCGGCCTTCCAGCTATCTCAAAAATGCTGCTGGAACCAGTAATAAACTTATTTTTAGAACGGAGTCTCCTTCTCACTCGCATACCGCTTCTTTTCGTCCTTTGTCGTAGAGCGTGACTTGAGGCTAGTCAAGCTTGTTGCTCTTTTCATTGAAATTTAAAGAAGTCGCTTCAAAAATTTCACGCTCCCATTCCTAGCGGTACAATAGTCGATGACATATACGTACTTCGGCAATCCGATGCCAAATGCAGGTTTGGAGCAGTCACATTTCATACTTATCACTTGATGACAGAAAAGTTTTGTGTTGCCGACGACAATAGAGCATGCTCGAGTTGACAATTCTATCGAATGCAGAAGCGGTACTTCGTTTCGAAGTTCTCGACAAGCTAGTGCGCGTAATACACACAACTTTACTTTGGCATTCGAGCGGGTTTATTTAGATGAGTTCTTCCTGACTCTCACAGAGTTCTCTCCGCTCCCATAATCCCATTATTTCGATTGGCGGAATTAAAAAAAAAAGGAACTGGTAGACTAACAAAGTATTCTCGCGTTTGTTTGACTATACGAGAGGCGAGCAGTAGCGTAACTCGTTACGGGAATATTACCGTTCGTGTTTTTCGTTTCGTTGAATTCTGAAATGAGAGTTGCGAGAACAAGCTTGGAATGGAATCTCGCTAATAGTGTTGGTGATGGTAACAATAGAAAGCTAGTGATGGTGTTGGTATATTAATTAAGCTTGTTTGCCATAGGCGACTGGTGCGGTTGTCAAGAAGCAGCCCGCTTTTTCCGCCCCAGTATACTCGGATTCGTACGTTCCCGCTGCTATTCAGGTGAGTGTAATTAATTAAACAAGGTATTATCCGCTACCTGCTCGCTCGAATCACGTACAAAAGCGTGCTGCTTTGCTTCGTTGTTCTATCCAACTCGCGACATCTCACGTACGCACAGTACCATCAAAGCCAAGGCGATTCGTGAAAATGCCACAGTTAAAGAATCGTTTTATTTGTCGACTTCCACCGCTCAGAGATCTTTCGAATCCTGAGCGACGAGGCAATCAAATGTATGATCGAATCAATAAACTTTTTGTTATAAAGAACTCTCATCAAAAGAATCATCCCAGCTTAGTCAAGAAGTCGAACTAGAAAAGTAATAGGAAAGAGAATATTTATTCGGTCCAGGTGATATTTCATGCTGTCGAGCAACTGAAGATCATCGAGGAGGAGGAAGCTTCTCAGAACTCTACGAAGACAAGTATCACCACGTCGACATTGTCACCCTCCAGCCAGGGTGGCCAAGCCGACGTGCAAGAAACATCGTCTACGATAATCGCCGAGACAATGACAAAACCGGTGCAGCAAGGGCACGATAAAATGGAAGGCACCAAAGGTGAAGAAACAAAGCAACAAATGGAGAGCTCGACGAAGGCTGATCAAACCAGTTTCGATGAATCGACTCAGGTAGAACAGTAATGCAAACTGACCAAGGAAGAAATACATCTTAATATTACATTCTTTACTTTAAACATTCAACCAAAGCAATTTTACTCTTTTCCTCTCAGAATATAGGCATCCTGACTTCAAGTGAATTCCCTATGGAATCAACATCGAGCGAGCACCAGGAGTCGCCCGAAATCAACGAGGAAACGCCTGAAGCGAACTATGCCACCCCTGAGACGAATTACGAATCGCCAGAGGATGTGTATGGCGTTCAAGAGATGAATCAAGAAGTTCCCGAGGAGAACCAGGAGCAGGATTCCCCTCAGGAAAATAATTCCACTACGGAGATGAGTCCGAAGTACTCGAACTCGTTGTCTACCGAGACATCTAACACAGCAGCCGATGCACCGAAGAAGAAGGAGCCAACTATAGAAAGTATTGTCGAAGAAATCTACGAGATCATTAAGCCTACTAACCCCGACCTAACTGATGACGAGGTCAGCGTGGTCACTCTCGAGGAGTCCAAGAGTGCCACAGGAATGTCAGTAGAAAAAATCGAGAGTATCGAAGAGGAAGAAGAAGAAACAAGGTAAGTTATATCGATCTTTATATCATTCTACCAGAAGAAAATCATCAATTCTATAACTGTTAAGAAATTTGGGATATAACGGTCCATGACCTTGTTCGAGAACTTGATTTAGAGCCGGACATGTCCGTGGCGACGAGAGCAGGCTCATTCAAGAGGACCCTGGCTCGTCCTACTTGACGTAGGAAGTAGGGGATGATAATGACACGTTCCTACTTAACGTGCCGGTGTTGCAGGTTCACACTTCTCGGAGAAAAAGTGGCGCAAGTGCCAAGGCCAAGCTTAACCAGCTACTTACGCCGGGCGAAAGTACCACCAAGCCGGACGCTCCAGCAACTTGGCAGCCTTTACGACGCTCTGAGCAAGGACGCGCGTAAACAAGGATTCGGAAAATACACCGGATATTCCGATGAAGTCCTGCAGACATTAGGTACTTCCGTCGAAGGTGGAATAGCTCCACAACTCCAGAAGATCCTGAGAAAGGTTGTCGAACGCAATGAACTTACGAGAACTGACGCGAGGGGCAAGGTCACCGAAGCGCTCAAGGATCTCGATAATCCTTCGAGTAATCTCAGCAAGGATCTCAGACCTCTTTTACCCTTGCGTTTCTCACCTTAAGACTGTATAAAATCATTCCGCAGAATCTCGCGTGTGGAATGTCTTCAGTAGTTCTATAAACTCGCACTAGATTATTCGACGCTCATCCGTACGAGAAGATATATACTCAAATGAAATGAGCTGATACTGTTCTAGAAATCATTCCAGAGTCAATGTAAATCGTTGGATGTATGTAGAAGATTAAGAATAAAAATTATTATAGTGAAGTGTTTGTGAAAATCGATCGAATTGATTTATAATACGTAGATAGTAAAAATAGTCGATATTTTTCCATGGTGGTTTTCCTGTCAGTGTTTTTCGATCGACACCTTGACCTACCGATAATATTTTGGGGAGTGGTCGGAGGATATTGTTTATAGCTTTAGTAATATGAGTTGGCAATGTCCACCGGGTAACCCTACGTGCATCGATTGGTAATTGGATTGAGCAATTCCATGCCAATACCCCGTACCCACAGGCGTCGACGATGGGACAGTGGAATACCACTCTTGGACGAATTGAACTATCTATCAGTTTACGCCATTGGTCATCGTGTTCCTATAAAATCGCTTTTGAAATCAAAGGAGCCTTCAGTCGAATACGCGTTGTACCGAAAGACAATATAACCCGCGGCCACTAGGAACTTCGGACGTTTGAATAAATATGAAAGTTCTCTTCCTGGGATGCTGCTTTCTCTATGTAAGTTTACTCCAGATTTACTTACCGGTGATGTCATCAGAACTGCTTGACTTCAAAGTACTTTGGTAGTTTTGCATGTCTTGCGTCCTTTGAAAAAAAGTACCGCTTCAATTGGCAAGTAGTAGTTGACAAGTAGTTGTGTGTAAGTTTATCATGAACTTCCTGAAGCCCGTATTACAGTTGAAAACTGACTTCATCCCGAATTACTCAATTTTATCTGCGTTGTTAGGCGGCCTTCCATTAGACACTCTGCTCACGTAGACTGTATTGCAGCCCCCATCATGCGCCCAGAGTAGTATTGGGAATCGGAAGACCTTCGCTTCTTATATCAAGCTTTCCACGATTCAGTCGAGTGACCCCTTTAAAATAAATATATATTCCACTTGCAATTGGTCTGAATTTACAGCTCTCAATGATGAGAGTGGAGTGCAAGCCGCAAATAACAAAGCTGTACCCGGTGCCGGAGGAACCCGGAGAGTACCAGCAACGAGAGGAAGCTCAGCAACAAGTTAGCAATGAAGTGAGGCCTTTAGATAAATTCCTTGGGAAATTGAAAGCTACCTACAACTTCGTATTCCGAAAAACCGAGGACACTGGTAACGTCGAACGGATTCTCGCGAAGGACGCGCCTAATCCGGACATCGAAACACTCAAGTTAATCTGGTCTGCAGAGAACCAAACGACCACCAAGCCAAATTTGCGCGAGGACAAGATGTTGACGATATCAAACGAGGATAACTGGATCCAAAGTATTCCACCTGCTGATAGTGAAAAACCATTGGAACCTTTGATACCCTTGGAACTCGAGGTGGAAGACAAGAATCTCGAAGTGGAGACGATCAATCCTGGAACAGGTCTACATCTTCCGGTCACGTTGAGTCGCCAACTGGTCGATTGGTTGGGATCCTTCTTAGGCCTGACGTACAATGTCTATTCGAAATTAGCTAAAGCTGTACATATTAAAAATTAAATACATTCGAAACTCACTGTAGAACCTGTATGACTTAACTATAAATATACTAGACGAAAGCATGGATATTTACATTTATTTTTATTCAAAAATATCTTGGTCTGAAAAATACATGTGTTACTTTTGTTCCTCATCATTTTGGCAATCACCGTATCATACAATAACAATCTTTCACTGAGTGACACTTTGCCCTAAATACACGATTTATTGATAAAATATTCTGCCCAGGGTCTTTCTGTATCTGATGCTGTTTCCCACAGTCGAAAAAATAAAGGAAACTTTACCTTACTGATCTAAGAGTTTGTCAATTACCAGCCTAATTAAGATCATCAATAAAAGGGGATAAAAAGAATTCAGTTGCCTGATCAGGGAATGTACGTACAAGATTAAAAGACACATCGCTCATGCACTAAAAAACACCTACAATTTAAAAAAGTCTTATCTATGGCTCTAGAAACGTGGATTCATTGCATGACACAATGAAAGAAAGCCGCGAATGAGATCAACGTGAAGTCTAAAAGTGAAATATTGGCTATTTCACGTACATTCGAAGTCTTTGGTTCTATCATTATGCGGTACGAGTCTTATCTTAGTGCCATCCGCAAATACTCCTTACACTCAACACATGTTCCACAAAGATCCCATAATCTATGAACCGAGTTCACTGTAAACCGTGAATGCTCAGCGCATGGAAGTCCTTCAATGATCAGTTGTAAGTTGTAAGTAATTGCGAGGTGGTGATAGTTAAAACGAGCTATACGTGAGTTACTTTCAATTTCATTCACCCTAAGCCCATCTTTTGATTAAACCCACCACTTGCAGCCCTACATTACATATATCCCATATCTCTTCACCTCGCGATGACATGCAAAGTAAGTGGAAATGGACTCTGGACGTTATCCTGAAGTTTACGAGAATAACCCGTCTGCATTCTCTAGAGCAGCACACTGTAAGATACGTAAAACCGTACTCTCACCTCTGACACTGTACTACAGAAAAGAGTGTATAAAATTAGAACTCTGTAGCGCGCAGTTTTAATACTAAAAAAAAGGGACGAGTAACGCAAAGTACAACTCTGCTATTGTTGAGCAAATAACAAGAGACTGAATGCATAGCGGCAGTCACATTCGCGAGACTAAACGTTTGCCTTGCCCTAAAAATAAATGGAATAAATAAAGATATTACAACCAATGAAAAAGTATGATTTGTATGGATAATTAGTTAAATGATCGAATGTACAATTACGGCGAGTGATGAACACGGACGAATCAGAGAGACCAGGTTCCAGCAACGTTCTTACTGAGTGACTCTCCGCTCTCAGGTAGAATTTGCATACTTATATACAGAATTACCTCTACCAATTTGTAACAATAGTAATCGGCAGTTGCACTATTACTTGCTATTGGTATCTGTCTTGAGGAATCTCATTATCCTAATGGCAGATTGGCATTATGTTATCATGTCCAACACGATCGATTATGATTATCCCTTCGACACGATAGTGTTTGACACTCTCTGAGTGAACGTGTCGCGAGAAGTACGGATCAATGAGGAAATGTCAATATCTCCTCTGCGATCGTCCCCACGCGACGCGAGTTCGGCGAGATCATATTCCGTACTATGTTAATTGTATTTGTTGTGTTAGTAGACTAGAATCCGTAAACAAACTATTTCCTTTAAAGCTAATTTAAATAAACGAGACAGTGCGCACTTTTAAATAGTCCTTCGTTCTGAGTATGAAATGGATATTAAATTCGGTCATTTCTGTTTGTACATCTGCCTTGAGAATTAATTAAAGTACTATTTTCCAGAGGATAGACCGAACTTAACAAGCTTGTGTCATGTTATTGCAACGCATGTTCACCAAAATGGTGAGCGTAAGGCATGTTTCAACGAGTTCTATTCACTATGTAAATCGAAGCCTACCAAAAAACGAATTCGCATCGAATTTATCGCCAAACCTACTGAGACTCCGTCACACTAAAGATATGAACTAATATCAGCACTGCTTCGCCTCAAATACGTGGCAACATTTCTCAACTAATTGCGGTCAATTTCGAACCGAACTTCACATTCTACGATTTCGTTGAATTGCACCTGATCTGTTACAGTGCTACTAAAATATGCAATTCCTAATGTATCTAATCAATTTTCTATTTGTGCTGCCTCCAGCACTTCTCGCGAACAGCCTTCATTTACTAGTATCTTATTGCTTTGGAATTCATACGAATTTGGTCTACGACTAAGATGGCATTAAGTACCTTGTGTTTTGTGGCAATATTTCATTCATGTTCACTGCCTGTTGTTGCAAGATATTTCCTTCTTTCATTACGTGCTCTTTGAACGAAGAAAACGTATGTATCAAATTCTGATCCTTCTGAAGGCTCTGAATGTACTGAAGGAAGTTTGGTTCTTGCTTGATAAATGTGCCATCTTTCAAGACAAAGCCCACTTCTTGTTTAAGTATTGTCGAGACATCCGGACCTTTCTCGAACGGTTCTTTTTGGTCAACAAACACTGTATCTTTCTTTGTCCGACTTCGTTTTATACCCGAATGCGTCTGGGTATGCTTGTTTAAATGATCTTTCCGCGAAAAAGCTTTCTGACAGACGGAGCAGGAGAAATTTTTGTCACCAGAATGGATAACATAGTGTCTTGTTAAATGCTCATTACGTTTAAATGCTTTCTGACAAACTGGACACTTAAATGGCCTTTCGTCCGAATGACCACGCATATGTTGATCCAAGTGTTCCTTCCTCTTCAACATGGCGCCACATTCCTTACACTGATACTTGCGCTCCTGCAATAAAAATTTCAATATCAAAATACTCAAAATCATATGCATTTCCTTGATCCGATTATGAATTTTGTTTGTACCTGAATATGAGCTTGTATGTGCTGTTCCACTTCAGTTTTATCCATGAATGCTAGACTACATTCAGGACAGCCATAAAGGGTTGTTCCATCAAGACCAACAGTAATCTTGATCTCGCCAGTTTTCGCTCGAAACTTCATTTTCTTCTCAGTTTTTGGTGAATCCGTCTGTACTTGCTGCTCCACTTTAATCGGTTGAAATGCGCTCTCTTCCTCTTGCTTCACATGGACATTAAGATCCATAGGGTTTACAGCTACTATCATTTGATCCCCACTGATGAAACTATTCCCATTTTGGAGCTGAGAATTCCTGAACACCGGCACGCTAGGAATGTTCAATATATTTCCTTGGGTATGCTCCATTTTCTCTTCATCCGGCTTATCCTTCTTTGATTGCTCAGATTGTATCTTGATTAACTGCTGCAATGTCAATGGCAAGGTAGTAGCTTGCAACTTCTGCAGATACTCCGTCATTGCAGCCCCTTGATGTTGAATTTGAGAGTCTTGCTCCGAATCATTCTTAATTTCAAGATCCTGCTTGGTTGTAATAACTTGTGATGTCGATGGCAGATACACATTGGGTAGAATTCTCGCTGACAAGTTATTCGTCTGGACTCCCAATATCGTGTTGTTCTGATTGTAATTTGGAATGTTGATGGTTTGGATACCTTGTTTTTCACACAGCTGCATAAAGGTATTTGGATCCGGCCATGCCAATATAGGGCTCGCATACTTGTTCCCCGAGTTTACCTACAGAGAAGCCAATGATTAAATGATATGTGACAATCGAAATGAGAAAGAAACAAGAGCAAAGAGTGAAGTTGTTGCTCACCAGTATTTGCTGCTTGGGTTGATTGAGGCCTGTAGCCATGGTGTATGCGAGGGTTTGGTGTCCCTGTGCGGTATCCTCGCCCGTGAACTTTACGTCCGAAACAACATTCGGCCGCGAGGTCAGCTCAGAGAATTGAGGCAGAACACCTTGCACGCCGGCATTTTCGACGAACTCCATGCTCTCTTTGATAAAGCGCGCCTTTTGCAGCGGAGCGTGCCAGCAGCAATAACCTCCGAGCTCACCTCTGCCCGGACAGGAGCGATCGCACTCCGATCACGATATCACGTTTTCGGGCTCATGTGCTTCCTCCTGTTTTCGCGCTCGTTCATCGACGCACGAACGGAGCCTCTTTAATTTGATTAAAAACAATGCGCCGAGAGAGACGGCACGTCACTCTTCTGTGTGTACGATCGCGTCCTGTGCGTCAGTGCCGTAACTAATACTCTCCCTTGATGAGCCCGCCAGAACTACCCCGACACGTGCACAATACTTAATCTTTCATCACTTAGACGCTTAGCTCAACCATAGCAATTGATTATAAAATAATATCTGTACCGGGTTTGTAATTTCAATGTATCAGTAATTAAATGTGCGATGGTAAAATTTTCGTCGGAGTGAATGAACGTGTCTGCTCTTCAATGCACACTCACAAATTACACGATGATTTTGGATACACCACTGTCTTACCTTACTGCAACATAAGAATCCAAAAATGCAGGCCCGATGTTTGAATGTCGACAACCTGTTTCATTTAAATTGAATGAAAGTTTATATGATAGTTATTTGAATGATGAAAGTACGCTGTTTAAAAATTAATGACGGAGTGCGATGTAGATCTTAATATTATTCGTATTAAAATATACAAGCCCGATAGAACGGAGTATGTTGGCCAGTCTGCAGCATTTTTCTGTTTACTATGGACGCCCGGTAAACTTCATGACGAATAATGAAAATATGTCGCAGAAAATAAGGTGAGATGTATTTTTGTAACAAACACCAAGTTTTTTTCCCGCTCTCTTGTATGTCATGCAATGTAGTTGGACTTAGTGTTAAAATATATTGGAATTCTCAAGGAAATGCGTGTAGAACTTTTCTCTGGCTGCCCTATATGATTTGACGTAGAATTCTAGTATAAATATTCTTAGTAGTTAACTAATGTATCAATTAGATCGTTGATTTCTGTTACAGCTGATTTATGAAAGGTCTGGGTGAATGGAAGACACTGTCTCTGGAAATTTGGAGCAATTGCGCAAAAGAAGCAGAACATTATTGGCACAAGTAGATGAAAATATACAACGACTTAATAGCGAAATTCGGAGATACCGATCAGAAATTTCACTGTTGAATCAAAATAACTTAGATATTCCATGTGAAAAAGTTCCAAGCACAAAGAAAAGTCTAAGATCATGGAAATTGAGAAATGATTCTACTGCCATTAGTAGAGTCTTATGCCCAGATTACAGCACACCTTCTTCAAGCGACATATCTGCATCAATGCCTGATATACTACCATCCAGAAACATAGTTTTAACTTCAACTAAAGGTAATAAGTACCAACGGACAAAGGATGTACAATGGAAACCAGTGAAAGGCTGTTATTGTAACACAGTGTTTAATAAAGCACAACCCAAGTCCACAAAGAGAGTACAAAAGTATGGAGATGTCTGTGACCAATTTAAAAATCAGACTGAGTTTTGCTCAGTAGTGCAGGGAGTGAAAAATACAGAAATTTTAACGCCGCCAATCAGTTGTGAGACATTGAGGAGGGTACAAAAGATCGACTATACACCAAAGTCCCAATTTCTCCGTAATGTACAAAGTACAGTCTCCCAATTGCAAAGCCTTCCAATGGGTAGTCCATTAGAAGGCTGTGTAAGATCATCTTGTTATCATAAACTAATGGCAGATAATAAAAGAGATACAGCACAGCATACAGTGTATTACAGTGATATTAAGAAAGCACAACAAACTGAGGACAACCTGAGGAAGTCCAGGCTCACATCTCAAGTACCTGCAAATGTGGAAACAAGCGAGGATGATGAAAACTTTGAGTATCATTATCCCGCGAAATCTAGTCGAGATATTTGTGTAGTTTCGCGAAAGCAAATAAATCCGCGATTTATAATCAAGAAGACGCTCGTGTCAAAGAAGAGTGTACCTGAATTAAAGAAAGAGAGGATCGTGAGGACGCCTAAGAATAAGAGGTCTAAAGAAGCACCCCATTGCCCTTGTTGTACAAGGAGCTTCGAGAAATCACCGAGAACCGTTAGAACGGAATCAACCAAAGTGGTATACTGCAATCCAACAGTCTGCAAGAACTACGATTACGAAGAGGTAGACGAGGTGGAAGAGGTGGAAGAGGTGGAAAGGATAGAAAAAGTTGGGGAAATGAAAGAATTGAAGAAGAAATATTTTCCGGGCAATGATGTTCGAGATATAAACAAATTCCGAGAGCAAAACTATTTCGACACTCATGGCTCACGCCATACGTTAGTATCATCCAGTTCATCGGGTTCTTTGGAGCATTGTCTTCTCAATAAGAGACTGTTTGCCGAACCTGTAGGACGAATCCATAAAAAAGACGTCGTTGTAACAGTGCCTCCATGCGCAACAGTTCAACGTAAACGCATGCATTACTTCCCTCGTTACATAGTTAGACAAAAAAAAGCAGATACCAGTACAAACCACAAAAAAAGACGCTGTCAGACATGTCCTCTAACAGGACACGCGATCGATCTCGGGATATTAAAAGTTCAACCCCCCATTAATAGTTTAGCACTTAAGTACCAGAAACACACTTCTTGATAAACATATTCTTTCTCCATCAATTATCACGTTGAAAAATTTTACATTGATTTTATATAATTGTACTCGTCACGAGGCAAAATTTGTACACACACGGTCGCATGAATTTACGCACTACCTTTGTAGTTTTACATGATGTACATTTCCTATTGAATGTATACATACAAGGCGCAAAATAAAACATGATTTTTAATTGTGATTGATGTGTGTCTTACATAAATCTGCATGTTTCATATGCAAAATTTTGTCCTTGACATTTACATTGGTAAATGCCGTACTAAGTAATCCTTGACGGAAGAAACATACAAGTTGAAATCCGTGTTATATTATATGTAGATGCCAGAGCTACGTGATCTCACCCAGGACACTGCTCTAGCAAAATTGTGTGGCCGTGACCATCGTGAATCCTTTGTCCTTCTATCGGGTTCAAGCTCACCATGCAAATGCTTCTCCTGAATAAAAGATAGCAGAGCGTCCAAACGTTTTGCCGAATATCTCCTCCGACGGTTGGTATGAGAACTGGATGTACGAGTGCTGATATTAGTCTCAAATGGACAATTAATGCATGCTACCTTGTGTTACTAGTTGCCGGGGAGAAGGATCCAAATGCAAATAGGGGATGGCCTCCGACTGCATTATCTAGTTTATTAGTTTAGCATCCAGGTATGAAATCATGACTGGTTTAACGGGTTAGCTGAGCCATAAAGCGTGAAAGATACTTGTATTTACTTAATCCCTGACTAATCGTCGTGTACCTAGTCTGACTTAAATTAATATCTGGCAAGGTTTCCATGTGCCCGCAACTTTAAATGCTAGTTTTAAAACGCAAATCTTAATGTATGCTTGACTCTTGAGAAGAAAAAAAATGTGGTGCCGTGAATCCTGTGGAGATCAGAGATACGTAGTTACAATAGGTTGACGACCGACCTGTGACTGAAGTTGAAGCCCGTGACCGATCTCCTGATGTCCTTGAACTGGTACTGGTTACTTGCCCATTCACAAACTGTTCATGCAGATAACAATGCGCGAAATGTGCAACAATAAATTGCGGCTTGAAAATGTCGCGTTAGACCAATGATCTCTGAACAGCTACCTTGAACGTATGTTTTATAATAATTTTTTTCAGCATTCGAATGTTGCATTACGCATTTGTTGAACCATTTTCTTAACAAAGAATATGTATATGAATGTTGCCGTCGCCTCTTTATTCCTTTCGAGTTTTTTCCCGCATCAGGGAAAAAGATGAAAGTACACCCTTGTCCCTGAGTTACCCTATTTCTCCGATCGATTCGTCCTTTCGAGCCTCTAATCATGGCAAGCAGTGCTACTGCGGCGAAATTGCCTGTGAGTGTGCAAAGCGTAATAGAACATTGCCATTCATAGAATATTTGCCAGCGGCTGCTGGCCGATTGCCATTTTAAAGGGAATAGTCATTCTTTTTGACCTAGAGATTGCGATTCCATTTGAGAAAACTGAGTTCCGACAGCATAAATGCGATACTATCGACATTTCCTCAATCCTGGAAACAAGAACTACCAGTTTTGTCATTCTTCTATTGTTGATCTTTGTTTATACAAACGTGTTTCATTCCCGGTTATAGCACACTGTCCCGCACCTACCTTTAGACGCGTTTATGACGTACTGATTGTGAGTGTATTAGGTGTGTGAAGTAACGATAGATACGTCTATGAAAATTTCCGTGGAATATTTTTCCAACTGGCAAGTTTTTTGTGTTGTTACAGTACCTTGCTATAGCAAGAAATGGTACCGCATATTCCTAGTAAAACTAGTTCCATTATTCACTAAAAAGTTAAACAAATGAGTCATTTTTGCATTACCCGCAGGAAACTCAATAATAGTTAAGTGCATGTTTATATTGTTTTACTTGATAAAAAACAGGCTTCAAGGAAAAGTAGTAATATTGCAACAGAACCTACAAATGATGCTATAAAACTATGCGACAATACACCTCAAACACAATCGTAAATGCAATTTCAACTTACGTTAATAATTATGCTAAACAATTGACGTGGATTGATTGATACTGCTATAACGTAAGACAGCTATCATAACAAAAGAATTGTGCTTCGGATGAACTGTGTACCTTTGAATTTTTCTTTGACAAATTGGTCATGCGTATTAAGTAAATGGAAAATCCTGATGTCAAGGCACAAAACAATGATTCTCAGGCATTATTCCACACCTATTCTCAACAATGCTAATTAGCTTCCCGAAATCATACTCTTCTAATTGTCGGATCAAGGCATCTCACTTCTGTCAAAAAAAGGATATGACGCTCGAGGAGATGTCCAGTGTCGAAGTAAAGGTCAAGCTTGGCTGCATAGTGCAACTAATCAGGTAGAGGTTCGTGTAAAAAAAGAAGAATTAATGATTCCTGGTAGTCTCCCGACATCTGAACATATGATGGCCGAAGAGAACCCTCAGCTAAGGGGTCACGGTCATATGTGGTCTTTGATTTAAGGAAAGTGAGCAACAAAAGTTTTCCATCCAAAGGACTTCGTGGAACCCCGAATATTTTGAGGACGGGGCCAGAGGGGTGGCTACGAACGTTGCCATGACGAATAGCCGGTACACGATTCCAGGATTTTTCGCATAATTCTCAGAGATGACACGCCGGGTTGCTACTACTATGCGCGAGCGAAACTCGTGGAGGGGCACGAAGTTTAAATAGACTGCATGAATGGTCGTCCTTTCAGTTCTCATTTCGCGGCCCGCAGAAATTTTCATCCGGCAAGTGAAAGCCACGTGCATCTCGGAAAAATCGGCGCACATCGCCCTTAAATTCAGACACCCATTCAAAGAAAATAGTGAGAAATTCAAATTCGAAAATGAAGTGCTTCGCGACGATAATCATTTTCGTCCTGGCCACTGCCACAGCGACTGAACTCCGTAAGTACTTACAATAGATGAAATAAATCACCTAGTACAATAAACGTCGCCTTGATCGAACTGATCCTCGAAGATTTTCTGCCCTCGACATCCTTTTTTAGACAAATATAATTATACCCAGTAATTACAACATCTCTAGCAAGACTTGTCTCAGGTCACGGAAAACGATTCAAACAACTCAGAGTTTTTTTTAAAGGAAATGTTACGCGATAGACAAGTCTAGTTGAACTCTTGAAAGAGACTGATAAAATTGTTGAGGAAAAAACTTGCAGTCTTATTATATCATTCACCTGAATCGGATAAATGATATGTAGCACAGCTGTCCGGAAATCATTCTGTAAGAAAAAGTTGAATGGATGGAAATTCTTGGGATGATCATCATGGCGAGCATTAGAAGACGTAGTCGCAATGAAAGAGAAAGTCAATCTCGAGCTTCAGTTCGACTCGATTGCGCCGAGTGTACTTTTCTGGACCTGCACCATACTGCAGCAACCGCTCTTACATAATAACCAACGTACGATCTTTTTTCCTCATTTTTAGCGAGTACATTCAAGATCTGCAAGAGAAGCGAGCCAAAGTATTTAGATTGTTTGGGTGAGGCTGTGACGGAAGCTGTCGTCTCGTTAGCCGGAGGTATACTTCCATCTATTCTATCCTTCTAACATCCTTTTGTAAAACAGTCTAATACATTCAATGTTTCTCTTGAAAATAGAAAACGTTTAGGTCCTATGTGGTAACACTTTACAGTCGGCTACTAAATCAACTAGCACACCTTTTAGTTTAGCAACCTGGACCGCTTATCTTTCCAATAGTGTTCACTCGAAACCAACGGAAGCACTGTGGCTCCTTAGAATTTTTCAGCGAGTCTTTTCGCAATTAGACGCGCTTGGTTTTCACTCGATTTCATAAGAGTAGCGTGCGTAAAGTCGTACAACTAGTTGTCAGGGAAAGAAGGGTGAATTTCATTCGCAGAGGTTCTCCTTGACTGGAGAGAGCGGCCCTGTGCTCTTTGCAAGATTGTCACGCACCTGCCAACATAAATGCACCGCTGCGGATTTACACGAGATATATTCGTTCCAATGTAACCGGCTTCCTGATCGCGAGACCTCGCCGCACGTGACACATTTCTCTGTTCTGTCGAATGCTTGCCTTTGCTGGTGCAGCACCGCCGAGAGCAAGTTTCTCTGACTCATTGGCAGTGCAGACTTATGCAGGTCATGTTGGCGGAAATCGGGAACGATTATGAAATCGAATGCCAGTATTATAAAGGACTGATGCAATTGCTCGATCACCACCGATTTCATTTCTTCAATGACACTCTTTTCTTTGTAGGCTTGAAGAGCTTCAGGATTCTTCCAATCGAACCCCTCGCGGTAGAAAGTATAAAAATTGGCGAAGCACAGGGTGCCGTCAATCTAAAGCAGGAATACAAAAACATCAAACTGTATGGATTGACCAAAGGACTTAACGTGACGAACTATCGGTGAGTAATTGTTCAAGACTGTTTATAAACTTCTTGAAAAATATCCTGGCAATGTTACTTTCAATTTACAGTATCGATTTCGAAAAATGGACACTCCGTTCGGACGCATACAACCCCCAAGTGGACTTTGTCGCTGATTACAAGATCAACGGTCGCATCCTCGTCCTACCTGTTCGCGGTTCTGGAAAAAGCAATATAACTATGTGTAAGAAAATATTTAAATTGTTTGTTATGAGAGTAGTAAATTAATTGAATTTTTTTGGCATATTATAGATAATTTAAAGACAGAGACTGATATGTTTGGCGAGACATATGAAAAGGACGGTGAGACTTATCTGAAGGTGAAGAAATATGTTGCTAGGTTCAACCCGGAGCACGTCACTATGAAATTTGAGAATCTCTTCGACGGTGACACTCTTCTAGGTATTCTTAATAAATCATTCGGTTTGAGATCTATAATCACATGCTAATTCTATTCTTCACGCTGCAGGTGAGCAGATGAACCGGTTTATCAACGAGAATTCGGATCTGGTGTTCAAGGAAGTTCAATCATCCTACGAAGAGACTTTTGGCTTGGTTTTCAAAAAAATAGCCAACGACATATTCTCCCGAGTGCCAATAAGTAAAATCTTTCCGGAATGATTTCTCTTCTTCGCACTTGGGCTTAATTTAGCATACCATTTTGTAAGGAAACAGAAAATAAGATCTGCGTGCTGGGGTCTGCGATACATATAAATGCGCTCATAAATCAGATCATGCATTCGTACATTACTGTATAAATTAGTTCATAACTCTCTTCGATAATAAAAGGACTCTGAACTATTAATCCTATATTCTACATTTCACCTTTCACTATAACGCGACAAACTAAATCAATATTTAAAAGTAACATTATTATTGACAGTGTTAAGTTACGAATCCAACATTACCGTCAGAAGATGACTTTACATTTACCATTTGTTAATTAGTTAGAGAACACATGTTACTGAGCAAGCGATGTAAAATAGCTGAATCAACGGCTTCATCGTTCTTCCGCAAGAGGGCCGTTGACTGAACGAACCGAGCAGCATTGGATAAAGAAGAAACTTCCTGTCATCGAAAGTAAGATCAGGTTCCGCAAGTAGATACAGACAACCCTCTCACTGCAGGTATACTTGAAAACTCCCACTTCTGCGACATTAATTCGACTTCTTCATCAGGTACACTACTCGAGAATTGCTCGCAGCCTCACTCAAGATAGCAGCGTCAATAAATTTCGTCCATATCTGGCGTCTTCGGCGCAGTGCTACGAAACCAGTAATCGCTAAACCAGAGTTACACGCGTGTAGGATTTCATTTGCATTCAGAAATGATTTCACCTGTTCTTGACAATCCAGTGGAGCTCGAAAGTAAAAGCTGCGTAATAAAGGTGCGTGCTTTAGCATGACTGGTAAATACAAATTTACACATCAGATCCAATCATGTGACGCGTGTATGTGTAAGTGTAAAATCCACTAAAGGTTGGAGCGACTGGAAATTGAGTAATTTGGATGCCGAATCTCTAATGAGTACATTCGCTCTCGTTGATTTTTCCACAGGCGAGTGATCCCAACGATTCTTTTTTGGCAAGGTCTGCTTTTTCCTCTCATCATTCGGCGCCTGATATTTACCACCCCTTCGTCGCCCACTCCCTCCCTTCACGGCGCGTCGTGATCTTAAACATCACCCTGCACCGCGGGCGGTGCCAATCTGCCGAGAAGAGCAACGTCCCGACAATAAAGTGCAACCCAGCTCGTACCTTGCCATAAATTACAGGCCGGCGGAAATGAAACCCGCTGGATACCCGATCTAGTACTCACCGCCTCCGACTAGCTAGAACCAAAGAAAACTAGCGCTTAGGAAAATGAGGACTTCGAAGTATTCGCTAACAAAGACAACTACCCCTGATTACGAAAAGCGAAATAGTTCGAAATAAAATGAATTATCAAGTTTGATAAGTAGTTATAGCCATTCGCCACGATTTCGTAAGGCGCATCAGAAAATCAGGGAAGGTCGCTGACGTTAAGGTAGAGGATTGTCCGTGTGTCTCTAGGCCGCTAAAACGCAGGTGTTTCCCGATAGCAGTGTCGCGACAAGGCTACCCACGGTGGATTTGAACGTATGTATATCCGGCTCGACAACGTGCATGTGCGATTTGCCTTTCGCAAGGCCGCCCCGGGGACTTAAGCTGCTGCTCGCTTGAGTGCCGGGTAGAAAGTGACAATTTGCTGCGAGCCACTGTAGATGCCATGAACTATCACCGCATTCTCGCACGAATGCCCAAATAGCTGGGAGGAGTTGAGAAAATCTGAAGTAAGATTATTTGTCTTTCAAGGTAGTCGAATATCAATGATATCGAACAGTAAAGAAGTATCAGTGTCGATCGGATGCTCTTTACATACCCATAAAATATTAATGCGACTATGATCTACATAAAGCATCTCGACTGAGCAGGGGATTCGCATTTGAATTAGAATGAGAATCCGGAGTGGCATTCTTTAGCTTGCTTATGCATGTAGGCGAGCGCGAGGCTCCGATAACGAGAGTGTGTGGCCCCACAATTTCCAGGGAGGCCAGATTCAAACAGCACAGATCGAGGTACCAGCATCTTTCCACAATTACACCTCCCACTTCAAACGACTCAACGTATTTTCGCATGTCGAGCCTTGCGCAACAGGAGAAATCAATACGAAATCGATGAAAAAACTTGGACAAATAACGAATCCTTCCACCTTCGATTCGCACGCTTGTTAATTAACGCAACGAACACAGACATTTTATAAAAACATTCAACTAAAACCACATTGCGTATGTAATTCTCATATACAAGATTTTCATCGACAGACTTATTCTCCACATTTCATCTTGTTGAATAAAGGCGAGTGTTCAGCGTGGTTGAAAATTTCGCACGCCAAAGCAAAGCCTCACCGCACGGCGCCCGAGATTTTCGCAATCCGCGTGCCAGCTTGTTACTCTACGTGCATCGGCGGCGTCGCTGCCGCCACCACCGCCCCAGAAACTAGGAGTATACGTTCTCGATGAATTTCGATCGGCCCTGTTAAGGACTCGAACGATGCAAGCAAACCTTAATTCTTCACTAAGGTCAGTACAATCCAAAGAGTCATCAAGCTTCTTGACAAGTACCAAGCGGTACTCTGAATAAAACGAAAGAAAAAGCGCGAGAGAGAGAGAGAGAGAGAGAGAGAGAGAAAGAGCTCTCGTAAGCGGCGCATACCAGTAGTAACTGGAGCAAAATGTAATGTGTAGTGCGGAGTGAAGCAAGCGGTAGGAGCTACCGCGTACAAGAGTGTGATCTTGCTAGGTTTGTTTTCTAGAGCAGCAACCCTTGCTCTGGTCGGAAGCTGTCGAGAGGGTAAGAGAAGTTGGAGAGACAAGGGAAAGGGGATGGTTATAGGCGCCGATGTTGGTAGTTGCAGGAGTCAGAGGGGCATGACGACGATCGAAGCTGGCGATCCATGGAGCAGTGCCGATATTACGAACAGTTTTGCGGCATCAAGGCCGCCTCCTTACTCCAAGATCTTGTCTCACGATGAGTCACGCCTAGGCAGCCTCCTGGCTCGCGGCCGCGCTCTCCTTCTTCGTCGCTCTTTCCCCTGTACTCTCCCTCACGCCTGTGTCTCTGCTCGTGCCCGCTTCAGAGTTCGCTCTACCCGCGAGCTACGCTGAGGAGCTACGACAAGGAACCCCGCATAAATAGGCACCAAGAAAGAGAGGAATCAGAAAAGAGAGAGAGAGAGAGAAAGAGAGAAAGAGAGCTCATCTCTCCTACGCTAAAGCTTACACGCTCAGCGTGGTTTATAGACACATCGTGCACTATCCGCCAAGAAGATCGATTACGAAAGAGCCGCGGGGCAGAGGAGGAAGCTTCGAGCGGCCTCTTCACCAAGCAAGCAAATCGAAAAAATATGAGGCGATCGGCCGCGGCCGTACGGCCTTTCGTTTCTAGTCCGAGGATGCCTGTCATGTCGCTGAGATGCCGCGCCAACCCTTTGTGGTTGGATACCGTCGCGCTCGCCGATTTGCGGAAGGAACTCCACGGAGCAACATAGTTCCGCGATTGCCTTTCCTTCATGGGAAGCGCTTCCATTACATTTTCGAGGTCGATCAGACTAATCTTGGGAACGATTCTTGGAAAGTCGAGCGTGTACGATAGTTTCCTTTGGAAAGAAATTTTCTAGGGTATCGTTGTCGAGAGTAATGAATAGACTCATTAATGATTGGTGCTTATTAAAGTACTGGGTTTCTTGACGAGACACTTCCTGGAAAGGGCGATTGCATTCTCTTATCTCTTTCAAAGTAGAATAAGAACGTTTATCTAGACATGGTCGAATGTCAAGATAAATCCATTACATTGGCAATTAAATCGGCTCGAAGGTCGAAGGACTCGTTGCATCTTGGCACTGTTCTTCATGGTGCACTATCTGTTTCACAGTAGCAAGTAGAGTGAAACTCTGAGAGTAGTTGTGAATATGGTAGATAAATCCATTACTTGGGCAGTTAAATGGACACAAGAGAAAATGGAAAGTGTCCGGTCGAAGTGGTAGAAGACTTGAAGTATCGAAGTGGCGCGGGCGCGCGCGCGCGCGCGCCAATTATCGCGGCCGGCGAGTTCGAGATCGGCACCTTTTATTTCGATTTAACGGGTTACGAGGGGCTCGTGTATCCATTAATCCAGGCGGCGACGCGGAATGCGAGAAGTCATGCGCCCGGTTAAGAGAGAAGCGGCCGTTTCTTAAAATACACGCGGGGCAGTAATTGAAGGGCACCGAGCGCAAGAAACCGGGGGGGCCGAGGACGTTTTTATCGGCTTGCGACGTCGTTATATCGTGCGGAAAAACCGGCGGTCCCTCTTTCTCTTCCACACTGAGGGATTTCCTGGCTAAGATGCCGGCGAGATATCCCACCCGGGAACGCATACACTCCTTTACCAACCACAAGCGTTTCTGCGGACTTTCATATGACCACAGGGTAGTTTTTGTTCCAAACCAACGCGAGGGGGCGAAAGTCTGTAACCTCTTTTTTGAATCCGTGCCACTAAAGTTTGATATTATATCAACGAAATCATCGGGAAGAACCGCTTAGTTAATTAACCGATGGAGATGTTCGATTAGTAAGCGCGGAAGCTTAAGTAGATTAAGCCTTCGGCTCAGTTTCTAGTCAGACAAGGCGAAGATTTATGATACATCGGCGGGGTTTCCTGGCGCGGTATAAATCGTGCGGACCGCAAGTGCTCCAGAAACGCGACTAATGAGTCAGAAAGCCATTAATATCCCAACAAAGCGATCGCTATTGAGGAACAGTTAAAAGTGATAATTGGTCGATTAGTTTCCCCGGCGAGTGATTTGGCGCACGTGTGCGCGAGCAGGAGCGCACGCCGCCGCTTCGTACAACACTGCCCATTCCGTGGTATATGACTCATTTTTGCCAAGTGTTACGTGTGCCAAATCACGACCAGAGATCATTATCTCGCACATGCACACATACGCGTAACATGTAAAATACAACGCGGTATGAATATCTTTTGCTCGGTCGAAATTTATCCCACTTCTTGCCAGGTAGAAAGAAGAGACTGTAAGAAAAAGGTAATAATAAAAAAAAATCCACGGATCATTCCATGGTCGGGACCACCTTGGCTGATCTTAGAGCATAAGATGTCCCTTATTCTTATTGGCGGTTTCATATGTATATACTGTTCATCGGCAGGTTAGCCAAAGTACGAAAAGGCTATGTAGAGCCTCGTAAAATCTGGCATACTTCGGCGTCATAAATTCGTCGGATAGTCGAGACAGCCATAAACAGCAGCCAATTTACAAGCAAGAGATCTTTGCGGGGAGTTCTCTCTTTCTCTCTCTCTCTCTCTCTTTTCTTCTCGAGTGGTGGATGATTTCGCAATGAGAACGAGTGTTCGCGGATGTTTCGGAAGTGCCCTTGAGGTGGTATCGAGTGCGCGCACGCCGTCGAAGAAAACGCCTTAAGCCATATACGGAAGGCACTCAGTGGCGCTAATAGGAAGTGTATCCTTGCCAGGAGATACGCATGCGACCTCCGCGGATCAGAAGCGAGAAAAAAATCCTTCCTTCTAAGGGAGTCCTAAGGACCAACGTCTCTCGACCGAGCGGGTGGGTTCACGGCGCGTCCTCGAAGTTCGCCCCGATTGCCCCGATCGCCCCCCTCGTCACAAACGATGCTTGGCGATCCTCGAAATTAGTCACACGCCGAAGGACGGTGCCAATGACTGGCCAACCAAGCATATGGAGCAAGAGTGTACCAGCCCGAAAAATACCACCGTTCTGGTGAAAGTTATTCTTGGCCAAGCAATATCAAGATTGTTCTTCCATCGATCTTCGAACGGTAGAACAGAACTCGATTTGTCTCATCGATGAAACGATGAGAACGTATGCAAGTATATCAGACACACTACTTCGACACTATTTACGTATCGACCTCGAGAACGATTTTTTTTCCCTTACCCAATTGGGGAGCGATTGGTAGCGCGTCCTAGCCGAGACTTATTTGAGAGTGCGAAGTGCAAGTGACGATGATTCTCCGCCGGATACCATCTATTCCGCTTCGAACACCACTCTTTCCAAGCAAGCAAGGTAACGAATGTGTAAGCAGACCAACAGAGTGCGATTAAGAGTGACGAGACCTTGTGGAATTCGAATCGGAGCATTCGTTCCGGGTTGAAAATAAGCGCGTGAGCATGCTCCGACGAACTTTCGACCTGGCGCGTATGTGAACGAGCGTACTAAAAAAAGAGCGACGGTGTAAAATAGGATAAATGAGGATTTCGAATAAAGTGACAACGTGTTCAAAGATATCACAGACTATCAGAAAGATGATCATCACTATTTTTCTCGTTTCTTCAATGCGTCTCTACTTATCGCGTACGTCCCCTTTCGAGTACCACGTTGATCGAGCCGAATGAAATGATTATAGCCAAGAAAATTGGACACCGCTTGCCGATCGGGCTTCGATACCTGTACCAATAAATAACAGTTCAATGGCTGGGACGAAAAAATGTCGGCATCAATGATCCCGCTTCAGCACGGTACACCTGTAACGGCAGGTAATCCACTTTGCAAACAAGTTTTTCTACGTCTCTTGGTAATGCATCTCCGGGCGGAGTCAAGGCAGAGACGAGCGAGTGAACACGCGCGCGCGCGGGCTTCTTTGTAGCGCAATTTCTGTCAAGCAGCGACATTCGCGCAAATTGCTGACACAGCCAAGTTTCGGTGAGATGACCGGTCTGGTTAATTGCATTGGCCCAGCTGCACCATCCTAATAAAGTCGATCGATTTCAGACTAACAGCCGTGAAGCGGTGAGTGTGCCGTTTTTGGCCTGCAATTTCGGCGTCGTCAAAGACGAGGACTTCACGTACGTCTTACATATATCAAGAATTGTCTCGTTCCTTGTGCCTAATTATGATTGCACAAGTAGGCGTATTATACCAACTTCGCTCCCGATAAGCAGAGAACCAACGATGGAGATTGGGGGCGCTGAAATGTACGCGCAGGTGTTTGCGTTTCCTCGTTCACGAAATCAACGCTCGCATGTCTGAGTTTTGCGAGCCGACTAATTCTAGGCGGCGGCGGCGGTATGCTTCGTCGCAGGCATTCGCAATGCTTTATACGGTGCGACACGAGGACTGCCTGACCCCAAATGGCCACTCCAAGGTTCCGCACTTCCGCGTGTCCCTTCCTTTTTTCTCGCTCTCCTCAAACCTCTCGCGTTGTACACATCTGTACTCCCATTTTGCAGTTTCTCGCATTTTCGCACCGGCTGTCTCATTCGCACGAGTCTCTCTATGTGTGCTCGTTCGAAGCCCATGAAAGAACAGCTAGACCTTCGACTGCCATATACGAAATCAGCGGCGCCAACACGGCCGAGACACCTCTCAAGCTTGGTCGAATTAAACCATTCGCCACTTTGATTTCGTCTTCTTGGCCACCGTCGATCATATAAGTCCACTGGATTGCTTCCGAACTCGACGAAGGCCTGAAATGATTTTCACAACTTGTAGAATGGAGTTTGCCAGAGCATAAGATTTAAATTGTTCTTCGTATTGCTTTCTGTGGCTTGGTTCTTCCTGGGAGCGATCGACTTGCTCAGAGTTCCCTGTTCCTATTGTTCGTCCTGTCAACTGTAATTGCATCGGCCTCTTCCGAGGATGTTTATTGAAAGGCTGGTAGGTCTGCTGTGCTTGAATGTATCAGCCGAAGGCGCGTTAATCATTTTCAGGCAGCTGGTGAATACATTGCTGTCTTTGGATGGATTTCATTCTGCTAGCAGATAGTGCGAGCACCCTCGTGTAGATCGTCGGTGAGCCCTTATTACGTTGTTTCTCCATTAAGTCGTAACTTATGAGCTTCTTCTCGAACCACCAGCATCTACAGGGTGTTTCAAGTTATCAACATTAGAACTAAGAATTATTTTTACTACTATTTTAAAATACTTCCAATGAAATTAGATGTTTATAATATATTTTTAGTTGTGCAAATGTTTGTATGCGACTTCTATGGTTTAGTTTTTTGACGAGTATGAATATTAAAGTAGATGTATAGTCGAATGATTTTTCAGTCCACCTTATATGTGCCTGTAATTTTGTTCAGCGATCGGCGTCGAAATTTATGTCTACTTAATTTCACTTAATAGCTAGGCCTTAAGTTATTTAAAAATAAACTCTGCCCGGAACATGTCCCGCCCGATACTTAACGAGCCGATAAAAGTCCGTAACTCAAGGGCGACGTGGCGAACACACGAGAGCGGCGCCCGCAACTTCGGTCATGCCAGTGATAAATTTACTAGCCGATACAAACTTGCAAATTACTTTGAAGTGGCATGTTCCCCAATTAAATCGGGTATACAGAAATTCTCATGAAAGAGATCATATATCATAGTTTTGAAGACAAGTTTAAAGTTTTGTGCGACAACTCTTTGGTGAAATCGTGCTTTTTTCGAGTCGTAGAGGCCTCTTTAGCAGCTCGTCGTAGAAGTCTGCGTACTCCCTTCAAGAGAGCTAACACCACTTCTGTGAGAGACAGTCACGGGCAGCCCCATTATCTTCTCATTAGCGGCACTCGCCGAGAAGCGAGCACGCCGCAACCTCAGCTTCCAAGTTGAACCACCTTGTCACAGCCGATTCCAACGCTAATTTTCCCAACCGACGCCGCAAACTCTTCTTGGTCAACTGTACCGATCATTTGCGGGTAATCGTGCGAGCTCAACTTAAACACATTCGCTTCACATATCCTGTTTCATGATCCTCGAGCGAATACCACAACTTTTTACATATTCCATGATTTTCCTAAGGAATTTCCCTACCACATAGCAGTTCATGCATTCCACTCTCGGCGGACTACTATTGCTCCAAACCTGGCTAGCAAACACGGCGTCCAATTTATTACTTTCTCTTCGGGTAATTGAAATGTCAATTGAGCCAGAGAGGCCCTTCCGAGCATGCATTTCCTCAACCGTTAAGGACCGCCTTCACCCAATGATAGGTGGATGTGACTTTTTCTCCATTAGCTTTCCAATTGCCGACACAGAAAGGGTCAAACTGTTTTAAACTGACTACCCCAGCGAAAGGAGGCTATCGCGTAATACCCTTCCAACGAATATAATTAATAAGAAAGGTGGTGAGAACATTGGAGAGGCTTTCGTAGTTCAAAGGTAATTATACTTGGCAAAGGATTCTCGATGCTTGTGGTTGAAGTGGAAGTCTCGCTTATTAAATTATGACCGTGGCTGTTAATGCCACTATCGCTCCATTGAATACAGACACATATCTCTTTCTCTTAGTCTGTCATATGTTTGCATTTCATCGTCAGTGAGATTCTTGCTTATTAAGCATGGGAAGTAAGAAGCGCTTGGTGCGATTTCTGCCTAATTGCCACTCAAGATAGCGCACTTGGAATCGAGGCTGAATCGATCTAGACTTTCTACGTTCGTCAACAGGAACGTCTTCGTTGCCATTCTCTCCATTCTTTGACACTGTGTGCGTGTATATGTCTGTCTGTCTCTAATAAATGCTCCTGGCTCGAGCACCGCCTTCGAGATCGCTCACCTTCGACTCATTTCCCCGTGACTTGCACGCTGCATTTCTTCGGCTTATTGTGCATTGAGAGAAGATCCTCTGTGTCGTGACCAGTCACCCCTCCTCCAACCTCTTCGAGATGACTCCGCGACCGTTTCTTTGCTTCACGCTGAATCCTCGCTCCGAGGAACCTTGACTTTTCACAGTGCAATTGCCTGATTGTCAGGACGAATATTTCAGCAGTGTATTCAGTAAACTCAGAGGAATTGTCACATTGTCAATGTGATACTATGCAGACTCGCATTGCTTTCAAATACGCATCATTCCCAGACTCGTATTCATGATCTCTCGAGAATCATCGAGAGAATTAATGGAATCTCTGATTTCTATTGTAAATCGATCTTAGAATATCTGACAATTTACAAATTCTCGTATTTTAAACTAGCAAAGTTTGTAGATAGTTATTTATGATATTACAATGAAATAGATTTCCAGAGCAACACTTCAGGCGAGTTAATGTCGACGATGAAATTCGGTGTTGGAGAAATGATGAAACGTCAAGGTATTATGGAAATATAGGCGTGGCAGTGATCCGAGAGGATACTTTTCAATTCGTGGGAGAAGCTCTCAGGTATATCAAAGGAAGTTTACGTGGCACGCGCGAGATATTACTTGTCTAGCCGGAGCAAGTAGTCCCACGATGCAAATTGTACAGTCATCGGGTTCTGTTCCAGCGGAACGATTTGCATATCCCATGCATTTCAATATCTGTCCGGCTGGTTGTACCACATCTGGCGTTTTGAGGTAAGTATTACACTCATAGCTATGATCTACCAACCAGCAATGATTTCCTGCTGAAAATCGCCCCGATCATAAACGCGCGCGTGCGCGTTCTTCGGGGCTTTACGACCGTGAGACTTGCCAGTGGTCATTATACGCTTGTGCGATTAAAGAATCCCTTCCGTCACGCACGATTCCATATATCTCTCCTATTGAAATCTCTCTTTCTTCTTCATACGATTAATTGTTTTCCTTGCTCAAGTGGAACAACTTATGATCCAATGACCGATTATGTATCCTTTCAAATTATCTATTTAAATGACCAACTGATGAATCCGTTTCAAGATGAGTTCTAATTTCGTTTAGATTATTTCAATTCAAGAATATTCTCTATCTAGGAAACTGTATCAACTTCATTTCCTAATTCCTAATAAGCAGATTCTCCGGCGCATATTCCGTAAGTAGGCACGTATCACGGTGGCCCTAAGACGATCATGCTGTTAGATAATAGATCCGGATTAGACAGGCTGCCGCCCGCAGCACAAGGCGGTCTTCGATCAGCGGATAATTGAAAAAGTGCAAGACTTCCAACAGAGGGATGTGAACGACGCTAGGAACGGAGCAGTGACCGACGAAGCAATATGATTCGGTAGGCCGACCTAGGACAAATCGATGTCAACGGCCGAGCGTGTTAATCGACTTTACATGATAATAGGCTGAGGAATCGTGCTGGCTCCCTCGAGAAAGTTCGATTGGTCCGTAAGAAAGTCGATTACCTTACAAGAGGGAGTGAGAACTATGAGTCTCTCTGTTCTCGAAGACCTACGACGGACTACGATGGTCCCTTTTAAGCCGAGTTACGCGTCACTCTTAACCGGCTACGCAAACATCGTATCTTGGTATCCGAACGAAGCAATTCAACCTCTTCGCCAGGAGCACTAAGATAGCAAGCACTTTGCCAGGTGAAAATAGTTGGACAATGAGAGTAGCCAAGCGGAGAAGGTTCGTGGTGAGCAATTAAAAGGCTCGAGGATATTTACGAGCGACCTGGAAGGGAGGTGTCACCTTTACGAGCTTGGTTATAGCTATGGAAGAATGTACTTGGCGAGAGGAAATAGGTCAGAGTGGGTCACGTTTGTTTCGTTTGCCCATTGAACGGCACTCGCTAATGAATAAAATTAGAAGACCACCTACGCATCTTTCAACAAGGACTTGCGAGATTTTAGCAGAATCGACAGTGCCATTACCTTTTAAACAGGAAGGGGAAAAGAGGAGGTGGGTGCGCACTCGAAGATGCCGGGGATAATAGGAAGGGAAGCAGACACGGCACTCGGCCGCATTCCCCTATAATGGTCTCTCCGTTCGAGAGAGCGACTGCAGAGCGCGTCTGTGTTCCGATAAGACCGCGAACGGCCCAGACGCCGATCATATTTCTGAGAAATGCTCACATTTCCATGTTATAAAATTGTGACGCAAATTCGGTCGGACTTAAGGTCATCAACGTAGGAGCGTGGGAGTACTTTCACCGGGACGTAAACGTTATTACAGGGACCAGGTGAAAAACATGAAACATAATACCGAAAGCGCGCCCGCGCGCGCGCGCGCGCGAGAGAGCAGCGAAGGACCATTAAAATTCCAAACGGTTGACAACTTGTCGTAGCGTGTGCCGTTACTACGAACCTAGGCAAGATATATCCAAGGTGTACCTGCCATTTACACCTCAGCTTGCGATCGCATTAATCACAATTATCCAATTTATGCCTGAGTCGTAACACGGCATCGTTCGGTGCACCGAAAAACCGATCGGGGATAGGAAATAATAGCTTGGTGAACGATCGCATATTCCAAGCTAAAGCAAACCAGTTGTCCCGCACCGCCACCCATCCCTCTTCCGATTGTGAGCCAGTCGCTTGGGTATTATTCTGCTATCGGCACGATCGGCCATGTGATTTATTCGTCCGTTACTACTGAAAAGTTCCGATGCAGACTTGCCGAGGGTGAGAGTGCCACCGGAGAAGTCGGCACTTATTATTCTCTAGTCCAAATTATCCCAGTTTCGAACTATATGATTGCTAGTTCATTCGTGAAGTTTGAGTATCGTTTGACAGTGTTGTTTGGAATGCACTGGGTTGGAAATGGAATGAAAAGTCTGCCGATGCAATGAACGAGATCTCTCGACGAGCTTATTAACGCCGGATTAAATCCGGATTGAAATTCTAATGACTGCTATTACGTTCTCGAACGCTTGCTGCAGCTGCGAAGGATTGGATTGAATCGGCGGGAACAACTTTATGATACCATAAATCCGATTACGGAATTATCGTAAAACTTTAATGAGCGCCCGTTAAGGTACGATTGGAATTCGAGGATTAATCTCTTATCAAGAAGTTGCTTGGGATAAGAAGTGCCGCCCACAATAATGAACCTGTCATCCTTACTTCTCTGTCACCCTGTCGAGTGCAGCCCTTTACAAAGGCAGGCGTGCAAGCGGCGCTTGCGTGTGCTCGTGATTCCTCTGCCGTACGCTCGTCCATCATTACGGACAGCCCTATACTTTCACTTCTTCCAAATTGCCCGGCGCAAGGACCACGCCAGGAATACTAAACCTTATTTTCGCAGGTACCATCCGATACCAGAAAACTCTCCTCCAAGGAATACAAAAGAATGTCGATTTCAAATCTGAACAGACTACTAATCGAGTCAGCACTTTACTTTACACAATATCATTCGATAACACTTGCAATAATTTCTTACACAAAGACCAAACTAAATCGAACTTGCGAGGGATGAAGGCGTTTCGTTATCAGAGGGAAACTGAATTGGATGAAGAAAAAAATAGTGTCTCGCATTGCCATCGTGTTGGCGAGTGGTTCGACTGGGTCGGTGTTATTATCGGTGCTACCGGCGGCCCTCCATAAATCCTCGAGTCTTGGTGCGCCGTAAAAACACAAGATTCGCTATGGTGAAAAGCTCTGGTTTGCTTGTGCTGAGTCACGCACACGTGCAAAGAGGACCCACGACGTGTACCATTGTTGGCGGTGCGTCGTCGTTCGCTTGGTATATACGTATAAGAGAGCTGGGGAGAGCCGTCTCGCCATATGCGGCAAGGACGCCGGTGTGCCTATGGTATTGGGCCTCATAACGGGCCTCGCACACGTCTCTCCACCCAGAGTACGCTGCTGCTTAGGAGCGCGCAGGATCGTCGATCAGGAATTATTCAACGCATGCCTCTATTACGTACTGTTGGCCACTGCTTTGCAAATTACTCCTGAAATGCTTCCACCGAGCAAAAGCGCTCGTGCCCCGTCAGCCTTACGTGCCTAGAAACCACAAAACTCTTCGATTCGATCTGGCAATTTTCAAGAATCACTGAAATAGTCTTGACAAAGGATTGATAAGAGATCAGGGTGAATATATCAAAAGGAATGTATCATTTGTTATTTATAAAGCTCTAACGCTAACAGCAGATTTTGGACTGGAATAAGAGTGGGATGGGTGAGTCACATCTGATTCTCAACACCCTCGGATATACTGGAACACTAATACTCGTTAAGGCTCTTTATTAATTCATCTGCAAGTTCTCTCTCAATGTACAACTTGTTCGTAGATAAAATGATATAACGTAACATACTCAACGTGGTGTATATTAATCGTAGAATTCAATCGTCATTATTCTCTCTCTCTCGCTCTCTCTCTCTCTCTCTCTCTCTCTCTCCCTTTCTTTCTGTCGGCGATAATAATAATGACAGTAATAGTCATAGTAATAATAAAGAGGTCGTAATAATAATAGGCAATTATAATGGTAAGACGAAATGGCGATGTCCCGCGATTGCTGCAATGATAATATTAAATGTTTATAATCATCGGTACTGTTACACTTATCGCATGCGACAACGCGTGCGCTGGCGCGCGCTCGTGTTTTACTGGGGTTACAATAAAGCTTAGGCTTAAAGTCGATCGCACTCGCGTCTCCTTCGCAATTGAAACTTGGGACCTAGGAGCGACTTCTGCCTGTTTTAGAAAGCACTGCAACCTCTACTAATTCTTTTTATCTCATCTGCCTCTGCAGTGGACGTCATTCGAAAGTTTCTTGATATCGTTCAAGAAGAATCGAATGTCTCTTTAACATTCATCTCCTTCCGACCATTTTTCTTTTCTTCGATAAAAGAAACAAGACTGAAATACTGTCTGGGAATACCGATACTACCATACGCGCGCGTAGAATCAGGGATATGTACGATTGTGCAGTCTTTTGGGAAACAATTGACCCGAAGGACGCGCAGTAATGCGGCCATAATTTTCGTGGACGTTGGTAAGAGCTACGTTAAAGGAGAGGACATCTCGAATCTGTCGGATTTAACTACGTCCTCGTCTCAAGGAGAGACGTACCGACGATTCCATGCCAATGAATGATTATCGATGCGCTTTTGAGCTGCCAAATTTCCAAGCATCGGTATAAACTCATAGAATTAACTATATCAAGAAGGAAAAAATACTTTGATAGAAATCATGAAGATTTGATCGGCTTCTTCATCTCTTTCGAATGCCACTGCAGATTCGTAGCCTAATAGCGCGTTACTAAAAAATAGTCTCAGATTCCGGCTCCTCGGTATCAGCGTCTTGCATTCTCTCATCGATCCCGCTGACATCAAATTTGTCTTCTCAACAAAATAAACTTTTCTCTCCCTTCGATCGCTTCATCTTCCTTCTTCGTTCGACGCTCCCACTGCTGCTCTGAAGTGCCCTGTCAACTGGTTATTATCGGCAAGAAAGGACTGCTGGTCGATGCGCCTCCATCTACTTATATACCTCTAAAAGTTCCGGGGTAAAAAAATCACAGCGTAGACATTACGATACCCGAATTCTCACGTCTACCGATTCCTAGCGTCGATATAAAAAATAAATGCTCGGCGGATCGAGCTCTATTTCCTGGTCAGACTACTGAGCTTCATGTACACGCCAATCGGATCAGCCAGTTGTTGATTGTATATGCCGGAAGTTGACTCTGGATTATATCGTCGCTCGTTATACTATTGGAGGGGATCGACGATGATCCGACAGGCGTTCTCAATTCGAGGCACACCATAGAAGACAATCCTTTCCCGCAAGACACTCGGTAGAAAAAGGCGCTGCGCTCGCGTTTGGTATAAAAAACTGTTAAACACTGGAATGGCATTTGTTCGACGATCCGTCGCTATCTACAGAATGCAGTCTGTTTCGGGGTAATTTGATTTTTCTCCTTATCGGGTTCATCTTTTTCCCCGATCTTCGTCGCCATCATCTCGCCCGCTTCTTTCATGCGGACCCTTTCTTTTTTTTTTCTCTTCTTCTTCCTGTCGCGTCACTTCATACGTACTTACACACCACTCTCGCCTTCCTTCCTTCCTCTCTCACCAGCCTGCTCCATTCTCACTTCTCCGAGCGAGGTCACAACGCGTAAATAAATCGTCTTCAATAAATACAACCGATAGACTATATAAATAAATAATTTGTTAAGAGGGGCTCCGATGCGCAACGCAATCAGTGACGACGATTGAAACACTCGAATGTAGAAATCCTTATACTGACAGACTGTCGCGGCAGTCTGATTTATTCCAAGGACGCACCCTTTCGATGCCGCCCGAAATCGTAATTGGTCTCGTCAACTTGCGCTCGCTAACTCGATACACCCTTGACAGGCGATACTTTCCTCGTGGTGTCCTTAAACGCGCCGTCCCTCAAGACCCTTCCGCCAACCCTTTATTTGGTCACCATGATACCGGATTATCTCCACTGCAGCTTGTATAAGAGCGCTTAAACCATCCGGGCGAAATAATGCGCATGACTTCCGGGAAGAATCTCGATTTCAATGCCAAATAAAGGATAGTTGCGAAATGGTAACTTTGAAGGATCACACAAAATAGTCTTTTTCGAAGATAGAGGTCTATCGAAATATGCAACGATTTCTACACTATCCTACGTACCAAGGATAATCATTTAGGCTTTTCAGGCGAATCATTCATCTAAGTGCAGCTCAAGTCACGAAAAAAGTCTCAAGCATGTGTAATCGCCAGCTAAAGTCTACAGGCTATTAGGTAGTCCCCAGTACTCCTAAACTTTACACTCGCCCACTCATTCCCCCCTCCCGCCTTCCCCCTTCCCCCTTTAATACATGATAAATTCTCTTCAATGAAAATACAACAATCTGACATCAGAGTCGTGTTAAAAAAGGCAGACGTGTAAGCTCGCGATGACTAAAACGTAATTGCCCTCTTATATAATACAAAATGTACAGATGCAACTTAATTAAGTCGAAGTAATATATTTGGCGATGCCGCTCACCACCGCATTCAAAGACCTCGATCTTCGAATTTATCCCTCTCTTGGGGATTCCTAATTCGACACTCTCTAATTGCTTTCCTTTACGTCTTTATGTACAAGTAAAATTGGCGTTGCATTCCTCGAAGAAAGGAGCACGCGCTGTGTCGGTGCACACATCTTCATAAGGATGCTGCGTCACGAAATCAAGTATCGCGTGTCTACGGGACGCATGCTATGATCACCCGCGTGGGGCTCAATCGACAGGCTGTCACCCGGGGTGCAATTTATTGACTGGAAGCAAATCGATTGGGAAGGCATTAACGCAAGACTCGCTGCAGCTAATTGCCCGCTTGTGTTCGGTATTAATCAATTGAAATCTTGTCCGCCGCGTGCTGGCGCGCTGCTCGTAACATTCTCACGTGCGCTTCGTACTCACCTCTTCTTCTTCCATCTTTCACCAACTCACACTAACACACACACACAGTCTCTCACATACATTCTCTCATTCTCACATATTTACTCTTTCACTCTCGAACAGCTTCTGATTCGAAGCCCTCTTATTTGCATTACGAACGTCATCTCGTCCAGCACCATCGAAGCACCACCCCAATACGTGACTCCTACGAGCTACTAACTGATTGACCCCGTACCGTTAAGGCCCGTTAAGTTTTCCCCTAATCGGCCGCCTTCGATCTGCGATGACACGGAAGAAGGCAGACGACCGGCCGCGCCGCGACCAGCTAAAACCACCGAGTTCCATCGGAAGATCCTTTTCACAGGAGTGAAATCCTCCTTTATAATCAATTAAAAAATCGATTTTCCCATAACATTGCGATAAAAAAATCATTTGAATGATCCTGGCAAAAAAGCTTTCTTCCGTAGCGTCGCATGTACTCTCTGGAAATCCTACTGGTGATAGATCCCGGAGGAAAAGAAGCATCAGGGAAGAAGGTAAGGATCAACGACGAGCACCTTGGGGCTATGGTATATCACCTTCGTAGTCCAACACACGAAAAGATACCTGTCCGATCAGCGATCCCGATGACCCGGCCGGCGGCCCTCTCACTCGAGAGACACACTCGTCCAGCGACTGTAACAGGGCAGCAGCCTTCCTCAAACGCTGTCGGAGGCGACGGACATCGGTCTCTTGTAGATCGGTGCTGGTATCCTTGAGAAACCTCCCCGCTCTGAAGCAGGCTTTGGATCCTTCCGCGGACTTGCTACCATCTGATTATCCTGGGGCAATGCCACAGTACCGTTACCATCGATCCACGCCCTGGTGAACTCCAAATTCGCCACTCCATCAGTTGAACCATGCGCCTGGTAATCCTTAAGAAGATCCTGTAGCTTCTGCATCACCTCTCGATCGTCCTGCAGGTGACCGACCTTCTGGAGTATTTGCTCCAATAAAGGGTTTGCCACCTTCGTTGGTGAAGACTGTAAAGAGCCTGTTGTAGATGGTTTTATCCTTCGACCATTTCTGTCATATTGTGGCCCACCGTTTGAATTTTGTCGTGGTAGACTCTGTCGTGCTGGACTTTTCCTAGTGAAATTTGATGAATTCATGCTTGTTGATGACCCTTGTGGATTGACGAATGTATCCGATTGAAGACTAGGTCTTTGTTTAGCTTGTCTTCCATTCCATGTGTTGTTGCCAGTTGTAGCTAATGCCTGGCAGGATTTTGGAACAGCTGAAGCCTTGCTCAAACTACCAGTAGGTGGTTTTCGAAGGCTATTTCGAATCACGCCTCGTTTCAAAGGACTACCTTCAGGGCTGGAATTACTCTCGCGCGGAGTTCTGCTACCGGAGGAAGCCCTGGAGACGTTACTATTCTCGCGCGCGATTGAACCTGCTCGTGGGGTGCGGTCACCCGAGGATGAGGCAACGCTTCTCGAAGGGGAAGCTCTCAAAGGACTCGCTGGTCCTACTCTCGTCTTTCGAAGACCAGTTTCTATGCTATCCGTCTCCACACAGGACCTCTCCTCTTGCTCCACCTTGCTGGGTTGCTCTGAAACAGATCAAAAGTGTCCGTTCATAAGCATCGCCTCTTAAAACAATACTTATAAAAGTGACTTGAATCGTACAAAGCAATTTACTTGATTCTTGGTTCGTTAAAAAAATATATTATGAAATATAAAATTTATAAATGAATCTTTGGAGTTGTAACTTTTTCCAGGAATTAAAGTGAAAGTTTTGTATTGACCGAAAATCATTTCAGTTCGGGATAAGTATCCTTGTCTGTCGCGCGTTGGTACATACTATATGCTACTACTTGGTGCGAGACTCTACCAAGTCTGCTGATAAATTATGCGAGCAAACACGAGTGCATGCTGGGCCGCATGCACCGGCACTCGAGCAGTATCGTACTCTGACATGTGTCCCCATAAAATGAGCGGCGGGTGTGCAGGTTTTACACCGACTCGATATTGACAGTACCAGCGGGTTTCCATTCGTCGTCTATTAAATTTCGAGAATCACTTCCCCGTTCTTAAATCGTTGGCAATAAAGGAACAAAACATTCATGGAATCCCTTTGTACATTGGACGCGGAAGTAAAGGTGTCCTTCCGGAGACGCCGATCTCAGAAATATATTCAAATCACAATATTGCACCCGCATCTCTTGGTCGACTAATCCGCCTTGGTAAGATTGCGCAAGTCAGCGTGCAATTGTGTAACAATTATCCGCTGCCGTTTCCGGGTGGTAGAGCGTAGCCATATTATACGAATGTCGCCGAGGTCTCGTCATTAGCATTCGACGCCTGAGGCTCTCCTCGCCTTTTTTCCTCGAGCGGAACGCACGAGTAGCGTCGTCGTCTCACCCACGTGAAAAAGCGAGCGACGCACGCTCCGCTCCCGGAGGACGCGTGTACACACAGAGGAGGAGTAAAGCGCGTCTGCTGCGATTCCTCAGTCGCATTTAGAGATCGCTCGTCGTCGCCAAATTAGTCCCGGCAGGACCATCCGCGCTTAATAGCATTGTGTGGGCGGCTGTCCGACAGACAACAAACATGATTTAATACCGCGTGTCATAACAAATATGTGAAGAGTGCCCTACGCGATTTAAAAGAAGAGCCCATCTGATTTAACGAGCCAACGATTATGATAATTGGTGCCCGTTGTAATTAACAAGTACGGGAAATTGATTATAAGAAACGAAGGAAGTGTGCTGCTATAGCAGGACCGCTGTCAGAATGACGGGAGGCACCTCGGGCGTATTTCATCTTTAAGTAGAATGGGGACGGCACCGGCCAAAAGTCAGACGGACGCGTTGGCTCCAGTGAGAGATCTCGCACGCACATGTATGCTTGTTCGTACGTATGTACGAGTCAAGTGCGTCAAGTGAGTCAAGGCGCGAGAGTGCTATCGAGGATCGAGCGTCGGCTCGATCGTTGCGAGGACAGGTTGCCCGGGGATCGCCCACGCTTCTCAGCCAACAACAACACACACACACATATACACATATGGCGGCATCATATCATGAGAAAGAGGAAGAGAATAAGGAGAAGGAGAAGCAATGCCGGGCAAGCAGCCCTCGTATAATCCGTCGGGCTCCGGCTAAATGTCAGGACTCGGTCTGGTACGCGCTTTTATATCCCGCGCGTCTTCTCCTCCTCCTTCTCCTTCTTCTTCTTCTTCTTCTTCTCCCTCTGCCCCTGCGCACTTTGAATATTAATGATCCGCAGGGTGGTCCGAAAGGTTGAGCAAGCGACGACGACGAGCGGCAGCAGGGCGATCGGCCTGTAACCGCTCTGCGCCTACCCACCGTGGAAAGCGTGGCAGAGGTCAAGCGGACTTTCGATGATATTATGCGTGTTTGTACACGCGCGACACGAGATCTGCTACCGGTCGATGCTATACCGAATAACGAGCTGCCACTGAACCCATCGCTCTTCCAACTCGATTCCACTCTCGCAGCTTGAATCGTGCCGGCATGGAAATGAGCGGCTTCGAACAAATATCCTTTTAATTCAGAGGCCAAAGATAGACACGATCTTATTGACGATAGAGTTACGATTGAGTTAGAATATTGAAGGCACACTCCAATGCTTGTTCTCCCAAGTCAGGTAAATGTTAGCTGTTAACACAGGCTGACGGCTCACCGGACATCGGACTCCTCCTCTCTCACGTTCGCACGCACGCCGCACTCAACCAACGATCGACAAGGTGGTATTTACAATTCCTGTTTAATGAAACTCCTTGAGTTATCTTTAGCTTGAATCCCGCTTGACGACGTCCGTACATCGCGGTGCCATTGTCGGACGAGCTGCTTTCCTTGGCAAAGCAAGCCGTGAATGGATAGGCATCGATGACGTGGCGTTTAATAATGCGCGGTTAAATTAATTCGTTAAAGGAAGATTGAACGCGGCAGTCGAGCAATCGGCGCGGCGTAAAATCAACGACCAATTAAATCGAACGGAGATGTTCGCGTAAAAGGAGATGTCCGAAAAGTCTTGCTGCTTCGCCCCAGGACGATTGCAAGGAGCTAAAAGGGCGCGACAGTATCGCAGACGTCCATCGAGGCTATTTAGGAGCCGAATTAAATCCCCGTTGTCGGCTCTGACAATTGGAGATGGACGCTCGCTGATAAACGCCTGACTCCGGATATTAAATCCTGCATCTCGATTCCTCTCACTCTTTTACTCCTGATCAGTAGTGAACTGGATATTTTAATCGAGTTTGCTTGATTTCTTGTATAATTCTGTATTGTATATATTAAATAAAAATTAAATTACGAAAGCCTCTCCTACATTTGAAACTCCTATTAAATCCGACGGCTCTAATGAGTGGCGCAGGGTGCATTATGGAAAAATGCCAATTAGCCCAATTGGACGAAGCGGGCGAATAAATGGGTCAAATCTCGAGCGAGGCCGACGTAAAGGGGATAATAAAACGGTCGCTTGACTTTTAACCCATCGGTGCTCGAGCAACGCGAAGGACCGAAGGGGCGAGAATACAATGCGCCTTCTTGTTCTCCCCCACACTCGCGCGACACCCTCACCCCCATGATCGGCGGTGCTCTCCTATTAAATTGAATGACTCGCTTTCATCGGCAACTCTCGCGCCCAACATACACGCCCGATCGCGCCGAGTGTCGTATGCGTTTTCTCCGCAGCGGGACACGCCGACTTTGCCGATTACATCGCAATCGCGCACCGCAGGACGACCACGATTTCTCTCCATTGCCGATTATAATATCTTTGCTTGTCCCAGCGACGCTGCCGCTCGCGTTCTCGTTTCAACTCGCTTCTAACGCGCGCGCTCGCGTGGGCGCAATCGGATTGGCTTTCGTCGCGAAAGGTGACAAAATTTCTAGATCCCTATCTAGTCGATTATGAGAGCGACCGAGGGCTTCCTTCAAGCTCGAGGAACACCGAAAGAGAGAAGGAGACACTTGACGTAACATTTCTCGGAAAGGCAGACTGTTACGAAATCAATTTCTGATTCCCATTCATTTCTGATAACGCAACGCGCCCTGTTCGAAGAAGCATTGCTTGCCCCAAACTGGATATATCAAAAGAAGGGTATCCCATTCCAAGAACATGGTAGACAACAAGTGTTTAGGCAGGAAGATTAATATGATTGTAAGATAATTTACCGGTGGAGGACTGTTAAAAAGTAGACCTAATCAATCAGGATCGTCGTGTGGGTGGGATGAAATTATTATAACAGCCTCTCATTTTTAACAGTGCTAAGCACTTCGACTCCAGGATACAACACACAATGCCGCTATTATCTGTCGGAGACGTACCAGCTATCGGAATTTCTTTCTTTTACAACGCGCGCTCGCGCGCGCGTCCACCCACGTGGCAAGAACGGCACACAGAATGGATGGGTCCATGCCTCCTAATATGTAGCCCGCGGCTTTCGGCGCAGCAAATAATGCAAGGGGAAAGAGAAGACGGCTTCGACACTCTTTTTACGAATTGCGGTCCGAAGCGTGCGTGTAAACAATGCGAGTCCGAAGTTAAAAGCCATCGTAAATGCAAATCTCGACACGAAAGGTTCGCTTTCACCGAGTGGGGCTTCGCAAAGAATCGGCACACGTAGGTTCGGTAGAGTTTATGAGTTCATTAACTGGTGGTACAAAGGATGACCAGGTGTTCGAACAGTTGGAGAAATATTGACAGCGGCTTATAACAGAAGAGAGTACTCACTTTGGCAATCGGCAACCGTAGGCGATGCTTGAGTACTCGCACCAGAATTCCCATTGCTAGTGGGTGGTTGAACCGCGCCAAGACTCCGATAACCTTCGTCCGAAACTTCGCTACAATTGTCCGAGTGCTCACCGTCACCATGGGGTGACTTCGAGTACTGAACAGTGCTGGTCACGTCCTTTCCAAAGTTCTCTAAGACAGGCTCTTCCTTGATTGCAGGAGGACTTGGTGTAGGACTGCGACTGCTCGAATCTTCACGGCACTTATAATTGTAAATTGTTGGCTCGTATTTCGGCGTGTCGTCCTTTTCTACTGCGCGCCTTGCCACGCCACCCTCCACTACGTATCGTTTCGTGAATTCTTCCGACAGAGGCACCTTCGTACGAATTTCTTGATGTAATTCCTTTTTCGCCTCCTGAAGACAAATTTATTCTTTCTTATAATTCGAATTGTAGATTTGGTATTTGTTATTTCAAAAAATGATAAGACATTCTATATTTTATTTAGATTTTATTTGAGTGAGAAATGGAAGTGAATTATTTTAGATGTAGAGAAAGATGCTCACCCTAGCAGCTTCCTGGTGTCTAGCGTAATGGGTCGGAGAACGAGCGTCTTCGTTAACGAAGCTACGTTTCGGCGAGTCAGCACTCGAGCTTGTTTTGGAGTAGTCAGACTTGGTGTTAGGGCTGTTCGGTCTAAGGTGGGCTTTTGGAGTTGGTGATCTTGATCGTTGTTTGCCGAATTCGGCACTGGGTTGATGTCCAGGACTACCCAAGAATTTTCTCTGTGGTGTTGGACTCCTCGAACGATTTGTTTTCCGATGTTCTTCGGTGGATGGTTTGGTTGACGTGGGCCTGTGTGGTGTGGGCGAACGCGACCGATTACCAGAGACACTTCTGGGCGCATGAAGTTGGCTGGAAGGTTGCTGCTGATTTTGTGCAGTGCCCGCACAAGATCCAACACTCGACGCCGAACTCCTTCGAGTTCTTGGAGGTGATCTGCGAACAAATATAATATTCTATTTCAAGAATCTGTCAATTCAATCATTGAAATTGCAACGAGCCATAATACATTTCTTCCTCGAAAATAATAAAAACATTGCATCGCCAATTACGAGCTCGAGATATTATAAAGAGATAATTGGAAAAAGATGGGTTCATTTCTTCTCGTTATAGAAGGCTTACGTCTTCATTTCCCCTGAGCCAATCCTACCTTTCGTAATGCACCTGCGCGCTTCCAAGGTCGAAGGACCCTCCAGCCTTCTGAATCAACTTCGCTGAGATCATCGAACGATGCGCTGCGACAAAAATAGTTACGTCCTGTTACACGAATCATGAATTCCACAGTGCTGGACCGTTAATGATCCAACAATATTTATAACTTTATTTCTCCTTCTCTATAATATTCAGCCAGCTATTATTTTTTCTACTGAACAGATTCTGTGTACACTGTAGAGATTCATGATCGAATACATTAAATTTAATAGCACTCAGAACAGGATGCTAGAATTATTGGAGAGAGTTGGTTGTAGACTACTCACAGGTTCGGCAGCGGCAAGGGTCGTGTTTGTCGAGATAATGACTGAGGGTGTCCCAACCACCACCAACCCTCACCATTACGTGACTCCGCAAAATCCGGACGAATATCAGGACTTTGGTGTCCCCAATTCGGTATTTACCCTCGGACACACGAATCATTGGGAATTGTGTTGGACAGGTACAACGTTCCACCAGATCGCGAACCTGAAATCACAAATAATATTCATTGTTAGAGAAGCTTCTTTGATGAAAATAAGAAATTTATTATTAGTCAATGATAAATGTCCTAAGATTCTTTTACGTGCGTGACTTGGCACAGAGAATTTCTCTGTGGAAACGAATGAAAAGGCAAAAGGCGATGGAGCTATTCTACCTGGACTACAGTGGCCTTGTTAGCACGAGAAGACGGCCCATTTAGAGTTGGCCACACGTATGTTTCCAAGAAGTATCTCTCGTCCTCACTAATTATTCGGGGCCTCTTGCAACTTTTCCACGTATCGCAAGGGGCCCTATATTTACGTAAAAACATCGGCTGTCCAAAGCGGTGCTCTTTCCTCTGAAGATTGCATGTTTCTTTCTACCCGAACCAACTGATTCTAATTAATCCTTCGTTTAGACTCATCAAAATGCGAGGTTCCTTCACCCGCTCGAATCCCAGCATCCTGAATTTCCACAGTCAGCTTGGAATCCAATTAAAAACGGTGTCGCTCTCATCTTGCAGAGAAATGAATGAAATCCCGATTTAATTTTCCGCGCGCATAACACGAAAAGCTCGAAGCACACAGCTTGGATTCTGGGTCGGTGATTCCCGACGGAGAGTGACCCCGATCCGGAAATATTTCGTTGAGAGTGGAAAAAAAGAAGGCGACAGGATCGCGACAAGTGCAGGGGACTTTCACGCTCATAGCAAGAATTTGCCGGGTGTTCTTGTTCCATGATACTTGAGCATGCATCTCTCGACTATGAATTACGACTATTTGACCGAGCGTTGGCTCGCGATTAATTAAATCGGTTATCGATCGAGCGGAGCACAATGCTCGCCGAGAACGCGTGCGGCTACATACTCTAAGCGGAACATGATTTCGCTTGGGATGCTGACACAACGCCGGTCCACGGGGGCCCGTATTTGTTGCCGAGGATTTATCGCGCTTGTAACAAGCGCAGCCGGTATTGATTAGAAAGGCCATAGGCATCGGCGTCCCCCGGTTGCGGCAGGAGATATCCTCTTTCTCTCTCTCACACAGACACAGACACATACACACACACATATGGTGGTATACACTCTTCTCTGCATAAAATGTCAAAGGACCCGCGCGGCTACCACGCACCTTCGTCTCACAATGTCGCCGTCGTACAGAGCGACGAGGCCTCTCATTTCATTGAGAGAGCAAGATTTACAACGACACGCCAAGAATTGTGGGATAGCCAGGCATAGCGCACCGATTTTTATTCGCTCCAAATTAGCTCGCTCGAATTCTCAATGTATGTGTGTCCACATAAATTGCATTTAGCACGCCGAAAAGCATATCGAATGAAATTTAGCGTAGTAGAATCGCGATCTTACTGTAATGAGAATGCAAATGCTGTGATCGTAAAATGTGGATTGCGCCGGGCGACAATTCCTCCGAGACGAAATCGCGTTTGCCCGATCGAAGCCGAGTGTCCGTATTGCGGCAAAGGACACTTAAAAGCGCAAGACAACGCCCGAATTAGAAAGCGGAAATAATCACTGTTTGCAAGCGCGGTTCTCATTAACGTCTCTAATTTTTCGTAACGACGACCGTCCGAATTAAACAGGATAGTATTACGAAAGCAGTGAGTTCTATTGAGTTGGTAACTTTTGCCGCGTGAAGTTCTAGTAGCAATAGTTTCGAAAGCCATAGAACACGGGCTAACACTTGAAAAGAGACCATTGGGGACTTTTAATAATGCCAAGTGGAAGTCGCCTGTCACTAGTCAGACACGGTTTTCCCATAAAGCGGTCAGTAGAATTGACCTCGAACATACTATAACAACGAGCGCACTAATACGATAATGCAACAATAAACTTCACAATGCCAGGCAACTTGATATCCGAGATAAAAGCGATTTGAAAGATAAAGCATTACGACGTAATTGCTGTTCTATCTGGCAATGGCGATTTCTCGTGCTCGAAAGTATCGCCTCGGGGAGAATGACCGAAGTACATGAATCGTCGAATGGATTCCGAGGATTATTCACTTGGAAATTTGCACGGTGGCTGAGGGAATGCGAGAGGACCAGCATATCCATTCGCAGTCAATCAGTAATCAAAGTGATTATCCGTGAGAGAAGTCTCGGGCGTGATCAGGCAATAACAGTGAAATAAATCGAGGAACGGGAACACGTGCGTCGCTCAGGCATAATTATGATTTAACGTATAGATCGCCTTCGGATATATCAGTAGTTATCGACTTTTTGCTCATTCGCACTTCCAGTGAAAGCAACGTTCGTTCCATCTGCCTATCAACGTGTGCATTATGACCATTTTCAATTTCATTAAATCAATTGTCAATATTATCCACTGGATATACGCTCATCTCTACTGACAAGTCTCTCTCTCGACGAGTAAAACCTATTGCAAGTAGAATAAGACAGCCAGTACTCGGACTGCCGAAGCGAATGAAGTCGTCACGTTGTTGACGTCTAAGATTCCTCTCACGAGAACGAAGCAGGAAAGTCAAGCTTAAGACTTGTGAGGTCTCAGCGAGGCGTACTCTATCGAACGGTTGATATTAATGGGAGTTGCCGGAGACGTGGTATGCCCGCACCGCGATTAATAACTGATAGCCGATCTCAACGATTTGGTATGCGTGAGTACGAGCACGAAATGCGACACTGTATCTCGTTCATTGATCGTGTATGCATGCCGCCCTACTCTGTAATACACCACTTAACCCTTTTACAGCTACAATTACTTCCTCCTGAATCGAAGGGTTGTCCCATTTGGCACAATACTCGAACACTCAAACTCTCTCACTTTATTCTTGTCTACCCGGAACTATTACATCTTCCACATTTGCCAAATGGTCCATTGCCAAACTACCTTAGTTTTTATAACCCTGTAAAAATTGATTCTTTCAATCTACTAATTTTTTACCATTGAAGAAACAGATATATATATATATATATATAATATATTGGTACAGTGAAAAGTGGTGATAAATGATTTTGTCAGTGGCGTGAAGAGAGTGCCGGTTGTACCAATGGGGCGCGGCGATTTACCATCGCGATAATAAGGGGTTGCCAAGAAGTAAGGCGAAAGCTCGCCTTTCCCCCCCAATGCGTATACAAACGTACGCGCGCGCGCCGACACAGGCGAGCTGTTGATTAATATCGGTAGAGATATCGAGAGCGCGTCCACCGATAAATCTGGCCGCGATCCTGGCGAAACCTGGCGTTGATCGATGCGCAAGGTGCCGCGTGGAATCGCCTGGCCGACCGGTCTCCCTTAACGCCAGAGAGACCGGTGGAATGTACATACGCGCAAAAAGTGCTTGGTTACACCCGATGAATAACGCAACGATCTCGAATCAATTGATCTACAGCAAGAGAGCATGCCTCTATGCAAATACAAATTCCTCTTTATGAAGGCTTTCACTCGCACGCGCGCGCGCGCGCGCGCCGACGAGTTCATATATCACTTGGAGAGAATAGTCCTGAGGCTGAACGGACAGGCGGACAGTAATTGTGACGATGCAACTTGCTCATCTTTTACTTTATAAAACTACCAATAATGAAATCACTGATCAATCTTTATTCATTAAATTTTTAATTTCACGAATTACGCTCTATGATATAACTAATTCTTATTTCAAGTGTGAACCGATTACATGCCTCGACTGGCATCGGTAACAAGACCACTATAGAAGGAGAGTTTCCACGGTGGGATATTAAGTCGCTGGTATTATTGATTGGTTGTCCTGGTATCGGAACGGCGGATCGCAGCTTGGACACTGCTGTGTGTATGTATCATTTACGTGCGAACACCCACGGCCAACCTTTTCACGCCGCACTGCGAAAATTATTTATCGTTGGACCACACGCTCGCTAGGGCTTCGGGCTGATGTGATTTTTGTGAAAAAATCCTTACACTCTAGCTGTGAGATAGTTTCTAAAATTGATTACACACTCGTTCGAAGGTAGTATATGATATGATCGCTAGATCTCTGATCCAGTGAATTACGAGTGCGATTATTCTCGCTGTTGAGTCTGGAAGACAAGGGGTTCGATCTTTAGAGGGGTTGGGTACATTCTGGAACGCGCTTGAGATTCTTGGTCACGGACCGCTGAAGAACGGACACGCGGAGAGCGCATTTCATTCTCGTCGTTTCGTCGGCGACACTTTTCCGCCGACAAGCAGCCGGGTCGACAAGATTTATCTCGCTTGCGTAAGCCAGTTTTCTGAAATTTCCAAGCAAAACCTTCAGTGGGCGTAATCGACCAGTTGCGACGTATTACGGCGCCGTGCGTAACTTATATCTATCCGAAGACGTATCGACTAGAATGTACAGTCTAGCCTGGTGTATATCGCTAATGCGCTCCCGATCAACCAACTACTTCTGATAAATCACGAGAAATCGAACGAGGTCCGCCCTTGGTTATATAACCGATAGATTAAGGATCGATTTGTGACATCCCGCTAAGAGAAAGTCTACCAACACCCACATGTTTTACTTGAGACTTGTCTATCCGAATATTGCGTGGTTGATCATTGGGCGGTCCCGATAAATTAACAGGCTTATTAATTATCTAAAAAAGTTCAAGTTGCCAGAGAATACTCGTCTATATTGTCGAGAGTGAACTAAGTCTTGTGAAATGATATTTCTTCAAGAAGTCGAGAGTCGATCGTCATTCAAGAAGCGTTTCGACTGACGTAGTTCAGTTTGCGTCATGACGCTCTTCCTTCCAAATATTCCAGCGTTTCCATTCACGTATTACCGAATCACATCGCACAGGGCGGTTATATTGAATCAGTTACATCAAAAGTATTAAATACTCGGACACCGATTGGAACCACTTCTCCTACCTTTGACGCAACACAGCCCTCCCACCCCTTTTGCACTAACTAATTTCCACAGCAATTACGCTCTCGCATGCAAGCTTTATAAATAACAGCGCCAGTTATTTTTAGACTCGTTCGACTTGTACCTGCGCTTATAACTTGGGCATATTATCACAGAATGACATGACTGTCCAGTCTAAAACTCGTTGTACCAAGGCTGGGTAAACACGTTACTGTAACACTGTTCCAACACTCAATTTTCTATCTTTCTTACTATCACTGTTAATATTTGTATTTCTCTTTCCAACTTCCTAATAATTAACGTCATCTTTATTACTGTAGATTCTCTTCCTGAATCAAGAGTTTCATTATTTATATTATCTCTTAAGAAATAAGTTTTCCTTATTGACTAACAAATGTATTTCAATAAATAGACATTTCCTTAAGAGATATCTTGGAGTATCGGTGTTAGTTCTTGGACGATCTTATATCAAACACGCTTGGAAGTTTCTCCGCCCCCATAGAAGGTGTCCCGGAATGACGAGGCGCCAGGGACTCGAAGTTAATCGAATCGATTCCCATTGATAGGAGAGTCCCGAGCGAGTGATATCCCGTAAGAGACGTGTCGTATAACATTACGCGGCATAAATAATCGCGGCGGGCGATCACCGCGATTGCGGTTTGCCAGACTATGCGGAGAGCCGCCGAGCGGAATCGGCGGCTATGGTGGCGAGGAAACCGATTCTTGATTTATCGCACGAGGAAAGCTACCTCCTAGGCTCCCGCACCGTCGTCGCGCCAACCCGCTCTGGACGAAGTCGTGCCTCGGCAACAACAATTTGCAATTAAGAGGCCGCGCTCGCGCGCTAACGGGCTCGGTTTCACCGAGCTTAACGACTTAGGACCGAGCGAGCGCGCCCTGACTTCGCTCGCCATGACGAAACCCAAGCGCTTGCTACCTCCACTCTATGTAAGTAAGTATGTGCCGCCGCCGCCGCCGCCGCTGGCCGTGCGCCCGCCGATCTTGAAAATTTATTCCCTCCAACCATTAGACACCCATTCTAGAACTCAATCGGTCTTGTCGATCCTGACTTGTTTGCGGAACCTTTAAAATTTACTTACATAACTGTCTGGTTGAATTAATAGCGAATATTCTTTTTATTGTTTTTGAATTTATGTATGATTGTAGATTGACTGATACGTGTAAATGTAGATTTATCTAATTGTTATTGAAATATAATTATAGTGTGTGCTTTTACAGAGGTGGAAGTTTAGAGAATAGACAGATTGGAAGAATGACGGGATGCGATGGTCGCTGGAGGCAAGCCCATACTTAATTTCCTCGGTGAACCCGTTCCCTGGGGCCTTTCCCATTGGCCTCGACCGTTTTGCGACACACGCGATTGTCTCCGAGCCGCTTACTTTGTAGGCTACGTACTTCCTACGTGGAAGTAACGAGATGAGTTTACCAGTAAATTGAGATACTTGGAATTCGATTTTTCATCTTACTCGTATTAAAATAACAAACGCATTGAACTTACTTTATAAACTGTCGATACATGCATTCAGAATACTACTAACTTTCCAATTACAACAAGTGTTTATTCACACGTTCCTTCTGGCATTCCTTGAAAAGCTCGCCTAAGATAACACTGGAATAACACCGCATAGCAGGGAGTTTCGCAAGTCAATACTCCGAGAAACGTACGAAAACAGGGTAGGAATTCCACCGTTTCATCCGTCTAAAACCTATGGATTTCATCGGAACGTTGAACTTACAGGAAGCAGGTCGTAGTGGAAGTCGATGCTAGTTCAGACCCAGTTCACGGCACCTTGGAACTAGGAATTCTTGGCAACGCTTGAAACTCAGGGTGCGCTATAAATCGACCCAATTCCATTGGTTTCGGGGATTCTCCGTGGTTGAAAATGGAACGAATGTTACTATACTGATTGCTAGCTACCAATTCTTTCAGTCGAGTTGTGTCGCAGAGAGGATATATATTAGTATATATAGTACTTGGATACGTGGAGCCACATAGGCACATCGTTCGCTCGGAACAAATTGTGTGGCGCATTGCAGGTGAGCGGACAGGATGAATGGTGTTATGATGCTATAATGCAAGGCCGGCGCGCAGCCTTACGTAATGGAACCCAGCCCAGCGATACGGAATACGGATTATTATCTTGAGAGATACTCGTTCGCGAGAGAAAGAGAGAAAAAGAGAAGACAAAGTCTTTTTACGATCTGGAACACCAGTGAAATTAATTCCTCGATTACTTGACAGCTAGTGTTTTCCTAGCATTTACTCGCTTTGCTTCCTTCGACTTCCGGTATAAAGTGCACTGATTGACTAGTAAGTTCGGAGTTTAGTAGTATCGGGTTCGCTCGAGAGGAAACTCTTGAACATTATGCCATTCTTTGGACCAAGAGAATAATTGATACTGCATTCACCACGTGGAAGACACGCTGCGTGTACCTACGCTCTCTCGAGCACCCACCGGAAGTCAATGTACTTTCCATTCTGTAGGTTTATTTCCTTGTATTTCGATTGGAGAAAAATTAGAATTGTTGAAGTGTGGATTTGAAAATTGTTTAATAAGTGTTTTGGAATTCTTGTATGATGAAATGATTAAGATTGACGAGTAGCAGATTGACGGGATTACCAGTGACTCTGAATCCATGTGAAACGATTATGTCTTTGAAGTAGTAAACAGTAATTATACGTAATAGCTCATAATTTACTCTACACTACTATTTCCCTTTAGCCACCAGTAGCACCGGTTTTCTCGTGTGAAACTACTATTTTCCACTGTTGCTACTCTGTTTCGATGCGGACTATTAAGTGACTCTTTCTTAAGAAAATCCTCCGGACGAAAGAAAGCACCCTCATTACCCATTGCTCGTATCCAGTTAAAATCTCTTCCTACATAAAACAAGATCCAATCAACAATGCATCATTGTCAAAACGTGAACTTGCTAGTCATGCATGTGGAGAGCGAAACTACGCTTAATCACCGTTGACAGTGCACCATTGTCATTAGTGAAACAAAAGAAGAATTTATTCAGCGAAATATACAAAAACAAAATTCATGTTACAACACGCAATATTTACGACGGAAGTTAGCTGAGAATTGGCTGGAGGAATGCAAGTGTTCTTCCGGGGGAAGAAACGGGGCCAAATGGTAGGTGGTAGATGTGTAACTCGAGTCTGAAATAACAAGGAGGAGTTTACGCCATTCCAAGAGTAGCAAAGCCTGGGATGGCAAAGTGGTATTTCGCTTGGTTGCAAGTTATGCTAAGAAACGTCGGCGAAATAAAGAGAAGATTTCATGGTAGCGACACGTGCCGGAGACTGGAAGCGGCAAGGGTCAAGTTAGCCGTCGTACTAAGAATCGAGTCCTGCAAGAGCCACACCGAGGATTAGTTTCGTTCGCGTTCCTATGTTAATAGACACGTCGACACGCGGAAGTATTGGCGAGCGGTCGCGCGTGCGGCCGACCGAAAGGTTGTCGAACAAACGAGAGGCATCTTCGGGAAGTTTAATGCCCCGACGAGTAAAGACCGCTCGAGTTACACGACGATGTTTCGCTAAAGGCCAGAGAATACACGAAGAACAGGAGGAATTCTTGGTGCTCGCCTTCCTAGATGAGTCAGCCTATTCGCGTGTGTATCCGGATGACACAAGAAGAGTATACTTACTGGGCAAGGTTTAAGATTATAAAATTCATTGTTACGTAATCAAGATCGATGGCAATTGTTGGAAGCAGATTGGCGAAGAAATAGGCTCGGTAAGCTGCACCCACTGTGACTATCGATGTCTCGACGAGCTAGACGAGAACGAAACGGTGGTAATATAGCTGCGAAGGGGTTAATATCGGCGGGGCAACCAAGTCGAATATATGTATACACGAGAGCGGAGAAAGTGATGGAACCACCGGCGCTCGGGATCCTGATCGGTATCTAGACGCTATCAGGATCGACCGATCTTCCCAGGATCGTCGGCGCGGGGGAGGATCTCTCGTGGGAAGAGAAGAGGCTCTTCTTCTCCTCTTGCCGTTGGAATCTTGATCGTGAAAATAAGACCGGAGCTCCACCGGGAAACTTTCTGCGGAAGCAGTCTTCCATCGAGTCATCTCATCTATTAACAGTCTCTTTTATAACTTAGAACTTTAAATGCATCAACTACGAAAGCAATCAAATATGATGGAAGACTTTCATCCCTTGTCTTTTACAGCATCCGTAATAATACTCAGAAGAATCTTTGCATTAATTTAAAGTTAAAGATTAATTGTTACATCTTCTCGAGAGAAGATCGTTTGTCGGCGTATAAGGGCAAGTCTAATGTGTGGATGGAAAATCAGAACGTTTGCCAGTGAAATTAATTACGCGGTACTGGCAATCGTATATTTATTGAGTAATTAGCGTCATCGTTTAAGACTGGATACATAATTACCGCATGAGATTTCTCTAGGCAGTTACCAAGGAACGATTACCGTCTCACTAGGATACGGCGTTATGCGCTTGCTACTACTATTAATTTCTCGAAATTCCTTTCGTTCTCTTTCGTTACTAGGTGTAGATCGAACCAGATATAGCGCAATTACCGACTCCTACCGTGCGAGAAATGTAGCTCCAACAGATCAGTTACGAATCGGGCTTACGAAATGATAATAAATTCGAGCAATCGAGTTGTGCGCGTGGTGACTCGTCGACACAAGACACCTTGGTAGTTCAGTCTACGTTAATGAAAGGCCGCATTGATTGGCGACCGTGAAATATCTCGTGCATTTCCCTTATTAATGGACTCGCTTATTAACTGGAATGCTTCGTCAGAAAGGGGGAATTTCAAGAATAGAAATTACAGGTGCCAAGTTCACACTGAATGCAAGAGAAATCCACAGCTACTTAAGATCGCGCGATTCTTCTGATGAGAGAAACGGTAAAGCGAAGAAATTTCATCCACTCTTCCTTGGCTAGTTGTTTAGCCGAGTGCGCGTGCGCGCCCGATACCGGCAGGATTATCTTAGCAGCAAGAAACACTCTTGGTTACCTCATTAAACAAATCTGTCATTGGTGGCAGAGCAAAAAGTAACTTGGAGTAGTCGTGGTACTGCGATCTACTCTTGTCCTGGAGAGGGAGCGGGAAAAATGGCAATCGACTTGTGTGTGCGCGCGCGCGCGCGCTGGGGCCGAGCGAAAGTGAATAACAGAATTTACATACTCGCCGGGGCGATCGTGTAAACGTAATTTATCCCGCGCCGTCTAAACACTCTTTCGCGGACGTTAACATAACGATCTAATTAAAGGCGCTCTCAGCATAGCGCTCTGGCGCGCGCCCGCAAAACGTGTCTACAAAACAGATTGAGACACGCTCCGATTCGCTAGCACCTTAATTGCCTTTCCCGGCGGCGCTCTTCCTTCGTCGCTTTTTCCTTAGTAAGATGCGACCCATTTTTACACTATGTTTGCCCCAATCTTTTTCTCAGCATCCATTCTTTGTTTCTTATGGACCAGCAACTCTATTCACTTTAATGGCAGAGTAAGCGTTAGAAAATCTCTCCTCGAACGCACACCCACGATTACCGCACCGTATAGCTCAACTTTTCAGATAAGGGAAACCACGCTTGGGTCAACTACGACCACTTTCCTCGAACCCACTCGATTTCCGGCCACTGACGCTTACCAGTACATGACTACTTACGAGATAACACATTGCTTCTAGGACCACCGAACTATTCGGCAGCTTCGACCTTATCTCGACCTTATGCTCCGAACACGTGTGTTCTGGACCCTATCTCAGCTTCCCTCATACTTTTCTCGTTTCTATAAATTATGAGACACATGCAACTTGAACGAGCCTTTAACTTCTCTTACTATAAACTCGTATTTCGAATTCTTTTACAAGCTACTGAACTGTCTAATAAATATTATACAAAGTTATAATAAAGTTTGATATAGAATGATAATCTGTATCGAAAGTATTTTCAACTGGTTTTAATATGACTTCGTTTCGAAGTTCATTATTCATTCGTGAATATGTCTGACATTCAAAAGGGGGTCTGAGGGACTCGAGAAGGTCTCGTGTTGGAAGGGTAACGAAAGAAGGAGAGAACGGCACACGATGAGGGAAGGGTTCGGGACGTGGGCGGTCTGCAGGGCGACTTTTAATAATCGTGGTGATTTATCAATGCACCGATCGTAATTAGAACGCTCCTACGTATCCCTTAATATATGCATTGTGCCTTTCGTGCGAGCGAGCGCGGATCCCAGAGGGAGGAAACTGCCTCTGGGTATGCTTGACGTATTGCCTGGAAATCAAAGAACACCGCGCAGCGTTATTCGAGTCCTTCGAGAGGAGTTCTCGTAGCAAAGGCGAAACGCATTCGCACGCAAGCATCCCATTGTTCCAGGTGGTCTGGCGACGACGACGACGACGACGACGGCGACGCCCAGACAGAGAGAAAAATCGGGGAAACCGGAAAAGATGAAGAATGCTGGTGTAGGAACCGAGGGGTAGAATATTGAACGCCTCAGGGGATGAAAGGGCTGCTGGCTGACACAGAAAATTCAACTGGATCACCAATTCCTGGCATTGTCTACCACAGAATTATTCCACACGCATATTTCCTCTCCCTTTCTATCCTACAATCGATTAACCCAGACTCTTCACTGTCTCCAATTGAACATCGACCATTTAATTACCCAGCTTTTTCTACCAGTCAACAAAGTAAATCGTCTGTGTACACTGGTGCCAGACGGCGCGAGGCCGTAGTATGTCAACGCGAAAGAGATCGAGCATTAATCGGGCAAAAAATCGAGCACGGATCGATCGCATTCCCCACAATGGACGCCGTTGAAACTAACTCTGGTTGCGCAATCCTGATAGCACCGTGGATCATTCAGAAAAAAGTCATTAGCATCCATGTTTGTGCCACTACTTGATGACTTCTTTTCGCGGCTGACTTTTGCGCCCCCCAGCAACTGAATGCGTGACTTTGTGACGGCAGAGATTTCTCGATCCGGCGGGAATGCTCGATATCTCGCGGCGAGAATCTCGGAAGGTGCATAAGGCAATCGAGAATGGTTTTTCCAACGCCATTTTCTTAGAACTCTGTACTGGTTAACCGATGCAAATAGCGGCGTCGATAGCGATGCAAATCCGTCGACTAAAATGCACCAGCGGCACTGTAAATAAGTATCGATACTCATGTGTGTGTGTGTGTGTGTGTGTGTGTGCTACCGGAGCTAAGACGTGCCCTTTTCAAGCGTGACTTTTCCGCACCCGGTTTCCTTGCCAGGGTTGCATTCGCCACTTACACTTAACACACGAAGACCTGCCGATGCACAGTGCGAGTAGAAACAGTCCGACGTTCCAAGACACTGTGTTTCCTCAGTAAGCTGCTGGCTCTCAGAGACTTGTTCGGAAGTGCTCAGACTTCTGAAAGAGCGTTGCTCGAGGCGAATAAGAATAGAATCGTAGTCTACCATTTTAAGTATAGCAATTAAAAAAAGTTTTGAAAATAGAAAATGTTAGTTATTGAATAAAAATCTGATTTCTTTCATTCAAAGTACTTATAGAAAAAGCATGGTGTTGTATTGCGCGTCTCGCAGGAGCGTTCGGAATGAACAGCTGAGTTCCCAGTGCTTGCAAGCCCGTTTGCGCGCGGTGTATTGATTGCGGAGACGCTGGCGCCGGGACGCTCTCTCGCCATAAAACCTGCGCCGTGTGTACGTATACACGCGGAGAGTGAAAGAGAGAGAGAGAGAGACTCATGCAGACTCGCCCACGCAGGAATTCACCTGTCGTGCGCTCACCTACACCGCCCTCCATCGGCTTCTCCTGCGAACAGGCGGGACTTGAAAAAAAAATATACTTGGCACGATCAATGAAAGCAATTCACTGGTAGAAAAACTATACGTTGTGAGACTCGTTGGCAGGTGTGTTGGGCGGATGACGAGTCCGCTCGAGGAAGCACGTGTATCGTGATTGGAATTATTCTTGACGACATAGCCACGTTGGCATCCGTCACGCCCTTTCGTTCGATCGATCCTTTCTATATAGATTCTAATACCTTTACACTCCTGGAAATTCCAGTTTACCAAGCAATCGATAGGAATTTCAATTTGGTTATGTGGTGAATGAATTTTCGATATCGGAGAGACCCTTGCCGAACAATTGCCAAGCTAATGGCCCCACCTGTAATTTGAGGAGGAATGGGACAGAACTCTGTACGATGGGGAGAATACGAGGAAAGGTGGAAAGTGCTGGCATTCCTGTTGGCTCAACCAACCCTTTTATTAGCAGCCCTGTATTTGGTGTCGCGTAAGTGCTTCGCCACCCTACGCGCCATCCACCACCGACGCCCACTCAAATCCATACTGCTTACTACGACAACCACCGAGGGTAGTTTCAAGTACTTGCGAAAATATTCGTACGTCTCTCTGAAATCTTTTCTAGCTAATCGAGACGATTGTAATCGAGGAGACAGACTACTTGAGTAGAACTACGATATTCGAGTCAGACATAGTTGAAATCGCAAGGCAATCAACACCGTTTAGAACCTCGTCGAGTACACTTTATTGGAATAACCTAGATGCACCGATCGAAGTACACCAAAGGTGCCAACTACCTGTCTTATATTAGTTCCGGACCCTTGAAAGCTCGAGGACCAGCCAATCTTAAAATGGCAGACGGGAAATCGACGCGAGACTCTATGCGCACTCTTCGTGCTTATCATCGTCTGAACTCTCATATCTTGAACTACTGAAATGCTTTGAAAAGATTATACTTGAAAAATCAGGAAATCGGAATTTTTCTAAATCTAAGAATTCTTGAATAGGAATGTTTGCTTGAAAGTGATAATATTTACAGAGTGGAAAGATTGAACTTTGAAATATGAGGAGTCTCGCATGACTCCAATGAATCTTTCACGATAGAATGACGGCGTTGAGTCGAAAATGAAGAGGCAGGAGAGAAGAGCCAGGGCTCAAGAGGAGGGAAGTGCCATAGTACACGTGATATTCGCCCGAGGGTGGTGTGCGACCTACGGACCTGACTCTCAGCCAAGGACCACCCAGACTCTCGGGGTTACTGGGGCATTCATGCCCAATTTTTCTTTGATCTCTCTTCCGTGACAAAAGCGATTACACACTGGCTAACGATCACTACCACATAAACCATTCCAACATATCGACATCCTTCACATTACTAATTACAACTCAACAATACATAATTTTTCTTTCCCTCTTTGAACTTAGAATCACATACCACACGTACCATAAAAAAAAATCTCTTAACTGGGCAACTAGAATTTTCGAAAACGGGGTTAACGAACCCCCGGAGATGTGTCCAAACAAGCGGCGGTTCCGTGCTCCAACGATACTCTTAAGCGCGGACACGTGACTCTTAGAGCTCGTCATTATATTCTCATGAATTATTTAGATGTTTGTCCTCCGTCGGCGTTGCTAGCTCGTCTTTCCATGGATGTGCGAACGCAGACCTCTCATCGGACGACCTATCAAAGAAGCCCATTAAATGTCGCGACTAAAACAAGTCATAAAATTCAGACGACTTCTTCGACGAATAATTCAACCAACTTTCACCACTTTATTCGGATTCGGTAGTCAGTGAAAAATCTACATCCGAAGGAGTTTCTGTCGCGTCGATTCTACCGGCTTACTCTTGCCGAGTAGTGCGCAAGGGAGTAGTTTCTGGGAGGAGAAAAAGTGCCGGTGCTCTCGTAGGTGAGAGCCGAGTCTAAACTGTGAGTCTACCCACGAGCGACGGAAGTGCGAGAGCAGAAAGCTACCATCAGGAAAGGTAGAAACGTGGTGGCGGCTGTTGAGAGAAGAGAACACGAGCTTGCCGGAATCGATCGCGTGTCGTTTAACGGCAATTTAGTTAAAGCGAGACGACGCGGTTTTCATAGTATGTTCTTCTCAACGCTTTAATCTTCCAGTGATTTTCACTGGTAGAAAAGAGAAAGAAAGGCAGAAAAAAAAAGGAAAGAAAGGATGAAGGTGTAGGATTCGTTAGCTCCGGGTGGCGCGAGCTATTGGAATTAGATCGTCCTACTTGTATTCTTGGCAGCTGCGAATATCAGGTATCCTTACCTAGAAATTATTAGCTCACCTACGCGCACACCGCGTGTAATTACTGACCGAGCTCCGAACTGCGAGAGTAAGTAAGCGGTGTTCGCTGTGTGTGCCCCGTATTAAATTTCTAACCCATTGCCCTCCCAACTACCCCCCCCAACTCCTCCTCCTGTTCCTTGATCGCTAGTCTGAGAACTCGAGCACTCGAATCACTCACTAACACTGTCATTGATTCCCCTATCGTCTGTTTCTACTCGTCCAACTCCTCTTTGATGTCGCCTTGCGTCAAAGACCACCTTCGACTTCCCGAGTCTCCTTTAATTATTCTCACTCTCCGCCAGGTTCTTTCTTGCTACAGTGTTACCTCGATCTTTGCAACAAGTTTATCTTTTCATCCCATCACTTTTTAAAACTGCCAAAAGGTTCGCACCTTTCTTGGGTTCTTAGAAATGTCGTTTTTTTTATCGTGTTTAATTTAAAATAGATTGCTTTGGTTGATGTAGCTTTTGGAGATTATTCTCTTTGGTTGCAGAGTTATGTTTGATGGAAGTGTTGATATTGATAGTTCAAGGTGAATGGTTTAAAAGGAAGTTTTGATTTTCTCTTCCGTAGAGTTTAGTTGAAAATGTAGTATGCTTTGGAGAGTCGGTGACTCCTGCTCGATAAACAGTGATTAGCTAAGATTGAGACCGCAAGCAGACCTTGCACGGCTCGGTAGCCTTCTCCCTCTGCCGCCCTCTCTCTTTGTCGACGCGCGATGGTATCCCGGGCTAATTGCACGTAATAACTAACACGCCGCTGAGAGAGGCTCGCCACCATTTATGGCAGTTTTACGGACGCATGGACGAACCCGGTGCCCGATGCCCGATCACAGGGAATGGCACTTTTTTCCGATTATAAATAAAGCCGAGCTCGATCAACAACCACTGGCCACGAATGGTGTCAAGATGATTTCATGTCGCTCGACTCGCCATCCAATTAAATGTCCAGTCACAATTATTCTGGAGGACACTGCGCTCAAAGTTATCGTTATCTTAAATGGTGTAAACTAGCGCGCTTCTAGAACGCCAGCCGGAAGCCTTTGATCGGCTTAAAAGCCGATAAGTGGGATTACCAGGGAAGAGAAGCGAGCTCTCTCGAAATCCCACGGGCGATTTATCGCGAATCTCACACTACGACATTGTTCTTCCAAATTGAAATTTCGAGTCGTAAGTATATCGAATGATACCTTATCTCAGGAGTAAGTCCTTCGTGAAGGAAAGTAGGTCAGTGGTAAGTTAAATCTATGTCACAAGAACTTTGGACATATAAAGAGAGAGTATATCCGGAGAATCCAAACTTACTATGAACTTTCGAAATATAGCTTGGGCGGTCTAGAAATTTGCAAAATACGTTCAAGGAATCAAGGTCGTCGATGATATATATCGGCGCACTATTAGAAAGTACTATTCTTCATCTCAAGGCGTCAACTCCCCACTTTATTCAGTTGCTACGCGTCAGCTGCGAAATTAGTTTCACCTATTCCCCGAAAAATCTTATCTGCAGTCGCGCGACGTTAAGTGTGAGTTATGACACATCGAGGTTTCTCCCACGGTGGGAAGACAAAGCCGAGTACTGATGAGAGTTGGGTGGGCTAATAAGTCTGGTATTGACGATGGTACCGCAATGCGCAAATATAGAATACCGTCTAACTTGGGTAGCTAGGGTACCTGGGTCCAAATGAGTCACACGCCTTTTCGTCGTACTTACTCGGCGAACGTCATTTTAGCAACGATTCATAGAAATCTCTCGTCGAATCTAATAATACTTGGAAAATATTTAAGATCTTCAAAGTCTTCGTCCAATCTTAAACGAATTCAAGACAATTTTTCTTTGAAGATAAGAACCGATTTAAATCATTGAGATAAAAATAGAAATCAATATAATAAAATAGTAAAAAAAAAGGGGGTTAAAGAATTGATGGAAGGTAGTCTTGAAAAGAATAAAGAGCAAGGCTTGCCGGAGCTCTTACTTTCAAGGGAGAGCGTGGAACGAGGCTATCGATGTCCTGGAAGGAGAAAGGAGCACGTCCTTCGTGGGAAGTTCGAGGACTTTGCGCTTGAACTTGATGCGAAATGGGCTAACGGCGATCAATACGAGCTTTCGTTGCGCTTGCGAGGCGAAGCTCTGTCTGGCACGGCCTCGCCGAGACCAACCCCGTGAGCTCTCGCTCGCCGTGGAGGAGAGAAACCGACACGACCATGGAAGCGAGCCACCATGCCTTCCTATCATCATGGGAATCTCCATAGACACGCGAATACGAAGGAAGAACGTCTAGACGGATTGATTTCCCCTTTGTCATTCGTTACATTTCACGCTTCACAATTCTAATTCTGACTATTCTCTGATAATCCTTCAAACCAGAATTTCTGTACAACTCACTCCAAGAAATATTACTCATCTCTGAGTTAGGGTGGAGCACCGAACGCAAGAAATCCTGCCATTTACTTACTGTCAAGAACACACGACTAAGTCAAAAACCCACCAAAATAGAATACGTTTTTTTTTCTGAAAATATATTTATCTACGATCGATCGGTATATCCTGTGGAATTTTACAATTTACATTATACACACCGTGCAAAATGTAAATGGCAAGATTGCTTCTATGTTCGTTGAATGTAAGTGGAAAAGTTTGGAGTATTCGAGAATGAGAGATAGTATGGCAAACATTTCAAGCAACCCACGCCCAGGAAGTAACTTCTGTGTGTCAGTGCGATGCACAGTACACAACGATCAACCGGAACAGGATTTTGCGGAAAGAAGTTCGCGCTTACGGGTGATTCCAATGATTCACCGAGTATTCGCGCGAGCACATCGTGTCCTACCGTGTTCCGATAAGATATCCGGCCGGGCCGAGCCTCCTTCTAATCAATACAACGTTCTCTCGCACGAGGAGTTCTCCTCTAACGATTCAGCCTGCGCCTGAAAGCTTCCAAGGAAGTCTGCATTAATATTGCGCCACAATTCTTTTGATAAGAAAAAATCAAATAAATTTAATCATCCAAGTCGATTGAATCTCGAAGAATTTCGACAGAATGTTATCATGCTCGAACATCAAAGACTTCCGAAAAAAAACATCGCGTGTCGTACCATGAATGGCCGATGATATCAATGTTTTGTATGCAGCTGATGAAACAGCATGTTGATAGCGAGTAGTAGATGTACTTCGTGGTCAGACGACTACACGATATATATCAATGAATACTTTAACTACCACAGTATTACTAATCTAATCTTCATAGCTAGTAACGATCATTCATTAGAGAAAAACTACGATAGGCAAAAGCGACATGCAGAAGCAGAAGGAATGGCCAATGGAACGCGGTGTCTTTTGACGCGACAGATTAATGGGAACCAAGAGTTTAAGGCGCGCGCCTTTACGCAAGTTAGAAAATCCCGCTGAAATCTCTTAACTAATCGGTCGATCAACGATTTCCGCGTTCCCAGCTTGTCCGATACAAATGTGTGAGTATGTCGCTAGTGAAAAAGCGTTGGTTGCCCATAAGTAAAGCTACATCATTATGTCTCCAGCTGTGCTGTTAGTACTCTCCTCTCGCGAAGTTGGTGTGTTCTTACTCTCGGACTCGAGGAAAGTCTTAGCGCGCGAATTCCCTGAAAGTCAGTTGACGGAAGACTTTGTCACGCCTGTGACCCACAATGCTCAATTTGATCGGCTATGTAGAGCACGACTCCCACGAGAAGGCATGTCAATACGTGGCGGTGAGAACACACAGTAGTGTACCGTTGTGTATGTGTATGCAAGTCTCGAAAGTCTTTACCGCTTGTATCGAAGAGAGAGAGAGAGAGAGAGAGAGAGAGAGAGAGAGAGAGAGAGAGAGAGAGAGAGAGAGAGAGAGAGAGCGATCGAGTAGCGCACAGGTTTCCCTTTCGTTTCGTTGTGCCCTTTATGGAAGAACACAGTGAGAGAGCGATCTCCCAGCTGGAGCGGCAGCTGGTAATAGAAAAGGAGAGAAAGAGAGAGAATGTGATCGGTTCTCTGTGACATTGCCGGATAAATCCTCGTCTAATGTCGTATGCGCAACCGCTCGCTCCTTTTCACACGAGATATCGTCGAGACAGCCAGACATACATTAGAGTATCGAGTGTCTACAAATTTGTAGTTGAAAGCCGAAGTCACCGGGGGTTCTGCCATTATACAGCAACTACGCGTTACCTTCGACTCTTAATGCTACGCTAAACGACTAACTGAAAAGTATAGACTCTCTCATGTTATTCCTAAGCTCTAATGGCAAAGGATAATTCTTAGTGAATGAGAGAGTCTTCTTAGCTAGTACTAACAATTCACGATATCCAATATGAATCGCCAACGTGTTCAATGGTACCGCGTCAGATGAAAAGGATGAGATATCGTTCTTCGCCATTCATGAATCTTTCCTATAGTTGGGTAGAATGAAATTTTCATATCAAAATTATTTCTTCTAGATAGATGATCCGTGCGAATTCTAAAAATTTTCTTTTCCTAGTATATCGGCGACAAGCAGACTGCTTGGAATACCGTTAGGTTGTAGCAGGTGTGAAAAAATTAGCGTTTCGTTCCGCTCACGCGGTACTCGTGAGCTTCGACGGTAGTAATATTACTCGGCGAGACTTTTACATACAATTACGGGCGCAAAGGAGCGTGGCAGCTCGTTCCGACGATAAACAAAGCCGGCGCAGATTTAATGCCGCACCCGCGACATACGAATGGTAGGCTTGTGTGTGTATGTGTGATCAAAGTCAGGTGGGAAAAATCTTTTCCGCTCATTTCCCTGTCAAAGTCCTTACAGCACATGCTGGTTCGTACGAAATTTACGGCTTGCTTTAAAATCTGCCATAATCTTTAAGCTGTCAAACGCTGACAGACACGGCTTATCGACACGCACGACCACGGCGACACACCTTCGACCGGCATTCTGTTACCCAAGCAAAAGTACAAGGCAAATATTTGCCACGCACTTTTGCGCAAAAATGGAAAGCGTAACTCTTCTGGAAAATCAGTAAGCAATAAGCTGCAAAGTAAGATCAAGAATAACTCCCTGTACTTATTAAACCATCAACTCTGACACTGATCACTTCCACGTTTATAAACTAATTCATAAAAAAATACTAAAAATAATATCGCATTAATAAACATTATTATTGCGATAAATGCACTCGAATATACATTGGATTGACAAAAGATTGAAGTAACGGAAAAGACTAACTCGGGCACGCCTGATTAACATATCAAGGAATGGAAGAATGATTCAAGCAATTGTATCGCTGCCAAGTATTAAGGATGCTTTGAAAAGGAGATCCATGAGTGGCTGGGACTGGATAGCTGCCATTCCAAGAGTACAGCAGTGGCTCGGCAAGCAGCACGTGGATGCATGCTAAGTGCTTATTCTCTCCATCCACATGCATTCACGTAGCGTTCCATTCTACGTGAATATTGTACGGGACGTTCTAAGGAGCGGGCGCGCTATGATCTATTACAGACCAGCCAATTGAGAGGAGAGCGGAAGAAGAGCGCAATTAGACACGTAACATATCGCGTGCAACTGCCAGGAGTGCATACTTTACCAGGGTGAATGTAACTCTATTACAAGTGCAATTAGTCCGGCGACGCGTAGAAATGACATCGGCATAATACGGACGTGCTCGAAAGCCACACGAGTCGGTGCAGGACGTTGCCTTGCCACAGTTTACAGTGAAAACTTTTCCGCTAGGGAATTGGTAAACTACAGTTGGGACTGCTAAAACTCATTAAGCAGAGAGGGGAGTGACTAACGGTTGCTCTAATGGACCACACAGATGCGCTTCGCCACAAAGGGTCAAAGCTACCGAGAGCAGCTACTGCTGGCAAGTGAACTATCAAAGCAAGGCTGAAAGAGCGCGCGTCGCACAAAGTTCTACCTTGAAATTCCCAGTTCTCGTGTGCCGCCGCCTCCTGCTCCTTCATCCAGCATCCCACTTTGTCATATACGACTCTCAATAAACTGTGTCAAGTGAAAAAAATCCGCGTCCCAGAAAAGACTATGGATCCAAGAATATTTATAGATTTTTTTCTTTTAGATAAGTCTGAGTTCAGGGACAACATCGGGAAGTAGTAAATATTGAAGAAACTATTAGTGAGAATCTATTAGTGATGATAGAAGACGATTCTTCAAGTACTTTTAACTCTCTTCTAATACCGATTGGCTCATATATAATGGGAATTAACTGCGGTCGACCAGCAGACGCATCTCGCCTTATAATGACGGCGTAAATCACTGTCAATTTGGCGGTAACCAAGTTACCCGCTACTCGTAGCGTGTTCGACCGCCTCTCGCTGTTTACCTCTCTCCGACGAGTTTGCGTAAGCAGGAACGATCCGCTTTGGAACGAATGCGAGCAAATGTACGTTCTGTTTTCACTTTTCACGACGGTCATGCTCGAGTTCTATCCTTCCAACTATATATACGCGCCACCCAACATATGTGGTGGTTGCACAAAGCCAGGACACTGTAATCCCAACAGTCTCTAATTCGATTACACTTTTATCCTATACGTGCACTCGAGAGACCCCATAAAATCGGAATTGATCCCTCAATAAAGTTTACACGTTCAAAAAGTCAGCCTCCCATTGCGAAACTGATCTTACCAGCTCCCATTGCTCGCCTGGATTGCTCCTTATCGAGACTATCACTCGGCCGGAACAAGCAATTACGATTGACTGGTAACCAACCAGGATTGCTGCACCCAACGTGTCATAATTCTGACTGCAGAGCCATACCAATCCCCTAATGATTTATTACTCATTATCCAACTCCAACCATATAGCCACTCTACGCGAAATATGAATGTCCTTCTTTTTTTTCTCCAATCGAATCGATTTACGATTCGAAGCGAGGACTGGTTGGCACGCTTGCTGCCAAAAGGAGTAGCGTGTATGGCGATATTTAATTAGCAATTATTCCTTTGCGAATTGAAGGTATATAATAGGACAGTCGGATTGAGAATCCGGATATTCAACCTAGCATGAATTTCACTCAGGAAAAAAATATCGACATTTTATTTGTCGCTAATAAAAAATGCTAGATTTATATAAATATGTAAAGAAGAAATATAAATTGAACTGATTGGACTTACCATTTCGTCGAGGCTCTTAAGATCATTGGTGACAATCTGTGGCTGTGGTCCATAAATTAAGCAAGGTTCTTCTTGCTGCATATCAGCATACTCATCATCGCTCTCTTCGTTGCCGGTGTTACTGCCTTGAGATCCATTCGCCGCCTTATTTTCCGCGGCGATTTCTCGATCGATTTGTCGTTCCATTTGCACGAGCATCGGCGCCAACATACCGAACTTGGCCCCTCTGCGAGCGACTTCCAATAAACAGAGTATCACATGCCGCTCATTCTTTCGCATGATCAGGTCATCCGTTTCGAAGAGCAAGCATTCGATTATGCCAAGACTATTACGGCACCAACCAATGAAGTTGGAAACATTATCGCGGGCGAAAAAGGTGCCTGGTTTAGCATTCGGTAGAAAAGCCACGTCACTCAATTGGCTCATCGGTACTGCTAGCGAGGACGTGATCGAACGGGTCATCGAGATCTTCCTCGCTTGCCGACGCGCCACGTATTCCGATGCTGATTTCCGCACGTTGTTCGAATGCTGCATGAAACAGAAGAGGAAAACAAATACAGTGAAAAGGTGAAGGACACGTTTATCTCGCTAATCACATAACCATTAGCAACGACAGACCTTCGGCATAGTTAATCAATAATAAATTGATTAACTCGACTAGGTTGTCGTTTCTTCTTCAAGGTGAAAATGTATAAAGAAAAACTTTGACATCTTATCAAGTGTACATTCTGTCAATATTTAATAACAAAAAGTGAACTATTTAGTGAAAGCATAATTGACGTGACCCAGAAAAGCCGAAAGTCAATGTTGTAGATATATCTGAGTGACCAAGTGCGGGGGCGCACACGAACCTCGTTAACAGTCTATTCGCATCGACTGTGAATCGATGCGGTATAGTTATAAATCGAATGGTCGATAACCGATCGTCACGAGCTCGCACCGGCTAATGCCAGAGGATAAGAAAAGTCGGCACGGGTGCACGCCTGGTTGCCACGATCGCCGCATAGTGTCTCCCATCGACACATACACAAACACACACACACACACACACACACATATAATAGGTATTTATCGTCAGCGCAAATGTTAAGCGCATTAGGGGTCAACGGCGCGCCGGCACCGTTATTAATGGAACAATTAGTTTCTCGGCCGTTAAGATGTTATCGGGCGCTAAAGCCCGGCACTCTTTAATCAGGGTGTGCGAGCGCGGTCGAATCGCCATGCACTTTGCCACGTTTAATGTCGAAGAGGCGATTGTGTCAGGTGTCAGGGTAGCGCGATCTTCCAAAGCTATGATCTGCGCTTAGACTCTCGCACATATAACGAAAGGTCAACCATTTTTCTTAGAAGAAAAAGAATTGGATAAGAGTAAAAGACTACCTATGAATTCTTGGGGATAATTAGCTATAGGAAAGGTAATCATTAGTAGAGGCGGGAATTGGCACCGCCTAGAAATCCGAGAGGCGAGATAAAGTTGTAGAGTCTCGGGATCGGCGCAACCCAGTTACCCAAATCGCCCACACGTACTACAACAACGCGAGTGAGCGAGAGAACGAACTCTTGCTCAGAGGTCTTGCTGATACAGCTCTCGATACGGGCTTTAATCGAATTACACGTAAATTAGTTACACGTCGGGATCGAGCTCCGATAAACAAACACCGCCGTGGGAACAAAGCACCGTAAATTATAAGCGTGCGCATGAAGGGAACGCTCTTAATCGTATTCGAACGCGATTAGTCTCGCTTCTACCCTCGAAACAATCACCACTACAGGAAAATCAGTGTTCTGTTGGAAGGATGGAATTCTATGCAAAGTAAATCTTTGTACATGAATCTGGTACAGATTAGTGAGAAACGTTGGCTGAAATACGTCGAGAGCAGAAGCTCTACCATCCCAACCAACCGAGAACTATGTTTACACACTCGGTTTGCTTCTATTTGCACTGGTAGCACCGTTGAATAATGCCAGGAGATTGCTGTCGGATGAGTGAAATGCAAATGGGGTCGAATTACTCAGGCAAAAATGCTTTTAATACACAAACGAGCCATTCATTCCATCGCCGCCTGACTACGAAAGGGATATTCCCCTTTTTCAGTGAATCACAGCCCTTGTTTGTAGAGTGTCGAATTTGATTCTTTGAAATTTGATAGATCCATGAAGTCAATAGTTAATATTGTCGAGACAGATGTTCGACATTTTCATTCTCTCATGTCTGTTAATTAATAACTTTATTTACTAACCACCCTTGGTAACTTTAGATTCGAACTGAGTGCTTCACTTTTTAGAGACTTAGTCACACAGACTTTCCAGCAGTGTTTTTGAAATGCGAGTACTCGGAACGAATTTACACAGGGTCGCGGCGACTTCGACCGATTTGTTCCGGCGAGCGTGCAGCTGGAAGGAAATATATTCCAGTGAAAAATGATTGGCGCCTATTGAACGAGGAATGAATACGAGTACTGTGCAAACTGACGCCGAGGGGAACAATGATTTGACTGGGCGGAGAGATAAACCACAGGGTGAAAATAAATCCGAATGCAATGGAAAGGAAGCCAATGCGATGACATGCAAATCGGTACAACGACAAGTGATGAATGTCGACGAGGACGGTGGACAAGCATAACAAGATTGCTCACGCTCAATCTTTCTTTCATCGAGTTTGTTTTGTCGCCAAAACAGCGCAGTCAATAACAAACACAATATATTCATACAAAAAAGAACAATGTCGAAGAATTCTACAACGTTAGTCGCAACAGACTAGTCGCCCCTTTAAACGACCAAAGTGCAAGCCGATCAAACTGATAAACTGGTTAAAGGAGGCCGCCAGCCATGCGCTTCGATCGATTGTTCTAATAAGATTCTTTGTGCTCCGCCGTCGATCGCTTCCGTGAATTCACCGCGATTCACGTGAGCTCGACTTTTGATGTTAGCCGGGAAGTACGATTGATAGCATGACGTGCATTCGCAACTGCAGATCGATTCCAAGTACTAGTTAGAATCTAGAGCGTCATCGATCCCATTGTCAGACAGGCATCCATTCATGTCAGGAACAAAAGGACGCTCCAATTATCTATAATTATTTATCTATGACGATTCCATCTACAATTTCAAATAAAACCACAAGAAAACGCGAACCAAAACGATTTTCGTACTCTACAAAATTCAGTAGGAATAAAAAAAAACTAACATCTCTGGCTGTCTGTGACATTTCTACCTTTCTCTGTCAATCTCATTGTCTCATATCGTTGTTTCCTTGTTGTGCCACGTTCGCCAGTGGTAAAAGGTTTCAAGAGAACGGAGGACGAGCGCACCGAACGTGCTCATTGTCGTCGGCTCGTGGTAATGAAAAGAGAGGATGCCATTACCAACGCACGCCAAGAGCTTCGAAATAATTGATAATCATGCGGGTGCATTAGACCGTACATAATGTTCCATGGTATACCTTTGCGAATAGCTTCTAGAATAGACCAGTGCTTTTCTCGTGAACCTCTTCTTCGATGACTTAACTTCCAGACAGATTGTCTAACTGTGCAATTACCAATAACCACGTACACCCCATAGAACTAAAGTCAAGATAACCTAAGAGGTAAGTAGGTGCACGACATTCGCAATGTAAACTTTCAACGAGCCGTGCAGCATTTACTTAGGCGATCAAACAACCCATAACTGTCGGGAGCGGCTTTCCGTGTTCCGCGGGAAAACCACCGCGCAGGGAATCGAGGCTTCGTAATTAATTTACATATTAATTACCAGAAGAGCGCTCGATGATTGCGAGAGAAACTTTCTAGGTGAAACGAGATGTTAGTCTAATATAGCGCGTGAGATTCCACATTGGAAAGAAAATGCCTTGTTGAAGGCAACGAGACAGAACTTTCATGACGACGAACTTGGATCTTTTCTTTTTTCTTTTTCCTTTGGACGAAACTATGCTAAAGAAATGAGTGCGATGTTAGTTCTCGAATATCAGCAGGGGTATAGAAAAGGGCTTGGGTTCGTTCTGTTGATTGGTGAAGGCGTCTTGGGACCCTTCGTTGAACATATCTCTCATTCCCAGCGGCTGTAACCAACCAGCACATGTGGGGCCCATAAGGGACCGAGTGCCGTATGTTTACGCACACTGCCTTATTCGACACACACTCTTAGGAATCCTATCTAACAGCAGCATCCGGTCGGCACCGGATAGGTTGATTCTTCTAGCATAGGATAATATAGAGATTAGGCGAATGCGTCCCAAGCGTAACTAGCTGTTCAATTCCTCGCAAGCTGTTCTCCGCGCCTTTCCAAATGGAAATGATCCTACGCATCCAATTGGTCCGCCAGCTGAATAGCTTCGCGTGCCATTAGCCTCTTTAATCCTGAGGAAGAAGAGCTCTCTTACGAGACATTCGACGTAACAAGCCAGTCTTAAAGCCACTGTAATTCTTAACAGTCAAATGCGTTTGGAATGAAACTTAGTAGATTACAGTCCAATCAACACCTTTGAAAGTGTGAGGGTGCATGGATTAGTGATGAAATGGTGAATAGAATTGTCAAGAACATGGTATTAAGAAGTAATTTAATGGTTAATGCACTAATTACGTTGGTGTAATGATAGGCCCCGATGGAATCCTGATCGATCAAACTGGTCCGGCAACTGGCGTGCTATCCTTTTTATTGTCTGCTTTTATATTAACTCGTGTTTCCTGTCGCGTTGCTATTGGTGTGGAGAGTTTTCAACATTTTAATACGCTTTATTTTAGTATAATATATAAACATATTTTTAAATAATTATTTGTTAATCTTTCTATTCTTTTTAAGTTTCTCTAACTTATCTGAATTCACCATAAATCGATTAGTTGAGTATTAAAACAAGTAGAAAACAAAGAATGAGTGAGTTGGAATTCAACGAGATTGCGAGAAATATGTACGCTCGTGGAAATCAATTACCGTGTTATTTGGAACGCGGGGATCAATTAGCGATACTCATGCTGATAGTCGTACTTCCCGCATACATTGCTGTCGGCCTTCGACTCTTCCGGCGAAACTTCTATGTCGCTCTACAACCAAGATGATTCTGATAGAAGCTTCTAACGTGTTTCATTACATATTGCTCGACGTGCCAAAGATTAGTAGTCGATGAAAATACTCGGACAGATAACCGGGAAATCGATACTTGATTCTCAATCATCCTAGTTGCATTGGAACCGTTCCCAGGCATATGAAATTGAAAGCGACTGTACGAGAAGAACTCGAATGAATATTGGAAAGCCTGAGTGTCTCCTAACTGTTTCCGGGGCCGGTCCGTACACCAATGATTACCCACTTATCGTCCAATTTATGATGCCAAAATTGATGATTGATCGATCAGTGACTATGATTCCTAGCAACAGGATTACTTCGCTATTTCTCATCTCCGAGAATTTTCGCTTAACTTATTAATGACCTGTTCAATTTGACTTATTCGAAGGATCAATTATATTTCACAATTCCCACTTGAACAGCAGAGGATGGTAGACGATGCCTTTATTTCCAGAAGCCGCTCTCGAGTGTCAATGACACCGCGTGAAATCGACGGTTTATGGAATTCTGCAGGCAGTAAGGGAAACAGACGTGACAGTCAACGTCCATCAAGCTGTCCCGGCGATGCCTGAGGGAATTTCAATTGACTACGAACAAAGGATAATTAAATCGACTGAAATAAAATCAACACCAAGTATCCTCATCGTCTGGACTCTCTTAAGGGGAAAAAAACCAGTCATACTAAAAATTATCATTCGATTTCCAAACTGTTATCAAGATTTAAAGATCCGAGAAATCGATAATCCACGCTTGGCTAGTTTTACAACACGGGAACTAACAGTTTCACGGATTATTCTCATCAGTTCTAGCGCGACGATTATAGCGTAACTGATCGCAAGGCATCATAACTGTCCGACGGTACTGAACCGGTACTTACTGACTTGATCATTGAATTACGAGAATATCTTGCTCCTAAATCCTAGCAATAGACTGCGATATCGACTAACCGGCGACACCAGGCGAATCCTATCCAATTGCACTTCTGGTGTGGGTAGCGTGTCAGCGATGGAAACTCCGACTAATTTATCATAAGCAGTCAAGCTGGACCTTGTAACATCCGGGCTTGGCAGAAAGTGGCGCTTCACCGACACATAACCACCTGAAAGGTTGGTTCAGGTGTGCGCAGGGGGTCTTCGATGTTGGTAAGGCTAATGGAAAGCGCCCCCTCTAATTCAATGATCTGAAGCCGTGATATCTAAGATCTCGAGTGGCAACGAGCGTGGAAGAGGCGTGAAATATACCGTGAAGCGATGAAGAAGCCTGCGGGGTTTCCTAGCTGAGCTGTGTAATTAAACCCGTCACTTACACCCAATTTTACGCGCGACAATAAAGGAATGCTTTGGCATTTAAAAACAAAGAGCTATCAGTTCAAGTATGTGTTAGCGGGTGTGAGGCGAATTTCAACTGATCACCATAAAGGATCGCACCCTTTAGAATTAGCGAGGGTGCGATCCGCAACTCCGAAGACCGTAACAAATTATACGTCGAGGGGTTGAACCGATTGCGCCATGTCAACCCCATCTGCTCTTATAATCGCTTTGGTGATTCCACCTAAGTGTATGTGTGTGTGGCATAAAATACTGAATGATAAGAGTTAAATTATCCAACCACAAAAAACTATAATATTCTCAAAATTATTTCAGGCAACTCGAATAAGAATCTTTCTTGAATTATATTCTTATTAAATTTACTATAAAAGATCAGAGTTATTAATTAAATTTGAAGGATAAGATCGTAAAAAGATGAGTAGCTACTTTGAGAATCACTGACTAGAAGCGAGAGAGGAAGAGCCGCGTGTGGAGTGGCCGATCGAGAAGTGGCGCATATGGTAATATGCTCCGGCAGATGAGCTGACGGCAGGATGTCACATTATGTGGCCTCTGACCCTCTCTACCCTTCCATGTATCCATGTATACATTATACCCCCCTTTCTTTCCAGTAGCAAACGGGCTTAATGAAAATGACTGGCGCGCACACATTCTGCACCGTAAATTGGAGCTGCTGCTCGTCCTCGTCGTTATTTCGCGTCGGGGGTCGACGCGTCGTTAACCGTAACATCATCCACACCAGCACATAGCATAGAAGCCGCGAGGGAGCCGAGAGAAAAGTAGCCGTAACTTAATGCAACGCCAGCTTTTATTTACTCCTGGTGCGACGCTGTTGCTCTCCTGATTTAGCGCCGCTCTACGCTTTCCAACAACCCCTCTCGCTGATCCTGATTTTACGACCTTCCCTCGCACGTGTCAATATATTCTGTCTCGTCTGGATTATCTAAAGGCGTCCTTGCGGAACGTAACGTGTTATTATTATAATTATAGTTTAGCGATTTTTTTTTCCAATAAGGGGTTGTTTTATTAAAGAAAGACTTAAAGAAGAATTTTATACAAAAGCGAACTAAGTCTTGCTGTGATATCTTCCAGTAATTTTAGAGTTAAGAAGTCAGCAGGACAGACTCGCTTGCCAGAAATAAATCGCGCCTAGACTGTCATCGGGGGAGGCGAAGGAAGACGGGGAGAAAGATGGTAGAGATGCCAAGTATACAAGCGATTATTACTCATGCTCGTGGCTTAATCATCGCGCACGCCTGCGTGTACCTTGTACCTCTAACATTGGCAGTAAAAGCCTCCAACCCTCTCTGTCTTCGCTGTTTTCTTGAAGTAGAGTCTCTAATCCCGCTGAATATCGTCATCCATTTTCAGTAATGTTTGCATCACGTTAATGGATGAGCCGCGTGAATGCAACAACTTGTAAAAGAAAACTAAAAGTGCTTACTCATCGACGATCCTACCACTGGTTTAGTAGCATAGAAAACGATTGTTACGAAGAAACATAAATCGATAATAATAATGAAATGTACAATCTATTCTTGTACTCATAAAATTCCCTTTCCACCATCCCCGTAATTCAATATACGACAAACTTGTTCCGTGTCGAATCGAATCATCCTAGTAGATGATTATAAACGATGAAGAACGGGAAGCATACGATGACAACAAAGGCGAGAACGTCTGCAAACGTGAGAAATGGCAAACGTAGAAAGGATTATCTCTAATCGAATCCGGAGTACCTTGAGTGGTTGACATTGCAAGTTCAAAACGATCTTGCTACCTTAGTTATTCAGAGAAGCCTGTAGAGAAAGTGGACGGAGAAGAGATTTGCATAGAATTGTCTGATGGACGCTTTCATGGGGTTGATTTCGCAGAACCGCTTGGAAATTCGGATCTGGTTGTGTCCCCCCAACTGTCCGGTTCGAGTTAACGAGTCTCGGACACTTTTTATTCCAGCATAACGAGATCCCAACTGTGACAAGAAGGATCCTGAATCATCGCTATCCTCTCGTCTCCTTCACGCTCCTTTCTCACTGGCACGCGTGAAGCGCGTGACAAAATTCCACGATGCGAACGAATCGAAGACGAGAAAGAGAGAATTGAATATTTAAAGAATAGAACTGCTGCAACACAAGCTTGATCACTTGTACCTGGAAAGTCTGTCCCGTTTTCATTGTACTTCAAAACCCGACACACTCTTTCTTCAAAGCATTATACTATTAACCACGCTGACGTATTCAAGCGATTCCACTTCCGCTGGCATTAGCAGTGACACAGAGGCACACGTTGCATCGTCGGCATAATCGAATTCGGCTTTCTTTCAACTGGGAAACATACTCGAACGAGGGGGGAGAGAGAGGAGCGGGCAACTCCGAAGCAGTCTGAGTGAGGAAACGGCTCAATTGTTCCAGTGTGCAAGTACAAACGGTAGTTTCCACCAGGGCCAGCCAGCCAGCCAGCCAGCCGGTCTGTCAGTACCTAACAGACTGGCCGTAGTGCACAGAACAAAGCGTTGGCTTATGAAAATGCTCGGGCTGGGTGCCGCCGTCTGATGAAGCGCGCTTCATCGAGCCACAATTGCACGCTACTTGAACAACGCTCGCTGTCGAGCGTAACGCATTAAGTCAACGAGATCGTAGCACGCACACATACGCAACTAGTACCAAGTACGAATACTATATCGGTAATAATTACGAGTGGGATTATTTTGCCTGGCCAGTTGTGCTCCCAATTGCTTAATGGTCCTCTCTTCTCTCTTAATGTTCGCGTCGCCAACCAGCCAGAAGGAAAGCGCGTCGAGTACGAGTTACGCTCCGCGTACTTACGCACGTATGCATACTTACACGCTCGTATGAATTAGTCCCGAATAAATAGGATAAATAGACATTTATTAAACGATTTGAACATGCCAGCAGACTCGCTCGATTGAGGGTCTCTGCCCGCAGCGGATAAGTACCCGTGAGAGTGAAATGCCCTGGGAAGAAAGTGGACCAAAGCGAACCCTAAAACTTCCGCTTTGAGTTCAAGTATCCTCAACTATCCGACAGTCTGGCTTCTCGTCGACACTCTAATCGTACCAACTCGAATTACTAGTCAGGCGTTGAAGGGATGAAATTCAAAGTGCTTAACAACTTGTAAGTCCTAGGAATGATAATCAAGGGTCGACACGAATGCAAATCGGTTGGTGTCTCTTCATCGTAGAGAAGTCAAGAAGATGCGGCTGTGAAACGAACGTGTTTCCACGGCTGAATGGGGTATGTACTTTCATCGGCTAATCCGTCTCGAGCGTGTTGTTTGAAGCAGCCCTCCTCGTCTCCTCGTTTCAGTTGATGCGCCACCAAAGGCTTGCGCACAAAGAGCCGGAGCATTTCGGGCGACAATTGCGATTCACGAAAACCAGCGAATCGCACTCGGCTTACGAAAATAAAAACGTCAAGAGGTAGAATAGAGGGGCGCGCGCGCGATGGAACATAAAGAGTGTTAGCTCGGCTTGTTCCAGCCGAGCAAAGGAGCATTAACCCGAGAGAGAGGAATTTCAAGTACATTGACGCCAACCAGCTGCCTTTTCCTTTTCCAAACAACCTCATTTTTCCATCTAATAAAATAATAATGATATCTCACAAGTAGAATAGGTAAGAACACTAGCGCCCTGGGGGGCTAATAGAAATAGTCGATCGACTAATACAATGAGATCGGTGTGCCTAACAGTCGAGCGGAAACTATAAGCGTAACTTGGAAGATATCATCAAGCCTCGCATAGAAAAAGCCACCAGGATGTCTAATGTCCGGCTATGGAGGATAATTAATGAGTAGAGTCAAGCAAGTAGCTCAACTATGTCGCTCCAGGAAGAGCTAATCGTTCGGTGAACGAGTATTTGAGGGCGATCGATACTATCAAATATTTTAATAGACCTTTCAAGACGCGTGCTCATATATGCCTCAAAAAATGCGGCATGGAAGAGTCGAAACGATAGCTACTCGATAAATAAAGAAGGTAACGGTCAACCACCTGAAACACCTGTCATAATGAAGCAATGCCGAGGCTGGGCGAGGAGTCTAAGCCAAGTCGTACATCGCAGGTGTATTCAACTCGTACAGTGTCACTCACGTCGAATTAGTCGGACAGCGTAGCGACAAGAGAGCCTTCTATTCAACTCTTTCGAACTGTCTCGCGCCTACACTTTCTACGCCTTGGCACACACATTTAATAACAAGCTCATACACCATAACTGCCATATAACCGAAAGCATTCTTTCTCCAATGGGGACTTGCGGTAGGCGTTCAGTCGAGTTCCGCATTTCTTCGAGAGTACTCGAGTTCTACGAAGAAGCGACGTTCTCCACCGATTATATGGCAAATCAGTATTAGCATTAAAATGCAATGGGAATCAATGCGATCCTTGAGAATCCTGAAAGCTCGTTCTAACAATGCCACAGCGCCCACCCGTTTGACAACGAACGGGTGGTGGTGGTGGTGGCTTCCTCCATGTCGGCGTCGTGTCTTTTCCTTCGTCTACCATTCGCCTTTCTCGTCTATTTCCGTCGGCGTTGTTTTTCCAGCGCACCCACCCCTGCGTCGGGCTCGAGCTAGTCTCTCGCTCCAGGATCTCCCTGGTATATTTAGACGAAAGCCATGAAAAAGACCGGATGGAAGGACGCGTACCCGTTTATTTTCGTCCCCCCACCCTTCTCCCTTCGTACTCGGAGGGAGGATTGTAAAAAATCCAGCTGCATACCGCCGTCTGCGCTTCGCTCTCTCTCTCTCTCTCTCTCTCTCTCTCTCGACAAATCGCTCCGACGTTCCCTTCACCGAAACTCTCGATCGCTACCGCACTGCCGAGTTAATTGCTCGGCGAACTTCACCCTGGCGAACGTTGAAACTTGTCTTCTCTGTTACTTTTAAACTCGAGTACATTTCCGGCTACCAAAGTTCTTAGAAATGTGTTAGTTAGTTAGATATGAATATAAATTGTAGCAATGTGTTTAAGAATTTAATGAGGTATCCTTGGACAACTGATAGTCCGTTGTGCAGGGCAAGTAACCGTCCTAAAAGGATAATCGTCTGACAAGGACGTTTACCTGGAACTGGATACCGTGTTATATGCAACCCTGGCAAATAGAGAGACAAGACTCATGCAGCTATTAGCGCGAACTGTCCAACCCAGCGCGTTTTGATCTTGATCTCACGGAGATCATTCGCCAGATTGGAGAACGCATGGTAGAAAATATTCCGAGCTACATGCTCGAGTAATAACCAGTCATATCTTTATTGCAATCTTTCGGTAGCGCATGTAAGAGAACGAATGCGTGGATCGAGCACCAACGATCGCAGTTAGGATTTACCTAGAAACACAGTTTCTACAGGAGATAATACAGGAAAAAGGGTCGAACCCTGTTGGAATCGAGGTCTTGTTCCCGAACCGCCATAAGTTCTAATTTAGTTCACGATGGCAAGAAAAGCAGATGTCGACAATTGCACTTAATTAATCGAGAGCGGGACAAGGGGCTCTTTCTCCCAAGTGAAATGGGCTTCGCTCTCGCCACCCGCATCCGTTTCACTCAACCACAAAGAGAGTGACGTGTCAGTCTTAAAAGAACAAAACATCGTTATTTAATGGAGTCTCTCTTGAGGATTGCTAAAACTTCCACTGGAAAGCCTTAAGATGCCATTTAATCGACACAAGGATATCGAGCGATATCGAGCGATATCGAACTACCAGTATTTACCCGGAATCTACTCGCACTGGACGACCTTGCACGAGTATCGTATCGCTTAATTTCATTTTGTCCAATAAAAAAGAATTACACCGAGAATAACTTCATCGTTTTATGTTCGATTCTCAACAATAATACTAGTCACGAAATATTCTCACCAACAATCATATAATTCCTGTAATCCAAGTAGTTTCATTCTTCGAAACCTAAACTCTCTATTTAAACGATCTCGTTCAACGACACGAAGTCTAACTCTAGCGAAATTCTAGTCCATTACAGCAGATACCAAGGCAAAGTTAATTAGCACTTGAACCTAATAGCAGTAGCTATTAGGTTCACGCCGGTGTCTTCAATGAATAACTCGAAGGATGCAAACTCAAGTCTGAGCGTTGGAACTTCTCAAAAGAGAGGGAATATCATGGTGGTTTAAAGGCTGTAGGGGTAAGTGACTAAGTGGGTCGATAACGCTGCCAATTTACGAGGACATCGCTTCTAAATTATACCTACGATTCCACCTACATCGACCAAGCAACTATCTACCAAAGCGCATACTGGTCATCGCTCTTCCATTCGAGGCTGGTTCACTGATACAGCAACGAAAGATCGCAACCACCTTGAAAAGTGAAGAAAAAAAAAAAGGGGGGGGAAGCAATTCGATGCGAAGCCTGGATATAGCAGTCTACTTATTACTACCATAATCCCTAGTGGTCCTGTGGGTATGGCGACGGTATGTACGATCTCCTCCATATACCACTGGAATTCAAGGAGAGCCCTCCCACCATCCAACTTGGAACTCGTAAAGTTGACGTACATGCTAGAGGTGTCCCTATAGCGGTAGTGCGGACAGCCTGGAGGCTGGGAAATGCATTGGTCAGGAACCGGCTGTAGATCGGGAATGTCCAGAAGATCGAGTCGAGATCGGCCACTCTATACTACATATACAACTGGGATCATAATCCTTGCCGAGTGGGAATAGGGGCGCGCGGCGAGCGTACTCCCTGATCCTCTAGCACGATTTTCTCTAACCTCTACTTCTCCTTCTCTCTCTGCCTCTCTTTCTCTCCTCATCTTATCCTGATTCTTTTCTTCCTCCTCTTTCTATCTCGGTGTCCCCGGTGTCTTGTGCAGCCGAGCCCGTCAAGCCGAGCAATTGAGCGCGCGCACGGTTTTATCGTGCAGCCTACTCTAAATATTTCTCCGGCATGAATTTATAACGACGACGGGCACCGCTGCTAATAACGAGCACCGATATCTGACTTTATACGAGCGCCAATCGAACGACCGTGGGCATTATGACCATGCAAGAGAGAGAGAGAGAGAGAGAAATATAGAAACAGAGCTCATAGTGTTTGTCTCGCTCATGGTGGTAGAGCAATGAATGGAGCTGGGTTGAAACAACCACTACGCTAGATACACGCCATTCGGAAAGATCTAATGGTATATTAAGATACTTCCGAAATACCAGTTCATTGACCTCGTATTTAATAAATCCCCGAATTTAGTACTCCCTCGTATTCTGACTCTGTTATAATTTAACGCAGACATATTCCTCTCTCGAAATACAAGCTTTCTTCTTTACAAGACTTATTAGGGTAGAATTTACTTAGTAAAATAGACGGAAACTGGATGTGTCATTTCTAGAGAGAAATCGATTCCATGTATATTATAGAGATTTCTAGAGGGACTTTTATCGTAGGTAGGAATCGGCGACGATTGCGGTGGGTGCACCGGTCATAAGTGGAAGGTGGTCTAAGAAGTAAGATCGTCGAGAGTGCGGAGAGTTTAGCGGCCTCTCCTCGTAGATCAGTGAAAGTCCAGGGTGCCGGTGCCGCCGCCGCCGACAGCCAATCCGACAGCCGTGGAGACTACTCTATTGCTCGGCTACCCTCTGCTCAATGGCGCGATCGTGTACGAGATAGAAGCCTGGGTGCATGTTCTTTCGACACACACGCGAGCATACCAAGAGACGACGAGTCGCAGCAGCCTCGATCGACCAGTACCAATCGCTTTGACGATCCAACCGAGCGAGAGCACGATACTTGCCAGACAGCCAGAAAAACAGAGAAAGAAAAGTGGAATTTCGCCGTACCCAACAAACATCGGTCCAGAATTCCTTGAATTAGAACTGTAACCAGGTGTGTCTCTCCTAGAATCTACTCCACACTCTCAAGGATCGTAAAAATACTTGCTACTACTGTTTTTATCAACCCAGAGAAATGGCAACCGGTTCTAACTATGTAACATATATGTGCATCGTGTATTCTCAAGGGAATGCACGCGTGTCATGTGAAAAAGTTGTTGGTAGGTGTTAACGAAATATGTCGGTGAGTGATCCCGTCGTGCTGCACTTGGCCGACGTGAGGAAAGTCTCATAGAAAGCAGTAGAAGGTGTGAGAGGCACGTGCCAGAGCCCCCCACGTTTTCGGAAGCGTTACTCTCTCACAAAGACTTCCGCTACCGGCCGGAAATCCATGCGATTCTACAGTTGAGCCTACATATTTTATGGAATGCTTGACGTATATTTACTAGAAGTGCTACTTCTTGTGATTTAATAGTAGAGAAGTAGTATGCTGGTATCGATTACTGATCATCGAAGCAGTTATGCATTAAATTGAAAGGGACGCTAGGAGTGTCGGGAATGCCGCATTTCTCAGAATATTACAGAACCGAGTTATCGGAACAGGATCTTAGGAATGTGATATCTACTCATCTCTAAAGTCTAATGACACCTGTAAGCGATACTACCCAAAAAACTCTCCAAGGCATCATTGAGGTAGACGTGTTGCTAGTAATAAGGTTGAAAGACGAATGTACCAAGAGAGTGCTTAATCGAGTGGCGAGATATTAATCCTACCTGTCACGTTAGAGTAATTAATTCCCATTTATGAGCACCTGTTTCCTGGGATTTAATCACAGCCAGTAAGTTCATAGCGCGCGCGCGCGCGAGCGGTCTGCTTGACCGGTTCATTTGCAAAGCCGAGACCGAGCGTTTCTCTCAGCTAGACTTAAGCAGAAAAGTAGTTTAGCCTGGACTTTCAACGCGATCTGATTCCCCGATAGTTTTAGTCGTAGCGATTTAATTTAATCCGAATGCTTCGACCTCGATATCGCGATATCTCGTTTACTTATATCGATGTAGAACGAATTACATTGAATTACAGCTACTGTTTTGCCACTGTTGTTAGTCGGAGATATCAATTGGAAGGTAACAACGAAGAGTTCCTAATCTTGTCAAAGTAACGTGGAGAATGTAAGTAATGAGACTTTCTTTTAGTTCATCAAGTGTCGCGCTCTCGTCTGTGAGCGGCGCAACTCAATTCGTAATTCACCCGGCGTAGAATGAAGAGCTTCCGGTGGACGTCACACGCATCCTTCTTCCTCTCTTACGCGAGCACCGTGCTCGCCTTTGTGCGCTGGCGTCCTGCTTCTTTGCGAGTGAATGACGCGCGCTTACGTACAACGAACAACCCATCGCCGGTTCTGGCTCAAGAATTTTCGAGAGAAAATTGCCACTCGTAACTTGTGAAACAGCTGTACTAATTCTTACCCCATAAAATATATAATTTACGAGACACAATGACTATTAAGAATCTTGACGAAGAATGTGTACACTTGTTGAAGATGTGCGAGGAAGATAAATTCATAAATACACTGTTAATAAAGTCATTGTTATTTTAATACTCACTTTACATAGAGCGACGCCAGTGTCCAGTCTGTCCATGAAATTGTCGACGTTGATCCTCAGTTCTGGATACAATGCATTCAGCCATTCCGCCAAGTCCTCCTTCATGGCAACGAGATACTCCTCGGAGGACTTGAATGGCCTGTAAGACCTGGCTTCCAGTAGCACCGACATTTTGTTGCTGATTTATGCCTGGAAAAAGAAAGTCAACACTTTCTATGAATACTTTGAAAGCAGACAAATTTTCTATGTAAAAAAAAGATGAGTGATAAATGAGAAGGGAAAATTCTAGGAACAATGATCAGTTATATGCCATCGCCAGTGAGCGTTGAGTTTCACCCTTCGTTGCTAGAGCAGTTAAAATCGTTCTGTATGGTGTCCACTCAGCAATTTATTGAATTCATGCTCTTTACAATCCAGCCGACATCCCCCTTTTCGAGTAGCCTTATAAATCTCAGCTGTATTACCCTTCTGGTTTGGGGGGTTGGAAGGTTCGCCGCAAAATAGGTCTTTATCTGCCGGATCCGTCGCAACCAGTCGGTAATAATTCACATTGAGAATCTAGCGGATATTCGACTTGGTATTTCCACCGTTTTCTTTCTTCGAAATCTAATACTATCGGAAAGAGTTTCATTGTTGGCTCTCCGGGGAGCAGTAATCAATGTAACTTCACCGAAGAAGAACACAATCGTCGTTCGACCAGCTAGATCGGGTTTCCTACTTGTTATCTCAACACTGGCTTCGAAAATGCTCCGCTCCCAATAAAGGGAGCTCACAAAAGCTGCTCTGATGAGAAGCTTCTCAGGCGTAAGCCTACGCGCAAATATGGGGTGAGCTGGTGGCACATATCTTTGATGATAGAATAAAAGAGAAATAGGGCAGGAAGAGATTTGTCAGGAAGACGCGTGAATGAAATAACATTTTGGAATAGTCAAGATTGGAAGATTAGTTGATCTGGCATTACCAAATCCTGATATGCAAATTGAAGATTGCGTGGGCTTGGATCCAAAGTGGAATAAAGTTCGGTCTGGCTAGACACATGGATGATATCACTCTAAAAACTAATCCTGGCAAGTGTCACTTTCTTTTTCAACTGATCCGACAAGTGGCCAAAATGAAAGACAGCAGAAAGAACACTTAAGTATAAAATAAGGAAAAGAGCAACAATGCTTTCTGTAGAATGAAATTCCTTGAACGACTGATCGAATGGACGTTATACCTGTATTCACGCGTACAGGTGTCGCCCCTGGGAATGGAACACTTCGAAATCCATAAGCCGGCGGACGACCGGTGTAAAGTACCGTATACTTGAAAGCCACGCCATCCACCTTCATTTCGAGCGATCATTACTACGCTCGACTACGATTTCACTGCACCAGTCCATTCTGCCTGGAGGCGAAACTCCGATACTACCGGAAACCTTTACTACCAATGCCATAAAACCATTTGTTTATGAGATGCGTAAGACATCGGTGCAAGAGGGCGCAAGTTGCAAGTGCGAATTAACGATCACGTCTCGACATAGGAAATCCAATGACAACGATTTATCTATTATACAACCAAGCAAATTTTTATATAGCTTTCTTGAAAATTTTCATGAAAGAAGGAAGGAAGGAAAACTTCTCACTGAAATATAAGCCTGGTGAACTAGTGACTGGGTGAAACTGTAAGGTGTACCTAATGCGAGGCTGACATCCGAGCTTGGATGAATTACGAAAGGAGTTAGAGCTGCGAAAGGCTCTGGGTTGCTGCTCATTTAGAAGGACCATTTAAAGTTGAGATACTCCTCGGACGAATTACGCAGCGATATACTATTCCTCGAGGCACCGGGGACACCAGGTGAATGGAAGCTGTCGGCATCTTAACGAGCCGGCTATCACAGCAAACTCGGACCGATTTTGTCCCCATTAAAATGCCGATAGTTCGTTTCGCTCACTTACTCGCTTAGGATATTTTCATCGGGCTTTATTTGGCCGCGTCTCTGTCTCCGATCTTGCAAATACGAATGCGACCTTTTCCCTCACCCCAAGATTTTCCCATGCTGCACAGCTAACCAGTCAGGACATTGTTTACTGCTATTACGCCTAGTTATCGGCTCGATAACAAGGACCTTGTAATACTAGAGAAACACGCTCCACACATAACTATAGATGGGCCTAGTTTTCGTGCGAAATACCAAATGACCCCAACTTTCCCACTAGAAAAGATCGTAAGTGCACATATGCACCTTGAATCGTACCCGCCAAAGGACATGCTCTTTTATTTACAGGATAATCACCTGCTTGCTTATTACCTATAAATCATACAAGCTCCTTCAACCAAGACAATAATACATAGCTACGCGACGATCACGTATCTAGAAATCAAGAGTTAGATACGACGAACTTTTACAAACTCCTATGTTATTTTTGTATGTTTCTAGACTCCTCCCATGTTGCCTTTCGCAATTGACGCTGACCTTTATTACGATTGCCTGTACTAGCAATAAGTATTATTGTCGTTCTGGCAGCAGTGTATCGTTACCAAAGCTTCGCCAAGCCGTACTTAACGATATAGCCTGGAGTGAGCAAGTAAGTATATAGAGAAAGATGACTATATTATGAGGGAAAAATCAAACTAGCATATAACTGACCGCTGTGTCAGGGAATCGAAATGAAATCCTGTTCCCGACAAAGTGAACGTCTTCTGGCAGCATGTTCTTTGCAAAGTGGCCGCTCTCTGATGCATCCGAACCATGTATACGTGTGTGTATTTTAAATCGTATGGTAATTTCGCATCAACCGTCTTGGAATTGCTTGGAATTGCGATTACTTTTCCATGTCCTCTTTCAATTACATCCGCTTGATTGATATTTCCCCGACAGTGAAAATATCCGGCAATGATATCTGCTTGTGCACGATATTTCCGGCGAGTAAATCGATTTGCTTCGTGGAAAATGAAAGTATGCTACTAATCAAATGGCATCGTGGAATAATGATGGATCAACATTCGTGCGAGCTTCTCGTTTGCGTGAGATCAGTTATGATCACGAATCGCACTCCGGCAATCTCTTCCAGTTACGGCGTAGCAACCAACAGACTTCTTTCTCCCTTGAGAATTCTCACGTGATTCATTCGTAATATTTATGCGTCGGCGTCCTTATTGCCTGGTTGTTCCTTTCTTTTGGATCCGCAAAAAGCGTGAAGTGCGTGTCCAGCGAAATTCCCATTAATACTATTAACTATCGCCGTTAGTTAGTCTCATTACTCCACTAACTATATAACCACATTTACACACATATCAGAAAACTAGAACAAAGAAAAAGTAGTATTCGATTGAGTGCGTGGTAGTAATCGAAATACCTTTTGCATCTTCCAGCTCATTAGTGTCACGGAAAAGCTGGTGAAAACGCATACTCAACGAATGCGTGTAATGCGTGCTGGTTATTGCGAATGGCGATAGTACTTTCAATTCCCACGATTGGCCAGATATCCGCTCTCCTAATAGAAACGACGGTGGCCCTCTTTCACAGCCGGCGACAGGCCAATTCGTGTATATCATAGTTGAATTTCATATTCTAGCTAACCCTGTCACGCAAAGTAGAGAAAGGGAAGCGAAATATCTTGACATTAATCCCTCTCGATTTACTAGGTAGAACACGCGCGCCCGTGCTCTGCCTAATATATTCCACGCGCTCGCTATCTTTTCCTCGGAGCATTGTAGTTTCGCAGCTTCCCACAAGTGTATGTACGCGGTATGAACTCGGCGTGGTTCTTGTCTCTCCGGGTGAGTCTGCGTCAGGCAGTGGTGGTGGCGCTTTCGCACAGGACGAATAATCCCGTGGCGGATGCCAGTGGCTTGTTCGCCAAGCCTCGAAAGAAAGGAGTCTCTCGCGCCTCCCTTTGGACGCTCACATCGGACGGTACATAGCCACGTACCGTTACACTCGGGTTTAAAGTGCGCTCACGTAGGTAAACTTACGAGGAGCGCGGGCTTTTCATAAGGCGGAGGAACGAACGCCTGGCCACGAGGAGGAAAAGGAGAAGGAGGAGGAGGTAGAAGGCGCGCAGAACCCGGCGCACCTTTTGATATGCCGTCCCTTTTTTTCAAGCTCCGATAGAATAATAAAGACCCTCGGGGGACTTACGAAACCCTTATTCCACGACGCTATCGCTACGCACGCTCCACTGCCGTTGCCTCCAAGGATTATCTCCGAGGGTAGAGAAAAAGCTTGCAGCCCCTGCACCAACTGGAGACTATCTCTTCTACATGCTTTTAGATCCGATTGCTCCAACGTGTTTCTAAACTATCATGTAAAATAGCTCGGATCATGAATGAATAAAGTATGATTAAAAATAACTGCTTTATTAGCTGATTATTTTTTCATGGAACTATGTCAGTGTACGATTTTTTTGGAAATGAAAGCGTCCTGGAAAGTTGAACGAACATGTGCGCAGAAAGGAAACATCGGAAGTCTGTTTATTAAGCTCTCAGACATGCCGGCGCGATGGATGTCCGCTTGGCGAATTGAATATTTCAGAGTGCAATGATTCATTGAGTTCGTACAGAGGACAGAGAAACAGCATGACTGCAATCGTCATTTCCGACAACCGTAACTTCTTATCTGTCACTTGGTATCCTGCGGCGATTGTTGTGCGTTCGGTAGATGTACTTATGTGATCATAAGACGCGCCATCGTTTAACGTTCGCTGCGAGGCAACTTTAAGATTTCCCGGCTTTCCAATGCAGTTGATCCATTCGAATTCATAGAATCGAGGAAAGTGAAATCTATAAGCCTGACAGTGTCAGTCTATCATCATAGTTATTATCAGGATAATGGGAGCGTGCACAAATGTTAGTTCCTTAATGCAAAACGTTGCACATATGCCTGCTGCATTTGCTCCAGGACACAAGCAATCGGAGAGTAAATCATATTAAGCGGAAAATGATAACCGAGGCGACCATAATTACCGATCTACCCGGAGCGATAATTTCACTGAAAGTAAATACTAACAGCAAAGGCGGTCGACGTGTTTAATGGTAGCGAGCGATCGGATGCCGCGCACCCGCAATGGGAGGCGCGCCGCGCAATTAATGGTCATTTGCTCCTTTACAGCCCATTAAATGTCAACTATGCGCCTTTTTCCTCAGGGCCACCTCGATCGCTTTTGCTACTGGTTCGCGCTTGTTACAAACTCCCTCTTTGTCTGTATCTGTCTTTCCATCATCGCCGCGTCGCGCTAATTCAATTCGATCGTTCGACCAAGATAGCCGAGATACGCCGACGTCCTTTTTGAGGCCGTTGCTAATTGTCTCGTCAGTGCGATAATAGCATGGTACGAAAAAAAAATGTTGAAAACAATAAAAGGTGCATGCGCACCGCGTGCAACCTGCTTGAATCATTTATGTTAGCTTATCTAATCGCTCTAGTACTCGATCGATCGCTCGGACTCACCTGCGATATTATTCACTTTTGCGGCAATGATTGTCTACGCAAGCCAGTTATCTCGGAAGGAATAAAACAAGAAGATTGATAGGCAATAGAAACCGAACGGTATGCGTGAAATCTCAGGTGTGCCATGACGCGGACGTGCCGGACGTCTCTTAGGAAAAAGTATGTGGCACCAATAAAGTCTCCACCCCCGGCGTGTCATAACGCTTAACGATTTCATTCATTCGCCAAGTTGCCCGGAAAGTGAACCTGTTTCGATGTACTATATATATTTCTCTGTCGCGTGCTACATATATTTCTCTTTCTCCCACCTCGCCCTTTCTTTTTGTCAGAAAGCCATGCACTTCCAATGCAAATCTAACCAATGGTAGGCCTTTGCTGGGTGTCTTTGAAATGGCTGGCTGCATCGCAATGCCATAAGAGAGCAAACTCCAACCAGAAAGCAGAGAAACATCCGGCAGTATCTCGTCCCACTGACTGTCTACTTCGATAAGGGCCCACTTCGTTTTCGCCTCGCTTTATCGCAATACTCCCAAACGATACAGATACATTTTCCTCCTTCGTACACGAGAAATTTTGCTCTCTCTTCTTCTTACTTTTTGTGGTACGATCCTATCTCGACTGTCTTCTGGTAGAACTTAATAGGAACGTCGAACAGTGTGCCAAGAAACCGGAAGAAAAATCAGAGTCTTAGATATCTGCCAAGACGCAGAGACACAGAGAGCTTGATTCGATTAGAAACTTCTAAGAGTTCTTCGTTAGACTTCCGTGAAGCCTGACGTGAAATTAGTCGACTAATGAATGAGGAAACACATCGCAAAACTATGACGAAAAGATAAATCAGAATTTCGATGTACAAATTCAAAATTTGTAATGTTACGCTTCTAGAGAACTTTTGCTCATTTTCCACGATTTCCCTCTTACATCCATAGAAGTGTACATGTTTAGAGTGCGATTGTGATACACGTGGGCGTGTCTGGTGTTCCCATAAAGCTAGCAGCAATGAAAACGCACGGGTTACGAGTCCTACGTACACTGGAAAGTGACATTTGCACAGATAGTCCGAGCATCGAATTGCACAAGACACTTTTCCTTAAGTCTCCACTACCGTCCAAGCAACCGATATGAATCTCGAGCTACTTTATTCCAGCTGGTCTCGAAAACATTAATGTATCTCGCATCATAATTTCAATCTTAATTGCCATGGCTTTAATAACCACTCGTAGCAAAAGACTCCTCACGCAACCCAGCAACCATTACAAGATTCCTTCCGAAGGTAATTTGTGTACATTACTTGGTGTAATATCTCTCGAAAACGCAGGAGCGATTTTCTATTACAACCAGTCGACTCGGCACGCTGGTGGCTGCGTTACAAATCGTGCGTTAGCACGAGCGCGTCGGGAAATCCTGCTCGAAAGCTGAAAGCTTAATATGCACGAGCCAAAGTAGGAAAAGGAAGAGAGGGTTGAAAGAGAGAAAGAGAGAGAGAGAGAATCCCTAGTGCGTTGAGAGGAGCAGGTATCCAAGTAGAGCCGGTTTTCTCGTGCGAAAGAGCTTACGATATGGAGATATCAGGCCCCAGAGAGATATACAGCAAGGCGGGCCGGGGGCCCACTTATTAATAAACTTGTATCCATCGTCGAAGAGAACGGCCACCATAAATCCCTATAATCTATCATCCGACACGAGTGTTTACAGTCGAATGAGGTAACCATCGGTATCCCATAAATTCACCCTTACAATCCAAACTCTTCAATATAAAATCCACCCTCTATGTTTTTGAGATATGTCTAAGACTAATAGAAAAGAAATCGAGAAGTCTAATGAACGGAAGTGATGTGGAAGCGAAAGAAGCAAGTTCTACGGCGCCAATGCGGATCTCGGTGGTATCGAGACCTTTCACGAGAAATCTTTGGAACGCCGATGCCAGACAGAAATAGACGGCTGTGCGGCGACTGTCGCGAGACCACGCAAAGAGCATCTCGTAGCAGAGGCGAGGCCTACCAACGACGGATTCCGCAAACGATCTGCGGAAATGTCCGCCTGTCTGCATAGTTGCAGGTAGAACTAGGCAAATGACTCTCTGCTTCTCTTTCTCTTGGCTTTTCCCTTTTCTTTAACAACCCTCTGCTACTTTCTTTAAAGTCTGTCGAGAGGAATTAAATACTGCTGGAAAGTCGTGGGTTGCTAGCAGGTGTGAGAACTAAATCTTTCTTTCCTTGTTTGTATGTGGTGTGTACAGAAATACCAAAGACTGACCGAACGGACAACTGCTTACTCGCTGCTCGACTGCTTACTTGCTCGCTTGCCGCCGCCGTCGGTGCTGCTGCTGCTGCTGCTACTCGTTCTCTTGTGCCCCTCTCCGAAGAAAATCTTGTGAATGAGCAGGTTCTCCATTCACTTTTAAGCGGAGAGCACGCCTGTAACACACGGCGTACCAACCGTGTCCCCCCAAGCTCAGGCACGAGACCTTCGAGCCTTCGTCGATCTTTTTTTTTTCTCACTCTTCGCCTGTCTACCTTTTTCTATCTCTATCGTCATTTTCATTCAACTCTCCGCGAGATCGACAACTTCCTTCCGCGTTACTTCTTTCGTACAGTATCTCGTAATATTAATGGTGGCGACACTTTCACGCGCATATTTTATATCGCGTTGAAAAGATTCAATGAACTTTAATGAGAATGCAAGAGAGTTGGGAAAATGATCCTCGTTAGTTCTCCATGCTGCTTAATTTTAATAGCTCCACTTGAAAGCTTCACTGAAATCTTTCAGTCTGAGAGTTCTTTCTTTATATCTTTTCATAGCTTCATTTCCCAGTGTGGTGAATGATCGTAGTTGTAAGATTTTTGCCGGCGGCTTTGACGAGCGCACGTCCAGACGTAACATGCAAAGTGCTAGTCCTGTGCTTGGACCTATCTTCCAGGCAATCTGACTATCGCGTATCCTACGCCGGTTCTTATTAATCTTCACTTTCTACTCTGCCGGCTGCTCTCTCTGTTCGCGCTCACCGCTTTTTCGCCGCGAGAAGCACCCTGTTCTTATCTCGAACCATTCGTCACTCACAGCGACGTGCCCTCCCGTCGGCGCACTCCCGTAAAGCCGAGGCAATGATCCCCACCAAGTTTGACTATCATTATCTTTGGACCAAATTCATTCTTCACTGAATCAACCACATTCGCCCTTTCCCCTCTTATTAATTTCAACCCTAACACACAACCCTGTATTCAACGAAGCGCGTGTCGATTTATGGGCTTCGATGATCCCTTGGAAACGGTACGGACTTTCGCAACTCCTGCTGTACACACTATCGCACTCTATCACGGAAGTACATCTGGCAAGTGTATATCTTTATCTCGGCAAAGATCCGCCAAGATCCACCGCTCGCGTCAGTGCACGCGGCAACCAACCAACCAAGCGGATGCTGTGCAAACTTTACACTTCCAGCGAGGGCGTTTGGACCATCGAGATCACCGAGGATATCTCCTCGAACCAGTCGAGACTAGCCAAGAAAACCTTTGTTAGGCCATGCACGGTAAGAAATAATACACTTTTGGAAGCACTGTGGATACGTATTGTTCGAAGTCAAGAGATTCTTGACGTTATCTTATACGCGTTGACTGATCGTCGAGACTTCATTTTGATATCTTGGCGCATTATCTTTCCCGTTCGACAGTATGCCTGATGAAAATCGATGCATGCAGCTGCTGGATGCATATCGGTGAGCTTATCTACGATTAAAATAGCAGCTAATACCGGGCAATCCTTGAACTCGTACAATGCGATGCGCGCCGATAGGCTCGCGTAGGAACGTGAGATGATAGCAGATGGGACAGGAGCTCGTGCGAACAGAAGCCTTATACACGATCTAAGTAGCCTTGCAGTACGTGTGTCTATCTGATGTTTGCATACAACAAAGCCCTGTGGGATTCAAGATCGAAGTCGCATTGATTTTCGGCGAAGACCTTGCACTATCACTATTGCGACGTACTCTCACCAGTGATTTATAAAGTGGGAGAAGTCGCGAAGAGAATGAACATTGATCGCTCTTAAGATACAATTCGATATCTTGTTTCTACGATAGGAACTTTATCGCTCAACTTTGCACTTTGACAAGTTAGCCGATAAAGTAGTTGCAAAAGCGAACTTCCAGCCGTTAGACTTTGGAAAGGGTACTTTGGACGATGGTTAATCAAAGTGCTTGTCCTGTTGTTGGAGTTGAAAGGGAACACTCTGCTGAGAGAGAAATGCTCGCAACACGAACTTCCAAGATCGCAACGAGCAACGCGCCGACATCTCAAGCACGATCGTGGATTGAGCACAGCTATCGGCGCGATAAAGTTTACAATGCAGTTCAAGGAGCCGCCGATATATCGAGTGCCTTTATCGTAGGAATATCAATTCGAAGACGAGGACTATCCGTTTCTCGGTTGACTCGCTTGCACATCTTCTATCTAGCCAAACATCTCGATTCCCCGGCTGGCATTAGAAACCCTCTCGTATCACTCGGCGTCACCTGGGGATCCGCGCGAATTGATTTACGCCCTGACGTAGCTAGCTGTCCGGGTGTCATTGAATTAAGAACCCAAAGCCGTGGTATATGCTGGCGCTCGACTCTCAGAGACAATGGAAACTAGGTGAGTCAATGATAGCGGGTGCTTTTAACAAGGTTCTCCCTTTCTGACTATTATCGGACATTCCCGGAAAGAGTCTTGGAAAGATGCGTAAGGGATGATGTCATTGACGATAGCGATTCCTTTGTGACGACAATACGACAACAACATTACGTAATGACAGGGAAATGAAGGGAGTCATTCTCAAGGAAACCAAGGAAGTCCGTGCGTATCACTGCACGCAGTGGGAGCTTGGTGTTAGTCGAATCCATGGAAGTGAAAAGCTAGCCGATCACACATGATACTGACATCGCCCATACTTCGTATCCCTCGGGCTAAGGTCAAAGCTTCCAGTCACTATCACTTTCAGTATTGAATAACTCAAGCGATTAATCGTTTGCGGTCTTTCCATGCCCATACGGAAACCGAACGTGACGCCATTTATCATACTTAATTATGATAATACTGAGCATAGCTCTCGCTAGATTTTGCTCCTTGGTAAGACGGAGATGTAAAGAGAAATAGCGCACGGACAATCGATTTGATGAATATCGGCCAGGCATATTATTCAAGCAGCCGCAAGCGCGCGTGTAAGCTTTCAATCTTTGCCGGCAATTTTCCCTTATCAAAACACTCGGCGGCCAGCACAGATATAATATGCACGATAGAGATATTGCCGGACAACTCTCATACGTTATAATGTCGGCGTTCTGCATGATTGATGGCCGAATTATCGCGGAACGGCTAATAGGACGGCGGCCGAAAAATCCCTCTCAATGAAAATGGTACATGTGCACTGTAGCATAATACACTGAGCTCGGACCCGATGGCGATACTTGCCAATATACAACTGCCGGTGTGATGTAAGTTGTAAAAGCCTCTTGTAACGTGCTATCACGCATTCTCCGCATCAGCGGTACATATTGCATAACTAAGCTAATCTCGAGAGTAGTAATTAGAGCATTGTTTATAAACCCGACATTCCCCAAAGACAAAAATAACCTTAAAATTCAGGGCTCTGTGAGTAGAAGATAAACTATCAGGAGCTCGAATCTTTGTATATCCTTCTTCCGGAGATGTATATCGCTATCGAGTCCGAATCTCGATGATATTTCTGCGCAATATCGGCTTGCTGTGAATCCTTACCTCCAACTGCTATCCTCTCCTTCCGTCGAAGGGCTGACGGTCCTCTTGCTCTTCACGTGTCACGAGAGGCAGCCCCGGCACGTTTGTCGCATCGAAGGCACCCTGACTCGGGAAATCCCGCCTGCGATGCTCTCTCTCTTTCTGTGTGTGTCTATCTTTCTCTTTCTCTCTTTCCAAGCGGGGGAGGAGGTGGCAGGGACGAGGGAACGGCTGGGTGGCTGGGTGGGCGGAAAAAGGGCGGCTGACCTCTCACATCGAAGGTGGCCCCTGTGCGGCTTTCGCGGAAAGCCGATCGATTAATCGCACATTTGCCGCCGAGAGAGCCTGTTTGTTCCACCAAGTGTTTTTCTCGAATAGCGCGCGCGATTTTTCCCTTCGAATTCAGTGCCAACTCGATTCCGGTTCGTCTGCCACCGGTCTGATTCTTTCCTCCTCTTTGTACGCGGGCAGGCAGGCGCGCGCGCTTGCAGGAACTCGGGGGCTTTTTCGTTGAGGAGAGCGCGTGCCGATTGGTAGCTTGCAATTGCGGTCCAGTTGACACCTCGTGCGAGGTCTACGCGTGGCCCATGCTCACGCCTCGCGTCCCAAGCAGAGACTGGAGCGCCTATCTACTCGCCACTCGTATAAATCCATCGCCCGCACTCGGCCTAGCCTCGCTCACCACTGGAAGGGAAGACGAACACTCCAGCTGCCGCCAGGGTGCGGTATAGTGCGATTACATGTTTGCTCTGTTGCAACTGTTGTCGGTAAAGGCGCTCTTCCATGGTTTTAGTAGATGGCAACTTGCCTTTCTCTCTCATGGCAAACACATTGTGAGAATTGATTACTGTAATATTGGCAGGAAAATTTGCATTCTCTTGTGTTGCTAATGTCTTTCCTTTTTTTCAGGAACTTCAGTCAACTTCTTGATAGGTTTTTCTTCAATGCGTAAGAAGTTGGATAGTTAGATGGTGGAATTCTTGCTTTTGGTCAAACATTTTTCATGGCTGACTCATGGCGTTTCACTATGGTAACAAGTATGATACTATGCACCACCCCGTAAAACCTTTGGCTTAGTTGTGTTGCGTGTTACATGTTATACGTCGAGTGCTAGTATAAAACGAGTATAGTTGTATAGAATTAGATTTTTCTTGAATTATCCATGATTTTAGGAAAGGGCAATGGTCATGGGAGGATGAAGGAGGAGAAAGATGCCTGTACGCGACCCCTGTTAAAACTGAAGCAACAGGAGGATTTCATTGAGAGGGAATTGGCAGGAGCTATTGGTCACATGAAAATCGATTCAAATATTCTGCAGGATATTGAAAAATATGTTGATGAAGTTACAAAGGCCAGGTAAAATATTCTGAATTTGTACCCAGACGTATTTATTTAATTGATTTCCGATATAAAACAGGCAAACGTTATTGGGGAATTTATGTGAGCACTTGGAAAAAATCAGGACCGAATTAAGGACTGTCAAGTGTGCAGCCGAATTTCCCGAGGAAATGAAACGTTTAGGCAAGTAATGAATTATAAATTTATATATTAATATGATCGTTAACACAATGAAACTAAATTGTATTCTCTGTTTCGGCAGATGTTGATGCTTACAAAGCAAGGCTACTCAAATTGTCACAGCAGATACAGGATTTTAAAAAGTGTTGCACGATAGAATCGTTCGAAGAAGAATCGAGCGTATTAGAATCGGATTTAAGTGATTTCGAGACGAACTTAAAAAAGTTTTTGCACGCGCCGAAAAATGTAATATCGCGATCTGTAATTCGCAAGAAAGACGAGAAGAGGAAGTCTGTAAATTATAATGAAGCCAAGGATTTCCACGTCTTAGTTGCAAGAACAGGTCACACGGAATCCTGGAGCGAAGAAGATCACCGCTTATATGTTAATTTGCGAAAGAAATGTAATAATATTCCAGCATTAGTTGCTGCTATTCAACTCAAGTGTCCCGATTTATCGATCGAAACCATTGTTAATCATGAAGCTTGGTATCGAAAGTATCTAGCATTAAGAGATAAACAAAAATCCGCAGTTTTGAAATGGCGAAGGGAAAAAATGGAAGAGAATACACCAAACCTTGAAGAGGAAAATATTTCCAACATGCAAGAACCTGCAGGTCAGAAGGATTTACCAGAGGACAATGTAGAATGCAATTGGACAAAAGAGATGTCTGAGATAAAGTTCGATAAAAACCATGAGGAATTATATTCGAGCGACAGTACCAACTCAGAAAGGAGTCGGATTAAGGAGCTAATTAAGAAATGGAGGGTCGAGAAAGAGAATCAACGTGCGGAGGAAGAGGAGCAGGTAAAAATGCGGAAAGAATCAAGGAGATTATTCCAGGAGAATCGTAAGCAAAGAAAACTGCAAAGAATTCGAACTGTTTTAAACGAATACAGGAGACGAAAAGCATTGAAACAGGAGGTTGAAAACTCATTGCAGAAAGAGAGAGAGAAATCTACATTTGACGCAGCCTTAGTTAAAGCATTTAGGTAGACCTGTTATTGAGAAGTGCTGCGGATCAAAATCTAAATTTCTCACTACGATTTATATACGTCTTTTAGGGAGCAAGATAAAGAATACGCGAAACGCAAAAAAGAATTAATAAGCCGTTCACAGAAACCAAGGAAAACTGAAATAAATCTGGATGCGAAGAAACCTGTAACTGTACGAAGTAATACTACCCTTTTTAATCCAACTGAAATCTGGAGTGCGAAGTGTAAAGTAGACATACAAGCAGACAAGGACGCCAATAATCTACAGTACATAAAGGACGTACCAAGACTGTAAGCATTCCTTAGGAAGTACTTGCTTATAACAACACTAATTATTATGATCACTAATTTTCAGTTCCACCAAATGGAGAAACGAAGAATCAATGGACTTACGAGCCAACACAACATCCGCATGAAGCCTGAATGGGGAATCGAAGTGGAAATGAATCGCACTGATTGATACATACTTATGTTTATTTTTCTTTACGAACGTACCTTTTTTTCTTTCAGACGATGTACATAATAAGTTATGAGTAAACGAGCATTGAATTTATCCAGGACGGTGGTTTTTCGCCGACTCTACGAATCCCCCTGCATTCCCCAATGACTTACAAAGCCGCCCTGCCAAACCCAAAATGTATGTATGAATGCGCGAGTGTAATAGGTGCTTATTAGCTCTACGAATGAAGAGCGAGAGTAGAAACGAGACGATGAGGTAAATGAACGGAGAGAGTGATGATAAGGGTACCTTCCGGTTCGTCATGGATAACACCAATACTCAGCGACTTTACTCAAATATATATAATATACTTTCTATTAACCTTCTGCGTGTTCGTTAATTCGATATTCCTTCTCGTTAGATTACCAAATACAAAAACATAGGTGATACATTATATGTATAATGTTATTATACAAGCGTGCCCCGCATTGTGCTGAGTACGATGAGGAGATACAGGCTTGACGAGGGGTAAGGGGTAAACTCTTATTTTTCAACGCGGCAATCTTACGCGGCACGATACGTCGGCACCTTTCATCATTTCATCCTCCTTTCATTCTCCCGGGAATACTTACGAATAGGTCCTTATATCGAGTTTCTTTCGTCGGACATTCTTTTTTATATTTATATATATATATATATATATATATATATATATATTTATTTATATATTTATATACGCGACGTGTACGTGTCTGACCGTGTATTTATACATATATATTATTTATATAACGGTACATATAAATAAATATACATACACATACACGTACGAAATATAGTTATTTAGAATTTGTTATAATGTGTACCTCCTAGAAGTTTATTACAACGAACAATAAAGTGTTTAATGAAACGCTCCAACGTATGTACTTGTCCCAGATCAGCACAGCACGCACACTCTTTCTCATCCTTTGTAACACACACGACTAATCACTCTCTCTCGCTCTCGAATCTGTAATGATCGCGCCGTCTACGTCGCCTTTCTCCCTTCTGCCTTCAATCAGCTCGCCGCGAGGACGCAACACGAGTTTACATGTAACCCAGCTAATAAATATGTACACATGAACATTTTGTACAGTAGAAGTTTCTTTCGTATCCCTTTATCACACCGTGGTCGTCCTGTCGTCGCGCGCGCGCGCGTTGCCCTTATTCTACTTACTTCGTCGTCTCTCTACCCGCTAATCCATTCCCCGACATTCTCCACCCTCTCTTCTTTCATCTCTTCCATTGATATTTCCAATTTTCTAATGAATACTTATGGTAACAACCCGAGGATTCCACGATCTCATCCCCTCCCCCCCCCCTCCCCCGCTTCCAGTTTCATTGCACCGGTGATCGAAGTCCATGACGAAGTCCGCGACGCTTTTGTAACGAACGCAAATGTATTTTGCAATTCTCCTAGAGTTTCAATGGAATCGTAAGTTGGGGTAGAAAAGGACGTTGAATTGGATGGAAAAGAATTCGAATGGGACAGATTAAGAGGGATCGTTCGACGGGACAAGATCATTACGAGGGAGTATATTTTAATATTGTTTAATTTAATTAGGTGACTGACAAAATCAACTTTGTGCTTGGTCTACCGGGGAAAAGAAAGTGTAAAACTTTATACAAGGTGATAATCGCTAGAATAGTGGCGTAGATGTAGATTTACCAAACGTGGCCCTAAAACTAGTCGACTGAATGCCAGTTCCGTTCGCTGCCAAGTTTATTCACGATAGATATATGAGGAGTGTACATCAGATCAGAGGCCCCAGGAAAGCGCGACTCCTTCGAAATGGTTGCGTTCGTTAACGAAGTAGCGCGGACTAATTTTGATGCGCGAAGGGCGGGCTGAACAATAATGCATCGTAGAGTGTAAATGCGGCATAGCCTTACAATCGGACAACCTGCCCATCTCGAAACGGAGGACGTGGAGATATCCGCCTGAAGTTCTAAGACTCTCTTTCAAGTTTCAACCCCCTGAGCACGGGTGAAGCTCTCGGCCGAGTGAAGAGTGTCGCGCTGATACACAACACATACTACTTTCTCCGGTTATCGAGTCAGTCTTTTTCGAACTGCAAACGACTGTCTTGGCTGTGTGTGCGTTCGCATTATCACGACAATGAATACCCCCGAAACAATGTGAATAAGCTGCTTTGCCCGCCTTTTCATCGTAGTAATCAATGGCAGCCCGCGGCGTCTATAAATGTATAAAAAGGATTATCATGATCTAAGTTTCATCGATAGAGCTGTATACCGTATCGCCTCTTGATGTATCAGCCGCTCATTCGGTTCTATCGCGTTTTTGGTGGTCGGTCTCTCTAGGATGTGCGCTGCCCTAGTGTAGCGAAGAGAAACTAATAAAGTGGATCAAGAGGTTGCGCGCTCGGCCGAGAAATTCTCCCAATTACAGACAGTCTATAATCCGATCCAGTTTTTCCGTTCATGTGCATACTTGTAGGTCACCTCTCTTGCCAGTTCGCGAGTACGTTACTATATTTATTACTTCTAAGCTTGTATAAAAACGATACTTTTTAATACACAAAGACGAGTGCATAAAGCAAACTATATTGGGACAACATGAATTCTGAATAAATACTTAATATTACAACAAAATCTTAAGTATTCTTCGTAATGTCACCGCTATATAGTTTGTAAGAAAATAAGATACTTTACTTGAAATTTTTATGTACAGATATTACAACAACGTTTTTTTTTCTTCGTAATGCATAGGCAATGCGTTTTTACTACACACTTCTATTTTACATCCTGTGGAACAAGTCTAACGGATCCGTCCTCTATTTTAAAGTTTTGGTTGGTTATTCGTCGTCGATTCATCCGGCCTGTTTCTGCACTGTACTACCTCACGGAACTCAGTGCGAAAACGAAATCATAAGTGAGATGTGATATAACTATGATACTATACACGCTTCAAAAACGCACGTACAGACACCTTTCAGCTTGTAACTTTTTGTAGTAATCGGCCATTATTCCGCTGCATAAAATAATCCAATAGTTGTATCGATGTGATCGCAGTTACGAATATTATATACAGACATCTTTGTTCGAATGTAAAGTGTTTTAACGCACTATTGTACTTAGGCTCGTGATCGGGAACTTGGTTCGAATTGTGTGTGTGTGTGTGTCCAGCGAATCCCTTTTCTCCCCCGCTGCTGAGGGCGAAGAGGACGGTTCGCTAGCTCCTTCATAAATAGTAGACAAAAGACGAAATCACATACGAATTTAATGTAAGATTTATCCCTCGCGAAAGTAATCACGGAGACTGGAATAGATGCCAGTCGATCTTATATGCCGTGAGTGAACCAAGCCCCAGTTCTCTACTGACGCGACAATCGAAGTTGAAGGAACCGATACTCGCGGCAATGTACACTGACCGACCGAACTCAAGACGCGCGTCGACCGTCCAAGCCAACAATCTAATCCTAAATCGCCAGGCACGGCGATGATCTCGCTCGAAATTCTCGCCGCATTATCACTCGTATTGCAAACGTCTCACAGGCATTCCCACAGCACCACTGCCTCCTCTGTACAGTGAGTCTCGTGTCCATCTCACTCTCATACTTGTTCTTTCGGGGATGGTGAGGCGAGCCCGAGGCCTGCCGCAATTTCGAAGCGTCCGGCACTAACGTCGGCGTGATCCCGCCAGGGAGTACAATTTGCAAAAAAGGCTAAACTTACGGGCGACATACACACGCACAGCCACACGTCTATGTACATGGCGCTCGAATACCACTGCACTCACACTAGAAAGTCAGGGTCACTGTAGTCCTCGGCGCTCTCACTGCTATCCGAGATTCTTCTCCTTTTCTTTTTCTTATGCTTCTTGACCTTCTCGGTCTTGTGCGCGCGGTGCTTACGGTGCTCCTTCGCCTCTGAATGAGCGTGTATCGTCAACTTGGGTACTCGTGGTGTACCCGAAGCTGCCGTGTTTACAGCATGCCCTGTTGGTCCTACCGCCGGGGTACTTGGCACCCCGGCACCTGCTGGTGGACTAGCCATCGGATTCATCGAATTGTTCGGGTGCTCGATGGCCGAGTTCATGTTGCCCTGAAATTGGTTCACAGCGTTACTACCATCTGACAATTTCTCGCCATCAGCGTTTGGTATCCTTGAAGCTGCCTCCGAAGACAGCTTACTGCCACTTGTATTTCCCTCGCCAGTCTCTTCCTCTGGTTCCTCAGGGTCGAATTTCAACATCATTTGCTTAAAGTCCATGTATTCCTTTACTAGCTTTTTCCTGCCATCACCGTCCAACTCGGCACTGCTACCACCTTCGTTTAGCTTTTGCAGGGTGGCCTTTGGTTTAAAGGGCAAGTTACTCTTGCGATTTACTGCTTTCTCGTAGACCTTTGCGGCCTCCGACGGTGAGTACTGGCTGATCTTCGCATCAGAGATGCCATAGAGATCTTTCAGATGCTGCCTCAATGTGAGCAGTAGCAGGAAACCTTGGCTAGCCGTGATATATTCTCGTAGTAGGGTTGTATCTTCTGGCAACCTTGCGAGAAGAGACTCTTCGTCTTCTTCATCGTCTTCTTCATCCTCCAGCGCAGATAACAGCTGCTCGGGTCGTGGCTGTCCGTCTGGAGCCGAAGCTGGTGTATGCGGATGTGGTTGGGGTTGCGGTGCCGACTGAGCACTGCCGCCTTCCTTGGGCAATAAGGCTTCCTTAAACGACTGCAGCAAATTGGTGCCCGACATCGAAATGATAATATCGATGTGGTGTATGATGAATAGAGGTTCGTCTTGGACTTGATATGTAAAGTAAGCGAGATTGTCTGCTAAATACAACATTTGCGACAAGCTAGTCTTGGCAGACTCGTCGAATTGCTTCAAGAATGACAGAACAATTGCCCTTCGTTGCTGCTTCGTATTCCTCAAGATCGTATAAAGGAAACCATTTAATGCTCCGGGGTATTCGCCTTCTTTCACTCGCATTCCCCTCACAGTACTCTCGTTTTGCAAGATTTTCTGCAGTCTGTAGCTCAATTTGATACCCAATTGAGACTTCATGTGGATAAATCCAGGATATTTCTTCTCAATGTCTTGAAGCTGCTTGTCAGCACTATGACTGACCACTTTCTCACAGTCAGTGCTCATGCAAATCAGGTAAGGTACTATCTGGACAGGGTGAATTAAACCTTGTGCCAAAATCAGCTGTATCACTTTGAGAGCAGCGTGCCTGACGCTTATGTTCATGTGCAAGAAAGATTCCAGGATCTCCTTCACATACAGTTGGATAACTGTACTCGCCATTCCCGAGGAAACGTCTCCCATCTCCTTCAAGTTCTCCTGCTTTGATAACTTGGCCCATTCCAAGTCCTGCTTTATCATCCTCTTCTCCTCTTCCTGGAGATATACCTCGATGTTGTTTAAAACGCGAATCCTCATATGCACCAGCGCGTTATCCGAGGTCAAAAGATGATGATAGAGTTCCTTTAATTCAGGGAGCAGCATGAATTCGTAATGACGTATGCACAGAGAGCCGATTGCGGATAACGTGAAGTAACGAATGTCATCATTATCCACGTGCACAAAGTAATTGAGCGTTTCGAATACTTGATCCTTTATGTTTTCCTCCAAGCCTTCTATCACTTCGGGGTCAGTAAAATTAAAATGACGCAATAGTAAACCAACGGTAAAGAGTGCCCTTCGGAAAAACGGCCTAGATCTTATAAGTGCAGGATTCGTCGGGTCATTCTCGTAACATGATTTGTACTTGGTCAGATGTCCATAGTATTTCTTAAAACAGTCTCGTATTAATTTGAAGTTCCTCGTAACGTTGTTCACTATAGAGCCCAGACACGATAAACAACTTGCCACGACTGATCGGTCGTGCAAAAGAATAAGTTTTACAGAGTCTTCTTCCAGTTGAGCTAAAAAAGTCTCGCTAGGATGTTCCATTAATGGTACTACCAATTCAAGGGTGTGTGCAACACTACTAATAATTTGATAGTCTCCCTGCGTTTGACACTTTAAACTTAAATAAGGCTGTAGCGTAATCGCATGGTTGACCAATAATTGAGGCCGTATCTTCGCGAAGAGGTGTAGGGTTGTCAAGCAAGCGACCAGCCGTTGCGAGGAACCCTTCTTTTCCGACTTCTCCGATTCTTCCAAATTGGTTTCTTCTAATCGCAGAACATTCTCAATCAAACAATCCACGATTTGTTTGCAGGCTGTTAACAGAGCCTTTGGAGGCTCGGTTTGCAGTTTTGTACTGTCATCCTTATCTTCCTTTGGTTTGAATAAGCTAACCAGCAGCTGCTCAAACCATTCTAGACCCATGTCTTTACTAGCCGCAACAACGTCCGTTATGTTCATGACCTTCCTCAATAGTGACTCGGTGTCAAGCGATGGCCGCTCTCTTACTGGAGTAAACCACATATTTTGGAAAACTTCCATAACCAACTTTCTAATACCTTCTTCATCGTTTACCCTCCGAATCATTTTCACGCAGATCTCCGGTATTTTTGGAAAGTCTGGGCACTCCATGCAAATGTCCTTCAGAATTTTTATGACGCGTTTCCTCACGCTCACACCAGTGTCCAAAATTCTTGCCAGAAGCATGTCGTAATACTTGTCTATCAATTCCGGCCTGCTCAGCACAAATTTACCTACTAAATCGACAGCTGCTTCTCGTACAGATGTAGAGTGGTCCAGGAACGAATGTTTTACCCCCATTTGCATGTCTACCCTTGCCAATACACTAGGATCAGCTTCAACAATCATGGTTAAACATTTCATTGCTTTTGTTCTTATCGCAATTGATGACTCTGTGAGTACGTGGAGGATTTGTTTGAGGTACTTATCAAAGCTCTGTGAGAATGGTCTTTTCGATGCCAAATACTGGGATATCAGTTCTGCCGAATTATAGTCGATGTATGTCTGAAGAATGTCTGGCTTCGCACTTGAACAGTACGGCCGTATTCTACTAATGATATACTTCTTCTTTTCTTCAATGATTCTATAAGCTTCCGAATTTTTCTGCTCATTATTGTCATTTTCGTCGGCATCTTGTTCGTCGAAATCAGATTCCGAATCTTGGTCGCTCTCGTGGTGCTTATTTTTCTTCTTTACTTTCTTCTTATGTATCTTCTTGCTGGGACTGTTCTTCATCTGCCCCACTCTGGTCTTCTCCATCGCGCAATCTCTGTACCATTGTGCGAGATAAAAGTGGCGAGCATATCCCAAGGCAGAATCTTTTGTGCCATTAACAGCAAGGTAGTCCAACAAAACTTTTTGTAAAAAAAGTGTTCTGTCCTCGTCTTCGCTCAAGCCAACGATCTCCTTTTCTTTCCCTTGCTCGTAATCCGAATCCTTTTGCTGTTCGTGCTTGATATCCCGTATGATCTGATCGATAGTGGATAGCTTGCATTGTGAACTAACCGCGTCCTTGCGAAGCCTTGCTGCTACAACTCCTAGATACTCAATGGACGCCACCCTCAATGACATATCCGAACTCTTGTTGGAAAAATGCCCCACTAAGAGCCCTCCAAGCAAGCTCAAAAGTAACTCAGCAGCTGGCCATTCTGGCTTGTTTACAGTAGCCAACAGATCTTGAACAAAGTTCTCAAACAGCGGCCTGTAGTCGATTTCTTCTCCTTTACTTCCGCATTTGTTCAAGAACACCGTTAAAAAATTAGCCGCTATCCTCGTGGCTGTATCATATCGGTTTATGATCAAGACGTCCAAGTCTACACTGTTCGGTTTCTTGTCTTCTTTCCTGTCGTCATCTTCTCTCGCTGATTTTGACGATGGAATTATATTATCGGATAGTACAACAACACATTGGATGAGTTGCAAAACCAAGGCTGTTAACATTTGGATGTGGTCTTCCGAGTTGAGTCGGTACGTTCTTAAGCTTCTTTTACTACTAGGAAGTCGTGCAATTGACGCCAAGATGTCGTCTAATAATAATCTTCTATGTTTTTCGTATTTTGTGAATATGATGGTGACGAGTTTTAAAGCACTTAATTGGAGGTCACTGACCGATTCAACGAAGAATGGTGCTACTCCGAGTGAGGATGCATGTAAAACACTGGTATCTGTTAAAACTTGTATGTTTAACAATTCTGCTAGAAGACCTACTAATTCCCGCATTTTATTATAAACTTGAAGGATGCTCCTTTCCCGTACTTCTTTCATATGACCCCTCTTTTTGCGTCCACTAGAATTAAAATTGTCAGTCTTATTTTTGGTATCTATCTTATAAACTGGATCGAAAGAAGGGTAGATCGTGTTTTGTAGTTGAAATTTCATGAACAAAACTATCCTGTCTATTACATCCTCTAAATAAACCATCTTCGGCATATTGCTTGATGTCATAATGTTTAACGCTATTAAAGATGCATCAACAGCACGTTGCACCCTTTCCATGGCCAGCTGCATCCACAACCGACTCTCTTCTACATCGTCGTCAGGATCTGCGAGTGGGGATACCCTAGCACCATCGCGAATATTTTTCTCCAAAATATTTAATAGTCTAACCAATCTTTCGGCAGGAATGGATTCCATGGCGCCCAGCGCTTTTAGCTTCGCCGCCTCAGTGCATAGATCATGCAATTGATATTTGGGAATTAATAATTCCGGAGGTACGTCACCATCTTCATCCAATTCAGCATTAGCTGCGATATCTTCTGTGTTTTCAAATATCGTTTCAATCGTTGTATTAAAACGTTGATAAGTGTTGGTCTCCATTAGTTCCTCCACGCTCAATTTCGATAAGACTGGAACAAGCTTCTTCTCCACCTTCTTAATTTTTGGCTTTGTAGGACTAACAGCTTCTTCCTTCTTCTCATCCTCATCGTCGTCGTCCAATACTCTTCTTCGACGCCGATTTTTATCGTCCTTCTTCCTTTCAGCCCTCTCCTTTTCCCTCTGCACCTGCCGCTCTTTGGCGCGTGCTTTGAAGTACTTATTATTCCTGCCAATCTCCTCCTCACTATCGCTTTCAGACTTTGTATCTTCCCGATTCGATATACCCAACTTTGCCGCTCGGTTGGGTGACTTCTCGGCAAAAGCTGCCAAACTTTTTTGCATCAAAGCTTGATCTGCTAACGATAATCTGTTCAACATAACGACGGGCTCCTTGTACTTTTGAGGCGGAGGACCGGGTATTTTCACTCCTTTGTCGGAGTTATTGTTCTGTTGATGTTGCATTGGTGGCATCCCAGTGTTGAGTGCGTTAACGACATCACTTGCCTCCAGATTGGGATATGGTGCAGCTTGTGGAGGGGCCAGTAAATGTTCGTTTGGGTTATCCATACCCTGTTTTCCATCAATATTTTCAATTGGTAGATCTATATCAGGGAGTCCAGTGACAGGATCCAGTAAGAACTGTGGGTTTTCTTGAACTGTGCTGTCAATATCCATTGGCTCATGAGTGCTCAATGCATGATGAACTTGCTGGTTCATCATTGGATCGTATATGTTTTGCTGCATGTTCATAGTTTGATGCTGCTGCATTGACATGTTTGGACGCATCGGCGATGCCATGTGCATATTGTGTTGTGGTGTCATTCCAGCCATATTATGATGTTGCGGCGTTACATTCCCGAGAGGTGTTAGCGGAGTTCCTGGCGAACTCATGTGCGCTGGAGAATATAAATTTGGCTGTGGGGTGACACTAGACATAGGATTTATACAGTTGACATCATCTTGTATGTGCTGTGGCGTTGTTGAAGTTCTGGTTTGTTCAGCCATTATAGGTCCTCTAGGTGATGGTGAAGGCACGGCAAAAGGAGACATTTGTGAAAGATCTGCATGATTTTGCGGAGTGATCGGCATCCTGGGATGCTGTGCATGTGAGATGCCACTAGGAGGGGGAAGAACCGTTCTAGCAGCAGCAGGATGAGCTGGACTGCCTTGTGGCGTTTGTCTTGATCCTGAAGATGACGAATAGGAGGGCGAGAAACGTCCAAAATTTGCTGCTGACTGATTGGCGTGCATCATAGGTGTACCCTGAGTCCAATTACGTGGAGAATTGTACTGAGGGCCCTTGAATACATGGGGATTTATCTGCAGAATCGCCTTCAGCAATTCGGGTGTATTCTGTTCACTCTCTAAAGGTTGTTCTGTATTCGCATAACTATCTTTAAGTTCTATATGGTCGGAGGATGTTTGCGATAACGACAGTATCAACTGCGGCACTAAGTTTTCATCACGAACGCTCAATAGAATTTGTGCTTCTTCCGCTACTCTTGGGTGAAAAAGTAGAGACTTATTAGTCAGAGTTTGCGGCAATGGCGTTGGAAGGGGCATTTCAGGTAGCAAATCCGTGAGGCTGGCGATACCAGCAAGGGTAGTGATTGGCACACTTGGTATAACCCCGTTCATTTTGAATTTGACTTGTTCTGGCATTACAGCCTGGACAAAAATTAGTATTGAAATTAATCCCAGTGTTCTTACTTTTATCCCGAGGTTAGGAAGTGGAGCACTGCACTGTCATATTATAGAAGTTTAGCTCACGATATAATATATAAATCATAAATCAACAGAACATAGTTAAATGCACTGCCTTCACGAATGTTTAAGCAAATCATTGTTAAAATCTTTGCACACCCATTTCTCTCAAGACATTCCAGTATGGCTATATCACTGACAAACAGAATCTTATCTAACCCTTATTAAAGAACACTATCACTAAGGCATATATTGGGAACTTAATGATGTCTCTTTTAAGTTCCCATGATGCGGAAGAAAGTATCAACCAAACTTTGACGAAGCCCGAGGATCCTCCAACAAACGGTCCATCTTCATTTACAACTTCTTGCTCTGCAATTAAATAAATCAAATATCAATCGATGCACTGTGACACTTTGATCCGCTCACTTCTAAATAAACTAAATCTTGAAAACTAAATATTTTCAACTACGAATGAAAAATGATGAAATTGAGATATTGAAAAGTAAATCTCCCAGAATCTCAAAATCAAGAAACGTAAATCACTGACATTCTATTACACTATTTAAACATCCAGGTGTACGCTGCAGCGAGGACAGTACAAACCCATGTAAACAATGTTGAAAACAGAATCAGACAATGTTGCAAATAATATCCAATACAGTTAAGATGAAATCTGCCTAGTATTAGCAAGAATCGTCACAGCTGATCCACTATCACGCACTAATAAAGAAAAACTGAAAGAGTGGCTGTGATTATTACCTTCTGCCTTGGTAAATCCACCATCCAACATTATATGTATAATAACATAATTTCAGAATGATACTGGCCAGCATAAAGCATCCAGGGCGATCGTAGTTCTGCCGAAGAAGAGAGTATTCAATGTGAGCATCATCGCCTAGATCACCAAGTGGCGATCAGCCGTGGAAAGCTAGGATCGGTAAGAAGTTTTGTGTCAGTCGCCCTTACCCGAGGTGCCCGCGACGATTATTTATGCCGCAGAATGCACAGTGCGATTGTCGATTTTGGCGGGACGTGCATGGGATTTCAGGAGCTGCCGTGGCCTCGGAACACCGAGTCGCTCAGTATATGCGTGAAAGTAAACTTCCAAGCCGCTCTCGACGGAGCTCCGCACGTAAAAGTTTTCTCTGCCGAAGATATTCACTCAATTGTCATCCGTGGTTGTGGCCTACTTGGTTGGACGCGTTTCACGTCGCTCGCGAGCCAATGCGCTCTACTTCACAGTACCGCACCAGTCTCACTCACATTTTTCACGGGGCCGCGTAAACATCGCCATGTCAAAGGTGGTGGATCGCGGGGAAAACAGTATTTATAGTGTGAATACGAAGAAAACAGACACAAAGGCGTCCATTTTGCTCAGCAGCGAGTTAGCGGAAGTTGCGTAGTAGATACAGGCCAGATACAGGTATACCGGCGTTACGGCGTCGCATTTCAAATGGCAATCCACCGTCCCCATGTGAGCGACTTATGCACTTCTTGCATATACACTTGTCTATCCACACGCCTACGCCGGTATTCAAGTCATTCAATGAACACAAAGTTTTACGAATTTTTTCAAGTGTCGTTGATTGTGAAAGGATTGAAAGACAATAGAGTGGATTACAGGTAAGTTTTGAACACCATTGCTCTGTATTTCTGTTCGCTTTACTACTAATACATTTACGAACTGCTCTTTAGAAATATACGCACCCTAATAATCTAAAACAGTATATGCAACAAATAAACCTTTTTAATATATAATTCATTTTTCGATTTTTTTGCTGGTTGTCATTTTGATCAAGTGCTACTGAAAACCTAATCCTGAACATACTGAGTAATATGCCCTTGGTGCCTATAGATGGCAGGTACGGTCCGAATCGCATTTGTTACTTCGTTTAGTTAATATGTCATCCTATTTAATTGAAATACTTGTCGTGTATCGTTGTGTTAAGTACAAAAGAATTTTCCTTCGTCAACTATCTGTAGAAGAAAAACAAAGATTCGTTCTCCTAAAACCGGTCTCCTAAGCTTGAACAGGTGGTTATAGGGGTCGTCGGCCGAGGCTGGCTACGCAGTTATTCTTACAAATGAACCAAGTACCAGAATTTTATAAGATTTATTTTATTTGCAGTATTACATCACAACATCGTAGCAAAAGTCTATTCTAAGCTACTATCAACCGGCAAATGCGTAGTTATTCGCATATATACATGCATGAGCGTGCGCGGAGACGACTTTCAAGATTCCACTGGGAGATCGCGCTGCGATCGCGTAAAGCAGGCATCGTTCGGGGCTTTCGTGTTCGAAGGTTCAAGGGAAAATAAAGTCCCGAATAAAACTTCAAAATGGCGCGACTGCTAAGTGTAAACACCCAATTTTGATGTTAGTGTAACAAAGTGGCCGCGATATCACCGCGTAAAACCGCCGCTGGTTTTCCCGTATTTTTGTGTCGAACGGTGCAAGCATCAAACGCTACCTGAATGTACACTGTATCTACGATCGCCCATTCTATACCAGGTAAATATCCAGCCTGTTTGACGTTCCGAGCGTTTTCCTACCAGCTCCAACTAATATTCCTTCAAATCGCTCTCCGAACTTCCATCCAACCAAACCCCATTCCCGTCGTTCATCCGGTTTTATCGACGTGTGCCATTTCGAGCGAGCTTTCACTCAGATTTCCGTCTTGCTCCACTCGACACTCCAAATGTGCCACTTTGTATTGGCAAATGCAAATAATGCTGTGTAATCATGGTCATTCTTCCATTTATCTTTTCACTTTAACTCAGCAATTGTTTAAAATGAGTGAAATTCTCCAATAAAATTTGAACTCCAATAAAGACTGGAACAGTGGTTATGCCATGTAAGGCTTGTGTTGGATACCGTACTACTTGCATCAATGTGCAAAGTATTTCATGGAAAAACAGACTGCACATGTGTTAATCTATGCCTTTGTATGATTTCACAGGGAGTGATCCGAACAAAATGGCACAGAAGCGGAATGCTGTCCATATAGGGTAAGTCTTACCTTTAGATTTATATCACAATGTATCTGTTGAATAAAGTGAGGCGATGTACGCTCTGCATCATGCAGTTCTTTATATTCATATTTGCAAAGGTGAATCGAAAGTATAAGCAGAAATACTCTCGGCACTCTATTTATCAATACCACTGCCTAACATAGGCAACATATTTCTCTTGCATCGCTTCACTTACTAATCTTACTGAAACCTGTTACATCTTTCACTTTAATGTATTTCACTCTTTCGAACGATCGCACGTTTCGTCACTGTGTCCACGTTCGACTAAGTGCGGCATGCATAATTAAAGCCGGGGAGTAATATGTTTGCCCATTAAGAGAAAAACAATTTCGGTGTTCAAATATCGGCACGTGTAGGCGCGCGTAAGTGCACTTCACTTGCGGGCAGTGCAGGAGCTCTGCTTGCATAGCGGCACACTCGATTTATTTCACCCGTTTTTTCGGGAGCAGCCAGTGTCTGTTCCAAGTGCAAGTAAGCACTCTTTAACGCTCTGTCTTAAGTATTAAGCTGATTCATTGTACGACTCTTTCCATACCAATAAATTGAAACTCTTATTGCTACTGCGCTTGAAATTCAAAAGAAGTCTTAGACAAATCCAGTTAAAACATATCGATTTTCAGGGCTGCGAAAATTACATTAGTGATATTTGCTTTTGCGAATGAGAGTTACTCGATACCACAATGTCTGATACTCGAGGCGCTTAGCGAGCGTAATCTACCCTTTATAGGGTTTCATTATACGCGACAAACGTGTCCGATCGGAAATTTCGTCGACTGTATTATGAGCCGTGTAGTTTTAGCTACGGTCGATTAATATAAATTCCACGAATCTTGGTACAACAACGTCGAGATCGGTTACGGTGCTTGGCCGGCGTGCTCGTGTGGTCAATGCCGTGCGAGCAATGCCCGGTACTGGCTAATAATCCTTTACACTGGGTACTAGACATTGCAACACCATGTAAGAAACGTATCGTTATCGTAAGTGCCTTACACCCTTGCCCCTGGCACGAGACTCCCACGAAAGTCTCCTGTCTGTCCCATCAATTTCTCCTATAAAAAAGCTACATATCAAATATACAGTTCAAACTTTATAGCCCCGAACGCCTATCTATTTGATACAAGTTTTCCATACACCCTAAGTCTCTAAATAAAACAAACGTTTCCCAGTCTCTATTCGACTTATAACAGGACTAGCATAAGCACACGACGATCATGCATTAATTATTCACTGTATGCAGTAGTCTTGTTTCTCCTCCACAATTCGGCGACCAGTACTGTGTGCACAACACGTTGTACCACACGTTTTCTTCCTCTTCCTCCACCTATACAATATTCGCAACAACGGCTGCGATCGTAGTAACGATTTCGGATCATCAGCCGCATCGTAGAGCGATTGCGTGCCGCCAGCTATCCCGAACTTCTCCAATTAACTCACAGGCGTAATTCATTTGCTTATCCAAACACACTCGGGAGTATTTCAGTCCGTGTCAGCGGGCCCATTAAGAGTGCTGTTCGAGAAAAAGAGCGAGGCTGTCTCGGTCGAACCGTGGTGGAACCTGTTCGATTCCGTTAGCGCTACTCGCAAATCGGCGGGGTTCTGGGGTCCCCGGTCAGTCCCGGTGCCGGGCCTTTGCTCTTTCTCGAAGGAGACGAAAAAAAATCAGGGTTTTCGAGCTGGCCCCGACTCGAAAGAATGTCGAGGATGGAGAGAAGTGCTCGAGTTCCGTGGCGCGGCGCGACTTGCTGGCTTGTGTGGACGGCAAGTTGCTCTCGCAAGCCAGGAGGAAGAGCACCGTCGTCCTGGGCCGCGCATAGCCCTGTCGAGCACTCTCTTTCTTTCTCTCTCTCTCTCTCTCTTTCTCACTCTTTCTATCCCTCGGCCGGCACGATGCATCCCAGCTAAAACACTCGTGCTTTACACGGTGGCTGTTCGTTCTGCTGCTGCTGCTGCTGCTGCTGCTGCTGCTAGCTCCGCTCCCGTAGGGTGGGAGAAGTGATAGTCCTCAGTCCGCGCTGTGTACTATAGCACAGCGGCACATTATGCGGCTATGGTGGAATCAGTCAGTGGCGAGTTGTGGGTGGTGACTAGTCGTCGCGCTCGGGCTATCCGTCCCGGCCCGAGGAGGAACGTGCTTCCGCGTGCGCTCGCTCCGTCTTCGCATAACCGTCCCGCGCACCGACGCGTCTCTCCACTCCCTTTCTCTCTCTCTCTCTTTCTGTCTGTCTCCTGGTCTCGGTCTCGGCGTGGCTGATCGATCGCGATCGAGGGATCGACGAGTACAGTGGCAGGCACACCGTCCACTCGCACACTGCTCACCGCAAGCCTCGATTGCTCCTCGTAGGGGCCGGCGGTCATCGAGAGACGTCATTATCTCGGGAGCGACGCGCGCCAGATTTCCCGCTGAAATTGCGCTCCCGAGGGCGCGCGCGCGCGCGGGCCATATACACGTATAGACATATACTTGCCAGTCTCCTGGCCCCCCCCTGAGACATATGCAGTGTTGGCTTTCCTGCACGCACGTGGGCCTGGATATTTGAATGCGACGCGCGCGGATCCTGAGAACTCGAATCTCTCTCATATTGAGAACCAACGCCTTTTCAACGTGTATTCGAAGAAGTGAAACAATCGAGTGGGATTTTTATAATTAAAGGGATTCACAGATTCGTGCATCCCTGTCGCAAGTGATATGCCCGAGAGTGGCATGAGGGGAGACTGTAGTCCTGTTAGAACTGGATTCGCATCTCCCGCTTGGACAATGGGACTTCGAAGTGAAACCACTAATGGCGATCCATGAGCCTGCGAACTCCATCGTTGACTCTGATAATGTGTATCATGTGAGTTTTATCATTCACGCGGTGCTTGGACAACGAACTTTGTGAGTTTTGGTGTAAGAGCTGGCGGAATGTGTCGGCTCACTACGTGCGATTGATAGTGGAAAGAAAAGTGACTAAAGAAAGAAAGAAAAGCGGTATTCCTATCTAGCATCAAGAAGGACTGAAACAGTTCGGAGGCGTAGAAGCGGGGAAGGTGTAAACTATGAAAGATTCATCGCGCATACATCTTCGCGTAAATCCGAGCCGGAAGATGCCGAGATAACCGAGGGGGAGAAGGTGAACGAACGGTTTCAGGACGCGAGGAGAGCTCCTCCGGACTCTCGAAATTCTACTCTGAGGGAAAGAGCGAGTAAGGAAACACGAAGACGTCCCAGTCGATCTTTCTCATAAGCCTCACCGGGAACAACAGTACAAAGTTAATAATTCCTCGACAATCAACTTTTCTAAACTAATCCTAGTAGCAATCTATTTTCGCTCAAGCCCAAGTCGTAGTGACTATCTTCCTCGACGTGGATACAAGTGCAATTATACCACACCAGATATACATATCCAGTACAAAATCTACTCTCGGCGACCAATCGTCAAGGGACGCATAAGAAACAATACGACTTTCACTCCACTGGAGTTACCAGGGGGACATTGTGGTGGCCGTATCTTTCTCTCTCTCTCTCTCACACACTCTCTTTCTCTTTGTGTATGTGTGAGCGCGCGTGTGTGTGAGCGTGCACACCTCGTGAGGATTGCGCCATCGGAGCGGCGGGCGAAGTGACGAGTGCCAGAAAGCTAAAGGGGGAAGTAAGTAAGACAGGTCCTAGTGTGTCGGCTTGGTTCCCGGTGTGTGCTCTAAGGGATTCATCGTGCATCGATCAAAGCGCGCGTTGCCCAAGCGCCGAGAGATGAGGAGATAGCCCCCTCTGCGAGGAAAGGTAGAGGACAACCTGGTGGAAAGTTGGCGAGCAAGCCGACGGATAAGTAAAGACTGGAGTGGTTGGAAAGCACGTCAAAATAGAGTACCCGGGTGGTAGCGGTATGTACGGTGGCGGCACGGGTGGAGGAGGGTATGGCGTGGGTCTGGGACCGGGGCCCGGACCCTCGCATTATATACCCTCGGGCACCTCGGTGGGCTACCAATTGGCTCCACCACCACCGCCACCCCCGGCGACCTGTACCACCGCCGGAAGTCAGCTTCTCTCCTATGGGCCCAATCTCTCGCCCCATCAAATGCAACAGGCCCATGCCGAGGCTCAGCAATCCAAGAGAAGAAGGTAATTCTCAAGAGTTTCAACCAACAACACATATATCTATTGTCATCTTACAGCACCTTTATTGTAGATAGCAAAGTTAAATCTATGTTATGATCTCTCGTGTTGATCCGCCATTGTGATTCGTTTCTAGTCCCTGTTGTGGAGACCCTTTTCATAAGGGATCGTAGGAACTTGTTCTCACACGTACTCTGGGTCAATGCGACCCACCTGTCTTGTTCCTGACTTAAACCAACAGGTCTTTGCTTGTTTTGTTTGGTTAATGGTGTTTGTGATTGCCTGGATAGGCGAGTAAATGTAGTACGACGTAAAGTAACAGTCTGCATAGAGATATCGTAATTCAATTAGAAATCCTAAGTGACCTGGGTCTAGAATGAATACGGCACATTAAGTGACTTTTTCGTTCTTGGTAACATTGCTTTCTTAGCGAGTTATCGTACGTATAGCTAGTTCCGTGTCACGATGTTTCATAGATACACAGAGTTTGTAGATACTGGAGAACGTCTGTCAAGAGTTGAAATACGTTTTCTACATTACAAATGATCATTCAGGTAATTGTAGAAAAGGAGTCCGGGACTCTAGCGAGCGACAATCGACCGAGCTTATCGACAGTCGTGACACTAACACTGACGATTGCTTGTTGAAATAGCGCGAACTATGCGCTCGTCATCGCTTTAAATCAATAGCGAGTGGCTAACTCGGTTACTTCGGAAATTACTTATGCTTGGTTACACTGCAATTTATACACCCTGGTGATCGGACGTCGCGCGTATGCACGCTTCATGCTTCCATAATTCTCGAATTATCGTAAAAGTAAATCAGTATGGAATAAGAGCCGCAGCCTTTTATCGGGTAGGCGAAACAATCCAAGCACAAAGCCGATAAGAAAGTCTGTGGTAAGTGCAGCCCCTCCCCCATCTCCTATTCGCAACCCCATCTTTCTTCTTTTCCTTGGCCCCTTCAACGTTCTTCGCCCTTCTCATTTCGCTAAATTATACCAGCCGTCATTCGTTAGCATCAGATGCCTCGGACGGAATAATTTGGTGAATGTACCAGGTTTTCGTTTGCGCGCGAGTGGTCCCTTCGCGAAGAAAGGAAAAGAAAAAAAAAACACACAAACACACAAGAGGAAAGCAGCGTTGAACCAGGCAGCTTTGAATCGAGATAGCCCGATTATCGGCAGGGCTCGACGGTAAAAACACCGCGCGCACTCGTAAAACCGTTTTAGTACCACCACGTGCAACGAAATACGAATAGAAAATTGATAGCGAATTCGAGATTTATAATGCATCAAAAACTTAGTGGCTACCAGACAACTTGAACGCGCGTCATCGACGACGCAAGCGAGGGGAGGATGATCTCTGTTTTGCTAACGTGTCTCTCTCACCTTTTCGCCTTTCGTGCGATGAATTTATGATACTGCAATTTATCGCGTGTTTCCTTTGCCACGGTACCGCTAGTCTGAAACCGAAAACCGACCATACCAACCCACAGCAGTCCGAATGTCTCTCTCGGCACCGAAACGAGTTCACTCGGTCCTGTCAGCGTTGTCTACCACAGGCCGACATACCCAATGAGATCGCCAGGTGAATGTTGCAAGAATAAAATGCAGTATCTCCGCAGTATATATCATCGGGGAAAAAAGTATAAGTATCGCTATTAATAGTCAGAGCAATGTGACTGCATGTACGGGTATATTCCGGAACGAGCATTACTTCCCGCGCAGATTGCCGGGTGAATGGTAATGACGGCATTGTTGTTTGTATACGTTATTGTTACTCAGGCTCAGCAATTCCGCGCTCGTAATATCAGCATGTTGGCGGAACAGGTAGCATAACGATCGCGAACACCGGCACGTTTTAACGGAAACAAATCGCGCTCGCGCGCGCGCGCTTCTTGCGTAATTCGGATACCAAATTTCCTTAAACAAATCTGGGCTGAATAACCATATGGACAATTCCTCCTCGTCTTCTTGCGCAAACACAATCGTTGGCTATTTCGATTTGTAATCTGATACTTTGATGGCGTCATTAACACTTGTTAAATAAGTATGTGTAAGTAACTTTCGGATGGAGCTATCGGACGCGTACAAGGTAAAGCGATCCTTGAATATTTCCGACGAATCCATTGAGACGATGTTGAAGTTCGAGGAAGTAGGAACGTGTCAAAGGAATCCATGTAATTCCTTGGTTGCAAAGGACAGGCAGCGAAGGGAGGCAGGAGTAGAAATTCTTCGAGGCAAGCAAGAGTCAGTAGGCTTTAGCGAGTACTGTAGAAAGAGAGAAGCGGGGCGAGAGTGTGCCCTGGCATTTCTACGATCCCGTAAAAACTCGATCTATCAAAAGGGCAAGTCCGCAGCCGCTGTGAAAGGGGCTTTTTCCCGCCTCTTTTGTCAGGCCATTATCCACGCCGGTTTATTCTCACTTTCGTCAGGAGCGATCGAGTCACGCGCCATTGCCTTCTTCTTGTCCATCGACTCTACCGGGTTTAATGCCGTTTCGAACGATCCGATCACCCAGCCGCCGGCAGCCTCAATGATCTACGGACGTTTCACTCGATCAAGAGGCGAGAAACGCGTTCCTGGCGCGAACTTTTTCGTTCGTCTCGCGTGTTACCGATCAGCCTTGAGAGACGCAGTACAGCCGCAGTACACTCGCTCGGGCTTGCGATAACAATAATCTCTGTGGCGCGCAATAAAGAACAAAGTAGCATTGCAGAAAGCGCTGACAATTATAATACACTGCGTCACGCGGCTTGCTGTAGAGCGTGGATGGAGGCCGAAGTGTACTCTACTCGTGAACATAGAATGTCTGACTAATAGCGGCGAAAAGGCTTGAGAGTGCCCACCGATTGTCTCTCTACCCCGTAGTTGCCGTTATCCTTCGGCAAACAGTGCAATGTACAATTACAGTAGACGAGAGGCGTGTCCGTAAAATAGCTGCAACCGAGCTCTCAGAGCTTGTATTCGTTGCTCCGATGAACTGAGTAAAGAAAAATCGAGCGGTAAAAAAAGAGGTTCCGGTGAACTATGGGACAATGCCGTGAGTTACGGATCTGCACGGCCGCATCAGGCATTTGGCTAAAATAGCCTTATACGTATACACAGCTCTTGCCGCACGACTCATTAGCCATTCCACTCGAAAGCATCGCGCATTATACATAGCAAGAGCTCCCTCTTCCTATCCGCGCACCCCCCGCAGTTAAATCGGCCATTTTACAAGGCGAAATAATACATAATCAGGAGTGATAATAATCCTTTGTTTCATTGGCCTAGCGCTGTGTACAGTGCGGTACGCGAGCCTCGCTGTAATTACGGTCACGAAAACGTCCAAGCGAGAGGGGGCTATACGCAACGGGCACACTAGGAGAACCAAGCGCCGACGATGTCGACGAGTGCCGACGGTGTGCATGTGCCCGCGATAAACGTAGTGCACTGCCAGCCGTACCTACTCGACATGGGCATGTCAAGCACCTTTTTACTCTTGCTCGATCCCCCTCAAACGGCTCTGTGGCGGCTTCTCCTTTTTTCCCTGGTGCGTCATTATCTTCTAATTTTCTGCCGAACCGCTACCGCCACCAACCTACCGGAGACGTCGACTTCTGTATTCCTCGGCTTGCTTGCCCAGCTATGCAAATCATTCCAACATTTCGCAAATTGCACTCTGTCGGATAGTTCAAGCTTCGCGAGTGCAAACGACCAACCTGGTCAGCGATCTTGAGTTAATTCCTGGCTCTAGTTTGATAGTTGCTATGACTGATGTACTGTTGGGAAATTCGTATTCCCGGATATTTGTGTTGTTGCTGTCGTTCAACATGCTTTCGTACAGATTGTCACCACGAGGGCTGCCTAATACTGGTAGCTTACGGTTGGCGCCCTATGCGCCACCCGGCCACGTGCACCGAACGTGCCACACCGCCGGGCAAAACCCGCCGCTCACGGAATTCGTCACGTAGAGGAGATTTGCGGCCGTTCGCGATTTCGCCCCGGCCGATTAGCGGATCATTATCTTACGCAACCTCGCCTAGCACCGAAAGTGCCGTCCAACACTTCAACTGCGATGAGTGTCAAGATCTACCAAAGCTTTTAAACAGCCCTGCAAAAAATGACAATTCCAGTAGCTGAGTATATTTACATATTTGTCCAGATGTTATTAGCTCCAAGCAATGTTTACTCTCAACTGTCTGTGTCTACATAGGATCATACCGTGTTAAAGTAATGGGTTCTGTTTTTAACGGCTCTTCTCTTTCTGCTGGTGTCGTTGAACCGGGTAGCTTGACGGTGAGGAAAGTGTGTTTTGAGATTGAACCGCTCGCGCGTAATATTTTCATTCGTAATTAGCCTGGCCCATTAGTTACGCTCCGTACCCTCCACTCATAATGCATATTTATGTCATACCGCATCGGCACGCATCTCGGAAATGCGTATACTCCAACCATACTGTTACATATGAGGGAGTGGAATCCACGGTAATGAAGAATCAAATTTCGAAATATTAGAAAAATTACTATTTCGTAAATTCTTGTTTTGTAAATAAGAATTTACGGTGTTTATAGTATTTATCCTTTGTTGGGAATGATTCTAGAATGTAATGGATATACTAATATAGTCGAGACTAATTTATGCGTTCGGTCAGTGTAAACCTTGGTATGGTTGTATTGCGGGGGATGCTAATGCCCTGTGTTACTTAATTCATTTACAAGATTGGCGGCGCTGTTCAACACACTGCCGGTACATACGTCCGAGGCGTCCCATAAACCGCTTAATTACAGTGTAAAAATTCTCATTATATCCATGCTCGCGTGCATAAGTATGCTCATAATACTATTAAAAGGAGCGCGATCCGAGCATCCCTATAATCGGGTTGGCCTGTCACGGTTACAGTCTGAAAGGCTGCCAACTGACGCCATATTTGGTGTTAATTCTTTAGAGAGGAATACTGGAAAAAGGGGTCCGATAATGGAAAGCAAAGAGAAGTTACACGCTATCTGCATCGTAGCTTTAACCAAATGGCGCTCGCAATTATCTAGATTTCTTATTTCCTCTTCCACGTGGGTTTCTCCCTTTACTCCCTCTTCCTTCTTGCCAAGAGAGCAAGAAGAAGTCGCGTGACTTTACGCTCGAGACGAACTTGCACGCCCTAAACAATAAGGACTCCCTCAGCCGTGAGAACGCTCGCGTTACCGATCCGCTCTGTTCTACCGTGAAAAGAGCATTTTCCCTAACCATTCATCGACCAGTCCAACAGTCGATGGTAAAAAGCATGTGGTCCACTCTGACTACCATTCGAATAGGCTTTCTAAGTTGCTATTGCAAACACAGTAAAATTACAGATTACATTTTTAACATTTAAATTATGATAAACTAGAAATATTACTAGAAAAACATTGTACTACAAATGTTAACATTATATTCGTAGAAATAAATATGATGTAAATGGTGACATAGCAGTGTTGTTAAGGGTTGGCAAGGGTTGCGTTGGTGGGCAGCGGAAGGCCGAAGAAGCGAGTGTCGCTAATCGAAGGAGAGGAACAGATTTGCTGTAAGGAGTACGGGCTCCCGGCAGCAAGTCTCGATCGAGGAGGCGGTGACCAATAACGTAGCTGGAGAACGGATAAGAGAGTCGCGAGTCCAAGACCAATGGACCGCCCCTCATCGCCGCTCCGTTCCGACCGCCGCCAATGGCTACGCTCTCTCGATTTAATATGCGATCTCACTCCGTCTCCTTCGTCTCCTCTCTCTCTTCTCTACCAGTGCGCCGCTCGCCGTGCACTGCTAATGAGAAAAATCACACCTTCCACTTTGACCGTTCGTTACCACCCTGTTCTTCCAACCCTTTCAGAACTTTAAAATCCTCATCCAAATAAATCAAAATATTCAATCATCACTAACAAAAACCAATCTTTATGATATTCAAAATTCATAAACATCTGCCATATTATTTGAAGAATTATCTTATCCAAGTAGCGTCGGCTAACCTACCGGATGCTTCAGATCCGACCACAGGGTAGATGCTCTCTTCTAGAGATACACGGCTAGCCTGTAGGTACGTGCAAGTGTCCGGTGGACTGCGAGAGGAGTAGGTAGATGTAACACACGTGGACGTAAGGGAATGGAGAACGTAAATGTACGAGGACGCTCCTGGAGAACGGGTAGACGAAGGAAGACGCGAGCATAGGACGAGGGAAAGGGAGAGAAGGGAGGGGAAACGGGGGGGTCAAGTCGTGACTCTGGAGCCGTGCTGGAAAAATGCAAAAAGGCGCCACCGTAACCTGGACACAGCGCGCCACATCATGTGACTGTTCCCCCCGCAGTTTCTTCTTCATCCACATCACTCTTCTCTCTGCCTGCTACATTTGGCTAGCTAGCACTGACTTCAATGATTCAGACTCCTTTCGTGCCCGTTCAATCGGAGCCCAAGCAATGAACATGTCTTTTGTGAAAGAACAGACATAAGATCTTCAACCCTTGAATGATAACTGTTTCAATTAATCAGTTAATAATTGGAATTATATAATAAGTGCTTAGGAATTACTAGTAACACTGGTTAATAATTGACATTATTCTGTCGTCGAACTTCGTGTGAAAAGATCAAGGGATCATATTGATAAGGGAAGCAACAGAAGCGTAAGAGATAAGACACTTCAAAGCAAATCCGGCTTTAGTTACGAATGAAGCGTGTGTATACAATGTCAACGATTGGCAAATGTGTCATTCTGTTCATCGTATTCCCGTTATCAGAGAGATTCCTTGAAAGCCGTTGCGCGCCCGATTGCACGTAACTGATAAAAGGATTCCCTGAAGATGTCTTGTCGTTTGCACTTAATTGCTCAACCAGCCAATTACGCGACAAAAAAAAAACGAACTTGAAAGTAAGGATTGTGGTAATCTAATATCGTACATTAATTTCCCGTGGAGTCTGGAGAACATAACCAGGCTTCACTTGGGACGAAGATGCATTTAGAGTTGTGTCCCAGATGGAGACACGATAGGGATCGATATCAGAGCCGCTGTTCCCACGGCTTTCTTGGCATATACAAATTGCCAGCTTTACTCACACTGCATATATGTATATGTGAAATAGAACAGGTGGATTATTCTATAAAATTTGCCAGACTATATAAAAATGTCAGGGTAACTAACAATAAAACTTTGTATCTCATTCGAGATGAGATAGTTGTAATCGAGATCGTTCGCTATCTCTCATTGTGAGGCCACAGCCCAAATCGTTGAGAGTCAAGGGTCAGACAACCACAACACTTAAAGCTTCCATGCTCTTGTTACCCGATGCGTTTCTTCCTCGGGGCCCTATTTACCTCTTCGAACCCGCTCGCAACCTACTAACCCTTGTCACGCTCTGACGTGGTAAATTGCGTCCTTACACCGAGGTACCGGACACGAGAAGGTAACCTTTAACTCGTAACTATTCGAGATCGAAGGATTTCCCTTTGACAAGTTGTTGAACAATCAAAGAATAGTACGAACATGTAAGAGAACTCCAATACAACCCCCTTTTCCAAAGGAATTCTTCAGTAGTTGAGTATCTAAAGTTAATCCTGAGGAGAAGTAAGCAAGGGTAGGTGACGTGCTAGCATGTAGAAGAGCGAAGCTCTAGGTATCCGCTAAACCGAGATAATACCGGCGGGCGCATCATTATGTACTCCATAAGTCTGCCGTGCGATCTTTTCCTCTCTTTCCTCCCTTTTCGCGTCGGAGATGGTTGCGAAAAGAGAGAAGCAAGGATGGACGAGGGAGCCAGAGAGGAGCCCAGAGCGCGGTGGCGAGAGAGGTGAATACGGAGTGTATCTTCGGCGTACCCGGATACACTCGCTGGGCCCTACACCACCCCCACTTTACCTTGTGGGACCATTCTCCGGTCCCGGGCGAAGAGGGGCCCACCGAGCTCCTCCGCTACAGCAGCCTCTACCTCGTCGAGGTAGGCGCTCACCAGGCCAACCCGACAGAGAAAGAGAAAGAGAAAGAGAGCCTGGCAAATAGAGCCACTCGAAGAAACGAGTGAAATGGATGATGCAGGGTGCAGAAGGGGGTATCGTGCTTTTTCACTCAGGGTCAGAACCGTACATCACCCGGGCGCGCGCGCGCGCGCGCTCGCGTTCTCTGTAATAGACTGACGATCAGCCGGATTTCTATGCGCTTCGTTTCTATGCGGCCGACTCTAACTCGCCGCCGCGCCGTGGCGGTCGCAATGAGAGCATAATTTTCTATCGTCCCTAATACCGTGGATAGGATACCCGAGCGCATAGAGATACTCTTTCTCTCTCTCTCTCTCTCTCTCTCTCTCTCTCTCTCTCTCTCTCTCTCTCTCTCTCTCTCTCTCTCTTTCATTGGTGTTCCTTGCCGGTAACGAGACGCCGCCGATGGATTTACGGCAGTCCTAGTTTACGATGCTTTTTGCCAAGGCTTTGCTTCATTTCCTCCGACAACGTCTCAGGCACCAATGTTGTTCGTGCTATATCTTCTTTCCACGAGTTCTTTGTAACGCTCGCCCTCGCTTTGCAAGGGTAGTAGTTTAACTACCCTCGCTTGAATAGCCGAGCTTCGAAAGTTAGAAGGACTAAACATCGTAAATCTTAAGGGTGACTTCCCACAGAGTTCTGGTATTCTATGTAGAATTGCTGACCCCCAACCGATGTACCTGTCGACACTTCGGAGAACTCGAGTATCGCTGAGATTTCCAGCTCATTGAGATAACAATGTCGATGACTTTTCTGATAAATGTACGGAACTTCGTTTCAAAGTCGATTAAATGTGTAGATTGTTATCGGTAATACTCGAATGAGTTCATCCACCCAATGAATTTCTTTTTTGAATGTATTTTTCGACGATTTAAGAGCGCGTAAGAATAGATTTTGTCGATGGAGTTTCAATGAATGAGGGATGTAAATAAAACATTGGGAAAAGAAGGTCTTGGCTGGTTAATGGCTGCTTAGGAAGGCGTAGCCACTACTTGCGATCCAATTCCTTGCGATTAACATAAGTGGCGCACGTGGCCTAATTACAGAGTACCTATTTAATAAAATGTAAATGGGGGTCTCGCCTGAAACCACTGTCCGCTCGAAAGCCGTTCATTAGTCCCGAAGCATTTTCGCCCCGGTTTCTATCAACCAGCCAACATGCATGTTTCAATAGGTGCGCACACACTCGCAACTAAGCACGTACGCGTCAAATCTAACTACGATGGAATTGCATTGAAGTTTCGCTCGATGACGAAGGTATAATCTTTAAGAAAAAGTAAGCACCTGTATGCATTTTATATGACACAGGTGTCAACCTCACCAAAACTGAGTTGTGGTGATCCGAGTTAAAGAGGAGGAACGTTAGACTCGGTGAATATTACATGAGCGGTACTGCCAGACTTTTCACGGCTACGTTACTGTTACGCGCGTCACCGCATTTGGGAAAGTGTTCTTTCGCTCGTCGTCGATCGAGCACCGCCACCAATTTTGGAATACGTCGCCTCTACGTATATCTTTGTCCCGTTTGGTAGTCCGGAAGTGATTACACCACAAGGGATCGGTGACGCGACATTTATTCGCGACGTACCACGAATTTCTATGATTTCGCGCGCGCGCAGCGACGTGCGCGGTGATTTAAGAAAGAAGAACGAGTATCCAAAATTGTCCGTTGTGTTTCAACGGTTTGTACTTTGTGACGAAGAGAAACAGATTGTTACGAAAGAGCTTGGATTTCTTCTCTCTGTTTGTAATGCCGTCAAAGAGCTTGATAGACAGCCAGAGACATAACGATCCCTGATTTGTTGCAGATCGGACGAGGACGATCCTAGCGTGTGTAAATACCGGAGGCTGGACGACGATAATGTACAGGACAAGGAGAGATTTGCAAGGTGAGTGTCAGGCTTGACGTACTACATACACCTTTATTCCTTATCTCACCATCCGTGTAGGAAATGCACCCAACTCGTAGAATCATTCCCACTGAGAGGAAACACGAGACTCAGACATATCTAACTTCACTCTAAAAAAAAGTCAACTATTTCCAATACAATATCAACAACTATTATCATTACAAGATTTTGTCTTGTCTTAAGAAATGATTATAAAAATTCAGAAGAGAAGAGTTTGACATGGTTGTCGTGGTAGTTGATAGTCAATGCTTCTACCACGTTTCACCAAGAGCCGAGAGTAGTCTGAGGACTCGGGTTTCCTGATAGTCGTTGGGGACGGCCATTGTTAATTCATCTCACGGCGGAGTGGCCCAATATGTTCTACCGGTACACCCTGTACATGCCTGCTCAAGTACGAAGATACATACATACCTACATGATACCCACCAATGTGAGCCGATAGCGGAATGGGAAGCCCTCGAGGCTGCTCCAGCGTGGGAACATAAGGCACTTATACGCGCCAAGCGTCCTTTAAGCCCGTCCACACTGTAAGCTCTTCGTTGTATCTTCTTGATCTTCTCTTCTGCTACCAACCAACTCTAACCCTCATGATGACACGCCGGATCTCCAAGAGCCAACAATACCACTCTACGTAACAGCGCAAAATCCGACAATGCCAAAACCCCATCGAATCGATCGCTCCTTATATCCCTTTACTATCCAGAACCATCAAACAATCGATCTCATCACTCTCCACTCGAATAGACCTTCTTTTATATTGGAAATTTCACTCTCTCATTCTGTCAGATATAATTCTTTCTACCCCGGGTTTTTTTTTTGCTTCGACCTGAGTTTAATTTACACCTGTCATGATTGATATTCAGGAGTTGCAAGTTTTGCCTAGGTAGTAGTAGAATATTGAGATCCTTTGTAGAATGAATATCGCTATATGTATGGGCGGAAGGTACGTCTCTATTAAGAGTGCACGTATGCCCAAGGGGAATTCCAGAGCGATATCAACCGTGTATGTTATCTCATTATCTTGTTCTCCATCCTGCCACTGATTCCTGCGCGCGCTCGACCATGCGGAAAGCGTATCGCAGGAATCCTTGTACACATACTATACACGATCCTATGTCCTGTTTGCCTCGGTTTTTTTTATTATTACTGCTAACTCGAGACTTGTACGAATGCGTGCTATTGAAAAAATTGTATGTAATCTGACCGACGTGCGTAATCGAAACCATTGGGGCGGAAAAGATAATCGTCACGTATGTGTCTTTCGTATATGTAAAATTGTTACACAACCTGTAATGTGGCAATTGGTGAATTTATCATATCAACTGAAAGTTCTTCATGTTATATGGTTTTTCCATGGCGATAGAAGCGAAACATGAGAGAGGTAGCGGTCCCGAAAAGTTTTCGACTCCTCTTCGTCGAGGCAAAGCTCGCGTGCAGGGTAGAGCGAGGGCGCTCCTGGCGAGCATGTGAACGCTCGGAGCGTCTCTCGCTGTTGTTAACATAATAAGCGAGCGATTAAAGAGGCACCCGTGAAAACGACTGCTCGGCAGAGCTCACCCCAAACCGACAGGCTTTAGAAGAAAAAGACCAGCAGTCTATAAGGAAATAAAAGCAAGGAAAACTATTAGAATACTTTCCAAGTGGAGGCCATCATTTTGTCAGAAGTTCATATAGAAGCTGAGAAGAAGAGAGAGAGAGAGAGAGAGAGAGAGAGAGAGAGAGAGAAAGAGAGGGTGCGCGCAGCTGGTAGGAAAGGAACGATGAAAACCGCGGTATGCGTATCCTCGGAATAGGATTACGAGCAGTGTCGCGAGCGGCGGAGCTCAAGGAACCTCACTTTTAAGTTAATAACGCAATTACTGCCTGCCCGTCGCACCGCAACTCCTCTTCACCGAGCGCCGCTCGGAGAAGCCGCTCGGTGTAGTATTCCTCAGCGAATCTGCACTCACCTTCTCCGTCGGCTATTCTATTCTTCCCGAGGCTCGACTTTCTTGGCGCGAGCTTCGCCACCGCCGCATTGACCCCTCGTCCATCCTCTTTCTCTCTCTCTCTCACTCTTGACTGGAATTCTATCTACCCGCACCCCGCTTTACCTATGGTCGCGTACCGCAACGTGTAATTTGCCAAAGACTGAGAAAATCGATCCCCTCTTTTGTACTTCTGCCGACGAACTCGAGTTCTATTCTTCTTATGTTTCAATATCGTTCGATTAAACGATATTCTCTCTCGGAAGCTAGCTTGAAACGAAGATGTTTTATCAAAGAAAGCCATGTAAGAAAAGATGATAGACAATCGGATGCGGGTGATGAACGAATGATGGTGGCACGAGCCATCTAGTCGCAAGGGACCAAACCGCAGAATGACTCGGCTTGGTTGCTTGCTCGAACATTGCCACGGTGGTTTGTCGAGGTCGCAATGGCGCGTTGTTTCATCGGACTGGGAAGAGCCCAGCATCGACCTCCTTGGCGCGCGGGAATAGGCGCCGAGCAATTCTATGTACGTCCATTACACCGCCGACGCCGTGATAGTTGCTTTTGATGATAGTTCGCGTGTGTATTCACGTAATGGAGCGAACGACAGGGAAATGAATTTTGAACTAAGGTTCTGCTTTCCATCTCATTGATTCTTCTATAAATATAAATGTTACATCAAATTTCAACATCTGAAAGTCAGAAAATTGAAAAATGTTGGAGAAACCGTCAAAATTAGACGAGTTAAATTATTCAGATTTATAAAGTATTGAAGGAACTATTTTAATCTGTGTCAACACTGTTAATGACGGATTAAGAATAGCAGTCCATTGACCATCGGACTTATTTCGTTGACATTAGCTGGGTTGGTGAGCGCCGCTGAGTGTCATTGCACAGTGGCGACGGTATCACGACAGGGAGTTCTTGGTCACGGTTCCTGCGCCTCCGAGAAATAACACGTTCCGCGTGCGGACGTATTTACCCTTAGCAGGAAAGCAGAACACACGGTGCACCTTGTTATTTCGCGCAGAGCCGTGCTATAACGCGCCCGTTCTCTTTCTCCCTCTCCTATTCCCTTCCCGCCACTGATTTCATAGCTCCTTAATGCGATTAGTCGAGCGCCAAACTGTGAAACTTAATAGGCAATAAAGTAACTCGCACTTTAGCCGCACGGTTAATGTGTGCGCCCGGAGCGGCAATGCTCCGGGTGTTGCGAGGGCCTCTTAAGTGGCGTTAAACGCCACTCTTGTTTAGGAGGTACGAAACCCATAATTGATAGGTGCGCACTGCTCAACCAAAGCTGCGTGAAGTTCTCGCATTAAATCTGTCCGGGATCGAGATTAGCCGACCTATCGTATTAACGCGATTTCTAGATTTCTTATTCACAGCAGGAATTCATAGCATAAATATTTCATAGATGATAGTCCTGAGTGAATTTTAAATGATTTACTGATATACTTGAAAATATTACCTTGTAAAATTCGACATTCAAGAGAGTTTCTAGATGGTAGACAGTTGGCTCGTATTGCATCGACACTTTCAATAAATACTAGAAAGCATGCGTGATCCTCGCTTTACAGTTACTTAGCACTAGCTCGCGATTATTCACTCTTTCCTGCCGATTGGTCTGCGGTCGTCGAGCTTGGTGATCTTGTCGGTGCATTCGTGTAAGCAGCAGTAGTACCGTTGTCACCAGTATACATGCTTACGATCTATGCTGAGAGGGAGAGCGGTGTTTCCAACCTGATTTTTCTATCGAACACTTTCGCATTCGATAGTTCGTATTAGCGGCTGAGAAGATAAAGGAGCGACGCGCGAGATAAATAGGAGAGTTAGAGTGGCGCGTAGGTAGAAGCGCAGGAGCGAGTGTCTCGAAAAAGGGGTAGATTATCTTGGAGCTCGGAGTGAAAAGCACGTGGCTTAATCGCCGAATAAGGAAAGCCCCGTTCGGCCACACACTCCGGCGGCTCCGGTGCATGACGCTGATTGTCCCGCAGATTGGCCCGGCCGCCGCCGCCGTGCAATTAATTAAAACAATCTTGATCCTTCGTAATAAATTGCGTCAGTGCGAGCGCGCGCGGACGCTCTCCTTCTCTATATTACTATGTCGATCGTGGAAAAATTATGGAAGACTTTTCCGGCCTGCTGCACTCGTTAATCTTTAGTAAATCCGTCAGTGACTCTTTAATTCTATCATGATGAAATTATATTTAGTACTACCTGAACAAAAATCTTTTGCTCAACTCTGCTTTGGTAATGTTAGAAGCGATAAATCTTCTAACCGGAGTTTAATTGTATCAGGATTCGCTGTGGAACGATGCCGGATCGTAGAGGGACTCATTCTACTTGTAGCAGATCCGGGCTCGGAGAATAGCATAGATCTAGTGAGTTGTTCGACCAGTACAAGCTCCGGCTAAAGGACAATCGATGTTTAATCGAGGAGGGTTTGAAGCGTTGATTGTGAATAATCGAGAAAAGATTAGTAGATCTTACGAAATAGTGCCTAGCATCGACACACACATATATATACATATATATTAAATAGTAATTCCTTTCAATGCGATCTAACACCAACCTACGATATTTACAAGAAGACGATCAATTACAATTCCCTCAGCAAGCCCGAGTATCCGAGAAACTTAAATTAGAATACACCTACAGGTGAAATGAGCTTTGTCGGAATTTGATTTGAAACAAGTCGAGCACGACCGAGTTTCTCTAATTTAATATCGAGACACGCCAAATAGTATTGCGAAACTAGCACTCCCTTAATTACTTACACGATCTCTTAAAGGTGTTGGATAATCTTATAAAAATTCTTTCGAACTGTATATTCACGACAGGCTAAAAGAAGTTAAATCGTACTCTTTAATGGGGAATCGGTATGCGGAAGACAGTCGTCATCGATTGATCTCGCAATGATTGCGCAGGTAGGTCCGAGTGAAATTGGAGGCGCTAACGAAACGATGCCGATAATGCTTGGGGCGATTCATAATTCAGTCCATTGTTCCGTGAGACTCGATAAGTTTCTCGTTGGGATCAGTGAGGCTTCGTCGAATCTGGCGTGGGGGCTGTTGGTATCGCGGGATGAACCAGTAACTCACTCGAGGACATTGTCATTTATAGGATTGGCTGGTAATATCGAGAGAGCGGACCGATGATGAGTCGGGCGATCTCGTTGCGATCTCTCCTCGCCCTCCTATATATCAAGGGAGCCGCGCTCTTTTTTGCTCTGGCGACGTTATGTGTGTGGCACGGCTATTTCACTGCCGATTCTATATCACTGTTACGTACTCTGCCATCTACATGGTGTCCATAAATGTCTCAACAAGTATCGGTTAAGATCTTGAATATAGAGTGGATAAAGAAAGTATTTGAACATATTCCTTTTCTTAGAGTAAATTTTATGATAGAAGAAAGTTTTAGAACAAATTTTCGCAGAGGAAAGCTTATAAAGATCTTTTTTATTCATTGTAAAGTTCGATCGACCATGATTTACCAACGTCGAGTAAGTGAATTCTCTAGGAACTCGAAGACGGAAAAGCTCGGCCGGAATTCTTCGCGGCCCTGTGGAAATATTTCTTTATCATGGTCTAAATTGTATTTTATTAAGCTACAGTAATGTGACGTCCTTCAACCACTTATCGCGGAATTATCTTTAATTTCGCGTCGAGCACGCTATTATAAAGTGGAGCGGGGCTTATTCGTCCATACGCGACGGATCTACTAACCCAATTTCCACTGGTATTCACGCTCTGCTGAAAGAGAACTGAACGCTTTGCAAGCCGTGCAGTTTATCGCCGGCGAAGAGTACTTTGTTTCTGTGAGAACCAAAGTATCTGGTAACATTTGCCAGTCGAGAGACGAACTTACCGATAAGAATAACGGAGTGAAACATTTAACCTCGTCGGAGCCAAAGGAATAATAGATGAAATCCTTCCTTGAAGTTTAAATGCTATAATTTTTAAGATACTGAAAATAAGATTAATGCGATCCAAGGCATATCTGTATAAGATGAAATAAAATGGATCGTGTAATGTTAAAATCAGGACACCGTGTATAGGGTGCACTCTAGCTGGACCCACGGAGCGAGCGGGCAACTTCGGAGCGTCTGACCCCTGACCCAAGAGTTCTCTCTCCGTCCTCCTTCTCCCGTGCTCTCCTCTACTTCTGCTTCTCTCCTCCGACCCTCTGTATCCTTTGCCTCCATCGGCCTGCCACGGTGCACGGCCTGCTTTATACTTGCGCTTTAAGCGCCGTGGCCTCTTTTAAATAGCGGACCTTCTCGTGTACGACGTCGGCCCCGACCGATCCAAGACCCAACCGCCTTTACTTGCCAGAGCAACAAACCTCGCCACCATCCCCGACCTCCCTCGACCATTATCCGAAATTGATCGGGATTTTCTTCGCCCGAGATTCCCGTCCCAAGAGATACCACAGAACCTCCAAACATCATTGAATTCTCTCAGAGACCAAGCTCGACCTACTACTTTTTCTCTTTTGGTAAAAATGAAGATTTAATGAACACGCTCCTGGTAAATTCAAAGGATAGAGAGTGGAAAAGCAAAGTATTCCTTTAGCTAAAGAAGACGGGGGAGAGAGAGAGAGAGAGAGAGAGAGAGAGAGAGAGAGTTTCAAAGGAGTTGGAAGTTCTTGACTAAAATCGAGGAAGGTAGTACGCGCTGGCTCGTGTCACGTAAGTGGTTAATAAAGAAATAACAGAGGGCCTCAGGCGGGTGAAAGGGCGGAAGGGGATCGGGTATCAGGGTGGCTCGGTGCGGCGGGTTATGCCGTGAGCGTGCACTTTCCTAAGTCCTCGCGTGCGCCCCGTTGCAGCAGCGGCCCTCACAAAGTTTCTCGGAGGAATTATCAGGAATTAAATGCCATCAAATTTACGATTGTGCGCCGACAATTACCGGCGAGGAGGTAAAGAGGCGTGCGCCTCTGGTAGCGTAATAACAGGGGAGGCACTCAAATTGTGGTTTCACTCGATATCCCTCTCCCGATGAGGCTTCGCCTCGCGATTTATTGAGCGCATCGATCACGCCCCAGCCTTATCAATGACCCTCGGCGCACTCACTACCCTACGAAATTCCGCTCGGCTTTTCTCCGCTTACCCTCCTCAGGAATACCTCCATCGACTTCAGTATCACCCAGAGATTTCAACTTTGATATGAATGCAGTGAATTTGCATGTAATAGTTTTACCTAATGAAGCTACTACCATTTGATTATTGGTTCATTGATCTATTCCTTCGATCGTTAAACTTCCTTGGATATAACTTCCATTTTAGAGACTATTTCAAACGTAATAGTTACGACTTGGTATTAAAAGAGGGCGTTTCGGATGAATGAAGGATGATACGAGTTTTGGGAATACGCCTCTGGGATTTATTCTGTGAGAAAGAGAATCCAGAGGATTTCTTTCGATTGGCGAAATGGTACGATGCCGCGTCTGGCGTATATATGTGGATTCGCCGCACGGCAAATGAGCCGGGTACTTTGAGGGCTTCAATTACCGTGTGAGATAACGTCTACTTAAGGCGAGCTCTAGCCATTGGACGCGAATTACCCGCACATTTCAGGATATAAAATCGCAACACGCTGTCTACTTACGTGGACGCTGGGCGCGCGCGCGCGCTCCCCTCGCGCTCGACGTAGTGCATTTTGCAGCCGAGGATTATGGTAGGAAAACATGCATATCCCTGAAAGGGAGATATCTCATCGCATCGTGCAATTTTGCTCGGGACGATCAAACGAGAGCGTACCATTATTTTGTGTCTTAACGTTAACGTTTCGGTGCTCGCACTCGATCTTCTGCCCCCTCATTGTCATCTCCCAGTAGTCTTTAAGCAGCATTATCCCAAACTCACCGCGCAAATTTCACTTTCGTACAATCAATTCTTTCCCATCGGAACTCCCTTTCATTCTGGGTGGGAAAAAAAGTTTTATTTCGTTCCGCTTCTTTCGGAATGGTAAAAGAGAAAGAGAGAGAAAGAAAGTCTTGGAAGGTTTTATACGTGAAACTGTGGTAAGAAATATGTAATTATCTTGATTTTCGTCTTACGATTTACAGCAGGGAGAATCATTGCGAAATCGAGCGGCGGAGGCGGAACAAGATGACCGCCTATATCACCGAGCTCTCGGACATGGTGCCGACTTGCTCGGCCCTTGCAAGGAAGCCGGATAAACTGACTATACTCAGGATGGCAGTCGCGCACATGAAAGCCCTTAGGGGTAAGTCTCTCCCTCTTATTAATTTACTATCCAATGGAAATCTTTCAGAAGCTGTAGAATTATGATCGCTACTTATATAGACTAAGCAATGAGTTCTTATATTTGGTACCTTTAATAATGTTAACGACCCCTGCAAGTAACATAATCGCTTGAAGTTGAAGCAGCTTTTAACACAAGTTGTTTCGCTGCTCGTGCCGAAGAAGTCAAACACTGCTGGAACTTAATCGCCTGGTATCGCACTGAGTACTAATTTGTGCCTTATCGGACCTCAGCCGTTACTAATGTATTCTTTGGCGCTTACTTGTCTAAGAACTTACTACATAGCCGCTTATTTTCTGGACGCACCATGAAAAGACGTAAAAACAATTCAGTCATTCGTGCTGCGAAGTATGTCATGCCTCTGAGAGTGTGCTCCGAATCCGCGGTCTCCCTAATGATAGGGAGGAGTCATGCATAATCATCGCGTACACCGTCGACGCTCGTTAATTAGTCGAGGACAGTATTATACGTGACAAATCCGCAATCGCTTAGTAATGCTAATTAGCGATGACCGAACGATGCACCGTGCGATTTCTCGGCTTCTTGGCAAACTGGAAAATACCGCCTGAGTTTTCCGCAATGACAGAATCAAGTTCGTGATCCCGATGCCGATTACTCCCACCAGTAGCATTCGGAAGGTTAATTGTCTCCGGTATGTTCGTACTTCGCTATAATGATTTCTTCATTTGCTACTCGGAGAACAATTAATTCTACAGTCATTCTTAGAATCGTAATCTTTTTTATCCTTGTTCAGATCTTAGAAATAAAAATGTTTCTATAGTCGACTATATTTAGAGTTTTGAAGAAAGGTTCGAGACGTTATATGACTAGTGGAGTCTTAGCGATGATCTACCCGATTCATCCGGCACCGGAACGGCCGTAATTCATGGAGTGTTTCGCCGTACGGTCATATCGAATGCAGAAAGCGCGATATATGCTTCCGGTGTAGGACTGGGTGGAGCTGCTGGTCGGCTCTGTCCCTTTAGAGCCCGTTGCTTCTTCTTCTCCCTTCTTTGGTGTCCCTCGCTCTTGTCGTCCCTTTCTCTCCCCACTTCTTTCTCTCTCTCTCTCTCTCTCTCTCTCTCTCTCTCTCTCTCTCTGATACCTTCTTGGCTGCGTGTACGCTACACGCTGGATGGATATCGTGTGCGTGCTGTGATTCCAGCTAAGTATTGGTGGTGCGTCGCATTGTTTATAGCCACTTCTCCTCTTTCCCGACAAGAGAGCCGCTGAATACAAATTGCCCGAAGGAGAAAGAGGAGTCTCGTCCATGCCGGGCCTGACCGCGTTGAGAGAGAGGCGACGGCCTCGACGGGATATGTCCACCAGGCCGTTTGCGCGCCACCCCCGATCCCTCTTTCCTCGCAGACTATCACTGTCCGACTCTAGACTCAATTACCCGAGTACCTGCAAGCCTACCTCAGCCATATGATTTACGGAAATACACCTGTAAATACCTGACGCGCTGTCGTGCCAATTGTTACAATTCAGACCGCCTCACAAACCAATGGACTCGGAATCCAACTGTAATCGTCTGTGAAATTGCTAGCTCTTTTCTGATGCTAGGTCAACCCGATGTTCTCATGTGGTCCCCTTGTCCCTTCATAGTCAATGTACATAGCAGTACGTTCTTGGAATAAAAATGTCAGCATTTCAAACTGCCCTTCGTTCAAGTTATAAAGGGCCGTGGGAACGTAACAGGAAATGGTATATGAATCGTTGTAAGATTACTGTTTTCCTTTTCGATCGGTTTCACATTTTCGGGCCGATATGTCGTCGATTGATGTAACGCGTCCGTTTTATAAAAGGCGAGACGTCATTGATGTCGACGTCCGTTGCCACCACGTGGACACGTTAACCATCGCGTTTGAAGAGCCGCGCTTGTCCGAGACAGCTTGAACGGCGAAAGAACCGTTCGACGAAGTTTGTACGGGAGGGCTTCAATCAGTCTGACTTCACAGGGAGGTGCTATATTTCATTATTCATTGGCTTCGCACCGCCAGAAATAATCTCACGTACTCTTCATTCGTGGATAGTTCTTTGACTTTGGAAGAGCGCCCTTCTTCTCTCATAAGGAGGGGAATGCACCGTCCAGTTTGCCGGGAATGAATGAAAGGACTTGGATTGCAAAATCTGATATGCTGAATGCGCGGGGATGTAAGAGCGCGAGGCATCTTCTTAAAGGGGGGAAGCTGAGAGAATCGCGGCATTAATGTCCATCGAGGAGGCTTTGCTACGTGGAAGGTAATGGTAACGAAGGTCACCCGGGGTCTTCCATAGATCTTGTTTGGAAGTCGTTAAAGTACCTCTTCCCGGAATTTCTCCGTATATCGGGGTAAAGATCGCATCGCGAGAGTTGCTCTCTCTCCCGCCTCTCGGGATCCTGTCCGCTTTGCAATTCCGATCTTGCACCTCGATAGTTACCTACGCTGCCGAGGTGCCCCGTCCTCATTTTTGGTACCATCTCTCCGCGCTAGCGAACTCTCTCGCCTTGCCTGCCTCCCTTCATACCACCCCTTCCTTCGAGATCACCAGTGATATCCAAGAGACCGAAAACATTGCCAATCCTATCTGCCTGCCTCTTCACTGAGAGGCAGGTGAAGAGCTTCTCGTCGAGCTCCATTGAAACACCCAATCCTTTCGACCTCGTTCTCTCTGAGAATTCAAAGGAACTCGTAGAATCTCAAAATTCAAAGTACATCACGTAGTGAAGCACACAGCACATATATGGATTAGAACGTGATATCTTGGAAATGATATTGGTTCGCCTATCGAAATCTCACTTCTGACTGCTGATATTTTTCTGGACAGGTAACGGTAACACGACAACGGACAATGCCTACAAGCCATCATTCTTGACTGATCACGAATTGAAACATCTGATCTTGGAAGCAGCTGATGGATTCCTCTTTGTTGTGAGCTGCGATACTGGTCGAATTATTTACGTCTCGGATTCAGTCGCTCCTGTGTTGAATTACACGCAAAGCGATTGGTACGGTACTAGCTTGTATTCGCAAGTTCATCCTGATGATACTGAGAAGGTGCGAGAACAACTTAGCGCCGAGGAACCTCAGCACGGCGGAAGGGTGTTGGATCTGAAGACTGGCACCGTGAAAAAGGAAGGTCAATGTGAGTATCATACTTCTAGATACTCTTTTAGATATTCATAGGTCATTGCTTGCTAATCGAAGGATTGCAAATTTTGATCGGCAGCTTCAATGCGAATGTGCATGGGCTCGAGGCGAGGGTTCATCTGCCGAATGAAAGTCGGCAACCTCCAGACAACTGGTGATATGGCTGCCGCTCATGGTTTGCATCGCTTGAAGCAAAGGAATTCTCTTGGTCCACCGTCACGGGATGGCCAGAATTATGCGGTGGTCCATTGTACAGGGTACATCAAAAACTGGCCTTCCTCCGGTGAGTTAATAATTATCATGGACGCACGCGCATAGTAGGTGTCTCGTAATCACGGGGAACATAACGGTCGAGCCGCGACGTAGCGCCAACTTTCTATTTTAAAGCGAGGGAGACGTTATATGCGCGGAATATGAACGAACCGACGGTCTTCGCGGAATACGCTGGGGATGGCGACGTGTGTACTATAAATTAAGTAGCGCCTACGGCCAGTGATCGCACTTGGATGGATAATATCGTCGTTTCATAAGAATGAATGGAATCGTCTTGAGAGAACAACTGGCGAACAAGCCGGCATACCAATAAACGAGGGGAGAGCGACTCGTCGCGCGGAATTTGCATGTTTTATTGCGTTTCTCCATGCTTCATGCTATGCTTTATCTCCATTGATCGAACGTAATGGCTTTACATGAAGATATCCCTGAATTTCTTTTCCTTATTTAAGTTCGCACCGGCTTCTTTTTATTGGTTAATTATTACCTGCTTGAACTTGAATGTTCTTTCTTTCAATGTATAATGAACGCACAGGGACGTTACTTTCTCTTAGTAAATTCGTCAATTTTTCTATGCATAATACTTTACTTTAGAGCAGTTGCTTATCAATGCAAAAAAGCAAAAAATTGAAATACAATCGATCAACGAAAAATCATGGACTGATTCGTGGTTTTACGCTGTAGGTGATTTTGTTCCCCCATGTATACAAGGTGTGGGTCTAGGTGACAGAGGACCTGCCGGTGTACAAACTGGACACGATGGCGTAGTGACAGATGAAAATTCTTCTACGCACTGCTGTCTGGTTGCAATCGGACGGTTGCAGGTCACAAGCACACCAAATACTAGTGATTTAGCGGGTTCGAATAGCAATAGCGGTAAGTTTATTAGACTCTAACAGTCGATTGAATGTTATCCAATCACGACTGATACAGAAGTAATAGGATAAATGTTTTCATCATTTTGTATTTCAGAATTTATTTCACGACATTCTGCGGAAGGTAAATTTACCTTCGTGGACCAAAGAGTCGGTGGGATTTTGGGTTATACCCCTTCGGAACTATTAGGTCACCCATGCTACGAATTTTTTCATCCGGATGACCTACCTCACATGCGTGAAAGTTTCGAACAAGGTATAGTTCACCACTGCATAAATACTAGTTATCACCAAATGAGTTGAGAATATTGAATACAATTCTACTTTTTATTTCAGTCTTGAAGTTAAAGGGTCAAGTGGTATCCGCAATGTACAGATTTCGAGCCAAAAATCGCGACTGGGTGTGGTTACGGACATCCGCGTTTGCATTTTTGAATCCATATAATGATGGTGTGGAATACATTGTCTGCACAAACACACATGCCAAGTATGATATTGGCCATATCTAAGAATGATAGATTCTTCGAGAAGATAACATTTTGTCTCTTTCATAGATCCCTCCACCCCGGTAGTGAGAGTCAAACTGAAGCGGAACCTGTACCTGCCTATGGTCAACCTGGATTAGATTACTCTTTACAGAGACATCCTGCCAGAGACCCTATGTATTCAGGACATCACATGATGCAACATCCAGCTACCGTCGCTACAGCTGGTACGTTTCAAAATGAATAACACAAAATTAGGGCCGATCTTTACATGTACCTGACACTGCAGGTCCGCAACAACCAAGGCCGTCCAGTACACAAAATGTCTATCAGGGATATGAAACAACTCAATCGCCAATTGCATATGGTTCACCCGGTCAACAAAGCGCGTCGTCTTCGGTATTAAGTAGAATTCCAAAACCGGCTAATACATCTCCTACGCCTGTACAACAAGCGTGGGCCATTGGACGACAAGTATGCCAATGACATATTCAATAAGAATCTACACAGAAATTATCCTGTAATTAATTTATTTGTTATCTAATTTACAGCAGCCGGTTACCGAAGGATATCAGTACAGTCAATTAAGTCCGAGATCACCAAGTGGTCCGACTTATACACAACTGAGTAGTGGTGGTAGAACATCAGCGACGCAGTACCATGCAGTCACAACAGTGCCTAATAATCCTGGTATGTTATTATTATCTCTTTTGTTGAACTTTATATGTAACTAAAAAAACTATTTTTCCGTTGATAGGTATGTGGGGGTGGCAAAGTCAACAACATCCTGCACCTCAGCAAGATGGTGGACAATCAAATCCGCAAGTTGCAGGCCCACCGCAGCCACCGCATGCGGTTGCCCAAGGTGGCCCTGGCACGCAGCCCCAAGAGCTCTCGGATATGCTACAGATGCTACAAGATCAAGGCGGGCCATCAGGTTTTGAGGACATGTTCAACACGAGCTTTGAGTAGCGACAAGGAAAGCATGTCTATAGGAGACATCTGCCTTGAACGGGGATGCTCTTAGGCTCTTCTACTCAAATCGTTGGTACAGCCTAGCGCCCGCTAGCCCTGCCATCGTAGTCTGCACTTTTACTTCGTCATTCGATCAATACGAAAGTTTGCGACTAGTACTTCATCTATAAATTCTTATTACAGAGTTGTGTCCTTATTAGGCCAGCCTATTTTGATTCGTTCTATGTTCTTCGTCCTCTAGTGAAAAGTTTCGATTTCGTTTTGCGCTTGATACGATTTGAACAATCGTATAGGACTTTTATCGCTCTATTACGATTCGCATTTACGGGTGTTGTTTTGCAAAAGTGCCATTAAATATCAGTCGGACTATAACATTTATCGTATATGAATGTAATCGCACAAAACGGGAAACCATGTGACTTGTAATATGCACAGATGGTTCCTTGATGAAAGTTCAAATAGTCGCACTAAAAAACTCCATGGTGTAACGCACGAAGTGCATGACAACCAAATTCTGCTTGGATCGGAATTCTTTGGAACAAGTAGAGTAGATATCCTGTCTATTATTTTGTGCGTGAATGACAAATATACTAACAGAATGAATATTCCGATTGCGTATGATAGGCTTGGTATGAAACACATATCTGTATATCATTCTAGTGTTACGTTCCATATAATAAGGTTCCAAAAGATGAAAGATCCAAGCGGAATTTCGAAGTTCCTCAGAAATATTGGAAAATGGTAGGCACTATTAAGAAACAGTCACTATTATTATAGGCTCCAAAAGTATTGCTCAGGCGTAGTCGAAAAAATTTATCTACGTCATTGTCGACGGATGTAAGTATGTGTATAAAGTTTTCAACCTAGAAAACCCGTACCATGCATTTCATTCAGTTTTGGAAGTAGAATGAAGATAGACAAATGCAATATTTAGTCCCGAGAATCACCGTTGCAAAATTTGTACAATCTGTCTGTGCTTATTAAAAGTAACGCGGAATACTTTTATTTATATGACAGTGAGTTCATTTGACGAATGTAGCACCTCGGTAAATGTTAAAGACGCGGCGTACCCCCTAACAATAAGAAGAAAAAATATTTTTAAAACTTCTCAATCAAATCTACATAAATCACGGTAATTTTAATACCAGCTTATCATTAGAGTTCTAAGGTTAGCTTAATTATTTTAATTTTAGACCTTTGTAATTATAAACGGTGCAATCATAAAAACCCGATACTCGTCAGAAAAATGTTCAAACTCGATGATGTACAAAATTATGTAATCCATTTTGCTTCTCTGCGCAAGACAACATTTTTAGATATTCTTAAAGAAAATATAGATAATGTTACACACATAAATAATTGCATTTATAAGTAACCACGTGTGACTCAGTGCATTTGTACATGTCTAGCAAAATTCTTACATACCGATAGCGAGAAATTTACGGCATATCATGATAAATTGGGAACATTTTTCACTAATATACAAGCTGCATACACACATACAGTTTTTTAATCATCCTGTAATGGCAGTCGGTTTAGTGCCATTCCGACAATAATATATATATGTTGGAAAAGATCACCGCACCCTATCCATTCAACAAAAATTCTCTTTCTCTTATCACTACATCCAATCAGAATATTTGATCCCAAACTAGAATGCTTGAATATGTAAAAAATTGTGGAATGAAAGATATAGAGGACTGCCTCAAATTTCAGTAACATAGTACAATGCAATAACATTTTGGAAGCTGTATGTAATATATGAGCATTGTTAAATCTGTATTTATTCAACCCCCCAACGCAATGTTCGATGAAGTCGTTCGAAAAAGAAGCGTGGACTTACAATGATGCTGCTCAACATCGAAATTATTAAACATACTGATTTTTATTAAATAACTCTGTACAAAAATCATAATTTCAATTTTACCGCAGAAACAGCATTCTTCTGCTTTTTCTTGGGTGTCGCTACTTTTGACTTGATGTGACTTTTCGCTTGGTCCTGTAATTGGTTAAAGAATGCTGTCGAAGATTTTGCAACTTTACTACTTGTTTCATCCATTTTCGATATATTTCGGTCTTTAGTCAACTTCTTCATTAACGCAGCCTTATCTTGTTTGTATTTCTTGTCTATGCCTGGTTTCAAGGCATTTAATTTCTCTTTCTTTTCTACTGCTTGCTGTCGCACACGTTGTTTCACTTTCTTATGCCGTCGTTCACGTTTCATGTCAGTCTGTGTTCTCTCGGCTTTACCAATCAAGTCACCTCGTGGCCGTGCTACAAAACCAAAAAGTTGTTTAATCCAGTATATTAAAAATGTCGCGTACAAATATCCAAAAATAAGAACCTTTAACTTCTTCTGGTGCTAACAAAGCAGCATCGCTTGTAGCAACTGGAGCCACTTCTTCCATTGCGATAGCAGGTACGTTGCTAATAACTTTGAGTTCGGGAACAGCCTGAAAATAAATATAAATAAATAGGACGAACCATTATGGGTAAATAAATAGAATATAACTATTGAAATAATTACTAGTTTTGGAGTGTAATGGAAGTTGGATAAGGAATCCAATTTCCTGGAGACAGCATGCATCATATTTCGGATTTCGATGTGTAATTTTGGCTCCTCCTCTTCTACTTCAGCATTGTCAGGATTTAATGCTTGCTTTTGTTTAAGATATTCATTTTCATAAATTTGAGATAAGCTTTCTTTGCTCTTTTCTTGATTCAGAATTAATTTCTTTTTATATTCTAATGGTGTTTCCACAGGCTTGAATTTCTTTTCTACATCATCCCAGGTTTTGTCCTTGATCCTCTGTTTTATTATATCTTCCAGCTTCAATGTTGTTTGTTCTGTCATAATCGGTGCTGGCCTTGTTGTTACGTCAAACTCCACAAATTCTTCTAACAATGAATTCTGCGGCCTGTTGGAAGCACTCACTTCACCTTTCAATTGCCATGGCTTCTCTGACACAGCAGCTTCTTCCATATGTTTGATTTTCTTTTGTAATCTTTCTTGCCTGAGTTCCAATGATGACTTAACTGTATCATCTTCCTTTTGGGTACTGCTCTTGTTTTCTAGACTATCAGTTTCATCGGAATCATTTGTCAAATTAAACTTCACTTTCTTGCTGGATGGTCTAGGTAGCATTCTACCTTCATCCGAATCCACTGCATTTTCTGTATCACTAAGGTGTAGTGAATCATCATCATCCGATTCCTCTCCATCCTTCTGGAAATTGGAATCCCTACTCTCGTTTAATCTTTCATCTCCACTGTCTGGACTGTCAAAGAAGTCTGCATATTTCACGAGTTTGCCCTCCCCAGTGTCCTCCTCCTCATTCTCAGAAAGGTCATTGAATAAATCCACAGATTCATCATCAGAATCTTCAACTACTTTCTTTGGCTGACCCTCTTTCTTATCTTCTTTAGTAAGGTATTCATCCAGCTCTTGCAACTTGAAGAACTTGTCATCAACTATAGATGATTTTTTCTTATTTTTCAGAACTCTTTTTTCTTCCTTCACATTTTTCCTTGATACCACATCATCCAGCATCTCTTCATCGGACACATTTTCATCTTCTTCAACATCCTCTTCTTCATTAGAATCATTCTCTTCTATCTCTTTGATTTCCGGTTTGTTTGGTGTAACTGGTATACTAAGATTCTTACAAGCTAGTACCTTAGACACCCTGTTTAGAAAGTGTGAAAGTTCTCCTTCATTCTGCAACTCCAATTGCTGCCAAATCTGTTCCTCGTCGAAGCCTTCTGTTACCAGTTCTGGTAGTGCTTTCGTATTTCTCTGCGACTGCTCCTTTGTAAAATCGTACAACCGTTTTATGGAATTCTTAAAGTGTAAGGCAACACCATTTTGCACACTGCAATTTAAATGGCAACACTTTCATGAATGAAAAATCATTGTAAATATTAGTCAACGAGGAAATTGTACAGGTTAGACAGGGTATCCTACTGCAAAGGGTGATATATCTTACCTTAAAAATTGTTCAGGCTTTCGTGTGTTGCTGTCGACCGTGGAGATCACACTGCTGAGTAATTCAGTTTCAGCCATTTCTCCTCCACATTTATATCAACCTTTTCGTGAAGTTTATTGTTAATATTGTTAATCACAGGTTAAAACATCACACGCGCGCAAGAACAACACGCGACTATCGATGTACATCGATATATCGAATATGGCGTCCCACTCGACTGGATCGATATCGATATAACGACCTCGACTAACTTTACGGAACGAAACCGACTAATCGATTAATTCAAGTTTTTCCCTCTCATTAATGTGAGGTAATACAAACATTCCACAGGGTGACGTTTATCATTGAATAAAGACTTCAGTTACGCCTAGATTACTACGTAAGTACAATCCATATTTTAAGACATGAGTTCATTCGAGAAAAATAAAAGTCTTAACTCTATAATGGCTTGTGGGATATCCTAAATTATCCCCTTACCATCAGAACCCCCTAGGCAAGGGTTATGGCAGAGTATATCTTTTGCACAAAGCCACTGACATACATATCCCGCGGGATCCCTTGCGGAAAACTAGGTCATTAGCATTTGAATCGAAGAGGGTATAACTACAATAGGTCTTGAAAGCCGCCAGTTACAGGCATTGAAGTCACTACCCTTCGACTTCAGGGTAACGAACCCCTGGTAGAGTAACTTAGTGACCTTAAAAATGTATACATTTCCTACCCCTCGAAGTATTATAAAATGGAATTGGGTGCTCGGTGGACCTAGTAAAGTGAGATTCCTAGAAGTAATCTGAAAGCATTGAGAGTGAAGGGAGCTGAGAGACACTGGTCCCATTCCTCCAGCACTAACATCAGCTTGGATCCACAGGTGGCAGTGGGTATGGCCAGGGAAGGTCTGGAATCTCGTGGGACCTGGTGGGAAAGAGTCTCGGGGAAGGGGGAAGGAGGCAGGGGCGGCGTGGAGTCGAGTGAGGCAGGCAAGCGAGTGGAGCGAGCAGGCCGACGAACGGAGCTGCGAGCAGCCGGGCGAGAGCACAGTGGCGCAGAGTTCGGTCGGGTACGCGCGAACGCGAACACCGACACTGCCGCAAGCGGAACGTAGAACTCGCCGAGAAGTAGTATCGAGTAATCGGCATAATAACGTGGGAGAACACGCGTGAGGTGTGCGCGGGTGTGTCCGAGACTCGTGTGGAACGAGAGAACTCGAGGCCTGTGCTTGTAACCCTGGTGCGTAAACCCCAGTGATTCGAAAGTGTTCCCCAGTGAGCCGTACCGTACGCGCGGCATCCAGCGCGGTGCTCTCCACTCCACTTTTTGGATAGGGTTCGCACTCAAGGAGAAAAGGTGAGTGCGGAACCCGACCGTTACTACTGACTGATCGAATCTTCTTATTCTACTTCGTTCTACTGTAATAGCAATCCTTACCGCTTGATACCTGCAAATACCAGGAGAAACACGCGTTATTTTGCGCAGCATGTACGTCTTAGGCTCGTGCGACCGGTATCTTTCTAGTTGCGAGGGACATTGCATATTAGATTGTCCGAGATATTGTCGTCTATCGTGTCTAAGGTTTACGCGCGCAAAGGTCGCTAGGTCACGTGGGACATTTTGTAAAAGGGGCCCCGCGAGCAAGGGCCTTTGCGATGCCAGCAGCCAAGAAAAGAGTAGCGCAATCTCTTTCACTCTTTCTCTCCCTCTCTTTCTCTCTCTCTCTCTTTCTCTGTCTCGCTCGGGCTTTCGTTCTTCACTAGACAGGAATTCCTGGCGAACACACCGCGGGTATGTCTAAGTTCTCGTTCTCCGGCTCTCGATAATCAGTCGTAAGAGCCATACGATACTTACACCTGGCACTGCGATTCTTGAATGAGCATGGCTTATTCAGAAGGGTCTGTAAATGAAAAGCGGGATCGCTCGTGGATCCGAGCCTGTACACGCCAATACTCCTGACTGCCGAGTGTGGTCCTTGATACAGCCGGCTGCGTTTGGTAGCAGGCATTCGTGATTCGCCAAGTTTGCCTAACTTTCTAACGGAATGCGGCTCGATACACCCATCGATTCGCACGGGCGGAGGAATGCGCGCGGCCCGAGAATGCTTTATCTCGGCGAACCGCATAGTTCACTGTGTCACAAGACCGTCCGATTACGCGTTACATAAACATCACGTTTCACAGGCCGCTAGACACACGCTTGCCGGATTTCGAGAACGTTGACTCGACGGTACCGTGTGAGATTCGAATCTGTAGAGAACGGCTGGAAAAAATCACTGGGAAATACGGTATGATGGCCGATTTGGGAATCGCCGATTGTCAAGTGTTCGGCTCAATTAAAATTCTCTCTTTCTCTCTCCTGATAGAGATAACATTCCACGCATGAGATACGTGCATTCAGATAGGAGTGTTCTCTCGTGTTCTCTCTTTCTTCCTCCGCCTGATTCTCCTTCTCGACACATCTGGAAGATCTTGCGAAAGTAACAGTAACGAAACTGCACGGCGCGGCTCTAAACTCTTTTGTCAACTTCCTTTTTTCACTTTACCCATGGAATTCCACTTAAGATGAATATTCCCCGATAAAGAATTCTTCCTGACATATCGGAGGATGCGAGATTCCTTTGATGGGTTATTAACAAATCATAGAGGCCCCTTTGAAATCTATAAAAGCGTAGTAGTACTGTTCTCGATAGTAATATATTTTCCTAGGATTGTCGTGTGCAAACTGTGAAAGGTCTAGGGGTCAAACATCTGGAAAATCAAGTCCACTACTGGCCGACCGAGCAAGCAGTTTTCCTTTTCCGCCTTCGAACGAGTTCTTACAGTGATCGTAACGGGCGTCTACTACGTACGTGAAATTGGAGTAGAGTCCCGCACTGAAGCCTAACAGTATTTAATCGGCTTGAACTTACTGACAACTCCCAACTACCGGAAGAAAGAACCCTCTAACAACATCACGGTAACAACCATCAGAATCGTGTAACTAATAAATCACGTGAGCCTCGAAAAGTCTCTTTGTCTCAGCGTCGCATAATCTCCGCCACAAGCTTGGTTGTAATACACATTAAATTATAGACCTTCATCTTCCACTCCCATTACATCACCATTCGTAATTCGTTTCTGCTCTCGCTCTCCTTGGGGTGGGAGACGAATGCGCAAGGTGGCGGCTTAACGACACCGCACTCCTCTTCCTCGTGGTTCGCAGTCATTTACCAACAATTCTCCAGTGGCACCGATGCCCACCTAACATTATGCGGTTTCAAGTAACAACACCTGCCTGCTGTTTAAACCGGGAGCAAAGGACGATATCTAGTATAGTAAGATTGTTTCCTTCTCTCAGCATTGTCAACTGGATCAATTGTCGAATATGCGAGGAATGTGTAAGCAGTTAAGAATGACTATGTTGTCGACATAAGAACCTTAATACAAACGAGCTCGACCTATCATTACACTGATACAATCGTTCACGATCATTGCCAATTATCTCATCGGTATTAAGAGTACCTTATTTATGATCATATCCGAGTAAAATTCGCTGGTAGGAAGCGTGCCAAGTATTTCGTGCGACCCCTATCAAGGATAGCACCCGAGAGTGACATTTATTTCATGTTGGAAGGTCAAGACTGCCGTGGTCGCCGAGACTGTTTTGAATTGAATAGAAGGGAGTGAGAGAAAGCTGGTACCTCAAGCACGAACAACGAAATACGAATTAGTAAACAGGCATGCTTCTACTACATAATTTTTCTTCTTAGAGGAAGTCTATCGGAAGATATGAGTTAGCCTGTTTTTCATACGCGGCCTATATTTGTGTTTCCGATGGCAATGTCATAGGAAGGCAGGAATTCCTTGAAAGCATTGGCGGGTGTCGAGGGGGCGAGAGTAAGGTTGTTCCATAAGGCAGGAATTCGGAGCAGGAGGGCTCTTGGAAGGAAGGTCGAGTTTATAGCTGAATCTGGTCCCGTTTAGCTCGGGCAATCGGCAGCCAAAGCCAAAGGCAGTGCTGCGACGAAACGTAGCTCATGCGGTGCGTGGACGGGCGCTCGCTCGCTCGCGCGCGCGCACGCCTGCTCACGTCCACGTTTTCCGTGGAGTTGCCGGACCGCTCTCGGGGCCCGTTTCTCTCCCCACTGCGGATGCTGGTCCAGTAGAGAAACGGGGAGGAATGAAGCTGGAGTGAGAGAGCGAGAAAGATCCTTGGCGAGGCTTGGGACCCAAGACGAGCGGCCAGCCGACTCAGGTTACAGACTTCAAGGCTCGAGACCGCGACTCCCGCGTTCCGTCAATCTTGGATTTACGATTTACGGAGGGCTCTACAGAAAACACGGCCTGCCTCATCAATCCCTCTTGCACTCCACGCATTTTCAACCAATACCACTTACCCACCCTTTCTTGCATTCTCTTCAAGTCCAATAGAATTTATGCGCACCCCCACTAGGAAAACAATCACGACCTCTCAGTCGACTGGAACGAAATGGGGATTTTTCGTACGAATGAAAGAGAATAGGTTGCAGTTCTTCCAAACGGAAGGAACTCTCGTGTGGGAATTCGGCATTGGCCACTGGTCGGCGCGAGCCACGTCTGATACTGGTTCTCTCTGAATCCAGTTTCGCTTAATTTGAGGTCATCTTGCCCGAAAAGTTCTGTTGCTGCTCTCTGACTCGACAGATACTTTCATTGAGGAGCGATCAAGCAGATTATTAAAAGTATCGACCAAAATTTTCCTTCCTTCGAATGTATGATCCAGTTTGACACTGTACTATGATCTAACATCTGGATCTTCCATCCGGACGTTTTTTCGCCTCTGTCCCAGGAGTTCGGTCACTGAGTGAACGAGTTTTTAGTCCCATGATTCGTCAGACTGTGCCCCAATGACGAAACTTCCTCGTGAATTGTAACCAACTGTAGCCTATGAATGTTATGCTTCATAAAACTTTTGATTAAACTGAATAATATATCATGCAAGTATACAATCGAAGACGCCATGGATATTATACTACTAATTTGAACTTCAAACATTACTGTTTGACGTAAGGAAAAAAAGCCCGGTTGTCAAACCTTCGTTTACAATCGCACGCGCTTGTTTCTTATCTTGTAATCCATTTCGCAATGTTTAATTTCTAATTAAGCACACGCGTTTCGTAACGTGTCGGGCGTGACTACACTGCGGCCAGTGGCTGCAGCTATTTCCATGCAAATTTCAAGCTGGAGACACGGGATGATCCACAATGAGTTTAAAAGATCCTCGAAGATAAAGAAGATCGAGACTTGCTGACGAGAACGCTCGGAGGAGCTGAAAGAAAAGCGATATGGCATTGCCGCGTAACGTATTTACTTCTCGCGATACGTTATCTCGGTCGGACTAATTGAATTTATGGCGAATTACTGCAGGGGCCTTGCCAACTCTGCTTTGTCTCGGTATTTATGCCGTAACTGTAACCAATCTCTCTCTCTTTCTCTCTCACACACACATTCGACATCCCAGCTAATAAACTTCGACTAGACTTTTTGCGTTCACCACTAATTTAAGTACCGTTACCGTGTAAAGACGAAAGGCATTGTAAGCCGTGAAATTCGTCTTTTCCATGCTGCGATTTATGCCGTCGAGGACAATTGACGAAATGTTCGAGTTCCGGTCAGTCTAATTTAAGGTACTCTGATTTTACTTTAGATAGAAGGAAATGAGGGAACACGTGTACAGCGTCGATTTTCCTGGTGAGTCTTTAACGACACCTTGTCTGGCTAATTAACGGAAGGCCCTTCGGACGTGAGCGTGTGCAGACGCCAACGGAATATTGTATGAGACAGAAAGAGTCGAGCGTATTTGGCGCCCGCACGACGCCGACGCCTCGATTTATAGTGGCCGGCGAGACGGTGAATGTGAAACTGTCAGAACGCATGGAGGAATGTAGATTTTTCCAGCCGACTTTCTAGCCGCTCTTGACGTCACTGCGAGAATCATTGTCGGCTGCATTTTAATGCGGGTAACGCGAGAGTCCCAGTGATGGGACGATGGGAGAGAAATCAGCTGTGATTTCGCGAACACCGGTTGATCCAATCGATAGAAAGAAAAGTTCTTCTTGAATACCTGCCATTAGTATCGTTAAAATCCTGTTTCTCATGGCTGAGAAGTTTTCCTTGGTTCAATGAGATTTTAAGGGTATTTTAATGACGGTATAATCCTTGATGGAGAAATGAACGAGGTTTTAATGGGGTCGAAGTAAATCGAGAGAAATGCACTCTATGCTCTATCGGAAGTGGGGAGGGTAAATAATGTATGGATTGAGGACTTTGACAAATTACGATGGCAACTGTTAGGCTTTTAGATTGATCGGTGATGGTTGAATCGATCAAGTCGCAACTCACGATGCCGCCTTTCTTTTCGGATGGTGAGCGATGTGAAATATGCCTGATCATCTGTAAAGTGTGGGACGATCTCGTTTCGTTCAATTATTTCCTCTGACGGACCTACAAGCCTCACTGACAGCACTACTCCGACATTATTAACGATAATGTGACATAATCTTTGACCACAAAAAAATCTAGGTCCTAGTTTAAAAAGAACGTGCCAGACCTTTTGAATTCATTCCTTCCGCATTACGCGGACTTTTACGTTACGAATGCAATGATGATACGCGTGTTAAGTTGTGTGTACGTAATTTTGACGGCTGGCTGAAGGCAAAAAGGATAACTGTACACCATGTTGCCGAGGTGAAACGAGCCCGTCACGAGGCCAGAAGGGGAACAGACGACCGGGCCATTTAACATTTGCAATTATTAATGGGTAAACTCAGATAAGATAAGCTCGTCTGCCTCTCACCAGTCGTTCCTGCCAAAATATAACCCGTCCTCTTTGCCTAATTAAACGACGTAATCAAACAAGAAAGCCACTCTCACCAAGGTCATACATATCAACGCAAAACTAGTAAAAATGATAGTGTCAATGGAAATCGTCGATAGAAACTCTGTTGACCGTGCTTAGGTATGTCTGGCTACGAACGGTTGATTCTACTTGCGCCATTGGTCAGACTTTTCAGCACACTGGCACGGATTTGCGACGGTTCCTCGTTCTTATAGGAAAATTTATGGCTCGTAAAAGGGGACGAGTAGCTGCGATCTTGACACTCCAGAGTTTCGATAAGGTTTTCCGTTAGGAAATTCCTGGCACTTGTTTAATGTCACGAGTTGCCTGTCCTCTGTGTATCTTCGTTCGGTGAAAATGTCTAGCACGATGGCTAAAGAATATAGCAGCGGTAGTCAACGTTCTCTTAATTAAAAATCTAATTAGTCCCTGCTGTCGCGATAGGTCGTTTCGATCGATAGTTCACGTGGGAAGGATCGTTCTTCGACATCGCTGATAGAATCTTTATTGCACTCTGGCACTTTCACTTTGCCAATGTGAGTAGCTTCTATGAAACATCTTGCTAAGTCGTTTGATTCTTACGAACGAAATACATATTTAATGTGATACATCTGAAAAGACTTACATTTGTTCGTGAACTGAAATACTTGTCTGTAAACTGATAGTGTTTACTCTTCGTTGGCAGTGGCTCCGATAAATCGTTCACGCACGGTTCTTCTTCCAGATTTCACGTTTACGTAATGTTTACTCTGAGACACTAATCCTCAGACTTACACCTGTGATAGATTAGAGCGACTAGGTTCTAGATTACGGACCAGCTTATTTTTTAGTCGTCTTTCTGGATACTCTAGTAAATCAATCGTCAAGGTAGAGAAGTGTCATTATCATTAAATTCCGTGAAAGTTGAATGGAGGCAGGATGAATTGATGGTAGCGGGGGATCTTGGCCTCCCAATGAAAGTGTGTTTCATTGAGAAATGCGGCGCACATATACCCGACAAGATCTTTACGAAGCGTACCGTTAATTCTCACGAAACTGCAAAAAGCTGAAACAAGGCGAAACCACGTATGAGAGAAGTGAACAACGCAATTATGAATTACGACTACTCGACTTATGCTTCACTGCAAATTAGTCGAATGCGCTTCCTTTTTTTTTTCACTTGCTATGAAAGTAGAAGCAAAGTAGAAGTGTCCGAGAAGTTGCATCAGTTGCCCTCTTGGCCAATCCACCTTGTGAAAGTCCCGCAATTCCTAACAAACCGCAGGAAGCGCATGATTCATTCGCACATCGTAATTAACTGTAATCGGCAAGGTGCTCAATTAAAAACCACTTGTCCACCAAACAATAGTCATTCTTGACCTAAACGACCGCGAGAATATTCTCTGGCAAGCGTTTATCAAAATTCCTTACTACCGATTATCAATTCAAAAACAACTAATACAAAACTAATGATTACCTTCATCATTATCAAACTTTTCATATTTATTTTCAATTACGCCTTCCAAAGATTATTCGCTTCGAGTCAACGAATTCGAAGCGTCGAATTAATACGATTAAAATATGCAACTTAAATCGACGATCGCACTTGACCTACCGCGCGCGATTTCTCGAGGCCTTACTGATACGATAGTAAAGGTCGTGTAAAAGTAATTGCTTCGTTTCTGATTATCGTAATAAGTGTTTTCCTGCAGCTAACAGCGCGCCCCTTGTTTTTATCCATACTGGAACCATATGTGTCTCTCGTTCCTCTTGGCTCTCTCGATTCAAGCATCGAATCAGTCGAGTGATTATGAGATCCGGTAATAAACGGGTCATTGTGCCGGCGTTGCTCTGATTGCCCGGTCCAAGTACAATCCTTTGAAATCTCACTTTCCCCTATGCAGTAGTAGTGGGAGCGAGCCAGTTTTACTTTTGCGAAATAGGAATACGAACATGAAACACATGTTACAACGAACTGTCGGTTACTCGTCAGATCACTCTAAAGATATGAAATTAATATGGTTGATAGAAGCATGACTGATGACTGATGAATGTAGCCACTGTATCAAGGACCACTCGAAAGTGCCAAGTAAAACTAGACGTACTTTGTACACAGTCGACTAATTCAACTGCAACCGAATGTTTACACTCACGAAAGGTCTGCTGACTATGCTATGGTATGCTGAAACCAGCAGAGTGTACACGATGTTTAATCTGGTGAGAACGATTTGTCGAAAATGACTGGTGAAGGGTACGAGCACGTGTTGTCGCTTAAGCTGGGCACGGAGGAAACGGCTGGAGTATGTGTTGGCTACGAGACGGAAGTTATTCGATATACACAACATCCGCCAGTACCGGCAGATACCAGCCAGAGTAACCGGTACTAATAGAATATGCAATAGATCGGCGTCTGCATTGCCACGATTAAATGACTGCTCGAGAATTGAAATTAAATGTTAGTAATACACTGTGGTCCGCTTAGGGGCCGAGTGATGTCATCGACATTAATGATCTGCAAATGGCTTGCTAAGCGAATAAGATCTCTTCTTGAATCATTTCTTATTTCATAGCAGCAAAATTCCATTGAATCAACTTGTTTGTAAGTATTAGTATTTCTTGACAGATCCTTCGATTCAAATAAAGGAATCTCTATGGAATGTCTGTTGCTAGTTCACCTTTTCTAAATTATAAATATCCTGATTATACATGCATTTCTTGCAACGCCTGGCTGCTAAGATGTTTTTAATTTATTTTACTTTCACTTCGATTCCCAGGACCGTCGCCGCGGCCACCTGGATACTAAAACTTTTGCGGCGTCTGTCGCCTGATTCTTGCCGCGAGTCTAACTTAGCTTGCCTCTCACTACTTACGATTAGCTGCGTGACTGAAAGTCGAGGAATTATGTTTTCCTAGAACAGAGCGGGTAACGCTCGAAAGAGAACAGCGAGTGTCGCTGGTTTCTAACAAGCGTGTAACAACACCAGGCATTTTCGAACTCTTAGAAGAGCTACTCTAAGTCCTCGGATCCGAGAGCCGACGCTCACGTATATGGTTTCATAGTCGCTCGGCTGCACCCTCCTACTGCCGAGAGTCACTGCATTTCACTTGCGACTTTCTTCCTCCTCGCATTTTTCTCGCTTACCTCCGGAAATACTATCTACTCGCCTTCCAAAGAATTCTTTCATCTTACATCGTTAACGCCGCACTGTAAGTCAACATCATAAAATACTAGACATTCGACAGAAAATATATTTTTCTTTATTATTATAATATATTAATATAATTATGTAAAATGATTATATTACTATTATAAATGTAACTTTCTAAATTATATTTTCTACATCCGTAGACATTTTTGCATATTTATTATATTTATAATAATGACGTATTATTAAATATAATAATAGGGAAGTAAAATAATGGTTTCTGTCAAGTGTATTTTATGATTTCGATCGACTGTGCGCCGCTCTCTCTTTTGCGATCACTCTTATCGAATTCCGGTGTAGTACAAGTATCAGTTCTGATTTCCGCGTTCCCTATCGAATTCATCGGGATTCGGAAGTGTGAAAATGATTTCGTGATGCGCGTGAAACGCTCGTCGATAGAGTGGAATATGGAAATCAGTCTCGCCCCAGGGGGGTAATTGGATGAGAGCGATATGATCACGAAGAGGCCGCACTTGGAAGGCTTCGACGCTTACGTGTGTGTTCGAGGAAACAAAAACGCACGAGAAGACTTCGCTCACTACCATGTACGTAAAGATGAACCGGGTCGTCGCGTCATTGCATAATGACGCATTCTTACCAGTTAAAGCATCGCAATCATTACAAAAATGACTCGTTCAAACATCCTTCAATTCCCCCATCTACTATACTTCGTACAAAACTCTTCAATGTGGCGCTGGGATCACCGCTACCAATCGGAAATTCGTTCAAGCGATTTCGTTACACGATGAATACCAGCGAAGAATGACGGTAACGTTTATTGTCACATGGAATGTTAGCTGACAGCAGACCAAATATAGGTGTGCCGTCATATCGTTTGAACTTGGCAGACCTTGCTGCTCGTTCTTTTTCCTGCTTGGAACAACGGCAGCCACCAATAGCACAAAACACATACAGTTGCCTGGTCAAATTGCGTAATACATCGCTTTAACTGCTACGATTTTGCCACTGATAATAAGCAAGAGAATTCAAGAAATGTTTCGGCTCTTGGGTATGACGCAAATGTGCGTACATACGTACACTTGGTTCTGATATGAAAGGGGCTCATGTAGCTAGCATACAAAGACCAAGCAAGGTTCTGCAGGCCTATCAGTGTCAACATACCGACGTATCCTTCTACAGGTCTCACTTGCTCCCTACCCTCGAGATAATAATACGTCTCCAATTTCACCTGGTCCCCACTGTCACACTCTTCTTCTTCTCCTTCTTCTTCTTCTTCCCGCCTTTTCGAAGCGCGTACCGTATTTCCGGTGCAATTTCACTCTTCCGGGCAACACTGCAACACACCCGGAATTCCACATTAAGCTTGAATGTTCTTTTTATGTCGATGATTTCATTCATTCTTGTTGTATTAGATTCGATGAAACCTTGACAAGTATTATCAACAGTTTCCAAATGTATCGACGATCAGACAGACTCGAGACTGATTAGGTAGGTTCGATCGATACCAATAACAATATTAGCCGCTCAGATGATACGCAGAAAGTGTTTCACTCTTATCAGAGATATTAATCCTATCAGGATTATGAAACGATGTTGGCTATTAACCGTATTACTGGTTGCTTGGAAAATGCCAGAGGGATTTCTCTCTCTTTCTCGAGGGCGGTGCAATGCAGCCGGCGTGCTTCCCGTAATATCTGATACTTCCTATTACCGCAACGAGAATAAGTGCATATACGGTACTCGCCGCACACCGTAGTCAGCGATGCGATCCTTTGTGAATAAGGTGCATGACTCCTTAATGCAGCAATAACCGTTGCCCATTTACAGCCAAATGTCCTGAAGAATCACAATCATAGTATCACCCAATATATGACTCAGTCCTTTTTATATCGCCACGTCAAAATTCGCTCGTTCAATACCTGATAACAGAATCAATCGGCAAACATTGCCGCATCGGCTTATGTAAATCGAAAGAAATCCTGAAATCCTTCGCTCAAATGTAAAAGTACAGTTTTTTTAGATTTTATTTTCGATCCTAGTAAATAATGGGGGAATTAAATGTGTAACTTCGAGCATGGAGTATGAAATATTCCATCGAAATCCTTCGCTCAAATGTAAAAGTACATTTATGTAGAGTTTATATTCGATGCTAGGAAGTAATGGGGGAATTACATGTGTAACTTCGAGCATGGAGTACGAAGTATTCGCTTTGAAGCATTCACCGTATTTCCGGAGTAATCTCGTGCTTCCTGTCGCATAGACGAGCCATTGCCCGAGTATTCCGAGTATCAATTAGCACTCGTCGCGACAGCCTCCGATTTTTTCATTCACCGCCGGGAGCGCCGCTTTATAACACGAAGATCATTGCTCTAAATTCCTCACCGTTGCTCGTCGTCTTCTAACACTACTGCAAAGATTATTACTTGTCGTTGTAACGGTTGCTTGCCGTCTTCATTACACTCTTCTCTCTTTGAATTCCTGCTATAAATCAAAGTAAGAAAATTGCATTTCTACCAAGGACAAGATAGTAACCTTTACCAGTGATGTCAAGTCTTCAAGGTCGTCAGGATTCCTATCTTAAGGATTCTACCTTGTACTAAATAGATTTTTAATGATCTAATCATGATAATACATTAAAACCGTCTATTTCTAGAGTTGACATCTTCTCCACTTAAATATTGCGTTTCATTGTTTATCTGAATGTCAGTATCTTTGATATATCTCTTTTAAAATGTATTAGATCAACTCGAAGGACAGATAAAATGATCGAGTATGAAATAGTTCGGGTGAGTGGTCAAGAAGTCCATGAGTCGAGAGCAGGGATGAGCACTCGTGCGACTACGCCAATGGCATGGTAGGTGTACGTGCATGAGTATACTTGCTCGTTAGCTTCTGCCACATAAACGAACGTACACAAGACCAACCGGCATAACACACGGCCGATATGTGATAAGAGTCCTGTCGGTGGTCTTTGGCCAACAGCTGAATCAGTTGGGTGTCTCCGTCCGAGCGCGTTACTCCATGCGACACGAAGAGAGCGACGAATCGCTCAAACGGAGATTCATCAGTCGCAAAATTAATCCAGTGATTCGAGACTACTAGTTACTTGTGATGTGAATTCTTCGGGAACGAAAGAACGAAAGAGAAGACTGCTGGTTAACTCAGCTATGGCTTATAATTATCGCGGTAAGAAGACGCCTTTAATCATCCGCACTGTCAGTCGAATGAATGAAACGAGAGGCGGAATTGGAGCGGATGGCAACCTTTTCTTCTTTAGACGCAATCGCTCGATTAGACCGACGCCCATTCCTCCTACGAACAGTGGATGACACTTTCTGTATTATAAACCTCTTCATCAATTCACTATGCTAGCTTTTTCAAGCAATACTTTTTGCCAGACATACCAGATGTAATTCTGGCCACACCTGCCACTCGACTTATCGCTAGAGATAGCTGATTATTGCGACGACTCTTGCGACTTGCATTCCTCTTGCTTCGTTTTAACTGTCTCTAATATTAGTATAAGAATATTATATCGAAAGACTTTTTTGTTGTAATTACTTTTTTAAGTAACACTGTTTTGAAATTGTCTCAAACAGGCTTCAATAATATTTGTCTCATGCATATAACTTTCCTTCGTCGAAACAATCAGTTTTCCTGTCTTTAATTAATACAACTATATTTAGGAGTGTCGACGATCATAAAAGACTTTCGGTTACATGTACGTTCTACTCCGATTTCCTCTTACTACCGTGGCACATATCGCGTTACTACTTCGTGGCGGCATTTACGATTTGCCACGTTGTCTCAGCGGGAAAGAGGAAATGGCAATGTCGTACACGTGGGTTCCATTTTTCTATATCTTGGCGAAATGCGTGGCTGGTGCTTGCTCGCCACTAGCAGGATCCGACTTACGAAAGATCATCATGGTTGTAATGCGATACGGTAGACGACATGAACTGCTTCTCTCGGCACTCTGTTAATCTTACTCGCACTCTTGATGGTTCTCTCGCAATTAAGTTGTAGAAGGAAGCCTTGAATATTACAGTGAAACGAACGTACTATGCAATGTGATTATTATGTCTGCCAGTTGGACGGTCTCTTATAAACTTACTCGGAGACGCCTGTAAATCGCCCTTGTGCAAGTACGAAACTTTACGGTACACACATTCGGCGAGCGTCACGCTTCGAATGGTTTCTTCGCCTTCCTTCTTCTTCTGTTGTTGCGCGTGTGCGCGCGCGTGCTACAATCGTGTTACACGCGCTTTCCGGAGGCATAGAAAAAGACCTGTAGCAGCAGGTACCTGCTAGTGTATAAGTGCCCTAATCAAAGACCCCGATGTTACCTGCTTGTCATTGCCCCCGTGTGGCACTGACACCTTCGAGAAAACCACTTGGATTGCCAATTGCATTGACAAGCACGTAGGAATTCTATCAATTGTCAAGTCAAAGGAATGCAGAGATAGTTTATATATTCTTATTAGAATGATTTAGGATGAAGAAAAGTGTGATGGTCATTGAATTTGTAGATAAGATTACATTAACATAATGAGGGCTTTGCTATTGTATATATAATTGAAACGACATCGTGCCAAGTTGCCCCGAGGCTATCTTATACCAGCACTCTTCCGCGATGACCGTAATTAACTGTAATTAGAAGACTTCCTCGAGATGCCTAACGACCCGGGCATGAGTGAGTCTTCGGCGCGTGTAGATACCACCGATTTTATACCCTCCTGCGAAAGAGCATTCACCGAGGATAATCAAAGTCGGATCAACTTTCTAACCAGACCACAAACTCATCATTCGAAGTAGTACATTCAACCTGTCCGAGAGCTACTTCAATGTTCTTAGCCCTTCGGAGCTGAAGATGCATTCCTTTGCGTGGTTAACTCGATGAACGCGAACTTTCCATATTTACGTGGACGGCCTCCGGACGAGACTCAAGCGACTTCACCCAATGAGCCGTAACGTTCGCAACGTTTAACAATTCAGCCGTAAAACACAGCCGGTCCTCGATCCACTTTCGGAGGACCGTGGAACGCCTCGAGGCCGACACGCTTGCCGAGCAAGCATCATGGAAATTCCAATGTTACGTTCACGTAGATTCTAAAGCTCTTTCCCTTTAAATTCTTACGAGCACTCCCCAACGATGATTATGACGAATTCCAAGAGTTTATCGAGTGTAGAAAGAAGTCGTGAAGTTGGAGGATGATGGACAAAAAATATCGACGAACGTGTACATTGACGTATTTGGATTGGAATCGTCATAACTGTCCTCGCACAGGGAGGCTTCGCAAAACCTTATCGGTTCCCGGTAATCCGTCCAAGCTTAATCCTCTTTTTTACTCGTTGCGAGGAGAAAAAAAATCGCAATGCAGGAATATATTGGAAATGAAAGGTTTGCTTGGCATTTCTCTAGTTCTATGATGTGGCAGTAGCTTTTCCCCGCGCGAGTATGAGATAACTTATCGCCGACAAGCCAGTCCGGCAGATAGTCGAGAATATATTTACAGTGATTTGTGCACTCGCAGTTGGACACTAATTCGTGATGTTATACCAGACGCTTTAGGACTAAGTCGACAAGTGTTGGTCGATCTTCAAAGTAATTTATCATATTCATTCTAAATATTTCGGTCAATTAATTAAAGAACATGTTCTTTATCTTTTCATTCTATTTTCAAGACATTCAATTGCGATAAACGAAATCTAGAATAAATCAAAAACCTTATAGAAACAGACTGGCTATTTCGCAATGCGAAGAGCGATGTTCAAGAAAGGACGACGCAAAATACGTTCCAAAGTAAATAAGAGCAAGTGCAAACGACGTTTGCTCAAGGCAACGGCTCGTTTCTTGCTGGCCCGATGACTCGACGAGATTATTGTCCTCGCTTTATTGTCACTACTGGCACACACGCGTACACGTGGACCCACTGTCATAAAGTATTTCATACCTTATAAGGGCTTGCGCGCCCACGAATATATCTCAAGTAAATCGATTATTCGACCAGTCGCGCAAAAGATACGACTTTCTCCATGATGAATCCTTTAGTATTACTAGAATCTTCCTAACCACTTCCACTTAAATAAGTAGTATATGTATGCTTCGACTACACAAAGACCCTAGTTTATTCTGACGCTTTGAACGCAAGGGAAACAGATCCTTCCGTTTCCGCTCGTTACTTAGAAGGCTCATATACACATGGCGAGTGAGAGCCAAGTAGATTTGTCTTACGGATGTGCGAGAGACTCTGAGAAAAAAAGGTTGGATCTGCTTTGGGTCGCAGGGGCGCAGTATGTGCCCGGTGCTGGGCTCGGCGCCGCACCCCAAGGAAGGATCTTCAACGAAGAGTATAACTCCACGAGCTACCAAGCGGCGAGAATCGACAGATACAGGGGCGGCCCCAGCATCCAAAGAAGAATGACTCAAAGAGAGGACGTCCTTAAGTTCGAGCAGGGCCGCATCAAGGCCCTGCAGGAAGAACGTTTGCACATCCAGAAGAAAACCTTCACCAAATGGATCAACTCTTTCCTTCTAAAGGTTAGCATTTTATTTTTCAACAATCTATCTTAACAAGACCTTCGCACGACAATCGAATAAGAGTATACACCGGCGTCCTTCTTCACTGATGGGAATGTACACAGAACCTTCTCGAGGATAAAGAAGGGCGACAGAAGGGGACGTAAACTTCAAAGTGATTTTATTACCGGTTGCAGGCACGTATGGAGGTGGACGACTTATTCACAGACCTCGCGGATGGCAAGAAACTCCTGAAGCTACTGGAAATCATCTCAGGCGAACGGTTGGCCAAGCCGAACAACGGACGTATGCGAGTACATAAGATTGAGAATGTGAACAAGTCCCTGGCGTTTCTCCATACGAAGGTAACTTAGCCATACTCGAATATCTCTTTCTCTTCTCATATTTTCTCATTTTCTCATTATAACCAAGAGTGCCGACTACTTTACCAAGTTCCTCTCGTTCAATACTCGAAAGGCTCTTCATCGTAAAATCAACTGAGTCTCTATGTGCGTACTACTTCCTCGAAACTTGAAACAAGTCTCTATAACGTTAAACTAACCGCGTGTGCTAGTGAATGGTCCTTGCGCGACCAGACGCATCGAGTGTTTCTTCAATTTCCTCTCATACTTTCTAACAATCTTTTCTCAGGGATCCGCGGGAGTATTACAAGACTATACTATTTTTCGCAACCTGTTATATACCGCATGTATCGAGCGAATAGGTTTCTCTCGGTGATCCGCTAGCGGAAGTAGCTGCCAGACGAAGTCCCATAAATGCGAGTATTTCTTGAAAGGCATCGACCTGGGAGGGTATCGGCGCGTGTGTTGCTAATTGAAAAATAGTCGAAGCTGCAACTTACTGCACTTGATAGATCTCAGTTGGCGATTGCTTGATCGTAAGGAGAGTAGGTAGATCATTGACCAGACAGCCGGTGTGCTTGCTAACGATACCGCGTTACTTGTGAGTCCTCTCTTCTCACCTTCCTTCTCGATTTAACTGGGAAACTTGCGAGGGCAGCTTCACCAGATACATCGACGCGTACCGCGAGGAAGAGATCATCGTGACACCTTGGATTCTCTTGTTACCGGAAGAGCGACGGCCACGCGCGTCACACATCGTACTTCTCTCTCACGGTCTCCGCGCGAGAATAAGGTGCTCCAGATCAGGATGCGTACCGGCGCCGCTGTCTTTCGCATCCTCTTTCTCTTAACTGCCAGTTTCCATTCTCACTTTGTGATGCCTGAGAAAAGAATTCCATCCAATGGAATTCAGGAATATCAATGAAAATATACATACCTTTCTCCAATCATTTCACATGACAATGTGCTAGCGATCATCCGCCAGAAATAGCGCGTGTCCTTTCCTTGGTTGGTTAGTGGGAGGACAGGTCGTCATCGTAAAGTACGCGGAAACGATAAGGGACTTGATTCATGCAGCACTTAAGCGCGCACACATACACCGAATTGAGTGCCTCGCCTCATACTTGATTCTACTATCGTTGGAAAAGGGTCGACTGAATTCCCTTTGCTTTTCGTTTCTACTACTGTCTCTGTATTTACCAGTAGATTCTAATACCGGTATATCGCAATCGTGCTAACTCATAAAACTACCCTTTCGAAGATACCTCTTCGCTTTTCCCTTACAATCGCCGAAGAAGGAAAAGTGAGAAGCCGGTGACAATCATAGTGGCAATCTTACATTGTTAGTCTCTACAAAGCACTCTGACTTACAATCTAACGCTAAGGACACGTAGTGTAAAAGGCAGGACGAGTCCTTGCGAAATTCCTACCGCATGTCTTTCCAATACATTGAGCGTCCATCATCCATTATTTACTATGTGTGTCGTTTATTGATCTAAGATGAGATTTGTTGCGACGAGAGTGTAGTACCTTGTTAAAAACCTGACAAAGAGATACCAGCTGGCAATGATTCGAACAATCTCCTTTAAAGGTGATAATAAAACTTAGCTATGACTTAAGAATTCTATGAATTCGTATTAAAAAAAATACATCTGTTTGTCTTTGCTATGAAATAATAGTTTGAACAACCATATTAAGTAGAATGTGTAGATATATCTGCCCCAGACACACGAAAGTTCGTGACACGGAAAACGCCAAGGGAAAAGCAAGTCTCGCTTTCTGCTCGTCGGCAGCCTTCTCGTATTACGTGATTCCAGCGATAATCATACTTCTTGCGCGCGGTTTCCCGGCGAGAGATGCGCTTATGAAACTGGCTGGCATAGGCGCGATAATACTGGTAATATCGGACACTTAAGCTCACATCGTAGCCAACAACTTTCTACTCAATCGATCGACCAAGTAATCCTTCGAATCACAAGAACATTGCATATTTGTCGCGACTGCAAACTAATTGAATCTAGGCGTGGAGAGGTTCGTACACGAGTAGCTAATACCAGCGATCTCAGCTCACTTTGCTTCGCGTGTTGCTCGGTAATGATAGTCCACTGATATCGGTCATACGGAACGTGCTCTGAAATTATCCAGGAGCAGGTTCTTCCTGCGTGCTTCCTGGAAATATAGATTCATGAAGTGTGCCACGATAGAATCGATTTGCTTTCCGGAGCCGAGTAATACGAGTATACAAGGGAAAGTGAATGCCAGGGTTAAGACACGAGCAACAATCAATGTGGACTATAAAGGATCGTGACGATCCTTAAACACCGTTGTCCTCGGACAGAGTCTGTTCCCAGGAGCAAAAGAATTTAAATTCGAACTAATTAAGGTGGATGGATTCTCGAGAAGATTTAGCTGGGTTTTAACAATGCGAGAAGTAAGTGGAAGAGAAGATTCCGTTGCTAGATCGTTTAAGGATCTTTAGAAGCTGTTAGAAGTGGCACTGGTCAGTGGAAGATTAGAAGTCGTAGTAGAAGAAGGAAGAGGGTGGCATGGACGAAGAGGACTTACGAGAGGACTTCAGTTGGAAGAGGCAAACTCCCTAAAAGAGAAAGGGAGTCAAAGCTAAAAGGGAGGAAGCCAAGAAAGAGAAGGTAGATAGTGGTTGGACGAAGGGGGAAAGGAATCAAAGGAGATCGCGAGAGGGCAGGAGAAAGAGAAGGAAAGGTCAGCGACCGAGGCGAAACTTGCTAGACCGTGAGTGCCGCAAATGTGAAATGAAACCAGACAGGCACATACATATGTGTGTCTCTCTTGCCTCGATTCTGATGCATTTTAGACAATGGTCCGTTAGTTGGACCAACGCACTGCCCGGGGAAAAGGTCACTCATTAAAACCTCTTTCGCAGCATCCCTCCAAGTACTCAACAAGGTCTTGGGTCAACTAGCGTCATCGCGCAAGTGCCACTTTCTTGATGACAGCCAAGGCTGAGAATGTCTCCTTCCCAGACTGCTTTTTCCCTCGTAACATACCCGAGTGAGGACGTTCTTCAGACTTTTAAAGACTTCTACCCAATCGAGTTGCTTAAGATTTACTCACACTGTCTTACTAAACTTCAAGAAGTATGAAAAAGCATCGCTTCCAAGAACAAGAACCGTAAATCTTATGATTCTGAGTATGATTTAATGTGGTAGGAACTTCTCATAAATTGACCTGATTGGCACCACAAAAAAGCATAAGATGACTGGCTGACCCGAGTGATTACAAATCGATAGCTGAATAGTAGTTTCGCGCGAAGTAAGAATTCCAAGCTTCGAGATAAGACTTGGCTATTGTCGCATTACTCGAGGATATGGGAATGGGAGCGTGGATCCGTAATGTATACTGATAAGAGTATTGTCACCCGAAGTGGCGTGGCAATTAAGATTACGATAAAGTACAAAGATCGCGATACAGTTTGCTAAGAAAGACAATAAACTGCTTAGTTGTTATCTCATAATTATTGCGTTGGTTGAAACATCAAGTTAGTAACAATGACTGAAAGAGACACTCAAAAAATTTGCCGCCAGAAGTCACCTAACAAAGATGCATCGATGATAAGTCTGGCTTAATTTTAATCACAAATCCAGTCTGACACATCTTTTCTTTTTACGATCTTCGTACGGAAAGTTCTCGAAGCCCACAACACTCATCGATTTTGCGACTCGTAATTGCCAAGGACGCGAATAACGTGATTTACAAATACCAAGGATGCGAGTATCTTCGTGTTAATTTCGACACCAGATACTCGACAAACTTGTACGACACGTGCCAACCAGCTGAAAATTAATCTCATGCGATTCATCGGAGTGCATAGGAATGTCAGCATCACTGATGATTCCTTGGAAAGAGAGTAAGCTTTACGTTGGATGATACCATTTAGTCCAACGTTAGTCACAGTAGCTTTTAGTGCGAAGTAATTATCGCTAGAGTTGTGGCTCTTCCGGGACTGTTATGACCATTAGTTCCATGAACAGTTACTAATGACTTTGAAAATCAAACTCATATAGCACTGCAAGTGGAAATAAATTAACGATCTTCCATGGTGAATCATTTGTATTTTTTTCGAAAGTAAATTCAAATTCTTCCATTCTAAATACGATGAGTGTGTCACGATGTCCTCGGTTACCGTTTCTGGTAAAACTGACGTAAAACCACTTCTCATCTTACAACCGCACGCACTCGAATTCCGCCTGAAACAGGAAGAGTCGTGGTTATACACCGTGTGCCATTTACGGCTACCGAAATCACTCGACTCCTCCTCGTAAAAGCTTACTCTCTAGTTTCGTCTAAATCGCAGTGCACGACTCCGTGACCCGAAGGAAAAGTAGCACGCGCCTATTTCGACAGTAGTGAGAATTAAAGAGCAACTGTGCAATTTTGTTTCGCACAGGAAGTAGAAAACTAGCTGTTTGGAACCAGTAATTACGAGCGATTTACAAGAGTAGATTATAAAACTATCTACCATTTTCGGTTAAACATTCAAATCTTTAGGATCATTTGAAAACATTTCGCAAGACTATCAACTAAATTGCACCCATGAGAAAATTATATTAATGAAACAAGCTATAATTATCACATGAATTGTCAACTTCATCTCTGACGCGTGAAAATCACACATCAAATGTGTTAATAACATAGAAAAACACACATAAACGAGTTAAAAGGCGGATGGTTGTACGATAACGGAGGTGAAGGACGAACTTCAAGGACGAACCAAGAAAGTCAACACGACTGGTGAAATCAGTGGTAAAACTCAATGACATTTTCCTGGGTCCAGTGTGTCCTGAGTGCACAGTGCACGGTCACCATCAGGAATTTCCTTTCCCAGCTGTCATTCGCGTGCCTCCGATCCACATTCCGCAGTGCTGCCAAGAATGCGCGCGGCCAGTTGTAAACGATGCCATAGGAAAACCGCTATGCGGCCCCAGTTGAAACACAGAGCTGGGGCTTGGAAGGGAAAGAGGGAAACACGCTCCCAGGAGAAGGCGTGACTCCCTGTAAACGCCCTGTTCCTTTACTGATTTAAAAGCTCTGCACCAAGAGATTCTCTTTCGACCCTTCTTCCACCCTAAGAACATGCATTCTTATCTTTCTGATCAGACATTGTCAGATAATATCATCTCAAAGGGAGAACTTTGCATAATAATCCTCGAACGAATCAGTATTTATTATAATATTATCATTCTTCTAAATAGAAAGATATTCAGATTAAATTCATTCTCCGATCATTGCTCTCTAAATGTTCGAGTACCATAATACAACTTTCATCCGATACATACGTTTAGTTCTATGCTCTCGTGAACTATTGCGGTACAAGTATTAGTGGATAGTGGAACGTTAAGAAGCGTGACGAACGAGCAATCGAACTCGATGTAAGATGCAACGATTTTAACGCGAATTTCCAAGTCACCATCGTTAATCGATGATGCGAAAAGCGTGCAAGTTGTCAGTCGCTTGCATTCTCCAATAAAGAACCGAACACTGAGAAAACGACGAGCGGTTAAATTATTTAACGCCATTCCTTTTCTGGGAGTTACGACTGCTCGAATGCTGGGCGAGCTTTAACTGTGCAGTGCTTTTAGTCGACTCCGTATAACAGTACACTCGTGTGTATGTACCACGTACTCGTCTTACTATGCTGCGCCCGCCGGCACTCATTCATTATTCATACGCCGAACTGAAACCCGACTTATAACGTGAGTGTATGCAGTTTCGCGCCTTGGAAATTCGAAGGTCCTCGCCGAATATTTGTATATGCCCAATGAACTCTTTCAATTTTGTACTGATTTATTTGAGATATCAATTGAATTCGATATGATTATATTCTTGATTGGATTAATTAATAAATCGAATCATATGAATATCTTTGATAAAAATACTTCCGAATGACCGATATTTTCTGTCACCTTGAATTCTACCGAAAGGCTGACATTATTACGAAAGGTTTAGCTATTCAAGTATGTACCTTCATCAATGACTAATGATACCAGAGATAGTTTTACGACCTGCGGCGAACAGGTGGCAAAGATCCGTCTGTTGACCATTGGGCAAAGCTAGCCACATAATTGATCACTTCTGCCGAAGAACGCCGCCGGGGGAATAAGCGTGTACGCACTATGTTCTAGCTAATACTCCAAGTCCCCTATGATGTACTCTGTTATCGCAATTCATGAGACAACTTCCGGGATCGATCCGCTAGCTCGACACTTCTGGGCCTTTAATGATACGTCCGCGCTAAAAATAAACTATTGATTCAATATTCACTTACAGTGTTAATTCACTGGTGTAAGACTCGTTATGCAGATCGAAGATCTTATTATCCATTGGTTGTCTTGGAGGCTGCTTTATTTGGCACACATTAACAGGGCTCGTAGCAATAAAGTCTCTTTAACGAGATTTTCACTGTCAGACCCTTCCTGATGGTTCAACATCACTTTGTCGATTTTATTGCCATATTACTAGCACTTGATGCGCTGTTTTAGTACGAAGATCCTAGAACGGTAGCTTGCTAACGGTAACGATGTCCTTTTCTTATCTTTTTCCTCCTTTTGGATTGACGCCACTGTCAATTGCTAGTCTCAACGCCACGAGCAATCACTTCCATTTCTCCTGCGGCCTTCATACTATCCCCTGTTGATCCTACATACATTACTATTCCAGCATTCCGACGCTCGTTCCTATTACAACAATTAATCCCGGAACTACAGCGCAACTCTTGTTACGGAAGAACATCTGTGTCAAAAGGATATCTTGGGTCATACGAATGATCCTTGATTAAGCCAACCAGCGACGTAATTCAACTATCGACCCTTGTCTACTTACAAACTCGAGTGGAACATTAAACATCTGGCAATATCAGCGCGACGTTTATCTCAGTGACACACGGGAGCTCCCATACAAATGAAGTGATAGTCAGGCATTTAGATAAAAAAAAAAAAAAAACCCGAGAGGAAAACTGTAACACCTTGCAGGTTGAGAGAGCAATGTGTGTTATGCTCTCCGTGGTATTCGACGGTGGCCAAGCTATCGGTGCCAATTTGTCACGATAACCGGTCTCCTACCTACGCCAACTTTTCTTCAGCATGCAGAAGTATATATCTGCTCTACGTATCGCACAAGGAACCAAGTTCTTATGAACAGTTATTCTGCCAGATTTAATAAGATCGTTCATGCAACTTGCTATTAAATGACGTCTGAATACCGGGTAGCGATGATCCGTGATCGGATGGGACGAGCGTGCGACATGTCACCCAACTGGTTTCCCAGTCTTCCGATAATACCGCTAGCGCAAAGTGTAACGCTCCAAGGACGCTACCTCGGAGATCTCGCATTTTTATCTGACGCAATTGCCGTGCATGCTATTATTGCAAATTACTCGTCCGTGTACGTTCACACACACGAGACTCGCGAATGGTTTACGCAATAATAGTGCCGGGCGAGGAACTGCGAGAAAGAGTGAACGGGAAAAAGAGAGAGAGAGGCGGGAACAAGCGGCATTCGAATCCACCACTCTTTTACTTATTCCGACAGACGACTTATTGGCCGGCGCGTGTGCACCTTGGTATGCGAATAATCATGCGAGAGAGAGACCTATCCTTTCCTCATAAATTATACGAGGGCGCATTATGCAGACACATTCACCTGATCAATGAGCCCCGGGGAATCGACAGTCGCCCGGGGATCTTAATTCATCAGGCTTTATCGATTAACTTAATTGCAGTTAAGCCACGCGCCTGGTTTCATAATAACAATCTAGGAATTCAGCTTTCGATTCCTACGATTGGAATTTTTGACCTTGCACTCCTGTACTGAAGGATCGATTATGGAAAGCGGAATTCTGATCATGGTAAATCTCTTTACAGGTGCGCCTGGAAAGTATAGGAGCGGAGGATATAGTCGATGGTAATCCCAGATTGATACTTGGTCTTATCTGGACGATCATCTTGCGGTTCCAAATCCAAGAGATTGAAATCGATGTGGATGAAGAGAATGATAGTAGTGAGAAGAAATCGGCCAAAGATGCTTTGTTACTCTGGTGCCAACGTAAAACCAATGGATACTCCGGTGTTAACATTCAAGACTTCACTGGTAATTACTTTATATGGTTAATTGCAGAGCTCTTTTGTACCACTTTTACGATTGCTCGATTTTCTTTGTAACTAGGGTCTTGGAGAAGTGGTCTTGGCTTTAATGCCCTTATCCATGCTCATCGGCCGGATTTGGTTACCTGGTCGGAACTCCAACAGAATAAGAATATCGACAATCTCAATTATGCCTTCGATGTGGCAAACTCCGAGTTGGGTATACCTCGGCTGTTGGACGCTGAGGACGTCGACACCGCGCGACCCGACGAGAAGTCCATCATCACTTATGTCGCCTCCTACTATCACACCTTCGCCAGGATGAAGAATGAGATCAAGAGTGGCAAGAGAATCGCAAATGTAGGTGGCGAACTTCTAATCTTTTTCTAAGATAGTCGTTTCAGTTATAGTCAGTCTAATCTCTTTGGAACTATATTCTTAGATCGTTGGTCAAATGATGGACGCGGATAAGATGAAGGTCCACTATGAGAAACTGACCACAGACCTGCTCGAGTGGATCAAGATGAAGACGGAAGTGTTGGAAGACAGGAACTTCCCGAATTCCCTGGAAGGCATTCAACGGGAGCTGTTGGCCTTCAAGCAATACCGAACAGTGGAGAAACCACCGAAGTACAAGGAGAGATCGGAAATAGAAGCGTTGTACTTTCATATCAACACCCAACTAAAGTCATTGAACCAGCCTGCCTTCACGCCTCAGGAGGGTCAGCTGGTGCACGATATCGAGAGAAATTGGGTCGAGCTGGAGCGCGCGGAACATCGTCGCGAAGTCGCTTTGAGGACGGAACTCTTGCGACAAGAGAGGCTCGAGCAACTTAACTACAAGTTCGAGAGGAAGAGCGTTTTAAGGGAAGGCTACTTGAAAGAAATGATTCAAGTGTTGACTGATCCGAGATATGGTAGTAACTTGGCACAGGTCGATGCCACCGTAAAGAAGCATGAGGCAATCAGCGCTGACATTCTCGCGCGTGAAGAAAGATTCCATGATTTAACTAATATGTCTGAAGAACTTGTTAGAGAAAATTATCACGGATTGGAAAGAGTCCGTGACAGGGAACAGGAAGTATTGAAAAGGTGGAAGGAACTATTAGCCCTTCTGGACCATCATAAGTCGAACTTAGTCGCATTGAGTTCGCTGATGAGTCTGATGAGAGAAATCGACACAACTCTTGCGTCGATTCAAGAGCTTCAATTAAATTTCCAAAGTACAGATGTTGGACCTCACTTGCTAGGTGTCGAGGACTTATTGCAAAAGCATAGTCTCCAAGAATTGCAGGTGACTGCCTTGGGCGAGAGTCAAAGAAGACTGGGAAGACAGGCAGCCCAACATCTAGCACAGCCTCAAGGACGAGAAGTGCCACTTCTTCAGCAAAAGTTGGAACTCCTCAATCGCGCTTACGATGATTTGGTGGAGTACAGTAAAGAACGTAAAGCTCGCTTGGAAGATGCTAGGAACTTCTTCCATTTCCTGCAAGACCACGAAGATGAGGAATCCTGGTTGATAGAAAAGCAGCGTATCTGCAAGGCTGGAATATCAGCAAAGGACCTTCGTGCAGTGATCTCCTTGCAACAAAAACATAAGGCTCTCCAAGACGAGATGAAGGTCCGAAGGCCAAAGTCAGAGCAATTATGTGATGCTGGTAGAAAGCTGATAGCCGACAATCATCCATCAGCATTGGAAATCCAGAATCGAATAGACTCCTTGCAAGAACATTGGAAGGTGTTGGAGGAACTCGCCGCTTTGAGAAAGAAGCAGCTCGATGATGCTGCTGAGGCCTTCCAATTTTATGCGGATGCCAATGAGGCGGATTCCTGGATGAATGAAAAAATGGCACTAGTTGCTAGTGAGGATTATGGTGTGGACGAACCGAGTGCCCAAGCCCTTTTGCAGAGGCACAAAGACCTCGAGGGAGAGCTAAACGCGTACAGGGGAGATGTACAATCTCTTAACATGCAAGCGGAGAAGCTCATTAAGTCTGGAATCTCTACCCTGGAACTGACCGCCGATCCGGAGCCAGTAGCAGAGTTGGAACAAGAAGAGTGGAGTAAGTATCCTTTGCTGTAATGCTAAGTATTAGAATGTTTGTGTTTCATTTCTAATTGCTTCTTATCAATTATAGGCAAAGAAATTAGATTGGTACCGCAAGATGAATGGGTCGATGAAGTTGTAGAACGTTTGGAACCAAGAACTGTACTAGAGGATAGACTAGTACCGCAAGTTAAAAGCTTATATCCCTTCAGTGGGCAAGGTATGCACATGGTGAAAGGTGAAGTGATGTTCCTTTTGAATAAGACCAACCCAGACTGGTGGAGTGTGAGGAAAGCCGATGGTACCGATGGTTTTGTGCCAGCAAATTACGTTCGTGAGATTGAGCCGAAAGTTATTCAAGTCCAAGTAAGGCGGCCCGAAAAAGTACGGGTGACTCAAAGAGTAAAGAAAACCAAGATGGTGAAGCAAGTGGTACCTGTTAGGCGAGTGAAGTCCATCAAATCGACCGTGAAACCGGTCAAACGAAAGGCACCAAGTGATGGTGATAGCGTGGAAAAGAGGCTGAAAAAGATTAATGATACCTATGGGGAATTGCAAGAACTAGCTGTGAAGCGTCATGCACTTTTGGAAGACGCAATTAGGCTCTACGGTTTTTACAGAGAGTGCGATGACTTCGAGAAATGGATCAAGGATAAGGAGAAGATGTTGCGAGCTGATGATCCACGAGATAACGTGGAAACTGCTAAAAGGAAATACGAAAAATTCCTGACAGATCTATCTGCATCTGGAAAACGGGTGGAAGCAATCGATGCTGCCGTAGAGGACTTCGTACGACAGGGACATAGTCAGCTGGACAAAGTCAAAGCCAGGCAGAGGCATATTCACCAACTTTGGGATCACCTCAACTGGCTTAAGACCCAGAAAGAAAAGAGCCTCGAAGGAGCATCCAGTGTCGAACTATTCAACAGAACTTGCGACGAAGCTCATGATTGGATGCTCGAGAAAATCACACAGCTTGATACTGCTGAACTAGGTCCTGATTTGAAAACCGTGCAGGCCTTACAAAGACGCCATCAACATTTAGAACGTGAATTGGCGCCCGTGGAAGAAAAGGTCAGGAAGGTCAACTTGCTCGCGAACAGCGTGAAGAACTCCTATCCCCATGAGTTGAACAATGTGAATACTCGACAAAATGAGATCAAGGAACTCTGGAACAAAGTACAGACAAAGGCGAAGGAGCGCAGATCTCGGCTGGAGGATGCGGTCGGCCAGCAAATTTTCATGAACAGTTCGAAGAATCTGATCAACTGGGCATCTGACGTGCAAGAGACTATGAAAGCAGAAGAGCCAGTGAGGGATGTTGCAACTGCTGAACAACTGAGGAAACAACATATGGAACTTGGTGAAGAGATACGAACCCATGAGGACGAGTTCCGAGAGGTTGAAGAACTCGGCAATCAACTTCTGCGACGCAACCCTGCTTTGGTAGATGTACGAGAACGATTGGATAAATTACAGGGCTTGTATCAAGCTGTTTCATCAGACTGGGCAGCAAAGGAAGCCTGGCTCCAGCAATGTCTGGAGTTACAACAATTTAATCGCGAGGCTGATCAAATTGAAGCCACTACTAGCTCGCACGAGGCCTTCCTTGAATTCATCGACTTAGGAGAATCATTGGATGATGTAGAAGCTCTGCTAAAGCAGCACGAGAAATTCGAGAATACCCTTCACGCACAGGATGATCGACTAAAGGCTTTCAGCGATACCGCTGACAAACTGATTGCTCAAAATCATTATGACAAAGACTATATCAATGACAGACGAAATCAAGTACTAGCTCGTCGAATGGCAGTGAAGGAAGCTGCACAACGTCGACGTGCAGCTCTTAAAGCGTCAGAACATTATCAACAATTCTCGGCAGAAGTGGATGACCTTCGCGACTGGTTGAGCGACAAGATGAAAACCGCGTCAGATGAGAGTTACAGGGACTTAAATAACTTGGAGCGAAAGCTTCAAAAACACGAAGCCTTTGAAAGAGAACTTAGAGCTAACGAGGGACAATTAAGAGCCGTGAATAAAGCTGGAAAGGCATTGATATCCGAAGAGAATTATCGTTCGGAGGATGTAGGCAAAACATTGAAGGATTTGAATGAGCAATGGGAACAACTGGTAGCTCTTTCGCTAGAGAAAGGTCGTAGATTAAGACAAGCTGCCTGCCAGCATGGATACAATCGCACTATGGAAGATGCCAGATTAAAACTTGAAGAGATTGAGACGTGCCTGCAGAGTAAACAGGTCGGGGTTGATCTGCGAAGCTGTAAAGAGTTGCTGAAGAAGCATCAAACCCTCGAAGCCGATATGGCCCAATGGGAACAGAAGGTGGATGATCTAGTAGTGATGGGTGAAGAAATGGCCCATGAAGGCCACTTTGACGCTGCTAACATACTAAAGACCAGTCAAGCCACGCAAAGGAAGTACGTCACCATTTATTTTCTTCAATTTTCTGTAATCTGCAACTGCTGATTATGCATTTATTCTCACAGATTCCGAAGTCTAAAAGAACCGGCCAAGAGACGACGAGAAGCCTTGGAGGAGAGTTTACGCTTCCACAAGTTCGGCTTTGAATTGGATGCTGAACTGCAGTGGATCAAAGATCACTTGCCACAGGCATCGTCCACGACACTCGGACAAAATCTACATCAAGCACAAACGTTGCATAAGAAACACAAGAAGCTGGAGGCAGAAATCGCTGGCCATCAACCGATGATAGATAAGACAATGGCTTCCGGACAAGCTTTGATCGACCAGGCGCACCCAGAGAAGAAGAAGGTAAGTTTCCGGAATTCAGAATAACGCATGGGTTACTAGATTAGAAATATCAAGGAAACATTATCTTTACAGATACAAGAATTGTGTGATGACTTGGATGATGCTTGGCACGATTTACAAGAGAAAGCTGGAGAGCGAAGCAAAGCGTTGGACTTATCCTTAAAGGCACAAGAGTTCTTCTTCGAAGCTGGAGAAGTTGAAAGTTGGTTGAACGAGAAGAACGATGTTCTTAGCTCGACGGACTATGGGCGAGATCGCGACGCCGCAACAAAGTTGTTAACTAAACATAAAGTATGACCAATCATTGTTATTTCGTTAGTTATATTACTTACACAGAATCTCGTTGCTACGGCTGAATGACTGTTTCAGGCGGTCGAATTGGAATTGGACACGTACAATGGTATCGTAAGCGAGATGGGCCACACAGCGCTCACAATGATTAACGCGAAACATCCTGACAGCAAAGCCATCGCAAACAAACAGCAGGCAATTGCTCAGCAAATGCGAGCACTACAAAGATTAGCTACAGTAAGGCAGCAACGCTTAATGGAAAGTATGTACCGTCACGAGTACTTCCTGGAGAGCAGGGAACTTGAACAGTGGATCAAGGAACAAGAGCAAGCCGCTGGTTCCGAGGATTACGGCCAGGACTACGAACACTTGCTTATACTGCAAGCGAAATTCAATGACTTCAAGCACAGGATAGAAGCGGGTTCGGAGAGATTCAACCAGTGCGAGGAATTGGCGAGGAAGCTGATCGCCAATGAGAGTCCGTACATTCAGGACATCGAGAAGCGTCAGGAACAATTAGGGTAAGCTCTTCGAACCAATTGGTAAATCCTAAACGATTGTACCGAGAAATAATGAATAGAAAAAATATTAAATTCTGGTACTGCTAGTTAATTGATGGTAATAGGGGTTTTAAGTAGATTAGTCTAATCCTGCATAAGTAACGCATGTTAGATTAATGATGAAAAAAATATTGGATTCTTCATTATCCACCCCACTAAGCTACAGTAGTGATACTCTGATTCTATATTGGTGTTGGTAACTAACAGCACTTTGTACATACATTCAATGCAGACAAGAGGAAGATGATCCCGTACGTCAAGTGCAAAAGCAGCATGCGGCTATCGAGTAAGTACTGTCATTGAATATCGCAGTACTGGTTATAGAAGTGAATTTTTGTATGATGCATGAGGATATTGCTAAATGGTGATTGGCATTTACGCTGTACTGAATTCTGAAGTCATTAGATTGATTCTTTTCTTAGGGAATCGTGGCAGCATCTGCTCAATCTTATTCGAAACCGAGAACAAAGGCTTCAGGCAGCTGGCCAGATCCACAGATTCCATCGCGATGTGGCCGAGGCACTTTCAAGGATTCAGGAAAAAGAAGCCGCTTTACCAGAAGATCTAGGACGCGATTTGAATTCGGTCTTAGCACTAATCAGGCGCCATGAAGGCTTCGAAAATGATCTGGTTGCCTTGGAGGCACAGTTACAAGTTCTTGTTGAGGACGCATCGAGATTACAAGCCCACTATCCTGGGAATAATGCTGTGCACATCGATCAACAACAACAAATTGTCGTTGCCCATTGGGAAGAACTTAAGGAAAGGTCCGCCCATAGGAGAGACCAGTTACAAGCTAGCTGTGACTTGCAAAGATTTTTAACACAAGTACGTCACAGTTTCGATATCGTTTCCATATTTTTTATAAGGATTAGAATAAACTGTAACTGTTCAACTCCCGATTGTCAGGTTCGAGATCTCATGAATTGGGCAGCAGGACTTCGCGCGACTATGTCCACAGAAGACAAAGTCCGAGATGCAGCGAGTGCTCAAATCCTAAAAGCTGAGCACGAAGGCCTTAAAGGAGAAATTGAAGCGAGGGAGGACAGCTTTAGCTCAGTCCTTGATCTTGGAGAGGCAATGGTTCAAACTGGACACTATGCGGCTACGGTAAATTTCATACACTTGAGGCTGCCCTGAAATCTGTTGAATGAAATTCATGATGAAATATTGCCAACAATATACTATGTTCCAGGAGGTAGAGGAAAAGTGTAACCAACTACTGGACGAAAGGCAGAAATTGCATACAGCCTGGCAGCAAAAGAAAGTCCATCTGGATCAGTTAATAGATCTTCACTTCTTCTTACGTGACGCCAAACAATTGGATAATCTTTCGAGTACTCAGGAAGCCGCACTAAGTGGGGACAACTTTGGTGTGTCCGTGGAAGAAGTGGACGCCCAAGTGAAGAAACATAATGAATTCGAGAAACTGTTGGTCACACAGGAAGAAAAGCTAACAGCTTTGCAGGAGCATGGAGACAAGTTGTTAGCCCAGAATCATTTCGACTCAGCAACTGTAGCAAGAAGATTACACGAAGTAGTACAGAGACGAGTGAAGGTCCGTGGTCTCTGCGATGCGCGCAGAAGAAGACTGGAAGCCAGCCTGTTGCACGCCCAATTTATAAGAGACGTGGCTGAGGCTGAATCGTGGATTGGAGAAAAGCAAAAGAAACTCGAAGCCGAAGCTTCAAAGGGTGAAGTGTCAAGTTTGGAAGATAAAATTAAGAAGTTACAGAAACACCAAGCATTCCAAGCTGAATTGTCCGCAAACCAAAGTCGAATCGAAGAGATTAAAGCCAAAGGTGAAACCCTACTGGTACAGAAGCACCCAGCTAGTGCTGAAATTCGTCAACAATTAGATCATTTACATGCATCGTGGAGGAAACTATTATTGGAATCGGGTAACCGCGGTAGAGGCTTGGAAGAGGCACAAGACATCCTTGAATTTAACAATCAAGTAGAGAAAATCGAGGCTTGGATCAGAGACAAGGAGATGATGGTCCAAGCTGGCGATACTGGCAAAGACTACGAGCATTGCTTGAGTCTCCAAAGAAAACTTGACGATGTTGATAGTGATATGAGGGTTGATGACTCAAGAATAAAAACGATCAATGCTTTAGCCGACAAACTTATTAAGCAGGGACGAGATAATGACTCCAAAGCGATTCAACAGCGCCGTGACAACTTCAACAATAAATGGAAAGGTCTGCAAGGAGCACTGAGTGCCTATAGAGAAACATTAGCTGGTGCACTGGAGATACACTTGTTCAATCGCGATATTGATGATACCAGTCAAAGAGTCATTGAAAAATCTATGGCCATGAATACTAATGACGTTGGAAAGGATCTTCCTGCAGTTGAGCAACTCCAGAGGAAACAGGAAGCGATGGAAAGAGACATGACAGCAATTGAAGGCAAATTGAAGGAACACAAAACAGAGGCAGAGGAACTTTCTCAGAAATATCCTGACAAAGCTCCGCAAATAAATGGGATTCTATCAGAGCTGCAATCAAATTGGGATGACCTACACCGTCTCACGCAGCATCGTAGGGACGCATTAAGTCAAGCATACACCCTGCACAAGTTCCAGGCTGACTTGCATGAACTCGAGATCTGGGTGGCAGATACAATCAAACGCATGGATGATGCTGAACCACCCACAATGATATCCGAAGCGGAAGCACTGCTAGAACTCCATCAAGAGAGGAAAGCTGAAATTGATGGTCGGCAAGATACATTTAAGGCATTGAAGGAACACGGCCAAAAACTTCTGCCTATTAATCAAGATGTTAAAGCTCACTTGGAACATCTGGAAGAGCTCAGGCATAGCTTGGCACATGCTTGGGAGACGAGAAGACAAAAATTAACTCAAGCCCACCAGCTACAATTGTTTAAAGAACAAGCTGATCAAGCGGACAGTTGGCTTGCCACAAAAGAAGCATTCCTTAACAATGATGATCTAGGAGAATCTTTATCTGGAGTTGAGGCGTTATTACGTAAGCACGAAGAATTCGAGAAGATGCTGGTATCTCAATTAGGACGGGTCGAAGAACTAGAGAAATTTGCTAATGATATATTGGCAGAAGAACACGCAGATGCAGGTGTAATACAACAAAGATTAGCTTCTGTATGTGCTAGAAGGGATAAATTGCAGAATAGTGCAACAGCAAGAAGGAAAAAATTGTTGGAAAGTCATCATCTGCATCAATTCTTGCGTAATATCTACGAAGTCGAAGGATGGTTGCATCAAAAGCAACAGGTGGCAAGTGATGAAAACTACAGGGATTCATCCAACTTACAGAGTAAGATTCAGAAGCATGCCGCATTTGAAAGTGAATTGATTGCGAATAAAGGACGAGTCGCAGCAGTCATAGGGGAAGGTGAAGGACTCATCGATGATGGCCATTATGCCTCCAAAGAAATACAAGAGCGACTTGATGATTTGGAAGCAGAGTGGAGGCTACTTCAGGAAACTAGCGAACTCAAGAAAAATCGACTAAACGATGCCTATCAGGCCTTACTATTCGGACGCACTCTCGATGAATTTGAGGCATGGATGGATGACATAGAGACCCAGCTACAGTCAGAAGACCATGGAAAGGATTTATCGAGCGTCGCAAATCTATTGAAGAGGCATACGAATTTGGAAAACGACGTTCTCGGCCACAACGAAGCTTGCGAAAGCATAAAAGACACGGCAACGGGCTTCCAGAAGTCGAATCATTTTATGTGTGATGAGATTCAAGATAGAGCTTTGGTCACTATCAACAGGTATCACAGCTTGCAAGAGCCGATACAGATTCGGAGGGACAACTTGGAAGATGCGAAATTATTACATCAATTTGCTAGAGATGTCGAAGACGAGATGCACTGGTTGTCGGAGAAGGAACCTCTGGCTGCTAGTAGTGATCTAGGTAATTCATTGACGACAGTACAGCGCTTGCAGAAAAAGCATCAAGCACTAGAGGCCGAGTTAATTTCAAGAGAGCCCGTAGTCGCATCACTAGTCAACAGGGCTACAGTCATGATTAGGAGTGGACATTTCGCATCGGATAAGATAGAGAGTCTTTCTCAGGAACTGCAGGAGAAGCTCTCGCACCTTAAAGACCTGGCAAGTGTAAGGAAACTTCGATTGCTTGACGCCGTGGAATCTCAAATGTTCTACGCAGAAGCGGCTGAAGCCGAGCAGTGGATACGCGAGAAACATCCGCTATTAACATCGACCGACTACGGAAAGGACGAAGATTCCGTGCAATCCTTATTAAAGAAGTTGGAAGGTGTCGAACGTGACTTATCTGGTTTCGAAAGTACAGTCCACAATCTAAAGAAATTGTCGAAGGGATTAGTCGAACGTCACCATTTCGACAGTAAGAACATCGGGCAAAAGCAAGGGGACATCGAGCAGAAATTCAAGGAATTGCAAAAATTGCGGGATCTAAGATGCCAGAGATTGCGCGAAAGCGAGAAATTCTTTAAGTTCATTCGTCAAGCAGATGAAGTGATTGAATGGATCGGAGACCAAACAACTGTCGCAGCATCCGAAGATTACGGCCGCGATGTGGAACACGTTGAACTTCTGATACAGATGTTTGACAACTTCTTAGCTAGTCTGTCGACCAGTGAAGGTCGAGTGTCTGCTGTACTTGAAGCTGGACAAATTTTAATTGAGGAAAGTAATCCCGAGCAAAATAAAATCCTAATGAAAATCGAGGAGACGAAGCAGCAATGGGATGATCTAAAAGAGCTGGCACACGCACGCCAGGATGCACTAGCTGGCGCAAAGCAGGTCCACATGTTCGATAGAACTGCGGACGAAACGATCTCGTGGATCCAAGAAAAGGAAGCTGCCCTAAGTTCAGATGGATACGGACATGATCTTGAAACAATACAGGCTTTGGTCAGAAAGCACCAAGGCTTCGAGACCGATCTTGCTGCTGTAAAAGAACAGGTCGAATCTTTAATGGAAGAGGCCTCAAGATTAATAGATCTATTCCCAGATGCTCGTATTCATATAGATGTGAAGCACCAGGAAGCGCAAGCATCTTGGAGCGAGCTTCTGGACAAAGCAGCCCAGCGTCGAAGCAAACTTGCTCAAGCCGAACAATTGCAGGCTTATCTCGGTGAATATAGAGATCTTATCTCTTGGATAAATGAAATGGTGGCTAAGGTGACCGCTCCGGAATTAGCGAGAGATGTCCCGGGAGCCGAGACCCTGATCTTCCGGCACAACGAGTACAAGGCTGAGATTGACACGCGAAATGAGGCCTTTGAGAAATTCTACAAAACTGGCCAGGAATTAATCGAGCAGGGCCACTTTTTGGCTAAGGAAATCGAGGACAAAATATCGGTGCTTCAACAGAGGCAACAAATCCTACTGGAAACCTGGGAGCAAAGGAGGCACATATACGAGCAGAATCTGGATACGCAGTTGTTCAAGAGGGAGGCTGAGACTTTGGAGAATTGGATAGTGAGCAGAGAACCGATGTTGCACGACGGTAAACTCGGAGATAGTATTCCACAGGTGGAAGAATTAATCAGGAAGCACGAAGACTTTGAAAAGACTATAGAAGCTCAGGAAGATAGATTCAATGCGCTTAACCGAATAACTATGCTGGAAAAGGCCTTCCAAAAACAACAGGAAGTGGAAATGGCTGCCAGGCAGGCTGAGAAAGAAAGGGTTGAACGTGCACGTCTTGAAGAGCGAAAGCGAAAGGAAGTCCAAAGGATAACCGAGGAACGAAAACGAGAAGAAGAGAGACGACGCTTGTTAGATAGTCCCCACCGTACTCCACACGATGAAGTTAATGGCACTGCCGATGATCATGAATCAATTAACAGGTAATTGCATTACATTCAATTCTTTATGAAAGTGGGATACACATCACCAAAGATTTGAGAATACAATGTAAAATTATTTTCAGATTGTCACCTCTTAAGAGTTCTACTTCTCCCGAAAGTACAGAAAGTACACCAATCGCGAAGTCCCACGGCATATCACATGTGTTCGGCGAAAAGCTAAGGCGAAGTTCGTATTAACTGAAAATTATACATATAAGAAGATATGGGAATGTTGTTCAGATATCATTAAGAAATTTGTTGGATTTCAGCAGCGCCCGATATCAAGAGAGCAGAGAGTATGAAGGTCGACACGAAGAAGCCGAAGAGAACTCCCAGTTTTACAACGCGTAGACGAACACAAAGCTTTAGGAAGCTCCAGCGTATTGAAAATATGGATACTTTGCCACCGGTCGAAATCCAGGGACTGCTCGAGAGGAAACATGAGTTACAAAGCGCTGGCAAAAAAGCTGCTGTCAGATCTTGGAAGCAATATTACACAGGTTCGCTCAACTTTTTCACTTAGACAACATCAATGTTCTCTCAAATTTATGACAAATTTTATTGCAGTACTATGTGGCCAGCTTCTATGCTTCTTCAAAGATATCGAAGATTTCTCTCTAAGCAAGGCCGCGACCGCGCCGATTACTATTTTCAATGCCATGTGCGAGAAGGCAGACGACTACACCAAGAAGAAGAATGTCTTTAGATTGAAGTGCACGGATGGCTCCGAATTTCTGTTCCTCGCCCCGAGTCAACAGGAAATGGAGGACTGGGTGAACAAGATTTCATTCCATGCAAAACTACCCCCTAGTCTGCAACTTCTGAGTTACGACGAATCTCAAAAGGTAATGCTTCATTCTCGTTGGAACTAAACTTTATCTTTAACTTTGCGAAAATGATAAAGTTCTGCCTTCGAAACTATAGGAAGGCCTGGAGAGATTGCAGAATGCCTCAGTAGAACACGCTGAAGATAATATTTCCACTGGAAGCAGTCGTACATCTACCCCCGAGTTGGAGCGCAAGAATTCAGTTATTCGGCGAGACATATCGAACCAACATTCACCGAGTTCCGTGCAAGTAGAATTTCTGCAGATGCACAGGCAGAATCAACAACGACGAGAGATGCAGCAGAACGCTGAATTCCTGGCATCCCAGCGAATGGAAGTCCCGCAAACCCAGACGGAATTTCTACAGATGCATAGACAGCAACAACTAGCTGCTCAGCAACAACAAATGCTACAACAAGAACAATTGGCGAGTCAAAGAGATATGTATCAATTGAACTCGGGAGATAAGCCACCCATACCACCGAGGGGTGCACCACCACCCATTCCAGTGAGATCGCCAAGCACTGAGGCAATGGTACAATATAGAAGAGATGGTATGTTTTAACCCTTGCAAGATAAAAAATAATTGACATATTCTTTATTACTATAATTGAGAAATCTATGGGAACTTACAGATGCAGAACACCATCTCCAGCAAGGAAGACAAGTTCTCTACCAACCGCGTAGTGCTACTCTAAATCATAATGGATCGAACCAGTATACCTCGAACGCAACGTGGCATAGGCAAAGCAGCGTGGATTTGTCTCCACAGCATCAAGGTATGGAAGAAACTCGTGGATCATTTCTGTGACGTGACGTAGTGCAGCCGAAGATTTCACCCCATAGAACTATTTGAAAATCAATAATGATTTTGTAGAATTAGCCCCTCCTCTGCCACCGACGGCTCCCCCATCATCAAGAATGAATCAATGGAATGCCCCTCACGATGCCGGTTCGTTTTAGTGAATGAATATTGATTTAGATCTTAATCGATCAAAGTTTGCCGCACCCTGCATGTAGCACAGCATGACCAATCTTCCCCCAACTTTTCTACGGAATACCCTTGTTTGGTTCTTTTGGGAGAAAGCCCTGAACTCAACACCGACTAATATACCGTCCATTAATAACAGCTAGTAGTATTGGAAGAGTATTGATTAGAATATGTACGAATTCTCTTATAAAATCGAACTTTTAATCTAAACAACACTACTTATTCCTGTTTTAGCATATGGAAACATTGCGGTAAACACCAGACAGGTAAGGATTGACGTGAATGTATAAAAAAGTTGATAAAGTAATAAATGATCGTGCAAAGTATGCAAGAATATAACTTTGTTTACAGAGTGCGCAGCAACAAAATAATACATTTACTGGAAGACCAACGTCTCTGCCACCTTACGTAGCACCGCCTGCAGCTCCACAAAGTGCCCAAAACATACCAGTGGGTGAAGGCAGAAGACCGTCGGAAAGTGGCTCGGAGAGTGAGCACAGTATAAGTGGAAATAGAAAAGACCGCGACTACAAACGAAGCTCCGTTCTAAGCAATCTATTTGGCAGGCGAAAGAATAAACCCTCTCAACCGTAACGCGTAAAATCTCAGCGCGATTGGAATCATAACTATTAAAGCCAGTATGTTCTTTAAGACATGCTGGAGAAAGATATCTGTGAAGACATTGTGCTGCTTAGCACCTCAATACTGACTGCAATTTTCCTCCCTGACATTTCACGAGATATCAGGATTCCAAGCTTAAGTTTCGAATTCAGATTTGGATTCCCCAAGCCCAAGCAAATCATTGCAGGGTGAGGCGATTTTATTATAAACCATTCCTGATCGCAAAGGAGTAGATATGCTTGATAACATATGATATTTGTTAATATCATACACGTGAAGCAAAAGTTCTCCAACTGCGTAACTACACGATACTTTGGCATGACGGTCACAGTTGAGTTTATTTGAAATGTACCTGATCTTTTAAAGGACACGAAAAAGTGGCACTCGAAACAGAGATGGCGGAGACAAGAGGGAGAAAGAAAGAAATGCGAGAATAATATAACGTTTAAGTTATAGATGTCATAATATATGCTGCAAATATTATATTTTTAAAGAGGCATGCCCGGAATCAGTGAGCCCGATCTACGGAGAAAGGGCGATAAGTATATGTACACATATCCAATATCCTTTCAAAGATGGATACAGATGCCTTATTGTCGAGAACGATGAATCATTTTTACCGTGGACCAATAACGCGCGTAATGTGTAAAGTGTATTTAATTTCTACATAAAAATGATTACCCACTAATGTAGCTATGTCAGTGTTATACTTTCGCAAATGGCTGCCTTATGAAGAAGATGATCAAAATATAACATTACAGTTAAATGTTAATTTCTGTTAAAGAATCCTCGTTCATAATAAAGTGTAATTCTACATAAAGTTTATCAAGCATTATTGTAATTTTGAGAAATGTAATATGGAATTATTAAAGTAAACTTTGTAAGAATGTTTTACTATCGATCAAATTACCTAACGCTTCCTCAATCCCCATCAGTTTCGATTCAATTAGGTAAAGTTCAGACTAAAGGTACCTTTTCATACAGTATTCAATCGCTGTATTACTTCGATGGAAATGCTCGCAATCGACTATATGTATCCAATGTAAACTCCCATAAGCCACCCGGAAGAGGAGTATTCGGTTGACGCGTATTGGCTGAGCCTTTCTACGTGTCCGCTCGTTAATGCCATATACCGTATATGTTGCGGAACCAGGATTTAAATCTGTTTAAAACTTCAAGTCAATGCCGATCTGATGGACGCAATGATGGAGTGTGACTGCCGATATTAATTTGTAACAAGTTGTGCATGTCCACTGTAAATACAACATAATGTCAAGCACGATCAGTGGGAAGAATTTACTACGGCCTGCTGGATTACAATGCAAGAACCTCCACGAGTACTTGAAATCCCGGCCGCCAGAAACACTAAACAAACTTTATCATAACCCACCGATTTGTTTAGCTGTTTTTCGGGAATTGCCTGTAATAGCGAAACACTATGTCATGCGATTGCTCTTCGTCGAACAACCGGTGCCACAGGCAGTAATTGCCTCGTGGTGTTCCAAGCTCCACTTTGATGAGCATCAAAAGGTTGTATCAATTTTGAATGAACTCAATGTATGGAAGGAAGCATCGATTCCGGGAGGGTTGCCTGGATGGATACTGAATGTGACTTTCAAGAAGAATTTAAAAATCGTACTCCTTGGAGGTGGCAAGCCATGGACAATGTCAAATCAATTAGAAACTGACAGCAAACCAAGGGATGTGGCATTTTTAGATTCATATGCGATGGAAAGGTGGGAATGTGTCCTGCATTACATGGTCGGGTCTCAACAACAAGAGGGTATGTAAACAATTCTATATCCACTGTTTGCCATAATTTCATAAGAGAATATTTCAATAGGTATATCTGCTGATGCTGTCAGAATATTATTGCATGCTGGGTTAATGAAACGTGATGAAGCTGATGGAAGCCCAATGATTACACAAGCAGGCTTTCAGTTCTTATTGTTAGATACTGCATCACAGGTAACAGTGGAGCACTGTTATATTGTATGGTTTGAAAACATGTTTAACATTTTATTTTTACTTTGAAGAATTCTGTTGCAGGTTTGGTACTTCATCTTACAATATTTGGATACGATAGAAGCAAGGGGTCTTGATTTAGTTGAATGTTTAACATTCCTCTTTCAATTAAACTTCTCTACTTTGGGAAAAGACTATAGCACAGAAGGAATGTCCGAAGGTCTGCTGACATTCTTACAGCATTTAAGAGAATTTGGTCTTGTTTACCAACGAAAGAGGAAAGCTGGCAGGTACATGACTCAGTGACAGTTATCAATGGAGGGAGAAAGAAGGATGAAGATATCATAATTGTTCTTTGTATTAGATTTTATCCTACAAGACTAGCTCTAAATATAGCAACCGGCCAAAATAAACCACTAGCTAGGGATCCTGAGAAAGAAGGATATATTGTGGTGGAAACAAATTACAGAGTGTATGCTTATACTAATTCTAATTTGCAAGTTGCATTGTTGGGACTCTTCTGTGAAATGTTATATAGGTAAGGATATAGTAAATTTCATTCATAAGAATCAGAGGAATTACAATCAATTTTACAGGTTTCCAAATTTGGTAGTGTCGATTTTAACCAGAGACTCTGTTAGGCAAGCATTAAAGAGTGGCATTACTGCTGCGCAAATAGTAGGGTATGTACTTATTCGCATTACAAACAATAAAGTTAATATCTCACTGAAAGTTAACTCAATTCTTTACAGTTACTTGCAGCAACATGCTCATGGTAAAATGATAGAGGCTGGTCCTCCAGTTTTACCACCTACAATAGTTGATCAAATTACATTATGGGAAAATGAACGAAACAGATTTATATTTAGTGAAGGTGTCCTATATAGTCAGTTCCTTTCTCAGACAGACTTTGAAGTACTTAGAGATCATGCACTTTCAACTGGTGTTCTGATTTGGCAGAGTGAAAGGTTTTATTATATTGTTCATATATTTCAGTGTGTTAGGGCAGTTATTTTTAAGACCCTCTCTTTTTTAGGAAGCGAACAATGGTTGTTACCAAAGCTGGACATGATGATGTAAAGAA